>CM057449.1:1023002500-1025402500 GCA_016271365.2 Neoceratodus forsteri | reverse complement strand
TTTGATGTGGCAGTTCAAAGGCACCAAACAGTGGAAAGGGGAATGTTTGTCCATGTATGTTACTCGCTTGGAGAGGGCCCGACAGAGCTTACCAGAACGGTGGGTGTTGGCCAGTGAACTGAACCGTGTGAGATTGTATCTCATACTACAGTATGCCAAATATTCTAGATTTTAAATTATCCAGCTGAAGCTCCAGGATAGGAGGGATAATACACCTGATTATTGCAATCTGATAAAAGAACTCAGGGAGACAGAAGGCAAGGAAGGAGATTGGAATTCTTGTGTGGGTGCAGCCCAAGTAGCCCCGGTGCGGGAAAGCCCTTCTGAATCAGAGACTGCTAAAGATGTTACGTCATGGGCCAAGCTGTTGAGAGGTGAGCTGCTGAGAGAAGTCAGAGAAATGGAAGGTGGGTGTCTCTACGAAGGCTCCTCCTATGGACAAAGACCCTGGTCCCTCTCAGAACATGTCTGCTATGGGGATGGGGGTGCATGTTCAGGCATCCCCTACTGAGGGCAACTCGAAAACTGAAACAAGTGAATTGACTGCTACAATAAAGGAACTATTGAGACATATTGCATCACCTTCAATGCCGAAGGCAGAGGTTGAACCCTGATTTTCTGTTGTTAGTGCATCAGCTCCAGCCCCAAATGTGTACTCTGCCCCACCTTCTAATTGTGAATGGAGACCAGTTCCTGATGTAGTGTTTCAACCAAGATGGACTCAAATCCTGTAATTTGTCACAATTGTGGAAAGGATGGGCACATAAAGAAAGAATGCCGGTCTCAAAAGTATTTAGAGAAGGTGGTAAACAGACTCCAAGGGGAGCTCCGAAAAGCAAACCAATTGCAGAGGGGTTCAAGAAATCCAAATTTCAATTTCTCCATGGCTAGATTGTCCACCCAGGTTTCTCCGAAACTCCCTCCAGACTGGTCTAGTTTGATGGGCCCTTCCATGGACACTACTGTACACATAGACGGGATTTCGGCCCGAGCAGTTTTAGACAGCAGGTCTCAAGTCAAAATAATTTTTCAAGACTGGTACGAGCAGCATTTATCTGACCATCCATTACAGCCCCTTGATGGACTGCATGTGTGGGGGTTAAGTGAAACATCGTACCCTTATCTTGGCTATTTAAAGGTGTGGCTTTCTTTTCCATCTTCTGTGGCTGGTGTGGGAGATGCTGTGGAGATGCTGGTCCTGATCTGCCCTTCCACCGGGCTTTATGATGGTATCCCATTACTGATTGGCACCAACACACACATGTTTGGGCACCTGACCCAGTTATGTGAAGAAAGATAGAAGAGAAAGACAGGAAAAGCCCTGCGAGTTCACACTCTGATCCAAAAGGGCTCCGAGAAGCACCTGTGCCCTGAGCAAAGTGATCAAGATGAGCCTGTGGGGATGGTTTGGAAGAAGGATTCTGCCACTGTTACGTTACCTTCCAATGTAGAATGCAGTATTAGTGGTGAAGTACGGCTGTGGAAAGATGTAACTAACACAATTTTGATGCTGGATGCCCCAGACGAGGGAAAATTACCCGAAGGACTGCTAATTAAACCCAGTGTGCTTCTGGCCAAGGCTCATGCTTACGCCCGATGAGTGGTGGTAAGAATACGAAATGTTACAGACCGAGACATTGTGGTACACAGAGGATGCATCCTAGCTAAAGTCTATTGTGCTGACACTGCTGTGCTCCCATACCAGTGCAGAGCTGAAAAAGGATGTGAGGTATCGCCTGATACGCTTGATTTTGGGATTCACCTCTTCCCAACAGCTGGAGAACCAGGATCAGTAACAAACTGGCCTAGAGAACCAAAGTATTCTCCTCAAGGAAATGGAATGTTGGTTTTGTCACGGGTGCTGAACACCACATCCGCTTGCATGACAAGAGACCCTTCAGAGAGAGATCTAGACGCTTAGCTCTTGCCAACACAGACGATGTCCAACGTCATCTACAAGAGATGTTTGCAGCTGGCATCATACAAGAGTCATGCAGCTCTTACACTTCCCCAATTGTGGTGCGGAAAAAGAATGGCTCTGTTCGTATGTGTGTTGATTACGGGACCTTCAACAAAAGAACTGTGCCTGGTCAGTATACAGTGTCACATATACAGGATGCCCTGGACTGTCTAAATGGGAGTAAATGGTTTTCCGTTCTTGACCTCCAAAGCGGATACTATAAGATCCCAATGGTTCCTGAGGACAGGGAAAAAACTGAATTTATTTGTCCCTTGGGCTTCTATGAGTTCCTCCGCATGCCCCAAGGCATATCAGGTGCACCAGCAATAGTCCAGCTACTAATGGAGCATGCAGTGCGAGATATGAATCTCTTGGAATGTCTCGTCTACCTTGATGATGTCATAGTTTTTGGAAAAACTCTGAAGAACATGAGGCTCACTTATTCAAAGTATTGGACAGACTTGAAGAGTTTGATCTTAAGTTATCCATTGACAAATGTCAGTTTTTCCAGAGTTCTGTCAAGTACATGGGTCACATTGTGTCGTCAGAAGGCATACAAACTGACTTCAGTAAGGTGGAAGCCTTAACCAGCTGGCCAAAGCCCAACAACTTGAAAGAACTCCAAAGGTTTTTGATTCTGTGGCTATTATCGCTGCTTTGTCAAAGACTATACCAAGCTGATCTGCCTCTACTAAACTTTACTCAAGGGCAGCCACTCACAAAAGGTATAAGAAGGGCACTGACAAAGATGCTAAGAAGACCTATTTCAGACCTAATGAGCCATATGGATGGAGAGGGATGCCCGATTGTAACACTACTTTTGAAGAAATAATTTACAGACTGACTCACACTCCCATACTTGCTTATGCTGATCCATCCAAGCCTTATGTGTTACATAAAGATGCCAGTTTGAGTGGTCTCGGAGCAGTACTCTATCAAGAATATCTGGAAGGACTGTGTCCTGTTTCCTTTGCTAGCAGAAGTGTGACATCTTCAGAGAAAAACTATCCAGTGCATAAATTAGAATTTCTCGCTTTCAAGTGGGCCATAGTTGACCAGTTTCACAAATACTTGTATGGTGCTAAAATCTTGGTTAAAACCAATAATAATTCATTAACATATGTCAAAACCATGGCTAAACTAGATGCTATGGGACACAGATGGCTTTCTGCTCTAGCAACCTATGATTATGCGGTGGAGTACTGACCAGGCCTAAACCACATAGATGCTGATGCTCTTTCACGAAGACCCCCTTCTGATCAACAGTGGGTCCATATCCCTGAGCAATCTGTAAAAACACTATGCCACAAGTTTGACCCAGAAGAAACCTTGTCCTCCGAAACTGTGAACTGTCTGGCAGATTGTTTGGGACCTCCAGAAACGTAGCGTCCAGTTGATTACTGTAACTTCACAGCTTTTAGACTTGAGTTCTTTACCACAGCTAACTCCAGCTGATATCCGCAAAGAACAGTACTATGATTCGATGATCAGTCCAGTGGTTAATGCTTTTCAGAAAGGGGAAGATATCCCAAAAATGCAGTCCAGAGACCCTAAAACTGCTTTGCTTTTTCAGGAGGGGAGCAAGCTCAAGTTTCGAGAAGTTATTGTACCGAGAACTTACTGACAGCCAAGGTGAAACTGTGAGAAAACAGCTAGTACTGCTAGCTAAATTCAAAAATATTGTCCTAAAAGCTTTGCATGACCAAATGGGACATCTGGGTAGTGAGAGAACCCTTGATCTGGCCTGTTCTCATTTCTACTGGCCTAAAATGGACCTAGACATAGAACAACATGTTAAAATCTGCATTAGGTGCCTTTAGTGCAAGGCTCCACCACAAAGAGCAGCCCCTCTGGTCAATAGTGTTACAAGTGCACCAATGGAGCTTGTCTATATCGATTTTCTTAGTCTGAAGCCGGATTCCAAAGGCATTGCAGATGTACTGGTAGTCACAGATCACTTCTCAAGATATGCACAGGCGTACCCCATCAAAGACCAAAAGGCCTCAACTGTAGCCAAAGTCCTTGTTGAAAAGTTTTTTGTACATTACGGTGCCCCCCAGCGTATTCATTTGGATCAAGGCCAGGATTTCGAAAGTAGACTTATCAAAGAACTGTTGTCGATATGGGGTGTAAGAAAATCCAGAACAACCCCTTATCGTCCTCAGGGGATCCACAACCAGAAAGATTTAACAGAACCCTACTTGATATGCTGGGCACTCTGCAACCTAAAGACAAACCAAAGTGGAGCCAACAAATATGAACCCTTGCCCATGCTTATAATTGCACAAAGGGCGATGCTACTGGTTTCTCTCTGTACCACCTAATGTTTGGCAGAGAAGCTCACCTTCTAGCTGATATATGTTTCAGAGTGTCTCCTGATGGTGTCCCATCAGATAACTACCTGCAGTATGTCCAGAATCTAAAAGCCCAACTAGACCATGCCTATCAGCTTGCAAACACTATGGCAGCAAAGAGAAACCTGACTAACAAAACTCGCCATGACAAACGCGTTAAGGCCCAAGAGCTCCAACCAGGTGACAGAGTACTAATAAGAAGCTTTGGACTTCCAGGTAAACACAACATAGCCGACTGCTGAGTCATGTTCCATATATAGTAATTGGTAAGCTGCATGATCTGCCAGTATAAAGTACGTCCAGAGGGGACCCTGTGCTGTTAAAAGCATTCACAGAAACCATGTTACCTATCGGCCACATAGTAATACTGTTCAAGAGACTGAAGCCCCTCGACACCCTGTAACTAGATCTGCTACCAAGGCTAAGCAACAAAATCAGCAAACTTCTGCTTCTCAGTCTGTTTCTGTTAATGTCTCCTTTCCTGCAGACATTGCAAATATTGAAAATGCTGAAAGTGATGACGAAAGTGAATTCTATCCTACTTTCTACCCATCTTTTGAACTTGAGAGAGTGTTCCAGGGAATTCCTTCCATTAACTATGGTGATGACTCTGAACCTCCAGCTGATTTAACAGATCCCAAGTCATCCATGGCACCTGAACCTCCAGAAAGTGATGCTCGCAGTGTGGATCTTGAAAAGGCTGAGTCTCTCTGCATGGTGGAATTGATGACAATCAGTGAACTCGAACACAGTGAGGCAAGTAGTGAACCTACAAGCAACCATGCAAGTGCTAATGACCCTAGTGGGCTAAGTGACCTGTTTCTTGCTAATGAAAGTGTCATTCAAGAGCCAGAAAGATGTGTCCAGGATGATTCTGACTTTGCAGAAATACCTCTGACAAGTGACAGTGAGCTTCAACAAAAAGAAGTGCCAGTGTTGCCACGTCACTCAGAAAGATCTGTAAAACCAATCTTAAAGCTCATGTATGACACTCCAGGACAGCCTGTTATCTTGCCCATGAATGTTGTACACAAAAGAGTCTTATGTCATGCCCAATTCTTTGCCCAAACTCGTGTTAACTGCCTCTACCCAAACTAAAGCCTCCACTCAATTTAAGGTGCCCATTCAGTGTAACGAGGGGTATAAAGTTAAAGAGATGGGAATAAGGTGAAATGCTGTGATAAAATATAGTAACGTTATTGAAACTGTGATTCTGTTTGATGTGAAAAATGTGAATTCTAAACTACTGAGATATACAAGATGAAACATGTATGTATCTTTTCGTATAATGTGTTCATATGAAATGTTATAGTAAGAATAGACGACGCGGACTCTCAAGTTTTTCCAGGCAAGGAAGTGTGTAACCCCCCCTACAAATTGGGGTTTACTAAAATGTCTTCCTGGGCTTCCTAATGCACATTGTCAGGATGGTGTCCTGTGTCTGCAGTAGCTATATGTGTCTGCACGAAAGTGCTATAAAAAGCCTCTGTGCCTGTCTCTTTAAGAGAGTCATTATGCTGTGTTAGAAATTAGTTAGAAATTAGTCTGGCTAGGTCCAAGTAGTTTAGGGGCCATGACCGCCAGGCGAAGTGACATTTCTGCTCCATTCTGCAGTTGCTATATGCGCAGAGGAGCTCTGTTAGAACTGTGTTCATTTACTGTTTATCTGCCTTATAATGATAGTATAGAAGTTTGTTTAACCTGCCTTCTCTTGCAACTTGGACTTTTTGCATAAGAGCCTTTTTGGTTCTGGACTGCCAGAGTTGGACAAATAAAACCTCAGGGAACTTCAAATGGAGACTGTCCCCCAGAGGTCTTGTGGGACTAAATTTCTGTAGGAATTGTAGTTTTTAAGGTTTGGCATCTAAATGGACCTGAGGGGAGCCCTTGCTCTGACAGACAGTTCCTCAGCCAACCAAACCTTGTGGATCTCAGAGGAAATCCCAGAACTGCCTGCAGCAGAGTTTAGTTGTGAGCTGGAGTTTGGAGAGTGAACAGCTCGAGCCATCGAGTAGCTGCTCCTGCGTAGGAGCACGGGAGAATCGGTGGGAAGGCTGCACTGGCCTGTCTGTCACATCTTCCAGTGAGAAATCTGGTGAATGTGAAAGTTGGACTTAAATCTAATTCCTTTGCCTGAGATCTGAAGCCTGAAGAGAAACAATGATCATTGCCTGAATTTGGGACTGAAGACTTGCTCCAGAAGCGATCGGCCTGCCAGGTACCGAAGTGAGTCACGGATTGAGAGGTTTGCACAGAAGTTCTACTAAATTGCAACCGGACTTTACCTAAACTGTGACTAAGAGTTGTGTTGCTTATTAGTGCTCTGAATGTGCTGTGTGGGTAGCGATTTGATTCCACACCTTCAAGTGTGTTATGCTAGCTGGAAGCTGCTCAGCACTCTCGCACAAACTAAATCCAAACTGCCTGCTCTGGTCTGGGCCCTGCCATCTCTGCCTAGACTGCTGCTCCCATCGCAGAGACATTTTACGACAAAAGACCTGCTCACAAATTCGGCACCCTGCTCAGCACCATCTAACAGGTAGTGAACACCTTGGTGAGTCATGTGGGCCCTGCTTCCCCTAGCAAACACCATCCAGAGGTCTTCATCTCGCAGTCCTGCCTTGTGGTCTGGGTAGCATGAGTACCATACAGGGTAGCTCCCTGCAACAAAGCTGCAATCATTGTGTGTCATCTGATGTATTTGTTTGGGTTTATTACAATGAACTGAGCTATCCAGCTCCAGATTACAAATTCTGGGTTGATGTGCATGCTAATTGTTTTCTTTCCTAAGGGCCCCAACAACAGCTGCAATGCCGGCCTACCCCGGGCATCACTTCAGACTAGTTTGCTTACAGCTGGGTAGTCGGGGTTGTGTGACTGTATACAAGGGACACTTTGTACATGCATTTTCAGCCTGAAATAATCAGATCTATAAGTCATCTGCTAGATTCATGCCCCCCCCCCGTTCACATTCCCCTGAATAAATCATATTGTGCTGTTTTTGCATTTAATCTGGCTAGTGGGTATCTTTTTGGTGGGGGTATTGTACTGCCATTGAACTGTTGCATTTCAGGTCTTATTTTACAGGGGGTCTTCAGGGCAACTGCAGAAGATCCAGCTCTGGTGGTAAGTGCAAGGGATGTGAGCAAGTCATTACTGCCATATGGTATATGTGAAATTTTTGCTGCTATACTGTTTAGGCAACAGTTTTGTAGCAAGGTTGTACCAAGTCAGTTCCTGTAAAACGTCATTTTTAAAAAGTCTTCAGATACTGCATTGGTGCAAATTCTTGGTTTTCAAAATTCTGACTTAAAATCAGAATTTTCTATTCAGTATGTAACAAGTCAAACTTTCCACACACTCAGGTCTAGTTTTACAGATTTTTCCAGGCCTTCACATATACTTCTGGTCTTCAAGTATATGTCAGCTGGATAGGTGATCTGACTTCCAGCTAAACTGTTTTTCAACTGCCCTGAGTTCAAAATGTATCTAATTATATACATGATAGTAATTTTCCTGGACACACCCACTGCGTGATTTGGTGCAACAGTTTACCTTTCCCTGTAGGTGTCGCTGTGGTTCCATGTCAACCCAGTGACATCTGGTCCATTCATTTGGCTTAACCCCTGACCCCTAAGTCACTACATTACCTTTCTCTGTCATGGAAAGCCACAGCAGGATATTTTATGCCTTCTTGGGCTACATACCTGTCTCCCCTATCTTGAGATGTACCAGATCCACCCTAGTCATTAGAACAATTAAGGCTGTTTTTTTAAGTTCATGCCTAAAGCCTTTTAAAGAGACAGTGTCTTAATTCTAAAGTACAATACAGCATATACAATATGAACCCACATAAATGGATATAGTCCTATCATGTGACATTCATCCCTCCTAAAATACAACGTGGGGAACTATGTCCCTATTGAAGGCAGTTCTTCTCAGTTCTGTTATAGATTCAGTATGTGGGATATGCTGTCTGCATTCCCATTTTGGATCCAGGCCTATGTGAAATCTCTGTCATAAGCCCCAAAGGCAATACTCCATCTCAGAAGTTTCCCATTTGTTTTTCCTGTTTGGCCCAACCATATTAGCGGATGTGGTCTGTGTGGACCTTAAATGCCTCCCATAAAGATATGGTTCCAGTTTTTAATGCCCAAACTAAGGCGAGACATTCCTTCTCTACTGTTGAATAGGCTTGTTCCCGTGGAAGCAGCTTCTTGCTTAAGTATACAATGGGGTGCTCGCTCCCCTGATTGGATACTTGGCTGAGGACTGCCCCTATTCCCACATCTGAGGCATCCTTCTGTACCACAAATGGCATGTTGTAGTCTGGGCTAGCTAGCACTGGGGCCCTGCACAGTGAGGTTTTCAGCTGCGTGAAGGCCTGCTCACAGTCTGCGTCCTATTTTACCTTCCTAGGCTTATTCTTTGTCAGCAACCCAGATAAAGGCATGTCCAGGGAACTGTAGTTGGGAACAAATTTTCTTTTTTTTTTTCCATTTTATCTTTTTCCATGGCAGGACCCCATCGTCATTAATCGGCCCTGGTCACGGCCCCTTGAAACCTCCACCACCATCTATGGCTGCCGAGGTCACCCCCAGCTTAACCCCTGGAGGGCAGGGCCGCGGCCACCTACTTCGGTGACCATGGAACCAATGTCTGGTCGGGGGACCTGCAGCGACGGTGGTGAATCAAGGTCTTCCGGGAGGGCTTCATATGTACGGTGGTCCTTGCCCGCCTCGATTTTCTGCCATTTTTCCTTACGGAGGTGGGGACGTGCAATGACGCCAGCGTCCGCCCCGCCTCCCCAGAGCTGTGCGCGTCAGTCGCCTGAGATCCCCTGGCCTCCACCAGGAGTCCTCAGTGCACCCATCACTTCCCCCACCTTCCCGCCGGAGAAGGAGAGCAATCCTTGGGACGCTCCATCCTTCTCTCCCCAGCCGGCCCTCCGACGATCCAGGTCTGTTCCTGAACCTGGGTCGCCGGTGTTGCAAGCGGAAATCCCACCGCTGTGCCAACAGGCCAGTGTTGGGAACAAATTTTCTATAATACCCTGCTGTCCCAAGAAAGCTCCTGACTTGTCTCTGGATTTCAGGTGTAGGCCATGATGCAATAGCGTCCATCTTTGCTTGGTTTGGGCGAAGTTGGCCTCGCCCCACCACAAGTCCCAAATAAGTGACCTCTGCCATGGCCACCTGACACTTTTCTGCCTCAATAGTCAGACCTGTGACCTGTATTCGGCCCAACACCTCCCTCAGGTGTATCAGGTGTTTCTCCCAGCTATTGCTGAAGATAGCAATATCATCCAGGCAGGTGACTGAAAAGTCCTTCGTATCCTGTAAAACTTGATTTATTAACCGCTGGAATGTAGAAGGGGCATTCTTCATCCCAAAGGGCATGACCTTGAACTTGAACAGGCTGATTAGGGTGATGAATGCTGACCTTTCCCATGTCCTGTCAGTCGTTTCCTGCCAGTACCCCTTTGTCAGGTCTACTGTAGTCAAGTATGTAACCCTTTCCAGTTTGTCAAGCAGTTCGTCTGTGCATGGCATTGGGTGGGCGTCAGATTTCATGATGGCATTAAGCCCACGATAATCTACATAGAGCCGAGTAGTCCCAACCAGTTGTGGTACAAGGACTACAGGTGAGGCCCAGGGACTGTGGGATTCTGGATCACCCCTAGATCCAGCATCTCCCCCACCTCCCTCGTAATGTCCTTGAGGACTGTCTCTAACACCTGGTAAGCTGTTCTACGCATGGGTGCTTGGGCCCCCCTGTCTGCGTCATGCACCGCAAGCGGTGTCTGTCCAGGCTTTGCCATAAATAAAGGGGCAAAGTCTCGCAAAAGGGTCTTCAATTCTTGGGCCTATCCAGGTGTCAGCTGGGGTGACAGCATGATAGTCTCCACAGATGACACCTGCTTGCTCTTGGCTAACAAGTCGAGAAGGGGGTCTTCCCCACCTAGCTCCTCTCCAGGACTGCAAACCGCAAGTATCATGCTAGCTCTTTTAAAATATGTTTTTTTCATGTTCATATGATACATCCTGTAAGTGTGTTATCGGTCAGATAATTCTACAGTGTAATTAACATTATTTCAAACAACATGAGGTCTTGCTATATTATGACATATGCAGTGAGTCCCAACCTTCGAACTGCTCCAGAGGTGAAAGAGTTAACTTTCTATGCTAGGCGTGGAACTTTGAGCGCGAGCTCGGTTGAAAACTCTGTCTGTTGTTAATCAAACTCAAACTGTCAGATTCTTTACTCTGCTTCACTGAACAGTCGCTCCGGAGATTTCTCCTTCTGCTCGGTTCGTTTGTCAGTTAAAAAGTATTATTTTTCGGTTTTTTGACCGGAATTAAACCACAACCGGTCGGTTCAAGCTCTGTCTGTGGTATTGTAAGTAATAGATAGGCTTACATTTATTTTATTCTGTGTGGAACTTGTAAACGCTCGGTTCGGTTTGAACCGATCAGGTTATTCTCAAACTTTCTAGTCCTTATTTAGAGTGCGGTTCCCGGTTCTTATCGGTTCTAAAAAAAACGGATTTCATTACGTTTTTTCCACGACCCATGACACGGTTGGGAACCGATAAGAGAGTCTTGCTTGGCGGATTGCCATAAACGGGCAAGTTTGGTTAGGCTGGCACTATGTCTGAGAAACCCAAAAGAAAAACCGGGCCCACTGGGTTTCAGCACTGTAGTGTTTGTGGGGAAGCCTTTGCTAAGGCTGACCCACACACCACCTGTGTGTATTGTCTGGGGTTTGACCACCTCAATGCAGACTGCTAGATTTGTAAGAATTTTCCTGCTGCCACCATAGAAAAGAGAGTTGGTAGGCTCAGGGAAAGGGAGGCCAAAAAGTCCGCTGACCCGGATGGCCAGCCCGGTTCGGTTCCAACCGAACCGGAGGGAGTGCCCTCTGACCAGGGCGATACTTCCTCGGGCAAACGAAGAGCCAGCTCTGAGGAGCCGGTTCCAACTAAAAGGACTAGAAAGTCAGCTAGTGTGGAGCCAAAAGTTCTTTCTCCAACCGCTGAGGAAATAGCTAAAGCAATTCAAATTGTCCAGTCACTTTCCCCGGTTCCGACCGAGCCGACACCATCAGGGAAGCGCTCGGTTCGGCCGGTTCAAGATTATGATTTTGAGGATTTTTATGAACCGGAGGAGGGGAAGAGGAGTATGAGGAGAGTGAATGTGGTTTTGAAGGTCTGATGTGCCCATTGAACCGACATCTCTCCAGACAGACCGCCAGAGGTCCCCCAGGCTATCTGAGTCCCCTTCTCATTTTATGTTCTATAAGAAAGTTGTTGAAACTCTCCAGCTCCCTGTTGAGGAAGCTGTTGATGACCAAGAGGAGCCTGATTATGTAGAAATGATGGATATTCCAGAGTCTAGGAGACAGTAAAAATTCTAAAAACTCCTCACACTATACCTCCTGTTGATAAAAGGATGGACTAGAAGTATACATTATCAGGCTCTGATACGGAGTTCCTCACACAATAATTCAGCTATGTGGGGGTAGTGCAGGCTGCAGCCTGTGACAAGGCAAATATTCCTCTAGCTCACCCCTGAAAAGGACTCCAGGAGGATTGATGCCATGGCAAAGAAACAGTACATGGCAGCATCTTTGGGACTCAGACAGGCAAATTATATGGCTTATGCTGCTAGGTACCAGAAATCCAGATGGGATACTGTGCTGGCCCTGGCAAAACAGGTCCCTGACCAGCTTGCCAGGGAGCTGGAACAGGTGGCTGCGGATGGTATTGAGGCATCCAAGGTGCAATTTCATGCTGCAGTAGACTCTAATGATGTGTCATCAAGGGTCATGGCTACATCTGTGGCACTTTGCAGAATGGCTTGGCTCAGATGTACTACTCTGTCACAGGATACCCAGTCTAAGGCCATGGATTTTCCTGTTGTGGGCAATTCTCTGTTTGGGGAGCAGACAGAGAATTACATGAAGAAAATGGATGAATATAGGACCACCTATAGGAGTGCACAGGCCAAGGAAAGGCAGGCCACTCCTCAAAGGCAGCATCCCAGGGGCAGGGGCAGGCCTTTTCCTAGGCCTTTTTACCAAGTCCAGGCCTCCTCTTCTGCTTATGCCCAGAGGGGGTTCTTTAGAGGGAGAGGCAGATGGGGTACAAGAAAGCCTGCTTCTACCCCTCAGCCCAAAGCCCCTGCCAAGCAGGCACCCCGATGGCGTGGCCAGGGCCGATTCTCCACTACCTGTAGGAGGCAGGCTGGCTTACTTTGTCCAGGACTGGAAGTCTTTAACATTAGACAAGTGGGTCCTGGAAGTAGTAAGCCAGGGACTGGTTCTCAGCTTCAAAAGATTTCCAAAGATGAGAGCCAGGTCCTTTCCACCTGCAAATCCATCAGAGGCACTTGCCCTAGAAACAGAAGTTTCTACCCTCCTGGCTCTCAGAGCTGTGGAAAGGGTTCCACCCCTACACCAGGGCAAAGGGTTGTACTTCAGGTACTTCCTTACCCCAAAAAAAAGACAGGAGAATGGTGGCCCATCCTGGATCTCAGATACCTAAACAAGCACCTTTTAAAACCATAAATCAAAATGGTGACTCTGGGAATTATTTTACCCTCTCTAAGGCCAGGGGACTGGCTAGCGTCCCTGGACCTCAAGGATGCCTACTTCCATGTTCCTATCAGAAGCTCCCATCGAAAGTACCTCAGATTCGAACTGCCTTCAGGCCATTACCAGTTCAGAGCAATGCCCTTCGGCCTCACCTCTGCCCCGAGGGTATTCACAAAATGCCTGGCAGTAGCAGTGGCTCACTTAAGAAGGCAAAAAGATTGCCATCTTTCCTTACCTGGACGACTGGCTTATAGTAGGCCAGTCTCCAGACCAGGTCAAACTACACCTTCAGGTAACTCAGCAACTGCTCACATCTCTAGGTTTCCTTCTCAATCTTCCAAAGTCAGTTCTAGAGCCTGTCCAGCTTCTCACCTTCATAGGTGCAGAACTGAACACAAAAGAGGCCAGAGCCTTCCTTCCTCTGGAAAGAGCAAGGACCTTGGTCTCTCTGGCCTCCTCTTTCACCCTGCAGGTCTCTCGACCAGCAAGGCATTTTCTGCAGCTCCTGGGGCACATGGCTGCTTCTACAGCAGTTGTGCAGGGAGCAAGATTTCAGATGAGGGACATCCAGTTCCATTTGAGAGCCTTTTGGTCTCAAAGGAGAGACCTCTGACCAAATTGATCCCAGTGACTCGAACCCTGATCCAAGCCCTTCAGTGGTGGCAGGACCAGAGCAATCTGAGACAGGGTGTCCCCTTCACCCCTCAGTCTCACTCCTTAATCCTTACTACAGATGCATCCCTCTTGGGGTGGGGAGCTCACATGGGCGATCTCACTACCCAGGGATTGTGGTCCCTCAGGAATCTCTGCTCCACATCAATCTGTTGGAACTCAGAGAAGTTTTTCTAGCACTTCAAGCTTTTTCCACCTCTGTTCAGAACAAGGTTGTACAGATCAGAACAGACAACACCACTACAATGTGGTACATCAACAAGCAAGGAGGCACTCGGTCTACGGCCTTGTGCACCGAAGCAATGAAGTTGTGGTCTCTGGCGTACTCCCTGAACACCTCCTTTACGGCAGTTCACCTCCCAGGCAAGGACAATGTCCTGGCAGATGCTCTCAGCAGGATTTCCCAGGGCCATCACGAATGGTCTCTGGATCCCCTAGTATCGGAGGTAGTATTTGCCAGATGGGGCACCCCGCAGAAAGATCTTTTTGCAGCCCCAGACAATCACCAACTTCCCCTTTTTTGCTGCAGGCCCCCAGTGTTGGGCTCAGTCCTCTCTGGATGCCTTCCTTCTGAGTTGGGAAGGAAGTTTTCATGCTTTCCCCCTTCCTCTGCTGTTCAAGGTGCTAGTCAAAATCAGATCTCAACCTGCCAAGATGATCCTGATTGCTCCAGATTGGTCCAGACAGCCCTGGTATCCACTCCTTATGTCCTTAACAGTCCATCTTCCCCTGTGTCTTCCCAGGAATCACAACCTGTTAACTTGTGCTCAGGGGAGGGTTTGGTACCCGAATCTCAAATCTCTCAATCTCAAGGCCTGGCTCTTGAAGAGTTAGAGTTTGCTGACCTACACCTCTCCCAAGGTGTATTGGATATATTGAAGGCTTCTAGGAAGCCATCCACCAGAGCTACTAATAATTCCAAATGGAAGAGATTTTCCATTTGGTGCTCTAACAAGCGTATTTCCCCAGAATCTGCTGACTTACCCACAGTCCTGGATTATATGGTGCATTTGAATACTTTTGGGCTGAGGCCAGCTACCCTAAAGGCGCTCTGGCAGCCATGTCTGCTTTCTTATCACTGAGTAAACCCTCTTCTCTTCGGCTCATCCTGTATTCTCCAAGTTTTTCAAGGGTTTGCTTCACACAACCCTCCATTCAGGGACCCTGCCCCTGCCTGGCATCTTAATATTTGCATTGCTCAGCTTATGCAACCCCCTTTTGAGCCCTTGTCTTCAGCAGAGCTTAAGTACTTGACTTGGAAAACTGTGTTTTTGGTAGCCATCACTTCTGCCAGGCGCATAAGTGAATTACAAGCATTGTCAGTGGAACCTGATTTTATCTTCTTTCATAGAGATAAGGTTGTCCTCAGGACTAACAGAAAGTTCTTGCCTAAGGTGGTTTCAGACTTCCACCTTAATCAATCTATGGCTCTCCCTATGTACTTCACTGACCATTCCTCCTCTGGCGAGAGGAGACTGCACAGTTTAGATGTCAAAAGAGCCCTTAGTTACTACATAGAACGTACCAAGGGTCACAGGTTTGACTCCCTCCAACTGTTCCTCACTTATGGTGAAGTTGGTAAAGGGGAAACCTGCCACTAAAAGATCCATTGCCAGGTGGATTGTCTCTTGTATCCAATTTTGCTATGAAAACTGGGTAAGGTTCCTCCCTCAGGCCTGAGGGCTCATTCTACCAGAGGTACAGCTGCCTCTGGCTGCTGCCAGGGACATCCCTATCCTAGAGATATGTCAAGCAGCTACCTGGAAAACAGTTCACACTTTTACCAAGCATTACTCCTGGACATCCAGGCTAGGGAGTGATGCTCGGTTTCACAACTGTGCTTCAGAGCCTATTTCAAGTAGGTTCTGTCCCTCCTCCATGGAGGTACTGCTGTATAGTCTGCATATATCATAATATAGCAAGACTTCATGTTGTTTGAAGAAAAATTACTCACCTTAGTAATGTTTCTTCTAATGGAGTCATGCTATATTATGAGCCCCCCCCTGCCTGCCCCTCTCAGAACCTCTTCTTTTGGGATGTGGGTGGGCAGTGCAGTGTTGGCACTTAGTAGATGCCCACCTTATTTTTTCACCCCTCCTTTTTCGGGTGTTTGGGTGTTATGTTTTTAATTTTTGGATCCCCTGACTTCAGTCTTTGTTTTGGGACCAAGAAAAATGTGTTCTTATATTTAGTAGCCAGTTGGCTAGTGTAGGTTTACGGCTTCCACACAGAACCTTAGTGAGTTTTGCTCGTAAAGATCTGACAGTTTGAGTTTGATTAACAACAGACAGAGTTTTCAACCGAACTCGCGATCAAAGTTCCATGCCTAGCATGGAAAGTTAACTCTTTCACCTCCGGAGCAGTTTGAAGGTTGGGACTCACTGCATATGTCATAATATAGCAAGACTTCATTAGAAGAAACAACATTACTAAGGTGAGTAATTTTTTCTTACCTGCCGTACTACCTTGTATGGCCATGCCCACTCAGCTTGCCCTTCGGACTGGCATCAGAATCATTACCTCTTGTCCTGCCCCATACGACCAGGCTCTGGCTCCATGATCATACCAGGTCTTTTGTTTTTGCTGAGCAGCTGCCACGTTGATCTGGGCCATTCCCATAAGCTCCTTCAGTGTCTCCCTGAATTTTAACACATACTGCATATGGGAGTCCCCTGGGTGGCATGCTTACCTTCCAAGTCCTCTTGTATTAAATCAGGGGGCCCCCCATACAAGAGCTCGCAGGGTGAAAACCTGATTGACTCTTATGGCACTTCCCTGTAGGCAAACAGCAGGTGGGGCAGGTATTTCTCCCAATCCTGCCCATGCTGTTCGACAAATGCCATAAGCATAGCTTTTAGGGTTCCATTAAATCTCTCTGAGACCATTGGCTTGTGGGTGGTAGGCGTTGTGCGCCTCTGTACGACACCACACTTCTCCCACAAACACTTCATTAGGTCAGACATCAAGTTACCCCCTTGATCAGAGATAATCTCCTGTGGAAACCCAACACAGGAGACAATCCATATAAGCATCTGCCACCTTGTCCACCTTAGTGAAGGACAACGAGATGGCTTCAGGATAGCGGGTAGCATAATCAACAACTGTCAATATATACCTCTTCCCAGAGGCACTTGGGATATTCAAAGGACCCACACTATTCTAGCCTTGTGGAATGGCTCCTCCACAAGTGGTAAAGGAATTAGGGCAGCCTTGGCTTTGTTTCCGACCTTCCCTATTTCCTGACAGAGGTGACAGGATTTGCAGTATTCCTTCACCTGCTTGGTAATATTGGGCCAACAGAAATTGTGGGCTAAGCACCGTATAGTGAGTAATGCCCAAATGTCCCGACATGGGAATATCATAAGCAACCTTGAGCAATAACCCACGATACTCCTGGTGAACAACAAGCTGCCTGCCCATCACCCTCCTCTGTCCTGATGTCCTGTGTGTAACAGTCCATTGTCCCAATATACTCTATGCTTTCCATCACTTCCCTGTGTCCCAGCAGACTCTGCACAGGCCCTCCGCTTCTCTAAGCTAGGGTTTGTCCGTTGTGCTGCTGCTAAGTCTTCCAACTTACTCGGAGCATGGGGCATGCCCTCATCAGTCCCCAGGCTGCGGTCCATAGCTGTGGCGGTAGTGAACGCAGTATCACAACCTTCCCCCTCCCTTGGGCTATGTGTCACCCTTCCCTCCTGAGAGCAACCTTCAGTAGCAGTTGGGTTAACTGCCACTAGGGGAAGTTCCATCCCCCTGTTATTACCCTCTTTTACAAGAGCTACAGGTTGGCTGGCCTGTCTCACAACCTCTCCTGTCTGAATTTCTGTAGGGTCCTGAGGATCACTGGAGCCTCTGTTCTTCTGGCTCCTGGTCACAGCACAAACCACTCCCTGTGGAACATCATTCCCCACAATAACATCCGTAATAAATTTTTCAACTACAGTCACCTTTCTTACTTCTTCACCTGCATCTCCCCAATCCAGGGTAACACTGGCTAATGAATAAGTTTTCTTTCCCCTGTGTAATCCCTCACTGAGACAAACTGATTTGGCAGCATTTATTCAGCCCCCACCAAATCCCCTTTCACCATGGTAAGAGATGATCTTCCATGGAATGGTCTCTTGCAGTAGGTAATTACGTCTGGGAGTTTCCAGGAGAGGCTGCTGTCATATGGCAGCTCTTCTAGCAGTTTTCACCAGGGACTGCCTACACATGACATCATGTCCTGCTTCCTATACAAGTGTGGGCGGTTCGTGGTATCCTCAGTTCATTTTCCCACCATCTTCAGCTCGCACAGCAGCTAGTTCAACTTCTGTGTAGCGGTAATCAATGAGAAACTGGATTACAAAATGAATGTCTAAAGATTCTTCAACCAAACAAGCTCTATTTCTTTCCTGACATTGCGGTAGGAAGATATACCGCTTTGACAACCGCACATTTTGTGTAAGGTGTCTGGAACCCACACATGACACTGAATCCTGCAGCTCCTGTCAGGAGTTCAATAGAGCAACCCATTGACAACAGTTGCTCAAGATTCAATATTTGCTTACAGAGCAGAGAATGTCTCTGTTAGAGAACCAGGGGGCTCATACCAAGGGCTCCCCAGCTCTGGTTCTTGTTCTCGGCAGGGTAAAGAGCGATAAAACCCCTGTCACTCCCCTGCCACGCCGCCCGCCGATGGCTACTGTTTCTGTGCTGCCTCCATCGATGGAGAATCTTCCTTAGCCTCCTCACCCATCGGGGCTCACACCTTCTGGTGGTTTTCTTAGTGCTTTTAAATGCTGTGCTGTGCCTGCTTCGTCGACGGGGTATATACCCTCTCGTTGATGACGCTGTCTAGTGTCCTAAATTCAGCCAAATACACGGCTGCTCCATTGACGGGGACTCCTCTCCCGTCGATGACGTATGACATATTCCAGGATAATCATTCCATGGGCTTGTCAATGATATCCCATGTTCCTCAGGGCAAACCAATGGCTCTTGTCTTACAGCATGCCCCTCCACCCTCACAGGTGCCATCTTACAGGGGGCAAGCGGACAGAGACCGGGACCCGGGCTTGTTCTTCACAGGGGTGAGACCTGCTCACTCTACCTGTCCCATCCCCTCTATTGCCCCCATTGTTTCTCAAACCCCGCTTCTTAGACCCCTCCTTCTCCAAGGAATGGGACATCTCCAAGATAGTGACGTAGGTCTTACATAACATGAGGTATACCCAACCCTCCAACCCAGGAGTGCTTGGGGATAATTTCTGGTTTCCCTCTCCTCTGCCTAAAAGATTTCACAATGACAGGGATATACTGCCACCCTGGTCCCCTCCTCCTAATATGGAAGATTATTTGTCAGACGAACCTGAGCTACTGGTAAATATCCCCGGTGATGTTGACGAAGACTTCCAAGACTTGGATTTCCCAAATCTGGAGTCCTCCTACTCAGAAATCTCTTCCCTGGATGAGGACATGCCTATAGCAGCTACCACCTCTCCTCCAGATGACCCATCCTTTAGCGAGAGGATGGTCCAAATACAAAAGGTTATGGGGTTCTCTACCACAGAACATGACAGACAATGTAAGGATATGACAGAATATCTTGAATTGCCAGAGGAACCTGCTTTAGTGGTGCCCCCACTGATTCCGGACTCACCAGAATGCCATGCTGGTTGCCTGGCATCAGCCATCGGCTATTACAGCTGTTTCCTGAAAAGCAGATTGTTTATATCAGGCTCCCCTGGATATCCCTTCTTGCCCACCATCCCAGAAGCAGAGTCAGTGGTCATTACTGCCGCTCATGATCGTACCATAAAACCCAAGCACATGAGTTCCTTACCACCCAATAAAGAATCCTGAAAGACTTTGAGGAAAAAGGTTTTTGCTTCAGGCACCATGGATATTTGAATCTTGAATTATATGGGTCATATGGTTAAATACCAATGTACCCTTGGTGCTTCGACCATCGAACTTATCAATAAGCTTCCTCACTCCCAGGAGAAGGACAAGATATTAGCCACTGTGTCTACTAGCAATTCTGTATCTCACCACCTGCTCCGGTCGGGGTACGATGCAATTGATACCTCAGCCCGACTCTCAGCTACTGGAGTCTCTCTGCATTGCCATGCTTGGCTTCGCGTTTCAGGTTTTGCTCCTGATATACTAATGCGGAAGGTGCTAACATCCTTTAATGGGTCCAAACTGTTCAGGCCAGGTACACAAACATTGTTAGATGATTTGCAGGCATCAGGCAGCACCTCTTCATATGGTGCACGGCATGTCCCATACTTTGCAGCCACCCTGCGCATACACTATATTCTTCCTGTTCCAAAAGAGGCAGAAAATATAAGGCCTGTAATAAAGGTGGCTTTTGAGGTCATGCCCAGCCCACATAGGGCAACGCCTCCACCACCCAGTGGTTCCTGCCCATCACTTGGGAGAGGCCGGACAGCTCACTACCCAGTGACCTATCAGGGCTTTCCCCTTGATTCCTCGATCAGTCTTCAGAGGCGGTGAGGTGTCGTTTTAACCTCCATTTGGAGGCCTGGCAAACCGATCACTTCAAACAAATGGGTACTTCAGATAATTCAAAAAGGACACACTTTTGAATTTCTTTCTGCCCCACCCACGTCCCCACCTTGGACAATTCATTACCCACCAGATCATGTCCCTATCCTTCAAGAAGAATTGAAGGCATTTCTGGCTAAAGAGGCTGTTTTACCAGTGCCCCTTCTAGAACATCAAATGGGATTTTACTCCCACTTTTTCCTAGTACCCAAGCGAACCGGAAATCTCAGACCGATATTAGACCCGAGACATCTGAATCTATATATTCAGTACAGACATTTTTGCATGATAACTCTATCCGCCATCATGCCTATTCTAAAACAAGGAGACTGATCTGTGCCCTGGATATGAAGTACACCTACTTACATATCCTCTTTCATCCTGTCCATTACAGATTTCTGTGCTTCCACTTTCTGGGTCAAAACTGTCAGTTTCGAGCATTCCCTTTGGCCTCTTATCAGCCCCAAGAGTGTTCACCAAATGCCCAGCGGTGGTAGCAACAACCTTACAGAAAAAAGGACATCTGCCTTCTCATATCTAGATGATTGGCTAATCAAGCAGAATCCAGAGAAGCTCTGCTTGCCTCCAGCCACTACCCTGAGCATGTTCAACGATCTAGGATAACAGTCAACTGGCCAAAGTCCAGTCCACATCCGACGCAGTCTCTCCAGTACATCAGAGCTGTTCTAGATACATCACAGCCAGGGCTTACTCTTCCACCTGCTCGCCACTACACTCTCATATCTTTGGCTTCGTGAATATAGACCCCAGAAAATAGTCACAGCCAGACAAATGCTGAGACTTCTGGGTCACATGTCTGCAGCCATCCTGACGGTGGCATTCACTCGCCTTCACATGAGACCTGTCCAGTGGACCCTCCAGAATCAATAATCTCAAAGAACTGGACAGTTCAACAACAAAATCAGGGTCACTGCTTCTCTGAAGTCATCTCTGAACTGGTGGACAATCAAAACCAAATTGTGTCAAGGAATGCCTTTCTGCTCCCTCCCTCCCATGCAGACATTAACCATGGATGCTTCCCTGGATGGATGGGGTGCACACTTAGGTCCTTATCAGACCCAAGGCCAGTGGACCACCTCTTCCCATCACTCTCATACCAATCTCCTCAAGATGAAGGCGGTCCGTCTCGCCCTTCAGGCATTCCAGCCCTATCTCAAGCCAGGACCGTTGCTGATTCAGTTGGACAACACTGCAGTGGTGTTTTACCTCAACAAGCAATGCGGCATGAAAATGCACACCTTCTGCATGGAGACCCTTGCAGTCTGGCAGGAAGCCATCAGACAAGGCCTAAGTCTAACAGCCATCCACCAGGACAGTGCAATCAGTTACGGACCGGCTAAGTCACCAGTCATCTGCTCATGAATGGACACTTCAGAAAGAAGTACTCAAGAAATCTTCAACCTATGGGAACAACACAACTGGATCTGTTTGCCTCCTGTCAATCACCGCTCCCCAGTTACTTCTCCATTATCCCGGAGCAACAAAGGATGATCTAGAGATGCCCTGTTCCAACCTTGGACAAGAATCTACTTATATGCCTTCACCCCGTCCTCTCTTGCAATGGACTCTATTGAAACTTCAAATGGAACCAGCCACTATGCTTCTCGTATAGCACCAATGTGGCTGACAATCAAGGGTAATTCCTGTGTCTAACAGGGAACTGATCTAGTTGCTGGTCAGACCGATCTCCTGGCTCAGTTTCACAGATCCTCCTGCACCCCAGCCTGAAGACCCTTCCATCTTCATGTTATTCCTGAGGACACCTTCATAAATATACTCCAGGTGTCCTCTCCTGTTGTCAACATTCTCCTGGCTTCTCACAAACTAGCAACCAGAGAAACCTATAATTCCAAATGGAAACGCTTTTCACATGGTCTGCCTCTCGGTCCCTGGACTTTACTCTTGTCCACTGATGAAGATTTTAGATTACCTGGCCTCACTATCGAGTCAGGCTTAAGTTACTGCTCCATCAAAGTCCACCTGGCTGCCATATTGGCATTCCATGAACCTTTCAATGGCAAACTTCTGTACCAACATCATTTAGCCAAGATGTTTTGAAAGGAATGATACATATCAAACCTCCTATTACAAACCCACCTCCTCATGGGATCTCAGGTTCATTATAGAAAAACTGACCTCAAACCTTTGAGACAGCTACCACTTGTGATCTCCATTTCCTTTCATGGAAAACATTTCTAGTAGCTATTATTTCAGCTTGCTGTATTTCCGAGCTTCATTCCCTCATGTGTAGGGAACCTTATTTGATTTTCCACAAGGACAGGGTGGTCTTTCATACCAACCCATCCTTCCTTCCTAAAGCAGTCTCTCGACATATCTTTAAATCAGTCCTTGGAGCTTCCAGTTTACTATCTTGACTACTCCAATCCAGGTGAACATCTATTACATACTGTAGATGTCCATCGATTCTACGCTGTTACACAAATCGTACTTCAGCCAATTAGGAAAACATCTCAATTGTTCATCACCTTTGCCTCTGGCAGAGAAGGGCTTCCTGTTACTAAACAAACCCTGTCCTCATGGTTGGCGAATTGTATTATCTTTTGTTACCAAAAGTACAACAAGACTTTACCAGGACCTGTCCAAGCCCATTCCACTATAGCTATGGCCACTACTGCGGCTTGCTTTAAAGGAGCCTCCATTTCAGATATTTGCAATGTGGCTACCTGGTCGACAATCCATACCTTTACAAGGCATTACAGTCTTGATATTGCTTCATGATGTAGGATGGCATTTGGCCATGCAGTCCTTCCAGGTCTCCTATCATAATCGCCTCCCATATGAACATAACTGCCAGGATCCTCCCAGATGTAATAACCTAATGCAAGAGACTGTTCTGTGGAAGATAGTGCAGTTACATAAAGTCTTACCATAGCAGTAGATCTTCAAGGAATGTCTCTTGCAGTGGGTGCAGTCCCTCCGTCCCCCTCCTTCTCTAACGGAGCAAATTCTGGTTCAGTGACTTAGGGTTGGGACTCCTTGGTATCTCGGCTTCCCCTCAGTCCTCGCTTTTGCGAGCTAAATCAAGTGGGGGAACTGAGGATACCAGGGACCGCCCACACTTATATAGGAAGCAGGACATGATGTCATGTGTGGGCGATCCCTGGTGAAAACTGCTAGCAGAGCTTCTGTGCAACAGCGCCCTCTGCTGGAAACTACCAGACATAATTACCTACTGCAAGAGACATTCCTTGAAGATCTACTGTTACGGTAAGACTTTACATAACTGCACTTTCCTTTACCCTTAGTCCCCTAGTTTGTACCCCATTCACCATGACTGGGTGAATGTGCCCCCTCATCTAGTTAGGGAGAGCCTCAGTGATACAGTGGGCTATTGTCTCTGATTGCACAGGCCCTTTTACCTTCTGGGCTTTCTTAGGACACTGCCTAGACAGATAGCCTATCTGGTGACAATACCAGCATTCATTAGGTTTCTTGTCCCCATCCTCCCTTTTGGGCACCTGGGGATTCCCTTCTTTTTGCAGGGGGTCCTGTGGTTTTTGGTTGTCCAAAATGCCCACTTTTCCCTTTTTCCACTGCATTCCCTTTTGGAGCAGCCCTGCTTCGAGCATAGCGATCTGCCAGCTCTGCAGCCTCTTTGCCAGTCTTAGGATCTCGGTCCTCTAGCCAGAGCTTTAAGTCACGTGAGCAAATCCAATAAAACTGTTCAAGCAATACCACCCCTTCAATAGCGTCAACAGAATCTGCTTTCACCTCCAACCAATGTTTTAAATATTGATGCTGTTTTGTGGCTACCTCCTCAAGCTCATTTCTGCCCCTTTCGGAGTTTCTGTAACTTTACTCTATGTATCAGAGTTCAGATCATATTTTTAATAAAGCAGTTTTTGACTTGCCAAAATCTTTACTTTCAACATTGTCCATCTGCCCCAATGCTTCCCTCCCCTTGCCAATAAGTAGTGGAGACAGGTGAAAGCTCCAGGTCTCTTTGGGCAGATTGGCCTGGATACAGACCGTTTCAAATTAATTTAAAAACATGTCCATGTCCTTCCCCACTTTAAACTCAGCAATTAATTTTGAATTTAACTTGTACCCCAGTCCTGGAGATTCAAAATCCACTCCACCACTTACCTGCTCAGGGTTGGTGTCGGTTAGGAGCGTCCAGCTTTTCAGCTCATGTTTCCTCTGGTGCTGCCATTTGTCAGCCTCCGCCTTCACCTGGCACTGCCTTTCTTCTGCCTCCACCTGGCTTGCTCTTCTTGGGCCTCTCTCTGTTGCCATTGGCCTCCATTTCCATCTCGAACCTCTTTTGCTCCATCTCAAATGTTTTTGCTCATTCTTAAGCTGTTTCTCCTGCATCCACAGCCTTCTCAGCTCCAGCTCTTGGTCTGTAGATGGCTTCTCCTCTGGGTTCTGGACCTCCAAGTCACCACCTCTGGCACTAAGTGGGCGCCGCATCCTCTGTCTCAACTACCAGAAGGGCCTCCGTGAGTTGCCTTTTATTTTTGTTTTCACTAGGAATACCCTTCTCCCCACAGATCTTCCTCAGTTGTTCCAGGTTCATCTTGCTGTACCGGACAGACATTCTTCTATCTATACTACCCTGCTCAAAAAAAAAATTCCAACAGGATAGGGTCTATTGTCTGCAACCACATTTCTTTTTCCCCTTTCCAAATTCTGCCCTTGATTGTATGATGGTTTTGCAAAACTGTTCCAAATCCCAGTAGCTGGCACCAAATCTGTCACAAGCCCATGGCCCCCAAACTCTGGGTAGCTTGGAAGAACCTTCTGCATGCAGAGAGGATCCCCCTTTTTAAGATCTCATGAGCAGAAGTAAGGGTTCAGGAAGACTTCCCAATCTTCCTTTTCCCAGTGGGAGGGTGGATTCTGTAGCTTCGATTTCCCTTGATTCTGCACTACTTTCAGTATTTGAATCCAACGATGGATACTGGCTACATCTTGCCTAAGTAGTTTTATACGATAGTCAAGCGGTTCTATTTTTTCAGGCACACAGTCTTTTCAAAACTCTTCTGCTTAAAATGTTAAATCACACAATCAGACCCCAGGCAGAGTTGATAAGAAAATCATAAACATTTACTTAACATAAAAGCAATACACAAAAGTCTACAGTTTGGAAGAACTTTGAAATGCAGACAGTATCAAAAGTAAAACTGGATGGTTTATAGAAAAACACTAGATACTGATATTCTAAACTATACCTTGTTTTGATGTTAGAGTCCAGACAAGATTTTCAATATCCTTGTAGAGTCGAGTCCTTAAGCAACAGTTTTGTAATATGGTTGTACCAAGTCAGTTCCTGTGAAATGTCCTTTTTAAAAGGCTTCAGGTGCTGCATTGGTGCAAAGTCTTAGTTTCAAAATTCTGACTTAAAATCAAATTTTCTGTTCGAATGTGACCAGTCAAACTTTCTACACATTCAGGTCTGATTTACAGATTTTTCCAGGCCTACACATATACTTCTGGTCTTCAAATAGATGTCAGCTGGACGAGGCATCTAACTTCCAGCTAAACTGTTTTCAACTGCCTTGAGTTCAAAATGTGTCTGATTATATACATTATCAGGGTTCCCCACTCTCTGAAAATTTAGGGTGGTGGCAATGGTGATCGGGTCAAATGGTGTGTTATTTTTCGGGACCTCCTATATGCACTGTACATGTGCATAAGTAGCTTTTAAGTAACATATAGTGTGCTGGTATTAAATGGGTAGTATTGCAATAAAGGATGTCAATAAAAGACAATTTTGTAGGATTTTATAAAAAATGGATAAAAATATAGGGTGGTGGCAAAAAAAATATAGGGTGGTGGCCCACCGCCCTAAAACAATGAATGGGGAACACTGATTATGGTAATTTTCCTGGACACACCCACTGTGTGATGGGGTGCAGTAGTTTACCTTTCCCTGTAGGTGTCGCTGTGGTTCCATATCAACCCCAGTGACGTCTGGTCCATGCATTTTGCTTAACCCCTGACCCCCTAGGTCACTACATTACCTTTCTCTGTCATGGAAAGCCACAGTGGGATATTTTATGCCTTCCTGGGCCATATACCTGTCTCCTTATCTTGCGCTGTACCAGATCCACCCCAGCCATTAGAACAATTAAGGCTATTTTTTAAGTTCATTCCTAATTTTTTTGCACTCTACACCACTTAGTGTATACTCACTATTCCAACACCATGCCACCATGGATCACCACTCCTGTGAAATTTGAGGTTAAAAGAATTTAAGGAAATCATGATTGAAATCCAGACCTCTGGATCACAGCTTTGTGCCCTAAGCACTAGTCTATGCCGGCTGATGCTTGACAAGCTTGTGGTTAGACACGGTGTGTGAGACTAACTGGTCCCAACCACTTAAAAAGAGAAACTGGTCTCAGACCAGGTCTGCTTAGAAAAAAGAGAACCTTGTCTCAGACCAGGTCTTAGGGGACTACTCTCCCTAGACTGTATGTCAGAACCTTTTTCCTAAATGCTTTCTGGATCCTGCCACCCAAGGTACTGCTAGGAGCCTGCAATCTAGTATGATAACATTAATGCACCCTTGTTGCCAGTTGAGTAAATATTCACCTTCAAGCACCAGGAATCCATCATTATACTTAACATATGCATTTCAGCCTGGCAGGTTGAAGTGCTCCAGAGCATGTGTATGGAATCTGGAACAAAAATTCAAACTCTGCCCTCTAGGTGTGTCTGCATTCTGCAGCCTAACATCAGCTCTCTTTCTCCATCGGCACATGCAAGTCACCCCGAAGAGCTCTCTTCAAGCAACTTGCCCAAGTAAGATTGTCTAGATATTTAGTATGCTAAACATTTTCTTTTTGCTCTGCCCTCTCAGTGTTTTTCCCATATATTTAGAGAGTTGTTCTGAGATTTTTTGAGTTCATTTTCTGAGTACGAAGCTCTCCCGGTCCGCAATGGTTCTTGTAGCAGGAGAGCGCCATCACAAGCACTAGACTTGGTGGTTTATGTTCTAATCTACCCACTGTTTAGTGTTCCTTTCCTTTTCTAACTTGGTTATTGGCTTCCCCCCCCAAATAAAAGGAATGTGAGGGGTTAAGCCGCACTCTTCTCCCTGTGGGTTTGGTGCTGTACATTTCTGGTTGGTCTGACATCATGATTTACAGGATCTCTGTCATTTTTTATGTGTAATTAAATAAATATTGGATTATTTGTGGTTGTCCTGGAGACTTCTCATCTTCCTTGGTGCTCTGGCCCCAATTTCTATCAACTGTGAACTAGTTTAGCTTGCTCTGCTTTGTTGTTTGTTGGAGTATGCTTTGGGGGGCTGTTATTGTTTAATAAATCTTAGCCCTAGCTAGGTAGCCTACAACTTCTGTTCAACTGCCAGATTCCACCTTGTAGTTATTGGAGCTATGCTTGGGGTTGTCATGGCTTTTATTGAAAATGAGCCCTTCGATGTTGTTTTCAACTTTGAACTGAGATGCAGGCTGCCAGTCACAAGCTGCATGACAGTTGGTACTTCAGTTTTAAAGACAACAGCAGAGTGCTTTCCACGTCTAGTGCCATGTTAGCCTGGGTCAGGAAGTTAGTTATAATGAATTCTCACATGTCCTTTCTTTGTGGCCTAAACATAAAGAAAAGAGGCCTTCATAAGCTTCCAGGGACCTCTCTGAAATGCAAAAAAAACCAAAAAACACACACACGCTCGGATATGCTCCTGAGCCTGTTTCTGGAAAAAAAACAAAGAAACAATAATAAGTGCCACTGCTCCTCCTGCAGCAAAGCATAAGGAGACTCCAGTGGTCAAAGACTAACATATAATGTGAAAATTAAGCACTGCCCCTCCTGCTGAAATGCAAAAGGAGACACTAGTGGGCAAAGTAAAACATAAGAGAGAAAATACTACTGGCCTTCATGCTGGAAAGCAAAAGAAGACGTCAGTGGTCAGTGTAAACATAATGAGAAAAATGCCACTGCCCCTCCTGCTGCAAAGCAAAAGGAGACGCCAGTGGAAAAAGTGAAATAATAAGTGCCACTGCCCCTCCTGCCACAAAGAAAAGGAGACTCCAGTGGAAAAAGTGAAATTATAACTGCCACTGCCTTTCCTGCCACAAAGCATAAGGAGACGCCAGTAGAAAAAGTGAAATATAAAGTGAAATAATAGTTGCCACTGCTCTTTCTGCTGCAAAGCATAAAGAGACACCAGTGGACAAAGCTAAACTCATAATGAGACAAATGGCACTGCCCCTCATGCTGAAAAGCAAAAGGAGATGCCAGTGGGCAGGGTAAAACACAAAGAGAGAAAATGCCACGGCCCTCCTGCTGAAAGGGAAAGGAGATGCCAGTGGATGAAGTAAACATAACAAGAAAAATGCTACTGCCCCCCATACCTCTCAACCTCCTGTCTCATAAATCAGGGACAAGGCTTAAAAAATCAGGGACAAAGGGCGGAAAATCAGGGACACATCTTCAGAATTGATGGTATCCACTAAGAAGCTGGCAGAATAAGGGACTTAGTGTAAAATGCATTTTCTAAGGAAGAACAAGTCTGTAACTTTAATGGTTGACATTATTTTGTGCTTACAACTCCCACTGTTTGGTCATGGTAACACAAGTTTTAGGAGGGACAGAGTAACATTTTGGGGCAAAATCAGGGACATCCCTGAAAATCAGGGACAGTTGAGAGGTATGATGCCCCCTCCTGCTGGAAGGTAAAAGAAGACACCAGTAGGCCATATAAAACATAAAAGAGAAAAATGTCATTGCCCCTCCTGTTGAAAAGCAAAAGCAGACATCAGTGAGCAAAGTAATACATAAAGAAAAACATGTCACTGCCCCTCCTGAAGAGCAAAAGGAGATGCCAGTGGAAAAAGTAAAAGCAGCGCGCTCTCAGGAGGACACAACAGAGGTTTTTCAGGTCATGGGAGCACTTATGGGCTTACCAGTTCTTTAACAGCCTCTGGTAAACCCCCTCCACGGTTCCGAGGGGCCCGGGTTATGATTTCTATTATGAAAAACATGATGACAGAGGAACTCACTCAACGGTGGCTTCCCTAACCAGGAGTTCAGTCCTTACCCACAGGAGCAGGAGGATCATTCCTCACACTGTGCCTTTGTGAGACAAAGGACCAGTACCCAGGCACTGTCCCACAGTTCAGTCCTTATCCACTGGACCAGGGGGAATAGTCCTCTCACTATACTTTAGTGAGACAATACCCTATCTCTGTCCTCACAGGGTCCTAGAGAGGATCAGGAAGAGATACATACTGTAAGTCTCAAGTGGCTTCAGTGCGCTACATCTATTCTAGGGGTTGACAATAAAATGTAAAAGAAGTACCAGCTAGATAAACACAATGCTGAGTACCTTTATATGCACCCTGAACATGAGAGATGAGTCCAGGTGTCTGCTTGCGAAAAAGCCAAGGTTCCCCTCTTCTCCCAGCCTCTGGCAGTATGGGAAGAAAAGATACATTACTGCCTCTCTGCCCTTCTGGCAGGCAGGCAAATGAACAGGGCTTACATGATCCAGTACCAGAAACCTCTCTGGAAATTGATCCTGGCCTTATGTGACAGATTCCAAGGATTCCAGTTTCAGGATTTTGTCCTGGATGCCACTAAAATACCACTAAAGTAACAGTCCCATATGTCAGTGGGCACCTATGACACTGCTTCTAGGTTAGAGGCCACTATGACTATGAGAAAATTTGCTTGGCTAAGGACAACTAACTTGTCTCAAATCCATGGACTTTCCATGTGAGAATAATCCCTTCGTTGGTGATAAAACAGGAACATACAAAACCACCTACAGAAACAACACTGAGAAGTAGAAGGCCTCTGCATTGTACAAGCCTCAACAAAGTGACCATGCCCTATGACGAGGTTACTTCAAGGGCAGGGGAAGAAAATCTTCCAGAAGGGCTGACTAGGCTTCGTCCTCTAAGGCTTACCTCAAACAGAATCCCTGATATGTACATCCAGATTGCCAGCATGTTGCCAGTAGGAGGAAGGATGACTCTTTCCTTCAGCAATGGGAAACTTCACTACAGATAAATGGGTTCTGAGGTAGAGGCCAAGACCTCACTCACCACTTCAGTATATTCCTCAAACTGTCTCTACAAAGACATGTCCACCCTCCCTCTCCAGAAGAAAAAACTCTGCTGGAGTTCAAGGTAAAAAAAAAAAAAAAAGCTCTTTTCTTGTGTGTGGGGAAGTTCCTTGCGAAAAGGCAAGATTTCAAATACAGGGCATTCAATACCACTTGCTGGCCCATTGGTCTCAAAAGCTACAGCCCCTCTCCAAACTGGTGCCTGTCACAAAAATCCTGTTACAGGCCTTGAATTGGCGAGAAGGCAAGGACAACCTCAGAGTAGGGGTACCTTTTTAGGTGCAGTTGCCTACAGTTGTCCGGATGACAATGGTTTCCATGTTGGGCTGGGGTGCCCACCTACGAGACACAACAGTAAAGAGGGTATGGTCTCCTCTGGAGTCCAAGGAGCATATAACCCTCTGGTAGCTAAGAGCAGTATTTCTAGCTTTTCAGTCAGTGGCACCTCAGGTCGGGGCGCAGTCTGTCCAGGTCAGGATGGTCAACACCACCGCAGTGTAGGACATTCGCAAACAAGGGGGCAAAATATCCTCAGAACTGTGCACAGAAGCTTTGGGGCTTTGGAGTTTGGCTTACTCACTGGGTGCGCATCTGTCAGCAATTCACCTCCCAGGGAAGGACAATGTTGTGGCGGATTCTCTTAGCAGAATCTGACAGGCCCATCATGGATGGTCTCTGAACAAGCAGGTGTTGGCCACAATCATCAGGAGATGGGGCACACTACAGATGGATCTGTTCGCATCCAAAAATGTTTTCTGCCACTCTCTACTGTTGCAGACTTCCAACAGTGGGTACATTCCCCAAGAGGGGCCCCTGCTCCTGGATTGGTCAGCGTAATTTCTGTAGACTTTCCTCCATTCTCCCTGCAGTTTTCAAGTTCTTTAAAATTCAGGAGTCAGCCTGCAACCATAATTCTGATAGCCCCAGAACAGGCAAGATAGCCATGGTATTTCCTACACATGGTCCTGTAACCCCTAGGTGGCACTATTCCAAGGGCTTCTACCCTGCCTGCTTGGCTAGTAACAGGTTAGGGGCCTGGAGTTCTGAAACGAACACACTCCATCCGGAGGTCAGGGTTAGTAGTGGTCCAAGCTAACCTGGGCACAGCCCTCTGGGACACCTGTAATCCCCTCTTTCATTACTAGTGGCCAGAACAATGCACAATAATCACTTTGCATATACCCTGATACACCTTCAAAGTACCCACACTGTTTGCACTTACCACCAGGGCTTTCCTCTGGCCTGGCCCTGGGGCCCCCAGTAAAACAAGGTTATACATAGTAAATAACAGCAGTTCAGTACTCTTGCACAAACTGGAACTACAGTCAGGGTAAATGCAAAAAAGAGTTAGATCTGATTTATTTAAGGGGCTTGAACAAGGGAGGGGCGTAATCAGGTTAATTTGCTTAAAGGCTCTATCAATCAAACAGTTATGCATGCACTTCAGGGTCCATAAACAGTCACACACTCTGGGTACCCAGATGGAGAATGGTGGACTAGCCAGGAACGTTGCAGCTGGCTGGGGCCCTGTGATGGAAGAAAACAACAAGCACAACACACACTATTTGTAATCTGGAGCCGGAGGGCTCAGTTCTTGAAAGGAAAACAACAAGACAATCAGATGACACACTTTTAGATTAGGCTGTTGTTGCAGGGAGCAACCCTGATGATTACTCACAATACCCAAGACTGGACACGGCTGGACGAAAATTGAGACAGCAGGTGGTTAATCTGGAGTGCCAGGAGAAGCAGGGCCCACATGATTCACCGAGGTGTCATTCCTGTTCAAGCGTGGAGCAGGGGCCTGATCCCCAGGCAGGTCTCTCGTCGGTGGCTTTCTCTGTGCAGTGGGGTAGTCTGGCAGGGCCAGCATGGCATGGCCCAGGCCGAATGGAGATGAATGCGGATTCAGTCCAATTAGGCTGGATAAAGCTTCCACCAAGCAGAACACAGTTCACGCAGTGGGGAACCGAATCACAACCCACTTTCAATACTCATCACATTTACATGTAAAGGATTTAACGGTACCAGTGAAGCGGAACACAGTTCACACTGTGGGAACCAAATCATGCACCACTTTCAGTACAAGGCACATTTACATGTAAGGAAATTCTACTGTACCAGGCAAACACGCCTTCTGGTCACGATCGCCAAGTCTCTGCACAAACCGGGGATTCAAAAGCAACTGGAAATCCTGACAGGCCGATCGCATTCAGCAAATCTTCGGTCTTCTTCAGGTTAAAGCCTGGTCACAGTCCAGTGACTTAAATTGTCCTCACAACTCAGATTCAGTCCGAATAAACTCTGTTTTCCCTCTCAGGGACAGCAGACAGACAGGCAGGCCAAAACTCAGCCCTTTCAAAGTTCTCCCATGCAAAACTACACAGAACTGCTACTCAAAATCACTTGAGCTGTTACTTCTTCACTTCTCAGCTCAAAACTGAAAACCCAGCAGCAGCAGCCTGGGAAATTCCAAGATCCAAAAGGTACGGTTGGCTGATCCTCCTGTCAGTCACAACAAAGGCTCCCCCTTCAGGTGCAAAAAGTCCAAAACTACAATTCCTACAGATTTGACTTCAGACAGCTCCTGTAGTCCGGCTCCATTTTAGGTTCCGTCAGTACTGATTGATCCAATTCGCAGTCCAGGACCAAGATAGTGGAGATAAACAAAACAGTCGTTGCTGCAAAAAGGCAGGTTAGGCAAACTACATTATCATTATCATGCTAAATGATTTTCAGCAAATAATTACATTTTTCAACAGAACTCCCTCTCAGATTACGTATGACTGCAATCCAGGCAGCTCTTAAAGAGACAGTACACAGAGGCTATACAGGCACTCTCTGGCAATCACATTTAAACTGCTAAAACGCAGGACACCAACCTGGCAGTGAGCATTTAGGCAAGCTTGAGGAAGACTTTTTGGGAACTCCCATTTGTAGGGGGGTTACAGTCCCATCTGTCAAACAGCCCAACTGTCTTCTCCTGAGACACAAACTACTGATCACATCCCAGGGCAGAGTAACCTTTCCAAACCTCAAGTCTCTATGCTTCAGAGACTGGTTCAGAACTCTGATCTTTATTTCTTGGACCAAGTTCTTCAGGCCCTCAGAGTCCAGAAAACTTGCTACTAGAAAAACATACAGACATGCTTCCAAAGGGCAAGGTTTTTTCCCTATGGGGTATCCCTAAGCAGATCAGTCCTCTCCAGCAAGATCTTATGCATTAAGCAGGTTAGCAAGAGGAAAAGGAAGAGGAGACCATTATGGTTTTCCAAAGAGGTAGCAAAGAAAGTGAAAGCCAAAAAGATTGCATTCAGGCAATACAAAAAGACACAGGCAGAAGGGGATAGGGAGAAGTACCAGGAGAAGCAAAGGGAGGCAGGAGGTCAGTAAGGAAGCCAAAGCTCAGACAGAAGAGCACATTGCAAAATCAGTGGGTAGAGGGACAAAACCTTTTACAGGTACATAAGTGAAAAAAAAAAGACAAAGGGAGGGATAGTGAGACTGAAGGGGGAGGATGGGGGCCACGTGGAGGATGACAACAGTAAAGCTGACATATTGAACAGGTATTTCTGCTCAGTCTTTACTGAGGAAGAGGATGGTAATGGGTCTGAAGGGAGTACAAGGGGTGAGAATGGTGCAGAAATGGACACAAGTCCCTTTACAGAAAGGGTCCTGAAGGAACTGGAAGTAATAAGAGTTGATAAAGCAATGGGGCCAGATGGGTGCACCCCAGGGTCCTTAAAGAACTAAGAGAGGTGGTGGCTGAACCTCTGGCTATCCTGTTTAGCCGATCACTGGAAACAGGGAGGTACCCAAAGACTGGAGGACAGCAGATGTAGTCCCCTTATACAAAAGTGGGAACAAAGAGGAAGCAGGGAACTACAGACCAGTCAGCCTCCTACCTCGGTAGTGGGGAAGATCATGGAAGCACTACTGAAGGAGATTGGTAGAACATCTGGTTGTCAATGGACTACAGGACCCAAGGCAGCATGGTTTCACCAGGGGAGGTCATGTCAGACCAACCTTGTTGGATTTTGACTGGGTGACTAGGGAGGTGGATCCAGGGAGGCGGTGGACATGGCCTATCTGGACTTCAGCAAGGCCTTTGACACTGTGCCACATAGAAGACTATTACACAAACTGGGGAATATGGGTGTGGGCAGGACAGTAGTGTGGTGGGTAGGTAACTGGCTGGGTGGCAGGACACAGAGGGTGGTGGTAAATGGCTGTCACTCCACAGAGGAAGAGTGACCAGTGGGGTACCACAGGGATCAGTGCTGGACGGTCCTATTCAACATCTTCATCAGTGACATTGCCGAGGACCTAGAAGGCAGAATTTCACTGTTCGCTGATGACACAAAGCTCTGTAACAGAGTAGACACACCAGAGGGTGTAGACAGAATGAGAAGGACCTGCAGAAACTTGAAGAATGGTCAGGGTTTGGCAGTTGAAATTCAATGCAAAGAAGTGCAAGATAATGCATATGGGGCACAAAACCCTGGCACAATATATCAGTTGGGGGTGAGGATATAGCATGCACCAAGCAGGAAAGGGATCTTGGGGTTATCATCTCTGATGACCTCAAGGTAGGAAACAGTGTGACAGGCGGCAGGTAAAGCAAATAGGATGCTGGGATGTATAGGCAGGGGCATCACCAGCAGGAAAGGAGGTCATAATTCAGCTATACAAGACACTAGTGAGGCCCCACCTGGAGTACAGTGTACAGTTCTGGAGACCATACCTACGTAAGGACATAGACAGGGTAGAGAAGGTTCAGAGGAGGGCAACAAAGATGGTGCATGGTTTGCATCACAAGTCCTATGAAGACAGGTTGAAGGAACTGAACATGTACTCCTGGAGGAGAGGGAGGAGAGAGGATATGATGAGACATACAAGTATCTTACAGGGAGGAACAGGGTGCAGGAAAACACTATTTTTAAGCAAAAAGATGTTCCAGGACTAGAGGCATGGGATGAAGTTGGAAGGAGGGCGATTCAGAGGAAACATGAGAAAGAATTTCTTCACAGAGCGGGTGGTGGACAAGTGGAACACCCTGCCAGAGGAAGTGGTAGGGGCTGAAACAATCACGGGATTTAAGAATGCATGGGATAGACATAAAGGAATTCTGGAGGTCAGGGGTAAGGGGCAACAGACTTCTAGGAAAACAAACTGAACTTACAAGCTCAAATGGGCAGACTGGGTGGGCCAATAGGCCCTTATCTGCCGACACTGTGTTTGTATCTATGTATCTATGTATCTTCCCACACTCTTGGACTACTTCCTGCACCTGCAAGCCTTAGGCCCCAGCCCTACTACCTTTAAGAGCTAGTGTACTGCCCAAAACTAATATTAGTTTTTAAAAAAGCAGTCAGTCATTACCTTTTTAATCTGAGGCACTTGTTCTTTTCCCTTTGGTTAATTAGAAAGTTGTTTACCTGATATTAGTAGGTGTGATCAGTGGAACAGCACTCTGCCTGGCAGCTGACAAATCTAGTTCTATGCTCCCGCTCCATCATCAGCACTGTGACCTAACAGTGACATCACTACTGCTTAGATCAGTTGTTTGTGATGTTACTGTCACTGAGATCACAATGCAGATGATGTAGTGGAGGGATTAGAGAAATATATGTCCACTGCTAGGCTAAGACCTCTGTTATACACATCCAGCACAATATTATCTCATAGAAAACTTGCTAATGAACAAAAACAAAAAGAAAAATACTTCAGAAACAAAGTGTTACAACTGGTTACTTCTTAAAATTTGTATCAGTTTCCTGTCTATTAGGGTTCACTTGACACCTATTTCTGCTTGTACATTAGCAGGCAAGCAGAAAACAGTAGCTTTCCCCCCATTTTCAAGAGGCCCTTTAAGGGCCTCCTGCATCTGTATCCTCATGTTAGGGAACATGTTTCTCTCAGGGACCTGAACATCTGCATAGCTCAGGGAACCAGCTTTGAGCCTATGGCCTTTGCAGATTTGAAATCTGTCACTTGGAAGATATTCTTCCTGGTAGCCATCACTTCGGCCAGAAATGTGTGTGAGATGCAAGCCCTCAGCACTGACCCTAACTACTGTACATCATCGTCTACACGAACAAGGTAGTCCTTAGGACTAACAGAAAATTCATTCCCAAGGTGATATCCGAGTTTCACCTGAACCAATCCATCATGCTTCCTGTGTTTTTTACAGAGAAGTCCAGCACTGGTGAGCAAAGGCTGCACAGACTGGATGTTAAGAGGTCTCTGAGATACGAACATACAAACATACGAAATTTGCTAGCAGATAAAGGCCTAGAGAGTCTATCAAGTCTGCTCGAATGTGCAGCTTGCATATTCTGCAGCTGCCCTCCTTCCACTCTTCCCTTCATTAACCCTCCCCTTGTCCTGTCCCATCCTCGTTTGAAGCAGTCCACTGTTCTACTGCATACCACTTCAGGAGGTAACGATTCCACCCAGCCACCACCCTCTGTAAAAAGTGTCTCCTCATCTCCCTCCTGAACCTTCCTTGCTCCAGTCTCATATCATGGCCCCTGGTGTCCCTCTCCTCCCTCACTTTGAACAGTCCCTCTGTACTTGTCTTATTTATTCCTTTCATGTATTTAAAGGTTTCAGTCATGTCACCCCTGTCTCTCCTCTCCTCCAGTGAGTACATGTTCAACTCTTTCAACCTCCTCTCATATGATAAGTCCCCCAGCACCTTGATCATCTTTGTCACGCTGCGCTGCACTCCCTCCAGTAACTTAATGTCCCTCTTCAGATACGGACGCCAGTACTACACGCAGTACTCCAGGTGTGGTCTAACTAATGACCTATACAGTGGCAGAATCACCTCCTCCCTCCTCAGGATATACCCCTTGCAATACAACCCAGCATTTTGTTGGCCTTTGCAGCTGCCTTCCTACATTGTGCCGAGTTGTTCATTGACCCTGTAATGAGCACACCCAGATCCTTCTCCTCCTCTGTCTGGGCTAGCTGCACTCCCCTAGCTGGTAACTCCTCCTTGGGTTCTTCATCCCAAAATGCAGCACCTTGCACTTTTGGCATTAAAGCCCAGTTGCCAGGTGTCTGACCAGGTTTCAAGCTTTGCCAGATCATCCTGCAACCCCTGCCATCCCCTAGGTAATCCACCACCGTGCCTACCTTGGTATCATCAGCAAACAGACTGATCTTGCTCTTGATATCCCATGATATGTCTGCAATGAATATCCCAAACAACACTGGTCCCAACTCCGAGCCCTGTGGAACACCACTCGTCACTGCCTTGGGTGTGAGCTCCCCACCCACCACCACCCTCTGTTGCCTTCCTGCAGCCAGTTTCCTACCCATCTCACCAGCTTTGCACCGCCCTGTGCCTTACTTCCTTCCCAGCCTTCCATGTGGCACTGAGTTGAATGCCTTACTGAAGTCCAGATACAGGACATCCACTGCATGGCCCCTGTCCAGTTGCCTAGTTACCCAGTCATAGAACTCGACCAGGTTGGTTTGGCAGGATCTGCCATGTATGAAGCCATGCTGTCTGCTGTCCTGTAGTTATTTGGCCTCTAGGAGGGCCACCAGCCTCTCCTTCAGGATGGTCTCCATTAGCTTACCCATGATGGATGTGAGGCTCACTGGTCTGTAGTTTCCCGGTCCATCCTTGGGGCCACTCTTGTGGAGGGGCACCACATGAGCCATCCTCCAGTCCTGAGGTACACACCCCGAATGTAGTGAGGCATTAAATAGGTCTGCCAAAGGTCCTGCAAGGACCTCTGCCAGCTCCTTCAGTACCCTGGGGTGGATGCCATCTGGGCCTGGCGCCTTGTCCATCCTCAGTGCCTTCAAACCCTCTCGAGCTCTGCTCTCCATGATTTCCCCATCTGTCATCACTTTCCACCCTGCTTCTGCCATTTCTCCCACCTTGGTGTCACCCCCTCTTCTCTTTAGTAAATACTAGTAGAAGTACTCATTTAGTGCTTCCACTTTATTGCACCCTGCTTCCACCCAACCCCCCTCTTTCCTAATCCTTACTATATGGTCCTTACAGCTCCTTTTCTCCCTGATGTACTTAAAGAAGTCCTTCTCCCCTTCTTAATGCCTTGTGCCAGCCTGAGTTCCATAGATGCTTTGGCTCCCCTTACTGCCCTTGTCACCTCCTTCGATTCTGTCAAGTACTCCTCCCTGTCCTCCCCCCCTCCCTGTTTTCTTGTACTTCCTAAAGGCAGCACTTTTCCTCCTTGCCTTTTCCATGACCTCCTTGCACAACCAGATCGGTTTCTTAGCCCTAGCCTTCTTGCTCTGGGCTTGCAGCAGGTTTTGGTTGCTATCCCCAGCTTTATGAGCTCCCACCTCTGGTTAGTGTCCATACTAGATTGAATTCTGGCCAGGTACCCTTTTACCACTTCCCCCATCCTCCCAAAGTCAGCCTTCCTGAAGTCCAGCACTATTGTGCCAGATTCCACTCCTTCCTTGCCCATATCCAGTGTGAGCCATACTGAGTGGTGGTCACTCCTGACAGCGGTTCCTCCACTATAAGTTCTCTCACAAGTCCCCATTTGCCAGCACAAGGTCAAGGGTATTCCTAACCTGGTTGGTTCACTGACCATTTGCAGCAGGAAGCTGTCCTGGAAGGCATCCAGCAGTACCTGCTCCCTTTTGTTCCTGGTTGTTGGGGTGCTCCAGTCCACTCTTGGCATGTTGAAGTCCCCCACAATCACCACACTACCCTTTTCGCAGGTCCTCCTGATCTGTCCCACTGGTTCCCTGTCTAACTCCTCTGTCTGAGATGGTGGCCTGTACACCACTCCCATTCTAAGAATCCTATTCTTGGAATCCTGGATTTGCATCCAAAGTGACTCCATACTACCCTCCTCCCCTTCCTCCCTTACACACCTCAGTCCTTCCTTCACATATAGTGCCACCACCCTCCTTTCCCAATCACCCTGTCCCTACGAAATAACCTGTACCCTGGTACAGACAGGTCCCAGTCATTGTATTGGGTGGCCCATGTTTCTGTGATGGCTGCAATGTCCACCTCTCCCTCTGCCATGGGAACCTGTAACTCTGCAGTTTTTCTCCCAAGGCTCCTAGCATTAAGGGTAACCACCTTCCACCCTTCCCCCTCCCATCCTGCCCTCCTTTCCTAGCATCACCAACAGTACTTGCCATTTGTCCTTTGTCACTGTTATGGGGGTAAGCTCATATGATTTCCCAACCTGTGGTCTCTGCATCTCTTCCCCAACTGCCACCCCCCACTCCTAGTTTAAATTCCCAACTTCCTCTATGTACTCCTTCATCCTCTGTTTCAACACTTTCTTTCCCTCCTCACTCAAGTGTAGTCTGTCCTTGGCATAGAGACTACTGTCCTCCCAGGTCCCTCCCTACCTGGAGTGTGCTTAAGACCATAGGTCTCCTCATACTCAAATGTTCTTCACATATGGGGGAAGTGTGAAAAAGCAACCTAGCCACAGAGAGGGCTATTGCCTACTGGATTGCTGCCTGCATCCAAATTCTATTACTCTAAAGTTGGTAAACTGCCACCTCAGGTGTTCAGAGACACTCCACTCATGCCACTACTGCCCTGGTGGCAGAAGCCAGGGATGTTCCCTTGCTGGAAATCAGGAAAACAGCTACATGGAAAGCAGATCACACCTTTACAAAGAGTTCTATGTGATGTGGATGACCGAGGAAGGGCAACCCGCAGAAGGAGATGGCAACCAGGCAACATCAGGAGCAGCACCCACGCAAGGGTGGCATGTGTCAGAAGGGTGACCAGGGAATTAGAAACATAGAAACATAGACTTTGACGGCAGATAAGGACTGCTAGGCCCATCTAGTCTGCCCATTTCCCTACCTACAGGATAGGCCGCAGATCCTAGTTAACCAACAGCCTATTTCTTCCTACCCCCCACAAGAATTGCCTTATGTCTGTCCCATGCATTCTTGAATTCTCCCACAGTTTAGACCCCACAACCTCCTCAGGAAGGCTGTTCCATGCATCCACTACCCTCTCTGTGAAATAATACTTCCTCACATTGCCCTGAACTGCCCTCCTTCTATCTTTAAATTGTGTCCCCTTGTTCTTGCAAGTCTCTTTTCTGAAAGATGCTACCCTCTTGGACTTGTTGATTCCACTGGGGTACTTAAAAGTTTCTATCACGTGTCCCTCTCCCTTCTTTCCTCAAGGGTATACATATTAAGCTCCTTTAGTCTCTCCTCATACGGCTTCTCTTGCAGACCCTGCACCATTTTAGTTGCCCTCCTCTGGACTGCCTCTATCCTGTCTATGTCCTTGCGGAGATGGGGTCTCCAGAACTGGACACAGTACTCCAGATGGGGTCTCACCAACTGTCTGTACAGAGGGATAACAACTTCCTGTTTTCTGCTGATGATGCCTGTCCCTATACATCCCAGTATACCCCCAGCCCTCCCTACTGCCTTCTCACATTGCTTGCTAACCTTAAGGTCATCTGATATGATTACTCCCAGGTCCCTTTCCTTTTTTGTTGTTGTTACTACCTCCCCACCATTGTGTATTCTTCCCCTGGGTTCTTGTTTCCCAGGTGCATTATTTTGCACTTCTTTGCATTGAATCCTAGCTGCCATACTTCTGACTATTCCTCCAACCTTGCCAAGTCCCTTTTCATCCTTTCCACACCTCCTTGTGTATCAACCCTGTTGCAGATCTTTGTGTCATCTGCAAAAAGGCATACTTTTCCTTCCAGTCCCTCTGCAATGTCACTGATGAAGACATTAAAAAGGACTGGACCAATACTGAACCTTTGGTACCCACTAGTAGCCCCCTTTCTTCAGAGTGGACTCCATTTACAATTACCTTCTGTGTCCTGTTGTCCAGCCAATGTTTTACCCAGGCTACCACCTGGTCCCTCTGAGCTGGTTAATTTGATATTAATCTTTTGTGTTAAAAAAAAAAACTACCACACCACCACAGGAGCGAGGAACAGCGGAGGATGCACGGGGTGACCAGACATGGATGGGATGGCGCACGGCAGGCACATGCAGGGACAGGTAGGTAGTGCACATACATATCAGGATGGCAGACACGGAGACACCAATGGTGTGGAGGGTGGGGACATGGGCGGGCACACATGGGGGCCATGAGGCCAGCAGGACAATGACAGCAGTGACTGTCCACGGCAAAGCAGGGGGGGCCATGGCACAGCAGTGGGCTAGTGGGCTGGTGCAGGCAGGAGGCACCTATGGTGCAGGAGGCCACGTGCAGGGTGGCCTGTGATGTGCAGGCAGGAGGTATCAGAGGCTGTACACAGTACAGGGCTGGCAGCCAACCCACCATGGCGATGGGTGCCAGGGGCCCATGGGCACAGGCCCGGCCACCGGGGTAGTGCATGGGTGGGGGGCACACAGTGGAAGGGTGCACAGGCTAGCGTGAATGGGGTACAGCATGGCAGCAGACAGGGCAGGCAGCAATGACTGGATGGAGGGGTGGTCAGTCGAGACGGAGGGTACTCAGGTGGACTTTACTTGCATCTGGAAGTTGAGTGCAAAGTCCGGAGGTAGTCCACTGTACTGCATATCCTGTACTCCACCACAATGGCCTCAATGCACGGTGAGGTCCCTGTACTGCCTCTTGACGTGGTGGCCCCTGCGCTGGAGGCAGCTGCTCCATGTGTACAGCCGTGAGCCGCTGTCTCTCCATGAGGCAGTCTAAGAACCGCCAGACGTTAGGGTGACAGGCACCGAGCTGGGTGTTGAACACCGGTGCCAGCCCTCCACTGCGTTGTTCGTCCGCGCCTGCCTGCTGCACACCAGCTCATACATGTTCCACATTGACGCTTGGAACAGTGGCCGTTGCCGTGCCGTATGCCCCACTGGGCTCCTGACCCAGGTGTCCTCCATGTAGTCCAGCAGTGGATGTAGGAGGGCATTGTGCGCCTGGTGGTAGGGTGTGTCCACCAACTCCCCATACACTGTCACCACATCATCTGGTGGCACAAAGGTAAGTGCAAGGAGCATGCGGACCTGAAATGCACACTCTGCATCCATGGAGTAGCGCTTGAACAGTGCCACAGTGCCCTGCACCCTCCGCCACACTGCCTGGCAGAAGTGGTAGAAACAGCCACTCATGACAGTGCCCTCAAAGACAGTTGTGAAGGCACACCAGGCAGCCCACTCAAAGTCCATGAGGGTGGACTGCGGCTGGGTACCCGCAGTAGCCAACACAGTTCCATGAACACCCTCGTGCAGGTCCGCTCTGTCTGTGTACACATCAGTATGTACATGGCTGGCAGGAGCGAACCAGACCACAGACCATGTATGGAATAGAGCTGCCGAAAGTGGCAGTGTGGTGTGAAAGGTGCCATCCAGGAACCAGTCCTGGCACCCAGACAGGAGCGTCAGGTCATGCTGCATGGCGAAAATAGCGCGTGGTCCTGCAGGGCCACTGTCATATTGTAGGAACTGTGCCCCACTGGTGTGACAGTGTATGCAGGGCAAACTGGCCACACCTGCCAGGCATGTGGCAGCCCTCAGCGTTGATGCACACGCTGCACCATGCGGCGCATCAGGGTCACAGCAGGCAGCCTGCCGGCAATGGCATCAGTCACACCACCGGTGGCCTGCACAATGACCTGGTGGTGGTCTCCAGGCTGCGTCCGTGTGCATTCCTGCACACCGCCATCACGCCCTGACACTGCCGCCCCTGGATCTGGGGCGTGCTTATGTGGCTGGCCAGTGTAAACCACATGGTTGGCAATGGTGTGTGTCTGTATTGGGCATGCATGCCTGTGCCTACACCTCCAGTACACCTTCCCTAGTTTCTCCATATCCCTGCGGTACTGTATCACGCTCAGTGGAGGATGAGCTGCTCCCCTTCTGGCTCGTGAGGTAGGATGCATGTCCATCTCTCACAGGCTGGTCTAGAGTGACGGGCGCTTGTTGTGCCCCATGCCCCTTTAAGGGCTCTGTCAGCGATTCTGTGGCATCCGCCATGCCTATGGCCCGCCCAGTGCTGGCATAAGAACATGCTGCCGGCAGATCCACCCCTTTTCACGTCAGCCCTCGTGGCAGTCTGGTAGAAAAAAAAAGTCGTGTGTGTGTGTGTGTGCCTGTGGCCGTGGACACGTTGTACAGTAGCAAACCCGGCGTGTCGACCGGTATCTCCCGCTGCATCCGTGCTGCAGTGGCGTTCTGGAGTGAAGTGCCTGTATCGATGACAAAACTGAGCATGGCTGCTGAGGTGAGCATTTCCTTCTGTTCCTGAACTACTGCCCTACCCTGCCTATCTGTGTTGCTGTATATGCCGGCCGTGGGGTTTGAACACACATCGGCTGTCGCCGAGTGCCAACAGCATGACAGGTGCATGCTGGGGCCAAAGCCGCTCCTCGGCATTGCTGGTGGGGTCCTATGCGGTAGGCTGGCACGCCCGCTCAAAGTGCGTTGATGTCAGCGTCGGTGCTGTGCACGCAAATTGTCGCCATTTCAGCCGCTGTATTGCCCCAGTCGGCCTTCTTCCCAGCCTGTGATTGCCTCAGTCACCTTGCTACCCTAGTCAGATTTTCCCAGTCGCCTCTTCTTCTCCAGGTGCCCAACTCACTTTAGCCATGTAAGTAGAGCTGTTCTGTGTAGGGTCTCTTCCTTGGTAGCCAAAGTCACAGGCTACCTTATAAAGCACTTTTGCCTGGTTGTACAATTCATACTAAGGTTCATACTAAGGGTAAGGAGCAAAAAAGGCTTAATAAAGCCTATAACCACTCTTATCCTTTTACCCATAACAGGCTAGTTTATGTCCTTCGAGGATGTAAGAATCTAGTTTGCTTTTAAACTGGGCCTTATTTTCCGAACATATGATGTCTTTGTGTAGTTTATTCCATGGGGTCACCACTCTCTGTGTAAAAAAAAAAGCCCTTCTTCTGTTGGTATTAAATTTAATATGTCTTAACTGAAGAGGGTGACCTCTGGTATTTATTTATTTTTTATTTATTTATTGATATCTTGGAGAACGCATTGAGCGGATGCTCATTTGTAGATTCCATGTCAGTTACAAGAAAAAAAATTGAACAGGTGCATAGCATTACATTACAAGCAAGTACAAAACTTCACTGGTACAAAACAATACATTACAAGCTAGGTAGACAATAAATTAGTCTGAATTACAAGGTTGGGATAGCATTTAGCTTAAGGTATAACATTTAGACACTGCTACGGCATTGATGAGAAGGTATTTATGTTAGCATTTTTGCATTGTAGGTTTAGTTCATTTAGTATATAATCATCCTGCATTATGTCATAGCATAATAGTAGGTCCCCTCTTATTCTGCTTGTCTCTAGTGACATGAGTTGTAAACTGTCAAGTTGTTGCTCATATGTAACATTTTTTTCGTTTATGTATCATTTTAGTATCTTGTCTCTGTACTCTCTCAACTTGTCCCGCTTCCCCTTAGAGACTGGACCCCAGACTGGGGCCCCATAGTCCAGTAGTGGTCTGACATAAGCCCTATACAGTGGCATGACGACCTTTTAACTTCTACTCTTGAAATTTCTTTTTATGTTCCACAGCATCCTTTCTGCCTTTGTAATCTGCTTATTACAGTGTGATTTATATGAGAGTTTACGATCTATTAGAATGCCGAAATCTTTTTCCTCCTCAGATTTCTGCAAAGGAGTTCTGTTCATAAAATAGTGTGATTCGCAGTTTTTTTTTTTTTTTTTACCAAGGTGAATTACACAACACTTATCTATGTTAAAGCTCATACTGTACCTTTTTTGTAGCCCAAGTAATGATATTATCTAGGTCTGATTGCAACTTTGCAGCCCCATTGCCACCTGTAACTATTCCTGCCAGTTTAGTGTCATCTGCTTATTTACTTTTCCAATTTTCTGTTCCTCTCCCCATCTCTGCAATAAAGATTTGAAACAGTACTGGTCCCAGGACAGACACCTGTGGCACCCCACTAGTCACAGGTAACGACTCAGAGTAGTAGCCATTAATGTACACCCTCTATGATCTTGCCCCCAACCAGCCACCAATCCAGCGTACCACCCTGTGATCCAGGTCAATTTCTTTTAGGTTATGCATAATTTCTAAGTGAGGGACTTTATCAAATGCCTTAGCAAAATCAAGGTAAATACAGTCCACCGCATCCCTTATAGCCAATGCTGCTGAGATTTTTTCATAGAAGCACAGCATATTAGACACACATGATCTCTCTGACACAAACCCGTCCTGTTCACTGTCCCCTTGATTGGTATTTTCCAGATGAGAGGTTATTACATCTTCCAATATCGATTCCATCAATTTTCCTGGTACCGAGGTCAAACTGATGGGTCTGTAGTTGGTGTGGTCAGCCCTATTACCCTTTTTATGAATCAGCACCATGTTAGCAGATAACCAGTCCCTAGGTACCTCAGCCTCCTTTAGTGATTTAATGAATATCATTGTCAGTGGAATAGCAATGTTTGGTGATAGTAGTTTAAACATACTATTAGAAATATTATCTGGACCAGATGAGTGTTTTTTAGGTGTTTTATTTATCACTGCATCTACTCTTATTTCACTGTTAATGTCTTCATTTAGGCTATTTATCTAATTGCCCTGGTAGTTTATTAGAGAAAATGGTGCCGCAATAAGAATTAAAGACATTAGCTACTTTAACTGGGTCAAAGACCACCTCATCCCCCACCTTGATGGAACATAAATTAGTGTTACTTTTCTTTAGGGAATTAACGTACATCGCTATAAAATTGATGCATGTTATCATTTGTAGACGTTTCTTCCAATTTTACTTCTAGCCTTTGTTTATTCTTCTCTATCGTTCATTTACATTTGATTTGTGTTTCTTTAAACTTTCTCCAGGACTGTGGGTCATCTGTGCCTCTAGCTTCATTACATAATCTGTGTTTCTTTTTTAGAAGTTTTAAGTTTTTGTTAACCATCTAGGCTTTTTACCCTTTCTGTTGTACATACAAAAGTGTGTTATGTGTTTATCGCATATGATAAAGATGTTACTTTTAACAATATTCCACATTTCTGCTACTGTTTCATACGCCAGAATTTTTTCCCAATTCATTTTGTCTAGATCTCCCAAGACTTGAGTTTTATCAGCCGATTTTATATTATAAATTTCTCTGTAGCCTTTATTCATTGTAATATATTGTTTGAATGAGAAGTATACCCCACTATGATCACTACTGCCCAGAGGGGCAATTATTTGACAGTCTGTGATGTTTATCTCTTTAGTTGTCATAACTATATCCAGTATGTTTTTTCCCTTTGTTGTACTACTTACACTTTGAGTTAACTCCAGCTCATTTGTAAGTTCCAAAAATAATTTACTTTCTGGTTTAACTGCCTCTTGATTTACCCAATTTATGTCAGCATAATTTAAATCTCCCACAAATATTACTTTACCAAGTTCACAAGCTTTACTAAATTCCTGATTTATTTGCATAGATAGCTCTATGTTAGCTCCAGGTGGCCTGTAACATAATCCCACTATTAAATGTTCATTTCTCTCAACATTTATTCTAATCCATATGGTTTCTGTGCCCTTTAAACCTTGATTAATTTTGTCACTTATGTTTGTAGTTTTACGGAGTTTGATATATGCAGCTACCTCCCGAGTTTACCTTCTCTATTCAGATGGTATAGGTCAAAACCAGTATGTCTTTTTCCCCATTCATTACCCTCTGTCTACCAGGTCTCAGTGATGAAAGCCATGGTGCCATTTGCCCTGGTACTTATTAGTGCATCACGTTCTTTTATTTTATTATTAAGGCTCCTGGCACTCATGAGAATGCAGTTTATATCACTTCTGTTTGCACGGTCAGATCCAGTATTTCTTCTGTGGATATTTGCGGGGATCCCCATCTCCATGCCTAGTTTAAATGCCCTGGGAGAGCATCTCTAATCATTTTAGCTAGGGTTTGGGTACCTAAGGTGCTCAGATGAAGTCCATCTTTCCCGTACATTTTACTACTGTTTAGAAAAGTGTCCCATGTGTCACTGTAACATATGCCCATAGTCCTGCATCCATTAAGTAATCGACTATTAACTCATTGTATAGTGTGATTTTTTTTTGGGCGTTACATCCGTGGTTGGTAATATTCAGATATTATCGGCACTTAACCCCAGCTATTATTTGGTCGGTACATTCTGACAGCTTATCCACAATATCTTTCTCATGGTTCCGTCTGATGTTGTTGCTGCCCACATGCATAACAACTACTTGCAAGTTAACTGCTTTGGCTAGTAGCTTAGGTATACAGAGTTTTACGTCTTTTATTCTTGCTCCAGGTATGCAAGTTAATGTTGTGTTTGATTTATTCCCTTCAGTAAGTATACTGTCAGTCTTCCTTAAAATAGAGTCATCTATAATTAGTATCTTGGTGTCTAGGGTTTCAACCATAGGAGTGTTATTTGTGGTAGCCTCAGGGGCATTACCTTCGGGAGGGTTATCTATTACATCTTCAGGGTTGGTGCTTAGGGGTACATATTTATTAAACAGAGTTACCTCTGCATTTCCCATTGCTCTTCTTCTTTTATGGGGAAATTTAGATATGGTAGCCCAACTGTCTGGATCTGATTTTTCACTAGTGGTTGTTGTAGTGTGTCCTCCTTCCTTCCTTCCGTAATGTTCCTTCCTTCTGTTTAGTAATGCCAGTGCCTATCGACTGAGGGACATCAGTCCCCTCACTCACTTGCTCCCTACTCATTGCTTCTTTTATTTCTTTAAGCTCCTTCGCCAGCTGTTCCCTACCTTTACAGTTATCACATATCAAAACAATCTGGAAGGGATGCCAAGTTTGGCACTGCTTTACTGCAGGACCTTTTCCACTCATATGTTCTGTACCCAGCCTCCTTAAGTACTGCTTTGTAGTCTGCATATGTTAATCATTATGAGGATTCCTGTGGCTTGAAGCTAAAATTACTCACCATAGTAATGTTATTTCTTCTAGGGATCCTTCGTTATGCTTAGATCTTCACCCTACCTCCCATTCCACAACCTATAAAGGTTCCATAATAAACAGTTTATACTTGTCTTCTAATTGTCTGAGTTTCAACTGTCGTTCATTTACAAATCTCAAAATTAATTTGTTCTGCTGGCTTGGTTGGTCTCCAGTGTTGGGCCCTCCAGGCCACTCTTAATGTTGTTTTAGCTATTGATGAGTTAGTAGACTGGGTGGGGTCTCCTCGGTTAAGCTATGAAAGGATTTGAAGTTAGGCAGTGGAACACAGCGACACCTAGTGGGCAGAGTTTGGATTTCATTCTAATTCTATACATGTGCTCAGGAGCACTTCAACCTGCCAGGCTAAAATGCATATGTTAAGCATAATGAGGGATTCCCTGGAAGAAATAACATTACTATGGTAGTAATTATTTTCTTAGTAAGGATGTTTCTAGGGACACGGATATGGTGTACTTATCCACACATACTGGCAGAGTCCTTTCCCTTTAAGAGGTTGCTGGAGAGTCTTCAAGCTGGCTCCTCCCACCCACCTGGTGGTAATTCCCTCAGCTCCGCCCCATGATGCCAGATCTTCCTTTCTGCTGGAAGAAGCAGGTTCCCTCCTTAGCACTCCCATGTTGACTAGGCCCTCTCACTTAAGTCTCTGGATTTACTTCCAAAACTTTAAAACTCTCTCGAGTTTCATCTTCAGCTTGATCTCCGGTCGGCGACTGTCATGGATGATAAGTCCATTCCTGGGTTCCATTGGTGCTCTTGTGGGCAGAGGATGTCTAGGACTGACCTACACGCCACGTGCATCTACTGCCTGGGGCACGAACACAATCCCCAGGCCTGCAACATTTGTCGTTCTTTTCACCTGAACATTTTGGTGGACTGTCTCACATGGCATAAACTGGGCTACCCATTGCATCAGAACCCGCCCGTCAAATCCAAAGACGCCCGTTGGGTGGTCTCCGTGGCTGCAGGGTCTGGTGAACAGCTTGCGGCATTTGAAGAGGAATAGGCACAGGCAGCAGCTCACTCCTCTTCGGCTTCTGCCTTCGTGCCACTCTGGCTGGGCTCAACTTTCATGGGGTCCTTCAAGGGACTGTGTCAGTCCCTGCCTACCCTTCATCAGGGACCCTCTGGGCACAAATCTAAATCCAAAAGAACATCCAAAAAAGAAACAAAAGGACTCGCCGTTGTTCGTGGGATCAAGAGCGCTCTCAGTCAAGAGCCTCTGATTCCTGCGCTTCTCCAGATTTGACTTCGGTTGACTCCTCGGCCCAGGCCACCAGTTCCATGATACTCCCCTGAACCAGTTGGCAGAGATGCTGGCTGGGGTCCGGCCAAGATTTGTCTCGAACGACAGACCAGTTGTCAACTGAAGAGGCTGATACTACTTGTCCAGGACTCTGGTCCTGACTCAGACTGTTGAAGGGATGGATCAGTCCACTGACCTGCCACCTTGGTCGATGACCAAGACCTGAAGGAGCCTTTGGCACATGCCGACTCCCTCTGAACAGCGCTACTGGCCCCCCAGTGGTCAAGGTCAAGGTCTTGCTCCCATGGGTCAAGCTAGTCCCACTGACATTGGTGCTCCTGCTCACGTCACCACCACAAGAAGTGGTGCTGCCGCTACTCTTCATCCTCATCCTCATATGGTGAGGAAAGGCTTCGGCACAAATTGCGTTGACACTATGAGGACTTGATGTGGCAACAGTTGGTGCTTACCAGCATCAAGCCAACTCCGGCTCCTGTGCCAGCCACTGCCTAAACAGCCACCGACTGGCGCTCTGACTAAGGAGTCTTGGACGGCTAAGTGGCTTCCCCATCAGCTGTCGGTCACTTCTGAAAGAAAGAATTGTTGAGTACCTAGAGGCCAGCGGGGCACAGGACCCAAAGCAGCATGGATAAACAGCAGGAAGGTCATGTCAGACGAATCTAATTGATTTCTTTGACTGGTGACCAAAGTAATAGACCAGGGAGGGGCAGGGATATGGCCTACCTAGACTTCAGCAAGGCATTTGACACAGTCCCACACAAAGATTAATAATCAAGTTAGCCAGCCTGGGAGTGGGTCCCAGGGTGGTAGCCTGGGTAGCAAACTGGCTGCACAACAGGACACAGAAGGTAATGGTGAATGGAACACATTCCGAAGAAAGGGGGGTTACTAGTGGAGTACCTCAAACCTCAGTACTGGGTCCAGTCCTCTTTAACACCTTTATAGGTGACATTGCAGAGGGTCTGGAGGGAAAGGTATGCCTCTTTGCAGATGACACAAAGATCTGTAACAGAGTTGATACACAAGGGGGGGTAGAAAGGATGAGAAGGGACTTGGCAAGGTTGGAGGAATGGTCAGACATATGGCAACTTACATTCAATGCAAAGAAGTGCAAAGTAATGCACCTGGGAAACAAAAACCCAGGAGAAGAGTACACAATAGCAGGAGAGGTACTAACAACAACAAAAATGGAAAGGGACCCGGGGTAGTCATATCAGATGATCTTAAGGTTGGTAAGCAATGTGAGAAGTCAGTAAGGAGAGCCAGGGGATACTGGGATGCATAGGAAGGGCATCACAAGTAGAAAAAGGGAAGTGGTTATCCCTCTGTACAGACAGTTGGTGAGACCCCATCTGGAGTACTGTGTGCAGTTTTGGAGACCTCATCTACGCAAGGACATAGACAGGATGGAAGCAGTCCAGAGGAGGGCAACTAAAATGGTGCAGGGTCTGCATCAGAAACCGTATGAAGAGAGACTGAGAAAGCTTAATATGTATACCCTTGATGAAAGGAGGGATGGGAGGGACATGATAGAAACGTTCAAGTACCTCAAGGGAATCAACAAAGTCCAGGAGGGTAGCATCTTTCAGAAAAAGAGATGTGTAAGAACAAGGGGGCACAATTTAAAGATAGAGGGGGACGGCTCAGGGGTAATGTGAGGAAAATTTTTTCATGGAGAGAGTGGTGGATGCATGGAACCGCCTTCCTGGGGAGGTTGTTAGGTCTAAAACAGTCGGGAATTCAAACATGCATGGGACAGACATAAGGCAGTTGTAGTGGGGGGGTGGCAGGAAGTAGGCTGTTGGTTAACTAGAATCTGCAGCTTATCTAGTCGGTAGGGAAATGGGCAGACTAGGTGGGCCAAGTGGTCCTTCAAACACCATGAAGTCTTGCTATATTATGACAGAAGCAGTTAGCCACAGCACTTGAACTGCCCCGGAGAGGAAACAGTTAACTCCAGGCAGACTGGAGTTCTAAAGCGCGAGCGCTGTACCCAAAGCTCTATCTGGCTAGTTTCAAACTGAAACTGTCAGATTCTTTACTCCGCTTCACTGAACAGTCGCCCGGAGATCAGCTCCTTCATCTCGGTTCATTTCTTGGTTAAAGCAGTATTTTCGGTTCATTTGAACCGCAATAAGTATTTTATTTTACCCATTTCGTTCAAAGCTCTATCTGTAAACCGTAAGTACAGGATTTCAAAGTCTGTGTGGAAATTAATTATCGGTTCGGTTTTGAACCGATCGGTTTGCTAAAAAAAGTATTTTAAACATTATATTGGGCTTTTAGAGTGCGGTTCCCGGTTCTTATCGGTTCTAAAAAAACCTGTTTATTTCAGTGGTTTTTTCAAATACCCGTGACATGGTTAGGAACCGATAAGGTTGTCTTGCCTGGCACTGCCATAAAAAGGGCAAGTTTTTGGATAGGCTGGCATTATGTCTGAGAAACCCAAAAGAAAAACCGGCCCATTTGTTTCAACACTGTGATGTCTGGGGAAGCTCTTTGCCAAGGCTGACCCACACACCACTTGTGTTTATTGTCTGGGGGCTGACCACCTCCTGTCAGACTGCCAGGTGTGTAAAAATTTCCCTGCAGCCACCCTGGAGAAGAGATTGGGCCGGCTCAGGGAACGAGAGGCCAAAAAGTCCGCTGACCCAGATGGCCAGTCCAGTCCAGCACCCACTGGACCAGAGGGAGTGCCCTCTGACCAGGGCGAGACTTCCTAGGGCAAAAGGAAGGCTGGTTCAGAGGAACCAGTCCCAGTAAAAAAGTCAAAGAAATCAACAGGTCTGGAGTCCAAAATTGCCTCTCCAACTGCTGCAGAGATAGCTAAAGCCATACAGATTGTCCAGTCACTGTCTCAGGGACCGGTCGAACCACCAACAGTTGGCAAAAGGTTGGTTCGTCGGTTCCAGTGGTTCAAGAGTATAATGTTGAGGAATTTTATGAACCACAGGAGGGGGAAGAAGATTTTGATCATTATGTATGTGGCTGGGAGGGTCTGGACGTGCCCATTGAACCGCACATTTCTCCAGACAGACCTTTAGAATCTCCCCCTATGCTGTCTGAGTCCCCTTCTCATTTTATGTTTTACAAAAAGGTTGCAGAAACCCTACAGCTTCCTTTAGAAGAGGCTGTGGATGAGCAAGAGGAGCCTGATTATGTAGAAATGATGGATATACCAGAGTCTAGGAGGTTGTCTATTCCTTTGCATAAGTCATTTAGGAAGCAAACAACAAAGATTTTAAAAATCCTCATTCTGTCCCTCCTGTAGATAAAAAATGGACAGAAGGTATACTTTATCAGGCCCTGATATAGACTTCCTCACTGAGCAGTGTAGTCATGTAGGTGTGGTACAAGCTGCAGCCTGTGACAAGGCTAATATTCCCTGGCCTCACATCCTCCTGATAAGGATTCCAGAAGATTGATGCCATGGCTAAAAACAATATATGGCAGCTTCTTTGGGACTCAGGCAGGCAAATTATATGGCTTATGTGGCTAGATATCAGAAATCTAGATGGGACAGTAGACAGTTAGCCAAGCAGGCCCATGGCCAGCTGGCTAGTGAGTTGGAACAGGTGGCTGCTGATGGCATTGAAGCCTCTAAAGTTCAATTTCATACTGCTGTGGATGTTAATGATGTTTCCTCTAGGTCATGGCCACTTCTGTAGCTTTCCGTAGGTTGGCATGGCTCAGGTGCACTAATCTGTCCCAAGATACTCAGTCAAAAGCTATGGATTTTCCTGTGTGGGAAATTTCTGTTTGGAGAGCAAACAGAAAATTATATGAAAAAGATGGATGAGTACAGAACTACCTACAAAAGTGCCCAGGCTAAGGAGAGGCATGCCACTCCACAAAGGCACACTCCCAGAGGTAGGGGCAGGCCTTTCCATAGGCCTTTTTATCAATCTCAAGCCTCCTCTGCTTTTGCACAGAGGGGTTTTTTCAGAGGCAGAGGTAGACGGGGCGCAGGTAAACCGTCCCCCTCCCCTCAGCCTAAGGCTGCTGCTGCCAAGCAGGCATCCTGATGTGGTGCCCAGGGCCGATTCTCCTGTACTGGTGGGAGGCAGGTTGGCTTATTTCAGCCAGAATTGGGTGTCCGTAACTTCGGACAAATGGGTTCTGGAGGTAGTAAGCCAGGGTCTGGTTCTCAGCTTCAAACAGTTTCCAAAGATGAGAACCAGACATTTTCCACCTCAAATCCTTCAGAAACCCTTGCCTTGGAAGCAGAGGTTTCTTCTCTTCTAGACTGCAAAGCAGTGGAAAGGGTTCCTCCTTGTCACCAGGGCAAGGGCTGTACTCAGATACTTCTTTACCCAAAAGACAGGAGAATGGCGGCCCATTCTAGATTTAAGGTACCTGAACAAGCATCTTTTGAAACCAAAGTTCAAATGTTAACTCTGGCAATGATTTTTCCTCCTGAGGCCAGGGACTGGCTAGCCTCCTGGACCTCAAGGATGCCTATTTTCATGTCCTGATCAGGCCTCTCACCGAAAATACCTCAGGTTCGAACTGCCTCAGGCCACTACCAGTTCAGAGCAATGCCCTTCGGCCTTACCTCTGCTCCAAGGGTATTCACAAAATGTCTAGCTGTGGTAGTGGCTCATTTAAGAAGGCAAGGATTGCTGTGTTTCCCTACCTGGATGACTGGCTCATTGTGGTCAGTCTCCAGATCAAGTAGAATCCCACTTGCAAGTCACCTAGCAGCTTCTCACTTCCTGGATTCCTGCTGAATTTACCAAAGTCAGTTCTAGAACCAGTTCAGGTACTAACTTTCATAGGTGCGAATTGAACACAAAGTTGGCCAGGGCATTTCTCCCTCGGAAAGGGAGTAGAGACTCATTGCCCTGACATCCTCTTTCACCCTGCAGGTCTCTCGACCAGCAAGGCATTTCTGCAACTCCTAACATGGCTGCTTCCACAGCTGTAGTGCAAGGAGCAAGATTCCAGATGAGGGACATTCAGTTCCATTTGAGGGCCTATTGGTCTCAAAGGAGGGACCCCTTCCAAATTGGTTCCAGTGACCCAAACTCTGATTCTGGCTCTCAGTGGTGGAGGATCAGAGCAACTTAAGACAAGGGGTCCCCTTCATTCCTGTTTCCCACTCTCTCACCCTCACCACGGATGCCTCCTTGCTAGGGTGGGGGCTCCAGGCGACCTTTCCACTCAGGAGTGTGGTCCCTCAGGAATCTCTGCTCCACATCAACCTATTGGAACTCAGAGCTGTCTTTAGCTCTTCAGGTTTTCTCAGCATCTGTCCAGAACAAGGTAGTTCAGGTCAGGACAGACAACACCACTACAATGTGGTACATCAACAAGCAGGGGGCACTGTCATCAGCCTTGTGCATCGAAGCAATGAAGTTGTGGTCTCTTGGCTTATTCCCGAACACCTCCCTAATAGCAGTTCACCTTCCAGGAAAGACAATGTCCTGGCGGATGCTCTCAGCAGGATTTCAAGGCCATCACGAATGGTCTCTGAATCCTCTGGTGCTGGGTCAGTCTTGCCAGATGGGGCACCCCTGTAGATAGATCTTTTCGCAGCCCCAGACAACCACCAACTTCCTCTATTTTGTTGCAGGCCTCCAGTGCTGGGCTCAGTCCTATTGGACGCCTTTCTGTTGGATTGGAAGGGGAAGTTCCTATATGCCTTTCCCTTCCCCTTCTCTTCAGGGTATTAGTAAAAATCAGATCCCAGCCCTGCAAAGTGATCCTGATTGTACCAGACTGGGCCAGACAGCTCTGGTACCCACTGCTTCTGTCCCTTTCAGTCCACCTCCCTGAGCCTGCCCAGGGTCCACAACTTGCTGGCCTGTGCCCAGGGAGAGTGTGGTATCGGACCTCAATCCTCCACCTCAAGGCTTGGCTCTTGAGGAGTTAGAATTTGTTGATTTACACCTTTCCTAGGTGTCCTTGATATTTTAAAGGCTTCAAGGAAGCCTTCCACTAGGACCACTTATAATTCCAAATGGAAGAGGTTTTCCATCTGGTGTTCTGGGAAGCAAATTGTCCCAGAATCTGCTGATTTGCCCATTTTACTGGACTATTTGGTCCATCTAAATTCCTTAGGCCTTAGGCCAGCTACCTTAAAGGTTCATCTGGCAGCTGTCTCTGCTTTTGTATCAGCAGGAAGCCTGCCTCCTTTCTTCTCACCCTGTGTTTTCCAAGTTTTTTAAGGGGTTACTTCACACTAACCCTCCTTTTCGGGACCCAGCTCCTGCCTGGGACCTGAATGTTTGCATTGCTCAGTTAATGCAACCCCCTTTTGAACCTCTGTCTTCAGCAGATCTCAAGTTTCTAACTTGGAAAACTGTTTTCCTAGTGGCCATCACTTCTGCCAGACGCATAAGTGAATTACAAGCCCTGTCAGTGGAAAAGGATTTTATTTCTTTTCACAGAGATAAGGTAGTCCTCAGGACTAACAGAAAGTTTTTACCTAAAGTGGTTTCAGATTTCCATCTGAACCAATCCATCTCCTTCCAGTATTTTTACTGAGCACTCTTCCTCGGGTGAGAGGATTGCACAGTTTTGACGCCAAAAGAGCCTTAAGCTACTATTTGAACGCACTCAAGGGTCACAGGTCTCGAAACCTCCAACCTTTGCTTACCTATGGCGAGGTTAGAAGGAAACCTGCCACTAAGAGGACAATTGCAAGGTGGATTGTCTCTTGTATCCAGTTCTGTTACCAAAAACTAGGTAGAGAACCCCTCAGGACTGAGGCCCACTCCACCAGGGTACAGCTGCATCTCTAGCGGCCATAGGATATTCCCATTTCTACCTAAGACAGTCTCACACTTACCAGCATTATTCCCTGGATGTCCAGTCCAGGAGAGATGCTCGGTTTGGCACAGCTGTGCTTCAGAGCCTATTTCCTAAGTAGGTTCTGACCTCCTCCATGGAGGTACTGCTGTGTAATCTGCTTCTGTCATGATATAGCAAGACTTCATGGTGTTTGAAGAAAAAATTACTCACCTTAGTAATTGCTTTTATTCTCATGGAGTCTTGCTATATTATGACCACCCCCATCCTGCCCTCTCAGAACTTCTACTTGGGTAAGGGGTTGGCAAATTAGTGCAAGCACTGTGTCATGCCATTTTAGTTCTTTTCCCTTTCCCCCCTTTTCTTTAGGGTTAGGGAACTAGGTATTTCTGTTTTTGGGTAATATGTTGGCCCTCCTCCTGGACTTGAGTCTTTTGGGGAAGGGGGGCCTAATAGTGCTTGTTGGGGGTGATATTATTATTATTATTATTATTATTGTTGTTGTTGTTTCTGTTATTGTTTTTTCCTACTAGTAGGTAGCCACTTGGCTAGTGTAGGGTTTTTCCACACAGACTTGTTGCTTAGTGTTAGCTACGTAAAGATCTGACAGTTTCAGTTTGAAACTAGCCAGATAGAGCTTTGGGTACAGCGCTCGCGCTTTAGAACTCCAGTCTGCCTGGAGTTAACTGTTTCCTCTCCGGGGCAGTTCAAGTGCTGTGGCTAACTGCTTCTGTCATAATATAGCAAGACTCCATGAGAAGAAAAGCAATTACTAAGGTGAGTAATTTTTTCTTATCTGCCATCAAAGTCTATGTTTCTGTTTCACCTGGCTGTCATCCAAAAGGCCGACGCTGTCTGCATCTACAGAGCTGACCAAACAGTCCCAGCTCAGTCACCTCCAATGTCTCCACCCATAATGGTGGAACCACTGCCTAAACAGCCACTGACTGGCGCTCTGACTTAGGAGTCTTGGACGTTAAGTGGCTTCCCCATCAGCTGTCGGTCACCATTACCCTGACTGTCCACGAGGGTCAGTGGGGACACGGGTGGTTGACCTCTTTAATGACTCTCGGGTCAGAGGGATCCTCCATGCACTCCCGTCGCGTCGACGTTGAGTTTGTGGGGGACCGCTCAACAGACAAAGGCTCAACTTCCTTCATGGGCCTTCTTTACCTGATCTCTGAGTTGTGGGTATGAAAATGTAGGCTGTCCAGAAACTGGTTCATTACCAAGGTCCCGTGTTTACTGCGGCAAAGTGGACCTACATTCTGCGGCAGGCCATCATATTTTCTGCGGCCGGGCAAATGCAGATTCTGTGGCAATTCTCGGCTGATGTCCGAATTCTGTGGTGCTTACCAAGGGAAAACTGAAGTCAAGAAGACCCTCTCAGGGGCTGGGGGGCAGGAAGGCAAGCACCCACTAGGTTGCTGGCTAGCAGACACGACAGACCGTTAGGTCTATTCTGCTGTTTTTTGTATGTTAGTCCCCCTCCCACCAGACACCTGGCCAGCAAACATGGACAGCCCCCAACACCCAGCAAGCAAACATGGAGGTCCCCCCACGCAAGCAACACAGACAGTCCCCCTCCCACCAGACACCCAGCCAACAAACACGGACTGCCCCCCACCAACATGGACAGTTCCCCGAGACACCTGGTCACCAAGCAGGAATGTCCCTCCATTCCACCAACACGGACAGTCCCCCACAGACAAATGGCCAGCAAACCATACCAAGACCACCAAACAATGGCTAGTGTCCCACACCCACCACGGGCCAGTGTCCCCACCCACCCTTGAAAACACAGACCATCCCACCAGCTCCCACCAAACACAGACTGTCCCCAGTCCCACCAAACACAGACCACCCTCCCCAGCCCCAAACACTGACCATCCCCCAGCCCCACCAAACACAGACTCTTCCCCAGCACCAAACACTGACCATCCCCATAGCCCCAAAACACAGACAATCCCCCCAGCCCCACCAAACACAGACCATCCCGGTTTCCTCACCACACCCCACTACACCAACACGGCCTGTGTCTCCACCCCATCAACATAGCCAGTGTCCACACCATACCAAAAAACAAACAGGCCCCCCACCCCACCAACATGGATGGCGTCTTCGACTGCCAGCGAATCCCCACCAAGAGACACAGCCAGAAGCCAACCCTCAGACATACTGACAGCAAACTTTCCACCCTCCAGACACATGGCCAGCACCCCCCCCCAAAAAGACACATGGTCAGCAACAGTATTTTTATAGCCAGTACAGTATATAGTTACTGTATTTGGATGCTTGTAGCAAAACCACGTAAGCAGGCCAAGTAATTCTGTAGCAGTGCCATCTTTAAAGGCAAGGGGCTGTGTCTTTCTCACTCAGGAAGCCACAACAGAAACAGGGAATCACTCCGTTTTATTTATTTTTTCTCCCCACAACAAAGACTCACACAGCGGATCGCTAGGCAACTCCACAACATTTACCATACATACAGATAGGTACACAGCTCTGGGAAGGAGTCTCTCCAGCATCACAGAACAAGCCTTACTCAAATTATTCTGTTTAAATCAGGCAACTTCGCTTACAAAATGGCAGGGAGAACAGGTCACAGAGAGATAAGAACAGGTCATAGCCACAGAGAGCTCTAATCCTCCCTTGGTAGCAGCACCCACAATGGATCAGTATCTCAGAGATATAAGAAATTTACAGCATGCATTTTTTATCACGCGAAAATTAAACAGAACATCAACACAAGGTTTGCAGTCAGTGTACGCCCCGATAGCCTCAACAAATTAATCAGCACATTTACTTTGTGAAAATCTATTTTACGTAATTACTTTTTCCTAACTATGGAAACAATTCTAGCTGTGGACAGCGGGAGAACAGTTCGGAGAGATCCTTCTCGGCTGTGTCACTGTTAAATTCCAGTTATGAAGAGCTCCACAGCTGACCTGCAATCACTACTTCCGTTTTGGCGCCAAAATACCGCGAGGCAATCAGGATTCCGTTTTGAAATCTGTTTCTCCGTGAAAACCAGTGTCCCTGCTATGTATGCATGTACCTAAAGTAGCGTAGCAACAGCATGACTGGGAGGGGGGTTCAGAAGCACCAAAGACTTGCTGCACTCTAGAGACCTGCTGGTACTCTTTTCAACAGAGCAGAGCTCAGAGCGGTGCAATGCGCTAGCGCTAAATATAATTAAATATAAGGTATGCATAACTTTCTGTTTTTCTGCAATTTCCATGGTTTTCTATGGTGGGTGTCTAATTCTGTGGGTGACCATGATTTCTGCAGCAAACGCCGCGGCCGCGAAATCGCGGTAAACACGGGGCCATGCTCATTACTCGTTGACTGAGATCCTCGACTGGGGAGACACTCTGGTGGAGGCTTTCCTGGTGGCACAAGCCATTCTTGGCCCTGCCCTGGAGCTTTGGCAGTGCCCTGCTTCATGCCCTGCACCTTCTGCCCAGATGACCCACAAATACGCAGTACCCACTGGTTCCCTCTTGAGATTTACAGAGCATCTCTCGGCCAAGGGATTGGTGGCAGACTCTGTGTTTAGATGCTCCAGCAACATTGGGGATATTGACAAGCCACCTGACAAGGAGTCCAAAAAAGCTGGACCATGCAACTAAGAAAGTCTACGCTGCCTCCTCACTTGGTCTCCTCCAGGTGACCTCGGCCCTCCTCATGGCCCACTTCTCCCATGCCCTGCTGTGCTCCCTCGATGAGGTGCTTCCTCCTCTGCCTGTGGACCTTCTGACCACAGTCAAACAGGTCCAGGACTAGGACTGGACTGTGGCCAAAACAACAGCTCCAGACAGCCATGGGCATAGGGGATGCCTGTGCCTGCTCTGTGGTCGCCTCCGTGGCTATGCACTACAAAGCTTGACTAAGGATCTCGACCTTCATGGCAGACACTCAGCACAAGCTGTCAGATGCCCCTTTCCTGGGCACTGACTTGTGCGAGCCCAGGGTCAAGGGCCACCTCATCCGTATTGAGAAGTCCAATGCCACCTTGGACTCCGTGACATCTTCCCAGAAGGACCCTAAGGGCGCCAAGCAGCAATGGACAAGGAAGCCCTTTTGGATCACCTCCACTCCAGTGGCCAAACCAGGTCAGCTCCAGGCTGGCCAGCAGGCTCGGGCCTGGAGATCTCGGCCTAAGTCGGTGGCCTTGGTTGTTCATAAGCCTGGAGGGAAGGGCTCTGGTGGTGCCTCAGCTGGGCCGTCCTCCTCCAAGCCTGCCCGGTGATGGGATGAGGGTGCCTCCCTCATGCCTGTCACTCCTCTCCTGGGTCCTCCCGTGGGGGGACCTGCTCCACCACTTCCTTTCTGCCTGATCTGCTGTCACCACAGACAGGTGGGTTCTAGAAGTGGTGGGTCAGGGTCTGCCACTGGAATTTGAGCCGTACCCTCCTTGCCAAGCCCGCGCCCCATGGGAGTAGTTGGTTTCCACAGACATGCTGTCAGCTCTCAGAGATGAGCCCAGCTCCTCTGCAAGAGGAGGTCGTGGTGTTTGTCTCAGATCCTCCAGAACACCAAGGGTTTGTCTCCAGGTACTTCCTGGTGCCAAAGTGGGTGGGGGCTTGTGCCCATCCTAGATCTGCATAACCTGAACAAGTTCCTCAGATCGCGCATCTTCAGGATGGTAACTCTGTCTCAGATCATACCTTCTCTAGAGTGAAACATGTGGTTTTGCTCCCTGGTGTAGTTGAGGCACAGGTCAGGAAGCATAGGAAAACCAGGAGCAGTTTCAAAATTCACAAATCGCATTTTATTTACTCAATAACAGCAAAATAAAAATATTCAGTATAACTATTTACAAGGCAGTACACACAGAGAAAACCAAGTCCTTCTTCTAAGTGTATCTCTTAATTCCAAGCTTCAGTCTCTCAGTCTCTCAATCTCCTTGTCTCTCTAGCAAAAGCATTGCTGCTCTTTTATACATATTTGACTGGGAACCTCATTAAAAGATGTCCTGCTTTTACAGAATGTTCTTGTCAGTTTCCTTGCAGGTGCAAGAAACAGAGCATAGCGACCAGAACTGACCACTTGTTCACAGCTCTGCAGAGAGTTTGAGAACTGCATCTCACGTTAACCCCTTGAGTTCTAAATAGCTTTTTGCAATCATTTCAACAGTATAGCTATATACAGTTTTAAACAAAGGGATCCTAGTAGCAGTGACATTTCCACATAAATATTCACATATTTTCATAACTGCATATATGCAAAGGGGAAGATAAGGTAAAAACAGCAAAGGAAGGCAGAGAGCTAGCGAGAGGTGGAGAATTGTGAAACCATCGGAGTGATCAGTTTCTAGGTCTCACAAGAAAACAGAAATCAGGGAGACCGAAAAGTAGAGGACAGAACAGACCCCTGCATTCAAACTCCCCCTGCATAACAAATGGTACAGGGTCTTATTCAACCCTGTCACACCTGGATCTTCAGGACTTGTTCTTCCACATCTGAATCTGTCTGTCTCATTGCAGGTTCCTCCGCTTTTGAGCAGAGTGAGCCCTTTATGAGTTCCAGGCCATGCAATTCAGGCTCTTCTCAGCCCCCAGGGCCTTCACCAAGTGCATTGCAGTGATGGAAGCTTATCTGAGGCACCGAGGGGTCTGGGTTTACCCCAACCTGGATGACTGGTTGATCGCAGGTCCCTCCAGGCAGGAGGTGGAACGGTCCAGGGACTTGGCCCTCCAGACCTGTGTCTCCCTTGGCCTCCTGGTCAGTGAGGCCAAGTCAGAACTCATGCCTTCGGAGGTGATCAACTTCATTGTGGCATAGTTCAACTCTTGCAGACCAAGAGCCCAGCTCCTGGTGGACAAGGCAGAGGCTTTCTCCTCCTGTGCCTGATCATTTCAGGTTGGGCAATTGCACCCTGCCCGGTACTTCCTGTGCTTGCTGAGCTACATGGCTGCCTACACCAGCATGATCCATTGAGCCTGCTGGAGAATGCACTCCATGCTGTGGGAGCTGGCCAGCCAGTGGTCTCAGCACAAGGGTCACTTCGACCAGCTGGTCACTGTGACCCAGCGGATTTTGGAAACCATTGAGTGGTGGTTAGTCCCAGCACATTTGCAGGAAGGGATCTCATGTGTCTGCCCAGAGTCAATGGTCATCCTGACAACTGATGCCTCTCTCATGGACTGGGGTGCCCACCTGGGGGAATACAGAGTCCATGGGCCCTGGACCCCACTGAGGAGTCCCGATTCCACATCAACCTGCTGGAGCCTGGGCACTCGGCTAGCACTGACCACATTCACTCCATACATCTGGGGTCAGGCGGTCCAGGTCCAGATGGACAACACTACAATCATGTACCATCTCAACAAACAGGAGGGACCCACTCCTGTCCCTATGCAGGAAGCTCTCCATGTTTGGACCCTCATGCACAGCCTGGAGGCATATCTCCTAGCCATCCATGTGGCAGCAGCCTCCAATCAGCTGGTGGATGCTCTCTGTTAGGTGGGCAAGGCATTTCTTGAGTGGTCTCTCCACCCAGAGGCAGTGCACAGACTGTTCTCCCAGTGGGGCACCTCTCAGGTTGACCTGTTCACCTCCAGGGAGAACACAAAGCTGAGGCTGTTTTGCATCCACCTCCCTCATCAGGGAATGCTGCAGGGGGATGCCTTCTTGAGGCCCTGGGCCCCAGGCCTCTTCTATGCCTTCCCTTGATCCACAAGGTGCTCCTGAAGGCAAGGAGGGACAAGGCATAGTTGATCCTTGTGACTCCGGACTGGCCACTCCAATTCTGGTACCCCAATCTCCTCAGCCTCAGCAGCAGGCTCCGAGGCATCTTCCCCTATGCCCAGACCTGCTTTCTATCAATCAGAGGAAGGTACTCCACCCAGATCTTCAGTCCCTGCACCTTACAGCCTGGTTCCTGAGCGGCTAGAGTTCCAGGCTTTGGGTCTCTCCGAAGCCATCTTCGCCATCGGGGGGCATCTTGGAAGTTGTCGATCAGAGTACTACACCTTCAAATGGAAGAGATTCTCCATTTGGTGTGTGAGTCAAGGAATGGAACCTTTGTCCTTTCCAGCTGCTAGCATTCTTGATTACCAATGGTCTCTCTTTCAGTTGAGCATTCAGTCAACAACCCTTGAGGTGCACCTGGCAGCCATCATCTCTGCTTACTGGCATGTGCTGGTCAGCAGTCTCCACAGGAGAAGGTGGTCTGGTGCTTCTTCAAAGGCCTTGACCACATTTCCCTCCGTGCATGAACCACCACCACAGAGGGACTTGTTGCTGGTTTTGGCAAAGCTCATGCGCAGGCCATTCGAACTGATGCGCAGATGTGAGATGTCTCACCTGTCATTGAAGACCACTTTCTTGGTGGCTATCACATCAGCCAGAAGGATCAGTGAGCTCCAGGAGCTTTCAGCGGCATTTTCTTGCCTGGTCTTCCACAGGTACAAGGTTGTCCTGTGCCTCCACCTGAAGTTCCTTCCAAAGGTTGTGTCGGATTTTCACCTTAACCCGGTGATTAATCTCTCGGTGTACTTCACCAGTCACACCTCGGAGGCTGAGCACAGGCTTTATACTTTGGACCTGCAGTGAGGGCTAGCCAATTATAAGGAGTGCACAGGTGGAGTTTGGGGAGAGATTTGCTAGCTGTTTGTCACCTACACTGAAGTGGCAACTGGCAGACCTGCAGTCAAGGGATGATTGGCAGGTGGATTGTGTTTTGCATTGATCTCTGCTATAGGTTGGTGGGTAGGGGGCCTCCCAGAAGGCTAAGGGCACATTCCACCGCCATACCGCTGCATCAGTGGCTGCTTCCAGGGATGTCCCTATCCAGGAAATTGCAGTTATGCTACCTGGAGGTCAGCACACAACTTAATTTTTCCATTACCACATTGACCTTGAGTCATGCGGGATGCTGGTTTTAGGGCCTCAGTTCTCCAATCTCTGTTCCCGGAGTTGGGGGTATGCTCCTTGCCTCCCTCCTCCCAGAGAACTGCTAGTAGTCTGCTGGTACATGTGGATAAGTACACCATATCCACATCTTTAGAAAAATGAGTTACTCACCTGTAACAGTAGAGCTTTCACGGAGTGGTATCTTGCAGTAGGTAATACTTTTGGGTATCCAGCAAAGGTCAGTGTGGTGCACGGCAGCTCTTCTAGCAGTCTTTTCCAGGGACCACCCACACATGAGATCAGCTTCCTGTTTCTTGTATAAGTATGGGCGGTCCCTTGTATTCTCCTCCTTTTTGCCATCTTCAGCATGCATGCAGCAGCTAGAGCAACTTCTGAAAACAGCAGTTATTCATGGAAACAACATTGAAGAGTCTACGAAAAGAGCTCACTCAGAAAGAGCTCCCCATCTACTGATCGACATTCCTGGACACACATAAAGCAGGAATACCACTCCTCACTCTCTATGTATCTTTTACTCATCAACGGCCACCACACCGTCGATGATGCATCTACATTTTCATTGACGGCTTATACCCGTCAACATCCATCGATGGCTACCACCGTCGACGATGCATCTATATTCTCATTGACGGCTTAAAAACCGTCAGCGTTCTCATCGATGGCTATCATCATCGACGATGCACCTATATTCTCTTTGACGGCCATACCCGTCAGTGTTCTCATCGACGGCTACCACCGTTGACGATGCATGTATAATCTAATTGACGGCTTATAATCATCCACAGCCTCATCGACGGCTACCACTGTCAACGATGCATCTATATTTTCATTGATGGCCATACCTATCAATGCTCTCATCAACAGCTACCACCGTCGATGATGCATCTAAATTTTCATTGATGGCCATACCCATCAGTGCTGTCATCAACAGTTACCACCGTTGACGATGCATCTCTATTATCATTGACGTCCACCACCGTCAATGATGCATCTACATTCTCATCGATGGCCATACCCGTCAATGATGCATCCCTGTTCTCATTGACAGACATCCCTGTCAACGATGCTTCCCTCTGTCTCAGCGATGGCTGCCCCCCATCGACGGTGCATCATTAGTCTACCTACGCATTGACAGGACGTTCTTTTTTTTCACTCACTTGTGAACATTGCTTCCAGCACTATAAAAAGGCAATACATAAATAACCCTTACTGGGTTCCATTAGAGTCACAGAGCATGAGAAATCCTCCTCAAACCTCTGTACTACATGCCTCCTCGATGACCACCGCTTCAGGTGTCCCTCCGTCGACAACGCGCCCTCATATTCTTTCTTAGTAAATGGGGCTTCATAAAAAACAATGACTTAGGCCTTGTTTTCTAACCCTCCACCCTCTTAGGTGGACAATCATAGGGGTTAAGTGGACAGAAATCGGAACCCTAGACTTTACCACCCAGGGGCAAGACCTGCTCAGACTACACGTCCAATCCAACCCCTCCCATTTTGTGTTTCAAACACTCTCCCTCCTCCCTTCTCAGAAGGAATTGGACGTCTCAAAAAAACTGTAGTACGGCACATCTTGCATGCCATATGGCACCCCCAGCCCTCCGATCCAAGGTGGCAAGGCAAAACTCCACAATCTCCTCCTTTTCCACCTATGAAATTTCATGCTAACCAGGATCCATTCCCTTCCTGGTCACTTCCTCCTTATATGGAAGACTATTTTTCAGATGAACAAGAGCTCTAGTTGACTTCACGGTGACCTTGAACATAATGATTTCCTACAGCCAGGATTTCTTCCTCAATTTCCCTTTTTGAAATCTCTTCTTTGGATGAGGACCAGCCTGGACTCCATAGCACCCCTCCTAATGACCCTTCATGCTACGAAATGATGGTGCAAATATGAAAGTCATGGGATTCCCTACTACAAAAACATGACAAAGTAAGATATGGTAGAATACCTTGATCTGCCAGAGGAGCCTTTTGGTGTTTTCTCCACTAACTCAAATTTACCAGAATACCATGCTGACTGCCTTACATCAGCCTTCAGTAATCTCAGCTGTTCCTCATAAGGTGGATCATATTTATCTAGTTCCTCTGGTTCATCCCTTCCTTTCCAGCTTTCCCAGAAGTGGACTCTGTACTGCCACTCATGATCACATGAGTTCCTTAACACCTGAAAAAGAATCCCGAAGACTTGACTTTCTGGAGAAACTAGTCTTTTTCTCCAGTTCCATATCAGAATTCCTCTTATTCCAAATGAGGCGGAAGATACAGAGGTAATAATAAAGGCAGCTTCAGAGGTAGTACTCAGTCCACCAGAGGCAACACCTCTACTGCCTGGGATGCCTGCTCCCGCCCTTCAGGTGACGCTGTGCAGTCCACCTCCCAGTGACCCACTAGGTCCCTCCCCACCACGTCCTCGACCAGGCCTTGAAGGCTGTGGGTGGTTGTTTTGCCCTCCATCTGGAGGTCTGGCAAATGATCATTTCCGACAATTGGTTACTTCAGATTATACAACAGGGTCATGTTCTGGAGTTTCTCTCCACCCCACGCCCTTGCCCTCCGCAGAAGATTCATTATCCTCCAGATCATATACCCATCTTATAGGAGAACTTGATGGCCTTTGTCACCAAACAGGCCATTGTACTGGTGCCCCTTCTGGAACATCAAACAGGATTTTACTCCCTCTTCTTTCTGGTGCCCAAATGAACAGGAGACCTCAGACCAATACTGAATCTCAGACAACTAAATCTCTACATTCAGTACTGGCATTTCTGCATGATCACCCTACCTGCCATCATGCCAGTCCTGAAACAGGGCGATTGGCTTTGCACTGTAGACATGAAGGATACCTACCTTCATATTCCCATCCACCCTATCCATTACACATTTTTGCACTTCCACCTAATGGGTAAAAATTACCAGTTTCGAACACTCCCTTTTGGCTTCTCATCAGCCCCCAGAGTGTTCACCCAGTGCCTAGCGGTGGTAGCAGCAGCCTTATAAAAAGAAAGGCACTTCATCTTTCCATAATCTAGATGATTAGTTAATAAAAGCAGACTCTACAATAGCTCTGCTTGACTCCCTAGATGCTACCTTGAACTGTTCGCAGATCTGGGACTCACTGTCAGTTGGCCAAATGTCCAGTCCAAATCTGACACAGTCTCTCAACACATAGGAGCTGTTCTAGATACAGTTACAGCCAGGGCTTACCTCCTGCCTGCGGGTGGGATCTGCTTATAGCTATGGCGTTACATATACAGACTCAGAAAATAGTCACAGCCAGACAAATGCTGTGCCTTCTGGGTCACATACTGTATCCGCTGCCATCTCTATGGTGGCATTCGCCCCATCTCCACATGAGAACCTGTACAATGGACCCTCAGAATCAATGGTCCCAAAAATCAGGACACTTCGAAATACATATCAGGGTCAGTCCCCTCTTGGACGTCTACCCTGACATGGTGGGCAATCAGAATTAATCTGAATCAAGGAATACGTTTCCGGTCCTCCCCTTCCTTGCAAATGTTGACCATGGATGTTTCCCTACTGGGGTGGGGAGCACACTTTGGTTCTTATCAGACCCCAGGCCGATGGCCCGCTTCTCCCCATCTGTCTCATATCAGTCTCTTAAAGATGAAGGCGGTCTGTCTAGCCCTGTCCAGGTGTTCTGGCATGCCCTCGAGCCAGGATCATTACTGATCCAATCAGACAACACTGCAGTAGTGTTCTACCTCAACAGGCAAGGAGGTGCTCCAATCTTCAACCTCTTGACTCAGAATTAAAGAACCCTGTTGCATCCCCACCTGAAGACTCTACCCTTTCATGCTGGGCTCCTGAGGACACTTTCATAGCTAGTCTACAAAATGCCCTCTCCTGTTGCCAATATTCTCTTGGCCTCCCGTAAACCAGCAACAAGAGCAACATACAATTCCAAATGGAAACGCTTTTCCATATGGTCTGCCTTTCGATCTTTTGGACCCTTACTCTTGTCCACTGACGAAGGTTCTGGACTACCTGGCCTCACTATCTGAGTCCGGTCTAAGTTATTCTTCAGTCAAAGTCCACTTGGCTGTCATCTCTGCTCCATGAGCCTCTGGATGGCCCGTTACTGTACCAACATCATCTAGCTAAGATGTTTTTGAAAGGAAGAAAACATATAAAATCTCCTATTAGAAGACCCACTCCTCAGTGGGACCTCAATTTTATGATAGAAAGATTGACCCTTGAGCCTTTTTGAGCCAGCTGCCACTTGTGAACTCCGTTTTCTTTCATGTAAAACCCTATTTCTGGTGGCTATCCCTTCCCCTCTATGTATTTCCAAGTTCCATGCCCTCATGTGTAGGGAACCTTATTTAATTTTCCACAAGGCCTGGGTGGTCCTTCATACCAACTCTTCCATTCTTTCTAAAGTAGTCTCTGAACATACTTTAAATCAGTCCTTGGAGCTTCCGTTCTAGCTATCCAGACTACTCCACTCAGGGTGAACATCTACCACATACTTTGGATGTCCACCATATACTACGCTGCTATATTAATCGGACACAATCGATTAGAAAGATGTCTCAACTGTTTGTCTCTTTTGCCCCGGGTCGCGATGGCCTCCCAGTTGCAACACATTACTCTTTCATCCTGGTTGGCACATTGTATTTCATTTTGTCACAAACAATACAACAGGCTTTTACCTGGACCTGTCTAAGCTCACTCCACTAGAGCTATGGCCACCACTGTGGCTTGCTTTAAGGGAGCCTCCATTTCAGATATCTGCAATGTGGCTACCTGGTCCATGATCCATACATTTACAAGGCACTGCAATCTGGATATTGACTCATGACATAGGACGGCCTTTGGCTGTGCAGTCCTACATGGTCTGCTATCATAACTGGCCTCCCACACAGGCTTTACTGCTTGGGATTCATCCTAAAAGTATTACCTACTGCAAGAGACCACTCAGTGGAAGATAGTACAGTTACATAAAAATGTACCGTAACAGTAGATCTTTGAGGAGTGTCTCTTTCAGTAGGTCAGTTCCCACCCTCCATCCCCCTCCTTCTCCTCCAAGAAAGCAAGTTCTGGTCCAATGATTAAGGTTGGGACTCCGTTGGTACCTTGGCTTCCCCTCGGTTCTCTCTTTGCAAGCTGAATCCGGTGGGGGAACTAAGGATACCAGGGACCGCCCACACTTATGTAGGAAACAGGAAGTTGATGTCATGTGTGGGTGGTCCCTGGAAAAGACTACTAGAAGAGCTGCCGTGCACCACACTGACCTCTGCTGGATACCCAAAAGTATTATCTACTGCAAGAGACATTCCTCAAAGCTCTACTGTTACAATAAGTTTTTACATAACTGTACTTTCTAGGAGAGGTATATGGTGTACATTCACACGGACGTACCCGACCTCCCCTGGCTTTGGCGCACACATCTGCTTCCAGCGGGCAAGATCTGGTGTCATGGAAGGGAGCCGAGGGAGTTCCTGGGTGGGTAGGAGGATCCAGCTTGAAGACTTTCCAGCAACCTTTTAAAGGGTAAGGACACTGCCAGTACGTGTGAATGTACACCACATACCACTCACAGACCTACTGTTACAGGTGAGTAACCTGTTTTTCTTATAGAGGGTGTATTAGTGAGTTTACCTTCCCTTCTAAAACCTTAATATAAGATGGTTCTTCAGAATGAATCAAAATCTGTTTTTGTTGCTTTAGCATGTTGCAATTTCAGACACTAAAGTTTTATAATATTCATGTGTGAGTTTCTGTATTGCACTTTCATTTTGTAAGAATACTTAGCATCGATTACTTAGGTGATCACTGCTCTGGTTTTCAGCTGTAAATTGGCAATTGGAATACTTGGGGACGCATGGCCACACTGCGAGGTTTGAATTTTAACATTCTAACATTTACGCAAAACTCAGGGCTGAGATGATGCAGTTTCCTAAGACTCACAGGGCTTGCTCTGGCTTTTATTTATTTGTGCCAGTGTTGTCACCAAAATATATTATGTTAGTGTTATATATGAGGCTGGCCTAGTTTCATCTCTACTTAATGGTGCCAAATAGTTTTAGAAATTGACATTTGAAAAATATATCTATTTTGGTTCCAATGGCTAGTGGTAGAGCACAGTCCTTTTTCATAATGAAATTTTGTTGAAAGAAAAGAATCATCACAGTAGGTAAGCAGTCCATGAAACATATAAATAGTTTTTCATTAAGAAGACAAAGCATAAATCAACTTCCAATATCGTCATTACCTTTACACAGAGGAATCAATATATCGGTTAATACATAATTGTTAAACAAGGCAATACTGGTTCAAAGAAATAGTCTAAATTCTATCCCTAGAATTGTAGTCTCAGATGATCTAAGACACATGAGAGGGAAAAAGGCAGAACCTTCAGTATGATTAGATTAAACTCCTAACGACACTTAGAAAATAGAAGTTACAGCCTTAATGAAGCAAATTATAGGACAAAAGGGGGGTTAACAATAAGCTGAAAATTAACACAAGGCCTCCAAATCTCCTAGCCAACAGATTCCTTGTTTAGATACTTAAAAGAGGTTTTCTGCACACCATAAATAAAATTAACTATTTCATGCCAACGTAGTTGGCTTGGAGCTTGGGTTTTAAGCTAATACTTTGTAAGGACCTTTTTAGCACAAAGTATTAGTATCAAAAGTAACATAGTCTGGCGCTTGGAGAGTTTTGGGACGGCAGAGCACAATTCTGACTCACTGATACATCCTGTAGAAGAAACAGCATTACTACCTTTTAGAATTATAAATGTCATATACATATTGTTTTGATTTATGAGTGTTTTTCAAATATATGACATAAAGCAAAGCAATCATCTGTTGTTGAATGACCTCTCTAACTGGTCAACAGTATTTGAGAGTATTTTAGTTATACAGTTTATTAAACTGACTAGTCTGTACGTAGCAGGGTCATTAGTGTCACCTGGTTGGTAGGTCGGTAACACTGCCAGCTGGGAAAACCTGGCCATATTAATGGAACTGGCAGCAGGCTGTGGAGTAAGGTAAGCATTAATGCCCTGGCTTTGTCGACATGTGTCTTTTCGTGGCTCATCTTCTTCCCATGATCCTCAGTGCTAAGGAAGTTTGTCACTTTCTTGAATTTTGGAGACCAGAGTGAACCTCATAAAGAACATAGACAAGGTGGAGGTGATTCAGAGGAGGGCAGCTAAGATGGTACAGAGTTTGCAAGGAATCCTTATGAGGAGAGACTGAGGTATCTCAACATGCACACCCTGGAAGGAGTGAGAGAGATGACATGATCAAGACCTACAAGTACCTCACAGGGGTGAATAGTGTGTAGGTGGGGAGCCTCCTTCAAATGAAAATGAGCACCAGGACCAGGGGGCATGCAATGAAGCTGGGGGGGAAGGGGCATTTCAGGAGAGATGTGAAGAAATATTTCTTCACTGAAAAGGTGGTAGATGCCTAGAACAGTCTGCTAGCCAAAGTGGTGGAGAATAGTGGGGAGCTTCAAGCATGCATGGGATAAACATAGGGGTATACTAGAGCAGAGGCTGTGGGGGAGGGTCACTGGAGACCAGACAGGATATGCAGAGGTACATTAGGCAGAGAACACGTGGGCAGATTGGGTGGGTCAAGCAGTCATTTCCTGCTGACGCATTTTATGTTTCTTCTCTTATCGAATAATGCTAGATTAAAGAAGTTTGACACTTTATTGGCTTTTTCAGCCAGGATGTTCTGGACTCAAGGTGTTTGATCTCAGATGTACAGTATCTCCTAGTTTCAGCCTTCAATGTACAGTATTGTTGCATTGTTTCCCCTGTCCCTCAGGATGCTTCTGAAAATGAACTGTTCTCAGCTCTGTAGGCCTTTCCTGGGAAAACTATCCACAAATAATTAAATGTTTGACTTCTCTTTGCCTTAGTTCAAAATGTCTGGTACAGCAAGGCATGATCGAGAGATGGCAATGGATGCAAAAAAGGAAGCTTGCACAGTGCACTGATCCCATTGAGAAATTACGGCTTCAGTGTCTATCGCGGGGATCTGCGGGCATCAAAGGACTTGCCAGGTAAGGTTGAGAAGAAATTGCAGTGTGAAACCTAAAGTTAGTTCAAGCAGCAAACATTTATATTGAATGTCTACTTTTTCATACTAAGGCAGAAGTTTTATTGTCTGGTAGTTTCTCCTACAACAAAGATGGCTAATGTATCCTCTTATAATATGGAGTTTTTAAGTAGAGAAGTTTTGGACTAATCATAGCAAAAAATATTCCTTTGTGTACGTCTCACAAAAAAAGACCTTGATATATAACAATAATGGAAATAATAAAAGTTTAGTGTTCACATCATTTAACTATTTCTGTACCAAAGTAAATCTGTTGGGGCTTTTATGTGAAACTGAACAGTTATAAATAAATTATATAGGGCTGCTATGCTGATGGAATCAAGAATATTTCTCTTGTATACTCTCATCTGCACTGTGGATACTGTTCTTGTGCAGGCTTGATGCTCCTGCCTTGCTAACAGTACCCTGTACAGCTCTGTTCATTGGTTAACCTCATGCACATGTAGTTACACATAGTAGGTTACACTTAAGCTGTGTTTACATGGTGGCAGCGCTTCAGCATGTGTGCTGCTCTGTTCCTGATGCACTGGCTTCTTTTCCATATACACAGCCTGCCCTTGCAACCTCAGGTCATTCCAAGAGGGGCTGTGAATTCATCTGGAGGCTGATAAAAAACAGCCTTTGTAGTAGAGCGAGTGCAGCAAAGCATTCACACTACTATGTAATGCACTCACTCCGCTACTGATCCCACAACTGAGTCGGATCCAAAAAATGATCCGACGGGCAGTTAATGCGCTCCCAACAGTATTTACACTGCTGACCTTACAGTGCATCAACCCATGCGCATGGGTTGATGTGCTGCAATGTCAGCAGTGTAAACAGGGCTTCAGTACGTATGCCCAGGTGCTCCTTGGCCCACCATGAGGAGCTACACGAGTGGTAGCAAGCTGCATTGCCAGCCTCCCCCACAGAGGCAGCACTACTCACAGTCCTGGCTTCCCCAGTGTGGGGGCTCCCAGGTTTGTCTCCAAATGTGGGTCACTTGCTCAAAATGCAACATGTTACTGCTGGGCCACCATGAGAGGCTACATTGGTGGCAGTGGGCTGTATCACTAACCTCCCTTGGCAGAGGCAGCACTACTTACAGTCTTGGCTGCCTTGCTGCAGGTTCCCAGGTCATAGCCTTAATCTGGTTACCTGGTGAGAAGCACAGCATGCTACTGCTGGGACACTGTGCAGCCCTTGAAGGGAATGTGGCCTGTTGCAGTAGTGGAATAATGCTACACCTATTGTTTTAGGATAAAAAAATACATATGTTTTCCTTTTGTCTTGATTGTCAGAACGGGATGATGGAGTTTTGGTTTTGAAGCCTTTTTTTGGTGTATGTGTGTTTATGAATATAACAGAATTCACGTGTATTTTGATAATTATGCTCATGAAAATATGACTTTCCTTAGTATGAGGGTTGATCAAAAAGTGTGTGGCCTGACACCAAAAGAAATGCACTATGAACCTAGTATTACTTTCAATGTATAGCTTCACTAATATGACTAGAATATGACCTACTGGTATAATGATCACATGAGTTCTTTTGTAGGTACTTGCCAAACAAAGTTTGATAGGTGATGATCATTTGAGAATTAAGAAACCTGAGATCAGAGCATTCTACCAAGTACCTCCACATCAAAGGAATTACTCCAGTGCAAATCCATGAGGATATGGTCAAAACACTTGGGATAGAAACCCTTCATATTCAACTGCCAATCAATGGGCTGCTGAATTTAAGCGTGGCAGAAGCGTTGAAGATGAGCCTGGGTTAGGGCACCCAAGGGAGGTGACCACTGAGGAGAACATTGATGCAGTCCATCAAATGGTGATGAAAGACAGACGAGTAACTATAAGCATATAACCATCACCTTGGGCTTCAATTTCGGGGCAGTACAATCAATCTTGACTGAAAACCTGGGCATGAACAAAGTGTCAGCAAGATGGGTGCCAAGAATATTGACACCTGATCAGAAACAAGCCAGAAGGGACATTTCAAGCCAACTTCTTGCACAAAATAAGAGGGATCCAGCAAACTTTATCAATCGTATTGTAACAATGGATGAAACCCGGGTTCATAATTTTGATCTGGTGTCTGAACAGCAAAGCAAACAATGGCAACATCATGCATCTCCAACGCCAAAGAAGTTCAAGCAGGCTGCCTCTCCTGACAAAATCATGGCATCTGTCTTCTGGGACTTTGAAGGTGTGATCATTATTAATTATCTTGAAAAAGGAAAGACAATAACTGGTGAGTACTATGCTGAACAACTGTGCAAGCTGATAGAAGTCATCAAAGCCAAGAGCCATGGAAAATTGAGGAGGTGTTTTGTTCCTGCATGACAATGCTTCACCCCAGCACAGGTTGCAGTGGCTGCTGCAACAGAATGTGGTATGAACTGCTTCCTCACCCACCGTACTCACCAGATCTTGCTCCTTCAGACCTCTACCTGTTTCCAAACCTGGAGGTTGAACTCAGTGGAAAGAGATTTGCTGATGATGAAGAGGGGATAGCTGCTGTGGAGGGGTTTCTTGGGGGTGGCATGACATAAAATCCTACCATAAGGGATACCAATGCTAGAACTATGGTAGACTACGTGTATTGAACTGAAAGGAGACTATGTTGAAAAATAAAATAATACTAGGTTCATAGTGCATTTTTTCTGTGTCAGGCTGTGAACTTTTTGATCGTGGATCTGTCACCTCAACATCTGTTATTAATCCCCCACTATCTCACCCCATCTTAGATAATGAATGTGCTGCTGTTTGGTTCATCAGGAAGCCATTGAGATTCAATATTTCTACCTGTTCCTTATTATGCCAGGTTTCTTGAAGATTCGCTATATCATGTGACATAATTAAGCAATAATGCACGACAGGGTGTGTGTTGTGCTGGGATAATATCATGCCTGGGGTGATTAGGCATGAGGCCACAGGTCGAGTCACGACTAATCACCCCAGAAGTGATGTTATCCAGCACAACACACATCCTGGAGTGCATTATTGCTATTATTACAATGGCTCGCTTGTTTTTAAAACAACAAAATAGAAAAAAATGATGTTTTATTTATTTATTTATTTTTTTATATTTTCGTCATAATGGAGTGTATGTTTTCAGAAAAAGTCCACAGTTTGACCACTAGATGGTGCTGGCTGTATGTTCTGTACTGTATTATGAATAACCCAGAGACAAGTTGGAAAGATACAGAAATAACTTTTTAAAATTATTTTTTCTGATGCTTGGTTACTCTTCCTCAGAAATTATGGTACTTACATAGAACACATAGACTTTGTGACGAATAACGACCGTTTGGCCCATCTAGTCTGCCTGTTTCACTCTACAGGATAGGCCGCAGATCCTAGTTAACCAACAGCCTATTTCTTCCTACCCCCACAAGAATTGCCTTATGTCTGTCCCATGCATTCTTGAATTCTCCCACAGTTTTAGACCCACAACCTCCTCAGGAAGGCTGTTCCATGCATCCACTACCCTCTCTGTGAAATAATACTTCCTCACATTGCCCCTGAACCCCCCCATCTTTAAATTGTGTCCCCTTGTTCTTGCTCGTCTCTTTTTCTGAAAGATGCTACCCTCTTGGACTTTGTTGATTCCACTGAGGTACTTAAAAGTTTCTATCATGTCCCCCCTCTCCCTTCTTTCCTCAAGGGTATACATATTAAGCTCCTTTAGTCTCTCCTCATACGGCTTCTCTTGCAGACCCTGCACCATTTTAGTTGCCCTCCTCTGGACTGCCTCTATCCTGTCTATGTCCTTGCGGAGATGGGGTCTCCAGAACTGGACGAGTACTCCAGATGGGGTCTCACCAACTGTCTATACAGAGGGATAACAACTTCCTGTTTTCTGCTACTGATGCCTCCCTATGCATCCCAGTATACCCCAGCCCTCCCTACTGCCTTCTCACATTGCTTGCTAACCTTAAGGTCATCTGATATGATTACCCCTAGGTCCCTTCCCTTTTTGTTGTTGTTACCTCCCCCATTGTGTATTTTCCCTGGGTTCTTGTTTCCCAGGTGCATTATTTGCACTTCTTTGCATTGAATCCTAGCTGCCATACTTCTGACCATTCCTCCAACCTTGTCAAGTCCCTTCTCATCCTTTTCATGCCTCCTGTGTATCAACCCTACTGCAAATCTTTGTGTCATCTGCAAAAGGCATACTTTTCCTTCCAGTCCCTCTGCAATGTCACTGATGAAGACATTAAAAAGGACTGGACCCAATACTGAACCCTGCGGTACCCCACTAGTAACCCCTCTTTCTTCAGAGTGGACTCCATTTACAATTACCTTCTGTGTCCTGTTGTGCAGCCAGTGTTTTACCCAGGCTACCACCCTGGGACCCACTCCCAGGCTGGTTAATTTGACTATTAATCTTTTGTGTGGGACTGTGTCAAATGCCTTGCAAAAGTCTAGGTAGGCCATGTCCACAGCCCCTCCCTGGTCTACTACTTTGGTCACCCAGTCAAAGAAATCAATTAGATTCGTCTGACATGACCTTCCACTGTGAACCCATGCTGCCTTGGGTCCTGTGCCCCCACTGGCTAGGTACTCAACTATTCTTTCCTTCAGAAGTGACTCCATCACTTTCCCTACCACAGAGGTCAGACTGACAGGTCTGTAGTTTCCTGCCTGTCTTGGTCCCACTTTCGTGAAGGGGAATCACATCCGCCTTCCTCCAGTCCTCGCACGGTACCCATCCTCCCATGATTTATTAAAAGAGTAGCCAGTGGTTTCACTAGTTCCTCCCTTAATTCTTTTAGAATTCTAGGGTGAATTCCATCAGGACCCATTGCTTTGTCCACCTTCAGTTTTAGGAGTTCTTGCAGAACCCTTTCTTCTGTGAAAGGACTGGGATTGACCTCCCTATCAAGAGTGCTTCTGTTAATTGGATTAGGCACTTCCCCCTCATCTTTTGTGAATACTGAGCAGAAATATTTGTTCAGTATTCCTGCTTTTTCACTGTCCCCCTCTGCCCACCCACCGTTCATTCTATTCAGCCTCACTATCCCTCCCTTTGTCTTTCTATGCTCGCTGATGTACCTATAAAAGGTTTTATCCCCCTTCTTAACTAGAGTTGGCTATCTTTCCTCAGTTTGGGCCTTTTGCTATTTTGACTTCTCCTCTGCTTCCTTCTGCTTTAACTGGTACAGCTCTCTGTCCTGCTCCTTCTGTGTTTCTTATACTTCCGGAATGCTATCTTTTCTTCCTGACTTTCACAGCCACCTCTTTTGAGAACCATAGTGGCTTTTCTTTCGATTTTGATTTATTTGCTTCACACAAAGGCTTGTCGCCTCTGTGATGGCAGTTTTGATGATTCCCCATTGTTGCTCCATACCTCCTTCTAGCCTGTTTGCTAGTGCTTTTCTGAGGCACTCTCCCATCTTGCCAAAGTCAGCCCTCCTAAAGTCCAGTACCCTCACTTTTATATGGCTTGACTCTGTAGCTGAGTTTAACGTGAATCACACTGTTTGACTGTCACTTGTTCCCAGATGGCAACCCATTTCTAGATCTGAGATCCTCTCACTGCCCCCGTTTGAGAGTACGAGGTCTAAGATTGCTCCTCCATGAGTGGGTTCCGAAACTAGCTGTCTGAGGCCTGCCACCTGTAGGGCATCAAGAATGGCCCTGCTCTTGGATGTGGCTGCAGCAAATGTGCTCCAGTTAACATCTGGCATATTCAGGTCTCCCATCAACAGTATCTCCCCTTTCTCTGCCATTCTAAGAATGCCTTCTATCATATCCTTGTCCATTCCCTTCCCCTGACATGGGGGTCTGTACACAACCCCTATGCGGATTGTGGTGCCCTTTCCAGTCTCCAAGGTGACCCACAGTGCCTCCTCTCCTCCCTGTTTACTCTTTTGTTCAGTTGCTTTTATCCCTTCCTTTACATAGAGAGCTACTCCTCCCCCTCTTCTCCTGTTTGTTTTGTGTCTCCTAGTTCAAAAGCATCTGCAATCACAGCATGGCTTGGCAAGGGTTCTGTACAAAAGATTATGCATTGTAAACCTGACTTGCAGTCAAGAGATTTAGTACTAAGGTCCAAGAAATAGGAATAAAGAGAAAAACTCTATGAACATCAACAGTATTTTCCCTTTTAAACTCGAGGCCCAAGTTGTTTTCTATCAGATGACATATCTTTCAAATCTGTCTTGGTTTTATAACCTGCTTGTGCTATCCCAAAGAGAAACAATGTTGTTTTAGTGAGAACTCGTTTCTCTGTGTTTAAGTTGAAACTTTCCCAAATCTGGATACTTTGCCACCTCTTGTAGCAGTCCAATTTTGTTAACCCTTACCATCAGGATATTTTTGGTTTGGAAATATCAGGACTGGGTAATCCATATGCAAACCGAGTTTCTTAGATTGGAGGAATGATTTTGGGGAGACTCCAGGATCTCCAGGAAGTCCACCAGCTCTTTCCTGGTGACATCCTCTTCATCAGTGCAGAAACTCATGGCTGAGGACAGCTGCTTCATCACACTGAAAAATGTGCCGTCCTCAGGAGGAGACCCAGGGGTATAACTTAACTGAATCCTTACTGACAGAGGAAGCTGTGGACCTGTCCGAGACCAGGATCCCTTCCTCTTCTTCATCAGGAAGAATAAGGTCTGGATGGTACTCCTCGACTTTGACCTCTTCCAAATCTAGGTCGGCATTGGCTCAGCTTAACAACGGCTTGTGGGGAGCTTCCTGTAGCAATGAGTAGGCATCGACATCAAAGCTGCCATCTATGGCATTGGCAAGGAGGGCCTATACATTCCCAGCTGCTGCACAATCACAGAAGTGAATTTTTCAGGATTTTGTTCAAGTCGGTGATGTTCGCGACTTGGGGTCAATGGCACAGGTGTCAACGACTCACCTTTTGGGTCCTGAGACCTGAAGAGACTGTGACCCTGGAGGAGAAAGGGCAGGCCTTGATGGGACAACAGTCGACAACCAAGAGGTCAATAGCCAGCCGCCCTGAGAATTGGGCGATGGTGCTGTCGATATAGGTCTGGAGGCACAGAGACCTGGACAGCAGTTTTGTGTTGGAGCAGCAGCAGCCAGCGAGAATCCACCACAAGGACAAGAGGTCACCAGGAGCGAGACAGGCGCTGGCGGGGTGGTTGCAATCTGGGTCTTTCGGACCTTTCCATGAGGATTTTCTCAGGCCTTGGGAGGCCTGAGAGCCTGACGACCCTGTCGGGCGACTGGGAGACCAGGACCCTGGAGGACCACAGCCTGGAACTGGCTACCTGTTGATTCATCAGGAAATTTTTGACAGCCTTTTTGGGTCACCTAAGAGTTGTTTGATTAAACTTCTGACAGAGTTCTCAGTCAGAAACTTCGTGGTCAGGGCCAAGACAGCAGAGACAGAGAGAATGTCTGTGGAGGCAATCTTCACTCCGCATCGGCAGCAACGGAAAAGAGAAGTCGAAGGATTAACTCTCGAAATAAACAAGCTAGAGGAATCTCTTTTTAAAAAGGAGATTCTGAAAAATAGTTGAAGAAAAAGCCGATGCAAAAAGGCACAAATACTGCATCAGAGCTTCTGCGCTGACCCAAGCAAGCGAGTAGATGGTAGGAAGGAACAGAGGAGGGAGTAAGGCCACTCACACCTTTATAGGGTTGGTGATGTCGACAGACAGACAGCATGGGTGGCTCCAGTCGTACTGCTGAAAATCCTCCTTGAGGAACCTGCTTCACTGCCTGTGAAGTTCCTATGGTGTGACCTGATGACTAACATATCCCCAAAGAAGATATACTTGTTTTACAATTTTAGGGAAGTTCTGTCAGAAGCTAAGAAAAGTGGTGCCGCTCTCTTCAATTGCTCACTAGCACCCACCCCTACTACTTGTTTTAGTTTATTTGGCACTGTCACGGTTTTGGGAAAAAAAAAAAAAAAAAAAAAAAAAAACAGGTTACACACCTGTAATGGTAGTTCTAGGAGTAGTATATGTTGCTCATCCACACTTATTGGCATGTCCCTTTCCCCTTTAAATCTTGCCGAAAGTCTTCAAGCTGGCTCCTCCACCCACCCAGGTGGTATATACACCTCGGTTCCGCCCATGGCAGCCAGAATCTTAGCTCCGCTGAAGCCAGCTGCTGTGTGCGGCCCCAGCCGGGAGGTTTGGTGGGTCCATGATGAACAACATATACCACTCCCAAAACTACTGTAACAGGTGAGTAACCTGTTTTTCTAGGATCGTGGATATGTTGTCAACCACACTTATTGGCAGACTCCTATCAGTTCTCGAGGAGGAGGGAGGCAAGGTGGACACCCCCTACTTAGGGAACAGAGATTGGAGAACTGAGGTCCCAAAACCAGCATCCCGGCATGACTCAAGGTCGATGTGGAAGTGGGTAATGAAGGCGTTTGCCGACTTCCAGGTAGCAGCCTGACAGATTTCCTGGAAGCAGCCGCCGATGCACTAGTATGGCGGGTAAAATGAGCTCTTAACCCTCTGGGAGGCTCCTTGCCCACCAACTCATAGTACGGACCTATGCATGATGTGATCCATCTTGCTATGGTCCGTTTGTCTACAGGTCTGCCAGAAGCAGCTTCAGCATAGGTGACAAACAGCTGGCGAACCTCTCCACGAATTTCCGCCGTCCTCTCCTTGTAATAGGAGAGAGCACGTCTTAGGTCCAAAGTATGGAGCCTGTACTCGGCCTCTGAGGTGTAATTAGGGTAGTATACCGTCAGAGTCAACACCTGGTTAAGGTGAAACTCTGGCACCACCTTGGGAAGGAATTTTGGGTGGGGGCGCAGAACAACTTTGTCCACCGAACGTGCCTGGAGCTCCCCTGTCCTTCTGGCAGACGTGACAGCCACCAGGAAGGCAGTCTTCCACGACAAGTGTGACAGCTCACACTTGTGCATCAGTTCGAATGGCTTGCCCATGAGCTTTGCCAATACCAGCAGTAGATCACACTGAGGTGGAGGTTCACACACCGGAGGGGATATGTGATTCAGGCCTTTGAAAACGCGCCCGACCATTGTCTCCTGCGCCAATGTTGGCTGACTGGCCCATGCCTGGTAAGCAGAAATGGATGCCAGGTGCACCCTAAGGGTCGATGATCGTAGACCCCCTTTGGTGAGAGACCAAAGGTAGTCGAGAATGTTAGCCACAGAACAGGATAAGGGTCTAGACCCTACCCTGACACCAAATGGAAAATCTTTCCAAGGAGTCATCGACAGGGACCGGCGGCAGTGGACTGATGGATTAGAGGACAATCTCGACCTCATCGGTCACATCCTCAGTCGACTGGCCTGACAGAAGGTCCGTGAAGCCTGCGTGTCATGGAAGCAATCTCGACAGAGGTCAAGATCACATGCTCCTGGAACTGAGACCTCTCTCGGTCCCAAGAGCGTCTTCACCAAGATAAAGATGTGCTCGGTTCCTTATCACTTTTACAAGATCGGGAGGTTTGCGAGCCTGTGGGCGCCTATTCCCGGGTGGGAAGAGACTGGCACAAGTCCTTGAAGGAACCTGAGAAGGTGGTGCCTAGGTTGAGTGGAATGAAAAAGCTTCAACTGTCAAAGCGGCGGCTTCTTCTTGATGCCTTCATGCGTTCAGCTGCAACCAGCGGCGTGAAGCACCACCTAGCCTCCTGGACTTCACCGATTCCTTTTCTCCGTCTCCCCAACTTTAAACATGCCAAGCGGTCATCAAGAACGTTGGGATGGAAGGCCAAGCAAAACTGCAGGATGAGGTGTCATGGCGGACACCTGGGCAGTGAACCCACGTGAGATGGGGATGGGTGTGAGACATCTTCTGGCCGCAGAACACCGGTGAAATCATGGAGAAGATTTCTCTTCCATGATCGAGGATGCAAAAGCATGATGGTCAACTCGGACGAGTTTTAATTTCGGTTAAACTGAAGTATTGAAAGCCAGGGCCTACGAAATGAGTGACCACGAGGAAGGTAACCTGTATCTTCCAGTAGAAAGGAAGATCTGGCATCATGGGGTGGAGCCGAGGTATATACCACCCAGGTGGGTGGGAGAAGCCAGCTTGAAGACTTCCAGCAAGATTTAAAGGGCAAAGGGACATGCCAATAAGTGTGGATGAACAACATATCCACGGTCCTAGAACACATGGTTTCACTTGTTTCATCATTGGAAAACTAGACTAAGAAACTCACAGTAACATTGTTCTGACATCAGGAAGTCATAATACCAATGATCTGATGACAGAACAATGTTATTACAATTCAGAATGCTGTTTATCGTGTACTCCTGTCGCTACTTCAACCACTATTTTAAACAATGAGAGAAGCTGCAGAGAGCTTCGTCATAGTGGATGAAAAGTTCATGGTGGTGGGTGGAGGTCACTTTCAGATCAGCTGGCCTGACAGGGTGAGCTGTTTGAAACAGATATGTGGGCCACAGACTGTAAACAAAAGTATGGCATGGCAGTTGGAGCTGTTTGAAACAATAGCTCGTATCTCTGGATTCTAGAGACATAATCCTCTCAAGTTTTGCTCTAACTTTAGTTATCACTGGAATCCCTTGATGGAGTACAGCTCTGTAACAGAGGGCCATCTGTTGTTCTATCTGCACCACTTCTCTGCCCAATACCTCTTGCCCCAGGCCATGAGCTGAAAATACAGGTTACTCACCTGTAACAGGAGTTCTAGGAATGGTATATGTTGTTCATCCACACTTATTGGCAGGTCCTTGCGCTTTAAATCTTGCGGAAGGTCTTCAAGCTGGCTCCTCCCAACCACCCGGGTGGTAAAACTCTGGCTCCGCCCCAGCGACGCCTGATCTAGTCTCACAGCTGTTGGTTAGGTGGACTAACAACATATACCATTCCTAGAACTCCTGTTACAGGTGAGTAACCTGTATTTCTAGGGACATGGACATGTTGTTCATCCACACTTATTGGAAGACTCTAGCAGTTCTCCAGGAGGAGGGAGGCAAGGCGCACACCCCTTACTTAGGTAGAAAGACTGGAGAACCGAGGTCCCGACCAGCACCCCGGCGTGACCCAAGGTCGATGTGGAAGGGGAACGGTAAAGCCTGCTTCCAGGCGGAAGCCCTGCGGATATCCGGACCAGAGTATCCTCGGAAGCAGCCACCGATGCAGCGGAGGACGGGTAAAAATGAGCACTTATCCCTCTGGGAGGCTCCATGCCCGTCCGCCTATAGTGAGACCTATGCAGGAGTGACCCACCAGCTCGTTAAATCCACTTGGCTGCAGGTCTGCCAGATCGGCTACAGCGTGATGACAAACAGCTGGCTAACCTCTCCCGAACTTCAGCTTTACGCTCCCTAGGTAGGTGAGGTTAAACAGGTTCCTATGGAACCTATATACGACCTCCGAGGTGTGAATGGGGATGAACCCCGCAGAGGCAATACCCTAAGGAAGACTCCGCCATTGCCTTGGAGGACTTCGGGTTGGGCGCAGGACAACCTAGTCCCTGTGGAAGACCAGATAGGGAGATTCAAAGGAGCGCCTGGAACTCTCCCCAATTTCTGGATGGACGAGTAGCCCCAAGAAGGTGTTCTTCCACAACAGGTGAGGGAAACTCGCACCTGTGCAAAGGTTTGGATGGCTTGCTAGTGAGCTAAGCCCATACCAGCAAGGATCCCACAGAATGGGGATACTCTCCCCCAAAGGGGAGGCGGACCGAGGCCCAGAAGTGCCAGACTCACTCTATTCTGCGCTAATCGACTGCCTCCGGCCCGCACCGAAGACAGGGGTGACCACAGAAGCACCTAGAGGGTCAGTCGGGCCCAAGCCCTAATTCAAAGAACAGACGAGATGGTCCAACGCCGCTTCAGGGACGGAGAGGGCCAGGCCCTATCCCATCATCAAATGGAGAACTTTCCAAAGAGGACAAGCATTATTTTGGCCGACTCCTAGCAGGGCGCCTCGAGAGTCGAGGACCCTGCTGAAGGACCTAGGCCTGGCCCTAGCCGCTGGGGACTGGGCCTACAGGTGTGAGGATTGAAGGTCCCGAAGGAAAACCTTCCCTAAAAGGAAATCAGGACGGATGGACTAGAAGTCACAAGGAGCCTGCGGCCGAGACTGAGGAGAGCTGGATACCAGAGCTGGCAATCCAGTCTGGGGCTACCAGCATCACCTGCGCCCAGTCCCTCCTTGCCTTGCCCGTAGGTCAAGGGAAATGGGGGAGAGGCGCGGAAGGGCCCGGGGTCCGTGGCCCTGACGGCATCCCCTACAGCAGACCTTGCTGAGGGGGCGGGCATAAAGCAGCCTTGGCCTCGTATTCTCCCTGGAGGAGAAGATCCTGTGCTACCTCCGGCAGGACAAAAAACACTCATAGCGCAGCCCTATCCCGGCTTAGGGCAGTAGCCGGCGAAGTGGAGGCTCCCCCACCAGAAGGCTGGGAACCCGCCTCGACTGCGTGAAACCCAATGCGGAGAACCTCCTTACGCTGAGGCAAGGGTTCAACCGAACCTGCGGGCAGGTAGCACAAGGTTGTGGTGCTGTCCGGATGGACTAAAACCACTAGACCCGCACAAACGGAGCGAAGGTGCAAGCTAAGCGGACCACCTGGAGCTCCAGCGGTAGAGGACATCGGGACTCTCGAAAGGACCAGAGGCGAAGCACTCTGTATTCCCCTAGATGGACACCCCCATCCATCTGAGAAGCATCGGTCGGAGAAGACCGTCGACCCAGGGGGGACGAACAGGATGTTCTCCTTTAGGAGCTGGAACGGTCCGGAGGAGAGCGTTCCACTAACTCCTGGGCTGTAGTCACGAACTGGTCCGAGGAACGCAGCACTGTGACCACCGGCAGGCCTGTCCCACTAGGGGAACTCAACCGTCAAGAGCCCGGGAGGTGCAGGAGGTCCCAGAAGGGCACAATTACCTGGCCAACCTGACTGGGTAAGGGAGGAAGAACCTCAGCCCTGTCCGCCCGGAGTCGAGCCTAGTCCTGGAGAAACCTCACCCGCTAAGGCACGAGTTCCAACGTGGTTCCGGTAAGGGAGACCAATGTAAGCCTGGAAGGTATTAATCAGGCCGCCATCCGGGTGGGGTTATGCCCGGACCCTTCGAAGCCGCAGAAACTGCGGAGCAGAGAACGAAGGGCCTGGCCAGGAACTCGTAAGGAGACCTCTCGACTGAGAAAGGGAGGGGTCTCTCAAGAACAGATGGAACGAGGAGGAAGTACGTCCTGGAGGCCCAGGAGGAAGCCGCGCCTCGAACTGAGGATGGGAAATCGGCAGAGGGACCATCCGTCGTGCCGAAGGATGGGCGCAAGCCCCCCGTCCGTTTGAGGCCAGGAACACCTGGACTCGAACCCCGGGTCAGAAGGAGGCCCACCACCTTCCTGACCACCTCTAATTAGGGGGCCAGGCAAGTCGGCTCAGCAGTCCGACGAGGAGTCTGTGGACCCAAGATCCCCGTGGGGTAACGGCTCAAGAGGAAACCTGTTCGCAACCCGCGACAGGGCTATCCTTAGCACCACCCAAGAGGAAGAGGTGCGGAGCCGTCCCCCCACGGGGAATGCCCGGGCAGGGTCGACGGTGCTGGGGACAGCTCCCCTTTAGCCCATCACTGAGCAGGCTTGATGGAGGAAGAGGCCAAGGGGGCTCTCGGACCCCTACTTCCCTGCTTCCTTTTGGAGGAAGATGCTGGTCTGGCAACAGGCCGCCCAGCGCATGCCTGCTGGCCCTTGAGCTGGGCCGGTCAAGCCGCAGGGGTAGGGGGGCCAAGGGGCTTATGCAAAGGCTGAAGGCTGCCCTTGTCCCTCCGGGCGGGACTGACAGAGTCCGGAGTGGCATCGGACTTCTCGGGCCCCTGGATATGTCCCTCCACTCCAGGGCCAAAGAGGTCAGCCCCCAAGAAAGGGGTGTCCGCCAACTCATGCTGGGTTTCCAAGGAAAAAGAGGATAACCTCAGCCACGCCCTGTGGCGCATGGCCACTGCGGCCACCACCGATCTAGCACAGGAGTCACCCAGATCCAGGGCCGACTGAAGCTGCTGTTTCGCCATCGCCTTACCCTGGTCCCGAACCCGCCGGACTGTGGACCGCAGGTCGGCTGGAAGATGAGGAAGGACCTCGTCCAGGGAGCCCAAAAGGGCGTGGGAACAGTGCACCATCAGTGCTGCCGAGCTGGCCTGACGGAGGCCTAGGGAGGATGCGGCGTAAACCTTGCGCCCGACGTAGTCCATCCTTCTGGACTCTGTCAGGGGGGCCTATCCACGTCCCTAGTGTATCCAAAACATTGGAAAACATTGTCGGTGACTACCCCTTCAGCCGAGGGGTGCTCCAAGAAACCGGGCAGAGAACCGACAGGGACAGGGTACTTCCTGGCCACCCTGGCCGAAGGCGCAGGGCAGGAAGTAGGCCGCCGCCAGAGCTCCAAGGCTGGGCCCACGATAGCCTCAGCCACCGGGAAGGCCTCCGAGGGAGAGCCCCTTCGGTCCAGAATCTCCGTAAGGGGGTAAGGTGCCCATTTGGAAACGGGCTCGAGCTGCATTCCGGTGAATTCCGAGATGAGCGGGAGCAGACCCAAAGAGGACGATGGGCTGTCGTCCACAGAATGTTCCGGGGAAGACCATGGGTCCTCCCTGCAAGGAAACATAACGGAGCCGACGTCAGGCTCCAGAGTCTGCAAAAAGCTGCCGCAGGCCAGAGTCACTCTTCATCCGCCGAGGGCGGGCGGGAGTGAGGGGACCGAGTGACCTGCAAAACAGGTCATGGTCCGCCTGGTTCCGCCGATGGCGGAGGGGCAGCGAGGATCAGGCGAGCAACCGGCCCTGAAGAGGGCTCCTTGATTACCTCGAGTGGCTGCGTCGGCCGACCGGGCGGCGGCTGCTTACTAGCCGGAGAATGAATCGGGGTCGACTGACTTCCGGACAACAGCATCTGCTGCCACATAAGTTCCTCGTAACGTCGACGCCAACGGCATCGAACCCACTCCTCATCCGAGGAGGGAGACGAGGAAGAACGGCAAAGCCACTGACTCTGTGCCCTGACCGAGAACGCCGAGGTCGGGCGCAGAGCCGCTAGACCGAGAGGAGGACGGGACCAATCCTCAGGGAAACCGAGGGCGGGCTGGAGAGGGAGCAGAGCGAGCCCGCTCCTCCTTCGTTCGGAGAATTTGGCCGAGGACTGTCGACCCAAGGGTACCGGCAGAACCTCAGCCTTCACCTGGGAAACCGGCGAAGGAAATGCGGCACTAGCAGGAGACTGCCCACATGACGTGCCGAGGGGCTCTGCCACGTCGACGGGGGTCCTGGCTGGCTGACCTGATGGGGACACCGTGAGACCAGAGGCCGAAGCCGCATGCTCGACTGAAGCCAGCGCCTGCCTACGAGGGAGGGGACTTTTTCCCGCTCCCCGCTGGGCCGGCGAAGGGACCTCACCTGTGGCCCTTGAATTGGGCCGAGGGAAGGTCCCAGGGGTCCCTCTCTTCAAGGAAAGAGAATGACAAGCTCCTTGAACGAAGCCGAATGAGTAGAACCCAAGGACAGCTGGAAAAACGCCGCAACTGAGGAAGAGGGACGTGGAGCCCGCCCGGCGGATTCGAGCTGCTCAGAAACAGCCAAAGCGGACGCCCGATGATCCGAGGGGTTTTCTGGAGCGGGAAAAACTACCGGATGTCCGAGCCCCAAACGGGCCGCGTGGTACTCCCGAGAGCTGGCCGAAAGAGCACAACAAAACTCGCAAAGCTGAGGATCATGATCCAGGTCAATGCAGTAAACGCACATGGAGTGCGGGTCTCTCCTGGAGGAAAAACGGGCGCCCCAGGGCCGGAAGGATTGAGCCATCGCCGCAGCGAGGAAGAAGATATCAAAATTTCTTCAAAAGATTTCAAGACCAAATTTCCAGAACCAGTCCAACGAGAGCGCCAGGAACCTGAGCCTGCTGGGGCAGCATGGGGTTGGCGGAGCCGATTGAGCCTGGTAGGAGGGAGCCAGGTTCTTCTCGCAAGATTAGTGAGGTGATTCAAGAACAGGGATGAAACAACATATCCATGTCACTAGAAACACAGGTTACTCACCTGTAACAGGAGTTCTAGGAATGGCATATGTTGTTCATCCACACTTTCTGGCAGGTATCCTTGCCGCTTAAATCTTGCTGGAAGGTCTTCAGCTGGCTCCTCCCACCCACCCGGTGATAGAAACTCGCCTCTGCCCCATGATGCCAGATCTGCCCGCTGGAAGCTCAGATTGCATTGAAGTCAGGGAGGTCGTGGGAATATGGGATGAACAACATATACCATTCCTAGAACTCCTGTCACAGGTGAGTAACCTGTATTTCTAGGGACATGGATATGTTGTTCATCCACACTTTCTGGCAGACTCCTAGCAGTTCTCCGGGAGGAGGTAGGCGACACCCCTACTTAGGAAATAGAGACTGGAGAACTAGGGCCCAATACCAGCATCCCAAGTGACTCAAGGTCGATGTGGTAGTGGGTTATAAAGGTATGTGCCGACTTCCAGGTAGCAGCCCTGCAGATATCCTGGATAGGGACATCCTGGAAGCAGCTATCGATGAAGTGGTATGGCGGAAGAATGAGCTCTTTTCCTCTGGGATGCTCCATGCCCGCCAACCCATAGCAGAGATCTATGCAGGAGGTGACCCACCTGCTTATCGTCCGCTTGGCTGCAGGTCTGCCAGGTGCGGCTTCAGCGTAGGTGACAAACAGCTGGCGCACCTCTCACGAACTTCAGCCGTGCGCCTTAGTAAGCTGAGCGCCTCTTCTAGGGTCCAGAGTATGGAGCCATATTCGCCTCCGAGTGTGATTGGGGTATAACACCGGCAGAGTCAACACCTGGTTAAGGTGAAACTCCAACACCACCTTCGGAAGGAATTTCGGGTGGGGGCGCAGGACAACCTTGTCCCTGTGGAAGACCAGGTAAGGAGACTCGATGGAAAGCGCCTGAAGCTCTCCCATCCTTCTGGCTGAAGGTGATAGCCACCAAGGCGGCAGTCTTCCATGACAGGTGAGAGATGTCACACCTGTGCACTGGTTTGAATGGCTTGCCCATAAGCTTTGCCAATACCAGCAGTAGATCCCACGGAGGTGGAAGTTCACGCACCGGAGGGGATATGTGATCCAGGCCTTTGAAAAAGCGCCCGACCACCTTCTCCTGCGCCACCGACTGCTTCCCAGCCTGCGCCCGGTAAGCAGAGATGGCTGCCAGGTGCACCTTTAGGGTCACTCCACCTGCCTTGCTAAGAAAGGGACCCATAGGTAGTCTAAGATGCTTGCCAAGAACAGGAGGAAGGGTCCAGGCCCTTGCCCTGACACCAAATGGAGAATCTCTTCTATTTGAAGGCATAGCATTTTCTTGTCGACTCCTTACGGGGCCTCAACTACACTGAGGACCTCGTTGGAAAGACCCAAGGCCTGGAACTCTAGCGCCAGGAACCAGGTCAGTCAGGTGCAGGGATTGAAGGTCCGGATGGAACACCTTCCCCTGACTGATAACAGGTCCGGCTGAGCTGGAAGCTGCCTCGGAAGCCTGGAGCTGAGGCTGAGGAGATCTGGATACCAGCATTGGCGGGGCCAGTCTGGGGCTACCAGAATCACCTGCGCCTTGTCCTCCTCGCTTTGAGAAGCACCTTGTGGATCAAGGGAAATGGGGGAAGGTGAAGAGCCCGGGTCCACGGCCTCGAAGGCATCCCCTGCAGCGAACCCTGCTGAGGGGGGCGGCATGAAACAGCTCAGCCTGCATTCTCCCTGAGGCAAACAGGTCCACCTGAGTGTGCCCCAGTGGGAGAACAGATCTTGTACTACCTCCGCAGGAGAGACCACTCGTGGGACACAGCCCCTATCTGGCTTAGGGATCGCCAGAGTGTTGGAGGCTCCTGCCACATGGATGGTTAGGAGATCCACCTCCAGGCTGTGCAGGTGACCAAATGTGGAGAGCTTCCTTGCACAGAGGCATGGAGCGCGTCCCGCCCTGGAGGTTTAGGTAGTACATGGTCGTGGTACTGTCCGTCTGGACCTGAACCACTTGACCCTGTAGAAACGGAGCAAAGGCGGTGAGGGCTAGATGAAAAGCCTGAAGCTCCAGCAGGTTGATATGGCATCGGGACTCCCGATGGGACCAGAGGTCGTGCGCTCTGTGCTCCCCCAGATGGGCACCCCAACCCATCAGAGAAGCATCAGTCAATAGAGAGACCGTCGGCTCGGGGCAGACAAACGGGATGCCCTCCTGCAAATGGACTGGAACGGTCCACCACTGGAGAGTGTTCCAAATCCCTTGGGTCACCGTCACTAGCTGGTCCAATGGATCGCAGCGCTGTGACCACTGGCTGGCCAATCCCCACTGAAGGGGACGCATGTGCCAGCAGGCCCAACGGACATGCTGGTACAGGCCCCATGGAGACCCAGGAGGCGCAGGAATTTCGGGAGGATGCGATTGCCCAACCAGAAATGATTGGGCAAAGGAGGAAAGAACCTCGGCCCTGTCCACCGGGAGTCGTGCTCTGGCTCGAAGAGAGTCGAGCTCTGCCCCGATGAAATGTATCACCTGCTTCGCCCGAGTTCCAACTTGGCCTCGTTGATGAGAAGGCCGATCTGAGAGCAAACCTGGAGGGCCAGATCTCTGGACCGCTCCACCTCCAGTCTGGAGGGGGCTGCTATCAGCCAATCATCCAGGTAAGGGTACACCCGGACCCCTCGGCGCCGCAGGAATGCTGTCACCACTGCCATGCATTTATTGAAGACCCTGGGAGCAGGAGAAAGGCCGAAGGGCATGGCTCGGAACTCGTAAAGGGATCCCTCCGCTCGAAAGTGAAGGAATCTCTGGTGAGACGGACGGATAGGGACGTGAAAGAACGCGTCCTGTAGGTCCAGAGAACAGAACCACATGCCTCGTTCCAGGAACGGTATTATCTGAGCCAGAGTGACCATCCTGAAGGTCCGAGACCTTAGGAACCTGTTCAGGTCGTGCAGGTCGAGAATGGGGCGCCAGCCCCCCATCCGTTTTGGGACCAGAAAGTACCTGGATACAAACCCCGGGTCTGAGGGAGGGTCCGCCACCTCTCTGATCACCTCCTTCTCGAGGAGCAGAGCGATGTCGGCTTGGCGAGCCGACAACGAGGCTGCGGACCCCGAGGCCCCCGGGGCGACGGCTCGGAAGGGCGGGGCCTGCTCAAACTCCAGAGGCAGGCCCTTTCCTACCACTTCCAGCACCCACCGGTCCGTGGTGATAGCGGACCAGGCAGAAAGGAAGTGGCGGAGCCGTCCCCCCATGGGGGGAGCCCAGGGTGGAGTGACGAGGTTGGGGGCGACACCCCTCAACCCGTCACTGGGCAGGCTTGGAGGAGGGACCGGCCGAGGGACCTCCTGGGCCTCTGCCTCCCTGCTTCCTGGAAGAGGAAGCCGCAGGCTTGGCTTTGGGATGCCATGTGCGAGCCTGCTGGCCCTGATGCTGCTGGGCCAGACGTGCCGTGGGCGAGACGGACGAAAGGGCTTGGTCTGGTTGCGTGCCCTTGTCCCTCTGGGCTGGAGGACACCAAGTCCAGAGTGGCATTGGACTTTTCGATCCCTCTGAGGTGACCCTCCACTCCAGGGCCGAAGAGGTCGGTCCCCAAGAAGGGGACATCCTCCAACTTGTGCTGGGTATCCGCTGTGAAGGTGGATATCCTCAGCCATGCCCGACGGCGCATGGCCACTGCGGCCGCGACTGACCTGGCACATGAGTCGCCGATGTCCAGAGCAGTCTGAAGTTGCTGCTTGGCCACTGCCCTGCCCCCACACCTGCTTGACCGTGGTATGCAGGTCAGCCGGGAGATGAGGGACTACCTCATCCAGGGAACCCAACAGGGCGTGAGAGAAGTGTGCCATAAGCACGGCCGAGCTGGCCTGACGAGGCCAAGGGAGGACGCAGAGTAGATTTTTGCTCGCGAGTCCAATTTCTTGGACTCCTTGTCGGAAGGCTTGTCCATGTCCCTGGTGCTTCCGGCATGTCAGAAGACGCTGTCGGTAACCAACCCCTCAGCTGAGGGATGTTCTGAAAAACTGGACAGGGAACCGGTAGGGACCGCATACTTCCTCGCCATTCTGGCCGAAGGCGCAGGGCAGGAAGCAGGTCGCTGCCAGAGCTCCAAGGCTGGGCCGACAATGGTCTCGGCCACCGGAAAGGCCCCCGTGGGTGAATTCCCACGGTCCATTATCTCCGTTAGGGGATACTTGGCCCGCTTGGATATGGGCTCGAGCTGCATCCCGGTAGACTCCGAGATGAGTCTAAGCAAACCCATGAAAGACGATGGGTTATCGTCTAGCGATTGACCTCCAGAGGACTCCAGGTCGACCTGCCTGGAGAACATGGAGGAATCGTCGTCGGACTCGGACAAGTCCGCAAAGAGCTGCCTTGGGCCTGAGCCACCCTCCACCTGCCGAGGACGGTCGGGAGTGAGGGTGACTGACAGCCTATGGGGCAGGCACTGGCCCGACCGAGAATTCTTGGTCGGGGCCCCAAATTTCGGCTGTGGAGGCGGAGGTTCCACCAGAATCGGTGGGGCAGCCAGTTTCAGTCGAGCAACAGGCCTGGGGGCAGGCGCCTCGATTAGGGCGAGGGGTTGCTTCGGCCGCTCCGGTGACAGCCATTTGATGGCCAGGGAAGGCGACGACGTCGGCTTGCTCCCGGACAGAAGGAGCTGTTGCCACATGAGGTCCTCGTAGCGCCGACGCAACTTGCGTGGAAGCCTCTCCTCGTCCGAGGAGGAAGACGAGGATGAGTGGCGACGCCGCTTACTACGGTACCAAGACCGCCTATGCCGGCGGGATCGGCTGGACGGAGAAGATGTCCGAGACCAAGAACCTCGGTGTTTCCGAGGAGGGTTCTGGGGCAGGGCGGGGGAAACCCGCTCTCCCCTCGGCTCGGCAGTTTTGACCGTGGACTCCGGAACCGGAGGCACAGGCAAGTCCAAAGCTACCTCGATCTCCGCCAGGGGAACCAGGGAGTGAGGGCTGTCAGCTTCACCAGTCGACAACCCGTCCGACGAGTCGAGAAAAATCTCGACTGCGTCGACGGGTGTCTCAGCCAACTGACCTGATGGGGATGCCGTGAGGCCAGTGGCTGAAGCCAAAGGATCAACTGAAGTCGGGGGTCGACTATCCAGGGAGGGGGACCTCTCCCGCTCCCAAGATCGTCGACAGAGGGACTTACCTTTAGAGTCCTTCTTCTTGGACCGAGAGGAAAGTCCTGATGGCCCTTCTCCCTTGGTGGAAAGGGACTGACAAAGCTCCTTAAAAGAAGCTGAATAGGAGGATCCCAAAGAGAGCGGGATAAAGGCCGCGGCCGAGGAAGACGAAGATGCGGCCTGCGCCGCCTCCTCCTCGAGGGTGATCATCTGCTCGAGCTGTTCCGCACAGCCAGCCGCCGTGGACACCGCCAAACGGGCCTCCTTAGACTTCACCGGCGGGTAACGTTTCTCGGGGCGCCCAAGTTGTAAACGGGCAGCGCGGTCCTCCAGGACGTAGGCCGAGAAGGAAGAGCACAGATCGCAGGCCTGCGGGTCGTGCTCAAGGCCTAAGCAGTAGACGCACGTGGAGTGCGGATCCGTCCCAGACATCTTCTGCCCGCATGGGCATCTGCGGAAACCGGGAGTCGATTTGTCCATCGCAGCCGCGAGGGAAATATTTGACTGAAGTCTTGAAAACCTTAAACTTAAATTTCGGGTAAACCGAAGACTTAGGAACCAGTCTTATACGCAGAGCGTTAAGGAGGGAACCTGAGCTTCCTAGCAGTAAGGAAGATCTGGCGTCATGGGGCAGAGCCGAGAGTTTTATCACCCGGGTGGGTGGGAGGAGCCAGCTTGAAGACCTTCCGGGCAAGATTTAAAGCTGCAAGGATACCTGCCAGAAAGTGTGGATGAACAACATATCCATGTCCCTAGAACAGGACTATTATTCCCAATCCATTTTTCATGGCTGTTAAAATAAAGCCAAAAAAAAATTATTTGGTGCTGCATTTCAGCTGGGATATCATGGGTAAATAAACTGAGAGAACCTACCACAGTGACTGGAATTATCTTCAATGCTGAATGTAATAAACTTGCAGAAACAGCTTTAAGAAACATTTTAAAATACTAAAGTGTTTGATTTTCTAATAAACCAAGTTGGTTTCCCGCAGTTTAAAAATAAATCTGGTTGTGAAAATGCCACAGTACATTACCAGGCCTTTGATCCTGTCCCTGTGCAAACATTGAGTCCAGAGCTCTTCTGCTTCTCCCAGGGGCCATCGTCAACTGAGATCTCTAAGTAGGAAGCCCTATGGAGTGAGAATGTAAGACTGGATATTTAGGACTTACTGCTCGCCCTGTGTAAGACAACACAGACTTCCATCAGTAACATAATATAACAGTATCGTAGTGGTAGAAAGTACTTGGGTTCCATCTGGTCCACCCATTTTGCTGCACAACTGGCTATATACAGACACACATACAATGTTAATTGTAAGAATGTTGTACTTACTCATACACTCAGTGCTATTCTCCCTCAGGAATCAGTCTAGTCCTGCCTTGACACTCGACCTGGGCTTGTTTCCACTAGCTCACCAGAAGAGCTGTTCCACATGCTTTCATTCCTTGCTCCTCATCCCCGCTTCAGTGTACGCCTCAAGGTTTGCTTGCAATCACCAGCTTAACAGTTGTATATGCACCATCCTGTCTAGCCCTTTTAGTATTTGGAACATTGTGATCATGTTGTCCCTCCCCATTCAGCTTTCTCTTGGCAAGTTAATATATCTGATCTTCCTTGCAGCTCTTGTCCCCAAGTCATTAATCAACTAGGTTTGATGATTGTTATAACAGGAGCATCTTGAAAATGGGTAATTGACCCAATGATGTAAAAGTGACATCTTTCCTGTATAAAAATAAGGGTGGCCATTGAGAACCCTTTCAATTTTTCAATGTCCTTTGTATTAACTTGGCGCAGAACTCACGGATGCACTTTAATCAAGGCGTTGTAGGGAAGGATCACCTCCTGACCTGTTCCTTACTCCCTCTCCAATACATTGCCTGTTTGGTACAGTGTACATCATGTTAGATGGTGGCTGGGGAGGGCTTTAGCTTCTCTCCTCCTGGATGGCACTTCTGCTTATTCAGTTTATAATAAGGCAGAAAGTCTGACCTCTGGGTCTCTGAGGTATAAAGATCAAATGCAAAGCTTTAAAATGTACTATTTGCCTCCTCCACTGGGCAACTAGGCCTTATTAGTTACAAATAAAGATCAGAAACTGCAATTAGTTATCTATGAATGCTATTTTGCTGCCTCTCTTATTAGACGGTTTTACAAAAAAATTCCTCAGACTTTTTCAAACCATCCAGCAGAATCTTGGATTGGTACTAATGTCATTCAAGCAACAATGACATAATTTTCCTCCGGATCCTGTCAGCTTAGTACACACAGTATATCAAATTGCCAACCCCCCAAAAAAAACACCTCTCATACTGTTTTCCTGTGTCCAGCCCTGAAGACAGCCACCGCATCACCCTCCTAATTTATTCTTTTCAGATTCACTCCTTTGCTGAGGTTCCAAAGCACTAACACAAAGGTACTACTACCAGTACCTCTCCCCAAATGTACTGTCCCACAAAAATATACAACTCTATCCTGCCCTCCCTTATAAATATTCCAAAACATGCTCACACAGTTTCCTAACTCCACCTTGCACGCTCTTATGACCTATACCCTTTCTCCACACACTGCACCCTTTCCTAAAAACGTATACCTCTGCACCTTCCAAAAATGTTGCCAAGCACCCTTAAATCTGCTCCTCACACTTGATCTCTACTCCTACTTTGCACCCAGTCTAATATTTGCCCACTCACCCCTCACACCCCTTGCAGAGGATGTACCATACCCCTCATTCCCATCCAAAAATGTCAGCCCCTCCACCTGGGACCTTATAAAATTTTACTCCCCTTCTCCTGTACCCCTCCCAAAATTTATTCCCTAATCCACACCCTTACACAAATGTTTTACCCCATTCCCTGCACAAATAGCAACATTTGCAAGACTGCCAAAAACATATCCCTTCTCTTGCAACCCTCATACAATTTACATGCCTATCCATTTCACCCTCCACATATATTAGTACCCTGTGCCGTACACTACTGCAAATGTATGTATTGTACCTTTCACACACTACTCCCAAAGTCTGCCTCAGCCCCAAAATCTGGGAGGGATGCCTATTTCAGCAGGGGTGCAAGTACAAATTTTGGGAGGGTGCAAGTACAAATTTCAGGAGGGGTGTAGGAGTACAAGTATAAATTTTGGAAAGGGTGCAAGGGGTCCAAGTACATTTTCTGGAAGGGGTGCAAGGGTAGAAGTAAAAATACTGGGAGGGGTATAGGGGTACAGTTACAAATTTTGGAAGGTGTGCAGGTGTACAATTACAAATTTTGGGTATGTGAAGAGGTACAAGTACAAATTTGGGAAGTGATGCAGGGTGCAACTACAATTTCTGGAAGGATACAGGGGTGGAAATACAAGTATCAGGAGGGTCCATGTACACATTTTGGGAGGGATGCAGGAAGTAGTACAAATTTTGGGAGGGTGTACACGTATACATTTTGGGAGGTGTGTAGGGTGTGATACATTTGGTAAGGTGCGGGGTACAAGTACCAATGTTTTGGGCAGGGGTACAAGTATAAATTTTGGAAGGGGTGCAAGTACAATTTTTGGGAGGGGTGCAGGGGTAGAAGTACAAATTTTGAGGGGGTACAAGGGTACAATTACAAATTTTGGGAAGGTGTGCAGATGTACATTCAGAAATGTGGGGTATGTGCAGGGGTACAAGTACAAATTTCGAGAGGTATGCAAGGGTACAACTACAAATTTTGGGAGGGATGCTGGTACAAATTTTGTGATGGATGCAGGGGGGCAAGTACAAATTTGGGAGGGATGCTAAGGGCAAATGTAATTGGGGGAGTGACTCAGTGGTATACGTACAAATTTCAGGATGGGTGCAGGGGTACGAGTGCAAACTTTGGGTGTACAAGTTCAGATTTCAGAAGGGTTGCAGGGGTGCAAGTGCAAATTTTGGGAGTTAGGTAGTTACAAATTTGGAGAGGGTGCAGGGGTAGATGCATGCATATGTGGTGTAGGCTAAAGTACCGATTTTGATAGGGGGTGTAGAAGATAGGGTTCATATCTGGATGGATGCAGAAGCAAAAAGTGCACATTTTGGGAGGGGTAAATGTAAAAATATTGTGAAGGTATAGTAAAAGAGGTGCATATTTTGAGAAAGATGAATAAAGGTCTTACATTAGCAAAGGACAGGGTAGAATACAAACTACAAAGAGGCGCAGAACATAAGTAAATATTTTGGAAGAGTTACAAGGGCAGCAGTGCAAATTCTAGAAGAACCCATTATAGGGAAAAAGTAGTTATGTAAGAACTTACCATAACAGTAGATCTTCGGAAGAAGCTCTTGCAGCAGGCCACATGGATAGGACTAAGCTCATCAGGCGATAAGACCACACAGAAAGTCTGCTAGCTAGAAGTTACCATGGGTTACTGCCCCCCCCCCCCCATCAACATCAGTCAGCGGATGTCAGCATAGCCTATATTAGGAGGGTGGTCCCCCATATCACCTCAGTTCTCCCGCTGGACCCACATGGGCAGCTGAAGGAGAACTGAGGAGGTTTCCTGAGTGTCAAAAGACAGGCAGAATAAGGCACTTAAGATGACCGTCCTTATGAGGTATGTGTGCGCCGCAGGACGAACACTTCTTCTTGGGTGAAGACATAAGCAAGAACTGAAGATTATGGTTATAAAATAGCGAGGGAAAAATATGATGCAAGAACTATTCACGATGATCACTAATGGAAGTCTGCAATGCAACTGACACGAGGCGATGGTGGGAAAGAACTGGAGGGCGGGCGTTGGGAATGCCCACTATATACAGTCACGTGAACGTCGGGTGGGTGGTCCCCATCAGGTACGCTAGAAAAGTCTGCCGTGTAGCCCAGATGCCAGGTGGCCCTAGTCCTATATGTAATGTCCTATTGAAGGAACCCTCTTGAAGTAAGATCTACTGTTACGGTAAGTTCTTACGTAACTGTACTATCCTACTTCGAGGAAGGCTCTTGCACCAGGACACACCAGTAGGACTGAGTCCCAAGCAGTACTGGTTATTACCAGGATAACACCACCAGGAGAAGGACAAGTCAGCTGTCAAGAGCTCATGACAAAAGGCCCTAAAGAACTGCCAGGCCGAAACTGACCCATTGCCTAGAGGAGATACCTAGACTGTAATGCTTGGTGAAACTGTGGCCAGAACTCCAGGTGGCAGCTGTACAGATGTCCGCAGCAGACATTTCTGAAGCAAGCTGCGGAAGCAGTCATACCCCTGGTGGAATGACCCTTGACTACCCTCGGAAAGGGTTTTGTTGTACTGATGTGGCAATAAACAATACAAGTTGCTACCCACTTAGATAAACACTGTTTGGAAACAAGAGCGCCCTCTCTCTTGGGGGTGATCAAAACAAACAACTGATCCTTTTTCCTGTAAGATTTGGTGCAGTTTGTGTAATACTGCAACATTCTGTGAACATTCAAAGTATGGAGCAACGCCTCTCCTGATTAGAATACTCAGAAAAATAAACTGGCTGGTGGATGGATTGATTTACAGTAAACTCTGACACCCCTTTAGGTAAAAACTTAGGATTAGTATGCAAAGACACCTGGTCTTTGTGAAAAACCAAATGAGGCTCCTTACATACAAGAGCCTGTAGCTCGGAAATCCTTCAAGCAGAAGTAACAGCAACTAAAAAGAGCGCTTTCCACAACAGAAAGCACAGCTTGCAACTTGCAGCTGGTTAAGTGAGTTACTCCAACATAAAGTTGAGGTCCCATGGAGGGACCGGGTCCCGAATGGGAGGTTTCAGATGCAAAATACTCTGCAGGATTGTGCGGAACACCTCAAGCTGGGCGATAGCTTTGCCCTCGATAGGTGTATGGTACACAAAGATGGTGGAAAGGTGCATCTTAAGGGAGGAGTATCCCTAGACCTCAATCCAAAAGGGAAAGGATGTACTCCAGCACCAGATTCCCCAGGTAGGTGAATGGATCCAAATGGCGAGCAGTGGCCCAAATGGAGAAGCACTTCCATTTCATAGGAAAAGTGGCCCTGGCGGAGGGCTTCCTGATTGCCATCAAGACTTCAGCGACCCTAGAGGATACTCCAAAGTGGACAACAGCTAGGTCTGCAGGAGCCACGCATGGAGATGCAGGGACTTTATGTTTGGATGGACCAGGGTGCTCCGGTCCTGGAAGAGCAAGCTGATACAGACGGACAAGGGCACCAGAGGTTCCACAGTTAACTGTTGAAGCAGGGGAAACCAAATCTGGTGTGGCCAGAAGAGAGCTATGAGAATCATCTCCGCTCCCTCCAACTGGAGCTTGAGCAAAACCCTCTGCAAGAGCAGGGAGGGAGGGAAGGAAAGCGCAGAGTAACCTCCCCTTTTCAAGAGAGGGAGAATACGTCTCACCAGAAAACTCCAGGCACAGGATCGAGCAAGCAAAAAAGTGGCAGTTTTGCACTGAGTGGGAATGCCAAGAAGTCCAACTCTGAACAGCCCCACCTGTCGAAGAGATTTTCAACCACTGAGGTGTGAAGTCGTGAGCCTGTGACCTAAAGTGGCTGAGACTGTCAGCCAAAACATTTTCAATGCCTGGAACGTGCACGACCGAGAGCTCCAGACTATGCTCGATTGCCCAGAACTAGACTCTTATCGCCTCCTGACGCAGGAGGTAAGAATGGGTCACCCCCTGCTTGTTGATATAATACAACACACACATGTGGTCTGTCTGCACCAGCAGCGAACCTGGAAGGAGATATGTCTGAAAGGCCTGCAGGGTGTAAAGGATCACCTGTATCTCCAGTACACTGATGTGAAGACCCTGCTCCACTTCTATCCAGGTATCCTTGGTTTGGTGGTCGGTGGCCGGGACCTGCCGACTGGAGGAAACCAGACAAGCCTGCTCCATCAATCTCTCCGCCCAGTCCTCAGGAAAAAGGGTGCTGCCCTGACTGGTGTCCAGGACCCCCCCCCCACACACACACACAATGCACTGGAGGCACTAGCAAGGGGAGAGGCAGAATTTTGGCAGTTTTATGGTGATTCTCAAGGCCTGGAAGAGACTGAAGGTTGATTCCAGGGTTTGAACTAAGCGATCCCTGGAGGGGGCTGCAAGCTGCCAGTCGTCCAGGTAAGGAAACACATCGAAGCCCCGCCTCCTCAATGCGGCAGCTCCCACTGCCAGGCACTTAGTAAATACTCGAGGGGCCGAGGAAAGGCCAAAAGAAAGAGCCCAGAACTGATAATGGGCTCCCTGAAAATGGAAGCAATGGAGGAGACAATGGGCAGGAAAGACCCAGATCTGCAGGTAGGCATCCTGCATGTCCAGTAAACAAAGCCAGTCCCCCTGGTGCAAAAGTGGTAACATTACCTGAAGGGCGACCATCCTGAAGTGCTTGTATTTGATGTACAGATTCAGCTGACTAAGGTCCTGGGTGGGCCGAAGATCCCTGGTCTTCATGGGGATGAGGAAGAGCGGAGTAAACCCTTCCCCATTAAGCCTGAGGATGGCTCCATGGCTCTTTTGAAAAGAGCCTGAATTCCTCTCAAACCAGAGAAAGATGTGCTAGAGGATAAGAAGAGTGGACAGGAGGATTTGCTGGTAGCCATTTTGGGAATTCCAGTGCGACTGTGAACTATGATCTGCAGCATCCAGTTGTCTGTGATCACACCCTCGACTACCTCCCTTGGATCCTCAGCTGGGTGGGGGTAAGGAGTCCGGAGGTGAAGACAGAGTGTGGGCAGGGGCGGCAGAAGTGCTGTGGCCTTGCACTTCCTGCTGACCCTGGGTGAGGCGGGTCAGAGTTTGCCAGGGGGACCAATGAAAGGACTGACTGGCCCTCTCTAGACTGGGTGTGACAGAGCGAATGGCCCGACTTGAGGGCATGCCCGGACTCCTACAAAATAGATATGATGTTCTGGGCATCTCCCCGAAAAGGACCACCCTGCAAAAGGGGGGCATCCAAAATATTAGCCTGTATGTCCAGGGCAAAACCAGACTCCAGGAGCCAAGAATGGTGCTTGAGACAGACCCCAGCAGCCGCCCCATGCCAGAAGACATCAACAGCATCATAAGCTGCGCAAACTGTGTCTTGGTGGTGTCCTCAGGCAAAGTCTGGACTAAGTCTCTGGCCTGGTCCCAGATGGCATTTTGATACTGGACCATGTGGGCTGGATAGCTGATGGCCCTAACAGCCAAGGTAGCAGAGGCAAAAACCAGTTTGCCACGGTGATCCAGCTGCCTGGACTCCTGGTCAGGGGAAGAATATTGAGGTGCTTGAGCTTCTTACTACGACAATGCATCACATTAATTACCACAGAATCTACCTTAGGGTGGCTGCCCATTAAAGGCTTGCCCGCTGGGGTATGGTAGAGACGATCCACCTTTTTAGGTAGAGGAGGGGTAGCAGAGGGGTGAGCTCAGGCTGCCTTGGTGACATCCTCGTAAGAGTCAATCATAGAGGGCACCATCACAGGGAGGCCATCCCGTTGCCGGAGGAAGACAGTCAAGCGGACTCTCCAGGTCCTGTTCCTCGGTCTATGAAGCATGGGTTGTCGGGGGTAGGGTACTTGGACACCTCCTTAGCCTGGTCCACCCCCTCCGAAGACTCGCCCTGAGAGGGGGAAGACCCAGAGGATTCAGCATCATCCCCTGTAGTATCGCTGTCCGGGACAGGCGTCAGAGGCCTGCATACCTCTACAACCTGAACCATAACGTGGCTGCCACTCTGAAGACCCAATGTATGGGGTTTGCTGGAGACCAACCCGCTCCGAATTCTTGGGCTGAGGGTCCTGCAGAGGATGGAGGGGAGATGTTGGAGGCGAGCCGGGCTTGAGGAGTAGGGGTCTACTTTTGCATGAAAGACCACCACACTCACAAAAAGGGCACTATAATCCCCCTGGGGTGCTTTGTTATACACCAGCAGGAATGGAAGTGAAAGCACTGGGTTGGTAAACATCGGCTGAGGAGATGGCGAAGGATATTCTGGCGTTGGTCCACCTGGTGCTGGGTAGCGATCCGGTGATGAGCCAGAAGGCCTCAGCTGTGGTGACAATGGTGCCAGGCCCAAAGGCTGGTGCTGCAGCATAACCGTCAGCCCAGAGGGTGCTGATCTAGTGTGCCCGGGCGAAGAGTCCACCATCATCGGCACTACAGGAGAAGCCAGCGCATGAGGGGATGGAGACACCCCCCCCCCCGAGAAGGAGACAGAGGCGACGCCAGTGAGGAGACAGCAGTGGTGTGCTGTGGTTGTTGTCTAGCTGGACTGGTGGCGGCCCCCAAGATGGGAGCCAAGGAAGGCAACGCTTGGGCCGGGGAGGGGGGGTGATGATCGTAGAGCTGCCACCCAAAACACCAAGACCGGCCGAGCCACTTGGCTGAGAGCCCGTGGAGGATAAGGGCCTGAGCATCATGGGCTGGGGGCAGGAAACGAAGTCCCCTGCCCCGAAGAGCTGCCACCAGAGATAGGCAAGGCAAATTTTATTTAAAAGACACCCATCCCGGAGACTCTGGGCAGCAAACAATTAGAATCACATACAATAACACTGACAATATGAAAATATATAAAATGACACTATGACATAAAATCTAATAATATTCTACACTAAAACTCACTTTATAAAATTTTATAAATAATATGCTAAGCAATAGATACTCAAACTGAATATGTAGACAGGGACAGACAAACACGAAAGTCAAGCATCAGATAATTATAAATCAAAGTCCGGGAAGGCCTGATTAAACAGAAAGGCCTAGAGGCGGGCTTAATGAGCTTACAATAAAGGTAAGCACTTCAAAGCAATCCGCCCAAAGGAGATAAGAGATAAGGGCGAGTGGCAGAGCCACCAGGAGCACAAAGGAAGAGAGGGCTTGCGGGGCAGGAGTCGTCGATCCTCCGCTGGAGGACGACCCATTGCAGTCGACGATTTATGGGTGACCATGACAGAGACGCTTACAGGCCATTTCCCAGTGTTTTTCCTCGTGCTTATGCTTCCTAGATTTCTCTTTATGAGAAGAAGAAGAAGAAGGCGGCCCCAGAGGACTGGGCTGGCAAGGCTGAAGAGCTCCCATCCTGCAGCTCCTTTTCCATGGCGACCAATTTCTGCTCTAAAAGATGGCTCTCCAGAGTTTTTAAACATTGGCTCAGAGTGGCCTGGTTGAATTTCTGTCAGAACTGGCAGGCTTCAGTGTCGTGACTGGGCCTAGGCAGTCCTTTTCAGGAATCTGTTTGCCGCAGGCACACTTCGTGGAGCGGTCGGAAGGCAAGGCTGGTGGAGAAGAGTTGATGTTTCACACTAAGAAATAATAAAAAATAAAAAAGCGCAGTAAGTGCAGGAAATAGCGATTGACTGTAGCTGTGGCATTCACTAAGGTCCAACGTGCATGGGTCGATGGCAGGAAAGAACTGGGAAGTGTGGGGACCACCTCCATACAGGCTGTGCTGATATCAGCTGACCAACATCAGCAGGGCAGTCCCTGTGATAGACTGCTAGCTAGAATTTTCCTGTGAGGTCCTGGCGGATTAATCCTACCGGTGTGGCCTGCAGCAAGAGCCTTCCTCATAATACTGAGAGTGTTGCAGAACCCAAGCAAATGGGGTGAAACAAAACTACTACATTTAGGTTAGTAAGGAAAATGGGGAAAAAAAATTACATGACCCGAGGATGTTTGGGCACCCCTTCTCCTATTTAACCCTTAGGCTGCCGACAGAATTAGAACGCATAGTAATTCTGGACTGATGCACCAGTCCTCGGCACAGCAAGGGTTAATACTGTCCCCAAATTTTTACTGATTAGCCTGTGAAAGTTACTAGATATTTAATATTTTTAGTACATTTAATACTGTTTGAAGTGAAAACTGATTTTTGCCATTTCATAATCTGATGTACTGTGTGTATACTAAGCTGCCAGGACCTTAATGAAAATGATGTTACTCTTGCATTCAATGACATCCCTGCTCACCCAAGATTCCACCAACTGGTCTAAAGTTTGAGGGCCTTCCTGTGAAGCCATCAGAGAGGTAATGAAACAATATTTATACATAAAATATTGCAATTCCTGCAGTTTATTTTTTATTTGTAATACATAAGGTCTGATTGTCTTTGTACTAGCAAAAAGGGTTAATTTTTGAATATCTTTGCATTTGATCTTTGAATTACTGGCAGCAGCTGGGGTAGGGGTCTGACGGCCTGGCTTTGGTTCCATGCCATGGTGCTTGGGAACCCGTGTCATACTAAATGTTAAATACTATTAATTTCTCCGAAGAGATCTAGATTTATGTCTGCCCCTATTTAGTAATTTCTGTGGCCCTGTGTCCGGGTGTCCTCCTCTCGGGTGGACCTCACCTGTTGCCCTGTAGATATGGTTTTGTATTGCTGGTTCGGCACTGTTGAGCTGGCTTATGTATTCATACCCTCCTTGCTGTTATCAGGGGATGCACCTTTTCTAGTGTTCCCCTCCACTAGGCAGCCTCCAGTCTGTGTTATTCACCTTTTTCCAACTACCGAAGGACGTGGACTTGTATACATGGTGACACCGCCCCTCGGCACTGAAGACTAAGACTGTGTGCCAAAAGTTCTTTCTTGCAGAGAACCTGGCACCCTCTCCCTGTAACCCGCGATCACGAGCTGCCCCTGGGCGGACTGCCTTGAAGTGCTTACCTTTATTAAAAGCTCACAAGTTTTTCCTAGTGAGATTGAAATGTTGCATCTGAAGTTAACTTGTTTCTTACTGCTTGCTGCAGATGTTTTTCTATTCCCTCATGTTATTCAAAGACCTGCACAACCCCCAACGCCTGTTATACCTTTCGAAGTATTTCCCATAAACATGCAGATTTCTGTATAGTATCATACAATGTCAAGTGTCTTAACAGCCAAATCAAGAGATTGAGGGTACTGCAAGAAATACAGGTTACTCACCTGTAACAGGAGTTCTAGGAATGGTATATGTTGTTCATCCACACTCATTGGCAGTATCCTTGCCGCTTTAAATCTTGCCGGAAGGTCTTCAAGCTTGCTCCTCCCACCCACCCGGGTGGTATAACTCTCGGCTCCGCCCCATGACGCCAGATCTGGCCCGCTGGAAGCTCAGGTTGTGCGTCGAAGCCGGGGAGGTCGGGTGGAGTCGTAGGATGAACAACATATACCATTCCTAGAACTCCTGTTACAGGTGAGTAACCTGTATTTCTAGGGACATGGATATGTTGTTCATCCACACTCATTGGCAGACTCCTAGCAGTTCTCCGGGAGGAGGGAGGCAAGACGCACACCCCCACATACTTACTTGGGAAAGAGAGACTGAGAACCGAGGCCCCAAAACCAGCATCCCGCGTGACTCAAGGTCGATGTGGTAGTGGGTAATGAAGGTGTTTGCTGACTTCCAGGTAGCAGCCCTGCAGATTTCCTGGATAGGGACGTCCCTGGAAGCAGCCACTGCAGCAGTATGGCGGGTAGAATGAGCTCTTATCCTCTGGGAGGCTCCATGCCCGCCAACTTATAGCAGAGATCTATGCAGGAGGTTACCCACCTGCTTATCGTCCGCTTGGCTGCAGGTCTGCCAGATGCGGCTTCAGCGTAGGTGACAAACAGCTGGCGAACCTCTCCCCGACTTCAGCCGCAGGCCCTTATAATAAGCGAGCCTCTAGGGTCCAGAGTATGGAGCCTATATTCCGGCCTCCGAGGTGTGATTGGGGTAGAACACCGCAGAGTCAACACCTGGTTAAGGTGAAACTCCGACACCACCTTCGAAGGAATTTCGTGGGGGCGCAGGACAACTTTGTCCCTGTGGAAGACCAGGTAAGGAGACTCATGGAAGCGCCTGGAGCTCTCCCATCTTCTGGCTGACGTGATAGCCACCAAGAAGGCGGTCTTCCACGACAGGTGAGAGAGAGCACACCTGTGCATAGGTTCGAATGGCTTGCCCATGAGCTTTGCCAGTACCAGCAGTAGATCCCACGGAGGTGGGGGTTCCCGCACTGGAGGAAATGTGATCAAGGCCTTTGAAAAGCGCCAGACCACCTCTCTCCTGCGCCACGACTGCTTCCGGCCCGCGGCTGCAAGCAGAGATGGCTGCCAGGTGCACCCTTAGGGTCGTCGACCTAAGCCCTTGACTAGAAAGGGACCATAAATAGTCCAAGATGCTTGCCAAGGAACAGGAGGAAGGGTCCAAGCCTTGCTTCTGACACCAAATGGAAAACCTTTTCCATTTGAAGGCATAGCATTTTCTGGTCGACCTTCACGGGACGCCTCAACTACATTGAGGACCTCGTCGGAAAGACCCAAAGCCTGGAACTCTAGCCGCTCAGGAACCAGGCCGTCAGGTGCAGGGATTGAAGGTCCGGATGGAACACCTTCCCCTGATTGACTGAGAGCAGGTCCGGGCGAGCTGGAAGCTGCCGAGGAGTCCTGGAGCTGAGACTGAGGAGATCTGGTACCAGAACTGGCGAGGCCAGTCTGGGGCTATCAGAATCACCTGCGCCTTGTCCCTCCTCGCCTTGAGAAGCACCTTGTGGATCAAGGGAAATGGGGGAAAGGCGTAAAAGAGGCCCGGGGTCCATTGCCTCGAAGGCATCCCCTGCAGCGAGCCCTGCTGAGGGGGCGGGCATGAAACAGACTCAGCTCGCTGCCTCCATGGAGGCAAACAGGTCCACCTGAGGTGTGCCCCAAAGGAGAACAGATGCTGTACTACCTCGCAGGAGAGACCACCTGTGGGATGCAGCCCCATCCGGCTCAGGGCATCGGCCAGGGTGTTGGAGGCTCCTGCCACGTGAATGGCTAGGAGATCCGCCTCCAGGCTGCGCACGAGTGACCAAATGCGAGAGCTTCCTTGCATAGAAGCATGGAGCGCGTCCCGCCTGGCGGTTTAGATAGTACATGGTCGTGGTATTGTCCGCCTGGACTCGGACCACTTGACCCGGAGGAACGGAGCAAAGGCGGTGAGAGCTAGGGCGGACCGCTGCGGAGCTCCAGCAGGTTGATGTGGCATCGGGACTCCGCTGGGGACCAGAGGCCATGAGCCCGTGTTCCCCCAGATGGGCACCCCAACCCATCAGAGAGGCATCGGTCGACAGAGAGACCGTCTGCCCGGGCGGACGAACGGATGCCCTCCTGCAAATGATCTGGAACGGTCCACCACTGGAGAGCGCTCCACATCCCCTGTGTCACCGGACACAAGCTGGTCCAAGGGATCGAGCGCGGACCACTGGCTGGCCAGTCCCCACTGAAGGGACGCTGTTCCAGCGGGCCCAACGGACCACGCTACAGGCCGCCATGAGACCCAGGAGGCGAGGAAGTCCCGGCAGGCTTAATTGCCCAACCAGAAATGATCGGGCAAAGGAGGAAAGAACCTCGCCCTGTCCGCCGGGAGCCGCCTGGCTCAAGAGAGTCGAGCTGCGCCTGATGAATAAAATCACCTGCTTCGGCTCGAGTCTCCACTTGGCCTCGTTGATAAGGAGGCCCAGTTGAGAGCAGACCTGGAGGGCCAGATCTCTGGACCACTCCGCCTCCTTCCTGGAGGGAGCTGCTATCAGCCAGTCGTCCAGGTAAGGGTACACCCGGACCCTCGCGCCGGAGAATGCTGTCACCACTGCCATGCATTTGGTGAAGACCCTGGGAGCTGGAGACAAGCCGAAGGGCATGGCTTGAACTCGAGAGATCCTTCGCTCGAAGCGAAGGAATCTCTGGTGAGAGCGGACGGATAGGGACGGAAAAACGCGTCCTGCAAGTCCAGAGAGCAGAACCACACGCTGCTCCAAGGATGGTATTATCTGAGCCAGAGTGACCATCCTGAAGGTTCGAGACCTTAGGAACTTGTTTAGGTCGGTAGTGAGAATGGGGCGCCAGCCCCCGTCCGCTTCGAACCAGGAAGTACCTGGACACAAACCCTGGGTCTGAAAGAGGTCCACCACCTCTCTTACCACCTCCTTCTGGAGGAGGGCGAGCGTCGGCTCGACGAGCCGCCAGTGAGGCTGGGATCCCGAAGCCCCGAGGGCGCACGGCTCTGAAGGGTGGTGCCTGCTCGAATTCCAGAGGCAGGCCTCTTCCCACCACCTCCAAGACCCACCTGTCCGTGGTAACAGCGGACCAGGCGGAACGAAGTGCTGAGCCGGCCCCCACGGGGACCCAGGGTAGGTGACGGGATGGGGGCGACACCCTCAGCCCGTCACTGGGCAGGCTTGGAGGAGGGACCGGCCGAGGGACCTCCTGGGCCCTTTCTCCCTGCCTCCTGTTAGAGGAAGCCGTGGTTTGGGTTTGGGATGCCAAGGCTCGAGCCTGCTGGCCCTGACGTTGCTGGGCGAGCGCCGGGGCACAGAAGGACGAAAGGGCTTAGGCTGTGGTTTGCGGCTTTGTCCTTCTGAGCGGAAGAGACCGAGTCCAAGGTGGCATTGACCTCTCGATCCTCTGCAGGTGACCTTCCACCCCAGGGCCGAAGAGGTCAGTCCCCAAAAAGGGAACATCCGCCAACTTGTGCTGGGTATCCGAAGTAAAGGTGGATATCCTCAGCCAAGCCCGCCGACGCATAGCCACTGCGGCCGCCACCGATCTGGCACATGAGTCCCCTACATCCAAAGCAGTCTGGAGCTGCTGTTTGGCCACTGCCCTGCCCTGGTCCCGCACCTGCTTAACCGTAGTCTGCAGATCGGCGGGAAGATGAGGGATGACCTCATCCAGGGAGCCCAACAGGGCATGAGAAAATGTGCCATGAGGACGCCGAACTGGCTCTGACGTACGAGAGGACGCAGCGAGACTTTTCACCGACATAGTCCAATTTCTTGGACTCCTTGTCAGGAGGTTTGTCCACATCCCTGGCGCTTGCCGGCGCTCTGAAAACGCTGTCGGTAACCAACCCTCAGCAGAGGGTGTTCAAAACCGGACAAGGAACCGGTGAGACCGATACTTCCTGGCCATCCTGGCCGAAGGCGCAGGGCAGGAAGCAGGGCGCTGCCAAAGTTCCAGTGCTGGACCCACTATGGCCTCGGCCACCGGAAAGGCCTCCGTCGGAGAATCCCCTCGGTCCAGAATCTCCGTGAGGGGATACCTGGCCCGCTTGGAAACGGGTTCGAGCTCCATCCCGGTAGACTCCGAGATGAGCCGAAGCAGTCCTAGGAAGGACGACGGGCTATCGCCCATTGGCTGACTCCTGAAGACTCCAAGTCCAGTCGCTTGGAGAAGAAGGAGGAATCATCTTCGGACTCGGAAGAGTCCTCGAAGAGCTGCCTCTGGCCTGAACCACCCTTCACCTGCCGAGGTCGGTCGGGAGTGAGGGTAACTGACAGCCGATGGGGTAAACCCTTAGCCGACCGAGAATCCTTGGTCGGAGCCCCAATTGGTGGCTGTGGAGGCGGAGGTTCCACCGCAATCGGTGGAGCAGCTGGTTTTGGCCGAACAACCGGCCTGGGTATAGGCTCCTCGGGCAAGTCGAGGGGTTGTGTCGGTTGGCCCGTGACAGCCACTTAATGGCCGGGAAGGCGCGGAGTCGGCTTATTCCCGGCCAGGAGGAGCTGTTGCAAGATAAGGTCTCGTGCCGTCGGCGTAATTCTCGCCAAGCCTCCCTCATCCGAGGAGGAGGACGAGGATCAGCGGCGCACGCCGCTTTACCGCGTGCCGAGACCGAGACCGCTTATGACGGTGGGAACGGTTGGACCGCCAAGAGGTCCGAGACCGAGACCGAGAGTCCCGGAATTTCGGTCGGTGCAGGAGGTGTCGGCTGAACCGACACTCCCTTCGCTCGGAAGGTCCATCCGAGGGCTCCGGAACCGGAGGCACAGGCGAGCCCACGGATTCTCCTAACCTCCCGGGGAACCGGGAGAGGGAATCTCGGCTGCTAAAGGCGACAGCCCGTCCAATGGGTCGAGAAAAATCTCGACTTCATCAGTGGGAGTCTCGGTCAACTGACCTGACGGGGACACCGTGAGGCCAGTGGCCGAAGCCGAGCGGTCGACCGAAGCCGACGGTCGACGGCCCGGGAGAGGGACCTTTCCGCTCCCAAGAGCGTCGACGGAGGGACTTCCCTTGTCCTCTTTTGGACCGAGAAAAGGTCCAGCAGACGAGGCCTTCTCCTTTAGTGGAGAGGGAGGACAAAGCTCCTTAAAGGAAGCCGTGTAGGAAGAACCCAGAGAGAGCGGGATAAATGCCGCGGCCGAGGAAGATACGGCCCGCGCCGCCTCCTCTTCGAGGGCGACCATCCGCTCGAGCTGATCCGCCGAGCCCGCCGCCGCGGACACCGCTAACCGGGCCTCCTTGACTTCACCGGAGGGAAACGCCGGACCCGCCCAGTTGCAATCGGGCAGCACGGTCTTCGAGGACGAAGCCGAGAAAGATGAGCACAGGTCGCAAGCCCGCGGTCGTGCTTCAAGGCCTAAGCAGTAGACACACGTGGAGTGTGGATCAAGTCCGAGACATCTTCTGCCGCATGGGCATCTCAATCGAGTCGATTTATCCGCGCGCGGCCGTCATGATGTGAAGACTGAAGTCTTTGCAAAATATTATTTTAAACCGCAAACGGAGAAATAGGAATCAGTCACAAACGCAGAGCGCTAAGGAGGGAACCTGAGCTTCCAAGCGGTAAGGAAGATCTGGCCATGGGATGGAGCCGAGAGTTATACCACCGGTGGGTGGGAGGAGCAAGCTTGAAGACCTTCCGCAAGATTTAAAGCGGCAAGGATACTGCCAATGAGTGTGGATGAACAACATATCCATGTCCCTAGAACTACAAAATATAGGGGTAGGGGTTGTGCTTTACAAGAAATGCACTTGACGGAACTAAAGCATAGTAAATTAAGAACAGCGTGGGTAGGTGAAGTGTTTGGCTCAGCCCCATAAATTGGGGGGGCATCTTAATCAAAAGAAATTCTCGCTGCAGTTGTCTTAAGTACAGACAGACCCTGACGGTAGATACGTGAAATTTACCAAGGAGTTTGGTGGCCACCATGCATCCTCTAAAAACTTTATGCCCCAAATGAGGAACAACCGAGGGTCTGCTTTTTGTCCAAGGTAATTTCTGACACAATCACAGATTGGGCCTCATTACTATTGGTGGGGATTTAACACTACACTTTCCTCCATTTTAGATAGGCTGGGTCTTGGGAGTGGGGGGAGATCTCAAGCCACTAACACTCTGGCATGTCTGTGTGAAGAATTTGGACTAACAGTAATATGGAGGTACATGCACCTGGGGTCCGGGACTATTCATTTTAATCTCTGAAGCCATACTCTTGGCTGGATTATTTTCTCATCCCAACCCAATGGGCCCATGGTGCACACAGATGCCAAATAGGCAGTGCAACTCTCTCTAATCATGCCCTCACTGTCTTGGTCCTGGTCAAAAATCTCCATACTAGAAGTACGGCATGGAGATTTAATGTGAGCCATTTAAACAGAGAGGAGTTTGTGGCCTTAGTCCGAGACAAGATAAAATTCTTTCTACAGACAAATCCACAAAGGGACACCCCGGCCCTTCTATATTGGGATGTGCTAAAATCTACATTGAGAGGGAAAATAATATTCTATGCTTCCCGGGTTAAAAAAGAAAAGCTATTCCAACAATTGACCCTGGAAAAACAAATAGCAGATCATGAATTTCAGCTAAGTATTTATTAGATGCACATATAAAAACCCAATTAGAAGCCAACAGGGCAGCACTGTCTCACCTACTTGAAGAGTCCCTCCCTTTCCCCGTTAGACGGTTTGGCTCTCTGGCAAGATACAAAATTAACCTCATTAAGTCAGAGGTAATGATTTTCAGTGGATCCTCCACAGGGATTCAAATATAACTTTCCTTTTCCTGGGCCCTTGTCATGGCTTTTGTTACTTGGGCATTACTGTTTCGTGGATGTAACTCGTTCTTTCAGAACTACCACCATAAATTAATAAATTCCTCAGGCAAGTTATATCTAGATGGAAGCTTCTCCTCTTAACTCTTTATGGCGAATAAAAACTTATTAAATGAACCCCCACCCCAGCGATTACTTTTCCTCTTTCAGACCACCCTATCCCTGTCCCTGGACATACTGGAATGACTTGCTGATGGAATTATCTAGATCTACAGTATTTGACTCTGTAAATGTCCTAGGTGGCCAAGGGATTGCTACATCTTTCCAAGGACGAGGGAGGGTTGGGACTGCCTGACCTTCACATTAATCAGTCCATCATCCTGCCAGTCTTTTTACTGATCATTCCTCCTCAGGTGAGCGTAGACTACACAGCTTGGATGCCAAGAGGGCTATTATTTACTACATAGAGCACACAAAAGGTCACAGAGGGAGAGAAACCAGCTCTTCTGACCTATGGTGAGGTTAGCAAGGTAAACCTGCCACAAAGAGATCCATAGCAGATGGATAGTCTCATGTATCCAATTCTGTTATGACAAAAGTGGGTAAGCAGCCCCCACAAGGGCTTAGGGCCCATTCTACTAGAGGGACTGATGCATCTATAGCAGCTTCGAGACATTCCTCTTCTGGAAATCTGTACGGCAGCTACCTGGAAAACCGTTCACACTAGGCACCCAGGCCAGCAGTGATGCCAGGTTTAGCACAGCAGTTCTGCAGAACCAGTTTCCTAAATAGGTCCTCTGCCCGCCTCCAAGGGCACTGCTTGGGTAGTCTGCATTTGTCAGAATACAGTAAGATTTCCTGGGGTTTGATGAAAACATTACTTACCATAGTAATATTGTTTCTTCGAAGGGAATCTTACTGCATTACTCTGAACTCCCACCCTTCCTCCCCTGCTAGGACCTACAGGGCTCTGCTCACTCCTGTATCACTGATGTTGGAAACCTGTGGGTGCCTATTAGTTTTTTGGGCATCTGCTGACTTGAGTCTTAGAGAAGTGTCCTGTTGTTTGGAGTTTCTGTTCCCTAATAGGAGTATTTAGGTAGTAAACTTAAGTTTGGATAGTTGGTATTTAGCTTCTGCATGCTTGGTAAGAATCTGACGGTTGCAGGAAGTGCAATCAGGGACAGTGATTTGAAAACAGAGCTCGAGCCCAACATTCCACTATTAGCATAGGTTCTATTAACCATTTCAGCTCCAGGGCAGTCCTATGGTGAGACCATACTGCATTTGTCAGAATACAGTAAGATTTCCTGGGGTTTGAAATAACCAAATGCCTTAGGCCCAATGGACACTGATCAGACACCATGATGATTTTCTCCCCCCATGACTAGACATGGCATTCCTGTATTGGGAGGCTACAGGCCTTACCAGGTTTGTACAACTGATTCGAGGACAACACTGCATGTCCTTCTAGTAACTCCAAACCAAGTTCCGCTTGTGGCGGGAGGACCACTAATGGTTCATTCAGGTGCACCATTTATAATACAACACTTGCTTCAAATGGAGAGATCACAATCGGGTTTGGAGAATCATTTCTACTAGTTGGTAACTTTTAAAGTTAAATCCAGATGGATATCTAGCTTGTATACCTTACTTAGCAAATAACACACCCCACCTACTGAATCCTTAAGAGTTAAGTGGGAAGAAGAATCTGGGTTGCAATTCTCCCCAGAACACTGGGAACACAGGTTACAAAGGGGCTGGATGGTCAATGCTTCACCAACATGGAGAGAGTATAACTGGAAGATCTTGATGATATATTTCCAAACTCCTACTGTTACCAAACACTTTGGTGCCACCTATTTTGATGCTTGTTGGAAGCAATTGGTGGTGGTAGTGGGGTGGCTCTCATGCCCACATCTTCTTGGATTGTCCAGCAATACTCCGCTATTGGCTGGCTATTCATAACTATAAGCACATAACAGTATCTTTTTACCTTTACCAATTTTATATTGGGCTTTCCTGACCTCCTTCAGGAGCCTGCAGGTAGAATTAAGCTGAGCCAAATCCTGAGGGCAGCCACACTTAAACACCTGATGATACGATGGTTATCTCCTCGTCCCCAAACACTTGCTCAATGGAAACAGAAAGTTACAAAAACTGAGATAATGCAGGGTATTACAGCATTCCTCAGGCTCTGATTACCTACATTCTTGGAACCCTGCCACCAATGGTGCACTGCTAACACCTGACGAGCGCAATCCCTGGACTACAGCCTCAGACTTCCCTGTCGCTACCTTTCTTTTGTGGTTTGGGATTGCCCCAATCCTACTTGCTATTCACCGGGGTTCACTCCTGAGATTTAAGGCCTCCTCGGCATCCCCAAGATGAATACGTTATCCCCCAGTGAACTCACTGAGACTCAGACCCTTGACTTATCTGACTTGCCTGGATTAAACTGTGCTATACTTGGACACTGGAATATTTATTACCAACGGATTTGTGGGAGCAGGTCTGTGGGTATTTACTGTGCATTAACTAGCTGTTTTTACTTTATAGGTGATCTTGTTAAGATTAATGCTGTTTTTATATATTGCATATTTCTAATTCAGGTATTTTTTTTTTGTTATGGGACACACATACTTTTGTAATCTTCATGGTGAGTACGGAGGGGTTGTGGGATAACTGATGGACCAGACTCCGAACTTCAAGTTCAACACACAATCTCTGTGTGATGTTTATTCAAAATGCAACAGATAACCTTCAGCAATGGCATCTCTTCTTCAGTACATCAGTTTGTAGAAACAGACTATGGAAGTCTTTCCTCTACACTTAGCCAGCACCTACTGACTCACTGATCTCTGATCAACTTAGCAGCTGAGATTCAGCCTCCACCCCTATGCGGGCCCTGTATGCTTGGGTAGTGGGGGCTCAAATAAAATAAAAAAAAATAAAAACAAGCTGAAAACAAAGAACCTCAGTGCAGAAGCACTAAAACACGGGTTACCCCAAAGGGCACTGACAATAAGCCAAGTTTCAAAGAAACACATCATCACACATACTTTCATATTGCAAAGCATCATGGATATATGTAAATCATGACATTTCAGACTTGTTCAACTTACAGCAATTTACATGCATTTCAAACAGCACAACTAACTTAATTTTATAATACAGTCAACTAGTATTTTTACCTTTATCAAAAACATCTAGTGCCATGGTATTTTTAATATATACAGGTTTCATACACATCAGGTATATACATTAAAGTATTTTATGGCATAATGCCACACTGCATACTAAATCCAACAATGAGAAACACAGCCTGTTTTACATCAGCTTGGAGGTCACCACAATAACCTCCCTATACGAGGACCTGAGAGGGGAAAGGAATATTAACGAGGACAACATAGCATAGTCAAGAAAGAGAGGGGGGTGCCCATAGGTGGCCAATCTTAAGGACTAGAAATTGTATAGGATAGATTAGACTAAGAAAAAGAAGAACAGCTGCAACAGATTAAAGAAAAGGTCGGTCCTCAAGAGTGGCAGGAGCACCCTGTCACATATCCCCCACCTTAAGAGGGAAGCCATTATTGCAGACTGCTTACCACCTTCCTGTCCCAGGAAGGGATGGAGCTTCCACCCATCCATCTTCAGGAGCTCTGTCTCAGGATCCATATTAACGATAAACATTCTATCATAAACATAGTGGATATCATCATTCTTTACCCTAAGGCATGAACAGATTTCTCAACCGAGACTACCAGTACCTTCCCATCTCCTTTTAGGGAAACTCTGTCATATTTCTTAACCAAAATCTGTACGCCTGTAAAGTCCAGTACCACAACAGGCTTTCTCAGGGGTGAGTAATTACCTGCTCCAACCTCACCAGACATGTCTGTTTTAAGCAGGGGCCCAGTCCTAGGTTCAACCCATCTACATAAACCCACTATGTCTCTTGATTCATTTCACTTGCTACAGATACAGACACCTTAGGGTAGACACTCGTGGTGTTATCCCAACACAGGTTCCTAGCTTTTTTCCACCCACCTCTTCCTCCTTTGTAGGTTATTCATCAAAAAGATAAAACACATGTACCACCTCCTTGATCTTAAACTAACATTTTGGCAATATTAGCATCTCTAGCCTGCAGCATGCCCCAGTCAATACTGTTAACAGATTTAGCTGCATCAATACAAGAAAAAGTCCCTTCAGCATCATAATCTTCTTGCTTTCTTGGAGTCTTCAACCCTAACACAATATCACTAGGTATAGTCTTACGGAGGTCTCTCATTCAAGTTCTATACTTGCATCTCCGACTTCCAACAGGTAAAATCCTAGATCAAAGGCAAGAAAGGAATATCCTGCTCAGTCAGGGGTCCTCCTCAAACTGAGCCCTCAAAAATCCTCCTCCGACTTCTTTATCCAAACTCTCCCGCAGGAACCTCTGAGCACCTGGCATTGGTGTCCACCTCTGTGTAGTCAATCTGCCTCCAACCTTGCCCACTCATCCAGTGGATCATCCTCATCAGGGTCTCCACCTCCTAGGTGTTGTCTCTTGCACCTCAAGTCTGCCTCCAACCTGCATTTCTTCATCTTCAGGCTTGGCCTTCCTCCGAGCTCCCAGGTCCAATCCAGGTAGCAGTTTCTCTCCATCTATCAGTCATGGTCCTGGTCAGAACTCCATGGACTTTCTTCTCCGGTTCTCCTCTGGCAACTCCTGTGCATTGGTCCACCTCAGATATCTGGGCGATATCCACTGGAAAACGCCCCTCTTCTGCCAGTCCAGATGTTTACAGTTATCCCACTCCAAACACCAAGTGTGTGGCGGGGCTGTGGAATAACAGATGGACCAGACTCCAAACTTCAAGTTCAACACACAATCTCTGTCACGTTTATTCAAAATACAGCAGCTAGCCTTCAGCAATGGCATATCCCCACTTCAGTACATCATTCTGTAGCAATAGACTGTGCAAGTCTTTCCTCTACACTTAGCCAGCACCTACTGACTCAATGATCTCGGATCAACTTAGCAGTTGAGATTCAGCCTCCACCCCTATGCAGGGCCTGTTTGCTTGGGTAGCGAAGGCTCAAATAAAAGAAAAAAAAAAAGCTAAGAACCTCAGTGCAGAAGCACTGAAACAAGGGTTACCCCAAAGGGCACTGACAATAAGCCAAGTTTCAAAGTAACACAACATCACACATACTTCCATAATGCAAAGCATCATGGGATATATGTAAATCATGACATTTCAGACTTGTTCAACTTACAGCAATTTACATGCATTTTGAATAGCACAACTAACTTAATTTTTATAATATAATCAACTAGTACTTTTTACCTTATCAAAAACACCTAGTGCCATGGTATTTTTAACATTTACAGGTTTCACATATAAGGTATATATATTAAAGTATTTTATGGCATAGTGCCACACTGTATACTAAATTCAACAGCGAGGAACACAGCCTGTTTTACATTAGCTCGAAGGTCACCACAATAACCTTCCTACTCAGGAACCTGAGAGGGAAAAGGAATATTAAAGAGGACACTATAGCATAGTTAAGAAAGAAGGGGTGCCCACAGGCGCCAACCTTACGGACTAGAAATTGTATAGGATAGATTAAGCTAAGTAATGGAAGAACTGTTGCAACAGATTTAGAAAAGGTTGGTGCTCAAGAGTGGCAGGAGCTCCCTGTCACAGTGAGAGAACTGTTTGTATTCTATTTTACTTTGTCCTGTCTACCATAGTGGCACTGTTCAATAAATCAGTTTCAGGAAAAAAGTTACAATGTTATCCTATGGGAATTTTATTTTTCATGTTAATAATGTTTTTCATGTCTATCTTCAGTTGGTATTTCTTAGGGCTTAGTCTTGTAGCACTCACTGAGACCTTTCTTTTCACATATAGCTTGTCACTTAACTGAAAAGACTGATGGCTGATGGAGTTACAGCTCATTAAATTTGCAATGTTATCCTAAGGAAATTTTCATTTTTTAATTTTGATGTTTTTTATATGGCTCCTGAATATTTTTGCTGGGTGCAATGTGTTACTCTTGTAGTAGAGACATTTCTTTTGATACGTAGATCGTCTCAACTCCAAATACTGACATAGTTATGGCTTGTTACAGTTAAAATGTGCAAAAAAAACAAAAAACACCAGAGTCCAAATTTTTCTTTTAGAGAAATAATCCTCTTCATGAGACTCTGTCATTCTCACGAAGAGGATTGGTTCTATATGAAAAAAGAATGTCAAAACTAAGTCCAAATTCTTCTTTCGAATGAACGTAATCTTCTCAAGTATTGCTCTATTCCTGTGTCAGGAGGCCATATGAAAGAAGAAAATCACCTCACAAAACAATATTTTAAAATGTTTTAAAACACATTTCTAGCTCCTTTTTCCACAAACTGCAAAATCCACCTAATGGGGTCCTGTTTAGCAAGATACATGTGATGGTTTCTCTGCAGGATGCGATTTTGAATGGTTTTCAAAAACTTTTTGGGAAAACAGAAACAAGATGCTTCCATACAAAAGCAGAATTTCTTTTCTCATGAAACAGGATTACTTCCCTCACGAAGGAGAATCCTGTTTTGTATTGCCAAATTCTTTTTTGTATGAAACAGTTATCCAAAAGACCATACTGAGCATGTTCCGAACTGAAATTTCAAATCCTTATAACTCTGGAATGGATTAATATTTTTTCACCACACTAATGAAAGGCACCGTTCTAGGGCAAGCTCTTTCTACCCTGAAAATTTAAGAACAAAATTCCAAACTGTCTGAGCACCAGGCGATTACAAATAAAAAAAAAAAAAAGCCAACCCCTCCAATTTTTTCACTATTCGGATCTCAGAATTCACTTATCCAACCGGAATGAAACGTGACACATCAAGAAACCTTGCCCCCCAGATCATGCATCCAAAATGTGTGCAACTCAGTTGAATGGTGGCGGGGGCTATTAAAGTGCAAAGTCAGAGGTTTAACATTAAACAGCCTACTCAACTCTAATACACTTATGTATCTAGATATACAAAACACAGACACACACAAAGACATAATCCCTATTTGTTAGCACCAGGTCCAGGATGTTCCCTCTCTGCTGATTCATTCACCCTTAGACCACGGACCTGTCCTGGACTGTGCCCAGGAACAACTGGCTCCTACTGTAGGTGGCAATTGGGACACTACAATCTATCTTGGGCAAGTGGAAGTCCCCACTATTATATCACTTCCTCTTCCCTGCTGCCTTTCTGAACACATTCCCCTTTCAATGTCCATAATGTTCATCCTACTGAGGCAGCAGATATGCAACCTCCAGCCATAGGCGTCTTCATGCTGCCATATGTAGCTGGACAAACAGTGTCTTTAGGCCCCCTCCACCATGTCCTGTCTTGCAAATGTTATGTCTTCTCTGAAGTATACAGTACCAATCCACCTTTCCCCTTTCCCTGTTCATTCTAAATAGAATGTATCCAGAATGGAGAGACCACAGTCATGGTCTGAGATGACTCAGGTCTTGGTGAGCATCACCTAATCAACCTTCCCTCTGCCATCATGGTCTGCAGGTCATCCATTTTGTTTTCGAGACTTCTTTCATCAAAGGATACTACCTCCACCAATCCTGTTTATTCCCTCTTCCTTGAACCTGAAACACCACCCTTCTCTGCCTGGCCTGCTCCCCTTCTCCAGCCAAATGTCAATTTTCCTCCCTCATGCCTTCTACCATTCCCCTCTATCCACTCAACTGACTCTCTCTACCCGTTTACCGATGAGGGGCGACAGCCTCCCTCCTCCGAAAACCCTGGGTACTGTGTCCCCTGGCCTCACCATATAAATGTCTCCAAAGGTTTTCAAGCGACACACCCATAATTTACAATTATAAATTCTAGAGCTATCCTTAAATTCCAGACAGGAATTTCTTTAACCAAAGAAAAGTATTTTAAATTTGGCACTCATGGTTTCAATGCACTAACCAGTTAGTTGCCTTCTTTAGCTTCAAAGGTAGGGTTGGAATGTTAGAATACAAGGAGCACTGCAAGCAGTTACACACATTTGCACTGTTGGAGTAAGGCAATTCCACTGAGGGATTATGCTTGCCAATGTAACTCATGATGGTTGAAGTCATCCACCCTCTGTCATGCCTTATTCTTTATGGAAGATGGTATCAGACATTCCTATGAAGAGGTGGACACAGGTGATAAAAGGACAAAAACTAAACAAAAAGTATCAAAAATATACATAGTTTGGATTAGTACCTGGAAGAAAGGGACTCCCCAATGAAGACCTCATTCAGTGCTCTCACAGGAATCAGATGTACTCCAGGACTGTCTCTGCCTATTTTTAAGAAACAAGTAAAGTTTAATTGAATTCATTTCAACCCATGTAATGTCGTCTTGATTATTATTAGCTCAAGCTGTGGACCTGCATATGAGCAGACTTGATGGACCAAATGGCCTTCTTCTGCTGGCTTCTTCGTATGTTCATATTATTTTCACAATCAAGATTCCTGCTAATGCTATAAAAAGTGACTGTCACTCTTACAAAACTATAAGAACATAATATTCACACATTTACAGATTTTCTGTATTTCTGTTCCTTTTATTCATTACTAGGATCACTTAAGAGGAAACGGATCCTTGTACTGTACAGTTGATAAACTCCTGATGTTTAGTCCTTGTTATATAAAATATACACTGAACTGTGTCTTAATATTGTTTTTAAAGTTCTCTAAAATTATCAACATCGAATCGTAACAGCAATGACATCACCATATAAAATTTCATGACTGCACAGTGTTTGCAGCTGTTTTACCAGTTTTGTGTAAGATTACTTCCAACACTTAAAATGATGCCATTAAAGTCGCTCTAAAGCTTGGAGCAGGGGCACCTTGGATAGCTATGGAGGTTCTTTTTCTAAATTTGATGGAAATCAGATGCAAAGCACTACTATACATAACCTACTCTGAATAGCAGCTGATGAAAACTGTGCACTAGAGAAAGAAATGGAAATTACGTACTTACCGTGATTACTGATCTTCTTGGACAGTCTCCATCACTCATTCACATAATGGGATAGCGCTGGAGGTGCTAGGACCAAGCAGGAGCCAAAATTTTTCAGAAGGGTCGGCGCCGAGAGAGGACCACACATGCGTAGCACCACGAGACTAGCTTGCACCTATGTAGGCTATCTTAGCGTCGACCCTCCAACCACCTCTTCAGTACTTTTTTGACCGAGGAGGTGCAGCGTAACTAATGAAAATAACTTATCCTGAGTTTCTGGGCCTAAAAGGACCCAGACGGCCCTTGCAGGAAGGGTTAAGAAACAATGACTTCACAGCCTGAACCATAGGATCATGAAGACCAGGAAAGAAATGAGTGAACCCAGGGGATGGTGGGTGGGTGTGTGAATGAGTGATGGAGACTGTCCAAGAAGAACAATAATTACGGTAAGTATGTAATTTCCATATCTTCCTGGACTAAGTCTCCATCACTCATTCACACTAATGGGAGAGTACCTAGCTAAAACAAACAACCCTAAGTAGGGTGGAGGAGAAAGAGTTCACTCAAAGGACGGCCAAGGATTGTCCTCCTAATAACATAGAAACATAGAATTTGACGGCAGATAAGGACCGCTTGGCCCACCCAGTCTGCCCATTTCCCTACCTAATGGATAAGCTGCAGAATCTAGATAACCAGCAGCCTATTTCTTCCTACCCCCACCACCTAGAATTGCCTTATGACTGTCCCATACATGCTTGAATTCCACCACTGTTTTTGACTCCGGAAGGCCGTTCCATGCATCCACAACCCTCTCTGTGAAAAAATACTTCCTTAAATTACCTCTGAGCCGCCCCCCCTCTATTTTCAAATTGTACCACCTTGTTCTTGCACACCTCTTTTTGAAAGATGCTACCCTCTTGGAATTTGTTGATTCCCTTGAGGTACTTGAAAGTTTCTATCATGTCCCCCCTCTCCCTCTCTTCATATGTCTTCCGGTGCAGACCCTGCACCATTTTAGTTGCCCTCCTCTGGACAGCTTCCATCCTGTCTATGTCTTTGCAGAGATTGGGTCTCCAGAACTGCACGCAGTACTCCAGATGGGGTCTCACCAGCTGTCTGTACAGAGGGATAATAACTTCCTGTTTTCTACTAGTGATGCCTCTCCCTATGCATCCCAGTATCCCCACAGCCCTCCTTGCTGCCCTCTCACATTGCTTGCCCACCTTTAGGTCATCTGATATGACTACCCCAGGTCCCTTTCCATTTCTGTTGTTGTTAGTATCTCACCCCCCATTGTGTACTCTTCCCCTTGGATTTTGCTTCCCAGGTGCATTATCTTGCACTTCTTAGCATTGAACCTAAGCTGCCATACATATGACCATTCCTCTAACCGTGCCAAGTCCCTTCTCATCCTTTCCACCCCACCTTGTGCATCAACTCTGTTGCAGATCTTTATGTCATCTGCAAAGAGACATACTTTTCCTTCCAGTCCCTCTGCAATGTCGCTTATAAAGACACTGAAGAGGATCGGTCCTAAATACTGAACCCTGCGGTGCCCCTGCGGTACCCCACTAGTAACCCCCCTTTCTTCAGAGTGGACTCCATTTACTATTACTCTGTGTCCTATTCTCCAGGCAATTTTTGCCCAGGCTGTCATCTTGGGACCCACTCCCAGGCTGGCTAACTTGTACATTAATCTTTTGTGTGGGACTGTGTCAAATGCCTTGCTAAAAGTCTAGGTAGGCCATGTCCACAGCCCCTCCCTGATCTACTACTTTGGTCACCCAGTCAAAGAAAATCAATAAGATGTCTGCCTGGCATGACCTTCCCGCTGTGAATCCATGCTGCCTTGGTCCTGTGCCCTCTGGCCTCTAGATACTCAACAATTCTTTCCTTCAGAAGTGATTCCATCATTTTCCCTATCACTGAGGTTAAACTAACAGGTCTGTAGTTTCCTGCTTCTGCCTTGCTCCCACTTTTGTGGAGGGAATCACATCTGCCCTCCTCCAGTCCTCGGTACCACCCCATCCTCCAATGATTTGTTAAAGAGGGTAGTCAGTGGCGCCACTAGTTCTACCTAGTTCTTTTTAGAATTCTGGATGAATCCCATCAGGCCCCATTGCTTTGTCCACCTTCAGTTTTAAGAGTTCTTTTAGAACCCTTTCTTTTGTAAATGGGCTAGTACCAACTTCTGTATCCAGAGTGTTTCTACTATTTGTTTTAGGTACCTCCTCTTCATTTGTAAATACTGAGCAAAAATATTTGTTTAGTATATCTGCCTTTCACAGTCACCCTCTGCCCACCCTCCCTTTCCTTTATTAAGCCTCACTATCCTCCTTGGTCTTCCTTTGCTCCTGATGTACCTATAAAAGGTTTTATCCCTCTTCTTAACTGAGTTGGCTATCTTTTCCTCGGTTTGGGCCTTTGCTGTTCTGACTGCCTTCCCAGCTTCACAAAAAAGAGGTGTCTTGGAAAGAGCATCTAGAATATAGTACTTACAAGATAAGTGATTGAGTTGTAACACCATTTTGCAGATGACTGCAATGGACACAAAATGAAACTCTGCCAGGAAGCTGCAACCACTCTAGGAAAGCGGTGAAAACCGGGCCTCACAATTTGGTACAGGACCAAAGTTAACAGTGTCAAAGACATGTACTAATCTAATGCAAAAGGACATCAGGAGCTGAACGAGCCGGAGGTAAAGTTTACTGGTTCAGGGTAGACCAAAAAGCGCAGATGGAAACCCCCACTACCAAGTATTGCTGACCTGTAAACAACAGGTCCAAGGGCACTTGAACCCCTTACTTGGTGAGCAAAAGGGGGTCCAGGTGGGGTTAGCCCATCAAGGAGAATGGTTTCCACTTAAGTCACTGAAACCTTCCTGATGGAAGGGCAAGCACGACTTAGAAGCCTCTTGTGGTGGTCTAGTAGAACCAGATCCTACCCACTTCATATTCCCAAAAAGGAATCACCCTGCCCCTGTATGTACAATTGTACTAGCAGTTTCTGAACTCAGGGAAGAAAGAAAAAGTATACAGGAGGATGTCCACTCAGGAAAACATTCTGACAAAAGAAAAAAAAAACAGGGTTGGATTTCTAAGGCAAATAGAGGCAAAGTAATAAGATAGGAGGGACACAGCAGAGCCAAGTTAAGGCTAACCCATTAAGTGAAAGTGACTGAATAGTGGCAGAAGTGACTCAATGCGGTGAGGTACTACTCACTCCGGCCTCCCTGAAGGGAGTAGGAAGGACTCTAGTTTACTTTGCGGAAAAAACAAACCTCACAGCACCGTCCGCACTTGGAAAGGATAGCTTCATGAGTGACTGTACCCGGAACCAATCTTGGGAACGAAAAGCGAGAATATTTGAGAAGCCATCTCAGAAAAGACCTACTTGACCCACGGTCAGGAAAGGAAAGTACAGTTACGTAAGAACTTACTGTAACAGTAGATCTTCGAGAACAGCTCTTGCAGCAGGTTATACCATTAGGACTGAAGCCGGAGCGCCAGGACCCCACGGAAAAATTCTAGCTAGCCATCTTCAGCGGGGACTGCCTTCGACATCAGGCTAGTACATAAGGGGCGGTCCCGACAGATTCCCCTAGTTCTCCTCTGAGACTTCCGCCACAGGCTGACATCGAAATGGGAGACTGAGGATCCACCTACAGAAGACAAACGGAAAAATTCCTGTTAAAGGCTTAAGCCATGCCTCCTCCAAGGGGAAGGTGGGATGGAGAGATTTGCTGCAAGAGCTGTTCTCGAAGATCTACTGTTACGTAAGTTCTTACTGACTGTACTATCTTACTTCGAGACACAGCTCTTGCAGCAGGTTACACCATTAGACTGATTCCCAAGCAATAGTGCTTGCAAACACTCTGGAGGAGGAAATAAGAAAGAACGTTCCAGGTCCTGAATCTAGGACAGGAGACCCTGTAGCACTGCCAGGCCGAAGCCTGCTCTTCGCTGTGAAGCGATGTCCAGGCTATAATGCCTGATAAAGGTATGAACAGAGCTCCAAGTGGCTGCAGCACAAATGGCAGAAGTGGAGACGTTTCAAGTGCTGCAAAAGATGTGACGCCCTAGTGGAATGGCCCCGGACTGCTCCTGGGAGGGGCTTTCTTTGATATCATAACAGTAAGAGATGCACTGGACAAGCCAGCAGACAGGGACTGTTTGGATACTGGTTGGCCCTTCACCCTTTCGGTAAAGGAGACGAAAAGCTGCTCCGAGGTGCGAAGCTGCTTAGTTCTGCTCAGGTAGTACATCAAGCTGCGGTGAACATCCAGGGTGTGAAGCAGCGCCTCTCCTCTGTTAGAGTAATTAGGAAAGTAGACCGGCAGGTCAATATCCTGGTTGAAAGTGAGTGTGGAAACCACCTTAGGCAGGAATTTAGGATTCGTCCTCAGGGATACTCTGTCCCGGTGGAAAATTAAATAGGGCTCTTTGCACATGAGAGCCTGAAGCTCAGAATCTCTTCTCGCTGATGTAACAGCAACCAAAAATAACGTTTTCCATGACAGAAAACGCAGCTCGCAATCCGCTGCAGGTTCAAAGAGGGGGAGCGTGAGTTGCTTCAGGACAAAGAGCAAGTCCCAAGAAGGCACTGGGTCCTTAATGGGTGGCCTAAGGTATAACACCCTTCTTAAGAATTCTCGACAGGCATCTAATTGTGCCACTGTACGCTGTCCCATCGGGAGGTGATAAGCTGAAATGGCACAGAGGTGCACTTTAATCGAGGAGTAGGCGAGACCCGAACGGAAAAGGAGAGCAGGTACTCTAACACCGCTTGACCGGCAACCTAAAGGGAAGGGCAGCGTGCTGTGACCATATGGACAAAACGCGGCCATTTCATGGCATATGTCGCATGCGCTGCCGGCTTTCTGGCTGCAGAAAGGACTTCCGCAACCTCTTGCGAGACCCTGTGGCGCAAGATGGCTATGTCTCTAGAAGCCATGCGTGCAGGTTCAGTGAGCGTAAGTCCGGGTGGATCAGTGAACCCTGCTCCTGAGACAAGAGGTGGGAGCTGAATGGCAACGGGAGCGGAGGTTCCCGGGACAGCTGAATTAGCAAAGGGAACCAGATCTGCCTGGGCCAGAGTGGGGCCACCAAGATCACTGCTGCATGCTCCCTGCGCAGTTTGAGAAGAACTCTCTGGATCAACGGGAAGGGAGGGAAAGCGTAGAGGAATCTGTCCGCCCAGGAGAGGGACAACGCGTCTCGCCAGAAAACACCAGGCCCTGGATCTAGCGAGCAAAAATTGGGCAGTTTTGCGTTGGATGGGGAGGCGAACAAGTCCAATTCTGGAGTTCCCCATTGAAGAAACAGATCCTCTGCTACCTCCTGGAGAAGTTCCCACTTGTGGACTCTGGCCTGGGAGCGACTCAGGCCATCTGCAATCGTGGTTGTCCACCTCGGGAACATGTACTGTGATCAGGTTCGCGCCGTGTCGGATTACCCAATCCCACACCCTCATGGCCTCCCTGCAAAGGGGGTAAGAGTGTGCGCCTCCTTGTTTGCTGAGGTGATACATCACCGCCGTGTTATCTGTCTGAAGCAGGAGAGTACTCGGCGGGATTTCTGACTGAAAGGCCTGCAGGGCATAAAGGACCGCCCTCATCTCTAGGTCGTTGATATGGAGGTGGGCCTCCAGAGGGGTCCACGTACCCTGGGACTTCACCCCGTCCAGGTGTGCTCCCCACCCTAGACCTGAGGCGTCTGTGGTGAGGATTACCTCCGGGGACACCCATAGAGAGTGTCCCTGGGTCTAGCACCACTGCCAGTCTCGAATCGCGGTATTCGTGATTCTGACCGGATGCTGCATGTGGTCTTGCCTTTGGTCCCATTGCACCTTGAGCATCCACTGAGTCACCCGCATGTGGAGCCTTGCGAAAGGGACAGTAGGAATGGCCGCAGCCATGTGTCCGAGCAAGCGAAGGACCGACCTGGCTGGGGCGGTCTTGTTCGACGAAAGCTCCCTGATGAGGGATCTGATGCGCTCCGCTCTGTCGTCTGGAAGAAATGCTCTTCCCTGAACGGTGTCCAGTACTGCGCCTATCAACTGCAGTTTCTGTGACGGTACCAGGAGGGACTTCTTGTGATTGATTAGGATACCCAGAGATCGAAACAGGTCCTGGGTGCTCTGGATCGCCCGTGACAACGCCTCTCTGGAGGCGCCATGAGAAGCCAATCGTCCAGGTACGGGAACACATAATGGGCCTGTCTCTTAGAGACGCTGCCATGACTGCCATGCATTTGGTAAAGACCCTGGTGCCGATGACAGCCCAATGGAAGGGCTCGAACTGAAGATGATGGCCGAGAAACTCGAAGTGCAGGAACCTCTTGTACGCTTGAGCTATAGGGATGTGCAGGTAAGCGTCCTGCATATCTAGCGACGCTAAAAAGGAGTCCTGCTTCAGCATGGGACTAACACCCGTAAGAGTTACCATGCGGAATCTTTTGTAGGCGACCGACAAATTGAGATCGCTGAGGTCCAGAATCGGATGGAGGTCCCCTGTCTTCTTTGGAACCAGGAAGAAGTGGGAATAGTATCCGTGTCCTCTCTGGTTCTCTGGGACGTACTCCATCGCTCCCTTTAGCAGGAGCGCGAGCACCTCTTGCCTGATCAGTGACTTGTGCTGACCCGGGTACCGGGCGAGCAATGGAGGCCTCGAGGGTGGCTTTTCCGCGAATTCTATAAAGTGGCCTCTTCCGACCAACAGTAGGACCCACCTGTCAGTGGTTATAGTCTGCCATCCCGGCAGGAAATTCGCAATGCGACCCCCGACCATGACGTCCCGTTGATCCTGAGGGGCCGGGGCCGGGAAGGAGTCAGACTGTGGTGGCTGAGGGTCCCGCTGGCTGGACCGGCTTAGGAGTGCGTGGGCTCCGACCTGCGGGTTGTTTTCCCTGGGCTCTGCGAAACCCGGAGCCCCTCTGCTGTGGAACGGGGCCGGACTGTTGCCTCTGCGTCCATCCACGAGATCGGCTTTGGTTCCTACGAAAGGAACTAAGCTTGGGTCGGTACATGGCCTGAACCGACCTCACCGCCTTCCTGGCCTCTTGGAGTTTGGTAATTATCTTCTCTGAGGGTTTACCAAACAAAACTTCTCCCTCGAATGGGGCGTCCGGGGTAAAACCGGAGACACGGAGCCAAGAGTGCCTCTGGAGGCATACGCCTGAAGCTGCTGCTCGGGCCGAGGAGTCCGCAGAATCGTACGCGGCTCATAGCACCTGGGTTCCCACATCCGAACCCGTACAGAGGAGCTGTAACATCTCCTCCTTCTGCTCACCTTCCGGCAACTTCTCAGCCGCATCCAGACCCTGCTCCCACAGGGCATTTTGGAACTCCACCATGTGGGTCAAATAATTCAGGGATCTGATGGCGTAGGTAGCGGAAGCATACGTGGCCCTACCCATGGAGTCCAGCTGTTTGGACTCTGGCCCGGTGGCAGGGTGCTCAGATGTTGCAGTCTCTGGAACCGGGTCATGAGAGGCTGTTATGACCAGAGAGTCGGGCCTGAGGATGCTGGGTCAAGTACTGGTCTCTCTTGAGCCTTGTACAAGCGGTCAGCTTTCTTCGACATCGCCGGGAGCTAATGTGGACGCTTCCACGCTGCCTTGGTGACGCCCACTAAAGTGTCTACCTAGGTGGCACCACCACAGGCTTGGGTCCTTCTGTCAAGATACTGCAAGGCGAGCTGTTCGGGTCTAACTCTTCCGTGATCCCAACCCATGTTCTCCTGGATGTGTCTCATGATATCCGAGAACGAAGGGTCATCCGGAGGAGACTTTGGCAGCTCACGTGGGTCCAGAGAAGGGATGGAGAGGGAGATGGGGATCTGGATGAGAAAACTCTGATCCCGTGTCCTCCGTCAAGGCGAACAGATGGCGTCTTCTGGGTCTCTTGGGACTGGGTGACCTAAGATGATCTGGACGGAGGTCTCCTTTATCGAGTCTCCCCTTGAGGGGTCCTGGGCTCCCGGGAGGAGGTAACCGCCTGCAGACCCAGACGGAGACGGGGCGAGGAACCGGAGGAGCAACCGTGGAGGAGGAGGTGGAGTGGGGACCATGTCCTTTTTGATGGTATCCCACCAGTAAGTGAAAAGCTCCTTCACCTCTGAAAAGGAAAGGCCCTACGACGGTCCGGGCGCCGGTGGACGGTCGTCAGGACCCGGCGTCGGCTCCACAGGGGGCTCGGGTTGCGGCGAGGGTTCCCTGGGAGTCTCAACAGGACCGGGGTCGCCCGTCTGGTCCTCGGGCTGGGTTAACTCCTCCTCAGTGATGGTCTCCTGACCGACGTCGGTCGGAGGTGTCGGGGTCCTCTTCTCAACTGGAGCGGGCGCCGGTCACCCTACCGGCGTCCGGTGATGAGTAGGCCTGGCCGGCGACGGTCTTCTGGCAGACGACGGCTCTGGGGACCTGTGGCGAGAGGTCGACGTCGGACGAACCGGCGTCAGGTCCTGCGGCCTCTTGAGAGAGGTGAGCTCCTTGGTTTTCCGAGGAGGCAAGGAGGCAGACCTGACGTCGGGTTCAGAATGGCGGAACCCGACTTGTGGTGATGGTGGCGATCCCCGACTTAGCCAAGGCCTTGGATGACGAGGAAGGCCTGGGAGTCTTGGCCTGAGAAGAGGAAGAAGATTTTCTCACCGCAGCGGGGGGAGGCTGAGAGCTGGCCTGGAAGGAGAGCGGTTGGACCTGGAACCAGAGCTGCGCGAGTCGGAGGCCCTAGAAGGGGACCTGGAAGGGGCCTTCTCTCTGTGCTTCTCAGCATGCTTGTGGGCCTTCTGCGAAGAATCTCCCTTGGAAGCCATGGACTTGAGTTGCTCCTCTAACAGGAACGCCTGTAGGGCCTTCTGGCGACGGATCCGGGTTCTGCTGTTGAAACCCTGGCAAAAAGAGCAGGACCGGGTGTCGTGGTCTGGGCCTAGGCACCGGACACAGGCCGAGTGCGGATCCTTAAATGGGATCTGCTTCCCACAGGCGCACTTCGAGGAGTGACCGGAGGTCGGGGAGGACATCAGAGAGAAAACTAATCTCGGAGAACAAATTTCCCGTAGGAAAGAACTTTACCACGCGTCGCGTGCTAGAAACCGAACCGAAGGGTCGAGACATGCAAGTCGACGGTGGGAAAGAACTGGGGAATCTGGGGGGACCGCCCCCTTATGTAATACGCCTGACGTCGGAGGCGGGACCGACGTCGGGGGCGGTCCCCGCTGAAGATAGCTAGCTAGAATTTTTCCGTGGGGTCCTGACGCCTGCCGGCTTCAGTCCTAATGGTGTAACCTGCTGCAAGAGCTGTGTCTCGAAGTAAGATCATGTCATCTGTTAAGCTGCAGCAAGCAAGGAAGTAGGAACCTGAGTTCCGACTTGCTGGAGAGTCACTTCTGTTGCTGCGAGGCTCTGATCAAGAGAAGAAAGCCTGATAAAAAAGGGGGGGCCCAACAGACTGGACAGTCGCCTAGGTCTAGGAAATATCTCGGAATAAGAGAAATCTCTCTTACAGAAAAGAGATGACCCATACCTCCGCTGGATCGGACTCCCCTTAGGAGTAGAAGAAATTAGGTACTCTTTACCATAGTTTTAGAGACAACCGTCTCAGGGGCTGAGATGGAACCTGACCAGATCCAAAAGTGTGGTATCGGGTAATTTCGATTAGGCCCTGTGCTGTGATAATAACAACCTTTTTTTTTTAAACCACTAGTCCGAGCCTGCCAAGGTTTCAGGCTGCTATTTCACAAGGATTGCCTGATACAAAAATGACGAAGATGTCATTCCTCTGAGGGGCAGGAGGAGCCTGAGCATCCATAACTGAAATCGTGACTGGACTAATAATCACAGCTGAACAGATGTTAACCACACCTGTGCCGAAGAAGCCACCAAAGGGCAGTATCAGAAGGGACTACACCCCTATGAAAGGAGCGGAAATATTCATGGTTCCTGACCATTGAATTAGAATGTTCCACAGAGTGTAATTGTCTTAATGACTGAAAGTCTAGACGAGAGATGTATGGTCCACGGATGCAGTCTGAATACTAAGGTGAACCCCATTACTGATGAACTACTGAAAGATCTTCCATCACGGACTCTGATGATAGAGAGGGCGCGTCTTCAGTATATAAGATGAGTCATCCGCTGTATCACTGACCAGAAGGACAGGGACAGAGACAGAGTCATCTAGATGCACTTCTACCATAGAAGGACCCCAAGGGAGGTCTAGGTCAGAGCCATTAGAGACTCCGCCACCAGGAAGGATGTCAAGGAGCTTGGCACCATGTAGGGAGCCGAGAAAGTGCTGAGTGGAATGAGAGAGTCCGCTGGCAGAACAGTACAGAAGAGTTCCTTCAGCAGAAAACTACTGGATGTCACAAGATCCCATGCAGACCGCCACCCACTAAGATGTGTGGAAAAAATAATCCGTAGAACAGGACTTCATTCTGTGGAAACATCGTGCCACAAGTCCGGCGGAAGAAGCGGTCTGCAGAAGGAAATCTGTCACTAGTTCTGCTGGACAGCACCAACTGGCACTCCTGCGGCACCAGCATCACTCGTGGCACAGGAGGGCACCAAGCAGTGCCTATGCCAACCTGGGTGACATCCAAAGGTGCCCGCAGGTACCCCCGGCACCCATAGCAGCAATAGCACCCCATCACCCATGGCACTCATATACCACGCGTGGCACCCCATGGCACCTAAGATTCTCATGGCACCCGCTGGTGCCCGGTACCACCTGCGGTGCCACCCATGGGTGCTTGGTGCTGCCCACACCACCGGCTGGCGCCAGACCACCTGCAGGCATCCATGCCACCGCAAGACACCTGGCAATGCCAGCAGCGCTGGCAACAAAGGCAGCAACAACGCACCCACGGGCGCCAACTCCTGGCGCCGATCCAAACACCAGCAGTGCCGCCACGGCACAGATGCCAAAACCAGCGCCACGGGCCCAGACCCGCGGCACCACTCATGGTGTCGGGCACGCACCAGGAAAACACCGTGAAAAATGCCAATGGACAATCCTGAGAAGAAGGGAGAAGGAGAAAGGTGGTGCTCATGCTGCGCCCCCTGCATGGAAAGAAAGAGAGGGGTAGGCACTAGGGTTGACACAATGGCGAAGGCACCAAGAGGGCACCGCGCTCATAATGATCCAATCAACCCGACTCTGGTTCAGCGGCTCTGAGGCCCAGAGACCCCAAAATCAGGAACACTGGCCTGGAAAACTGGAGAAGTCGAACCCCCTGCTCCACAGGAGCGGCCCAGAGGTGAAACTGCTCACTGGAGCTCCAACGAAGAAAGAGATGAAGTCTGGAGTCGAAGAATGCGGTCGTTAGGAGCAGGGCCAGGGGAAACCCACCAAAGTCGGTTCAGGCCTATCGTCCCTCCTGATGAACAATCCTCGTGCAGACGTACCAGAGGGCAACCTCGAGCGACACAGATGCTTCTTCCCCCAGCAAGGAAGAAGAGCTCGAGGTTAAGCGGAGTCGGATCCCCGGAACCGCTAATTCATGCTTCGGGTGGACTGTCCCCCCAATCAAAGGGCGTGGACCGGACACACAGCCCCCCTCTGCCATAACAACTTTCAAACTAAGTCTTCCTACCATCACTGCTACCGCCTGGGCGACTCCATTGATGGCAGGTGAGAATTTCTTTTCTTCTTCATAATCTTTCTTGTTCATAAAATAAGAAATTACTACTATTAAAATGTTAAATTAAACACTAAAACTGCTGTCATAGACAAAAACTTTGACTCCAGCAGACGAGCGATGTCGACATCCAAGCGCACGACCAAGCGGAAGAAAAGGAACTGAGGCAGTTAGAGGGTCGATGCAGAGATAGCCTACATAGGCGCGAGCTAGTCTTGTGGCCGCGCGATGCATGGTCCTGTCTCAGCGCCAACCCTTCTGAAAATGTTTGCTCCCTTGGTCCTAGTGCCTCCGCTATCCCATTAGTGGTGAATGAGTGATGGAGACTTAGTCCAGGAAGATCAGGGATAGGGTATAGACAATACGGAAGGTCGCTACCAAGATGATTCAAGGGTAATGAGGAAAGCCCTAAAAGGAAAGATTTGAGGGCCTTAACATGTATATGCTGTAGGACAAAAGGCAAAGGGGTGACATGATGGAGATTTACAAATTTCTACATGGAGTTAGAGTGGAAAACAGGGAATAATTTATAATAATTGCGAATAGGGGCACAAGTAAGAACATCATGAATCTGGTGGCTGGGAGATTTTTTAAAAAAGCACTTTTTTGTGGAGAGGGTGGTGTAAAAGTGTAATAAGCAGACAAGGGAGGTGATCCATGCCAAAATAGTAAAAGTATTTAAGCATGGGTGGGATAGGTATAAAAAGCTGGCAAAGGTGGATGGGGAGGAGGGCATGAGGGAAGGAAGTGACCCCTAGGTACTCGCAACACACCACAGGTAGGGTTGGGCAGACTAGATGGGCTGTGAGGACATTTTCTGCCACTACTGCCTAAATTTCTATGTTTATTTTTGTTATGCAATACCAGGTTAACATTTTTCCTTGCATTAATATATATTAAAGATGGGCTCTACAACTGCAAATAAGTTACACAACATTCCATAAAAAGGATGAATTGCAAGCGGTTCTGTTTTTTTTTTTATTTTTTTGTTAATTAAAGACATCAGTATACTAACTGGGTCTTTGTCTCATAAGATTCACTTACAGCTGAGGCCCAAGTCTTATTTTATTTATTTATAAGTTTAACCAGGAAGTACATACTGAGCTGAAAACAGATCATTTCCAGAGGTGTCCTGAGGGAGAGGGGAGTAGGAGATAGCTAAACAAAAATAAAATAAGGTACAATACAATAATATAGTTTTACAAGCAGAATCATGAATATTATCATCATTCTGCTTTTACTAAATCTCCTTTACGTGGATCCCTCCGGATACCCTTCTTACACCCTTTCATCTACCCCCTAAAAGCCTGATACTTTGCAACAACTTCCTTATATTCTGTACTCCTATTCTATTAGCTATGTTGCTCCCTCAACTGCCTCACCTCGTCCCACTCTTTCTTCTCTCCATCCTACCCCAAGCTCATTCTTTGCCTCATTCATCTCTTGCACTTACCTTTGCTCCCAACTCCCCATGACCCCAAAGCAGTCTGAATGTTAGTTTTAATTCAGTTGTGGCCTTTCTTGTAGACTGTGCCCAGAACTTTAGGTAAGGTGTACCCATGAATTATAGGATTTGTGACCACTTGTGTTGTGATTAATTTGCTTGCATCTGCCTTGTTGCGTCTATTATGAGCTCCTTGTACCTTTTACAAAATTGTGTCCCCAGAACCTCTTCGCAAATAAATCTCAATGGTGTTATCCTGGTAAAATAAAAATTGAATTGAACTGAATAGGCAGAATAGTAAATGAAAGCATCTAGAAAAATAACACTAATATTACAGAAAGGAAAATTGCAGAACAATAAAAGGGCAAGCATAGAGAATGGAGAAAAGAGGCAAGGTCACAAGCAGTGCAGGCAGGATGACAAAAGTCAGAAAGAAGAGACTTTAGGGAGGAAGCAGAAGAGGCAGAATGAAGGGGAGGGAGGACCAAAGTTTTGGAAAGCAGTAAGAAAGCATACTGGCCAACAATACATTTTCTAAAAGGAAAAGAGAGAGAATGGAAAGCATTGTTGCGAAGAGGGTAGGAGGAAGGAGGAGGAGGAGGAGGGGAAAGAAGGGATTTGAGATAAGATGGAAGAGTGCCAAACCAGAATTTGGATAAAAAAAAGAGACACAAAGGGAAAGGCGCCTAGCATCAAGAGAGGGAAGGGAAAGAGCTGAGTAAAGAGAGCAGTGGTGAGTATGACAGGCGCAATCTAAAGCAAAGCATCAGAAAGAATGAAAAAGGGGTCCACTCTGGCAAGGGAAGATTTAGGGGCACTACTGCAGACTAAATCACTGTAGTCAAAAATAGGAAGGATAATTTTTAGGACAACTTATCAGTGGGCAGGAAGCAGTATACTTGCTTTATTCCTGTACAAAGCAATATGCTTAGGGTGAAGCGTTTGGTGAATTATATCAATGTGCACAGAGAAATCAAGATGCCGGTTAGGGTAAAACCCTGAGGTACTTAAAGGGAAACTGTTGCAATCTTCAGCTCCCCACCCCCCAAAGCCTTACCCCACCAATTAAGCTTTTCGTAAGGAAAAGACTTTAGTTTATGTGCTGGAACTTAATGTATTTTAATTCAGTAAAGCCTGGGAGTCTGGAACATGATGGACACTGCGCGGTTCCATTTAGTGTGAAAGTTGCAGGCACGCGCTTCGCTTCAATACATTTGTCCTGCGAGCGGTGCAGTGCCACACTTCATACTAACAGAACATCACAAGAGCTGCTCACTATGTTCCAGACTTAGGCTGCACATAATTAAAGTCTTTTCCTTGGCGTAAAAGCTTAATCAGCAAGGGTGGTGGGGGAGGGTCTGGGTGTGAGAAGCTGAAGAATTGGACAGTTTTCCTTTAAAGGAGGAGACCTTTCAATATTAGTACCATCAAGGGTATTAAACAGTAGGGAGAATAGGTTTGGCAAGACTTTGATGGGTACCAAAAGTCATTGAGACTGTTTTTCTGGCACTGAGAGAACACTAGTTATCCTTGAACCAACAATGAATGTCGTCAAATCCAACTCAAGTCGGAGGTAAGGTCACGAGGTAGAGAAGCCAGATGCAAAAGAACTGTCACTAACATACATATGAATAGACACAGATGAACAGACAGAGGGTAGCTCATTTAGGAATACTGAAGAGAATAGGACCCAGGACAGACATTTGAGGGACAACTGAGCTAATGACAAGTGAAGGAATGGATTTTCCTACCCAGACAGCTTGAGACCTGCCTTTAAGGTAGGAACAAAACCAACCGACTGAAGAGTGAGAAAAGCTGGCAGCTTTATGTTTGTCCAGCAGGACAGGATGCGCACAGTGTCAAAAGCCTTAGCAAGATCAACAAAATGTCAGAAATCATCAGTCCTATATCCATACCTGTAGGTACGGAATCAGTGAGCAGTCAGGAGCTGAAGTCAGAATCAAATTAAACAAATTCAGAAATGAGCTCCTCCCAGCCACTGAACCAGGTGCACCAGTCAGGCAGCCAGCATAAGATAGCAAAACAAAAAGCAAGAGCGCAGGCACTCCCAGACAACTAATTGTCTAATGTATGTTGAAACTGCACCATTTTATTGTGTAGACAACGTGATCAGGCACAGAAACCGAACCAAAGCTCCCAACAGTCCTGATAAACGACCCGGTCAGCCTAAAGTGCTAGGGAGCTTTAGTTAGATCTCTCTGCCTTGTGCTGCTGTCTACACTATAAAGTCATGCAGTTTCACCATTCATTTTAAAATTAGTTCTCTGTAGGTACTTAGCCTCTTGCTTATTGCTCAACTGATAACCTGCTTGTGATGTCACAACCGTGGGCATGTAGACAATAAGACCAGAAAAGGTGTGGGTACTGGCGGACACCTGCACACCCAGGGGCATGATGAAGCCAGAAGCTGCAGGTGGAGAGCCTTACAGCACTTGGAAGTGCAGGATATCCGCCACTTCCCCTGTAGCCCGGTGATCAGTTCCTCAGTTTCTGGACAGAAGAGAACTCAGCCCTGAAAGGGTGCATCCAGGATTACATCTTACAGGTTCTGCCGGAATCCAGAAATCCTTAGCCAGGCATGGCGCCTCATACATACCCCTGTTGCAGCTGCCCTGGCGGCCGTATCTGCAGTCTCGTATGAACTCCTTAGAACATGTTTGTTCATGTCAATACCAGACTGAATGACAGCCATAAGCTCAGATTTGTTGTCAGAATCAGGCCGAGCCTTGGCAAAGTCCAAGGCCTTATTCCACAAGGATCTTTGGTACATTACAATGTGTGCCAAAAAACTGAGTGACCTTACAGTGCAGGTAACTGAGGAGTACACTTTGAGGCTCATCTGGTCCAGTTTCTTGGATTCTGAGTCCAGTGGCTGGGAACTCATGTGCTTTGGCTGCTGTGCCCTGCCATGGGCAGCCATCAGCACCATGGAGTCTGCCTTTGGTTGCTCACTCAGGTGAGGTTCTCCTTTTGGCATCCTGTAAAGGCGGTCCGTCTTCCTGGGGACAGCTGAAGTAGTGGAAGGATGCTTCAGGCCAGTTCGTGACCTCCTGGAAAGGCTTTACTAATGGAGGGATGACCAAGGGTTTTGGGTTTGCCAGGCGATGGCTTTCAGGGTCAAGTTCCTCCGTGTCCCACTGGTTAAGGTATTGGATGTGCCGACTACATCCAAAAATGAAGGGTCGTCTGGGGAAACCTGGGAAAGTCCCTCTTACGATCTGGAGAGGGAAGAGGCAGCTCGTCCTCAGAGTAGTAGGAGTCGTCCCCTGCATCTCTGAGGATGAATGCGGACGTCTCTTGGATAAAAGTATGGATAATGGGTGTCGACCATGACCGCCAGGTGCTGGTGACCCCTGGTCGTCATCTCTTGATGGGCAGTTTGGCATTGGAGGCAGTCTCAGAGGCCTCTGGGGCGAGGACTCCCTTGGCGGAACCAGAGGTGGGAGTCCTCTAGGGATAGGGGACTGCTCTCGTGGCCTAGGCAGCAGATCCCCCTTTATGATATTTCACCATGAGTTGAATAAAGCTTCTACCTCTACCAACAGGATGACAGGCTGTGCTGGTGGCAGAGTAGAGATGTTCGGGGCACCTGGCAGCAGCCCTTGCAGTGCATCCAGTGGGACTGTCCAGTCTGCCGGCTCTTTGCCATCAGGCGTTTGGACCAGTGGCACTGTTCCTTCTTGAGTTGTGTTCCCTGGAGGTCGGACATCCAGCTCCTTGGGAGGACGTGGAAACGACAGGTTCGAACCTCTGTCGAGAGGCCCGACATATGGTCCTCAGGCATGTGATCTGTCACCTGGTCCAAGTCTGTCCTTCGGAGCAGATGGCCATTAGAAGGGGCATCTGGTCTGGTTCTGATGCTGTATCAGAAGGCCCTGAGGTCTGATGACATTTTAAAATGGTCGGCCGCCCTGTCACGAGGTGACTGGTGCTTCTGCTGGCGCTCTGATTCCTGGTGTGTGGTAGTGCCGCCCGACCCCTTTTGACCACCTGTCAGAGGACTCCAATGTTTTGCGGGCAGTAGGACTCGAGCAGGCAGCAGACTCTGACTTGCCACCTGAAGAAGATGCCTATCCATCTGACTTAGACCCTAGCGACTGCTTGTGGAGCCTTAAAGCCAGGGACACTGGGGTGGATGAACTCCCATGCCCAGAAGACTCCCTGTCCTGTGACTGAGAAGAGGCAGGAGTCTTCTCCACAGTAACCCCGGGAATGGTTAGAGGGCCGGGGGGAACAGATACCAACCTCCCACTAGAGGCGGAGGATGTGGAGGTCGTGTGAGGGGGACCTGGGGTGGGATTCTGACCTGGCTTGATCCTCCTCCCTATGATGGTACTTCCTGCCAGATTTCTTCTCTCTGGGGGAGGATTCCCTAGCTGAGGAAGAGGAACTCTGTCCGAAAGGGTCCTCTGCATGGCGGCCACTTGCTGTTCCAGAAGGTATGATTTCATTGTCGAGTCGGCAGATTCTAGTCTTCTTGTTGAATTTTTGACAATGCTGGCAGTCATCTGGCTTGTAGCACAGACCCAAGCAGATAAGGCAGGCCAAGTGGCAGTCTCTAGCCGGGATATGCTTGCCACACATGCACTTAGACTTCCACCGATGTGAAGATGAAGAAGACATGCACAAAACAAGGAAAAAGGTGAGGAGAAATATGCTAACGAACAGTAACTGCGCGAAGAGCGAAAATGGCAGTCAACTGCAAGAAGCATCCATGGAGCCGATACTCGTGGGTCGACGGCGGGAAAAGAACTGGGGTGGTGCTGGGGGACCACCCCTTTATACCATGCTTGATATCGGGGCAGAGCCGACATCAGGGGGTGGTCCCCCATCTAGGACTGCTAGCTAGAAATTTTTCTGTGAGGTCCTACTGCATAGTCCTAATGGTGTTACAGGTGCAGTTACTAGAGCAGAAGTACTGTACAGACCCCCAGCAATCAGCTAGCAGGGGGACAAGGAGATACTAGAATCCATTTACAATAGGAGTATAAAGGGGGATGTAGTGGTGGGCGACTTAATTAACCAGACATAAATTGGGAAACCATTCCGCTGCTACAACAAGAAGCAAAGACTTCCTTGACACTCTCCACTTATCGGCCTAATGCAGCTTGTCAAGGAACCCACGAGGGGGAAGCCATCCTTGACCTGTTACTCACCAACAGTGACATTATATCAAGGGTAGAAGTTGAGAGCAACCCAGGATCTAGCGACCACCAGATGGTATGGTTCCAGGTTAAAACAGAAAAAGAAATCAAGCACATTAAAACTAAAATCTTGGACTTCAGACGTGCAGATCTTGGTAAAATGAGTGAAAAGCTCAGACTTAACCTGGCTAAATTAACATGGACAGACGGAGCTGATAAGTATTGGGCATCTCTAAAGGAAGCTATCATAGGAGCATCAAAACAATGTATGACATGTGTGAGTAAAGCCAAGAAGAGAAGAAAACCCCCTATGGTTCTCCAAGGAAGAGGCCACCAAGGTCAGGGAGAAATAAACTGGCCTTCAAAAGATGCAAGCAAACAGGATGTGAAAAAGACAAAGACATACAAGGAGAAACTGAAGAAAGCAGAAAAGCAAATCAGGGCAGCTAAGGCACAAACAGAAGAAAGGATCGCCTTGGAGGTCAAAAAGGGAGACAAGACCTTCTTTAGCTATATCAAGGAGAAAAGGAAAACCAGTGGAGGTATAGTCAGACTTAAAGGGGAAGATGGGGAATGCACAGAGAATGACAAGGACAAAGCAGTAATCCTTAACAGATACTTTTGCTCAGTATTTACTAAGAAAAAGTTTGTGGTCCTACCTTGACAGAAAAAGTGCAGACAACAGCACTATGAATTCGCAACTTTCACAAGGGATAGTGTCCAGAAGGAGCTAGAAAAATTAGGGTTGACAAGGCCATGGGTCCTGATGAAATACACCCAAGGATACTGAAGGAACATAGGAAGACATGGCAGCACCGCTGAATGAACTGTTTAACCTCTTGCTTGAGGTCAGGGAAATTCCTGTGGACTGGAGAAAGGCCACAGTTGTCCCTCTTCATAAAAAAGGCAGTAGGGAAAGTGCTGGCAATTACCGCCCGGTAAGCCTGATCTCTAGCGGCAAAACAATGGAAACCCTAATTAAGGAAAGAATGATATCCTTTCTCAAAGAAAATGATATCATGGACCCAAGACAGCATGGCTTCACCACAGGAAGATCATGCCAGACAAACCTAATAGATTTCTTCAATTGGGTAACAAAGACAGTAGATCAGGGCAGCACTGTGGATGTAATATAACTAGACTTCAGCAAAGCCTTTGACTCGGTCCCGCATAGAAGACTACTTAAACTTGCCAGTACAAGAGTTGGGCATAAAGTGGTAAACTGGGTATGGAGATGGCTTACTGGAAGGACTCAGAGGGTACTGGTAAACAGCCAACTATCAGAGGAGAGAGAAGTAACTAGTGGTGTGCCACAGGGATCTGTGCTGGGGCCTATACTCTTCAATATTTTTATCAGTGACATATCTGTGGGCCTAGAAGACAAGGGGTGTCAATTCGCAGACAACTCAAAAGATATGTAAATAGGGCAGACACTCCAGGGGAGTGGAAAGGATAAGGGCTGATCTTCAAAGCCTAGAAAGGTGGACAAAAACTTGGCAATTAAATTTCAAAGCCCAAAAGTGCAAGGTCATGCACCTACAGAGGAAATATCCTTGTGAGAAATACCTCCTGTGTGGAGTGAAACTGGAAATCACAAAGCAGGAAAGGGATCTGGGGGTGATTATAACAGATGACCTGAAAACATCTAAGCATTGTGAAAAAGCAGCGTTAAAGGCAAACAGTATCTTAGGCTGCACAGGAAGAAGAATTATGAGTAGAAAGAGGGAGGTCATTATGCCACTGTACAGATCAATGGTAAGGCCTCACCTGGAGTACAGTGTGCAGTTCCAGAGACCTCACCTCAGAAAGGACATAGACAGACTGGAGACAGTGCAAAGGAAAGCTACAAAAATGATACTTGGACTCCACAACAAGACATACGAGGAACATCTGCATGACCTAAACATCTACTCCCTGGAACAACGCAGAGAAAGGAGGGACATGATCGAAATCTTCAAGTACTTGAAGGGAATAAACAAGGTCCAGGTTCAGGATCTATTTCAGATCAAGAATCATGCAAAAACAAGGGGGCATGGCATGAAGCTGGAAGGAGGCAAGTTCATAGAAACAAGAAAGTTCTTCTTTACCGAGAGGGTGGTGGATACTTGGAATGGCCTTCCACCAGAGGTTGTGGAGATTAGGTCAGTCGGATCATTCAAGAAGGCATGGGATAGGCACAAAGGTATTATAACACTGAATAGCAGTTAAGAAGGGGGGCTGGGGGGAAGACTGGATGGACCATACAGTCTCCTTCTGCCGTCACTTTCTGTTTCTATGTTACCTGCTGCAAGAGCTCCCTCTCAGTAAGATCTACTGCTACAGGTGAGTAACCTGGTTTTCTAGGGCGTGGCTATGATGTTCTAGCCACACTTGTTGGCAGACTCCTAGCAGTTCTCCAGGAGGAGGGGTAAGGCACACACCCCCTATTTAGGGAACAGAGACTGGAAAACTGAGGCCACAAAACCAGCATCCCGGCGTGGCTCAAGGTCAATGTGGTAGTGGGAAATAAAGGTGTGTGCTGACTTCCAGGTAGCAGCCCTTCAGATTTCCTGGATAGGGACATCCCTGGAAGCAGCCACTGAGGCAGCAGTATGGCGGGTGAAATGAGCCTTCAGCCCTATGGGAGGCTCCCTACATGCCAATCTATTGTGGAGGCCATTGCTAGATACAATCCACTTGCCAATCATCCACTTAGCTGCTGGTCTGCCAGGTGTGGCTTCAACATAGGTGACAAACAGCTGGCAAACCTCTCCCTGAACTCCAGTAGTGTGCTCCTTGTAATAGGAAAGCACTTGCCGCAGGTCCAAAGTACTGAACCTGTGCTCAGCCTCTGAGGTGTGGTTGAAGTACACCAGGAGGTAAATCACCTGGTTAAGGTAAAACTCAGACACAACCTTCGAGAGGAACTTTGGGTTGGGGTGAAGGATAACCTTGTCTCTGTGGAAAACCAGGTAAGGAGACACCACCGAGAGCACCTGGAGCTCACTGATCCTTCTGGCTGACGTGATAGCCACTAAGAAGGCAGTCTTCCACGACAGGTGAGGCATCAGACCTCTGCATCGGTTCAAATGGCTTGCCCATGAGCTTTCCCAATACCAGTAACATGTCCCAAGGTAGTGGTGCTTCATGCACCGAAGGGGAAATATGATCAAGACCTTTAAAAAAAAGCACCAAACCACCTTCTCCTGCACCACCGACTGCTGACCAGCCCACGCTCTGTAAGCAGAGATGGCTGCCAGGTGCACCTTGAGGGTCTTCGACCTAAGGCCTGACAGAGAGAGACCAAAGGTAGTCAATGAAGCTAGCCTCTAGACAGGACAGAGGGTCCAGCACCTTGCCCTGACACCAAATGGAGAACCTCTTCCATTTGAAGGCATAGCATTTTCTTGTTGACTCCTGAGATGCCTCAACAAAGTTGAGAACATCTTCGGAGAGACACAAAGCCTGGAACTCTAGCTGCTCAGGAACTAGGCTGTCAGGTGAAGGGATTGAGGGTCCAGATAGAGCACCTTCCCCTAACTGATGGAAAGCAGGCCCGGGCGGAGAGGAAGACGCCTCAGGAGCCTGTTTGAGGTTGAGAAGATCAGGGTACCAGAACTGGTGTGGCCAGTCTGGAGCCACCAGGATCACCCATGCCTTGTCCCTCCTTGCCTTGAGCAAGACTCTGTGTATCAAGGGAAGCGGAAGGAAGGCATAGAAGAGGTCTGGGGTCCAGGGCCTTGAGAAAACATCCCCGTGCAGCTTTCCCTGCTGAGGGGGCGGGCGTAATACATCCTCAGCTTTGCGGTCTCCCTGGAGGCAAACAGTCCCGCCATCAGGGTGCCCCACTGAGAGAAGAGACTGTGGACTATCTCTGGGTGGAGACACCACTTAGGAGACCCCTCGCCCACACAGCTGAGAGCATCTGCCAGTTGGTTGGAGACACCGTCCACATGGGTGGCCAGGAGATCGGCCTCTAGGCTGCGCACGAGGGTCCAGATGTAGAGAGCTTCCTTGTATAGGGGCAGGGAGTGCGTCCCACCCTGCTGCTTGTTGAGGCAGTACATGACCATGGTGTTGTCTGTCCAGATCACGACCACTTTGCCCTGAATGTGAGGAGTAAAGGCAGTCAGTGCCAGCCGAATTGCTCAGAGCTTCAGCAGGTTGATGTGGCATCGGGACTCCTAGGGGGACCAGAATCCATGAACTCTGCGTTTCCCCCAGATGGGCACCCTAGCCCACTAGAGCAGTGTCAGTCATCAGGATGACCTTCGGCTCTGAGCGGACAAACAGGATCCCTTCCTGCAAATGTTCTGGGATTAACTACCACTAGAGGGCATCCCACATCCACTGGGTGGAAGTGACCTCTGCGCCAAGACCACTGGCTAGCCAACTCCCACTGCAGAGACCGCATTCTCCAGCAGGCTGATCAGAAAACGCTGGTGCAGGCCAAAATGTAACCCAGCAGGTGCAGTAAGTGACGGGCAGGGCGCAACTGCCCAACCAGAAATGACTGGGCAAAGGAGGAGAGAGCCTCACCCTGGGTCTGCAAGAGTTGAGCTCTGCCCTGATGAAGCTGATCACCTTCAAAGGTACGAGTTCCAACTTAGCCTTGTTGACCAGGAGGCCAAGAGAGAGACACAGGTCTGGAGGGGCAGGTCCTGGACTGCTCCATCTTCTGCCTGGAGGGACCTGCAATCAGCCAGTCATCCAGTTAGGGGTAGACCAGGACTCCTCGCTGCCTAAGGTGGGCTGCCACCACTGCAATGCATTTGGTGAAGACCCTGGGGGCAGAGGACAGGCCGAATGGCATGGCCTGAAACTCACAGAGGGTTCCCTCCACTCGGAAGCAGAGAAACCGTCTGTGAAACAGACAGATTGGGACGTGAAAGAATGCATCCTATAGATCCAGGGAGCAGAACCAAATGTTGTGCTCTAGTGATGGTATGATCCAAGAGTTACCATCCTGAAGGTGCGTGACTTGAGGAACTTGTTCGGGTTGTTCAGATCTAAGATAGCTTAACAGCCACCACCCCCCCAATCTGTTTTGGCACCAGAAAGTACCTGGAGACAAACCCTGGGTGTTCCAGAGGGTACATGCACAGGAACAAAGACCTCCTTGTGGAGCTGGGCAATGTCATCCCAAGGGCCAACAGAATGTCTGCGGATACCATATCCTCCTATGGGGCACAGGCTTGGCAAGGCAGGTATTGCTCAAATTCCAGAGGCAGACCCTGACCAACCACTTCAAGAACCCACCTGTCTGTGGTGACAGCGGACCAGGCAGAAAGGAAGAGGTGGAGCGGGACCCCCAAGGGAGGACCCAGGGGTGGCATGAAGGGCACGAGGGAGGCACCTCTCATCCTATCACTGGTCAGGCTTGGAGGAGGAGGAGAGCCTGTCTGACCACTGGGGCCTCTTCCTCCAGGCTTGTGGACAACTGAGACCACCGACTTCAGCCGAGGTTGCCAGGCTGGATCCTGGTTTGGCTGCAGGTCTAGAGGTGGAGACGAAGGGCTTCTTTTCTGCTGCTTGGAGCCGTTGGGGTCCCTCTTGGTGGATGTCACGAGTCCAAGGGGAACTGGACTTCTCAATGTAGGTGGGTGGCCCTCGATCCACAGGACGAACAGGTCAGTGCCTAGGAAAGGACATCTGCCAGCTTATGCTGGTGTCTGCCATGACAGCAGAGGCCAGCTAAGCCCTGCAGAACATGGCCACCGCGGCTGCCACATAACGGGCACAGAAGTCCCTAATATCCATGGCTGTCTGGAGCTGCTGCTTAGCCACACCCTGGATCCTGTCCTGACCTGCTTTGACCCGCGGTCTGGAGGTCCACTGGAAGATAAGGAAGCACCGCATCCAGAGTGTCAAACAGCGCACGAGAGAAGTGGGCCATCAGAAGGGCCAAGCTTGCCTGACCAAGCAAAGAGACAGAATAGACCTTTTCCACTGAATGGTCCAATTTCTTGGACTCCTTGTCGGACGGTTTGTCAACGTCTCCCGCATTGCCGGAGCGCTGAAACGCAGAATCCGCCACCAAGCCCTCAGCTGAGGGGTGTTCTGTGAACCCTGAAAGGGAACTGGTGGGAACCGCACACTTCAGGGCCATATGAGGCAATGGAACTGGACAGGAAGCGAGTCGCTGCCAGAGCTCCAAAGCAGGGCCACGGATGGACTCTGCTACTGGGAAGGCTGCCCAGGCGAGTCACCCCAGTCCAAGATTTCAGTAAGAGGGTACCAAGCCCTTTTCTGAATGGGTTCCATCTTAAGACTCATGGATTCCGAGATCAGGCAGAGAAGGCCCATGAAGGAGGTCAGGCCTTCATCCATGGAAAGACCTCGAACTCCGAGGAGTCATCGAAGATGGGTCGACTGCTCGAATACCTGCTGACCCTCCATGGACGGTCAGGGGTGATGGTGACTGACAGTCGATTGTGAATGAATCAGTCACAAAACTGGACTGTCTTTACGGTATGCTGTACGCCCATTGGCTCTTGCTCTGCACCAATGGCGTGCAGCTCACCGGCAGTCAGTCGGCGGGTGGCGGGCGGCAGGCGGTGGATGCTGCCGCCCACCGCCGCCGGGGAGCGGTGGTGGGGCTTCATGGGTGGGGTGGGGGACACTAGGCACCAGGGATGTGTTGGGGGTATTTAATGCATACATCCCGCTGAACGGGAGTTTCGGTCCACTGGACCACCAGGGCTATGTTCAGAGGAGAGGGGTTGTATTTAAAGTGATTCAGCCCGATCAGGCTTCTGGTCCACTGACCACCAGGGATGTATTGGGGGTTGTTTTAAACCAATGCAGCCTGCGATCGGCTGCAGGCGCTCGTCCCGACGGCTGCTGCCTGGCAGGGTGCCAGGAGCAAGTCCTCGGGATCGGGCGACCACATGCTAATGGCATGCAAATGGGCTATAATCCGATGCAAATGGCCCCTCGCCTTGCATGAATTATGGCCCCATTTGCATGTCACCTTTGAATATCGGGATTTTGCGCATGGCTCAATGGTACTTGCGCCACCGCATGTTGAATGCTGCACTCTGACAACTTGCGGTGGCGCAAGTTCCACTGCGCCATGCACAGTGGCTGTGGCTGGGGGTGATATTCAAAGCAGTTGCTCAATAGTGCAACTCCTTTGAATATCGCCCCGGCCACACCCCTGCGCAACTATTTTGCGCAGTGCAAGGGCTTGCGCCTCAGAATGGCGCAGTTTGAATATCCAGCCCTTAGTGTTTTAACTAGATCTACTACCTGGCAAGCATTTGTGAGCATCAGATATTGTTTACTGTGTTTGCCTTTCCCTGTTTTATTCTTTTGCTGCTGTTCCTTTTTCCTTTTCCTTGGACCCCTTCCCCAGGTCATACCTGAAAAGGGGCTTCATCTCACGGTGCCTTTGCTGGACAAACATTCTCAAAGCACAACTTCTATGTAAATGGTTTTCAGTATCTGATGTTAGAAGAACAACATCTTTACAGAAACACTAATGGAGTAAATATTATTTACCAAGATTCCCCTTGGCAGTACCCTAGAATTTTCAACAAGTTTGGTCTTGTACAGATAGTCACAGAGTTACTGCCTCCAGCATATTTTTTTCTACCTTGGCTGGAGTTACTACAGTGAATCTGGATTCTAACTCTTCACATTAGTGGACCACCTGTCCTGTGAAATTTAAACATTAAAATTAAATTTGAAAAAAAAAAACTAAACTCCTCCTCATATTCAAACCCACTGTCTCATGCTTGCTTGCCTGTGTACATGTCCACTGCACCACTGCCCCACACTGAAGTACGGTAAATGGCAGCTCCTGTGGTGCGGCAGTTAATTCACACAAATACAGAGCAAGTAAGCCAAGCTATGTGGGTTGTAGGCAAATTTTCCAACACAGGTTTATTGAGATGAAATACTAGAAAACAGCTTACCTCCCTATGAGGAAATTAGGCACACTTCTCGACTGGCACCACTATGCAGTTCCTACACTGCTCTGGCAAGGCAGGACTGCCAGGAGGAGACACCTGTGCTAGTGGCCAGGGAGGATGTGAGGGTCCTCCGTAGTGGAGACCCCAAGGAGGGTGGAAGAGGACTGCAGAGGAGGAGGAGATGGAAGCAACTTCTGGTGGGGGAGTTGATTGTGAGGGGGATAGATTCGGGAACAAGAAGGGGGAGAGGTTTAGGTACCCACATGGCACTATGCCGGAAGGGATGGGAAGTGGATCCCAAGGATCGCTAGGGCAGTAGGATGGGAGGTGGAGCTGGATGTCATTGTCCACTGGGGTCTAATGACCTGGCTAGGGATGGGTGGAAGAGTGCAGGGGGATTCAGGGAGCCGGGAAGGGCTCTTAGACAGGTAGCATGTTCGGTGGCTTTCGCGGAAGTGCTGCCTGTCTCTAACGGGGAGGAGAGGGATCTCTGTTCCAGGACCTTCAACTCATGGTTAAAGGAATGGTGCAGAGAGGAGGGGGTTCGGCTACACTAAGGATTGGGGATCCACCTGGAGGGATAAGGGTTTTAACAGGGGTGATGGCCTGCATCCATCCAGGAGGGGAACCACAGTCCTCAGTAGACAGTTTAGATGTTACTTTGATGAACATTTAAACTTGCCAAGGTGGATGGCATTAGAAATAGGGGAGACAAAACTGCCCCCTCCCCACAGGCTGAAGTAGAGAGTAGGGAGAACCTGAGGGGAGTGGAATCCCCCATGGTGCAAATTAATAAAGGTAGCAGGGTGGTAAAAATGAAGAGGGATGACAATGTGAGCATTACAAGGGAGGGGGAGGCAAAAAAGGAAAAAGTGTGGTAACAAACAGAGTGGTAACAAAATCTGGAAGGTCATGTGTGCGAATGCTATTAGTCGAGGAAATAAGATTCTGGATCTAGAGGCCAGCCTGGATATCGTGGCCATTACTGAGTCATGGTGCACTGAAAACCATGACTGGGACATGGCCATACTAGGCTATAATCTGTTCAGGAAGGACAGGGTGGGAAGGAAAGGAAGGGGCGTGTGCTTTATTTGAGGGAACGCATAAAAGCAATGGAGATACAGGAAATTTTGGGGGGGGGGCAGAGGTACTCTGGGTCACCCAAGAGAGGGGAAATGGAGACTGTTCACACTGGTGTAATCTACAGCCCTCCAACACGGGGGAGGGACTAGATAAGGTACTGGTTAGACCCCGGAATCAGTTGAAAAACCAATTACGACTGATTTACCACACATTATGACGTATTTTTTTAACTAGTTTGAAATTTCTGACTTCAACTAACTGAAGAAAATCCAACCAATTTTTTTCAACTTTCACCATCGCTGAATTTTATTATGTGGTAGTTTGTCATACTTTTTTAACTTTGTATCTTTTTTATTAAAATTTTGACTATAAAAGTTAATCAATTATATGGAAAAGTCCCCCCCTTGAAATCAGTGGGGCTCGCGCACACACACAGCCTTTGCCTTCTGACATCACAAAACGGGGCTGCATGTGCCTATATGAGGGCATGTTGGTGGGTTAAGGTCAGGATGCAGTCGATTTGGGATTTAGCAGCATTGTAACTTCATAAATGGGCAGAAACAAAAGGAATTATGTATGCCCCTCAGATCTTGGGCAGGTGAGGTATTGCATATATTGGAGGGAGCAGCAACTAGGCAGCAGCAGCTAAGAAGCTAGCTGCTCTTTAAAATGCAAATACAAAGTGCAGTGAAGCAAATCTACACACAGCAGGGACCCACTAAAGCACAATAACCGGTCAACAACAACAAAATATACTAAGTACCTGAAAGTAACAAGCTGAAGCAGGGCAGTAAAACACTATACGGTACAGAAAAATAAGCAGCAGTAATACTAGTTACTTAGAAAAAGAACTGTGAGTCTAAAATACAGTATAGGTAGGGCCTCTTAAACACCCTACGGAAGCTAGAAGGTACCCTTTTGCAAACAGAGCTAACCATCAATATATGTTAGTTTACTAGCAGTCGTAAATTCTGTGAGACTAACAACAGTTTAAGGAAGGACCCCTAGAAATACCTCCTGTATGGTATACTAGAACTCAGATGTACCCATAGTTTAAATTTAAAGCAAAAAAAAAAACTCATGCATATTAAAAAACATTTTCTGACAGTTTCTGAACTTGATTTGGCTTTCAGCATGTACACTAATGTGTTTTGTAAAATTTTATTCATCTTGCCGTGAGGACTTAAATATATAGTCAATCCGATTCCCACAGTGACAAACAACAAACATTTTGTCCATTGGACCAACCAAACATGCTCCACACTCCAGCCTCCTATGGGTCCAGGAACTCACCACCCGACCACCTGCGTCTGGCCTGCTCCTTGACCTCGTGGGGAGTCTGACTTACTCACAATGCCACCACAGTCAGAGAGAGCACAGCCAGGCCACCAGCAGTAGATCGATGATGATCGATCACCTTGGCTTTTCAAGTTCGGCCCCTCAGGCCCCACAGCCCCCAGGCCCTCAACCAGCCAGGCACGCAGCAGACACACAGACAGACTTAGTAGTCTGTGAGAGACCATCCTCCTTTTTCCTACTGTCCACTGCCCACTGCCCAGCCCTGGTGGGCCTTACATATACATCCCATACAGTACCTTGCTCACTGTAGTAGCCTGTTGCCAGTTCGGTCAGGTGTTGGGTGATGATTTGGTCATCGTCGTCGGGTGGCTCCATGGCTCAGGCTGCTGCTGCAGCTCTACTCAGTGGTGGTGCCAGTGTTTTTTTTGTGCTGTGTTCTCCCTCCTCCCAACCCACACTCACGTCCCCACTCTGGTACTCCGCACAGTGGAACTAGTGCACCTACCACTCCTTCTCCTCGCCGACTCTGAAGACCTGATGGAGACTGAGTGAGAGTCGCCCAACGGGCCCAGCCAATGGGGTCAGGGGCTGATCCTGACCACGACCAGACCACTGACTTGCTGCCTTCATACAACTGCTGCCTGGCTTTGCTGGAGGACTGACTGGGACCTGCACAACCACACACTAGTCTCTCTCTCTGGGCACCGGACACATTAGGACAGTGGACACAGTTAACTTATTTTTAAATTAAAGGCCAAACTTTGTCCCTGTAGAAAAATGCTGCTTGTTTCATTGCCCCCACACCAGCACAGATGCCGCCTCTCCTAACAGTCTCATCTCCTACCTAGGCATGATCTCCCCACCACCTCATGCAGCCAGTCACAGACACTCTCAAGCTCCTGGCTCCTCCTTTTATCTCTCCTGATTGGTGGATGCTTCGTACCCAGGAGCTAGGGGTGCATTTCATTGATTGTAAGACTTGGGCCAGCTGTTGAGGACCATTAGATATTTGCAGCCCCCCTCTCCCCCCGGAAAGAAAAAAAGAAAAACACATTGTAATGCACCACAAAAACAATCCTGGATGGGTCATGGAATCGTCAACTGCAGTGGATTTCAACTCCACTATTTTATGACTGCAATCCAATGCAATTGCAACTGCACTGAATTTCAGTTGACTATTTCAACTGTCGATGACTGCTCCAAGGTCTAGTATTGGTGAAAGCTTTTGGCAAGATGGGAGAAGGGGGAGGTAGGGGACTTCAATCTGCTGGATATAGACTGGAACCTCCAGGGACAGTTGCAATATAAGGGATTGCTAGCTGCACACTCAAGCAGACATAATAGACCACATGGCCTCTATCTGCTGTCAGTTTCATATGTTCATATGTTCATACGTATGTGGCTTCAGCTAGAAACTGGGACACCCTGGACTCCCTCCAGGGAACGTTCCTCAGGCAACTAGTCAATGAACCCACTTGTGATGGGGCAGTACTGGATCTGGTACTCACTAATTGGGACAGTGTTGCAGACATCAAGGTGGGAGGCCACCTGGGGATCAGTGGTCACCATACAGTGTGGTTTAATGTAAGGATGGCTGCAGAGTCAAACTACATGAGGGCAAAGGTCCTGAACTTTAGGAGAGCAGATTTTATAAAGTTGAGTGAATGCCTCAGGGATGAACTGGTTGGGGGGATGACATAGGTGAGGTGGAGGAACAGTAGGCAAAGCTAAAAAGAGCCATAGTGAAGGCAACAAACCTTTGCATTAAGCAAGTGAGCAAAAGCAAGAAGAAAAAGAGACTGCCATGGTCCTTGAAAGAGGTAGTGGAAAAGGTAAAAGTTAAAAGTGTAGCATACAGAAGGTATAAGGAGACACAGAGTGAGGAGGTTAGGGAGGTCTATCAGGGGAAACAGAGGAAAGCAGGGAATGCAGTAAGGAGTGCAAAAGCACAAACTGAAGAGAGAATAGCTCAGGCAGTAATGAAAGGGGGCAAGCCATTTTTAGGTTTTTAAAGAAACAGAGGAAGACCATGGGTTAGATTGTAAAGTTAAAAAGGGAAGGGGAGATGTGCAGAGGAGGACCAGGAAAGACAGACATCCTGAACAAATACTTTTGTATAGTATTCACAGAGGAAGGAGAAGGGGAAGGGTCACAAAAAAAGTAACGGGGGCATTGAAGGGAGGGGACACTAGTCCTTTTTCGGAGAAGAGAATCCTGAAGGAACTCGCAAATCTAAAAGTGGACAAAGCGATGGTGCCAGACAAAGTGCATCCAGGGGTATCAAGGGAGCTCAGGGAGGTACTGGCTTAACCTCTGACAGTCCTGTTTAACATCTCATTGGAAACAGGAGTGATTCCAGATGACTGGAGGAGGGCAGATGTAGTCCCACTTCACAAAACTGGTAGCAGGGAAGGAGGCTGGCAATTATAGGCCAGTCAGCTTGACATCAGTGGTGGGAAAGTTAATGGAATCACTGCTGAAGGAAAAGATGGTGGAATATGTTGAATCTAATGGGTTACAAGACCCGAGGAAGCATGGATTTACGGGGGATGGAGGGGGATCATGTCAAACAAATCTGATAGATTTCTTTGACTGGGTAAACAGGGAACTAGATCAGGTTGAAACAGTGGACAAGGCCTACCTAGATTTCAGAAAGGCTTCTGACACTGTTTTACATAGGAGACTAGTAAACAAGCCAGATACTGTAGCTTAGGAGTGGGTCCAAAGGTGGTAAACTGGATAAGAAACTGGTTAGGGTATAGGTGGCAGTGGGTGGTGGTAAATAGAGTTCACTCTGAGGAAGGGAGGGTGACCAGCAGGGTGACTTAGGGATCAGTGCTAGGTCTTTATAAGTGGCATTGCAGAAAAGCTGGAAGGGAAGGTTTGCTTCTTTGTGGATGATGCCAAAATTGGCAATACAGAGGACACTCCGTGTGTGTGTGTGTGTGTGTGTGTGTGTGTGTGTGTGTGTGTGTGTGTGTGTGTAAAGGATGAGGAGTGATCTGCGAAAGCTCAAGGAGTGGTCAAGGGTATGGCAGCGAGATTTCAATGTGAAAAAGTGCAAAATAATGCACTTCAGGCATAGAAACAAAATCCAGGGGCAGAGTACAAAATGGGTGGGATGGTACTGATGACCATCAAGCAGGAAAGAGACATGGGGTAATCATATCTGATGACCTAAAGGTGGTCAGGCAGTGGGACAAGGCAGTTGGGAGGGTTAGTGGAATGCTGGGGTGCATAGGGAGGGGTATCACCAGCAGGAAGCTATATCGCTGAACTCTTTAAGCGTCACCAGGTTTTTACTCGCTGAGGAGATATTCCTATTTACTGCTAGACATACCTAGGGTAAGATCCTGTTATGTCAAAGCAGCAGTCAGCCATGCACTCTCAGCCATATGGAATACCCTACAGAAATCATTGAAACTTACCAAAATTATCTGCCTGCAGACCTTTAAATCCATGTTGGACCACTCCTTGCAGGAGGAATGTAACTGTTACACATAAATGGCACTCAAAACTCCTGGAGGATGCCTGCTCTGTGTTGTACCACCCATACAGCACTTGATGATATTTACCAAGTTTTGTTGTAGTGCATTATGTACCCTTTTATTCCTTCTCTTTCTCTTTCCCCAAACAGTTATGTATTACATTTGTTCTCTGACTATAGCTTAGTTAAGGTTGCTTTTTTTGTTGTATAATATAGATCCAATCAGTTGAAATGTTTTTCTTTCATTTTGTCTTATTGCACTCAAACATTGTATGTATTGAAATGCTCTTCTGCTGTTGAAATGCCCTTCCTTCTGTTGATGTGTAACCAGATCATCTGTTAGAAATGTCTATTGTACTGTATTCAAACATTGTATGTATTGAAATGCCCTTTCCTCTGTTGCATCCCTCCAGGACCGCCTTGTAAATGAGCTTGCTCAATGGAGTTATTCCTGGTAAAATAAAAATTGATTGATTGATTGAAAGAAGGAAGTGGAGTTTCCCCCCTTATAGCTCACTGGTAAGATCTCACCTAGAGTACTGTGTCCAGTTCAGAAGACCACATCTCTGGAAGGACATAGCTAGAGTGGAGGTGGTCCAGAGGAGGGCAACTAAAATTGGTGCAGGATCTGCATCAGAAGAAATTACAGAGACCTTTAAATACCTCATGGGGGGGGATCAATAAATACAGGAGGTGAGTATTTTTCAGACAAAAAGGTGCTCAAAAACAAGGGGACATGCTATAAAGCTGGAGGCATAGGCATTGGCAGGCATACTCAGTGCACTGTGTGGAGTACAGTAAAATCTGGAAAATCCAGGGGCAACACGAGCCTCAGGATGGGGCAACAAATGCAAACAGAGCTGGAGTAAAATAATTAAGCTTCCCTTTCCAGTCTTCTGCCTGGGGGATTACACAGCAGCTAGTGAGTACTCAAGTGACCTTGTGAGTGGAGGTGAGGTGGGGGCTATATGCCATGAGTGTGACCCAATGCAGTTTGTTCCTTTGGACCTCTCTAAGGCTGGCTACTTTAATGTGGTACAGAGGCTTAACACAATATATCCTAAACATTTTAACTAAAATCCAACCAACTTCCCTCTGATTAGTAGTCTGTGTGTTAGATAAAGTAAAATGTTGTGAATCTTTGAGGATCTTTGGTTTACTACTCATTGTTGATTGAAGTGGGGGGGGGTGCAGAGCAGTGTTTGTGTGGCAGAGAGCACATCTTTTGGTTTGTGTTCACATGGGGAGGCAACAGTTCCATCAACTCTCAAGTACAAGTTTAAAATTCCTGGCTACACTCCTGGGCCTGGAGGGGGGTAGATTCAGGAGAGTTGTGAGGAATCACTTCTTCACAGAAAGAATGGTGGATTCCTGGAACAGCCTTCCAGCATAGTTGATGAGGACGAAAACAGCGGTGCGGTTCAAGAATGCATGGGATAGGAATAAGTGAATTTTAGGGGAAAAGATGGGGGGAGAATGGTCTGGAGATAAATTAATACTGTAGGCAGGGAAAAAATTGGCAGACTAGGTGGGTCAAGTGTTCCTTATCTGCCGGCAAATTATGTTTCTATGTACATGTGATACCTGTTCCATTAGCATAACAAGGCTTCCAATTCAGATCAATAAAACAGGTAATTATTCATATCCTGCTAACATTTCTCCAGACTTGCACTTACTGTTTTCTTCAAAGACACAGACCAGGATTCAAACAGGTTCATCAGATCATGTATTTTCTGGGTGTGTACAGCACAGAAACATAGAAGTTGTCGACAAATAAGGGCCCACAGGCCCACTACCCTGTTACCGTAGTTATCGTGACTTCATTATAATCATTAGACCACAGGGTTTCAAGAAAATGTTAATTGGGGGTTGGGGAGCATAGCTTCAGTGCATATATAAGGGACTCAACAAATTCACCAACACTGACGTTACTAGCACCAGCAAACTCTTGTGTTAATCCATATAAATAAATTGCTAGAATTTGAGACATATTTAGGCATATGAGTAAAAAGGTACAGCTATATTTTAGTGCCAAATGCTCTAGCCATTGCTTGAAATGAACTCTCTTCCTCTCTCTGATTGCAGAAGTAAAAGGTTTATCACTTAAAATAACTGAATTTCATAGAGGGACATTAGTCGTTGGAGGAGATCTCAACCAGACTATGGAAAATCTGGACACATCTAGACCAACTGTATTCCGAAGTAATCCGTTTACTAGGTTGACATGCGGGGGGGGGGCCTCCTGGGTGGATGCCTGGCGCACAATGGACCCCAAGAAGTGGGAATACACACATTTTTCTCCACCGCATGGGTCATATGCCCAAATTGATTACTTTTTAATATCCAGTGAACATCAACATCAGCTTGATGCGTGTATACACACACCCTCAGTCCTTTATGACCACTTGCAACTAATGGTGCAATTAAATTGGAAAGAAGAGAGGAAACATACACTATGGAAATTTAATAATTATTTACTAAACCTGAAAGAATTTATGGACCAGATTAAAGTAAGGATTGCACAGATTTGAAGGAGAATTACACACACAGGGCTCTCTAGCTACCTTTGGGATACACTAAAAACGGTTTTACGGAGGAGATGTGATCAAGTTTGCAGCCCATTTTAAGAGACAACAGCTAGCACTATGGGAAAAGTTGCAAAAACAACTAAGAGAAGCACAGTCCCAACATGCAGAAGGAGACGAGTCGGCTGCTGGCAGAATACAAAAACAGCTAGATATTAGGACCGAACAGGCACTACAGTGCTTAAGGCAGAAATATGGGGAGGTGGGCCCTAGAACCACTAGACTACTGACTCATCAGTTATGTCAGCAGGTGACCCAATCTATGGTGAATCAGGTTAGAGATCCCCAGACCGGGAGGCTGGTGCGTTCGCATCAAGATATAGTGGAGAGTTTCAGAAAATGTTATCAAGATCTTTATACCCCTGAACAGAGAGCCGGAGATGTTCAAATAAATACATATTTATCTAAATTGGCACTCCCAAAAATCAGCCTGGAAACTCAACGCCAGCTGGATAGGTCTATTACACTGGTTGAACTAATTCACGCTTTTAAAAATTTGAAACCAGGTAAATCCCCGGGCCCCGATGGATATACACCTGAGTTTTTTAAATTCGTTAAAAAGGAGGTGGAGGACCCCCTGCTAGAAACTTGTAAGGAGGTGCAACGAGGGGAGAGGATCCCAGACACCTGGAACTATGCGGTAATATCCAGCATCGTAAAACCAGGTTAAAGATATTTCCCAATGTAAATCATATAGACCAATCTCAGTCCTTAATATCGATTATAAAATACATGCTAATCTTATGGCTAAACGACTGGAACATATCTTACCTAGCGTAATTGATTTAGATCAAACAGGTTTTGTACCTGGCAGACAAACCCAAGATAATATCAAGCAGACATTGTATATCCTGCACCATGCTGCCCGGTCGAGGTCTCCCTTCCTACTCCTGAGCTTGGATGTCGGGGGGGGGGGGGTCTTCGACCGGGTAGCATGGAATTTCTTCAGCCTGACCCTGAAGCACTTTGGTTTCTCGGAATCTTATATTAAAGTTATTAACAATATTTACTCTAAACCCAAAGCCTTTATAAAGATTCATTGCCAGGTGTCCGGGACGATCTCACTATACAGAGGCACAAGACAGGGATTGCCTCTGTCTCCCCTCCTCTTTGCTTTAGACTTGGAGCCTTTAGCCTGAGCTTTGAGAGGGGAGGATCAGGTGCAGGGGATAGAACTGGGAGGGGAACAACAGCAACTTGCACTGTATGCAGATGACCTTCTTATTCATTTAAGTGGCCCGGAACAGGCTCTTCTTCATTTGTGGAACTGCCTGGAGGGATTTGGTCAACTGGTTGGGTATAAAATCAACACCACAAAAACTGAGGTGCTACAAATTCATTATACTCCCTCGGACAATATCTGTCAGCAGTTTCCTCTTAAGTGGGAGTTAAGTCATCTAAAATATTTGGGGGGTACAAATAGGCCCAGCTTATGAACACTTGGCTGCTCTTAACTACTCTCCAACCCTAGAACAAATAAGTAAGGACCTGAAGAGATGGTCGGATATACCCTTTTCTCTTATGCAGAGAGTACAAGCAGTGAAGATGGTAGTATTACCTAGATTTCTATATTTAGCACAAACCCTGCCTGTTGATGTCCCACACTTCCTTTATAACTCCCTTACTAGGAAGATTTCTAGATTTGTCTGTGGCTCACAAAAACCAAGGGTGCGCTTATCAACCCTCCAATTACCAAGGGGGGAAGGGGGATTGTCTTTCCCCAACTTTAAATTCTATCATATGGCTGCACAACTTAGAGCCATTTTTTGCTGGCTCAGTGGGAACTAAGTGGCTAAATGGAAATCCCTGGAACTTGAGGAGGGGGATCTCACCAGTGTACATTGGGCTTTATTGGTCAGTAAAAGAACCTGGTGAATTCGAGGGGCTCCAACCCATATACAGCCCATACCTTAGATGACTGGTACACAGTTCTCAGAGATGGGAATCTGCGGAAATGGAGATCCCTTCTACTTGCAATCCCATATCTGGAGGATTTTGGACCTGTGAAATTAGATGGGGGATTTAAACTATGTGAAAAGAAAAAACTTGTTATGATATGGCACCTGATAGGGGAGGGGGGTCCTGTCCCTTCAAGACTTAATTATACAGTATGGGCTTATGTGGAGAGATAGATTTAGGTATTTTCAGATTCAGGACTACATTAAAAAACTTTACCCCAGGATAGAGGAAATCTGTCACCCACCCCCAATACTGGCCATGTGCAAAGCTGTAGTGGAAGACAGGGCACCATCAAGTCATATTATCTCCTATATATACAAAGTGATATTGACCTGGAAAGGGGGATCCACACAGATGATTACAAAAGCATGGGCTAAGGACCTAGGAATTCTAATAGATAATAAAACTTGGGGCAAAGCACAATTGAAGCTATATAGGGGGCTATCGACAATATCTTGGAGAGAATTCTCCTGGAAGATGCTGATTTGTTTCTTCAGGAACCCAGCAGTACAAGTCAAATTTCAGGCAGGTAGTACTGCATACTGCTGGAGAGAGTGTGGCTGTTGTCCAGCTGCCCTAGGTCACATAATGTGGGGCTTCCCGGCTTTAGACAGCTTCCGGAGGGAATTACAACAAGAACTACATGCTATATTTGATCCCAATTTGGAACTGATCCCATCTGCATATTTGTTCATGGATGCTCCAGAGGGATATAGAGACCCGAATACAGAAAAACTCCTAAAGGTGGCCTGTTTGGCAGCTCAAAAAGCAACCACCAAAAGATGGCTTACTAAGCAGACACCTGACATCTCCCACTGGCATGACATTATGACCTCCATCTATAGGATGGAAGCATTGACAGCCTTGGTAAATAAGAGACTAGCACAATTTGAACTAGTATGGAGAAGATGTGTACTGTATATGTCAACTATAAACCTGGAATTTGTACCCTAGAGAATATATGTAAAACAATTTACTGTTAAAAGGGAAAAGTAATTAACTGGGGGAGATTGATATTTCTTTGAGGTTGTTTGCTCTGATCTGATGTGCTCCCTCTCCGTTGTCCCTCTCCTCCTCTCTCTCTCTCTTTTCTCTATCCCACCCTTAAGATCTCTGTCTTTCTTTTGGAGTCTCTTTTTTCCTTGTCCCCCACCTGACTGGCCTGTACATGGGAAGATTAATTATAATAAGTGCCCTTTGATTTGTTTTTGTCTATGTTATTGTATTGTATTGTCACATGTAAGAACAGAAATAATAAAATAAAGTTTAAAAAAAAAGAAATGAACTCTCACCCTCTGCTCCATACTTTAGCTCCTCAAGCACTACAAGCTTAAACAAGCATTTGTCAATGCCGAATGTTCGTCATGTGCACTGGTGTCATTTTGGAGGGGGGGAGGTTACGAGCCGGTGTTGGCAAAATTTAAACATGGGTTCATAACTTCATTGTTTTTTAATATTTTTACATCACATTTTCTACATAGCTGTCTTATTATGCCACATCATGAAGAAAGGAAGAGTACAATCTCAACTCCTGTCCAAAAGGTAATTTCACGCAGTGACTGTGAAATCCCCTTTCGGGATGCAAAAACACATTTTGGCCAGGATCTGAAAAATGGCAGCTGTCACATTCATGAGGTGCAGTGAAGAAATAGCTATGTTGAAGATTTGGTGTAGAAATACTGAAAATACCAAAGGTACGAGCCTTCATTTGTTAATTTAAGTGCAGGCTCGTAATTTTGTTGTTTGCTAATATTTTCACACCAAATTTTCAACAGAGCCTTTTGGCACACCCACCTCATGAAGAATGCCACTGTCATTTTCTTCACTCATCCCAAAAGGTGACTTCGCAGAGCGACCACGATATTCTGTGCCACAGGTGCAAAAACATGTTTCAGGCAGGATATGAAAAATGACAGCTGTACTGTTCATAAGGAGGTATAAAATAATGGCAATGTTGAAAATCTGGGGTGAAAATACTAAAAATTGGCGAAGTTAGGAGAGTACATAGAAACTGCAACACACGCTTGTGACGCAGTCATTTTTTGGATTTTTTTCACCAAATTTGCAACATGGATTTTTTGGGACCCCACCTCATGAACAGTGGCATTGTCATTTCATTAATCACTCCTGAAAGGTGAAGCTATGCAGCGACCATAAAACCACCTTTCAGGACCGAGTAACAAAATGACAGTGACAGTGTTCAGAGGGTGGGGTCCCAAGAACCCTGTGTTGAAAATTTGGAGCCCAAATTCATAAAAAGGGCTGAGATATCAACCTAAGATGAACCCCAATTCAGCTTACCTTGAAATCTTCAGTTTGCTGGTCAGCGTTGAAGAGTGCAGATGTTTCCCGGTCCACAGAAGATCGCTGCTTCCAACCTCTGGAGGTAAGTATGGGTAAGGGGGTGGGGAGGTGGGTGCACAGTGGGAGGAGGTTGGGTGGGTGGGAAAGGCGATGAGGACCCGTTTTCTTTTTGCAGGTTTAAAAAAAGACATTGAGAACAGTTTTCTTTTTGAGGGAACAATGTTGTTTACATTTCCCGACACTGGGAGTGGGCGCCCCAGTGTCCGGGGGGACAGGGAATGGAGGGTGCGGGGAGGACAGCAGCAGTGGGAGGGAGAGATTGATTTGCTGTGGGAGGGGGCTCGAACAGAATGGAGGGTGCGGAGAGGACAGCAACAGTGGAAGGGAGCGGGAAGAATTGATTTGCTGGGGGGGCTCAAACAGGAATGGAGAGAGCGGGGAGAACAGCAGCAGTAGGAGTGAGTGGAAGGGATTAATTTATAGATATATAGATACATAGACAGTGCCAGCAGATAAGGGCCTATGGCCCACCCAGTCTGCCCATTTGAGCTTGTAAGTTCAGTTTGTTTTCCTAGAAGTCTGTTGCCCCTTACCCGTGACCTCCAGAATTCCTTTATGTCTATCCCATGCATTCTTAAATCCCGTGATTGTTTCAGCCCCACCACTTCCTCTGGCAGGGTGTTCCACTTGTCCACCACCCATTCTGTGAAGAAATTCTTTCTCATGTTTCCTCTGAATCGTCCTCCTCCAACTTCATCCCATGCCCTCTTGTCCTGGAACATCTTTTCGCTTAAAAATAGTGTTTTCCTGCACCCTGTTCCTCCTGTAAGATACTTGTATGTCTCTCATATCCCTCTCCCTCCTCTCCTCCAGGGAGTACATGTTCAGTTCCTTCAACCTGTCTTCATAGGACTTGTGATGCAATCCATGCACCATCTTTGTTGCCTCCTCTGAACCTTCTCTACCCTGTCTATGTCCTTACGTGGTATGGTCTCCAGAACTGTACACTGTACTCCAGGTGGGGCCTCACTAGTGTCTTGTATAGCGAATTATGACCTCCCTTTTCCTGCTGGTGATGCCCTGCCTATACATCCTAGCATCCTATTTGCTTTACCTGCTGCCTTGTCACACTGTTTCCCTACCTTGAGGTCATCAGAGATGACAACCTCGGATCCCTTTCCTGCTTGGTGCATGCTATATCCTCACCCCCAACTGATATATTGTGCCAGGAGTTTTGTGCCCCATATGCATTATCTTGCACTTCATTGCATTGAATTTCAACTACCAAACCCTGACCATTCTTCTTCAAGTTTCTGCAGGTCGCTTCTCATTCTGTCTCACCCTCTGGTGTGTCAACTCTGTTACAGAGCTTTGTGTCATCAGCGAACAGTGAAATTCTGCCTTCTAGGTCCCTGAATGTCACTGATGAAGATGTTGAATAGGACCGGTCCCAGCACTGATCCCTGTGGTACCCCACTGGTCACTCTTCCCTCTGTGGAGTGACAGCCATTTACCACCACCCTCTGTGTCCTGCCACCCAGCCAGTTACCTACCCACCACACTACTGTCCAGCCCACACCCATATTCCCCAGTTTGTGTAATAGTCTTCTATGTGGCACAGTGTCAAAGGCCTTGCTGAAGTCCAGATATTCCATGTCCACTGCCCTCCCCTGATCCACCTCCCTAGTCACCCAGTCAAAAATTCAACAAGGTTGGTCTGACATGACCTCCCCCTGGTGAAACCATGCTGCCTTGGGTCCTGTAGTCCATTGACAACCAGATGTTCCACCAATCTCTCCTTCAGTAGTGCTTCCATGATCTTCCCCACTACCGAGGTGAGGCTGACTGGTCTGTAGTTCCCTGCTTCCTCTTTGTTCCCACTTTGTATAAGGGGACTACATCTGCTGTCCTCCAGTCTTTGGGTACCTCCCCTGTTTCCAGTGATCGGCTAAACAGGATAGCCAGAGGTTCAGCCACCACCTCTCTTAGTTCTTTAAGGACCCTGGGGTGCACCCATCTGGCCCCATTGCTTTATCAACTCTTATTACTTCCAGTTCCTTCAGGACCCTTTCTCGTGTAAAGGGACTTGTGTCCATTTCTGCACCATTCTCACCCCTTGTACTCCCTTCAGACCCATTACCCTCCTCTTCCTCAGTAAAGACTGAGCAGAAATACCTGTTCAGTATGTCAGCTTTACTGTTGTCATCCTCCACGCAGCCCCCATCCTCCCCCTTCAGTCTCACTATCCCTCCCTTTGTCTTTCTTTTTTCACTTATGTACCTGTAAAAGGTTTTGTCCCCTCTACCCACTGATTTTGCAATGTGTTCTTCTGTCTGAGCTTTGGCTTCCTTACTGACCTCCCTGCCTCCCTTTGCTTCTCCTGGTACTTCTCCCTATCCCTTCTGCCTGTGTCTTTTTGTATTGCCTGAATGCAATCTTTTTGGCTTTCACTTTCTTTGCTACCTCTTTGGAAAACCATAATGGTCTCCTCTTCCTTTCCTCTTGCTAACCTGCTTAATGCATAATTCTGTTGTTCTTGTAATCCCATTTTAAATACTGCCCACTGTTCCTCAACCCTGATTCTGTCCCATTCCCTTAATGCCTCTTTCAAGTATCTCCCATTTTCCCAAAGTCTCCCCCCTAAAATCCAGGATCGTGTTTTTGTGTGGTTTGGTTCTGCTCTGTCTGTGATTTCAAACCACAATGACTGGTGGTCACTGTTTCCCAGGTGCTCCCCACTGTTACCCCCATCACACTGTCCCTGTTTGTGAGCACACGGTCCAGTATTGCCTTCTGCCGAGTTGGTTCCATGACCAGTTGCTTGAGGAAGGCACCCTGAAGGAAGTCCAGGATAAATCTGCTCCCTAGTTGATGCTGCTGCTGGGATGCTCCAGTCCACGTCTGAACCGTGAAGTCTCCAGCCAGTACTACCTCACCCTTGTCTGCCATCCTTTGGATGGCTAGCATCAACTCCTATCTGTTTCTTCCTCCTGGGCTGGTGGTCTATAGACCACACCTGTGTGGATGGCTGTCCCCATTTTCCTTTCCAGCTTAACCCACAGTATCTCTCCCATTTTGTCCCTCCTGGATCTCTGTGGCCCTTATGTCATTTTCACATACAGTGCCTCCTCCTCCTTCCTCCCTGCTCTGTCTCTTCTGAATATGTTGTAGCCAGGTATGGCCATCTCCCAGTCATGGTTATCATTACACCAGGTTTCAGTGATGGCCACAATGTCCAGGTCTGACTGTACCATGACAGCCTCCAGATCTTCCATCTTGTTGCTAAGGCTCCTGGCATTTGCACACATGGCTTTCCATGATTTGACCTCCTAGACTGTTTCACTGTTCTACTCCAGCCCCTTCCTTGGTTTGTCATTTATCCCTGGTTCTCCTTGCTGTCTGCCCTTCTGCTGAATTTTGCCCTTTTCTGCTTATCCACCTCTTGGGCACTAATCTCCATCTTTTGCACTGCTTTGCAGAGATAGCCACTCCTCTGGTTCACTGGTTCCACTGCTAGCGTGGGGGTGAGAACAGTAGGTACCCTCCTTGCTGACCTGCCACCCCCTTTGCTAGTTTAAATGCTTGTCAATGTAGCATTTAAACTTATCATTGAGTGCTTGATTCCTCCAGGATGGATGCAGGCCGTCAGGCTTGAACAAACCTCCATCCCTCCAGGTGGGTCCCCAGTCACCAATGAATCCAAACCTTCCTCACAGCACCAGTTCTTCAACCATGAGTTAAAGTTCCGGTGCATGCACTCCTATGCTCTCCTTGCCTCTCACAGGTAGTACTTCTGAGAAAGTGACAGAAGTAGCTACTTGTGAGACCCCTCCCCAGTTTCCTAAACTCTTCCTGAACTTCCTTTGGCTCCCCATTTGCCAGGTCATTGGTACCTAGGTGGATAATGACATCCAGCTCACCCTCCCGTCTTGCCTTCCCAGTGATCCCCAGGATCTTCCTTCCATCCCTCCATGCCGTGGCACCTGGTGACACCTCCTCCTGTCCTCCCCTCCTGTGTTCCTAGCTGGATCCCTCTTATGATGGAGTCCCCACCAGGATTCGCTTCCTCCTCCTCTGGGGTCCACTGCTTTCCCCACTGAGGTCACCTCCTTGGCTAACCTCCACATCCTTTCCTTCCACTTCTCTGGGTACCTCTATTTGGTTGTCCTCATTTGCCAGTGTAGCATATGAGTTCTTGAGTGGAATAGGATCTGAGGCTGTGCCTCTGCCTGACTGCTCTACTTACCCTCCCTGAGCCACTGTCATCCAAGTGCTCCTCGTTCTCGGCATCCTTTGAGGCAGTTGCATTGGACTGGGTGGTCCCTGGATAAGGGTGATGGTACTCCTGACCCAGTTTACTTCCGCTCTGAGTCTGGCTACCTCATCCCGCAGTCCAGAGAGATGCATGCAGATAGGGCAGCACCTCAGTGTCCAGAAGGTCTGCCTGAATATGGCTGCCCCACAGCCACTGCATTGCACCACTCCCCACATTATACTGCAGTTCCACTACTTGTCTGCTACTGAAGCTCTCCTAGTTCCCTTTTTATTAATTTACTGTACTAAAAATCCTGCCACTGATCCTCAGATTTTTTTTTAAAGAAAAAGAAACCAATAAATAAATAAATGAGTCAAAACACTTGTCGTGCTGAGGGTGGGCTTCTTCCCCCTTATGCCCCTTCTACTTCACACCCCTTACTATACCCTGTGTTTAGCTCCTGTCAATCAGATTTAACAGGGCATATAATTAAGAGTTGGAAGAATTGTTAAGAATTTGCTACTAAAACAGCGCTACACAGAGTAAGCTCCAGCGCGTTCACATGGTACTCAGCATGCTCATTCACGACAGCAACTGCTGCCGTCACTGTAAGAGTGATGGCAGTCTGAAGCTCGAGTGTGATTTGTTCCTGTAATGCTGTTCTCAGGGCAGCGCTGCCCCTGGGGAAGGACCTTTAGCTCCTCCTCCAGCTTACTCCTATTGGTGGATTTCACCCACTGCCCGCGCTGCCCCTGGGGCAGCACCCTTGCTCTCCGCCTCCCACCTATCCCTATTGGTGGATTTTGTCCCCTGCCCCCAGGGCATCAACCTGTAGCTATTACTTCCCACAAATCTGATTGGTGCAAGTCTGAGAAATTGAGGGGTTTAAGTGTAGATGAGAATGTTATAGAAATTCTCTCCCAGCAATGTGTACCGCTTGTCTTTGAATATATTGTCCCCCCCTCCCCCCCACCACCACCATATTTCCAGGAGCAGAAAGAGATTTACAGTTATAGAACCAGTTTTGGTTTTTTTGTTTTTTTTTGGGGGGGGCGGAGATTTCATGGCATATAAACCTGACAAAAAGTTGAACATTTCAGAGGACAGTGTTACAGTTCTGATGTTAGTGTGACCAACTTTATTAATTTGCTTTTTCTGAAGGAGAGATACGGAGTAGTATGACTAGACTGGAAAATCATATAAAGCTTCAGTGGCTCAATAGATTTAACAGCATGCTACAGATTCCATGGATCAAGGGTTTAAACCTTGACCAGAGAAACATTTCCTTTTTCTGAAGGATAGATATGTAGTAGTGACTACATTTTGAAATCCTATCTAAATTCATTGTGCTTCTGTGACTCAGTACGTATGTCAGCATGCAAAAGATCTAGGCCAAGATTCACAAAACAGATGCCCCGGCGCAAGTTGGAAATGCCCCGGAAGGTGATTCAGGCACAGGGAGGAAGCACCACTGCAAACAAGATGCCCTGCGCCAAAAGACATGCGCCATAGGCACAACGTAATGACATGCAGCGCATGTACAGGGGGCGTACCCATGCATACACCGCTCATCCCTATCCACACAGCAAAACCAAGGAGCAGCAATGGAGCAACTCCAGCGCAAAGCCAGGATGCACCCTAAAAAGATAAGTACACAAGAAGGAGACTTAAGTCCAGCACACCAGCAGGCCATCAATGGAATGACAACAGCAGGACCCACACAGAGGGGAAGTCATAGTAGAGAGAGAGACACAGACAGCAAGCCACACCACAGGGCTACAGCAACAGAGGGGATGAACCCATTAGCAGTCACCATTGCTGGTGCCCTAATGAGGAGGAGGAGGAGGCGGAGTGCCAGAAGTAACCGCAGGCAGCCGGCCCCATGGCGGTACTGTGCCCGGCTGTCCTTTGAGCAGATGACAGAGGTGGAGACAGTCGGGCGATACTGCCTCAACAGAGCCATGCTGAGGCAGCTATGTGAGCTGTGCCATGATGAGATGCAGGCACCCACAGCACGAGGACATGCCATCACGGTGGAGACCAAGGTGACAACGGTCATGTGCCTGCTCACCTCAGGAACCTTCCAGAGGCCAACAGGGGACACCATTGGCATATCACAGGCCTCAACGTCCTGCCTCCTCACACAGTTCCTCACCGCACTGCTACCACATGCTTCGGAATACATCAGATTCCCCAGCACACAGGTAGAGCGGACAGAAGCCATGCAGCGGTTCCACAAGGTGACACGCATGCCAGGTGTCATAGGGGCCATTGACTGCACCCATGTGGCAATCCACGCACCACCTGGTGAGGAGGGCGTCACATACATGAATCGGAAGGAGTACCACTCAGTGAACTGCCAGGTGGTGTGTGATGCCTGCCGGCGGCACCTGATTCTTCAGACATTCAACACACTGTGGGTAGAAGCAACCTTGTGTCAGACCCACCCAGGTGTACACACAGTCCCACACCAAGCTCCCACTGTCTGCAGGTTCACCATGGTCTGTGGTGCCAGTGGCCTGTGCCGTGGTCTATGCGTGGGCCGCCTGGCACAGGTGTACATGCACCATGGCATGTGGTCCATGTGGGATGGTGCACGTGCCACACATGGCATACAGGATGCAGCAGGGGTACCATGTAGCCACCACAGAAGTGCGACACCGACCCGTCCGCCGTGTGTGTGTGTCTCAAGACCCTTGCTGTGTGTGTTCCACCACCATGGTGCACCATCATACTTGGGTGCCACCACTGTGTTGGCTGCAGGGTGGAGGGGGATTGCCATGTGGTGGCACACAGTGATTGCATGGTGGTGGTGTGCATGCTGGCAGTGGTGACACTGTGCCTGCACAAGTGTTGCACTGTGTGGCGTACATACATGTGTCATGGCGCTGCATGCACCTCACAGTACAGTCCAACCCCAGCCATCCGTACCATCCCTGTGTCCCTGTGTACTATGTGTTGTCCTCTGTACATGTTGGATCCCCACCCTGCAGTGCACCGCCATGGCACGCTGCCATCCATCATGCAGCAGTGCACGGAACATGCTGTGCTGTGTGTGTGACCGTGACATGGTCTTCCGCTGTGGCCTCGGCAGGGGCCTGTCCAAAGTCGCCCCATGAATACGTCCCTGCGGTTGTACAGCATGTGTTGCTGTGGTGGCCAGCTGATGGTGGTCTGGTCCCACATGCAGTGTACTGGGGCACCATCGGCTGTGCACACTCTGATGCAAGCACACCAGTGTGTGCTGTAGCCCTGTGACTGTGGCAGTATACTCACCCTGTAGGCACTGACTCCTCTCAGTACCCTGGTCTCAGCCTGCTGAATTGGGAGCATGTATGGAGCAGGGCATGCAAATGAGGCCTAAACACCTGTTAATGACATGCTAATCAGCTGAGATGCCCATGCATGGATAATGAGGCTGTTTGGGGTGCATTCTCTCTGAATTGCATAATTGCTTCTCACTTTGCATGGTGCATCTGTGTGATGCGAGATGTGCCACTGACAGTACGGCGCATTGCCAGTGCATGCGTGGTCTGGGTGGCAGATCTGCATGGCTGTGGGCAGTTCACACGGTGCATCTGCCGTTATGCGCCAGTCTGCCATTGTCCAGTGTGCCACAGTGTGCTTGACAATCGTGGTGCCATGTACCATATCATACAGCTTGTCCCACAATGCGCCGCCCAGGCTGCAATGTCCGTCTCTCCCCATGGATCACGCACTATGCATGGTACACATTATTGGCGTATGCCGTGCACAACGTGGCACCGGCATGCGCACAGCACATGCGCGATCATGTCCTTGCTGTGCGGTGCCATAGTGTGGTGTTGTGCTCATGTGCGGTTCTGTCAGCAGCGGCCAATGGTGCTTCACGTTCAGTGCGCGGTGTGCTGCACGTGTATCACTGTTGCACATGGCGCATAACGGTCAGTGGACGGTGCATTCCCTGATTGCACCTTGCCACTGAATGTACACAGTGTAGGATGCCTGGAGCTGGGAGAATGGTGCCTAGGGCCATGAACTGGTCACATTTGGAGCTGTTACACCTAGTGGTACAAGTCATGGCTGTAGAGAGCCACCTGTTTGGACAGGAGGACCTCCACGAGCCCAGGGCCAGGGTGTGGGCCACCATTGCTTCATGGATTGTGCAGCGTACTGGTATGCCACGCAGAGGTGAGCAGTGCAGGCATCGCTATGGCGACCTCCAGAGGTAGGACCCGGAGAGGCTGGCATGACTGCGGCGCCGTGAACATAGGGGTGCACTGCCACGGCCAGGTAGGTTTTCTCCAGCTGTATCCTTCTGTGGCACATGCTGTGTGTGTCTATCACTGCCCCCATGGCGCTCCTGTGCTGCTTTGCTCTGGTGCTGGGGGGGAACCGGCATGGCTGTGTGCGCCCACTTACACTGGGTGCCTCAGGCACTGGCATGGCTGTTTGCTGCATGGCCACGTGCCAGCAGGGTGGGGTGGTGGAGTACTTGAATCCTGCACTGTGGCAGTGTTCACTTATGGTTTTGTATAGTGTGTATTCAGGTCCAGGGGCCAGACAACATGCCGCGGACACTGCTGAGGAGCATCATCACCATTACATGGATGCCAGGCTTGGTGCCCCTCCAGGGGTGGGTGAGTACCACTTTACATGGTAGCAGTCTTTCTGGTGTTGTGCAGGCTGTGATAGATGGGGTTGTGTTCCACATTCTGGCCCTCAGTGTGTGTTCCTTCTGTCGTTTTCTGTAGATGTCCATGATCGCCGTGCTGCTCCAGGTGGTGATGGTGGTGCCTGCGGATGTGGACCAGAAGATCCATGTGGCCATCCAGGCAGCCCTGTGCCCTCTTACATGGACTGTTCAGTGCCTGTCAGCTGCTCTGCGGGGTGTCGTGCTGTGCCATCCAGGCCGTGCCAGGGTGCTGCATGGCAGAGCATAGTGCCACTAGTGTCCCCCTGCCACCGACTGGGGGCCTTCCTGTGTAAATAGTTGCCTTACCCTGTTCCCTGTTTCTGTCCCTTTTCCCGTCCTCCTACCCATCCCTGCTCCCCCTCATCCCCTTCTGTGGATGTTGTTGTTGATGTTGTTCCTTTTCTGGCATTTGATCTGTACAGTTTCTGTGGCCATTACGTTTTATAAACATGTTTATATATATATACTGTGTCCATGGGTCTGTTTGTGATGACTCTGTGTTTGCTCCTCCTGCCCTGCTGTTTTGCTCCAGTTGTTCTGCTGGCTCCCCTGTGTGACTGCAGGGCTGCCTGCCTGCCCTGGGGCATCTCTGGATGTGCCGGCGTGTCTGTGGATGTGCCGTTGTGTCCTGTGGAGATTCACAGTGGTGTTGCGCTTGTTGCTTGGCACAGCGCATCCCTTTCTGAATGCCACCACCTGGGCTCGGTGCATCTGACTTGCGCCGGAGCTTCTGAGATGCATCAGGCACATCTTCTTTGTGAATCCTGCCCCTAGGGTTCAAGAGCTGAGCAGGAATATTTTTTTTATGTGTCACTTTATTCTGAGTAGAGACAAAACTTTGGAAAACTAATAAAAACAGTGTATTTTGGTGGCTAAAGGCGTGTGTCTGTCTGTATCCAAAAGAGCCAGACTTCAAGGGTTCAAATCTTAACCATAGACATTTTTTGTGCTTTGTGTCAAACTCAGTTTTGAGCATTTAATCATGTAAATGTCACAAATCTTTACCTTTATTTTAATATTGCTAAATTAAGGGAGAAGTAAGTGAGAAAATATATTTTAATAATAAACTGTAATAAATGGGGCAGTGCTGTGATGATTGGTCACTGGCGCTGCCCCTAGGGCAGTGCCATGATGGTTGGTTTCTGTTGGCTGCCCCTGGGGCAGTGCCCTTGCTGCCCCGAGGCAGCGCCTGTGTAACTGGTTCCTGTGGGCTGCCCCTGGGGCAGTGCATGTGTAACTGGTTCCCATGGCTGCCCATGACGTAGTGCCTGGGAGATTGGTCCCTGGGGCAGTGCCTGTGTAATTGGTTCCCATGGACTGCCCCTCGGGAAATGCCTGGGTAGTTGGTCCCCAGGTCTGACCCTGGATCAGCGCCTGTGTAATTGGTTCCCGTGTGCTGCCCCTGGGGCAGTGATGGTGTAATAAGTTCCTGTGGGCTGCCCCTGGGGTAGTGCCTGGGTAGTTGGTTTCTACTGGCTGACCCTGGGGCAGTTTTGTGATTGTTGGTTACTGGCGCTGTCCTGGGGTATTGCCATGATGGTTGGTTTCTGTTAGCTGCCCCAGGGCAGTGCTCTTGGTGCCCCTGGGGCAGTGCCCATGTAATTGGTTCCTGTGGGCTGCTCCTGAGGCAGTGCCTGTGTAATTGGTTCCTGTGGGCTGCCCCTGGGGTAGTGTCCTTGCTGCCCCTGAGGCAGTGCAGGCACTGCTCCAGCGGCAGACCTGGGGACCAACTCCCCAGGCACTTCCCCAGGGAGAGCCCACAGGAACCAGTTACACAGGCACTGTCCCAGGGGTAGCGAGAACACTGCCCCCAGGGGCAACCCATGGTAACTAATTCCACAGGCGCTGCCCGAGGGGCAGCCAACAGAAACCAACCATCATGGCACTGCCCTAGGGGAAGTGCCAGTAACCAGTCATCATGGCACTGCCCCATTTATTACAATTTATAAATAAAATATATTGTCTCGCTTACTTCTGTCTTAATTTAGCAATATTAAAAATAAAGGTAATGATTTGTTTTTTTTATTTAGTTGTTTAACCAGGTATAGCACACTAAGCTGAAAGCTTTTTTACAGGAACAACCTGGGAGCACAAGGAGGTTAAGTGACTTGCTCAGGGTCACACAGTATGCAAGTGGAAGCTGTGGGATTCAAACCGAGGTCTGGTCTGCTGGATGTCACCAGATTTGCAGCTCAGAGCCTTAGACCACTGTGCTATACTGCCTTGTTACACTTATATAGAAACAAAGAAACATAGAATTTGGCAGCAGATAAGGACTGCTTGGCCCACCCAGTCTGCCCATTTCCCTACCTACTGGATAAGCTGCAGATCCTAGTTAACCAGCAGCCTACTTCTTCTTACCCCCACCACCCCCCAGAATTGCCTTATGACTGTCCCATGCATGCTTGAGTTCCACCACTGATTTTGACTCCACAACCTCCTCCAGAAGGCTGTTCCATGCATCCACAACCCTCTCTGTGAAAAAATACTTCCTTAAATTACCTCTGAGCCGCCCCCCATCTTCAAATTGTGCACTCTTGTTCTTGCACACCTCTTTTTTTGAAAGATGCTACCCTCTTGGGCTTTGTTGATTCCCTTGAGGTACTTGAAAGTTTCTATCATGTCCGCCCTCTCCCTCCTTTCCTCGAGGCTATACATATTAAGCTCCTTAAGTCTCTCTTCATATGTCTTCTGGTGCAGACCCTGCACCATTTTAGTTGCCCTCCTCTGGACAGCTTCCATCCTGTCTATGTCTTTCGGATTGGGTCTCCAGAACTGCACACAGTACTCCAGATGGGGTCTCACCAGCTGTCTGTACAGAGGGATAATAACTTCCTGTTTTCTACTGGTGATGCCTCTCCCTATGCATCCCAGTATCCCCCAGCCCTCCTTGCTGCCCTCTCACATTGCTTGCCCACCTTTAGGTCATCTGATATGAATACCCCCAGGTCCCTTTCCATTTTTGTTGTTGTTAGTATCTCACCCCCCATTGTGTACTCTTCCCCTGGGTTTTTGTTTCCCAGGTGCATTACCTTGCACTTCTTAGCACTGAATCTAAGCTGCCATACATTTGACCATTCCTCTAACCTTGCCAAGTCCCTTCTCATCCTTTCCACCCACCCTGTGCATCAACTCTGTTGCAGATCTTAGTGTCATCTGCAAAGAGACATACTTTTCCTTCAGTCCTTCTGCAATCAGCCAATTATAAAGACATTGAAGAGGACCCGTCCCCTATCACTGAACCCTGCGGTACCCCACTAGTAACCCTCCTTTCTTCTGAGTGGACTCCATTTTACTATTACTCTCTGTGTCCTATTTTCCAGCCAATTCTTTACCCAGGCTGTCATCTTGGGACCCACTCCCAGGCTGGCTAACTTGTATATTAATCTTTTGTGTGGGACTGTGTCAAATGCCTTGCTAAAGTCCAGGTAGGCCATGGTCACAGCCCCTCCCTGATCTACTACTTTGGTCACCCAGTCAAAGAAATCTATCAGATTTGTCTGGCATGACCTTCCCACTGTGAATCCATGCTGCCTAGGGTCCTGTGCCCTCTGGCCTCTAGATACTCGACAATTCTTTCCTTCGAAGTGATTCCATCATTTTCCCTATCACTGAGGTTAAACTAACAGGTCTGTAGTTTCCTGCTTCTCCTTGCTCCCACTTTTGTGAAGGGAATCACATCTGCCCTCCTCCAGTCCTCGGGTACCACCCCATCCTCCCATGATTTGTTAAAAGGGTAGTCCAGTGGTGTCACTAGTTCACCCTTAGCTCTTTAGAATTCTGGGATAAATCCCATCAGGCCCCATTGCTTTGTCCACCTTCAGTTTAAGAGTTCTTTCAGAACCCTTTCTTCTGTAAATGGGCTGGTATCAACTTCTGTATCCAGAGTGTTTCTACTATTTGTTTATGTACCTCCCCTCTTCATTTGTAAATACTGAGCAAAAATATTTGTTTAGTATCTCTGCCTTTTCACAGTCTCCCTCTGCCCACCCTCCCTCCCTCCATCCCTCCCTTTATTAAGCCTCACTATCCTTCCCTTGGTCTTCCTTTGCTCCCTGATGTACCTATAAAAGGTTTTATCCCCTTCTTAACTGAGTTGGCTATCTTTTCCTCGATTTGGGCCTTTGCTGTTCTGACTGCCTTCCCAGCCTCCTTTGTCTTTAACTGATACAGTTCTCTGTCCTGCTCCTTCTCTGATTCCTTGTACTTCCTGAATGCTTTCTTTTTCTCTTGAACCTTCACTGCCACTTCCTTTGAGAACCATAGTGGTTTCTTACATCGTCTTGTTTTGTTTAGTTGCTTCACACAAAGGCTCGTTACCTCTGGGATGGCAGTTTTTATTATTCCCCATTGTTCTTCCACCCCTCCTTCCTGCCCATATGCTAGTGCATTCCTTAGGCACTCACCCATTTTGGCAAAGTCAGCCCTCCTAAAGTCCAGTACTTTTGTCTTTTGATTAAATGCTCACGACTGAGTTTGACGCAAAGCACAAAAAAATGTCCCTGGTTAAGGTTTGAACCCTTGAAGTCTGGCTGTTTTGGATGCAGACAGACATACACCTTGAGCCACCAAAATACACTGTTTTTATTATTTTTCCCAAGTTTTGTCTCTACTCAGAATAAAGTGATACATAAAAAAAATATCCCTGCTCAAGGCTTGAACCCTTGACTTCAGGATCTTTTGTATGTTGACATAAGTACTGAGCCACAGAAGCACAGTGAATTTGGATAGGATTTCAGAATGTAGTCACTACTCCATATCTATCCTTCAGAAAAAGAAAAATTTGGCCGGCCCGTTGGTGCAGCGGTGGGTTTTCCGCTTACGACGCCGGCGACCGGGTCGGGAATGGACCCAGGTCGTCGGAGGCCACGGGGGAGAAAATGGAGCATCCTATGGATAGCTTTCCTTCTCTGGGGGAGGCGATGGAAGCATTCGGGCTGGGGACTCTAGCGAGGCGGAGATCTGCGCTGCGGCTGTCAGTATCTGGGGACCCAGGGGCCAGACGGGCATCGATTGCACTTCAGCGCCCCGTGGGAGGAAAAGTAAAGGAAAATGGAGGCAGTCAGGACCACCGTGAGCATGAAGCCCTCCCAGAGGACCTCACCTCATCACTGTCGCTGCGGGACCCCAGAGACACTCAGTTCGTGGTCACGAAGGTGGCCACGCCCCACTCTCCGGGGGGTAAGCCAGGGGTGACCAAGGGTCCTCGGCAGCCATAGGCAGTGGTGTAGGTCTCTGGGGGCCGTGACCAGGGGTGATGAATAACGGGGTCCTGCCAGATAAAGAAAAAATAGAAAGAAAAAGAAAAATTTTCCCTTGTCAGGGTTTGAACCCTTGATCCATGGATCTGTAGCATGATGATAAACTTATTGAACCACACTGATGTTTTACAGGATTTTCAATTCTAGTCATACTACTCTGTATCTCTCCTTCAGGAAAAGCAAATTAATAAAGTTGGTCCCACTAACATCAGAACAATAACATTGTCCTCTGAAATGTTCAACTTTTTGTTAGGTTTATATGCCATGAAATCCCCACCACTATCCCCCCCCAAAAAAACACTGGTTCTATAACTGTAAATCTCAATCTGCCCTTGGAAATATGGTGGTGGCGGGGCAAAATATTCAAAGACAAGCAGTACACATTGCTGGGGGGGGGGAGCATTTCCATAACATTCTCATCTACACTTAAAACCCTCAATTCCTCAGACTTGGACCAATCAGATTTGTGGGAAGTAACAGCTACAGGTTGCTGCCCTGGGGGCAGGGGATGAAATCCACCAATAGGGATAGGTGGGAGGTGAAGCGATAGGGTGCTGCCTTGGGGGCAGTGCTGCCAGTGGGTGAAATCCACCAACAGGAGTAAGCTGGAGGAGAAGCTAAAGGGTGATGCCCCGAGAACAGCATTATGTGAACAAATCATCGTGAAGGTGTAACCAGGAAGTAAACGTAATCCCTTGCACGGCTGTTTACACATCAAAGGACCAAGACATGACACTATTGGTTTGGCTCTGTTCCTTTGAAAACCTTGCCAATTCCACCCTAAAAACAGAAAGTGAGTCATTGGCAGCCTGCCTATTTATTTGCCTGTCACAGACTTTCCCCTTGAACAGAGCTCTCCATTGGACGCACCTCCCCCACTATAGCAGCTCTTATATCAACATGTTTGTCTGCACTTGCATGCGACAAACATAAAAACCTAGAACCCCCTGATCTGCAGCATATTATAAAATTGCATCAGTACTGGTAACAATAATTAAAAGATTTCCTTAAGGGCTGCAGTGTTGAAACAAACATAGTCCATCATCTAGTCCATATCAAGCTCTGTGACCATGTAAACATTTGTAAAACTTTTACTTACAAGGAGTGTGGTGTGCATACATTTGAAATGCAGTTTAGAAGTGAGAATCCATATTTCTTTATCACATCTAAATTACATTTGTGAGGAGTGCACTTTATTTACAATGGAGTTTATTTCTTAAACAAGCCGAACAAGAATGAAAAGGAAAACAATATTATTCCACATTTTGGCTGCATCATTTTCCAAAAGCAGAAAACTAATGTAAGTAGTTTCCAGTAACTGGTGATAAAATGGCACAATCTGCACAAAACCACAAAAAAAGTGCAGTTTGTACAGCTAGAATTGCTTCCTAGATTTCCCAGCAAGTTTTGTCTTGTATTGATAGTTACAGTGGCACTGCCTCCTGCACCTTTTTCTAACTTGGACAGAGTCACTACTGTGGCTTTCAGTCAGTCCTTTTTCGAGCAACAGCATTTTATAAACATGTGAACTTTTTTCCACAGCAGGGAGGAGAGGAATAAGCATGGAAGTAGATCAGGTACCCATGCAGATATAGCAAAACCTTTCCCATTACTTACTAAAAAAACTCCTCTTTGTCTTTAAGAAACAATTTCCTCAAAAAATGTGATGAAAAAGCTTTCCCTTTTTTGATTTCACACAGACTAACGGAAATCAAAAATGTTCACCAATTTTGTCAGTAAAATCCTGTCCTCTGACTCTGGCAGTCATTTTGTTCATTGATGTCCAGGTCGCATCTGATTTTTATGACTTGATGACTGGACTAGCACAGATGACTTTCACTCATTCTCTCACTTACTCACTCACTCTGCATAGACTCCTTCAAGGCTAGAGCCGTGACAAAGAGGTCAGATAAGATCTGCAAGAGAGCTAAACTTTTTTTTTTATTATGGTAAACAGCACTGAGTATGCAGCTGCATGCGTAGACGTGTCTGCCTACACCTGCGTCATGCTATGTGGGAAGTTAGGGTTCAGTTACATATTTTACTGGCAACACATCCAACACTCCTTGTGTTGTGTTGTATAATGTCATGTACACAGATGGTGCTTGTTGGCTTGGCCAGCTGTAGTAAAAGGTTAAAGGAGTAGTCCACCCAGAATTTGCAAAAACATATGTTATGCAGAGTGTTTTGATTTGTATGTAAAGTCCTAGTGCGTCCTTCCCTCTGTCTGCTATTTGGAGTTTTTCCTAAATTAGCCTGCAAGCTTTATGCTAGTTTTATGACCCTTGGAGATCTCCATCTCAAATAGGTTTATTGCCTTTCTTGCTCCTGCAATGCACCCTGTCTCATGCAACAGTGATATAGCCAAGCCCATAGATGTAGCATATGCACTGCTTGAAAATCAGTTCACAATAGCAGAGCTGTGCAACTGTTCTTATCCAGTGAGCACAAATGGCTACTGTTACAGTTTAGCAGATACCTGAGCGCTAGCCAACTGGGGTTTCTGTAAGAAAACAGCTACTTAATAGCTCTATTTCACTATTTTTGTTTTCTATGTGTGTCAGGTCTAGCTAGCAGGAGTGTTTTAATTTTAAAACTTTTCATTTCATCAAACTATACACAACCAGAAAAGCATAGAGATTGACCAGGTCATCAGTGCTATAATTAGTAAAGAATCTAGCTGTTTTCTTACAGAAAACCCACTCAATTAGGTTTCAATTATTTGTTAAACTGTAAAGGTAGGTACCAGCAATTATATATGGTAGAACTGGCAGTGCTGATTTTGCTCTGTGACATGATTTTTTTTTTCTTTTTTTCCTTTTTTTACAACTGAAGTGTATGGTATGAAGCTGAAGCATAGAAATTGCAAAATACGTTGAAGTCGGTTTTACTCCTATGTGTGTGGTAGGCATGAAAGCAATAGGATGACAGTGACTATTTCAGCTACACATCTGATTCCATTTTACAATGGTTCACTGCACTACACATTTAGTGTATCACACTTTCTCAAATAATAAAACATTTGCCAAACTAATTAAATAACTCACACATACATTATTTTATACTTTATTAAAAAGATACTTCACATTTGTAACAAAAAAAAGTAAACTCATGTCACAGAGCAAAATCAGCACAAACTGCCAGTTCTACCAAATAGAATGCTGGTACCTGCATTTACAGTTTAGCAAATACTTGAGAGCTAACTGAGTGGTGTTTTCTGTAAGAAAACAGCTAGAGTCTTTACTAATTATAACACTGATGATCTGGGACAATTTCTGTGCTTTTTATTGTTGTGTGTAGTTTGATGAAATTTAATTTTAAAATGAAAACACTCACTACTGCTAGTTAGACTTGACACACAGAAAACACAAATAGTGAATTAGAGCTATTTAGTAACTTTTCTTACAGACCCCCTTCCCCACCCAGTTAGCTAGCTCGCAGGTATCTGCTAAACTGTAACTGCTGCCATTTGTGCTCACTGAATAAGAACAGTAACACAGCTCTGCTGTTGTGAACTGATTTTAAAGCAGTGCATATGCTAAATCTATGGGTTTGGCTACGTCACTGTCACATGAGACAGGATGCACTATAGGAGCAAGAAAGGCAAAAAATTGTTTAAGATGGAGATCCCTAGGTGTTGTAAAACTACTATAAAGCTAGAAGGCTCATTTAGGAAAAATTCCTAATAGCAGACAGAGGGAAGGACACACTAGGACTTTACATACAAATCAAAACACTCTGCACAACATATGTTTTTGCACATTCTGGGTGGACTACTCCTTTAAGTGGGACAGATACACAATGGACACAAGTATCTTTGCTGTTTGTTCTTGTGTGGTATTTCCCCTCACCCCCCTCCATCTCATCCTTCATTTCCACTCCCCTCCCCAGATTCATCCAGTTCTTGGAACACATGGCATTCTAGGTTTCCAGGCTGGGTGGATGCAGAAGGAAAATAGTTGCTGCAAGTGGGTTATTTTTTAGAGTGTACTTGAAGGAATACTGAGAGACCTATTACATGTACACCCTGGAGACAAGGAGAGAAAGGGGGAGATGACTGAAGTCTATAAATGTCTCCATAGTGTTGACAGGGTGAAATACAATGAATTGTTCACTCTTAGAACCAACAGGAACACAAGGGTGAATCCATGAAAACTGACTGGGGGAAGGTTTGGGAGGGATGTCTGCAGGTACTTTTTACAGAAAGAGTGGTGGACAAGTGGAATGGACTGCTTGATGATGTGGTCTGTCTGCGCCAAAAAGAGTGCGTTGATGCAACCATGAGTGGCAGCGGCACAAGAGCCTAAGTGCAGGAGGACGTGTAAAGGGAAACAGGGAGGCCTCTAGTCGTTAGGGCCATCACAATAGGTAAGTAATAAATAGTGTTGGACAGACTGAATGGACCAGTGGGCTTTTTTCTGCCTCTGCGTTCTATGTCTTTATGAGCCATACCCCTAACCCACTTAACTGGAATCACAGAATCAGTTATGGCTGTAGCTGGCAGCAAGCAACATATCAGCATTCTGAATAGAGGAATAAGAAAGTAAACCCACTCTCCAGGGTGCATTCATCTAGACTGGCCACTACCATGCAACAAATCAAAAGAAAACAAGGATTCACACTAACTCTGTGTAGCCATGAAAGACAAAAGATAAATCAAAACTGTAAGTGTACTCAGTTTATTAGCATACCATTAGTGACCGGACTGATACCCCAGTGCTTCAAACACACTAGGGCCAAGATATTCAAAGGAGTTGCACCTGGCACAACTGAGTTGCACCAGCACAACCCCAGAAATGCACCCTAGGGCAATATTCAAAGGAGGGACTTGCGCAGCGCAAGTCCCGATGCGCCACGGCACAAAGATAATGTATACGGTGCATCTCCAGGGGACGTGCCCATGCATATGTGGCACATCCCAATATTCAGCCCAGGATGTATGGCGCATATGCCTGCACAACCCTGGGATGCACTGCATACCTGGACTCAAAGTTGAGCCTGCAAAAAATGGCTCAAATGGTGGCCATCCACAGGCGATCTGCTGTACTGCAAGGCACAACACAGCAGCCGCCAGCTGTGGGTGGCCACCCGCCCAACCAGTACATTGTGCAGAAGCACCCATATCTTCCCTGGTGGTCTAGTGGTACCCCCCTCCCTCCCGCAGTCCCGATCGCTGAGAATTGCATGTTAAAATCTGCCCTGCTGATGTAGTGGTACCCCCCCCATAGCCTTAATCACCGAGAATTACATGTTAACATCTGTCCTGGTGATCTAGTGGTACCCTCCCCTCATAGCCCCAATCACCAAGAATTACAAGTTAAAATCCACCCTGGTGATCTAGTGGTAGCCCCTCCCTCCCGCAGCCCTGATCACTGAGAATTACATGTTAAAATCTGCCCTGCTGATGTAGTGGTACCCCCCTCCCTCCCGTAGCCCTGATCACCAAGAATAACATGTTAACATCTGTCCTGGTGATCTAGTTGTGCTCCCCCCTCCTGTAGCCCCAATCACCGAGAAGTCAATGTGAAAATCCACCCTAGAGGTCTAGTGGTACCCCCACCCCATCCGTAGCCGCGGGTGCCAGTAAACTCAATGTAAAGTCCTGGTGGTCCAGTGGCACCCCCACCAACACAGAATTCCTACCCACCTTCCCCCCGTCTTTGGTAGATAGCAGCAAATCCAACGCATACCTCCACGGCTGCCCACCCAATGACAGCTTACAGTATCAGCTGTCAGTCCATTGGTCCACACTGTGGACCAATGGGCTTGCAGTGCATACTGTAGCAGTCATTCACTAATATGTGAATGAATGAATTAATATGAATGATACTGTAAGCTGTCATTCAGCGGGCAGCCGGGAGGTACACTGGCGGGAGTGTATACTGCCGCCGAAGACGGGGGGCAGCTAGGTGGGTGGGGGTCCTGTGTGGGTGAGGGATGCCACTGGACCACCAGGGATTATTTGCATCAGGTTTACAGGTGATCATGGCTACAGGTGGGGTGGGGGTACCACTAGACTACCAGGGTGGATTTTCACATTTACTTCTCAGCAATCAGGACTACAGGAGGGGGGTACCACTAGATCACCAGGGTGGATTGTAACATGTAATTCTTGGTGAGCGGGGCTACGGGAGGGAGGGGGTACCACTAGACTACCAGGGCAGTTTTTCACATGTATTGCTCAGGAATCGGAGCTACAGGTGGGGTTGGGGGACCACTAGACTACCAGGGAAATAGGACAGGGTGTCATTATGGGGATCGGAGCATCAGGAGGGGTGGGGGACCACTAGACTACCAGGGACATATGACATTTGTCTTTTACAGGGATCATGGCTATGGGGCGGGCTGGGGTGCCACAAGACCCCCTCTGGCAGCACCGCATGCTGTGTAGGGTGTCATGTGTATTTAGTTGGCCTGCCCTGCACAACACATGCAAATGGGGCCCTAATGACATGTAAATGGCCCTATTTGCACCTTGCATACATTATGGCCCCATTTGCATACTGCCGGCTGAATATCAGGAATTTGAGCACAGTGTAACTCTGTTGCACTGGCGCAGTTCCCACTCCTGGTATTCAACCCTGTCTTGGGGGGGGGATGCACCAGTGCATCCTAGTTGCGCAGTGCACTTTACCTGATATATTCAGAGGAGATGCGCCATGGCTCATCACTTTTGAATATATCCCTGTGTTTCACCAGTGCAGCTTAGTTGTGCTGCGTCACCATTTGCACCATTGCCAGATGCAATTCTGAATATTGGGGCCATAGGCCGTACAGCGATTCTAAGCCAACTGGGGACCAATTTTGCTGCATGCTATGTTGCTGAGAAGTAGTAGCAACAGAACCAGGGACAGTGAAATGCCTTTATTCTTTTTTACTACAGGTATACCACCATTGCCACACTTATTTTTAATTTCACTGTTCTTTTCCGGACCATCTTGTCTATAGCCCTTAGGCTCAGGTGTCTGTTTTTGTCTCTATTGTTTGCTTCCTCCTAGCCTACCTGTGTGGAGTCCGAGCAGAGGAGGAGCCACCAGCGGCAGCTGGAGCCAAACCACCCTGTGGAGGGTTGCTGAGACAAGTGGTCACAAGTAGAAGACTTGGTTTGCTGGCCAAGACACCTAGCTTCACCTGAGCTCTTTCCTTCTAAGATTAGTTAAAAGGCCGAGTAGAGAACCTTACCAGAGCAGGGGAAAAGGATTAAGACTTCTTTAGGCTAAGCAGATTTACTGTGTGTTGTTGTTTTTATTTTGTACTCACAGGGAATGCTACTGTTTGTTGCTAACATTTCATTGCTTTATTTTTTTTCTGATTCAAACTGTTGTTGCTGGTATACCTTCTTCTGCATTGTTACAAGGTGTGCCTACAGGTGTGTGTGCTAACAGATTACTGCCGTAATCTTCTGATTCAAATTGTCTTTTGCAAGGTATATCTTCTGTTACTGCTTTATTTTTCTCTGTAGCAAAGTATTTCTTACAGGATATATTTTCTCTGAAATTATTACAGGTGGAGCTTACATTTTTGTGACTTTTTTATCATTGGGCTAAGCAAAATTACTGTTTGACACTGTTTTATTTTATTCTTGTTTTGTTGAAAAGGTTTGCTGTCTCAGAGGTGTTTCAGTCTCCTTCTCACATTGAAGGAGCTAATTGCTTTCCTCCCACAGCTCTTCCAAAGGATTAGGTGTGTGTCTGGGTGGGTGAAGCTGGCAAACTGTCAGTAATTTCCAACAGAAAGAAGGTTTAAAAGGTCAGGTTAGTTGATAGCTTGGAGGTAGAAGACTTGGTTTGCTGGCCAAGGCACCTAGCTTCACCTGAGCTCTTTCCTTCCAAGACTGCTTGAAAGGCAGAGTAGAGAACCTTACCAGAGCAAGGAAAAAAGGATTAAGACTTCTTTTGGCTAAGCAGATTTACTGTGTGTTGTTGTTTTTATTTTGTACTCACAGGGATTGCTACTGTTTGTTGCTAACATTTCATTGCTTTATTTTTCTCTGATTCAAATTGTTGTTGCTGGTATACCTTCTTCTGCATTATTACAAGGTGTGCCTACCAGGTGTGTGCTAACAGATTACTGCTGTAATCTTCTGATTCAAATTGTCTTTTGCAAGGTATATCTTCTGTTACTGCTTTATTTTTCTCTGTAGCAAAGTGTTTCTTACAGGGTACAGTATATCTTCTCTGAAATTATTACAGGTGGTGCTTTACAGGTTTTACAGTTTTATCTAACATTAGGATAAGCTTTCAGGGTTACTGCATTTGTTGTTGACTGATTGTTTTTGCTCTTACCTCCTTGTTCTTTTGTCCGTGGTTCTTCTTTTTTGGCAGGGGAAGGGCCCAACCACCCACCCCCATCCCCAACCACCCCACACTACACTCCTTTTATAGGGTACCACAGTTGTGACATTTCCTGTGGCAGAGCAGGAAGAGGTGGATCAGTGGGGCATCCACAAGGTGAGCTCATTTACAGGGGCACTAGTAATTTAACTTGTTATAACAAGTTATACAAAAACAAAACACAAAATCAAACCATTACTTGCATTTTCTTCCTTCTAATTACTCTGACTAGGTTATAAACCCAGCAATTTATCTGGAATGGATATCATTAACTGCAGGTACTGTGGAACAATTTTCAGACGGACAGTCTTACAGGATTTAGGACACTGTCCTACATGCTGGGCCATTGGAGATCTTAGGGTTCAGCTCCGGGCAGCATGAGCAGAGATTGCACGCCTCAAATTTCATATTCAAGAGGAAATACATTATAAGAACCACCCGCCATTTCCCCAACATCCAACAGAAAACCTTGACCGCAGAGTGTAGTTGGTCCAGGAGGTTGGCAGGTGGTTAGGAAGGGCAAATCGGGTGCCCTATCACTCTCTGCTCTCCAACATATTACCTCCCAAAACCATATAAACACTACAAACAATTATCTGCCTCTATCTCTGAAATCAAACAAAGGGATAGAGGACACTGCAGAGCAGGACACTGCAGCACAGGAGCTAGCACAACAAAACTCACCCAAATCAGGAACCAAAACAAAAAAAGCAAAAAAGGAAATGCAAAAGACTTCTGATCATAGGAGACTCCATGATTCGGGGAGTTGATACCCATCTCCAGCCAGGGGTAATGGTCAGATGTCTCCCAGGTACATCAGCGTGGAGAGACACTGACCGCATTGCTAAAATTATTCACAAAGCAGGAGAAAACATTGACATCCTGGTACACATAGGGACTAATGATCTTGCCAGCCGGTCAGTTGTGGACACCAAGGAACACCTGACCAGGCTGGATGACAAACTATCATACATTTCATCAGGCATCTCCTTTTCTGAGATCCTGCCAGTCTGGGAGAGGGGGAGCAGATGGACGGAAGGTCAGAGTAGGGGAGATAGGGGAGCTAAACATGTGGCTCAAGGGCTGGTGCCAGGAAAAAGGACACAGATCTGTAGGGAACTGGCAATAGTTCTGGAAGCGAAAGTTCTTTAAATTTGATAGACTGCATCTGACTCAGGAGGGAGTCAGTGCATTGGGGCAGAAGTTTGACATCTTTGCAGAATATTTAAACTAGCAAATGGGGAGAGGGTGCAGCACCCCATACGTCGAATGGGAAGAACACCCCTCCCCTCTCAGCTAGTGGTCAAATGGATTCAGCATGTTTGCAGTTCATTTGCATCACCAGGTAAGAAAAAAGGTCCATCTCCCCATACGATGCACAGGGGAAATGCCAAATCTCACCCAACAACTAACACACCAAAATCTGGCCAATGGAAAATCATGTACACAAAATGCTCACAGCCTGGGAAATAAGATCCCAGACCTTCAGGCAATAATGTCAGAGGCTAAACTGGACATAGTAGCAATTAGTGAGACGTGGTTTACCAGTAACCACACTTGGGAGACTTCAGTACCTGGCTATGTATTGTTCAGAAGAGACCGAGGTACAAAAAGGGGGGGTGGAGTGGCCCTGTATGTCAATGAAAATATCAAAGCTACAGAAATTCAGAATACACATAAGGAGCCAGAAGAACTGTGGGTCACCCTGGAAACAGGAAATGGGACAGCCATAAGAACCGGGGTTGTCTACAGGCCCCCAGACCAGGGGGAGGACACAGACACATTACTGTCAGAAGATACACAAAACATGACAGCTAAAGGGGAGGTTCTGATAATGGGAGACTTCAACGTGCCGGATCCAGATTGGTCAATACCAGCAGGAACATCTGCCAGAACTAGACACATGGTGGATTTTCTGCAGGGGGAGGTCCTCAAACAACTGGTACAACAACCCACAAGAGACAGGGCTATCCTAGATCTAGTACTGACTAACTGGGAAGGGATCACAGATCTCCAGGTAGAAGGTCACCTGGGCGCCAGTGACCATCACATGGTATGGTTCAATTTGGCCACTACATCTAAATCATCCCATTCCAGGGCAAAAGTATGGGACTTCAGAGGAGCTGACTTTGATAAAATGGCCAACACAGTTAAGCTAGCCCTGGCAAAAAGAAACACAGGTGAGGGGCTACAGGCAACGTGGGGAAGCATTAAGGATGCAATACTTGAAGCAACATCCCATTGTGTTAGACAGAAAAGGAAGTGCAAAATAAGAAGGAAACCACTTTGGTTCTCAAATACAGTAGCAGAAAAGGTCAGAGCCAAAAGGCTGGCCTTCAGGAAATATAAGGGAACACAGCAGGATGACGATAGGGAGGCATACCAAACTGCCTTAAGGGAAGCAGGGAAGGCAATAAGACAGGCAAAGTCCCAAAGTGAGGAAACACTAGCACGAACAGTAAAAGAAGGTGACAAGACTTTCTATAGATACATTAGTGAAAGGAGAAAGTCCAGAGGGGGTATTGCTAAGCTCAATTGAGAAAAGGGGGCATGTAAAAAGGAGGACCCTGTAAAAGCATCTATCCTAAATAGATACTTTTGCTCAGTATTTACTGAAGAGAAGGTTGGGCAGGGTCCACAGCACAGCACCATGGACATGGGGGAGGGAAGTGAGCAGTACTCCCTTCACAAAAGAAAGGGTCCTACAAGAGCTCGCTAAGCTCAGGGTGGATAAGGCAATGGGACCTGATGGCATACATCCCAGGGTACTTAAGGAACTATGGGTGGAACTAGCAGAGCCATTAGCAGAACTGCTTAGTGAGTCTCTGAGCACAGGAGAGGTCCCAGAAGACTGGAGAAGGGCTCATGTGATCCCACTCCACAAGAGTGGTAGCAGGGAGGAGGCAGGAAACTACAGACCAGTCAGTCTTACCTCAGTAGTGGGCAAGATTATGGAGGCACTCCTTAAGGAAAGGATAGTGCAACACCTGGAATCCATAGGGGCACAGGATCCAAGACAGCATGGGTTTACAAAAGGAAGGTCCTGTCAAACTAATCTCATAGATTTCTTTGACTGGGTAACCAGAGTGGTGGACCAAGGGGGAGCAGTTGATGTCGCCTACCTTGACTTCAGCAAAGCTTTTGACACTGTTCCACACAGAAGATTGATAAATAAGCTGGGTAGACTCGGGGTGGGTCAGAAGTTGGTCAACTGGGTGGCAAACTGGATGACGGGCAGAAAACAAAGAGTGGTGGTGAATGGTATACAGTCAGAAGAGATGCAAGTCACAAGTGGGGTACCTCAGGGATCAGTCCTGGGGCCAGTCCTCTTCAATATCTTCATTAGTGACCTTGCAGATGGACTAGAGGGTAAGGCTTGTCTGTTTGCAGATGACATCAAGATCTGCAACAGAGTAGATGATCCAGATGGGGTGGGCAGAATGAGAAGAGATCTGGATAAACTAGCAAAATGGTCAGAAGAGTGGCAACTGGGATTTAATGCGAAGAAGTGCAAGATCATGCACATAGGGAAGAGAAACCGAAGCCACCTATAGGCCGGGAGGAGTTGCTGGCACTCACAAAGGAAGAAAGAGACTTGGGCATCATCATCACTGATGACCTGAAATCATCCAAGCAGACCTCTAAAGCAGTAGGTAAGGCTGGGGATGTTAGGGTGTGTTAGTAGAGTATCACAAGTCGTAAGAGAGTAATAATCCCCTCTTTACAAGACACTGGTTAAGCCCCATCTGGAGTACTGCGTGCAGTACTGGAGGCCACACCTTCACAAGGATATTAACCAAATTGAGGCAGTCCAGAGAAGGGCAACAAAATGTGTGGGACTGCATCAGAAGACATATGAGGACAGATTAACAGAGCTCAATATGTATACCCTTGAGCAAAGGAGGGAGAGAGGTGATATGATCGAGACTTTCAAACACCTTAAGGGCATTAACAAGGTGAAAGAGTCTGACATGTTTAAATATAAGACAAATAGCAGGACAAAAGGACACAGCATGAGATTAGAGGGAGGCAGATTAAGGGGGAATGTGAGGAGATTCTTTTTCACAGAAAGGGTGGTGGATGCATGGAACGGCCCACCTCAGGAAGTGATGGATATGAATACAGTGCAGAGCTTCAGACAGGCATAAGGGAGCAATACAGATGAGTATGAATAGATGGGCCATTGACAGAGCAAAGGCCGATGGCACATTTATAAGGTAGAAAAAGAAATGGGCAGACTGGATGGGCCTTGCGGTCCTTATCTGCCGTCAACTTCTATGTTTCTATGTTTCATCTTGTTTTTCTGCTACGTTATTTGCATCATTTATCTCGCCTATATCACCCGCATTACCTGTGTTGTCTGTGGCTGAAGAATGGTGTTTTGAGTGTCATTCTGTCAGCTGGAAGCTGGAAGGGGAGTCCACGGAGCTGTCCTGTTTTTTTCTCCTGGCTGACTTAGCTACGGACAAATTGTATGGAACTCTGAAGCTTCAGTAGCCCACTGCTAGCACTTAGGGAAGTCCACTTTTCTGCTCTGTAGTTTTATTTGTTTTAAAACACTGTTTGTATATTATTTCTTCGTTTTTTCACTTTCTATTTTTTGTGTGCTATATTGTTGGTAGGAACGATTTCTGCTAAGATTTAGTCATTGATCGTGTGCAAATATCAATCAATCAATCAAAATCTTTATTTATTCAGGCGAACATCATTGAGCAAAGCTCATTTACAAGATGGACCTGAGTGGTCATACAAATGAGGATACAAGTATTATTACATAGACAAGAATAGAATAAATAGCAATACAATGGCATGAAATGATTATATACAACAATTTACATATATACAAGTAACAGTAGAACCATTTAGCCTGTAGGAAAAAAGGGACAAAGGGTATAGCAGGCATAAAATATAAATTATATGGTCTAACTAGTTTTATGAGAATATAATAGGTGATTCGGAAGAAAGAAATTGAATTAATATAATGGATGGAAAAAGGAAGGTGGGTCAGATAGGTAGGGATTAGGCTTTATAAAAGCAATTGCAGAGCTCTGGAAAAAGGGCGGAGAACAATCTTTGAAGGATGCCAGAGGTAGTAGGCTATCTAGCTTCATGGATTTTTGAGAGAGTTCCATGCAACTGCTAAGGAATAGCTGAAAGCAGCCCTCCCATACCGGTGCAGGCATTGGGGACCTTAATATGATGAGTTTACTGATCCTTAAGGTGTATGGCCTAGTTAATTTGGGTAAAGCAATCAGTGATATAGGGTCGTAGTTTGCCTGTTAACGCTTTGAATATCCAGATAACAGCATTCCTATTTCTTCTGTGTTGCAATGATGTCCAGTTGACTGCCATATAAAGGGAGCAATGATGGGTGCTGGAGGAAGGTCAGTAATAAATCTTATGGACCTGTGATACAGGGTGTCCAGTTTATGTAAGAGATGACTTGAACAATGGCAGTAGAGAAAATCAGCATAATCAATGAGGGATAGGAATGAGGCCTGAATTAACCTTTTTGGAATCACTGTTTAGGTAATGTTTTATTCTAAAATAGTCCAAGCCTCTGTCTTAGCTTTTAAGTAGCTCTTCAATATGGACAGAATAGTCAAGCCTGTTATCTATCCAGACTCCAAGGTATTTGAAGTTATCAACAAATTCAAGTTTCTCTCCAAGTAAGGTGGATAAATGTAGGGTGTTGGATGCTGGGGTAGTGGTAGTGCAACTCTTTGTGGCAAAGAACATAGCTTTTGTTTTTGCATTTAGAAGTAGTTTTTTGTCAAGTAGATTGTGCTGCAGAATGGAGAATTCGGATTGTAACAGTTCACAGGCTTTGGAAGGTGAGGGATTGCTGACATATAATACAGTATCATCAGCAAACAGATGAATGTTAGATTGAGTGAGGTTGGCATCAATATTGTTTATATAAATAGCAAAGAGGATAGGGCCAAGAATATTTATACATAAGTTTAGATTAGATTAGCTAACTAAAATCGTTTATCTAAAATGTTAGAATTTTCCACCTTAGAATTAGATTGGTTCCTTATGGTCATATGACCATTCCCATATAGTGCATGCATGGCGTCCTTGTTACAGATCGTCATCTTCTCTCAAGCAGAAACGTTGAGCCCTGAGTGCTTTTACTAGCCCCTGCATTTTGCTAAAATCTCTGTTTCATTTGAAGCTCTTGAGCTTTTTGAGCTGTCTGTCTGTTTACTTTGTCCAACGCAGCGCTTTCAGGCTGAATTTTTAATGAGCTTAGCTCATGTGCAGGACACTCTAGCACTATTCTTGCCGCAGTCCAGTGACCAGATGTTAGGGCAGTGCCGTGTGTGTTTAACTACGGAGAGACTGTAAGTTCTTTTTTTCTTTTCATAGCCGAGTTGAGTAGCTTTTAAAAAGTTTTAGTCTTTTTGCATAGTGTTGAATATTAGTCTCGAAAGACGTTTTAATATTTATATTGTATACAGCTTTGTACTACTGCAGGATGATATTGATTTATTTTTTTGGTCTTTCAGACCAGCGCCCTGTGATCAGACATTTTGCCAACATTGGAGGCCATTAAGGAGCCTCTTTTTCCTGGTAACAATTTTATCACAAAGCAAGAACCAAGGGGACTATTATTGATCTGCTGACTGACTTTGTGAGAGGACTGAAGTGGTTTAATAACACAGAGAAACTCTGAAATTCCCAAGCTAAGTATTTTGGCAGCTGAGCCAATTTTTTTTTTCCTATAGTTTTATCTCCTTCCTCTAGCCTGCCACCTCCAACTCTTCAGGGGGACAAGTGGACATCCCACTGCCCGAAACCCTACCCAAGCAGACCCCTAGCCCCCACAGAGTCACGGATTACCCCCCGGGCGGGGACAAGGAGAGGGGTCAGACACCCTGTAACTTATGTTTCATCAGTCCTGAGGTCTGCTGGGCAGGCACGGGCAAATCGTGGGCACGGCCTCAGTCCTCCCATCTTCCCAGCTGAGGCAGACTTTTTTTCCGTTTTCTCCCTCCCCGAGCTGCAAGTGACTTCCCCCGACATCATGACGTGAGTGTCGACGTCCAAGCTACTCAATGGCCATCCCATCCCTTAATGGGGTTTGCTGTTCCCCGAGCCTCCACTTGAGGTCATGCAAGTGGCAGGTATCGGCCTGGTCTCTCCCCGGAGAAGGCGAGCTGTCATTGGGTGCTCCAGCCTATCTTCCCCTGGCTGACCGACCAACCGACAACCCGAGTTTGCTCCCGAACCCGGGTCGCCGGCGTGGTACGAGGTGTGGCATCCAGTGCCTCAACCCTCAGCGCCACCGGGCTGGCACTGCCAATTTCAAACTTTTCATATTTTCATACTGTGTTCCTTATCCTTCTTGGCTTATGAACTAAAGAGGATGCTGGTCTCGAAGAAAACCACGATACATCACAGATTAATACTGAAGGGGAGCATTCTAAAGAAAATCCAAGCTTTTATGTTGGACTACATTACAAAATTTCTTATTTCTGCGCCTTTGTTTCTAGTACTAAACTGTTGTTTGCTGTTGTAAATTGTTGTAAATTGTTGTAAACTGCTTGATGGTTCTTACAAGAAAGCAATCAGCTGCGATGGCGAATTTTGAATGGTCAATAATTCCAATGTTGGATCAAAAGGCTGGCTTTGTTAGGGCCAGGAATAACACTAGCATCAGTAAAGGGAAAAAAGAACAGAAGGTTATTGCAGACTCCCAAATTTACATTTCTAGCCAGGAGCTCTCTGGTGAGTTAGATACTATCAACCAGCCCAAAGTAATCATAAAAAAGGGCAAGAGAGAGAGAGAGCAAATCTGCCAATAATAAGCAAAAAAAGTTAATAAAGCAGGAAAAGCTAAGCAATCTAAAGACAACGGGGGTAACATTAATAAGCCCATTTTGAATATTAAACAAACTAAGATAAATGCATTCTTGGCTAAAACTATTCCTGCTAATGAAATCACTGAAGAGAGTAGTAGTGCTCAGAGGGTCCTAAGTAAAATAAGTTCCACTCTGGCTCTCTCCATGGCAGAATGTAACACAGCACTCGAGAGGGATCTTAATTCTGGGCATGATTTCTCCAGGCTTTCCTCCGCGCCTAACTTTTTTTGTGGAACTAATTCTATTTATCATTTTAATGAGCACAGCAGAGACTACAGTAGTGAGACTAGCAATGTAACCAACTTATCAGCATTGACAGTTAAAAAGAATGTGGATGGGTGTATTTTGCCCAAACAGGCAGCTAAGGACACCTCAGTTGATTTATACTATGATACTCCATTGGATTCTTTATATTCTCTGGAATTTTCTCCAGAACCAGAGCTTAACAATATGAAGGTCCATTTCTAACTGGTCTTCAGATCTGCAGGATATTACTGTGGGGATGCAAGAGGCTATTGCTGGGTTAAGAAAGAGTGATGCCAAAATAAGTGGCAAAATCCCACAAAGCTCACATTGTTGCTGCATGTCAGGGAAAGCTGGGGTGAGAGACCATGCTGAGAAGTGGATTTCCTCTTACCCTTTCGCTCTAGATGATGATCTTAAAAAATGTATGTGAGACCACTATGAAGCTCATGTCATGATATTGGATCAATGAGCGGGAGTCTGTAATGAGCTAGAAACCCTTAAATGCAGTATTGCTATAAATGGATCTAGACTAGATGATGCACTTAGTAGGTTGGACAAATTGTCCCCCATAACTGGGTCACCTTCCATCCCACTTTCTGATACTGTTCAACCCACAATTAGACCAGATTTCTCTGCCATTTGCATTTCTGACTCTCCTACCAAACTAATACAAAAAAATAAAAAGAGGGCTAGGAGAGTTAAGAAAAATAAAAGTAAAAAACAGATTCCAGATTGGGACATTAGAGCAAATGAGGCCCTAAATAATGGTAACAAATTAATGGCTGAGACTGAGAAAGATGCTATGGTCCTGGTTTCATCTCATGAGGCCATGAACAACAACAGTATCAGCCTCACAGAAGTTCATGAAATAGAACAATTGGAGAAATGCACAGTACCTGATAAGAAGGTTGTTGATCAGGATACTAATAAAGAATTACTGTGCTCCATTCAAGTGATCAGTCAGCAAATGAAACTCCTGAGACAAGATCTAAGCCAGCCCGCTGGCATGGCAGTAGCGCTACTGCTTGTGACGCCAGTGACCCAGGTTCGGGAACAAGCCTGGGCAGCTGGAGGGCCAGCTGGGGGAGAGGGCTTGAGTGTCCCAGGGACTGCTCACCTTCTCCAGGAGGGAGGGGGGACCAAGGCCTGGCGCTTGTCTGACCCCAGGTGGAGACCCGAGGTATGGTAAGCCCAGTCAGTAGCAAGAGGGGCCATGTGGTGGATGTCGGCACTCTGCGCCTTGATGTCAGGATGCACACCACAAGGCAAGAAAAATGAGAAACAAATGGCCAACAGCACCTCCGGTAGACGTAGCACCAGCCCTGATCCCCAACGCCTCCTACCTGCCTCCAAACCGGCATCCCAATGAAACAAAGAAGTACGGGGTGTAAGGGCCCCACCTGGGTGGTACAACCAAGGCTCCATGGGGGATGGACCGCTCAGAAGGTCAGGTAGGAGAGCAGGGACGTAACAGGCACAGTGACTCCCAAAAAGTGGAGTGCCGCAGGCCGGGAGGAACAAAAAGATAAAGTAAAAAAAAAAAAAAGATCTAGGGAAAATGCAGAAAGAACTGAATGCAGGATTCTCTGTAGCTCTTTCTAAAATAGAAAGCCCATTAAAACATCGGTAGGGCTCAGAAAAGGGTTATACAGGACAGACATTCTGCAGCTGGCAAAGTGCTGGTTGATCTAAAAGATTGCATTTCTGAGCCTTTATGGCTACTGTTGAAATAATGTAATTTCATAAAAACTAAATAAAAAGCAGATTGTGCACCTACTTAGGGCAGCTACTGGTGCGGCTATTGTTGATAGTGACGTTGTTCAAACTTGGGCTGACCAGAATTATGATGGTTTGAGATGTGTGTTCTTCTTTTGTACTAATGCCAGGGTTGCAAACCATATCTGGCTCAATAATACAGCCTGCAGGCTCAGGAGTTTTCAGTAGACTTTATTAACAAGAAACAGCTGAATCAACTGCCCAAAGAGTTCCCCACAGGCACTATTAGTATATTTGGTTTAAAGAAAATATCTAATGAAAACCACAGTAGGTGGGGGCGTTGACAAGCAGCTGACGAGTTAGGACATGTCTTCACCTTGCTTCTCCTCACCTAGGATATTTAGTTTAAAAATAGTTGTTCACTTTTAATTTCTGGCAACATTTTTACACAAAACTGAGCAGTATTTGAAAATGGACGAATATCTGACCTCGAGTTCGGGGAAAAGCCAGAGAACAACAGGTAAAGCTGCAAAGAAAACTGCAGCCTGTGTACAGCCTGAGAGCCAGAATGTGGTTTCCCTCTCTGCCGTGAAAGTGAGTGCTCTCAGCCAGGAGCTAACAGGCCAAGTGCTGGCCACCCTGGAACTGCTTTTATGCAAGCTGGAATCTAGAATCGACGATAAACTCCAGGAGGTACTTACTCAGCAGACTGTTCAGGCCACTCGCATCACGGAGGCAGAGGAGAGGATCTCGCGGATGGAGGACAACCTGCAAGGAGTCCCAGGACAGATTCTCACTCTGCAAAAAGAGCTGGAAGAGATGAAGGAAGTGGCAGATTATCAGGAGAATTACCATCGGAGGCTTAACCTGTACCTCCGAGGCCTGCCAGAGGGGAAAAAGGGGGAAGCGCATTGGAGTTCTGTGCAGTCTCCTTACCAAAGTTACTGGCTGTAGAAGTTAAAAATGGGAGGCTCAAATTAGAATGGGCACACAGCGCTGTTGTGCCCAGGCTGCCTGTGGGGCAACCCCCTCGACAAATTATTATGAGATTCCACCACTTTCAAGCTAGGGAAACGGTATTGAAAGCATATAGAGAGAAGGGTCAGTTGGAGTTCGAGGGCCATAGACTGTTTCTATCACAAGATTTCTCAGCGAGACTGTTCAAGAGATGAAAAATGTTTAATGAAATCATGGCTACACTACGAGCTTTAAAAGTGGAAAACTTCATGGTATACCCTGCAACATTGAAAATTAAACTTGAAGGGGTGGTGTTTTCATTTTGGGAAGTACACAAGGCTAAGAGGTTTGCGGAGGAGCTGCGGAAATACATAGGCTGAATTCCAGAGTACTGGCACCAAGGTGACCCCAGTGTGTTGCAATGTGGGGACTGAAGACTACAGTACATAAGCTCTGTGCGATATCAAATGGCACGTCTGTATCTGAATTTATTTTCTAATTAAGTTGGTATATGCGCTCATCCCTCTGTTGTGAGGGAATACTCTTTTGTTGGACTGTTATGCTTTATCCCACACTCCATGAATAGGAGGTGCAGGGGACCTGCATGAAGGACACAAGGAACCTCGGAGATCACGAGGGAATTTTGGGCCTGCCATGACTTCCGTTGAGTGTGGGCTGTACTGGGGCTATGATTATAACCGCTCCGCTCTTCGCCCTTTGGCTGTTGGATATCTTAAAAACTGCACCCCAGCCCTCTAGGAGTGCTTACTGAGGGAGACTGCTGTTCGCTTTCCCACATTCCGATCTCGGAGGTGCAGGGGGATGTCTATGGAGCCTCTGGGAAGAATCTTTGTTTGGACTGTTGCTCCTTTATCCCGCATTCCGTTAGCAGGAGGTGCAGGGGAATTTTGGACTCATCATGACGAAAATCATTTTGGCTATTTTGTGGCAGGCATTTAAATTGCTGGGGTGCCCACAACTGAAGAGTGGAGGGGGAGCGGTGTAGTTACTGGAGAGTGCCGATGCATGGAGGCTAGTCTTTATTTATTTATGTATTTATTTATTTATTGGAATCTTGGCTAACACCTTTGAGATAAAAGCTCGTTTACAAAAGTTCCAAGTCGTAAGGCAATAGACAAGGTACATAGACATTGCAAAACAGAAAGGGGTACATACAGCAGGCAAGTACATTATGGTACATACGGAAACAGATTCAAGCAAGTACAGTTAAAATACATCAGGTAGGAGAGGTCAACTTTACTGCAACAGTACTAAGAGCATACCTAAGGTGGACAAGAAATTTATAGTGGTAGCTGAGCTTTAGAGCGTGCAGGTAGAGTTATGGAGGGTCAGAAGTGGTGGTGACCAAAGGAGGGGGAGGACAGAATAGATGAGAGCAGGGGGAGGGTGGGGGCAGAGACAAAGGGGGTGACAGAATAAGGGGGTTGAGTAGTCAGAGGGGTGGGATTGGATAGGAATCTACCAAGGGTTACGTAAGTAGGTGATAGGGCAGTGCTGGGTAATGTGTGCCCCCCCCTTGCACCCCAGCCCTTCTGGAAGACTTATTGAGATGGACCTTCCTGCGCTCCGATCTTGGAGGTGCAGGGGGACTGTTACAATGAATCTGAAGTTATGGGTGGGGGAGTTGGAAGGGGGTCTTTGTCGTCTGGACTCCATCATTGCTGAGAAAATTAATGGGACGGGGGTACGGTCGGTCGGTCGGGAGTCTTTTTTGGCCCATTCCCACACAGCCCACAGTAATGGGGATCGCATAGATGGGCTCTTCAACTGAAATTAAAGGAAGATTCCACAGAAGTGGGGCTCTCTGCTCACTACAGGACCAGTCAATTTAAGGGGCATAGCAGACAGTTATACAGGGATTTGGACACCAAGGGAACTGTTGGGGGGGGGGGGTGCCTGACAAATAGGTGGCAGCCAGAGGGAGATGTGCTATATGATGTGGGTCTGACTCTGCGAGGGATGGATACGAAATTTTGTATATGTTGGGAGTACTGCACAGGATTTTGGTTGCTTTTCACTGCTACTGGACTATTCACTGCTACTTTTTCTTTCTGTTATATGGCTGAGATGCTGGATTTGGTATCAAGAAGTAACATTAGCGAACCATCATGATACCCGGGGTGGGACATAGACTTTTAGAGGAATTTTTCTGACACTTTAGTGAATTTTGCGGTTAGTGTCTATTTCGTGCAACAGGGGTGATGGGATGGGAAGCTGGGGGCATATACTTTTGGGTTCAAGACTGGGTTGGTGTTCTGGGAAACGAGGATGGTGGGGGGGGAATGTAGGAGACAAGTAAAGGGAATGACAGGAATCTCTAGTATGGAAGGGAGAAATGGATTAAAAAGCATCTTTTATGTCACATAAGCGAGGGGTCGCTGTCCTTCTACATAAACATCTCTCATTCCAGGTACAGAGAGTGGTTAGGGACCAGATGGGGGGTAGATATGTTTTTGTGGTGGGAGAATTGTGAGAGGAGCAAGCAACATCTGGTAGCACATATGCCCCAGCAGTATTTGACTTAACCTTTTATGGATCTCTCCTCTCACTTTTGGTTAAAGAACAATTCCCGGGGCTTCTCATGGGGGATATGAATTGTACCCTGGATCTGGTCCTAGATCACTCTCAAGGACGTGGCTGGAAAAGTGATGCAATATATCAGTGGAGACTGGGGATGGTGGAGTTAGGGTTTATAGATGGCTGGAGGGAGGTGAATCCAGGGGTCAAGGAGTTTACATTTTATTCCTACCCACATGGTACATGGATGCGAATAGACTATTTGTTTCTACTGCAGGACTGGTATGAGAGGGTGCAAGGGGTGAGACATAGTCCTATTCATGTGTCCGACCATGTTATGGTGATCTTGTCACTTAGGATGAATAAGCCTAGGGAGGGACCCTCCCCTTGAAATTTCCGACGTACCTTTTGGGGGACAAGAGCTTTATAGAATATTTGGTGGAACAATGGAAGGCCTATCTGGTGGTGAATGCAGGCTCCCCTACTACCAAGGCCACCATCTGGGATGCAGGAGAGGTTTACATGAGAGGGATGATAATTAGATATGTGGCAAGAGCGAAGAAGCAGAAACAAGAAAAGTGGCTGGAACTAGAAGACAAAGTGAGGGAGTTAGAGAAGAGGGCCACAGAGGGGGAGGAAGAAGCGGTAAGGGACAGTCTAAAGATGGTCAGAGATGCCTTGAACGCTCTGCTTAGTGGAGAAGCCAGAAATGCCTGGACGTTTTGCAAGAAGCAGCTTTATGAGTGAGAGAATAAACGGGGCCCGATGTTGGTTAGATTGATGTGGGGCGGGAAATGCTCCACATGCCACTGCAATTAAAGATCAGAAGGGCAAGGAACATAAGCAGCCACAGAAGATAAGGAGGTGCTTTCAGGAGTCCTATGAGAGATTATATAAAGCGGAGGGAGGGGCAGGGGGACTTATTACAGGGTGTCTTGGAAAGTATGGACCTACCCAAATTGACAAACGAACAAAGGAAATTGTTAAATGGACCCATTACAAAAGCAGAGGTGCTGCAGGCAATCCAGCGATTAAAAAAATTGGAAAGCAAGTGGCCCAGATGGCTACCCGGTGGAATACTACAAGTGTTTGGCGAACCATCTGGTTGGCCAGCTCTGTGACACCTTTCAGCAGGCTGAGAGAAACCTTTGGGGCTCCTGGGAACTTTCTCGGATGCTGTGATTTGCCTGAATCCAAAGGTAGGCAGAGAAGCATTAAAGTGTGCATCATACAGGCCAATAACGCTTCTGAATTGTGATACCAAAATTTTGGCAAAGTTCTTGGCAGGAAGGTTGGAACTGGTACTGCCCGACGTTGTCCACCCAGACCAGACCAGGTTTCTCAAGGGGTGTCTTTCATATCATATTGTTTGGAGATCGTTGACTGTGATATGGAGGGCAAATAAGGGGAAGGAGAACACCTGTATTATCTCTATGAATGCAGAGAAAGCCTTTGATCGTGTGGAGTGGAGATACTTGTTTGAGGTTTTAACCCAGTCTGGTCTGGGGGACACATTTGTGGGATGGGTGCAGGCATTGTACAGCTCCCCTCAAGTGCAGGTGTTGGTTAATGGTACACTTTGAGATGGATTTGGGCTTGGCAGGGGTACAAGGCAGGGATGCCCACTGTCCCCACTGTTGTTTGCTTTGGCAGTGGAGCCATTGGCAATTGCGATCCGACAGAATGTAGGAATACGGGGGGTGCAGGGGATTTCGGGGGACCAGCATAAAGTCACAATGTATACTGATGATATGTTGCTTTTTGTTACAGATCCTGAGGCCTCTATGCCTGTCCTACAGGAGTTAGTAGGGAACTTTGCTCAGTTCTGGGGGTGTAAGCTCAATTTAGACAGGTCAGAACTAATGAGGTTGCCAAGGGAGTCGGGTTCTGGGCAGGTATGGGGTTTCAAGAAGGTGGGTGGAAGCTTAAATATTTGAGAATCAAAATAGGCTGGTCTCTTGGTTCATTATATGAACTGAACTATGCATCTCTAATTAAAACAATAGAAACAGACTTAAAGAGGTATACGTCCCTTCCAGTCTTCTGGCTAGGTAGGATAAACTTGATTAAGATGAATATTCTCCCCAGGTTGGTTTACATTATGCAGATGGTGCAAGCTGGCTTAACAAAAAGGGACATTAAAAGACTAGAGTGAATGTTTTCTGTGTTTATTTGGAAAGGGAAGCAGCCTAGGGTGAGCCTTCAATGACTTAAAGCTGAAACGGGGAAGGGTGGACTACATTTTCCCAATCTGAGGAATTACTATCTGGCAATCCAACAGAAATATATTAGTGATTGGATTCATATGCCTTAGGTGGCTAGCTGGATAGACCTTGAGCAATGGGGAGGCAGAGCAAGACTCTCGGCGTACCTGGAGAAATGGGGCACTAGGGCCTTCAGGACACAAAGAAGTCGAAACCCGTTGGTTACGGCTGTTTTGGAGAGCTGGGGAAAACTCTTGAAACAGCGGGGTGCAAAAGATGTGGATACCTATCTGGTTCTGGTGGCAGGGAATCCCTATTTCCTGCTAGGTCGGGAGGACCTTGTTTTCAAGATATGGGAAAAAAAAGGAATAAGGGCTATAGGGGACCTATGTGGTAGGGGAGGGCTTAGCTCATTTATGGACCTGCAACAGGGTCTTAACCTGGTGGGAGGGCATTTGTTTCGATTTTTCAGGCCAGGGCCTACATTGTGGGGTTGACCAGAGAGGGACTGTGGTTGCAGGAGATGAAGAAAATATGATCACTTATACAAACAATGAAACAGGATTCCAAGGGCTTCATAGGGAAAGAGGTAAAGGAGACTAGGCAGTGCTTTCCGGACCTATCACTCAGAGCCAAGAGACTCTGGGAGAAGGATCTGAAAATTCAGATACAGGACCAGAACTAGGCGCTACTACTATCTATGCACATGGGGTTGTTGGTGTGTAATAAGTTTAAAGGAGCTTTCTATAAATTTATCCACAGGGTTTACAACCCGCCTGCTGTTGTCCATAAGTATCATCCTGCTGTATCCCCCCAATGTGGAAGATGTGGACTTGAGGAGGGGACCTACTTTCATTTGTTTTTGGGAATGCCCTGTTCTCCAGAGGTTTTGGGGTGCGGTGGTTCAAGAAGCTGAGAAAATGTGGGGCAGGGCGCTGCAACTGGATCCAAGGGTATGCCTGTTTGGGGTAGATGTAGACGAGAAAGAGGAATGGGAGAGTCTCCCAAGATGGATTAGGGTCCTTCTCATTCTGGCTAGGCACTGCATCCAAAATACTTGGGTGTCCTGTATAATACCCACAGTACAATGCTGGTGAACGTTAGCACTAAGGACACTGGCATTGGAAAGGTTGACCTTCCTAGTAAAAGGTAAAGTAGAGTGTTTTGCCAGGGAATGGGCATTCTTCTTGGCAGACCTAACTCGCGTTGAAAATATGCTTCTCTGGGAAGGGGTAGATAATTAGGGGGAAATTATAAATGGTACATTACTGGAGAACCTGAGCACTTTATGTAAATTATAAGAAATCGAATGATCACTGTGATGCTATGCATAATGTATTGAATATGTGTTGACTGTATGTGGATGTGAACTAACATGCTTGTTTATAATAAAACTCTTTTTAGGCAAAAAAACAACAACATGGTAGGTTGAGAAATGCGGTATATAACCTTCTTACACATGCCTTGAAAATTCCTGTATCAGCTTTTAAATTACTGAGAGCGGTTAGGCACGAGGCACAATCTGGTGCTGGCCAGGTTGATGCTATTGTAGTCGGAGAAGGGGTTTTGGATATGATTTTGTGCAGGGCCCCTTTATTGGACCCAGTAGGAATTCATATTATTGACAGTAAAATTTTAAATGTAACTTATCAGGAACTTAACTGGAAGCAGCAGAATTGTAGCAAGCTCCCAATTCCTAGGGAGATGTTTCTTTCTGACCTGTGTCACATGGAAAGTGAGACCAATAAGAAGCTCAGCCTAGCTGTAAGGGATATATTAGAATGACTTTTGAACACAGAGATTACGGATCAAAATGCTGTATTAGTCCAGAGATTGGGTAACGATCTAGAAATAGATCAAGTATTAATTCAGGCGAAATACATGAGCTTATATGATAAAATCTAGCAATATGCCACACTGCTTGATGTGAAGGGGCTGCACATTGTTGCCACTGATCAGGCCACAGACAATAATGAGAGTATATCCGCTGCAACAAACTTACATTTTGAACCTATAGTGGCCTTTGAGCAAAGAGAGATTCCCCAGGATTCTCCAGTAACAGAGACCGTTTATAATGTCCCAGTATCAAATCGATTTAATCTGCTGGGGGAACAAAATGACTGACTACAGTCACTTTCTCCTACAATACAGAGTGATGAGACAGAGGGGAAGAAGAACTTAAAGTTTATATCATGGAATATAACTGGTTTATTAACAAAGTTTGCAGACTGCGAGTGTGTTAATTTTTTGAAGCAAGCTCAAATTGTATGTTTACAAGAAACATGGCACCAATCAGCCACAGATGTTACATTAAATGGCTATGTTACCCACCATGTTCCTGGCACCAAGCAGCATAGACTTAGCAGACCCTCTGGAGGTGTAGTTACTTGGTTCAAAATTATGGAAACCCTATCAGCAGACTAAATATTTTCTAACTCTTTCTCACAGGCCTTTTTTGTTAAGAAGGGACCTTTGGTTTTCTGTTTAGTTAATGTCTATATACCCCTTGTAATTCTACATTTTTCAAGCACAGTATGTGGGAGGAACTGGAGGGTGTTATACATAGGACCTGGGCAACGACAGCATGTGAGAAGATGTTGTTATGTGGAGATTTTAATGCCAGAATAGGTAACTACGATGGATTTGCAGATAATGAAATTCAGAATTGGCGCTTTGGGAATGCTTTCAAATTCCCAAGATTCACGGGTTAATGCCAGTGGGCACAAACCTCCTGAAATTGTAACTCCATACAATCTAGATCCATTAAATGGGAGACTCAAGGGTGATGTTGAAGGAAATTTCACATATTATAACAAGCAGGGCCCTTCTGTGATTGATCTTGTGTTTTGGAATGATAGTATGACTATCTGGGACTCTTGTTTGGTTCCCACTAGGTCTGATAGTGACCATTTTCCCTTGATTTTCTGTTTCAGGCTGCCAGTTGATGAATTTGTGGCTGCAGGCTATGATAATTTGGAAATAAGGAACAATGTTAAAACTAAGTGGAATCTGCATAGTTCCTGTGAGATAGGTTCCCTGCTATGCAGGTGTATTCCAGATAAAGAGTATACCAACAGGAATCTATCTAGATGGGCTGATCAGTTGGAGCTCTGTTTTGAGGCAATAAGGGAACTGCTCTCTGTCACTGTAAGAAATCAATCAGTTTGGGGCCACAAGTAGTTTGATAAAGATTGTTGCCTCGCTAAGAAACAATTAAACCAACTAATTAGAAGGGTTAGAGTTAGCAGAAAGATGGGGAAATTCAAACTTTTAAATCAAGTTAGAGCTACATATAAAAAAATTATTAAAAGATAAACAGCTTGAGTTTCAACACTCTCAATTGGAAAAAATGCTCAGGGCAATTGTCTGCAATGATCAATGTGCCTACTGGCAGATGGTTGCCCATGGAACTAATAATTACAAAACTGAGATAGACTTATATATTTCCCTGGATACTTGGCAAAAGTACTATATAGATATTTGTTTTGATCCAGGCCAGAATGATTATTTGTCTGAACCAAGAACTGACATGTCCCAAACTGTATTCTGCAATCAACAGGATGTATATTTAGCCAGTACATCTACGAAAAAACCAAAAGCTCCAGGTCCAGACCAGATTCTTGCAGACGTTTTCTTAGACTTGCCTATGTTTGGGGCCTTTCTATTAATGTCATTTTTTAACTGCTCTGACAAACATTTAAGATTCCCTGTCTCTTGAAAGGGGGCTATCATAATATCAATAGATAAAAAAGGGACAGATCCGATCCTAAGATATACCGTCCAATCTCTCTGTTGGATACTTGTTGCAAGATTTTCTCTAAAACAGTATTAGCTAAACTACTGGAGGAAATAAATGCACTGGGGGGTTGTTGGAGTTCCAAGCAGGATTTTGATCTGGTTATGGCATAGTGGATAACTGTTTTGTCTTATCGCACCTTTTTGAGAAATATGTTAGCCTACGCAGACAGAAAGTGTATCTGGCATTCATACACTGTAGCTCCGCTTTTGATTCTGTTTCTCAAACTCTACTATGGAAAATAATGAGAGATTGGGGCATTTCCAAAGAAATTGTTGCTATCATAAGTGAACGTTATCATAATACTTAGGCTCAGGTCAGATATGGGGCATCTGGACACTCTCTTCAGCTTTTTCTACCAACCTTGGGGTTAGGCAGGGATGTGTTTTGGCCCCTACCTTGTTTGGTATCTATAGTTTGCTAATTACCCTGAATTAGTCAGTAACAGACTCTCTCAAAATTATAAGGAAACCGTGTCCAGTGTCGGCATATGCTGACGACCTTGTCTTACTCTCTTTAGCCCAAAAAAGGCTACAGGGGAAACGTGATATATTCAATGATTATGAAGGTAGGCATAATTTGAGTGTCAATGCAAACAAAAGCCAAGTCATGATCATGGGATCAAATAAATTAGCCAAATTCTGGAGATTAGGGAATAAAAGACTTAATACAGTAAAAACATATCCTTATGTAGGCCTGCTTTTTACAAATGACAGGAAATGGGCCAGGCATATTGATACCCTTCTCCCCAAACTAAAACAAACAGCGAATTCTCCTAAATCTTTTAATTACAAATATGGGGGAAACTCTTAGGCCATTGATTGCAGTGGCTAAATCTAAGTACTATGCACAAGCATTATACCACTCTGAAATTTGGGGATTGGTAAATTATAGTGCAGTAGAAGGCCCTCTTAATAAATTACTGAGACTAACTCTTGGCTTAAATAATTCCATCCTGGCGGCACTAATCAGGGCTGAAGTAGGTTTAGTTAGTCTATCAGCATATGCCCAAACTAGGATTGTGAACTACTGGTTAAAGTTACTAACATACTAAAATGCCAGCAGAATAGGCCTAACGGTCTTTCGTGTCTGCTCGTTTGGTCAGCCCCCACCCTGGGAGCTGACCTTGCTGCCCCCCTCACCTTCTCTGGCTTCTCCCTTCCCAGTTCCGGATATTCTCGCTGCACTGGATTTTGCTTCCAGAACCCTTCCCCTGTACCTGTCCCACCCCCTCTTGAACCCCTCCACTGTCTCTGCCTCTACCAGCCCCCTGGCAGTGCATTCCATGGCTCCACCACCCTTTCCATGAAGTAGCACCTCTTCCTTTCTCCCCTGAATCTTCCCCCCCAGCTTCCACCCATGCCCTCTAGTTGCCCCCTCCTCCTTCCTTCGAAGCACCCTGACTGCTCCTCCCCATTTACCCCTTCATGTACCTGAAGACCTCTATCATGTCCCCCCGGTCCCTTCTCTCTTCCAATGTGTACATATTTAGCTCTTCGAGCCTGTCCCATAGGTCCTGTCCCCCAAGCCCCAAATCATTTTGGTTGCCCTCCTCTGGACCCTCTCCAGGAGTTTAATGTCCCTCTTTAAGTGTGGCCTCCAAAACTGCACGCAGTACTCGAGGTGTGGCCTCACCAAGCAGTTATTCAGAGGGAGTATCACTTCCCTCCTTCTGGAGGTGATCCCCTAGTGATGCATCCCAGCATCCTGTTGGCCTTGGCTGCTGCCCTCCTACAAGTCTCTGAGTTGTTCATCTTGACATCCAAGTTACTTACATTAGATCAGAATAGATTGCAAGCCCTCGGATTAAAAGAAAAATGTGCCTGGGATGAAACTGGCTGTAAAAAATCAAAATGGCTGACTGGCTTGTATACAGTTTTAGAAAAAGTTGGTCTGTCCTTTCTGAGGGGCTACTTGGATAAAAAGACTACAATCAGCCTTAAAGCAGCAGTGCAATGAAAATGGGCTAAAATTTTACCCCACCTTTTTTTTCTTCTAATCAATGCCAGATGTCTTCCAGTTTATTCTGGTGGTGACATTTTCAGTTTCCATTATTATTTAAGAATTTTATGAAAGTTTTAAAATACTTATTTCTCAAGAAAAAAAGATGGCCGCCTCATTTTTGCATAGAAATAATATTGAGGACCTAAGGAGGGTAAGAATCCAGACAAAAATGCAACTGCACAGTACACAGCCTAGGAAGCATCTAGAAAACCCAAATCAACGGTTTGGCCAATATTTTTCAAAATGATAACAGAAAATTAGCTTTTTGGAAAAAAAAAATGTTTGTTGCACTGCTGCTTTAAATACAAATCACATGTTTTAAAAAAATTATGAACCACTTCAAAAGTTTAGATTTAGAGGTAATCACAAATCTCAAAATAGCTCCCTGGGTCAGGCAAAATGATGTCTCATTCTACTACAGAGATTACTTAGACGTCTTAACTAATCCAAAACATAGACCGTTTTTTACGAAGTTCAGATTGGAATTGTTCCCCAGCAAGGTTTTGTCTGCCAGATACAGTAAATAGACAGACTGCAGTTCTGTCTACTGTCCCTGCACTGATGAGAAGGTGAAGGATCTCTTCCACATTATCTTCATATGTCCCTGGTATAACAAACCCAGAGAGAGAGATGGCTAAAACCATCATTGATGGACATTGCGACATCAGATCAGATCTTGTTGTTAAATATACTTTTTATTTCAAGTGATGAACACATAATACATAAACTGGTAGGATATCTTGAAGCCGTTATAAGAATTAGGATGAAATATGTTTAACTAAATGATCCTCGGTGTTTGTACAGCTAAGTGAGCCAGGACGATTATGTCTTGTTACTTGCTATTTTGCTACTTTTGATAACTGTACTTACGTATTGCACTGCTTGCACTTTTGTACTGGGGACTGATGACTTTGCCATAATGACTGTTTTAAGATGTTTTATCTGATGTATTTATTTTTAAATGCATTTTATGTATGTTGAGTGTGATTTTGCTTTTGTATCTATCTGTAATGGTCTATGACAGATCAAATAAACTATTTACTACTACTTCTACAGTCCTCCAACAAGTGGAGTGCATGGTGTAAATGACGTAGAGAACATGGCTGAGTCTCTTGCTCCACCAGAATTATATTCAGTGATTTGAACCTACACTGGTCTGGCAAGCATATCAAAACCTATCATAATTCAGGGAGGTTAAGCTAAAACAGGTTATCACAACTCCTGTGAAATGGAACAACAAAACCGAGACACTGTTCCTCTCTGAATGGGTATTGATTAGAAAAGAAGATAGGCTCTCATTGCTTGGCAACTTCTATGAGTCAGTCAGCAGTAATTTCCTGTCTTATGTGTTTGGCACAATGGGGTCCACCAAACCCCATCCAAAATGATCAGGTGCTGTAATTACTGCAGATTCTCTCCTACCTCCTTTCTAGCTATTATTTTTCTCTCCTCCTCTCAGCGCAGTCTTCCATCTGGAGGGTGCCCCAGCCCCATCTCCTGGGGTCCACCAGTCGGCACTGGCATTTACCCCCAGGGCTTGCCCCCCTGGCAGGGCCGGTGGGGTTCCCCCAACCCCCACTGGAGACTGGATCCAGTGTGGCCAGTGCCGTGGTTAGCCGGGAGCGGGGCCTACGAGGCATTCTCCTTCATCCGCTGCACTGCTTTTTCCATTTTCATGCCCCATGTGGGCATGCGCAGCACTGTCGACACTGCCTCCCTGTGCGTGCTCTATGCGGTCTGCCATGTTCCCACCCCACGTTGTTGCGGCTCCATGTCGCCAAGCCCTAGCCTGCACTAGGGGTCAGGCGTGGATTGCTGCTGATCTCCCCCCTCCCTGCAGATGGAGAACAGTCCATCAGACGCTCAGTCCATCTCCTCCCCTGCCAACCCACTGCGGCCCATGCTCGTTCCCAAACATGGGTACCTGGTGTGTTCCGAGGTGTGGCATCCAGCGCCTCAACCCTCAGTGCCACTGGGCTGACACACACCTCCTTTCTGAATGCTTTAGCTAATGAGATTGATCCCCTATTACATACAGTATGTATCTGTTGCCAGTTTTGCCCTAGACTTCATCTCAAAATTTATCTTTGCTGCTAGCCTCCATCCTCCTCTTAAAAGGAGGAAGGTCAAAAATCTTAACTTCCACTAGATGACTGGTTTGCTCTTTGCCCTAATTAAAATCAGGGACAAAGCCTGGGCCTTCTTCAAAAATACTTCCTCTATATCTAATTGGAATTAATACAGGCACTTGAGAAATACATGCAAGAGGCAAACTGGTGACACCAAGGCTACCTAGTTTAAGAAACAATAATCTGACAACCTGGATCCCTCTGGTAAATTATGGTAGGGAATCAATAACCTGCTTAATAATTCCAATAAGGTTACCCTCCTCACAGTGTGTATTCAGGATGTCCCTCACTCTAATCCTCAATTTATCCCAACTTATTCCCAACTCATTTGACAAGGTTTTCAGAAACCTTAAGCAGTGCTTTCATGTCTTCCACCCCCTTCCCTCTCCTGTCATCCTGGATGAGTCTTGCCCTACCAGGTGTGCCTTCTGTCTATGAGCGGTCACAACAAAAACAGTACTCCTACTCCAGTGTGAGACTGATGTAGCAAACGCCAATGGAAGTGATGATTTTCCCCCAAACCCACCCAGGTTGCTCAAGGCAGCAGCACTGGTGATATCCATGCCTATTGTCTCTGTAATACTTGAGGACAATAAAAGTGTCTTGTTGGTGATTAAACCCCAATGCCACTTCCAGCCAGGCCTCAATAATAGCTGCTGGCGCTGATTCCTCAGACCTCTCTGGAAGGCCAATAATATTTGTATTTATTTATTGTTTCTTGGATTACAATACCTTTGCGCTAGAAGCTCATTTACAGAGGTACTGTACATATGGACGTTCTGATCACACAATAAATTGTCGGCATGTTCCAGTCTTGGTTTTAAAACAGCATGTTTTTTGACTAAAGTTAGTGAAAAGAGTGCACCTTGCCCACAACATTCACTTCCTCTGCAACCTCTGTGCTGTGGGACTTGACCCTGTTTGATAATCTGAAGCCTTTGGCCGAAACTGTCAAATGCAGCACTCAAAAACATAATAGACTGATGCTTGCACTGCACTGTCTGCTGCAGAGATGTAGGAGGCATGTCTGACTCATTGAAGCGGTCTGCTCTATTTGATGTTTTACTTACGCCTCTGGCCAACTGCTTCTGTTACAAAAACTTCTGTGAACCTCCAGCTGTATGTTTCAGTTTTCCCACGATGAGACAGATCAAAATGTTAGCATTCAGTCTTTGTAGGTCATGTGAGTTACAGTAACACTGCACAGCTAAAACTTAAATTTTGTAAGTAAATTCCCAGTTCTAAGCAAGAGCTGTGGTCAATGCATTTGCTTGCTCCACCCCGAGTAGGTACTTAAATTGCAATTTTCAGCTGCTTATATCTCAGCCGTCTCAACAGATTTTCATAAAAACTTTGAAAGCATGATCTGCGACCTGGAATCTCTTGATGTGGCAAGTTTGGAGAAATTCAGTTCAGTGTGATTTTTTTTTGACCAGAGAGGAGCAAAAAATATAAAAAATAGCAACTTTTTCTTTTTAGTCAGTATTTTATGCTCCTGTCCTCCAGGCCTGCCTGACAGCAACCCCCAGCCCCATCATTGACGAGCACGTGGACTTACCAGTTATTCACCCCTTACCCAGGACCACAGTGTGGTGGGTGGCCAGCCGCGTCGGTTATGCGAGAGCCTGTGGGGGGTGCAGATAGGTAGCAGCCTGACCATTTTTCTGTGTGTTTCCTCTCTGAGCTTTGAGTGCAGGGATGTGTACATCAGCACATCGCATTCGCTCTTCCACTCTGCATGCTGTCCCACTGCACTGCTGGCTGGCCTCCACCAGGTGGCAGTCTCTGCAGTGGGAACAGAGGAACCCTGTCCCTGAGAGAGGAGCGCTGCCATCAGGTGCTCAATTCTCCCTCACTCTGCCGGGTCACCATGCAACCCTGTCCATTCCTGAACATAGGTCGCCAGCATGGGGGTGGGCAGAAATGCAACTGCTTCTCCACTGGGCTGGATACAAGTTTTTTTCAAAAACAAGGTCACTTTGCTCACCAATGCCACTGACCTGCACAGAGCAGAAACAGTCACAAGCCCAGTATCAGACATTAAAGTTAAAAACACCCAAAACAAATCCTGTCACCTGGTGCTCAACCCCTGTGCCCCCCCCCCCCATTTCTGACACTGGGTGTCCATCCCCAGAATCGGACAGTAAAGAGAAAAAAGTAAACAGCCACTGGGAGCCCAACCCCAGTGCTGTTGACGCCCCCATTCTAAAAACACCAGCTACTCAACTCTGGTGTCAGGCAGTAAACAAATAAAAAAGTAAGCCAGTATCGGACACTAAAGTTTAAGAAAGAAAATGAAGAAATGAGGTCACCAGGAGCCCAGTCCTGCTGTTGCTGACCACCCCCTTATTCTCACAACAGGTGCCTAACCCCAGTGTTGGACAGTAAATGAAAAATAACAAAACAATTGGGGTCACTAGAAGATTGCTCATCCCCTCATGCTGACAACGGGTGCCCAACCCTGCTGCTGGATATTAAACAAACAAAAATAGTCACTAAGAGCCCAGCCCTGGTGCTGACGACACTCCTCACGGCCACACAAAGTAGCAACTTTCAGACCTGCGCGATGCGTCTGCTTCTCTGCACAAGGTAAGAAGGCCCAACATGAAGCATGCTACAAGTTTGGTGCCATGCCCAGTGGCTCTGCTGTTTTGCTTAGGGCCTGCACAGGGTCATTTACACAGCATGCACTATCTCCAGAGATATGTAGGATGGACTGGGTGGTTTGTGAATAGGGCCATTTGCAAAGCATGCTACAGGCTTGTTGCTTTATATATCTTTAAAAAAGTAAGAAAGGGGACCATTCCTCTGGCAGACAGGGCATTCCAGCCCTAAGGTGGGCATTCAGGCACAGAGGGTGGTAATTCCAGCCCTTGCTTGGTCATTCCAGCCCTAGGGCTGGCATTTCTCCCTTAGGGTGGGGCATGTCTGCCCCCAGGGTGGACATTCTAGCCCTAGGGTGAGTATTTCTGCCCACAGGATGGGCATGCTGGCCCTTAGACTGAGCACTCCAGACACCAGGATAGGCATTCCAGCTCTAGGGAGAGCATTCAGACACCCAGGGTGGTCATTCCAATCCACAAGGTGGATATTCCAACCCCCAGAGTGGGCATTCCAACCCAAAGGTGGGCATTTCCCTGGGACCATGTACCCATGCTTACCCAGTGACATGCTGTCTGTTAACCTCAGTTAATGTCTCAGTGTTATTGCACTATCTATTGACCTTTATATCTGACTCAGTGCAAGTTGCGCTGCACTATGTTATCCACTGTACTTGTCTCATCTATCATTTTATCCACTGTATTGCTTGTACTGTCTCTACTGTATACATTCCTGACACGGAACCTTTCTACTAGAGCTCCTGTGCTCATAGATTTTCTCATAGTACTAATAAAATAAAAATAAATTTTGGTCCGCCAGGGTGGGCATTCTACCCCTAGCGGGGCATTCAAGTACAGGAAGGCAGTTATTCTGGCCCCCACAGTGGTCATTCCAGCCCTAGAATAGGCATTAAGGCACACTGTGGGAATTCCTGCACTCAGGAATGGACATTTTAGCCCTAGGGTAAGGATTCAGCACAGAGGGTGGGCAGTCTTTATTTATTTATTTTATTTGTTAAACTGGTGAACAGGAAAGGTGCACTAAATTGTAGCTCATTTCTAGATGCGACCCAGGACAGGGGGAAACAAAGGAAATACATAATTTGCCCGGATGAGATTACAAATCAGTAACTGGTATATACACTCAAGCATGGTGACATACAGCAGCTAATGATGACAACAGTAGTAGGGCATCAACTCAGCAAAACAGATAATTTCAAAAGTTACCACTGGATGAGGAGGAAAAGCTACAGTCAGGTGCTGGTTAAGTGAGGTCTGGTGCAAGCAGGAGAGACGTAATCATGCAGAAGCATGGTAAAAGACAGCTGGAGAGGGCTAGTCTAAGAAAGGAGAGAAGAGAGTTCCAGATAGATGGCAGTAGAGCAGAGGAGGAGTTCTGACCAGTGGATGTGGAGCAGCATGGAATAATGAAACAAGCATTTGTCAATGCCGAATGTTTGCTTGCTGGCATTGGCAGTGGTAGTGTAGAAGTTACAGAGCTGTGTAATAGGAATGGCAGTGAAGTATTGAACTGAAGCCAACCCCACCACCACCCTGAAGAGCGTGACAGGCATTGGGGTGTGCCTTTGGGTCGTCAGGCATAACGGCCACGCCATTTCATCACACCCCACCCTGCAGACACTGACAAGTGTCACTGTGTGCCTTGGGGTCTTTGGCCCTTATGCGCACCCCATTCCATCAGAAAATACAGTGAGATGGGTGCGGTATAGGAGAATGGGGTGAACTTTAGGGCCAAAGAGTCCAAGGCATACCTCGATGCCTCTCACTGGCTGCAGGGTGTGGAATGGTATGAGCACTGCAGGCAAGAATCCCAAGTCACATCCCTGATGCCTGTCATTCTCTACGGGGTTGGGCGTTATGGTTGGAAACCGTAATACCTCAGGCACTTGTTGGTATTTTCACTCCAAATTTTCAACATGTTTTTTTTTTGTGACCCCACCTCATGAACAGTGGCAATATCAGTTTGTTAGCTGAAAGCTGCCTATGCACAGCGACTATGGCATTTAGCACCACAGGTGCAAACACATTCCGAACAGGATGTAAAAAATGACAGCTATACTGTTCATGGGGAAGTGTAAAAAATGGCAATGTTGCAAATCTGTAGTAAAAATATTAAAAAAACTGGTGAAGTCACGAGCGTGCATAGAAACTGTGCAACGCACATCCATAATGTAATTAGTTTGGGGATTTTTTACAGCAGATTGTCAACAGAGGCATTTTGGGACCTCCGATCATGAACAGTGTCACTGTGATTTTCTTTATCTGTCCCGAACAATGATTTCCCACAGTGGCCACGCATCTCTGCGCTGAAAGTGTGAAAACACATTTTGGCCATGTTGTGAAAAATGACAGCTGTACTGTTCATAAGGAAGTGTGGAAAAATGCCACTGGTGAAAATCTGGACTGAAAATATTACAGTCATGAACTTACGAGGGTGCGTGGAAACTGCGCAATGCTCACTCGTAACACAGTCATTTTATGGACTTTTGTCACCAAATTTTCAACATAGCCATTTTAAGACCTCTGCTCATGAACAGTGTAACTGTGATTTTCTTAATCTGTCCCAAACATTGCTTTCAGCACTGACTGCACCATTGTGCACTACATATGCGAAAACACATTTTGGGCGGGAAAAATGGCAGCTGTACTGTTCATAAGGAAGTGTTATAAAATGGCAATGTTGAAAATCTGAGTGAAAATATTGAAAATTAAGAAACTTATGAGCGCATGTGAGAAAACCGCTAAACGACGCCTCGTAAAACAGTCATTTTTAGGAATTTTTTCACCAAATTTTCAACATAGCCATTTTAAGACCTCTGCTCATGAACAGTGTCACTGTGATTTTCTTAATGTGTCCCATACATTGATTTCGCACACTGACTGCGCCATTGTGCGCTACATGGGTGGAAACATGTTTTGGGCAAGATGTGACAAACGACAGCTGTACTGCTCATAAGGAAGTGTAATAAAATGGCAATGTTGAAAATCTGGATTGAAAATATTGCAAATTCGCACACTTACGAGCGTGCGTAGGAACTGTGCTGCGCTCGTCAAAACAGTCATATTTAGAGATTTTTTCACCAAATTTTCAACATAGCCATTTTAAGACGTCTGATCATGAACAGTGTCACTGTGATTTTCTTAATGTGTCCCATACATTGATTTCGCACACCGACTGCACCATTGTGCGCTACATGGGTGGAAACACATTTTGGGCAAGATGTGAAAAATGACAGCTGTACTGCTCATAAGGAGGTGTAATAAAATGGCAATGTTGAAAATCTGGAGTAAAATATTGAAAATTCGCAAACTTACGACGTGCGTAGGAACTGCGCAACGACACGCTCGTTAAACAGTCATTTTAGGGATTTTTCACCAAATTTTCCAACATAGCCATTTTAAGACCTCTGCTCATGAACAGTGTCACTGTGATTTTCTTAATGTGTCCCATACATTGATTTCGCACACCGACTGCACCATCGTGCGCTACATGGGCGGAAACACATTTTGGGCAAGATGTGAAAAATGACAGCTGTACTGCTCATAAGGAGGTGTGGAAAAATGGCAATGTTGAAAATCTGGAGTGAAAATATTGAAAATTTGCGAACTTGAGCGTGCGTAGGAACTGCGCAATGTACGCTCATAAAACAGTCATTTTTAGGAATTTTTTCACCAAATTTTCAACATAGCCATTTTAAGATCTCTGCTCATGAACAGTGTCACTGTGATTTTCTTAATTTGTTCCATACATTGATTTCACACACCGACTGTGCCATTGTGCACTACATGGGCGGAAACATATTTTGGGTGAGATGTGAAAAATGACAGCTATACTGCTCATAAGAAGGTGTGGTAAAATGGCAATGTTGAAAATATGGAGTGAAAATATTGAAAATTCGCGAACTTACGAGCCTGCGTCGGAACTGCGCAACGCACGCTCGTAAAACAGTCATTTCTTGGAATTTTTCCACCAAATTTTCAAAATAGGCTTCTTGAGAGCCCACCTTATGAACGCTGGCAGTGTCGTTTCGTTAATCAGGCCCGAAAGGTGATTTCACACAGTGACTGCGAAATCACCCTTCGGGCCCGAATAACGCCATGACAGTGACATCATTCATGAGAAGGGGTCCCAAAAACCCCATGTTGAAAATTTGGTGCAAAAATTCCAAAAAATGCCTGAGATATGCAACAAAGTTGAAAAACCCTATCTATCCCATTATACAGCTTACCGGCATTTCCTCAGTTCGCGGTCGGCTTTGAAGAGTGCAGACGTGTTCCCGGTCCACCGATGATCGTCGCGCTGGACTCCGGAGGTAAGTATGGGGTGAGGGGGGGTGTGGGGAGGCAGGGTGAGCAGTGGGTGGGTGCGGGTTGTGGGAGGGGGTCAGGGAGAAGCGTCGAGGGACAGTTTTTAATTTTCAGGTTTTTTTATCAAAATGACGATGCGGGACGTTTGCCACGCTGGGATGGGCTCCCAGCATGGCACAAGGACGGCTGGTTGGGGGGGCGTGGAGCCGACGGGGGATTGGGCACCCCCGTCAGCCATAGCATCAGTTGCCACGCTGGAGTGGGCTCCCAGCGTGGCACCCTGTCTACTCAGGGAGGGGAAGACAGTGGAGCCGATGGGGATTGGGCACCCCGTCGGCTATACCATCAGCTATACAGTGTGTGTGCGTGGGGGGCAGCATGTAGTATGCGTGCGTGTGTTTGTGTGTGTGTGTAGGGGGCTGCGCGCGGGCAGGCGGTATCTGATGGCTACTCACTGGAAAGGCATGCTCCCCTTTCAACTATGCGCCACTGCATTTGGAGCTGTCATGGGCAAGCTCCAGCATCATGATGGAGGACTGGGGCCGCGCCTGCCAACACACTGACTGAATTGGAAGAGGGGGTGACACACCTCCGAAAACTCGGATGATGGCACTATGTTTCTTGCACATGCGTGCAAGCAAACATAAAAATGAGAGATAGAAGAGTGAAGAGAATAAGTATAGGGCACCACAGGAGAGACCAGGTTAGAGAGATATGAGGGTAAGGACAAAATACAGAATTTAGAGAGAAATGCAGCACAATGTGATAGGCATTGTGAAGATAAGGAGGGAAGAGGACATGGTACAGTGATGATTAAGAGGAGAGGAACCAGTGGCAAAATAGCAGAAGGTGTGAAAGACAGGATCCAGCCTGGATACTGTAGATTGGGAGCATCCCCTTACACTATATCCACATTGTCAAACAGCAAGGAGATCATTTTGAGAATGATCTCTTGCTGTACCAGAGCAGGTAGACAATTCATTCCTGTAGAGGGACCCAAGTTTGGGACATAATTTTTTGATAATGACATCAATGTGGACCGAGAAGTCAAGAAGACTGTCTAACCACATGCCAAGGTATTTGATATAGGGACTTTCTCTAGGGGAGTGCCATTGAGGGTTTTGAATGCAGGATTCAGGCTACCTACTAAGCTGTTGAAGGGTTCCAAATAGCATGGTGCCTTTTTTGTATAACCCCTAGGTGGCGCTATCCCATGGGCTACTATCCCTGCCTGCTTGGCTAGTAGCAGGTTAAGGGGCCTAGGTTCTGTAACGGGTGCCTCAACGCAGAGGTCAGGGTTGGTAGTGGTCAAGCTAACCAGGGCACAGCCCTCCGGGACACTGTAACCGCCCTCTTTCCCTGCTAGTGGCCTAAACACTGCACAATAATTATGTTCACAATACCCCTTGTACACCACAAAAAAGTACCCACACTGTTTACACTTACCACCAGGGCAGTTTCCTCTAGCTCAATCCTGGGGACCCCGTGTAAAACAAGGTTAGGCAAAGCAACTAGCAACAGTACAGTACTCTTAGCACAAACTGGAACCACAGTCAGATTAAATGCAGAAAAGTTTAGATCTGATTTATTTAAGGGACTTGAACAAGGGAGGGGCATAATCAGGTTAATTTGCTTAAAGGCTGCATCAATCAAACAGTTATGCATGCAGTTCAGGGTCCATAAACAGTCACACACTCTGGGTACCCAGGTGGAGAACGGTTGGCTAGCCAGGAACATTGCAGCTGGTTGGGGCCCTGTGATGGAAGAAAACAACATGCACCACACACCCTAATTGTAATCTGGAGCCGGAGGGCTCAGTTTGTGAAAAGAAAACTAGACAATCAGATGACACACTTAGATTAAGCTGTTGTTGCAGGGAGCTATGACGATATTTACTCACGATACCCAAGACTGGACATAGGTGGGACGAAAATTGAGACAGCAGGTGGTTGATCTGGAGTGCCAGGAGAAGCAGGGCCCACATGATTCGCCGAGGCATCATTCCTGTTCAGGCGTGGAGCAGGGGGCTGATCCCCAGGCAGGTCTCTCGTCAGTGGCTTTCTCTGTGCAGTGGGGTAGTCTGGCAGGGCCAGTGTGGCATGGCCCAGGCCGAGTGGAGATGAACGTGGATTCAGTCCAATTAGGCTGGATAAAACTTCCAGCAAGCAGAACACAGTTCACACAGTGGGGAACCAAATCACGACCCATTTTCAATACACAGCACATTTACATGTAAGAAAATTCTACTGTACTAGGCAAACCGCTCTCCGATCATGATCGCAAAGTCTCTGCACAAACCAGGGATTCAAAAGCAGCTGGAAATCCTGACAGGCCAATCGCATTCAGCAAAATCTTCAGTCTTCTTCAGGTATGAGCCTGGTAAAAAATCAGTGGTTTACTTCGGTCTCACAAACTGGGATTTAGTCCGAAATAATTCTCTTCTCTCCCTCTCAGGGGCAGCAGGCAGACATGCAGGCCACAAATCAGGCCTTTCCACAGTTCTCCCGCGCGAAACTACTCAGATGGCTGATTGACTGTCTCAAGCTGTTGCTTCTTCAGCTCCCAACTTAGATCTGACTCAACTGTCAGCAAGCATGGGACTTTCCCCAGAATTTAAAAGGTTCGACTGGCTGATCTGTCTGTCAGTCACACCAAAGGCTTCCCCTTCAGGTGCAAAAAGGCACCAAAAGCCCCAAACTACAATTCCTACAGATTTTGACTCCAGACAGCTCCTTCCTATAGTCCGGCTCCATTTTATGTCCCACCAGTACTGATTGGTCCAATTCAGCAGTCTAAGACCAAGTTAGTAGAGATAAACAAAACAGTCCTTGCTGCAAAGAAGGCAGGTTAGACAAACTACATTATCATTATCACTCTAAATGATTTTCAGGAAATAGTTACATCTTTCAACAGAGCTCCCGCTCAGATTATTTATGAGTGCAATCCAGGCAGCTCTTAAAGAGACAGTACACAGAGGCTATACCGGCACTCTCTGGCAATCACATTTAAACTGCTAAAACACAGGACACCAGCCTGGCAGTGAGCATTTAGGCAAGCTCAAGGAAGGCTTTTCGGGAACCCCCATTTGTAGGATGGTTACATTTGCATTAAGAGAGAGCTGGTTGGCACAGATCAGTACTGAACATTATCAAAGTCACGCTGTAGGACTGTTCCAGCAGAGGGTGGGAGGTTCCGGTGACAAAAATGACTGTGTTATCAGCATACATTTGTATGCTGGCTGAGACATCGACTGAGAGGAGTTCTTTTAAGAAAACTGAGATGAGAACTGGGTCCAGGCTACAGCCTTGGGGCACACCAGAGTTGATGTGGGGGGGGGGATGAGAATAAGTCCCCCACCTGGACGAACTGGTTCCGACCCAAAAGGTAGAAGCAGAACCACTGGAGGGCAGTGACCAAGAGCCCAGCAGCCTTTAATTTATTTAAAAGGAAGGGGTGGGCAATTGAGTCAAATAACTTAGCTAGGTAATAAAAATAGCAACTGATACTTGACCCCGATCCATCCCTTTCAGGATGGAGTCAGTGACACATAACAAGGAGAAGACTGTGAAAAAGGCTTTGCAGAAACCAGACTGAAAGGGAAAGAGGAAGGAGAAGTAGTCAGGAACGTTGAAGAGCAGGGTGAAAAACAGCTTTTCCCTGGATGCCACACCTCGCACTATGCCGGCGACCAGGGTTCAGAAACAGAGTCGGGTCATCAGGGAGCCTGCATTGTGGGGGGGAGAGGGTGAGAGCAGGATCAAGCTGCCTAACGGCGGCTCTCTTCTCCCGGAGAGGGGGGGTCACCCTCCCACAGTCCCACCACCTCTGTGTGGAGGTCTGGTGACGATGCAGGCAGGTAATGGGCGACAGGTAGGGTGGGGCGTCTCACAGTGTGTGGCGCGCACGTGCCTCCACACGCGTGCTCACACCAAAGATGTGAGGGTGGGTGAAAACAGGGAAAAGCAGCTAAACACATAATAGGATAAAAAAAGGAAACCAGCTTTTCCTGCAGTTAAGCCAGGGAGGGGAGGAGGGAAATAGGTCAGTAGTTCCCAGAAGTGTGGGTGTCACCCCCTTTGTAGAGGGGGAGGACTTTAGCAAGTTTCCAGCATGGAAGAACTGAAGAGAGCTGAAAGGAGAGGTTGAGAAGTAAAGAGAGAGAGTGGTAGCAATGGCAGAAGAAGAAAGGTGCAAGAGTTTGGGGTCAAGAGAATCAGGACTGTGACCTTTGAATGTCTTTACAGAAAATAGAGTAGATAGGACATCAGAGGTAGCATTTCCTTGATTCGCTGTCACAGTTCCAAGGGGAAGATGTGTTTTCACTGCAGAGTGGATCTATGGCATTCGTTAGGTTTTAGATGAGTGAGGGGGTGGGAGTGATGGGTGCTAAGTGGAAGGTCATGTGGGGGATTCGGGGCAGGCCGCAAAAGACATTTATGGAAATGTTTCTGATTTTCAGGTACCAGTATATAAAAAACAAAAATTACGAAAGACCATTTTCATCATAACAGGTCCTGCAGATATTGGAGTAGGGTCACTGCATGGGGAGGAACACACTACCTTGGGGACTCACACCTTTCTTACGAATGCCTGATATCTGCACAGTGAAAGTTCATTCTGTCTAACTCGCTCCAACATGCACGTAAACCTGGAAACAGCGCTGCTTGCTTTTTCAAAACTGACACCTTATTTGCCGACGAACCAGCACTCAGGGCTTCAACGTCTGTGGTTGGCCATGTGTTCCACAGTTAGTAGTGAATTCTGTAGATTTTTCTATGGCTGCGGAACCACGGTAAACCAAAAGGCCTTGCATTTAGTCCCCAGAGCCTCTCATTGTTTTAAAACAGATGGAACACACCCCAGTCATCAGCTTCACCACCTTCCTGGCCAGCCTTGAGAGTGCTGTTGAGTAGCCTTGTTTTAAATGTATGTCCTTATCCAGTGCAACACTGTACAGTGATCCTCATTCAAAAACATTGTAAAGTCTCCTCTTAAATATAACTCTGTCCTTTCATAAAACAATGAAAAACCCAGCCTGCATATCTTAACCAAAAAACTTACTTCACCCAGAGCAACACTGATTCACTTAGTTTTTTTTATATTGGCACCCAATTTTGGTCTAACACTGTACGACGATCCTCTGCCACTTCTTATTGCTGCCGGACCCAGATGCTGGATACATGCCTCATTGTGGCTTTGTATGGGCTCCAGAAAACGACTCTAGGATGATGGGCTCCAGAAAACAACACTGGGATGATGGGCTCCAGAAAACAACTCTGGGATGTTGGGCTCCAGAAAACAACACTGGGATGATGGGCTCCAGAAAACAACACTGGGATGATGGGCTCCAGAAAATAATATGGGGATGCTGGGCTCCAGAAAACAACACTGGGATGATGGGCTCCAGAAAACAACTCTGGGATGTTGGGCTCCAGAAAACAACACTGGGATGATGGGCTTCAGAAAACAACACTGGGATGATGGGCTCCAGAAAACAACACTGGGATGATGGGCTCCAGAAAACAATACTGGGATGATGAACAATCATTCTGGCCCACTAGCAGTAACAGGAAAAGGCAGGGGATCATCACGCAGGCTTCCACCAAAAAAGAAAAAAAGGTGGCAATGAAAAGTGATAGGGTGACTCACGGAAGCTCTCAGGGCTGAGTTGGGAAAGTATGAGGGGCTGTGATGGTTGGCTGTGAATTTAAGTTCTTATAAAGCTACAAACAGGAAGAGCACTTAGGAGAAAGGAGTGGGGGGCAGTCTCTGCCTAACTTACTGGGGCAGTTTCTGTGTAATTTCTGTGGCCAGACCCAAATTCTGTGGCTGGCCATGATTTCTGCAGTAACTGCCATGTGCCACAGAAATCTGAGGGCCTTGCTTACATCGTAAGTATTATAAGCAGTTTAATGACATCATTGCTGGTGGGACCCTCCCTCTTTTACTGCCACCCTCTCCTGATGTGACGCTGTAGTAACTGGCTTTTGCCTGTCAGATAGACTTGGTGCTGGCATTCCATAACTGAGGATACTTCAACCAGTCCTCATGGGCTCCTGAGGACTTGTGGAGGGATCAGACTGAGCCACAGGCCCTGAGAAGGGAGGTGAGGTTCTGCAAGACACATGGCAGGTAGATACCATGTACAAGAGGCCTCCTCATGAGGCATGCTTATCCCAGGCAGACAAAAATCAAAGTGAAGTGGCAGAGGGCAGTGTTGATGTCCTAGCAGTGGACAAGAGGAGACCATTCTAGCCCTCAAGGTGGTCATTCCAGCCCTAGGATGGGCATTCTGACACTCTGGATGGGAATTCTAGCACTCATGGTGGGCATTCCTGTTCCATAGGAACATACGAAACTGCCAGCAGATACAAGCCATATGGTCTATCAAGTCTGCTCAAGTGTGCAGCTAGCAATCCCTTATACTGCAGCTGCCCCTCCCTCTCTCCCATCACGGTGACCCTCCCCCTCACTCTGTTCTATCCTCTTTTAAAACTGCCCACCAACTTACAGGACATCACCTCTTCAGGCAGTACGTTCCACATAGACACCACTCGTTCCGTGAAAAAGTGCTTCCTCATTTCTCCCCTGAATCTTCCTCCCTCCAATCTCAGACCATGCCCCCTCGTGTCCCTCCCCTCTCAACTTAAAAATCCCCTCTGTACTAGTCTTGTTTATACCCTTCATGTATTTAAAGGTCTCAATCCCTATCCCTCCTCTCTCCCAGAGAGTACATGTTAAGCTCCCTCAGCCTCCCCTCGTAGGGTTTGTCTTCCAATCCTATGATCATCTGTGTTGCTCTATGCTGGACCCCCTTCAGTAATCTAACATATTTCTTCAAGTATGAGCACCAATACTGCATGCAGTACTCCAAGTGCAACCTCACCCCTACCGGGTCAATATGTTGTATGTACGACATGACCACAAAGTAGGAACAGCGTTGTAGGGAAGAGCAGGAGGGTGCAAAACTGCGAAAGGATGTATGCGCGGTAGTGCACCCTCTCACTCTTCCCAGTGCAGGATAAGAATCCTGCTGAGACAGGGGTCCGCCAAGCAGCTGCCATGGCTCAATGGAATGAGCCACTGGCAGCAAGGGAGGTAGGCAGTGCATTTGGGACCAGGTTTTGATTCCCGGTCCCAGATGCGTGGAATTTTTTCCTTTTTCGCACTTTGTGTGATATTAACTGTTAACTCTCCCCCCTGGAGTTAGTTATATTAGTTGGAGGGGAGTTCGGGGGTGCAGTCTCCCATAACTGGGGGAGCAGAGGGCAGAGCCCCCTGCAAAAACAAAGACTTATGCCGCAGGCAATATATTGCACTGAATTTGCAGCGCAGTATATTGCTGCAGCATAATGTCTTGCGATATTATGACCCCGTGCCAGCCTCACCAACGATCGGTACTGAGGCAGGATCACCTCCCTTCTCCTGCTGGTGATTCCTCTAGCAATACATCCCAGCATCTTGTTGGCTTTAGCTGCTGCCTTTTTGCACTGTGCTGAGTGGTTCATTTGCCCCATTATCACCCCAATATCCTTCTCCTCCTCTATAGCAGCTGTCTGCATCCCTCCCAACTGATAACACATCCTTGGGTTCTTTGTTCCCAAGTGCATGACATTGCACTTCTTAGCATTGAACCCCAGTTGCCATGTGTCTGACCAGTCCTCAAGTTTTGTCAGATCATCCTGCAGCCCCTGCCACCCTACTGTGTCATCCACCACTGCACCGATCTTGGAGTTATCCGCAAAAAGACTAATCTTGTTCTTAATGCCATGTGACATGTTGGCTATGAAAATTCCAAATAACACTGGGCCCAGTACTGAACCCTGTGGCACCCCGCTGATTACAGCCCTTGGAGCTGAGAGTTCCCCTCCCACCATTACTCTCTGTTGCCTCCCTTGCAGACAGTTCTTGATCCAATTCACCATCTTTGTCCCTGCTCCCTGGTATCCCAACTTGCTAATCAACCTCCCATGTGGCACCGAATTGAATGCCTTGCTGAAATCCAGATACAGGACATCCACTACATGACCCTTGTCCAGTTTCCTAGTCACACAGTCATAACAGTCAACCAGGTTGGTCTGGCAGGATCTGCCAGAGACAAATCCATGTTGCTTCCTGTCCTGGAGACCATTAACTTCTAGAAAGGTTACTAACCTCTCTTTAGGGATTGTCTCCATCAACTTTCCCACAATGGATGTGAGACTTGCTGGTCTATGGTTGCCCGGTTCATCCTTGCATCTGCTTTTGTGGAGGGGTACCACATGAGCCACCCTCCAGTCCTAGGGTATACATCCTGTTTCCAGAGAGGTATTGAACAAGTCTGCCAATGGCTCTGCCAGGACTTCTGCCAATTTCTTCAGTACCTGGGTGTGTATGTCATCTGGTCCTAGTGCCTTATCCACCCTCAGTGCCCTTAAACCTAGTAGCCTGGCCACTGTGATTTCCCCATCTGTCACCCCCCCCCCCGTGGCTACCCTCCCTATCCCCTGAGGAACTGACCCATCCTTTTCCTTAGTGAATACAGAAGTATTCATTAAGCACTTCTGCCTGCTCTGCCCCTTTCTCTGCCCACCCATGCTTCCTGATCCTTACTATTTGATTTTTGCAGATCCTTCTCTCTCTCTTATGTACCTGAAGAAATCCTTTTCCCCATCCTTGATGCCCTGTGCCAGCCTAAGCTCTCTGGAAGCCTTGGCCACCCTGACTGCTCTGGTCATCTCTCTAGATTTCTTCAGGTACTCCTCTCTATCCTCCACCCACCTGGATCTCTTGAATCTCCAGAAGGCTGCCCTTTTTGCCCTCACCTTTTCCAACACCTCTTCACTTAACCATCTGGGTTTCTTGGCCCTAGCCTTTTTGCTTTGTGTCTTGGTACAGGATCTAGCGGCCTCTACAAGTCCTAGCTTGACGACTTCCCATTTCTGGCCAGCATTCATGTGCGGATGGATTGCAGCTAGATGCCCGGCCACTATTTCTCCCATCTTCCCAAAGTCAGCTTGCCTGAAGTCCAACACTCTGGTCCCTGTTCCCACAGCCTCCTTGCCCATGCTGAGCGAGAACCATACTGTGTGGTGGTCACTCCCAACCAGCGGATCCTCCACCCCCAGCTCTCTGACAAAGACAGTACGAGGTCCAGAGTGTTGCCTAAGATGGTCAGCTCATTTCAGACCTTGGGTGGGTATTCCAGCACTAATGGTGGGCAATCTTGCACTCAGGTGGGCACTGTGGTACTAGTAAGGGTATTCTGGCACCCAGGGTGGGTATTCTGGCCCTTAAGTGGTCACTGTGCCCATCAGGGTGGGTGATCTGGGACTCATAGTGAGCATTATGGCAGTTAGTGTAGGCATTTCTGCACTAGGATGGGCACTCTGGCCCCCATGGTTCTGGCATTCACAGTGTGTATTCTTACACTGGGATGGGCATTCTGGCTCCCAGGGATGGAATTTTAGCAGCCAGTGTGAGAATTCTGGCCTTAGAGTGAGCAGAATGCCCTTCATGGTATGCACTACATCCCTCAGAGTGGGCATCGTGACCCTAAAATGGGCATTCTGGCACACATAGGTCAGCATTGATGGCCTGGCACAGAGGGTGACCATTCTGGCCCCAGGGTGGGTGTTCTGGACTTTGGGTGCCCAGTCCAATACTTAAGGGCACTTCAAGGGAGTAGAGGCAATTGTAGGAGGTCAAGGTGAATGTTCTGGCTTGAAGGGATGATTCCGGGAGCCATGGCAGCTGTTCCAGTGAATGTGTGGTTTGTATTATCTGTCAGGGCGGCTCTTCCAGCACAGTTGCAGATTTTATTCCCACTGTACAAGTCATAAAATGTGGATTGGATGGAATGCTGAAACACATGCAAATCTGCAGGGTTTTGGCATTCCAGGAATTGCAAGATCCCATGCTGGCCCTGTGATAGTATAAACACAGAAACTTTTGTACTCTTTAATGCTAAATCAACATTAAGCTGCATATAAATGTGACCTCCCTTTTACTCATTCCCAGCCTGAGTGACTGCACCCAGTGGGGGTTAGGCATGGCCAAGGGCACTCCTGTGTCTAGGGGTATTCAAGATGGTACTTGTGCTCACCAGGAGCGCCTTGCAAACAACCACATGGCGCTGTAGTTGATATCGATGCATGTCACCATAGAAATGTCACTGTTAGGGCGGCATACCCCCAGGGACCACTGCTCGAACCCCTCTTCTTGGGCATCCCATCAAGCCCTAAAGGCCATTTGGCAGCCCTCCTTGAAGTTATACCATCTGCAATCCTTGACGTCCTTTGGGAGCCCTCTACACAGTTCTGCTAAGGGCTGAAGGTTGACTCCTTCAGACAATATTTTCAGGGTGTGAGGCTGGACTCCATTGCATGCTAGGCCAGGCATCAGATGTACCACACAATCTTTGTGTGTGCTTCAGGGCTCAAACCTGATACCACCCTTGACTGGAGAGTGGACAAGCACTCTGATCCCAAATCGGAGCCCATATCAGAAACTGTCTGGCCCTTTAAGCTTGAACCAGGCACTCTAATAAGCCACCTCCTACCCTGCCCTTGTGGAAGCATAAAAGTACCCAGCATACGCAGCCACAAAGTTGGCATACTGTAGATTTCCTCTAGCCAGCCTAAGGCACGGTGTTGGCTCCTCACCTTTTGGAGAAGCTCCTGGGCCGTGATGCCCTTCCCACCTTCTGAGCCTTTCACTTCTCACTGTTCACTCTCCTACCAGAGAACCAAGAGATACTTTCCTGGGCCAAGCTGGTCTCTTTTATATGATATGCTCCTCCTACTCCCTCTACCCCCATCAGAGCCTAATGCTTGAGCATCATTTCCTGTATGGGCAAGGCTAGTAACAACCACTGCCCATTTTCATCAGGGAAGGTTGTTATACAAATAAAAGCACTAGTTTCTGCACTGTACTGAACTCATGGTTCCATGATTTGATGATGTCATAGTTTTTTTTAGGGCAAGTGCCCCATATTATGAGTGTAAAAAGCCTCCCAACATTTAGTGACAAAAGGAGAAATTCCTTCATACTTACCGAAATGTCCTTTTCTGTTAGCTCCAACGTTTTCAATGGGGATATGTATCATCTAGCTTCCCCATGACAACATGGAGAGATATAACATCTGGAGGAGTAAGATGAGGGAAACCGAGACAGATTTTTAATTGCTCCATTAATATTCATTGTAATTGTCCTGATTTGAGAAGCAACATTAATAAATTCAAGAGTAAAACACCCGTGTAAATGTATTGTAAATCTTTTAATTTAAAGAGTGAGATTAGCCGGCCCACCAGTGCAGCAGAAAGATTCACCACTGCGGCACCAACGATCCGGGTTCGGGAATGGACTCAGGGCATCAGAGGGTCAGCTGGGGGAGAGAAAACTTGAGCGTCCAACGACTGCTCGCCTTCTCTCAGGGGGAGAGTGGGGTAGAGGACTGGCACCTACTGATCCCTGGCAGAGGCCAGGAGGCAGCAGTGTGTCTGGCTCCAATATCCAGGGGAGCAGGACAAACACTGGTGTAAGCCTTGCATCCTGCACGTCACGATCCTGGAGAGAAAATGGGGAAAACGGCCAGTCGGGTGACAGCCTCCTGGTCCCTCATCACCAGGGACTCCCGATCCATGAATGTCCACCTCAGTAACACCCAGGAAAACTGGACTGCTGGTAAGGCACTTCCCTCTGCAGGGAGGGGACCCACCCGAAGACGGGATACATCGGGGTACCTGGGGTAGCTGCGCTGAAAGGTGGCAGGTGGACGAGGGGCAGCCCGGTGAACGAGAATTGGTCCTTGAATGGGGCCCAAAAGAATGAACAGCAAGTGTGCAAGGGGCACAAAAAAAAAAAGAGTGAGATTAATGGTTCTGAGCTTGGCTGTGGGGCATGAATTTCCTATCATTTTTATAGTTGCTGAGTATGCTCATTTTTTTTAAGGGCTTAATCATTTCTCCTGCAGCTCTCATCTTAAAATTTAGCTATTTACCCACGTGTGTGGGTCTGAGATTATTCCCTTATTTATAACTTTTCTAACTAAATGTAGATAACTGCCTTATAGGTTTATCTGAATATTAACTATTGATCTCAAAGTTTGCTCACATTGTGTAATTTCATCACGTATCTCATCTGACAATGCCCCACAAGGCTGCTACTTCTGTTATATTTATTTATTGAAATCTAGGATTACGAGTACCTTTGAGCCAAGGCTCTTTTACAAAGGCTCCACATCAGTTAGAGACATTACAACAGAACATGACAGTGCAAATGCAGTATTAGGCAGAATAAACAAAATAAACACGCCATATCATGATAGTACAATGCATACTTATGGGTAATACAGGTAGGGCGGGGAGGGAGTACAGGGGGTTACAGGAGGGACAGTGGGAGGTATGAGCTGCCAGAGGCGATTGTCGACACATAGAGAAGTGCTGTTTGTGGGGCTGGGGGGGTGGAAGGTGGGGAGAAGGAGGTAAAGTGCTGTGCGGGGTAGAGCAGAACTAAGGGATATATGGGAGGGCTGGCTAGGTGTGGCAGTGACAGGTGCTGGAAGCAGTGAGATATAGCCGGAGCCTTGATTTGAAAAGACCTAGCATGGGAGCAGAGGTGATCTCGATGTTGAGGCTATTCAGCCAGCTAGGGGCCCTGTAGGCAAAAGAACGTTGTCCCAGAGAGGTTCTGCAGTTCTGTTTAGCACTATTTAACTATGTACAACTGTGTCCTTGTATTGTAAACCATATTGTTTGTTAGATACTGATGTGTTGTAAACCATAATGGACCCTATTCACGAACAGGCCGGGGTGGCTATGCACCACGTAACTCGGTATGTAGCCACCCCACACTCGTTCGTGCCTATTGCACCCCCCCCCGGCGGCATTCTCATCCAGTTATGCCCTCCACCAGATCCCCGGCAGAGATCGGAGCGCCATGCGGTGGGTGGGCCGGGTCTCCGTGAGGGGGGCGTGCCGTCACTCTGCACCCTTCATGAAGGTGCAAAGTGTTGTATGCGTGAGCTGGTGGCTACATGTCTGGAGGGCAGCCATAACTGATATGCGCCCCCTCCAGATGCTGCCGCTGGACCAGCTGGTGCAGGCGGGGGGTCATTGGACCCCCTCCAGACATTGCTGCAAGTGTCAGGACTGTGCTCGGGCTGGGGCGGACAGCCAGCAAATGCCCCCCGGCAACTTGACCAGTGCTCTGCATGCCCCCCTGCAAGATGGCGCCATACTAGCACAAATGATCCACAGTGTACCAAGGTAGGGCAGCTGATTGGCCATCGCCCCGGGTCCATAGCCCGCTCCGCACACCTCCATACCGGGGGTGGGGACAGCGGAAAGAGCCTAGTGAGGACCACTGCTTAAATGGATGCGGTCGCTTAGATCTCTGTGGGTGCAGAGCTGCGCTCGCTTTTACATGCAGGCTCCGCACCTATTTGTGAGTAGTGCCCATTGTTTGTAAGATAATAGCGCGGTGCCTAAGTAAATGAGCATGTTGCTGAAAGGTGTACATCCAATTACCTAAAATAAAATAAAAAAAATTTGAAAAAAAATGTTGCTGCTTTGAGGGGAGGGGTGATGTACATTTAACTAAATCTGATGGTATTTAGTTTTTATTATTTGAATGCTAACTCTTATTTCTGCCATAATCTTTCTTGAATACGACTTTAGTCTTAAAGGTGACCTGTAAAATAGCGATGCAGCCCCCTTCCGTCCTCACATACCTTGCAAGACTATTGAGGGAGTCCGGGGCTGCACTTGCCATTATTTTTCATCAGCAGGTTTAATTTTAACAGAGCGCCAAAACTTTTGGCCAAACACGGAAGTGCAGTGTGGACCCAACTGAGCGGGCGCAAGTGTTCATGGGTATTACACCCATTTAGTGACGTCGCTCCCACCACTACTATTATAAGTGCAGCACTGGCGGTTGTTTATTATGGTGATTTTATTGCTTCCATGGGGGTCTTGACACCCCAAATATTACTTACTGCAACAGCCTGTCCAGGTGGCAGATGCCCCTAGGGAGGCAGTATAGCACAGTGGTTTAAGGCTCTGAGCTGCAAACCTAGAGATCAGGTTTTGAATCCCACAGGCCCACTTGCGTACTGTGTGACCCTGAGCAAGTCACAACTTCCTTTTGCTCCCAGGCTGCACCTGCAAACAAGCTTTCAGCTTAGTGAGTCTCACATGGTAAAACAGATTTTTACAGAAGAAAAAACTTTAAGTTTTCAAACTACACATAGTTCTTCAGAAAGAACAAGGCAAGTTTTTAACAGCTCTGTTTTAAGATACATAGATACTGTTGGCAGATAAGGGCCACCAGTCCCATCCAGTCTGCCCATTTATGCTACTCGACGAAGCGGCCAGTGACCCTATCTGGTCACTGGCTTTAGCTTTTTCTTCCCATCTCTAATATTGCGTTATTCCTATCCCATGGATGTTTGAAGCCTGCCACCGTATGGGTGGTCACCACTTCCTGGGGCAGGCTATTCCATGCATCCACCACCCTCTCCATTCCATGTATCCACCACCCTCTCCATGCCATGCATCCACCATCCTCTCCATTCCATGCATCCATCACCCTCTCCATTCCATGCATCTACCACCCTCTCCATTCCATGCATCCACCACCCTCTCCATTCCATGCATCCACCACCCTCTCCATTCCATGTATCCACCACCCTCTCCATGCCATGCATCCACCATCCTCTCCATTCCATGCATCTACTACCCTCTCCATTCCATGCATCCACCACCCTCTCCATTCCATGCATCCACCACCCTCTCCATTCCATGTATTCACCACCCTCTCCATGCCATGCATCCACCATCCTCTCCATTCCATGTATTCACCACCCTCTCCATGCCATGCATCCACCATCCTCTCCATTCCATGCATCCACCACCCTCTCCATTCCATGCATCTACCACCCTCTCCATTCCATGCATCCACCACCCTCTCCATGCCATGCATCCACCATCCTCTCCATTCCATGCATCCACCACCCTCTCCATTCCATGCATCTACCACCCTCTCCATTCCATGCATCTACCACCCTCTCCATTCCATGCATCCACCACCCTCTCCATTCCATGTATTCACCACCCTCTCCATGCCATGCATCCACCACCCTCTCCATGCCATGCATCCACCATCCTCTCCATTCCATGCATCCACCACCCTCTCCATTCCATGCATCTACCACCCTCTCCATTCCATGCATCCACCACCCTCTCCATTCCATGCATCCACCACCCTCTCCATTCCATGCATCTACCACCCTCTCCATTCCATGCATCCACCACCCTCTCCATTCCATGTATTCACCACCCTCTCCATTCCATGCATCCACCACCATCTCCATTCCATGCATTCACCACCCTCTCCATTCCATGCATCCATCACTGTCTCACTACCCAGAGCTTAAAACATTTTATGTGTGAATGTGACAGATTAATGAAGTAATTAGATAAGAACACAACCAGAGATGAGAAAACATTCTTTAAAACTCTAGTTCTCGGTAGGTCAAATGTCACAGAAGGAATGCTATGTAAAAGGAGGCCACAAATTACTTGTTGCTAAATGCATTAAGATTATCTTTGCTGGTATGGTTACATGTATGGGACTCATATAAATATAAATATATATATATGTGAAGTACTAGCCCCATACATGTAACCATGCCAGCAATGATAATCTTAGCGCATTTAGCAAGCCCCTCCTCACTCCAATACATGCTCCATAGGCAGCGCTGCAGCCCCATTCCTGACCTTGTGTCATAATTATGCTGCTTTCGGGGGAGGGGCTGCAGCACTTGGCGATCGCCTAGCTCATGCACAGAAGTGGCGAACCTGGTTTTACGAGTGGCATATTTTTAAAACAACTGGACAAAAAAATGGTTATGTACAGCTAAAAACGCTCCTAGGGCAGGCAGCTACATGGTATAAGTTGTCTGCCCTGATCGTGTCAGCTGCTTGTTAATGTCTATGCACTGCCATGCTTTGTGCCTGATACAATTAATAAAAATATTTCCATATCTTTTGTCATCTTTGCTGTGCTGTGTACCTTTTTTTGACCTTCTGTTTACTAACAGTCTCTGCCTGTCTGCACTCCTCTCCTTCTATTACTGACTCCCCTTTAGGACTACACCACTCTAGAACCCCCTAAAGGCCTTTCCCCTGAGCTGACTGTTCAGTCAGCTGGAGGCAGAGCGAGTCTGGCCATGACAAGGGAGTGGTAATGTGGTTGCTGGTGCTGAGGTCAAACGTGTGGTGCTGGGTTTTGTTCCCCATTACAGGCCCTCTCAACTACCTCTGCTAGCCCACCCTCACAGCACCTTAACCTCTATGGGGAGCAGTGACACAGCATTGACAACCATGTCATGCAAGCCATCCACTGAGTCCATGGGGGGGCAGCTGAGTGAGCAAATCCCACCTCACAGGTCTGAGCCTGCTGCCTCCACAATTTCACTGGCCCAGTGGATGATATTTAAGCAATAAGGTATGACAGGCTGCCCCCATGCCCTCCCCCACGTCTTATTAAATGCTTGTTCCTTGGGGGCGGATATTCTTTTTTTTCATAGAAACATGGAAGTTGACGGCAGATAAGGACCACAAGGCCCATCCAGTCTGCCCATTTCTTTTTCTACCTTATAAATGTGCCATCGGCCTTTGCTCTGTCAATGGCCCATCTAGTCATACTCATCTGTATTGCTCCCTTATGACTATCCCATGCCTGTTTGAAGCCCTGCACTGTATTCATATCCACCACTTCCTGAGGTAGGCCGTTCCATGCATCCATCACCCTTTCGGTGAAAAAGAACTTCCTCACATTACCCTTTAATCGGCCTCCCTCTGATCTCATGCTGTGTCCTCTTGTCCTGCTATTTTTCTTATATTGAAACATGTTAGACTCTTTCACCTTCTTAATGCCCTTAAGGTGTTTGAATGTTTCGATCATATCACCTCTCTCCCTCCTTTGCTCTAGGGTATACATATTGAGCTCTGTTAATCTGTCCTCATATGTTTTCTGATGCAGTCCCCGCACCATTTTGGTTGCCCTTCTCTGGACTGCCTCAATTTGGTTAATGTCCTTGTGAAGGTGTGGCCTCCAGTACTGCACGCAGTACTCCAGATGGGGCCTAACCAGTGTCTTATAAAGAGGGATTATTACCTCCCTCTCCCGACTTGTGATACCCCTACTAATACACCTTGACATCCCCCTAGCATTACCTACTGCTTTAGTGGCCTGCTTGGATGATTTCAGGTCATCGGAGATGATGATGCCCAAGTCTCTTTCTTCCCTTGTGACTGCCAGCAACTCCCCTCCCAGTCTATAGGTGGCTTCAGGGTTTCTCTTCCCTACGTGCATGATCTTGCACTTCTTTGCATTAAACCCCAGTTGCCACTCTTTCGACCATTTTGCTAGTTTATCCAGATCTCTTCTCATTCTGCCCACCCCATCTGGATCATCTACTCTGTTGCAGATCTTGGTGTCATCTGCAAACAGACAAACCTTACCCTCCAGTCCAATGTCACTGATGAAGATATTGAAGAGGACTGGCCCCAGGACTGATCCCTGAGGTGCCCCACTTGTGACTTGCATCTCTTCTGACTGTATACCGTTTACCACCACCACGCTCTGTTTTCTGCCCGTCAACCAGTTTGCCACCCAGTTGACCAACTTCTGACCCACCCAGAGCCTACCCAGCTTATTAATCAATCTTTTATGTGGAACAGTATCGATAGCTTTGCTGAAGTCAAGGTAGGCGACATCAACTGCTCCCCCTTGGTCGACCACTCAGGTTACCCAGTCAAAGAAATCTATGAGATTAGTTTGACAGGACCTTCCTTTTGTAAACCCATGCTGTCCTGGATCCTGTGCTCCTATGGATTCCAGGTGTTGCACTATCCTTTCCGTAAGGAGTGCCTCCATAATCCTGCCCACTACTGAGGTAAGACTGATTGGTCTGTAGTTCCCTGCCTTCTCCCTGCTACCACTCTTGTAGAGTGGGATCACATAAGCCCTTCTCCAGTCTTCTGGGACCTCTCCTGAGCTCAGGGACTCACTAAACAGTTCCAATAATGGCTCTGCTAGTTCCACCCTTAGCTTCTTTAGTACCCTGGGATGTATGCCATCAGGTCCCATTGCCTTGTCCACCCTGAGCTTATTGAGCTCTTGTAGGACCCTTTCTTTTGTGAAGGAACTAGTGCTCACCTCCCTTCCCCCTGTGTCCATGGTGCTGAGCTGTGGGCCCTGCCCTACCTTCTCTTCAGTAACTACTGAGCAGAAGTATCTATTTAGGATAGATGCTTTTACATGGTCCTCCTCCTCACAAGCCCCCCTATCTCCTTTAATCTTAGCAATACCCCTTATGGACTCTCTCCTTTCACTAATGTATCTGTAGAAAGTCTTATCACCTTCTTTTACTGTCTGTGCTAGTGTTTCCTCGGTTTGGGCTGTTGCCTGCCTTACTGCCTTCCCTGCTTCCCTTAGGGAAGTTTGGTATGCCTTCCTATCTTCATCCCGCTGTGTTCCCTTATATTTCCTGAAGGCCAGCCATTTGGCTCTAAACATTTTCTGCTACTGTTTTTGAGAACCAACGTCATTTCCTTCTTTTTTTGCACTTCCTTTTCTCTCTAACACAATGGGATGTTGCTTCAAGTACTGCATCCTTAATGGTTGCCCACTTTGCCTGTACCCCCTCACCTGTATTTCTTTTTGCCAGAGCTAGCTTAACTCTGTTGGCCATCTTATCAAAGTCAGCTCCTCTGAAGTCCCATATTTTTGCCTTGGAATGGGATGATTTATTTGTAGTGGCCAAATTGAACCATACCATGTGATGGTCACTGGCCCCCAGGTGGCCTTTTACCTGGAGATCTGTGATCCTTTCCCTGTTAGTTAGTACTAGATCTAGGATAGCCCTGTCTCTTGTGGGTTGTTGTATTAGATGTTCAAACAACATGAAGTCTTGCTGTATTCTGACTATTGCAGTTAGCCCCAGCACTCAAACTGCCCCGGAGAGTAGAGGGTTAATTTCTATGCAGAGCATAGAACGTTGAGCTCGAGCTCGGTTCAAACCTCTGTCTGCTGCACTTTGAAGTCCAACTGTTAGATTCTTTATTCTGCCTAACTGAACAGCCGCTCCAGAGATTTCTTCTTTGCTCACGGTTCGAAAGTCGGTTAAAGTCCTTGGTTTTACCGATTATTTTTCGCAAATTTCGGTTCAGATCTCTGTCTGTGGTAAAGTAAGTACTAGGTAGTGAACTAGACATAGTAGACTTGTGGAAATTGTAAAAATTGATTTTTCAACCAGTTCGGCTGAACTGGCCGTTTAGTGATTTATATATTCTGTCTTTGTTTTTAAACTTAGAGTGTGGTTACCGGTCCTTATCGGTTTTAAAAACACTGCATTTTCTTGTGTTTTTTTCAATACCCATGACACAGTTAGAAACCGATAAGGGTGTCTTGCCCGGTTGTTTGCCATAAAAAGGGTAAGTTTGTGGTTAGGATGGCTATGTCTGAGAAACCCAAAAGAAAAACCGGGCCCACTGGGTTTTAATACTGCAGTGTGTGTGGGGAGGTCTTTGCTAAGGCTGATCCCCACACCACCTGTGTTTAGTGTCTGGGGTTTGACCACCTCGATTCAGACTGCCAAATCTGTAAAAATTTCCCTAAGTCTACCCTGGAAAAAAGATTAGGCAGGCTCAGGGATAAGGAGGCCATGAAGTCCGCTGACCCGGATGGCCAGCCCGGTTCGGTTCCGACCAAACCTGAGTGAGTGCCCTCTGACTAGGGCGATACTTCTTCGGACAAGAGGAGAGCCGATCCTGAGGGATCGGTTCCTACAAAAAGGAAAAGAAAAATTGGCTGGTTCGGATCCAGAGACCCATTTTCCGACCGCCGAAGAAATTGCCAATGCGATAAGGATTGTAGAATTACTTCATCCGGTTCCGTCTGATCCGGCACCTTCTGGCAGGCGCTCGGTACGGTCAGTTCCTCTGGTTGAAGATTATGCCCCTGAAGACCTGAAGACTTCTATGAACCAGATTTGGAGTGGGATGAAGATTATGATGATGATGATGATGATGACGATGGTGTGGTAGGTCTGGTTGAGCCCACTGAACCGGACATCTCCCCAGACAGGCCTTCTGGTGTTTCCCTCTTAGGCTTTCTGAGTCCCCTTCCCACTACATGTTTTACAGGAAGTGGCAGAAACCCTCCAACTCCCTGTGTATGAAGCTGTAGAGGAACAAGAGGAACCTGATTATGTGGAGATGATGGACATCCCAGAGTCCACGAGACTGTCTATTCCCCTTCATAAGTCTTTTGGGAAGCAGACACAAACGATTTTAAAAACTCCAAATTCTGCACCCTCTGTTGACAGAAGGATGGACAAAAGCTACACCTTTTCAGGTTCAGGTACAGAGTACTTGTATCAACAATGCAGCCATGTTGGGGTTGTGGAGGCTGCAGCCTGTGATAAGGCTAATTTACCCCTGGCTTCACACCACCCAAACAAAGACTCTAGGAAGCTGGATGCCATGGCAAAGAAACAGTACATGGCATCCGCCTTGGGACTCAGGCAGGCTAATTATATGGCCTATGCAGCCAGGTACCAGAAGTCCAAATGGGACACTGTACTGGCACTGGCTAAGCAGGCCTCCCCCCAGCTAGCCTTGGAGCTGGAGGGGGTGGCTGCTGATGGGACTGAGGCATCTAAGGTACAGTTCCATGCTGCTGTGGACTCCAATGATGTGTTATCTAGAGTCATGGCTACATCTGTGGCTCTTCAGAGAATGGCTTGGCTCAGGTGTGCTAGTCTCTCACAGGACACCCAGGCTAAGGCCATGGATTTCCCTGTGGTGGGTAATACTCTGTTTGGGGAACAGACAGAGAATTACATGAAAAAGATGGATGAGTATAGGACCACCTATAGGAGTGCACAGGCCAAGGAAAGACCAGCAACTCCTCAAAGGCAGCAAGCTAGGGGCAGGGGCAGGCCTTTTCACAGGCCTTTCTACCAAGCACAGGCCTCTTCCTCCTTTCCTCAGAGGGGGTTCTTCAGAGGGAGAGGCAGAAGGGGGATGAGCAGAGCTGCATACATCCCTCAACCTAAGGCTCCTGCCAAGCAGACACCCTGATGTGTCAGCCCGGGTCGACTCCCCCATTCTTGTAGGAGGCAGGCTGGCTTACTTCGTCCAGGACTGGATGTCTGTTACCTCAGACAAGTGGGTCCTGGAGGTGGTAAGCCAAGGGCTGGTTCTCAGCTTCAAGAAATTTCCAAAGCTGAGGGCCAGATCTTTTCCACCTGCAAGCATCTCCAAAACCATTGCATTAGAGGCAGAGGTTTCATCTCTATTGGCTCTAAAGGCTGTAGAGAGAGTTCCTACATTGCACAGGGACAAAGGTCTGTACTCCAGGTACTTCCCTACCCAAAAAAAGACTGGGGAGTGGCGACCCATCCTAGACCTAAGATACCTGAACAAACATCTTTTGAAACCAAAATTCAAAATGGTGACTCTGGGAATAATCCTTCCCTCTCTAAGGCCAGGGGACTGGCTAGCCTCTCTGGACTTAAAAGATGCCTACTTTCACATTCCCATCAGGTGCTCCCCCAGAAAGTACCTCAGGCTCGAATTGCTGTCAGGTCATTATCAGTTCAAAGCTATGGCCTTTTTAAGAAGGAAAAATATTTTCATATTTTCATACCTGGACGACTGGCTCATTGTGGGTCAGTCCCCAGACCAAGTCAAGTCAGACCTTCAAGTGACTCAGCAAGTGCTCACTTCCCTAGGATTCCTTCTCAGTCTTCCCAAGTCAGTTCTCGAGCCTGTACAGCTCCTCACCTTCATAGGGGCAGAGTTGGATACTGTGGTCCCCTCAGGAATCCCCTTCTTCATATCAATCTCTTGGAACTCAGGGCGGTCTTTCTGGCCCTGCAAGCTTTCTCTCAGTCAGTGCAGAACAAGGTGGTTCAGGTCAGGACAGACAACACCACTACTATGTGATGCATCAACAAGCAGAGAGGCACTCGGTCCACGACCTTGTGCACGGAAGCCATGAAATTGTGGTCCCTAGCTTATTCTCTGCAGACCTCTCTGATAGCAGTCCACCTTCCAGGGAAGGACAATGTGCTAACAGATGCATTAAGCAGGATCTCCCAGGCCATCACAAATGGTCCCTGGACCCTCTGGTGTTGAAAGTGATTTTTTCAAGGTGGGGCACTCCAGAGATAGATCTCTTTGCAGCCCCAGACAATCACCAACTTCCTCTGTTTTGTTGCAGACCCCCAGTCTTGGGCTCAGTCCCTCTGGATGCTCTGATTTTGAAATGGGAAGGGGGAAACTTCTATATGCCTTCCCTCCATTTCCTCTACTGTTCAAGGTTCTGGTCAAGATAAGGTCACAACCTTGCAAAGTGATTCTGATTGCTCCAGACTGGGCCAGGCAGCCTTGGTACCCCCTGTTGCTGTCCCTAGCAGTCCATCTCCCCCTGTCTCTTCCTAGGAATTACAACCTGTTAACCTCCTCTCAGGGGAGGGTTTGGTACCCCAATCTTCGGTCTCTCAATCTCAAGGCATGGCTCTTGAAGAGTTAGAGTATGCAGATTTACATCTGTCCCAAGGGGTTCTGGATATTCTCAAAGCCTCTGAAAAGCCTGCCACCAGAAAAAAACTTACAACTCCAAATGGAAAAGATTCAGCATTTGGTGTTCCAAGAAACATATATCCCCAGACACTGCTGAATTGTCTACAGTTCTGGATTCTATGGTTCATCTTAATGGCCTAGGCCTCAGACCAGCTACTCTCAAAGTACATTTGTCAGCTGTTTCGGCTTTTCTGTCAGCGGGGAAAGCCTTCCTCACTGTCATCTCACCCTGTATTCTGTCAATTTTTCAAAGGATTGCTTCATACCAATCCCCACTTTAGGGATTCTGCCCCTGCTTGGGATCTTAATGTTTGCATTGCTCAGCTTATTCAACCCCCTTTTGAGCCTTTGTCTTCAGCAGAGCTCAAGTACTTGACCTGGAAAACTGTGTTCCTGGTAGCTATTACCTCTGCCAGGCGTATCAGTGAATTGCAAGCTCTGTCAGTGGAGCCTGATTTTATCTCATTCCATAGAGATAAGGTGGTCCTTAGAACTAATAGGAGGTTTTTACCTAAAGTGGTTTCAGATTTTCATCTGAACCAATCTATGTCTCTCCCTGTGTTCTTCACTGAGCATTCTTCTTCAGGAGAAAGAAGTTTACACAGTTTGGATGTTAAAAGAGCCCTTAGTTACTACATTGAGCGTACTAAGACTCACAGGTTTGACTCCCCTTCAGTTGTTTCTCACTTATGGGGAAGTGGGTAAGGGCAAACCTGCCACTAAGAGAACTATTGCCAGGTGGATTGTCTCTTGTATTCAATTCTGCTATGAGAAGCTAGGCAAAATACCTCCCTCAGGCCTGAGGGCTCATTCGACTAGAGGTACAGCTGCTTCCCTGGCTGCGGCCAGGGATATTCCTTTGCTAGAGATATGTAAAGCAGCCACCTGGAAAACAGTCCATACATTTACCAAGCATTACTCCCTGGACATCCAGGCTAGGAGTGATGCTCGGTTTGGTACAGCAGTACTGCAGAGCCTATTCCCAAGATAGGTTCGATTCCCTCCTCCATGGAGGTACTGCTTGGTAGTCTGCAATAGTCAGAATACAGCAAGACTTCATGTTGTTTGAAGAAAAAATTACTCACCTTAGTAATTATGTTTCTTCTAATGGAATCTTGCTGTATTCTGACCTCCCTCCTCCCTTCTCAGAACCTATTTTTGGGAAGTGGGCTGGCAGGTGCAGTGTTATACCCTAGGGGTGCATTTGGGTACTCCCTCCTTTTAGAGAGGGGGAGTGGATTATATTATTAATTTAACAGTCTTAAGTTGTTCACTACCTGGTTTTTGATTTTGGATTTCTTGACTTGAATCTTTTGGGGATCCAAAATATTTGGTTGCCATTTGGCTAGTAAAAATTCTACAATTTCCACATAGTAGTTAGTTAGTATTAGCTCATAAGAATCTGACAGTTGCGCTTCAAAGTGCAGCAGACAGAGGTCTGAACCAAGCTCGAGCTCAACGTTCTATGCTCTGCATAAAAATTAACCCTCTACTCTCCAGGGCAGTTTGAGTACTGGGGCTGACTGCAATAGTCAGAATACAGCAAGACTCCATTAGAAGAAACATAATTACTAAGGTGAGTAATTTTTTTCTTTGAGGCCTTCCACGTGCAGGGAATTCACCATGTGTCTAGTTCTGGCAGATGTTCCTGCTGGTATTAACCAATCTGTATCTGGCATGTTGAAGTCTCCCATTATTAGAACCTCCCCTTTAGCTGTTATGTTTTTTATATCTTCTAACAGTAATGTGTCTATGTCCTCCCCCTGGTCTGGGGGCCTGTAGACAACCCAAGTTCTTATGGTTGTCCCATTTCCTGTTTCCAGGTGACCCACAGTTCTTCTGGCTCCTTATGTGTATTCTGAATTTCTGTAGCATTAATATTTTCGTTGACATACAGGGCCACTCCACTCCCCCCTCCCCTTTTTGCACCTCGGTCTGTTCTGAATAGTACATAGCCAGGTACTGAAGTCTCCCATGTGTGGTTACTGGTAAACCACATCTTGCTAATTGCTACTATGTCCAGTTTAGCCTCTGTCATTATTGCCTGCAGGTCTGGGATCTTGTTTCCCAGACTGCGAGCATTTGTGTACATGATTTTCCATTGGCCAGATTTCAGTGTGTTAGTTGTTGAGTGAGGTCTGGTGTCTCCCCTGTGTGTCATATGGGGAGCCGGACCCTTTTCCTTACCTAGTGATGCAAATGAACTGCAAACATTTATTTATTAAATTTTGGTGACCGTGTAGGCCCACTGAGCCCCGAAGGTCCCTTTTCCAGGGGCGACCCGGGATAACAATACAAGTTATAAGAATGAACAAGGACATAAGGAACATTTGAGGCATTGTGAGTTACATCATGAGGTGGTTACAGTAAAGAAAAATAGTGGATACAGGCATGGTAAAAGAAAAGCAGTGGATACAGGCATGGCTTACAGGCATGGTAAAAGAAAAGCAGTGGATGCAGGCATGGTTATCATCATGACATGTAAGCAATTGGTAGTACTTTGCATATAGTTTATTCAGGGGTTACACGTGGCCTCTGGCGAGCAGTCTGTATAAGGCAGGTAGTAGGAAGGTTAAGCTAGGAGACAGGAGTTGGAGAGGAGGGGAGTACCCTAGGAGCTTTAAGTGCCATGACAGTGGCATGTGCTTGAGGTCAGCAGATGGGACTTAAGCCTGGTGCGGAAGTTCATGAGTGAGGAGGAGGCCTGGACCTGGGGAGGGAGCTTGTTCCATTAGCAGGCTGCTTGGGAGGAAAAGGATCTTCCACCAGAGTTTGTCCTTACCCTAGGGACTTCTAATAGCATTCTATCTGAGGTCCTTAGGTTCCTTGGGTTGTGTTTGAGGGTTATGATCCCGGCAATGCTTGGCAAGTGTGGGGTTTGAGAAGCTTGTAGGCCTGGACAAGCAAGGGGTGTTGGAGGCGGGTGACCAATGTGGGCCAACGAAGATTGGCCAAAGTGTCACAGTGGTGACGTCTCGGGTGGTCTAAGGTTGAGAAACTAGCTATTTTATTATATAGGGTTTGCATCCTGGTAATCTCTTGTTTAGCCATGCCCTGTATTAATAGGGGCTGCAAAGGTCAGGTTGGGTAGAAGGACGCTGGTAGCTATGGAGAGCCTGGCTTCAGGGATGAGTATGTCCCTGAGTCGGTACAGGGTGCCAAGTTTCCGATGTAGGGTCCTGGTGACCTGGTCCACGTGTTCCTTGTATGTGATATTCTGATCCAACATGAGGCCAAAGTATTTAAGGGAGGGGACTACATTAATGGTTTTACCAGAGTGTGAGGTTAAGGAGAGGGATGAGGACCTGTCAAATCCCAGGGATCTTAGTCTGAATAGCATTGCCTTGGTCTTGTCGGCATTTAGTACCATTCTGTTCTTACATAGCCATGTCTCTAGTGAAGTGAGATCCTTTTGCAGTAGAGGGTCTGGGGCAACCGCGTCACATACTGCACAACCAAGCTCTCCCCACAGTGGGTACGCAGGTCATTGGTAAACAAGGAAAACAGGAGGGGGCCCTGAGGTACACCCTGGTTTAGGGGTAGTGGGTCAGACATGGTCACTTTCCATGAGACTCCCTGTGCCCTGCCTGATAAGTAGCTCCCAAACCACTTCAGGGCATGATTGTCTAGCCCTATATTTTGCAGCTTTTATAGCAGCAAGTTGTGGTCGACGAGGTTGAACGCCTTGGATAAGTCTATAAAGACTGCACCAGTGGGTATCCCTTTGTCCACTGCCCTGAGAACTTCATCCGTGAAGTTAATGAGGGAGGTGTCAGTACCATGGTTTGTTCTAAATCCGTGTTGGGAGGGAGCAAGGAGCTGATGAGCTTCCAGGTAGTCCCTGAGTTGATTGTAGATGACTCTTTCTTGCACCTTAGCAAGTGAGCAGAGGAGGGAGATGGGTCTGTAGTTGTTGAGTTTTTCCCTGAGCCCCCCTTTGTGAATAGGGACAACATTGGCATGTTTCCACAGGTCAGGGACTGCTCCTTCCCTCAGTGATCGATTGAGGAGCATGGTTATAGACCAGGCTAAGGAGGTAGCTCTTCCCTTGAGTAGCCGAGGGTTGATACTGCCAGGTCCCCCTGACCCTTTCGGTTTCAGGTTCCTTAGGAGGTTTAGTACTTCAGTGCGTTTAGCCAGTCTCAAGTGAAATGGGGGTCTTTCCATGTGAGGTGGTTCATCTGAGGTAGGGGGGAGAGTCTGGGGAGACAGGCAGGTCTTGTAGGCCTCGAGGTCTGAGAAGTGCCTGTGAGGGCAGCCGATATTTGAGAAGGGTCAGTTGTGAGCTGACCGTTAATCTCCATGGTACAGAACTCAGGCTTTTGCTGCCCTTGATCAGGTCATTGATATGATTCAGAATTGCTTGGGGTTGCCCAGGCTGGTTTCTGGAGGTGTGTACGTAATCTCTCTTAGCGAGTTTTATGGCTCTCTTGGCTTTGTTCCTCAGGGCTTTGTATTCAGCAAGATCTGCCAGGAGGAAGGAGAGCCTAAACTTTTTCCAGGCTTTTTCCCGAGTAGCCAATAGGGTTTTGAGGGAGGGAGAGCTCCACTTGTAGCAGCTGCCTTTAGCCCTCATTCTCTTCATTGGAGCAAAGAGGTTGGCCGCTGTGGTTAGTTCGTCCTGGAAGTATTGCACAGCCTCAGTAAGAGTAGGGAGATTTATGGGGTTCCAGTCCAGACTACCTAGGTAGTGATTGTATTGAACTGTAGTTCAGAGAACTTGGAGAAGTCGCGGGCGGAAAGAATTCTAGGTTGGACCTTGGGTGGTTTGTTTTTCCATATACAGAAGATTGGGGAATGGTCACTCAGGGAGTCTGCCATTGTGCCCGCACTCTGTATATTAATGGGGTTAGATACCAGAGCCCAGTCAAGGGTGGTGTGGCTCCCAGTTTTGTAATTAAGTCTGGTCGGTTCAGAGACGACCTGCGTCAGACTTGCTTCATGGGTAAGTGACTTCGAGGCATGACCAGGGTCCTGAGCCCAGTTAATGTTGAAGTTGCCCAGGATTAGTTGCCTCATTGTTACCTTGATAGCCGTATCGTTTGTGATGGCTTCAAGGGATTTGAGGGCTGATTTTGGTGGGTGGTAGACACAGCCAGTTGTTAGTTGTTTGGCGTGCCCTAGGGTTATCCGGATGTATATGCTCTCTCCCTCAGCAGTAGGATTAGTCTGCAGGGGTAGAGGTGACACGGAAAGGTCATCCTTAGCATAGATTAGGACCCCACTCCCTTTTTTGGTTTCTCTGTCATTGCGGTAGCTATTGTAGCCCACAACCTGAATCTCGTGGTCATGGATGTGGGCTTTTAGCCAGGTTTCAGAGATGGCTAGTAACTCTGGTTTGTAGAGGTCCAACCAGGCCTGGACTTCGTGTATCTTTGGTCTAAGACTACATATGTCCATATGTGCTATCTTCAGACCCTTGGTGGCCACCCACTGATGGTCCTTGGGGGATGCTACCAAGGTATTGGGTACGTATGGGCCAGGGTTAGGTTGGATATCACCTGACAGGAGAAGCAGCAAGACTAGTAACCTAAGCAGTTTAGTGCTAGGTATTGAGATGAGGTGTCTTCGACGCGTCCTGCTCATATGGTAAAGCAGGTCATAGCATACACCCTTTTTTATGATCTCATGCTCTGTTAAGAGATTAGATATACTTGAGATAGGGTAGCTGCTAAGGAAGTTGTGTGGGGGATATTATGTAGATTGCTCACTGGTTCTGGGGGGGAATGGGTCTATGAGCCTGTCCACCCAGAGAAGGGTCAGTGAGTAGATTATGGCAAGTAGTACACCCCTATTAGGGAGAGGGACACTTGGGTTCCTAGCACACCAAGGAGGGCGGAAGGAAGCATATACTAAGTAAGGCATTATTATTGGATGATGTCAGCGTAGCGTAGGTAAGAATAGGGTGCTCAGAGTCTATCTGACTTGAGTCTGAAGGGTGGATGGCAGACACTGAGGGCTTCCTGTTTTCAGCTACAGAGCTGTCGCACAAGCAGTTTTACAGAAGTTGTCAGCCTGTTCAGTGAAGCTTAGGTGAACCTCAAACTACACCCTCCCCTTGTAGCAGCACCGGGAAAGAAGTAGAATGATAATGCAGGCCATATTGCCCACGATTAAGTACAGTGATTTGTGTAGAAAGACCAAGAATCCCTCTAGTGGCAGATCTGTATAACCTGCTAATGGAAAACTAGCCACTAAAAAAAAACAAAAAAACTTCTATTACACAGTTGAAATGTGCTTAGTTCTATCGAAAATCTATTTGTAAAAAGTGGCAGGTGGCTGAGGCAGGGGAAAAGTCCTGGCCAGTCAGTGCTGGTTTGTTGGAAGCACCCATGTTCTGATTGGCTGCGCTGTCCCGTACCTTCCAAGGAGCTGCAGGCGGGCATCCTGGTCTCGGTCGGTGGCTGGCTGGGTGCCGGCCGACCGTGGGGGAGCTGAAGCAGCCCTGCTCAAGGGCAGGCAGCTTCCAAGGAGCTGCAGGTGGGTGTTCTGGTCTCGGTCGGTGGCTGGCTGGGTGCCGGCCGACCGTGAGGGAGCTGAAGCAGCCCTGTTCAAGGGCAGGCAGCTTCCAAGGAGCTGCAGGCGGACATCCTAGTCTCGGTCGGTGGCTGGCTGGGTGCCGGCCAACCGTGGGGGAGCTGAAGCAGCCCTGTTCAAGGGCAGGCAGCTTCCAAGGAGCTGCAGGTGGGCGTCCTGGTCTCAGTCGGTGGCTGGCTGGGTGCCGGCCAACTGCTGAACTCCTGTTTGACCACTAACTGGGGGGAAGGGTGTTCTTCCCATTCAACGTATGGTTGCTGCACCCCCTTCCCATTTGCTAGTTTAAATATTCTGCAAAGACGTCAAACTTCTGCCCCAATGCACTGATTACCTCCTTAGTCAGATGCAGTCCATCAAATTAGAGAACTTTCGCTCCCAAAACTGTTGCCAGTTCCCTACAAATTTGTGTCCTTTTTCCTGGGACCAGCCCTTGAGCCACATGTTTAGCTCCCGTATCTCCCCTTCTCTGACCATCCGTCCATCTGCCTCCCTCTCCCAGACTGGAAGGATCTCAGAGAAAGAGATGCCGGACGAAATGGATGATAGTTTGTCACCCAGCCTGGTCAGGTGTTCCTTGGTCTCCACAACTGACCAGCTAGCAAGATCATTAGTCCCTATGTGTACCAGGACGTCAACGTTTTCTTCTGCTTCCTGAACAGTTTTAGCAATGCGGTCAGTGTCTCTCCACGCTGATGTACGTGGGAGACATCTGACCATTACTCCTGGCTGGAGATAGGTATACACCCCCAGAATCATGGAGTCTCCTATGATCAGAAGTTTTTTGGATTTCCTTTTTGCTTTTTTTGTTTTGGTTCCTGTTTTGGGCGAGTTTTGCTGTGCTAGCTCCTGTGCTGCAGTGTCCTGCTCTGCATTGTCCTCTGCCCCTTTGTTTGATTTCGGAGATAGAGGCAGAGACCTGTTTGTAGTTTGTATATGGTTTGTGGAGGTAATATGTTGGAGAGCACCGAGTGATGGGGCACCCGATTTGCCCCTCCTAACCACCTACCAACCTCCTGGACCAACTACCCTCTGCGGTCGAGGTGCTTCTGTTGGATGTTGGAAAACTAGCGGATGGTTCTTATAATATATTTCCTCTTGAATATGAAATTTGAGGTTCACAGTCTCTGCCCATGCTGCCTGGAGCTGAGTCCTAAGATCTCCAATGTCCCAGCATGTAGGACAGTGTCCTAAATCCTGTAAAACTGCCCTTCTGAAAAGTGTTCCACAGTACCTGCAGTTAATGATATCCATTCCAGATAAGTTGCTGGTTTTATAAGCTGGTCAGGGTAATTAGAAGGAAGAAAATGAAAGCAAAAGTTTGATTTTGTGTTTTGTTTGTTTGATTTTGTATAACTTATAACAAGTTAAATTACTAGTGCCCCTGTAAATGAGGTCACCATGTGGATACCCCACTGATCCGCCCCCTCCTGCTTTGCCACAGGAAATGTCACGACTGTACTACCTATAAAAGGAGTGTAGTGTGAGGTGGTTGGGGATGGGGTGGGGTGGGGTGAGTGGTTGGGCCCTTCCCCTGCCAAAAAAGAAGAACCAAGGACAAAAGAAACAAGGAAGTAAGAGCAGAAACAATCAGTCAGCAACAAATGCAGTAACCCTGAAAGCTTATCCTAATGATAGATAAAACTGTAAAACCTGTAAAGCACCACCTGTAATAATTTTGCAGAAGATATACCCTGTAAGAAACACTTTGCTACAGAGAAAAATAAAGCAGTAACATAAGATATACCTTGCAAAAGGCAATTTGAATCAGAAGATTACAGCAGTAATCTGTAAGCACACACCTGTAATAATGCAGCAGAAGGTATACCCAGCAACAACAATTTGAATCAGAGAAAAATAAAGCAATAAAATGTTAGCAACAAACAGTAACAATCCCTGTGAGTACAAAATGAAAATAACAACACACAGTAAATCTGCCTAGCCAAAAGAAGTCTTAATTATTTTCCTTTCCCTTTCTCTGGTAAGGTTCTTTGCTCTGTCCTTTCAAGCAACCTAGAAGGAAAGAGCTCAGGTGAAGCTAGGTGCCTTGGCCAGCAAACCTAGTCTTCCCTCAGTGATTGGACCATTTCTTCTGGTGTGAGGATCTCAAGGCAGTTAGCTTGGGAATTTCATTGTTGGATTGCCCCAGGAAGCCAGTGAATATATAGGATAGTGTATGGTTACCTATACACTACAAGGCTATTCTTCCACCGAGTGGATACAATGCCGACTGATTACCTCGAGAGCGAAGCTTGAGAGGTCTCCTAGTCAGCATTGTATCTACGAGTGAAAATAACAGCGATCAGCATGGAGTAACCATATACTATTCTTTACAGTGAATGGTGCCCAAAAAAGGCGAACAGAGGCTCACTTTTCCATATTTTCACTCGGTTCTGCCAAGGCCGACAGATTCACAACTGCCACTGCCTTTCACTCGTCCGCCCCTCTTACACAGCAAGGACGAATCAGGGCCGTCTGTGGCCCTTGTATGACGTCTCACTAGCATAGAGCGAAAAGTCGTTCTGTGTTAGTGAGGATCACTACTGCAGCAGAACAACTTTTTGCGGTGTATGGATTTCCATACACAACCGCATTCCACCATACACTGTATCTCCACACTTAGCAAAAGCCTTAATAAGGTTTCTAGTTGCAGCTCTATATCTCTGCCTGCTGGACAGTTTCATCTTTGGACTTATTTACTGTCTCACTCCTGCAGTCAACTGCACATTTGCTTCAGTCCCCTCTCCATTTCTGAATTTGTTGCTTCCTCTCTTTTTCCCTAGTTCTACCTTCCCTTGTTTTCCTTACCAGTGTACACCATGGTTGTGATCTCACTTCACTGCAGCTTTGTAGGAGTATTTTCCCTTCTGCTAGTCCTCCAACTCTCAGTAGATCTTCTCTGCCAGCCATCTACTGACTCTGGCTACTCAAATAAAGCCGAGGACTGGAGCTATTGTTTCTCAAACCTAATTATCAGGGGTAAAGCTTATCCCATTTGCTAGTACAGCTGACTACCTAAGCCATTCCCTTTCTTATATGCCACTGGAGGGCAAACTCCAAACCTCTCTCATTGAGACCTGGGTACCCCTATGTTATCTCTCTCTCTCCGGTGATATTGAACCTAACCTGGGCCCTCCTGATGGCATTGCTCCTAATAACCCATCTCATTGGTTCACAGAAAAGGGGCTTAGGCTTGCACATATGAACATTAGAAGTCTGTCAGCTAATTTTGCGCAGCTTGAAGCTTGGATTGTTCACAACTCCCCTGACGTCTTAGGTCTAACGGAGACTTGGTTAAAACCCCATATACCAGATTCATTATGTAGGATCAATGGATATAAACCTCACAGATATGATCGTCCAAATGCTAAAAAGGGTGGTGGTGTTTTGTTTTTATACCAGACAGGACCTTGACATTACGGTCCTCTCGGTCAACACTACCTGTCTATGTGAAACTATTCATATAGTTATTACTTTAGGTCTCACTAGGAAGCTAAATGTAGTGTGCATCTATAACCCTCCTAAAAATGGACTAACAGGCCTGACTAAGGTAATTGGCCATCTTTCCTCACTAAAGGGTAGACAAGAGCTCATTGTTATGGGGGACCTCAACCTGGATTGGCTAGGGAAAAACTCTAATCTCTGTGCCGCTGAACTCAGCAGGTCACACCTGTCTCAACTGGTCACTCTCCCGACTAGACAGGCTAGTAACAGCAGTCTCCAGTCTCTTCTAGACTGGGTCGTCTCCAACAGGCCTGAGAGGATCAGTGCTGTTGGAGTTTTACCAGACTCAATCAGTGACCACTCTCCAGTTTACTGTGTTTGGAAGGCTAGGGCCCCCAAACCACCCCCCAGAGAAATTCTTTTCAGGGAATTTTCAAAAATGGATAAGAGAGCCCTAATCGTGGAGCTACAGAACACGGACAGGGCACCTCTATATAATACTTGTAATATGGAACGTGCTGCTCAATACCTCCTTACCACGCTTTTGAACCTTCAAGACAAATATATCCCAGTAAAAAGGTGCCATATCTATGGATCTGCTACCCACTGGTTAAATTCTTCACTCCTGTCCTCTCTCAAAAAGAGGGATAAAGCCTGGAACAAAGCTAAGCTAACCCAGTCCCCATTGGATTGGGTGGAATATAGAAGACTCCGAAACCTATGTAAGGTTTCCAACAGATCTGCTAAGTGCAATTACTACTGTCAGCTCCTTAGTACCTCTGTCAGTGAGTCTCGTAGTTTTTGGAGTCATGTTAACACCATCATGGGGAAAAACAAGTGCAATACCATCTCTGATATGGTCGTGGATGGTTGTAATTGTAATAACCTGCTCACTATCGCCAAGGCTCTTACCTGCAGATTCACTGACCTCTCCTCCTATACTGCACCTCCTGGGCCTTTACCTGTCACTCCACAGAATAACCTTAAACCTTCCAACCCATCTTTCACCCTTCGCCCAGTCTCTGAGAATGAAATCTTATGCTTACTTAAGTCCATCTCTCCTGCTGGATTGGCAGTTGCAGATGGACTCTTACCAAAATTCCTAAGAACCATAGCATCATCTATAGTCTCTCCGAAGACTAGACTTTTCAACCTGTCTCTTCTTACAGGACATGTCCCTTCCCTCTTGAAGATTGCTCGAGTTGTACTGGTCTACAAAAAGGGGGACACCACTAACCTGGATAACTACCACCCTATTGCCATCCTCTCCACCCTCTCTAAAATACTGGAGAAAATTGTTGATACCCAGGTCTCGGATTACCTCTACTCTTTCAAACTCCTCACCCCTGACCAACATGGTGTCCAACGTGGGCACAGTACATCCACTGCTCTCATACAGTTTACAAATGATGTCAAACTCACTATGGACAAAGACTCTCTCACTGGGGCTACTTCTGTTGATCTTACAAAAGTGTTTGATTTAGTTGACCACCTGCTGCTCCTATCAAAGTTGTCATCCCTAGGCTTCTCTACCTCCGTCACCACCTGGTTCCAAAATTATCTTTCGAAACATCAACAATTTGTCCAGATCAGAGATGCTAACTCCCCACTTGCTCCTACTTGGATCGGAGTGCCCAGGGTTCGATTCTTAGTCCTCTCCTGTTTACAGTCTTCATAAACGACATCCCACCGCTCACTGGTACTTGCTCCAGTCTGCTATATGATGACGATCTTGTTCTTTACTCATCCTTCTCAAACCTCTCAGATATCAACCTGAATCTCGATAGTAACTTCTATACCTTTCAGAGCTGGCTACTGCAAAACAAGCTTGTTTTAAATAAAAATAAAATGGTGACTATGCTCTTCGGTTCAGGTTCAAAAATTCGGTCCTGCACCCAACCATTAAGTATCAGAGTGCTTGATGGCTCTCCCCTTAACACAGTTACCTCTTTTAAATACCTAGGAGTAACCCTTGATCCCGCCTTGGAGTTTGACCTGCACCTAGCCTCAGTCATTAAATCTGTCAATATTCAACTTGGACTGGCATATAAGGTGAGACATAGCATAACATCCACGGCGAGGATGGCCATTGCATAGGGGATTGTGACACCCAAATTGGCGTATGGGTTAATAGCCTTTCCTGCAACTACTGGAGGGCTCCTCTGAAAGTGGGATGTCTGCTACAACAGCATTTGCTGTTTTGCTCTGTCTTTACCCAAACTTACTCACCGATGTACATTATACTCCAGTCTGGGATGGTTTACCCCCTCAGCCTTCCATCAGTTTACTTTCTACTGTTTTATAAAGAATATAATCTCCTCCCAGATACCTGACAAATTGGCTCTACTGCTCAAACCTGTGACCTCTGCCTACCCACTGAGATCAGCTGACAAATCCCTTCTTGTCCAACCAAGATGTAAAACCAAAATGGGGAGAATGCTTTCTCTAGCTGGGCCCCTAAACTATGGAACTCCCTTCTACAGAGTATAAGAATCTCCCCTTCTCCACACAGCTTCAAACAGGAGCTTTGTATGGCTCTTCTAAGCTCTGAACCCTGCTCCTGTTCTCTATCCACCCACTCCTGTACTGGTTCCTCCTAGTTGCCTACCGGCTCCAACCTTTACTACTCTCAAAACCTGCCTGGAAATCTTGCTATTTCATCTCTTCTAGCACTTACTCACTAGTTGAGTGACTTATGACTGTTAGTTATTTGCACTTATATTCCTGTTTTGTTACTACACATAGATTCCTGCAAATGTACTGTCATTGCCGAAAATTTTGTATCAGTGTACTATGTCTGACTTCTACTTGTTCCCATGATGTTTTCTTGTATCTACTATTGTCTACATACCCTTTGTTGTAATCTCCCAGGTCATACCTGAAAATAGGCAGCTATGTTGTCTGGTGTACCTACCCGGTTAACAAAAACTAACTAAATAAATAATGGCATGTCTTGGGAAATGAGGCACAAGCAAAGCTGTGTCCCTTACACATCCAAGAAGTACTATTATCCCACAACTTTGCACACCATGGAAGGCCTTACTGTGATTATGAAATGGCTTCCCTGATTTTTAATTGTAGAACTGCAAAATGAGGTTCAGAAAGTTAAGTAGTTCCAGCTCGTGGTGTTGTGCTGCAATAACGCATGATCAAATAATGACATTATAGGCCGGGCCACTGGTGCAGTGCAACAGGCTTCTGCTGCACACCATCTGTATTTCCATGGACATACCATGAGGTTCATGCACTCGCTGATAACATTCGCTGTTTAGACTGTCTGTTCTCCTTCATAAACCGTGTCAGTCAGCATGTAAAAGTACTATTTAAAAAAATCACTTTTTTTGCTTTAAAGAAGTAGTGGCATAAAACAATTGTCCCTCTGAAAGCTGATGTCGGATACAAATGAAAATATCAGCATACCTGTCAGATGCACCTTTCTTTTTTTATTATCTGTTTTCCCCATGGCCTTCCCAGCCGACCACTCCTTTGGGTGGCCAATCCCCACCCCGCCGCTAAGCTCCTCCCGTTGCTGTCCGCTGCCCCTCATCATACTGCTCCCTTTTCAACCCAACATATCCTTTTGTTGGGGGGGCCTCCTCCCGTGGTCATGACTGGGAGGGGAGACTTGCCACAAGGGTTTTTGTCCAGTCCTCACCGGGAGGTGGTGAGGGCGCAGCACAGACTCCTCCAGGCTATTGCAGTGAACGGAAGGGAAGGCCACCATCATCCAGATGCCCAGGTGGCCATTTTCCAAGTTTTCCTCACCCACCTGAGCTGCACGCCAGCAGCGTTCTGGCCAAATGCACATGCGGTGTGTGGTCTCCAATGCCATAACCCCCGGGAGGAAACCATCCCTTGGATGCTCCTAGCCCTTCACACCGGTCTCCACTCCTGTTGTCCCGGGCTCCAACCCCCCAAACATCAAACATTAAAACTGCCACACTGGCATGCCGCTAAACTGCCGAAGACCAGAATCCTCCCCAAAAGTTCCTGCCACAAAAACAGTACAATTCCTTTTTTTCTTTAAAAAAAATCAATCTTTACCTCATCATACTGAAGACATGGTGGGACTGGTAAGGCTGTCACAAGAGTACATTGTGCCTGCGATCTTAGTATGAAATGGTGCTAAGAGGCTTGTAATGCTTGCCATCGTCCCCATGCAGCTAAACGTATATTTTAAGAGTTTGGAAACTGCTGAACTGGACAAAGTGTTTATCAACTACAAACGAGGGCTAAAAGTTACAGAAACCATGGTTGAAATGCCTAGCCGTGATACTGGGTATGTGCCTATGCATATGCAAATTCCAGTGAATATCCATATGCACAGGCACATGCCTGGTATCACAGCTCAGCTTTTTGGCCATGATTTCTATAAGTCATACCCTTTTTTTTTTTTTTTTGTGCCTCTCTGACCCTCCTATTGCTTCAAAAGCACCATAAAGCTTTTTTAAGCCGCTCCTTCGCAAACACTCCCAGTACTTTCACTCTCTTTCCCTGGCCAATCTCCAGTTCCTGTCTCCACAACAAGCCTATTCGATCTCCATTCCTGTGTCTCTCCCTCCTTCTTTCAGGTGTCAGCTGAATTTTCAGTTCAGTTCAGTTCAGCTTATTACATTTTATCAGGATAAGACTCTAGGCAAAGCCTATTTTCAGAGCCGTCCTGTTACACAATAAATACAAACAGTGGCAAACAAATACTTAATTTTAAAAGCCCCGCTCTCTATTGCTGAACACAGTAGCATATCAGCAAGAAATCAAAACACAGACGTACTATTCGCTCCCATGTTTGCCTCCCGCCCCGTCCCGTCCAGCAGTGTGCTTCTTCTTCAAGTCCTGCTGTCTCTTAATAAAATCAACAGCAAATTTATTTCATTTAATAAAATCCTCGGGGCATCCTCAACTGGCTCCCGTTGCGGCTATTAATGCATGCCCCAGTTGCGTCGTGAGGCACGAGGGCGCTAGCCTGAGTGACCTCCAACCAACTGGGAAGTGCATTAATGCCGGGTATACCCACGGTCTGGAATGGGTTATTGCACTTATAAAATGATGCCTTTCCAGACTGAAAAAATTAATCCAAACTCTGTAAAATCATTCAGAATTGTATTTATTTCAAGGTGTCAGTCCGCCATAAAAAGTAGTTTGTTTTAAAAAACCTTTTTGATCATTTTGCACATATTATAATTAAACATTGAATTGTAAGTGTAAATCAGTATTTTTATTTTGATTTCTTATCAATTGTGTTGTAAAATCAGCTATTTAACTGCAATGCAAATCTCTAGATTCTATGAACGAACTACATCTCACAGCAAACATTGCGTCACCCGGTTTACAACATTTCCATTAAAAAAATGTGATTTACAAAGTTGTGCTGAAGACAGTGACGACTTGGTTTTTACTTTGCACTTACGGCAGTTTCCTTCAGGCTGACGGAAGGGACCTCATGCTCCTGCCACCTCCCACGGCTCAACCCTAAGAGCGGCTGCCCCTGCTGCCGTTTGCTGGGTTCAAAGGGCGATGGCAGACGAAGACTGTGATAATGTTTAAGGAAGCCCTTGCAAATCCTTAGCTGCTGCACGACCCCTTTGACGCAGCAGACGATTCACTAAAGTGTTATATATTTATCCTGCCATTCCCTTGTGGCATACCTCTCAACCTCTTGCCTCATGAATCAGGGACAAGGCTTAAAAAAATCAGGGACAAAGACCTCAAATCAGGGACACATCTTAAAAAGTAGTACTATTCATTCAGAAAGCTGATAGAATAAAGGGATTTGTGATAAGATGCATTTTTTGAAGAAGAACAAGTCTGCAACTTTAATGTTTGACATTATTTCGTGCTTTTAATCCCCACTGTTCTGTCACAAAAACACAAATTTTATGAGGGACAGAGGAAAATGTTAAGGCCAAATCAGGGACATCCCTGAAAATCAGGGACAGTTGAGAGGTATGCCTTGTGGTGCAGCTTAACTTACTGCTTCTACATTTGCATGCACACTTCCTATTCCCCAAAAATGCATGGCTAAAAGAAATAACCATTTCCCTGTGTCCTCTGTAGTATGTCCACAAAATAGGAACTGGGACTCTGGAGACAACCCCTGTACTGTAGCTTCTCTAATCACGCTAAATATAAGAGATATTTTAAATATGGCGCCTAATCTTTTTATTTGCCTCCCGAGTTACAGCGTCAAAACCGTATCTCACATTGATTCAGGTGCAGTGCCCAAAGAGGAACGCATGCCAAGTATGGGTATCTAAGGGATTAATTAATGAGCACGTAGACCCATTTAACCAATGGGGTTGCACATTTTATGCAACCCATTTTATAAAGGGTTTTAAATAGCAGGTATAGCGTAGTAAAACACTAGGCAATATGGGGTAATGCTAACCATTTTCAAAAATGTGTAGCAGAAGTCTGCTAACCATTTTTTCATTGAGTCTATGGCACAGTAAGCAAAATTAATAAAATAATATATATTTTTTTAATTTTGCTAATCAGTCTGTGCCAAGTGCTATGCATTTTTACAGCTGATTAGCACTTTCACTCATAAAACTGCTAATCATTTTTTTTGGCATATTTAATACCCTGGACTACTTTTTTCTAGTGGCTAGTGCTCATGGAGTGAGCAGCAACATCTTGACAGCATTCTGTCTCCCAAACCTCATCTGTCAAAATACTTCATTCTGCAAAACCGGATAATACTACTGGTTCTATATTCCAAAAGAGGACAGCATTCTGATCATAACAATCACTTCAGTTCACAGGAAACTGGACAATCAAATGTCAAACTTGCACAATAAAAATCTGAAGAGTGTGCCCACCTTAGACCTCGTGGTATCGCTTGGCACCACCAGTCATGGCAACCTTAATACCAGCTGAGCGAGTAGAGACAATGTTCCTACAAATCTTATCCAAACTCCAGGACTTGAAGATCCAAAATGGGGCAAATACTGAAAAGATAAAAGTGCTGGACGAAAGAACAGCTGTTGTAGAAAAGAAAATGGATGCCAATAATCAGGCCTGCCAGGACAACTCAGGGAAACTGCAGCAGCAAGACAGCCTGATATGCTCATTTGACAACATTTGCAACCTTGGGAATAGAGGTTGCAGGAACAACCTCAGGTTTATCGGTTTCCCCGAAGAATCGGAATTAGAGGACTGCCTCCTTCCTATCTCATGTACTGCCTCAAATATTGAATCTCCCAGGTGATCCTCGTTTCACCATTGAAAGAGCTCACCGCTCCCTAGCTCTGTAACCAAGGACAGGAAAGCGGCCAAGACCAATTATAGCAAAATTCCTATGTTTTCCTGTTAAAAAAAAATACTCAAAAGAGCAAGAACGTTACAGCGTTTAAACTGGCAAGGTCTTCCAATAATGATTTTTCTGGATTACTCGAGGGATCTAAACAATTGGAGAAGGAAGTTTACACCTGTTTGCCATGCACTGCACAACTTTGAGATTCCTTTCTCCCTCCGGTACCCTGCACAGCTAAGACTTATGGTGAACGGAAAGGCTGTGTCTTTCAGCCCACCAGCTTTAACTCAAAACTGGAGCAGCTCAGCTAAGAGATCCAATCCTAGCATTTGACCCAGAGAGGGCGATGAATCTCCAGCTGCAAATCTCCAGCCTCAAAGCCCTAATGTGCCTCAAACCCCGACGGGACCCTGGGAGATCAATCCAAAAAACAGAGGAAAAAGAACCTATTTGATAAGCATATCAACAGTGTGGTTGAAGTAGAAAAACTCACAGGCAGCAAAAAAGTGGATCAGCTTCTGGAGCCAGAGATGGAAACTGAAGAACTTGAAGAGGAGCCAGAGGAGGTTGAAATCAACGAGAGCATTCCCACCAAAAACAGATTCGCAGCTCTATCCAATATGGAGGTGAACACCATGAATCCGATGGAAATCCGGTCAGCACCCGAGAAGGTCACAGTATGCGTTGATCTTTTCTTGCCCAAACAACCCAGCTCTCCAACCCAGAATGAGTCACTTTCTATAACTGATGAAACACAAACTGCTCCTGAAATGTCACTGCAGCCTGAACCCAATGCTTCACTGAGGCCTAAACAACAACCGCTACCACCGACAAGCACTAAGCTGGATCCTCACAGTCCACCGAAAGTAGAAGAGACCTGAATCCACCAACGTCGAATTAGCCATGGTATTTCCTTTTCCCCTTCATTTTAAATGAAGCCGAAGTAACTCCTTCTGATGACTATTGGTTAGGTTTGTCGCAGTGTAAAAGCAGAGCAAGCATAAACATTTAGCCTAATTTCATACCCTGGAACTATTTTTTTTGTTTCTTTCTTTCTTTTTATCATCTGGGTAAAGTTGTAATGGCAGATCTGTTTCTTTCGCACTGGGGACTTTATCTTTCCATCCCCGTGAAGGTATTACATGATAGCTAATCATCAACAGTAAATATTCTAAAAAGGCTAAGCATGATAATTAAAATATTTAAATAGGATTGGACTATCTAGGGTTTTGTTAAAATGTTGTGTGGTTAAAATGCTTGATATTCATTAAACTCAGACGTGGGGCTGTGCAGTCCTATCACCACCCATGACAATCCCTGCACAGATTGGCAAGGGCAATTTTCCACAAACGCAAGTTATGTAAATGTATATCGATATTGCTGATGAAAACCAATCGCTTTTTTTCTGATTATGTTTTACTGCAATTCAGAACGGGACTGGAGAGATGAGATGTTCTGATGGCCCCCACTCACCTCATGGCAGTTGCACTTTGTACACACCACTGATTCCATAATGGCTGCCGCGAGGTGATACTCCGTTTTCTGATGCTCCTCTCTCTTACTCGGTGATAAGATTTTATGCTGAAGTGGGGGGAGTCACTCTTTCATCTGGTTTTTAAGAGCTTCTAAAAGAGGTTCCAGCAATACTTGCTACTGTGAAATGATTCTAATGGGATGTGCTCTTCAAAAAAAAAAAATAATAATTTTTTTTTTTATTTAACACCAGAAACAAATACTGTGGGCTCGCAACTAGGCTGCTATGGAGGCTAAATGAGCAAATTCACAGGTCTGTTTTGCCTGGCTACTTGGCTGTTTTGCCTGGCTGCTCACGATGGTTTTGAGAACACCAAACCTTACCAGGACATGGGTCAAGTTGCACTCAAAATAAAGGGCAGTTTAAATGATAAAGATTAACAGACATAGGATATATGGCATATGCACATTTTGCTCTTATTAAGGGTAACCACGCATTGTCTGGTCTTGCCTACTGCCGTATACTACAAGTTCTCTAAAGCTTAAATCTCTATCCCTCTGGTATAGTTATACTGTTGTTGTGTTGTATTGTTATATGCTGTTACATGACTATATGGCTACAGAGGCAAGATGTTTATGTGGGTAACACTGAAGTGTTTGGTCAAGCTGTTGCAAACTTTTAGCCAGGTCAATATCTTAGCTCCTGGACTAGATAGTCAGTCTCATTCAACCTTCCTATTGGTGACGACATCTAATATAACAGGACCATTAAGGTTTTAAACTTCAATTTGACTATACTGAAATTAAGGAACAATGATATATATATATATATATATATATATATATATATGTATATATATATATATATATATATGGTATATAGGAGAAATACACTTTCACATCACATTAACTAACCTCATAAATGGCTGTTCAGCCCATTAATGGGACTGTACGAGACTGATAAATGGGAAAGATGTTTCTAAGATTGACAGAATGACAGTTTACTTAGATTATAACAACCTTGCAATTGTTTGATGTTATAATTCTCCATTATTATCTTCCTTTAACTTTTGTATCTACTAATTATAAGTAAATGTCCAGGCTGTATTGGATAATTATACTGTAAGGATTTAGGGAGGGGGTAGGAAGCCAACCTCCCCATCAAGGCTTAGAAAATCATAAAGACAGACAGTTAAAGTTACGTTAACAGGATCTATAAATCAAGAAAGAATAATAAGGTCTTATACACAGCATACATCTCTGTTGTCTCATTGATAAAGTTTTAGAATTTAAAAAAGACAACAGCCCACACGGGTCCTCACAGAGGGCTTTGGATGAGGGCTCTCATCCCACCTGTATTCTTTGAGGACTCCAATAAGGAAACAATTATGTCTGGCGAATCCAAGCTAGACCCAAGAAGAAGCTATACAACAAGAGGGGACGAACTACAGAGCTTGATACCCCAAAATAAGATCAATCTAAAGATAAAAGTAAGCACTGTTATGCAAGTGGTGAAAGGTGACCATGAAACCCAAAATTTAGAGGCATAAGCTGAGGGACCAATTACTTTTGGTGACAGTTGGGGGGGGTCAGATCAAAGTCAGAACCTGCTACGCTAGACATATTGTAATACACCTATTCAATATTTTCATCCTAAAAAAATTAAAATGACAGATTTGAAACTCCACAGCTGGAATGTAAGGGGGTTAAACTCTCCAATCCAGCGTAAGCAGGTACTGACTCATCTCAAAAAACTACACTCACAGCTAGCACTACTGCAGGAGACAAAACTATCTGATGATGAAGCCAACAAGCTAGCTAGATAATGGGTCGTCCTGGAAGTTCACAGTCCGCCAAAGCCAAAGGGGGATATTGATTCTTATTCATAAATCATTAACATGGAACCTAATAAAATCTATACATAATAAAGAAGGCAGGTGGGTTTTAGCTCTCTTCCAAACACCACAGGGTCCCCTCATGTTTGGAAATCTGTATGCTCCTAACACAGACTCCCCCCAATTCTTTCACAACCTGGCAGCTCAAACGACCACTTTCAATGATAAGAATGACCTGATGTTGTTAGGAGGAGATTTCAGTTTGGTTCTGGAGGCAGATACAGACAGAAGTAGAGGTACCATGGAACCGCATACTAGGGCCGCTAGAGCAGTTAAACTATGGATGTCTGACGCAGCGCTGACAGATGCTTGGAGAGTATTGATCCCCGGAGTTAGAGATTACACATGCCATTCAGGTAGACACGGAACTTATAGCAGAACTGATATGTGAGTTACCTCACCAAAAATCACTAGCATGGTAAGGACAGCATCCCTCAAACTGCTCATCATACTGGACCATGCTCCGCTCCAATTAGATATTCTGCTTGGTTTTGTAAACCACAGATCAACCAACTGGAGGATGGACCCCTACTATTTTTAGACCCTAAATTTAGTCCATGGCTCAATAGATCAGCGGAGGACTTTCTCAAAATAAATGACACCAGGGAAGTCTCAACGGCCACCTTATGGGAAGCCTTCAAGGCTACCATGAAGGGGAAACATAATTTCCTATGCTGCTTTTAGGCGCAAGAAGAGAGAAGGGGAACTCAAAGATATGGAAGATAAGCTAATAACTCTTGAGTTACAATATAAATCAAACCCCAAGGCATCACTAAAGTCCTCTCTCTACAAAGAAATACTAAAACAAGGAATGGAATCAACTCATTAACAGCTAGGAAAGTGGAACTGGCAATCATGCATCTTAAACACAAATACTGGGAAGGAGGGGAGAAATGTGGGAAGATATTAGCCTACAGACTAAAAAAAATGCAGGCAAAAAGACACATAAATGCCCTCAGGGATGCAAATGGTAAAATATATACATCAGAAAAAGATATAAATGACCCAATGAGAGATTTTTATGCCCAACTGTATACCTTGTCTTCCAACAATAACAGAGGAACTTGCAGCTTTCCTAGAAAAATTAAAACTACCAAAAATAATAACAGCACAGGCCATAGCCCTAGACAAGAATATTACAAACGAAGAAATAAAAAATGCAACTCTATCATTAAAGAAAAAAAAGCTCCGGGGAGACGGGCTACCAACAGAGTTTTACCAAGCTTTGGCCCAAACTGTATCACCAGTTATGCAAAGGCTGTTCTCAGAAGTGCAAAAAATAGGCACCTTCCCTCCTACAATGTGTGAGGCAACAGTAACAATCCTCCCCAAGTCAGGGAAAGACAAAGAAATTCCAGCCAGTTATAGACCAATTTTGCTAATAACAGTGGACAGCAAAATCTATGCTAAGATACTGGCCACCAGATTGGAAAAGCACATTCCTTCCCTAATACACCCTTCCCAGGTGGACTTCATCAAAAGTACTAACATACTAACATACATACTAACATACCAGCAGAATAGGCCTAACGGTCTTTCGTGTCTGCTCGTTTGGTCAGCCCCCGCCCTGGGTGCTGACCTTGCTGTCCCCCTCGCCTTCTCTGGCTTCTCCCTTCCCAGTTCCGGATATTCTTGCTGCATTGGATTTTGCTTCCAGAACCCTTCCCCTGTACCTGTCCCACCCCCTCTTGAACCCCTCCACTGTCTCTGCCTCCACCAGCCCCCTAGGCAGTGCATTCCATGGCTCCACCACCCTCTCAGTGAAGTAGCACCTCCTCCTTTCTCCCCTGAATCTTCCCCCCTCCAGCTTCCACCCATGCCCTCTAGTGGCCCCTTCCTCCTTCCTTCGAAGCACCCTGACTGTTCCTCCCCTATTTACCTCTTCATGTACCTGAGAGCCTCTTTCCATGTCCCCGGTCCCTTCTCTCTTCCAATGTGTACATATTTAGCTCTTCGAGCCTCTCCTCATAGGTCCTGTCCCCCAAGCCCCAAATCATTTTGGTTTGCCCTCCTGTGGACCCTCTCCAGGAGGTTAATGTCCCTCTTTAAGTGTGGCCTCAAAACTGCACGCAGTACTCAAGTGCAGCCTCACCAAGCAGTTATACAGAGGGGTATCACTTCCCTCCTTCTGGTGATCCCCCTAGCGATGCATCCCAGCATCCTGTTGGCCTTGGCTGTTGCCCTCCTACAAGTCTCAAGTTGTTCATCTTGACATCCACCACCACCCCAGGTCCCTCTCAGCCATGAGACTTGTAGCATTTCCCCCCAGGTGTTACACTTGGCCTGGGTTTCTGGCCCCCAGGTGGAGTACCTTGCATTTCCTGCATTGAACCTCAGCTTCCACTTTCTAGACCATCTTTCCAGAGCCTTCAGGGTCCCCTGTGGGCCACCCTCCCTCCTCCCCATCCACCACCGCCCCCAGTTTGGTCATCTGCAAAGAGACTCATCTCACTCCTGATTTTAGTCCTATGTCAGATCGTGGCGTTGAACAGAAGGGGCCAAGGACTGATCCTGTGGGACCCCACTAATGACCCTCCTTGGGGATGAGACTATCCCGCCAACTACGACCCTCTGGGTCCGGTCCTGGAGCCAATTGCCTATCCATCTGATCATCTGGTTCCCCACCCCCATTTCTCCCAGCTTATCCAACAGGCCCACGTGAGGAACAGAGTCAAATGCCTTGCTGAAGTCTAGAAAGAGGACATCCACTGGTCTACCCAGGTCCAAGGTACTTGTCACCCAGTCATAGAACTCCACCAGGTTTGTCTGACACGATTTCCCCGGGATAAATCCATGCTGTCTATCGTCCAGGCACCCTGACTTATCCAGGTCCCCCCCAGCCTCTCCTTGACAATGTCCTCCATCACCTTGCCCACCACCACCGATGTCAGGCTGACAGGCCTGTAGTTCCCTGCCACCTCCCTTGATCCCCCTTGTGGATAGGCACTATATGTGCCACCTTCCAGTCTTGGGGCACCCACCCTGTCCTCAGAGAGATAGTGAAAAGCTCTGCCAGGGGTTTCGCCAGGACATCTGCAAGTTCCTTCAGCACTCTGGGATGTAATTTATCCGGCCCTGGTGCTTTCTCCGTCTTAAGGGAGCTGAGGGCTTCCCTCACTCTCTCTGCTGTGATTTCCACTTCCGGTACCTCTTCTCCCTGCTTAGCCCTCCCCCCACCTGCCAGTGATGCCTCCCCCTCTCCCCAGACCTGCCGAGTCGGTAGGGGTCCCCCCTCCTCAGTATCTCTGTCTCCTCCATGTATGATGCAGCACCCCCATTTCCCTGGTGAAAACTGAGGTGAAGTACTCATTTAGTACCTCAGCCTGCTCCCCGGTCTTGTGCCCATCTCTCCCTGATTTAATCCTGCTAATCTGCCCCTTCACCCTTCGTCTTTCCCCAATGTATCTAAAGAACCCTTGTTCCTCTCCTAATTTCCCTGGCCAGGTTCTGCTCCTTCCTTGCCTTAGCCGCCTCACCACTCTAGTGGCCCTTCTACCCATCAGCTCATACTCCCCTCAAGACCTTTCCTCCTTGAGCACTTGAATTGCTTATAGGCTGCTTTCTTTCCCATTCCACCTCCTGGACCTCCCTGGTCCACCAACAGGAGTTTTTGGGCCCTGCGCATTTCGTCTTACTCTTGCACAGGTGCTGGTAGCATCCTGCACCCCTCTCCTGATGATTTCCCACCTAATATCCAGCGTCCATGTTTGACCCAATCCCATCCAAATGCTCCTTAGGATCCTTCCCATTTCCTAAAATCCACCCCTGAAATCAGTTACTTCCGTCTTTGTGCAGCCTTCTACCCCTCCTAGGTCCAGGCAGAACCAGACCATGGCATGGTCACTCCCCGCCAATGGGTCCCTTACCTCCAGGCCCCCAATCTGGTCACTGTCTGCCAGGACCACATCCAGTACCCATGCCTCCCTGGTCGGATCCCTCACCTGCTGAGTTAGGAACGTGTCTTGAAAGACATCCAACAACCTCTGTTCCCTGGTCACAGAGGATGTCACAGTCTCCCAGTCTGTTCCTGGCATGTTTAAGTCCCCAACACCACCACTGTTCCTCTGCCCAGTCTGCAGTGTCTCTCTAACATCTGCCACCAGACTGTCCTCCAGCTCCTCCGCCAGGGCAGGGGTCCACACCACCTCTATTTTACCTCTTGCCCCCTTGTTATCAAGCTGACCCAACGCCCACGGTTCCCTCCGGCCTCTACTCCCCTTATGCCAATGTAGTTTTGACTATCATTGCTGCCCCTCCTCCCTCCCTCCCCTGTCCTTTCTGAACATAGTGTAACCTCCAGGTTCAGGTCCCAGTCATGTCTTGCAGTGGCCCCAAGTCTGTGGCCGCTGCCCGTCCCTGCTCCCTCAGTTAGCATCGCCTGGAGCTCAGGCATTTTGTGCCCAAGCTCCTGGCATTTACAGGACTACCTTCCACCCTTTCCCTATAGTTCCATTTCCCCTGCTCGTGTTCCCATTGGGATTCTGTTTCCCTGGTCTGCACTTTGCCAGTTGGCCTTTTCCTACAATCCTCCTGGTCCCCAGGTGGAGAGACAGAGTCCCTCTTTATCGGCACCCCTTTGACAGCCTTTTCCCATCCCACCCCTTCACAGTTTAAACCCCACTTTTACCAATGAACCCCTCTATTTTCAACTTAGGATTCCCTCCACTCCAAATTGAGATGTAGTCTATCTAGCATACAGCTCCTTATCCTCCCAGGTCTCCCCAATCCCCCATCACCCCATACCCTCTGGCCTCACACCACTCCCTGAGCCACTGGTTTATCTCCCTAATTTTCCTTTGTGTTTCCCCACTAGCCCTTGGCACTGTGAGGATTTCTGAGAAGGAAACTGTGCATCCTATGTCATGACAGACCCTGGCGAGCTCCCTGAATCTTGCCTGTATCTCTGGCTCGCTATTTCCCTCAATGTCATTTGTACCCAGGTGGACCAGTATGTCTGGGAACCCCCACAATCCTTTGCCAGCTGATATACCTCGTGCTACCCTGGCCACTGTTAGTCCAGGAAGCATCTTGTTCTAACTGGCCAGGCTTCTCCTCCCTATCCCATTTGATACCCCTGATCATAGAATCCCCAGCAGGAGCACTCTGACCACTCCTTTCCTCCATTCCCTCCCCCTCATGTCCCTCATCCTTTCTGCCAGCCCCTCCATCCAGCTGGCTCCTTGTTCCTCCCCCCATCTGGGTGCCCACATGCCACCCTTCCATATTTACCCTGGCCACCCCTCCCCTCCAGTCCTATGCCTCTCCTCCTCCTGAGTATCCTTCAGCACCTTGTAATTCCCCCCTCACTGCTCACAACTGGTCCTTCTCCCCATCTGCTAAACTAGTCTGGCCCATCCTCCTTCCTTCCTGTCTCCATTTAGTTCCTCCTTGCTCGTCGTGCTCCTCTGGCCCTAAACCCTCAGCTCCCTTTACTGAATCCTCCTTGTACTTCTGGTCCTTCTCCTTTACCTTTCCTCCCAACTGGTCCTTCTCCTTGCGCTTTCTCCTCTTCCCCTGCCCCTCCTGCTCTGATTCACTGCTCCCCATTCTCCTGCATTCCAGGTCCCCCATTCTTCCTGCTATCTGGCCCTGCCTCCTGCCTCCCTCCCACTCCCTTTCTGTCTCTAACCACCTCTGTCATGGCTACATCACCCCCCTCATCCTTGAGCAGAAGAAGAGAATTTAAGCGGTTACTGAGTGTAGGTCTGATCCACCTCCCCGCCTTGCTTCCTTCTGTCCAGCCCTGGCCATCTGCCTACTTCCCTGAGAATGTTGTCCCTCCGTCCCCCCTTTGTGAGGGTCCCCAGTTACCTGCCTGCTTCCTTGGTAGTGTCCTTTTGGACCCCCCTCTGCCAGGGTCCCTATGTGACCCCTGAGTATTCTCCTGCACTCCTTTCCCTATGCCCCCACCCCCAGTGCTTGGTGCAACCCTGTGGGAGATTCCCAGCCCCCTTCCCCAACCATACCACCCCCTTCCCCAGCTTTCTCTATCCCACAACCTCCTCCCTAAGCTGTGCTAGCGGTAGCACACTGGGCAACCACCGAACTTCAAGCCCAGTCCAGTATCATGGCTGCTCCACACCTGTGCACCCCACCACCCTCCAAAGATGCAGCCCCTAATGATGTGTGGTTCCATCCCCTTCCAAATAGGTTTTCCTGGGTGAGCCACCAGGTTCCGCCCTAGTCCAAGATACCCCTACTGCCTAATCAGGTCACCCACTAATCTTAGAGACAGTCCCACTGTACACCAGTAACCCTGTTACTAGGTGCAGTACAACACATTAAACTTATAAGGAAATGAACAGCTCCTTAGCTCCTCTCTCCCAGCCTTTAAATCCAACCCCAGTGGCTAGAACTACATGAGCTGCACCTGCAGCGCTTTTCCTCAATTGCAGGGCAGGTGTTCCCCTATAAATTCGCAGACTTCTGGGAAGGGTGGGGAGAGGCGGGTCCTGGGCAGACACCTGACTCGAGAGAGAGAGTGTATCAGCCCTGTCTCCCCTCCAAGCCCAGCAGCCAAAGAACCAGGCCCAAGCAAATCCCACCAAAAGGTTTAAATCAGAAGAAATAGGCCTCTACCAGGCGCAGTCTGTTACACAGTGAAACATCCACAAAATGAGCCCCACTTACAGCCACCAAATCAGTTTACAAACATCCAGCATCCCCCAAAACAATACCCTGCTAGCCCTTTAGAAGTAAGAAAGAAAAGAACTAACCTACCAAGTAAAATCCACAAGAACCCTGTGAAAACAACAGCAGCAGCTACTGTCCTGGAACACAACTGATCCTGTCCCCTTCCAGTTAGTAGATATAGCTCTGATCTTATGAGAACACTACTAGACTTGATGCAGTTATCAATCTCTTCTCCCACTCCAGCTGCTGCACTGGCTATCAACTTCAAAAAAGCCTTCGACTCAGTAGAATGGCAATACTTGTATTCCATACTGCTAAAAATGGGTTTCAGTGACGCTTTCATCAGCATGATCAGAGCTATATACGCTAGCCCTAAGGCGCGAATCTTAACGAACAATACGCTGTCATCACCTTTCACCTTGGGGAAAGGGAAACACCAGGGCTGTCCACTCTCACCACTCCTTTTTATACTCACCACAGAACCCCTGGCAGAGGCTATTAGGGAGCATCAGGGCATACTGGGGGTTAGGACAGGGGATATAGAGATCAAATCACTAATGTACGCTGGTGATCTCTTGGTAATTCTGCAAGATGCACACAACTCACTGCGACCACTTCTTCAGTTATTAAACGCCTTCATTATCCTATCAGGACTAAAGATAAATCAGAGAAAAACTGAAGTTTTACCTTTGAACAAACTATGCCTAGAAACACAATTTACGGCTCTAAATCTTAAGTGGGCAAGGGACCACATTATGTACCTAGGAATTAAAATCACAGCTAAATTACCAAGCATTATAAACATAACCTGGAACTACTTATTACCAAGATAAAGACAGACCTAGAAAGATGTCAAACCCTTAATTTATCACTAGTGGGAAAAATAGAAGCAATAAAAATGATCATCGGTCCAAATATCTTATATTTGATCTCACATATACCCTTGACTATCCCAGACTCCTGGTTCACTAAAATAGATAAAATCGTAGGAAACTATATTTGGGAAGGGAAACAACCTAGCTTCGGCAGGAATAAACTAAGAACATGTTGGACCAAAGGGGGATGGGGCTTCCTTGGATAAAAGGCTACTACTTGGCTTATAGAGCTACTCAAACATTAGGATGGTTTGAGATGTGGGGGGAGGTGCTGCTGAGTGGCAACATGGTGGCAGCATTCTGAGGGTGCTCCATCAGCTTAAGAGCAGTAACGCTGAATATTGCCGAAAAATCAGAATTACAGACTCCCTTTCGACAGCGGTGTGTGCCGGAATACTCCCACATTAAGATGAGCCCCAAAAGAGATGTCAAGCACTCATCCCAGAACCTAGATTCATATCTGACCTCCCAAGCAGCGATGAGCAGTGCTAGGCCTAATCCACCGGAAGAGCAACCCTCACCAGAGCTACCGACCTCACAAATTCTGGCCATGCTAACTAAAATTCAAGCCACAGGTGACAAAACGAACAAACATCTAGCTGTAGTTGAGGCTAAACGCTCAGAAAATGATCAAAGGATTCAAGAGAATGCAATATCCATATCCACGCTGAAGGCAGAAGGCGAGTGCCAGCTGCAGTGCAACTCAACATGTATAAGGGACATCAGCTTGATGAGGGCAAAGATAAAAAACTTAGAGCACTGTCAACGTATGGCTAATATTCATATCGTAGGATTCCCTAGCAAATACACTCAATCGGAGGACCTAGTGCCTGTTATTATCTGACTAATCTTTCGGGACTTACAGTTATTACTAGCAGATACAGGGATTACTGTCCTGAGAGCCTTCTTGATTCTCCAGCGTCAGAAGCCAAGAGATGGGGTGCAGCAACAACGCACTGCGATTGCCACGCTCTCAAACGCAGATGCCAGGATCGCTCTTTTGCAGGCCGCCCATTCCAGAGGTGAGATGCACTGGGAAGGACACCGACTCTCCTTTTCTCCAGATCTATCAGCTCAAACTCAAGCTCGCAAGAAAGAACTGCAGGTGATCAAGAAAGACCTACTACTAAATGGTATTGTTGATCAGCTTAATTTTCCGGCGAGACTGTTGATAAAGAATGCATCTAAAACACATGTTTGTGTTGATCCTGCTACAGCCTCTAGTTTTACAAAGAAGTTAATCCAGAGCCTTAAACCAACCAAAGAGAGTTCAAATGAGAAGGGTTGAGGACTATGTAAACACTATTGGGAGCTCTTCATTTTATTATACTTTTTATAAGTATCAAAAGTGGGAAGTATGGGCACATGTTGCTGGAAAAGTTAAAATTGTAGTTGATGTTCCTCCTGTTGCTGTATATTAAAGTGTCTACATTAAGATACATAGGCCTACGCTGTAGCTAATAGATTGATGCAATAAGCATCATTCAATTTGTGAACCTGATTAATAGCCTGACTCTGACATGTTCCTCCCCTGGAGTTGGTTGCTGTGCCTACAAGAATCTAGCGGAGGGTAATTTAACTTAATTGAGCCCAGGCAGTCTGAAAAATGCAAATGTAGTGTTAAGGCCCCACCCCCAACCCCTTACTTGAAGTTCTACAAGGAGGTGTGCTTCTTGGACATTCTGTTTTTCTCTTGGATGGTCAATTTTAGGTGAGAGGACCAATGCTCTACAAGAAGTATGACCTGAACTTTACTCCTGTTTAAAATTTCAAGGGACTTCCTTGGTTCATAGACTGGAATATCTGATTATATACCAATGTCATGATATCTGTACATGACTTGAGGGGGTCTGCATACCTCGCTAAATGATATTTTATTTTTGAAATACAGCTGGCTATAAATCAGAAATTCCATAAATAAAAAATACAAAAAAAAGATGGTTTGAAACATCTGAAGCTTCAACCCCACTGTGGTCCATAACAGAATCATCGCTGATAAAGGGATTTTGGCCTACCTTATACATTTATGGGACCCCTAACAAACCCCCCACCCCACTACTTCCAATAACATCTTCCATATCAACCTAGAAAAACAAGGAAAGCTAATTAAATCAGACCTAGCTCATCCCAAATATAACCCACTATGGGGTGCCAACAATATTAAGATACAGGGGAAAACAATACATTGGAAAACCTGGGGGGGGGGGAGGTAGTAATACAATACAGGACTTACTAATACCAGGATTGCTAGTTATGGAATCCTTTCAAGAACTAAGAAAAAGATATGTCTTTACCTAAAGATGGTTTTTGCAGATCAGAGATGCTACGGCCTCCGTGATCAGGAAGGTTACACAACCACAAACCTCACCCCAACAACTCCCCCTTCATGTCTCATTAACAAAAATCAAAGGTAGAGCTAGCGTTATATACTCAATTATACAAGACAACATTCCTGACCAAACTAAAAAAGCAAAAGGAAAATGGGAACAAGCGTTAGGTAGAGAAATACCTGAAACCGAATAGGAATCCTGCTGGGAAGCAGCACGTAAACCTATTCGAGACACCTGCAACAGACTTATCCAAAATAAAATACTCCACCGGTGGTATAGAACTCTAGCAGCTTTGCTCTCAGCTAATCTACTAAACTCAGATGAATGCTGGAGATGTGGTAATACACATGGAGATCTCTTCCATATACTGTGTTCGTGCCCCAAGATTAGAGATTTGTGGAAACAAGTCCACAACTTACTTCAACAAATACTAGATACTAGACTACCCCTAGCAGAAGACTTACACCTACTGGGCTCTCAGGCCTCTATAACAAACCTGCACTTCTCAAAAAACCAGTGGGACCTCCTGATCCTTTTTAGTATACAAGTCAAACAACTCATGGTCTGTAAATGGAAATCCGCAACAATCCCAACTCTTACAGAACTATTAGATAACATAAATATGCTAGCAAAGTATGAAAGACATCACATCTCCTCTGACTCCCTTATAAAATACGACAGGACTTGGGCACCATACCTCCAGTATATAAAATCTAACCTATCATCAGTCCCTGTACTCAAAAGATTCAATGGCCAAGCACCCAAGAACAGACATAGGCTGAACACAAGAAACTTAATAAGCTTATGATACACTTTGTCTCCTGCAGGGTATAGAGTATAAGGTACAAGAGCACCCCTTAGGCACCCCTCCCCCCCTCTGGATATCTGTACCACAACCATATTACAATACCTGTACAGGCTTCACAACAAAGTTTATAACAGTCACCAAATGAGGCGCTTAACTTCTCTAATAACCACTTGCATGCACTGTACATAGTTTATAATGCTCAACAAATTAGCATGTAGTTTGTAGAGTTTCAGCCAACTGACAGGTGCCACTTATGGTACATATCAAAACTACCTATAAGACTAAAGGGATATGCCACACAAGTTCACTCCAATACAGAGTAAAGTGGTATAAGGTTAGCACCGGTTTAAAATGTCCCTCTATTTTATCTCTACATTTCTACTGTTACAAGCTGTGTGTAGGGTACCTTCCCTAATGTTGATGTTGTTATTTGTGTTGCTTTTGTTTTTGTATATCTGAAAATTACCAATAAAAAGTTAAACTTCAAAAAAGTGGTATAAGGTACAAGTCATCCAAACAGCCAGTATCATGACTCTGCTCACACAGGAATAAGAGAACACCTATTACCGAGATCTTTAAAGGAAACATTTTTAAACATTGGTTAGACTCAGGATGACGTGTCAGGATTCCTTTATTGTTTTTAATGATAATAACACCACAGTAAGACTGGCAGTATAGCCTAGAGGTTAGAGTAATGAGCTGTGAGTGCGCTTGGTACATCTAACAGACCAGACCTGGGTTTGATTCTCACAACCTACTACTGTGTGACTCCAAGCAAGTCACTTAACCATCCAGTGCTCCCAAGTCGCCCCTGAAAACAGGCACTTGTGCCTAGTAGGCCTTACCCGGTTATCAAAGACTAAAAAAAAAAAAGACTAGCACACATACAAACATACAGCGTAGTCTCAAGAGTCTAAAATCAGAATATGTAATACTCCTTACAAACTCTTAGACAGGTTGTCCTGTGTCATCTGTCATATACAATAGTAAGAATTACAATGTCTGATAAAATAAAATATAAAGTAACTAACAAAACAGCATGCTGGATGCCTCCGTCCAACTTTTTAGGACGTGATACTTTATGAAATGTTCTCACTGTTTAATCCACACTTGGTTAACTGTATGGTTATTCTGTCAAGTTTATCAATATTCAAAGGATATGTCTGATGTATGTATACACGTATGTATCTCTTTTTTTTTTAAACAATAAAAATATTTAACTTCAAAAACAATAAATTCAACAACAAAAAACATAAAATAAAAAAAGAAAGATTTTTCTGTATTTTTTAACAAAAAATACGGGGGGGGGGGCACTGTATGATCGGAATAAACCACTCCAGGGTGTGGGTTATGGTGGAATTTACCCACTTCTGGTGTGGTTTACTCACTCGGCCTGCGGCCTCATGACCAAACCACACCAGGCATGTGTAAATCCTACCATAACCCACACTCCGTTGTAGTTTATTCCTTAATTATGCACCCCCATACAGTATTCTATATATGTCATCTATGCCAGATTGTGTGACCACAGAAATAGGTCAAGGAAGGACATTGGACATGGCCTATCTGGACCTTAGCAAGGCAATCAACACTGTTCCACACAGGAGGCTGATCTGGAAGTTGACCATCCTAAGAGTGGGTTTCAAAGTGGTAAATTGGGTTAAAAACTAGTTAATGGATAGGAGGGGCAGCAGGGCTGGTGATGCTCCCTTTCCATATCTTTTCTTCTCCATAGAGGTTACCCCTGGCCCCAGTGTTGGCTACTTTTCTTAGGTGATCACCCAGCCCCACAAACCCAGACTATGATAATGTACATAACAATACTCGTGCTCTTTGTTTGCTATAACCCCACATCAGCTGTAGCCTGCTTTGATTACTGTTTGGAGGTACTTATCTTTATGGGATTTTCCTATGTATATTTTGGACTGTCTGCAACTATTCACGCCAGACAATGGTATTAAATAGATGGTATATCATGGCAAAATGCTATGCAAAACAAAACAGGGGGCAATGGCTAACCATTTCTATGCATAGCAGTAGAGTGCTAACAATTTTTTGAGTTACTCCATGGCACAGGAGACTACATTAAACAAAGTCTAGCCAGAGCCGATATGGCTGTGACGAGCTACCAAATGACCAAAGCTACACGTGTGTATAGATACTGAACGCCCAGGTGTAACTTGACCATTTTTTGGAGGTGTTGCAACAAATTTTCAACATGGCCTTTTTGGGACCCCTCCTCATGAAGAGTGCCAGTGTCATTTTGTTCACTTGTCCTGAAAGGTGATTTCGCAGAGCAACTGTGTCGTTCTGTACCACAGGTGTGAAAACACATTTCAGGTAGGATATGAAAAATAGCAGTTGTACTGTTAAAAGGGAGGTAGCAAAAATTGCAATGTTGAAAATCTGAAGTGAAAATATTAAAAATTGGCGAAATTAGAAGCGTGCGTAGAAACTGTGCAACGCACGCTTGTAACGCAGTCATTTTTTAGAATTGTTTCACCAAACTTCACCATCCCAGGGGGAGGGAATGGACAAGGAAATGATAGAAGGCTCTCTTAGAATGGCAGAAAAAGGGGAGATATTGTTGATGGGGGACCTGAATATGCCAGATGTTAACTGGAGCACCTTTGCTGCAGGCACGTCCAAGAGCAGGGTCATTCTTGATGCCCTACAGGGGGCATGCCTCAGACAGCTAGTATCAGAACCCACTCGGGAAGGAGCAGTCTTAGACCTGGTACTTTCAAATGGGGATGGAGAAAGAATCTCAGATTTAGAAGTGGGTAGCCATCTGGAACAAGCGACCACCAAACAGTGTGGTTCACGATAAACACAGCCATACAATCAAAGACATACAAAAGCAAGAGTACTATAGATTTTAGGAGGCTGACTTTGAAAAATGAGAGAGTGCCTCAGAAAAGCACTAGCAAACAGGCAAGAAGGAGGGGTGGAGGAACAATGAGGAGTGATCAAAACAGCCATCACAGAGGCAACAAGCCTTTGTGTAAAGCAAATCAATAAACCACAATGAAGGAAAAAAACACTATGGTTCACAAAAGAGGTGGCAGGGAAGGTTAAGGAGAAAAGGACAGCATTCAGGAAATATAAAGAAACACAGATGGAGCAGGACTGAGAACTTTATCAGTTAAAGCAGAAAGAGGCTGGGAAGGCAGTTAGAATAGCAAAGGCCCAAACCGAGGAAAGGATAGCCAATTCTGTTAAGAATGGGGATAAGACCTTTTATAGGTACATTAGGGAGCGAAGAAAGACCAAAGGAGGGATACTGAAGCTTAGTAAAGGGGAAGGAATGTGGGTAGAGGGTGACAGTGAAAAAGCAGGGATACTGAATGAATATTTCTGCTCAGTATTCACAAAGGAAGAGGAGGGGAGTTACCTAAACCAAACAAGAGAAACGCCTGAAAATGGGGTCGATACCAGTCCATTTACAGAAGAAAGGGTTCTGAAAGAACTAATAAAATTGAAGGTGGACAAAGCAATGGAGCCTGATGGGATTCACCCAAGAATTCTAAAAGAACTAAGGGTAGAACTAGTGACATCGTTGACTACTCTCTTTAACAAATCATGGGAGGATGGGGTGGTACCCGAGGACTGGAGGAGGGCAGATGTGATTCCTCTTCACAAAAGTGGGAGCAGGACAGAGGCAGGAAACTACAGACCAGTTAGTTTGACCTCAGTGGTAGGGAAAATGATGGAATCACTTCTGAAGGAAAGAATTGTTGAGTACCTAGAGGCCAGTGGGGCACAGGACCCAAGGCAGCATGGATTCACGATGGGAAGGTCGTGTCAGATGAATCTAATAGATTTCTTTGACTGGGTGACCAAAGTAGTAGACCAGGGAGGGGCTGTGGACATGGCCTACCTAGATTTTAGCAAGGCATTTGATACAGTCCCACACAAAAGATTAATACACAAGATAGCCAGCCTTATAATGGGTCCCAAGATGGTAGCCTGGATAAAAAATTGGCTAGACAACAGGACACAAAGGGTAGTAGTAAATGGAGTACACAGTGAAGAAAGGAGGGTTACTAGCGGGGTACTGCAGGGTTCAGTACTGGGACCGGTCCTTTTTAATGTCTTTATAAGTGACATTGCAGAGGAACTGGAAGGAAAAGTATGTCTCTTTGCAGATGACACAAAGATCTGCAACAGGGTTGATACACAAGATGGAGTGGAAAGGATGAGAAGGACTTGGCAAGGTTGGAGGAATGGTCAAATGTATGGCAGCTCAGATTCAATGCAAAGAAGTGCAAGGTAACCACATGGAAACAAACCCAGGGAAGCGTACACAATGGGGGTGAGATACTGACAACAGTAAAAATAGAAAGGGACCTGGGGTAATTATATCAGATGACCCAAAGGTGGGCAAGCAATGTGAGAGGGCAGTAAGGAAGGCTGGGGGATACTGGGATGCATAGGAAGAGGCATCAATAGCAGAAAACAGGAAGTTGTTATCCCTCTGTACAGACAGTTGGTGAGACCCCATCTGAGTACTGTGTGCAGTTCTGGAGACCCCATCTCCATAAGACATAGACAGAGGGAGGCTGTCCAGAGGAGGGCAACCAAAATGGTGCAGGGTCTGCACCAGAAGACATACGAAGAAAGACTAAAGGAGCTTAATATGTATACTCTTGAGGAAAGAAGGGAGAGAGGGGACATGATAGAAACTTTCAAGTACCTCAAGGGAATTAACAAAGTCCAAGAGGGTAGCATCTTCCATAAAAAGAGATGTGCAAGGACAAGGGGGCACAATTTGAAGATAGAGGGGGGATGGCTCAGGGGTAATGTGAGGAAGTATTTTTTTCACTGAGAGGGTTGTGGATGCATGGAACAACCTCCCTGAGGAGGTCGTGGAGTCAAGAACAGTGGGGGACTTCAAGAATGCATGGGACAGGCATAAGGCAGTCCTAGGGGCGGGTAAGAGGAAGTAAGCTGTTGGTTAACTAGGATCTGCAGCTTATCTGTTAGGTAGGAAAATGGGCAGACTAGGTGGGCCAATCGGTCCTTATCTGCCATCAAATTCTATGTTTCTATGTAACTTGCAACATGGGCTTTTTGGGAAGCCACCTCATGGACAGTGGCACTATTGTTTCGTTAATTGGTCCCAAAAGGTGATTCCGCGCAGCAACCGCAAAATCACCATTCGGGACTGAGTAACGAAACGACAGTGACACTGGTCATGAGGTGGGGTCCCAAGAACCCTATGTTGAAAGTTTGAGGCCAAAATTCCAAAAAATGGTTGATTTATCAACATAAATTGAAAACCCCACTGAATGCCATTATACCACACTTACCTTTGATTCTTCAGTTTGCGGTTCGGCTTTGAAGAGCGCAGACGTGTCCCGATCCAGAGAAGATGACAGCAACCGGCCCCAGAGGTAAGTATGGGGTAAGTGGGAGGTAAGGGAGTGGGTACTCAGTGGGAGGGTGGGGATGGGGGGGACAGGGGCAACGATGAGGGACCATATTCTCTTTACAGATTAAAAAAAAACACGTTGGGGTAAGGTTTTCTTTATTTACAGGAAAAAAACAAAACTTACATTTGGGCACACTGGGGTTGGCTCCCAGTGTTCCAGATGAGTTGGGGGTGGGTACATGATGCCGACATGGGGATTGGGCACCTCGATGTCGGTGGGGGGTTGGAAAAAACAAACATTTGGGCACACTGGGGTGGGCTGCAAGTGTGCCACATGAGTTGGAGGGCACATAATGGCAACACGGGGACTGGGCACCCCGATGTTAGCACAGGGCAAATAAATACATTTGGATACACTGTGTGGGCTCCCAGTGTGCCACATGACTTGGGGGGCTACATAATGCTGACATGGGGATTGGGGACCCCGATGTCAGCACAGGGACGGGGAGCGGGGAGGAAAGCAGCAGCAGGAGGGTTTTCTTTCCTGCCATTGCTGCGGCAGCAACACAACTGCGGTTGCAGCGAATGGCATTTTGCCATTCACAACATGGCGGTACCAGCGGAACTATGCATACACGCAGGTTGCGCATGCATAGGTATTGCCCCGAAATGTGGAAGTAGCAGCCGAAATAGTGTGGCTGTTACTCCGTAGTGACTGATTGTGGCGGAGTGTTTCAAGCTCCGTTGGACTTTCAGAAGGATACTTCCAAAAGCCCAATGGAAGGCTCCACAATCGGACATTTTTGTAAGTTACGATCGATCCCAAAATGGCTGTAGGCCCTGCCCACAGCCATAAAAATGAGCCTGTGGACTATTTTAACCTGTTCACTGCTCCTATCTTTACTGTGACCACCATGAAAAAAAGATGCAGCATCTCACAGAGGTATCTCAGTTGGAGTAAATTCAAATAAATAACTTAAAAAGGATAGGTTTATTCTCAGAACAACCTCTGGTATCTTCTGACCATTTCCAAAAATCATCTTTTATGATATTTTATAATGCGCAAAATGATGTATCGAGTGCTGTAACATTTGAACTAATTTTTTTTATTTTATTCTTTGGTAACCGGGTAAGGGGGATATATAATGAAATACTGAAACTCGGTTCCCTGAATTTCTGTAACCTGACGCCAGTGGCATGAAACACGGTTGCCAGAATGTGAAATTTTGCCCGCAGCTAAGTTTATTTCATGTTTCAGGGGGCTTCACCCCTCCACGTACCACCCTTCATTTATATAACTAACTCTGCCACTGGCAAAATTTCACTGTCGGGCAGCCATATTTCAGGCCACTGAAACTGGGGGAACTGAGTTTCACTATTTCATAATACTACCGGACCAGGTAAGGACCACTAGGCCCAGGTGCCTGTTTTCAGGCTCGACCCAGGAGCACTGGGGAGGTTAACTTGATTTGCTCAGAGTCACACAGTATACAAGTGGAGGTTGTAGGAATCAAACCTAGGTCTATCTGCTGTATGTACCAAGCTCATTCACAGCTCATTACTCTAACCTCTAGGCTATACTGCCAGCCCCAACTATTAGGTGTACAAACCTAAGTCTGTGGTTTTTTGAGTCGGCCTGTCAGTGTAGCAGAGCCCACTTCCAAACTGGGGTCACCAGCATGGAGCAAGGTGTGGCGTCCAGCGTCTCAACCCTCAGCACCACTGGTATAGCCCCTCAGTATGATTTAAAAAAAACAAACATATAAGCATCTTGATGGGAATCAATTTGCATTTGTCCTTTAAATGTCTTAGCATTAGGCACTATTAATAGAGAGATCTGCATTCACAACATCACAGCTTTAGAAAACACATAGAGCATCTATGGGAGTGTGTGATGCTGCACGTTGAATTCAGCAAATTTAATTACTATCCTGCAATACAGCAGTGGTGCCTTTTGTGTTTGATGAACGTTGATGGAGGGAGGGGGACCACTAGGCACCAGGGATACTGTACATGGCACGGGGACAGCGATCAGAGGGTTCCAGGTGCATTGACGGTGCTTAGCTAGGGAGGTCTGGGGGCTGGAGGGGTGGTCCAGCTGGATACATCGTGGTTGGCTGGGGTGTGGGGAGCAAATACATGTGAAGGGATGGTGGCTGGCTGGAGAGGAGAGGCTGGTCCAGGGGCTTGAATGGTGGTCCAGCAGCAGGGAGTATGGTAGATGGGGATGGAAGGATGATCCAGAGGATGTGAGGGTTGTCCTACTCCAGGCAAGGAGGTTTACTAGCAATGACTGGTTGAGGAGCAGAAAGGATGTTCTTCTGGGGAAGAGAGGTTGGTCTGGGGGCTGGAAGGGTGGTCCAGATGCAGGGAGGGTGGTTGAATGGGGAGAAGGTGCTGGTTCGGGTGCTGGAAGGGTTGTCCAGTGACAAAAAAGGTGGTCAGCTGTGGAGACAAGGCTAGCCTGGGGCTGAAAAGGTGGTGTGGCATCAGGGAGGGTGGTCATATGGGGGTCGTGGGCTCGTCTGGGGACTGGAACAGGTAGTCCAGGTGCAGGGAGGGTGGCTGAACAGTACTGCAGTTGCCCCCCCCCCGAACCACATCATGGTGAAACAATGAATTTCCTGATGTCTATTAGCACCCTCCCCATCAATTGTTCCACGCCCAGTCACATCCTCGCTAGTGTCCAGTGGCACCCCACAGCCCCCAAACACCTGTCCCATGACATATACAAGAAGCCCTGGTGTCCAGTGGCACTCAACATCCGCCAATCACCCAGGCTGTAAGGTGGAGTGTAGTACCTGGTTCCCAGTGGCATATCCTGCCCCCGTATCACCATCCCATCAGTTAAAACCTCCTCCCAGGTTTTGACATCCACAATATGGCGGCATGCTTTACGTACTCATGTTCAGCAGCTCCTAATAGGCGCTGCCACTCTAGTCTTTCTTTTGTAGTTCTGTGACCTAACTGCTCATCACAGAACTAGAAGAAAAGAATAGATGCCCATGCCTATCAGAGCTGCCGGGCGCCAGTTCATGAAGCGGTCCACTGTCATGTAGATGTCAAAACCTGAAAGCTCATTCATTGACATCCACAAGATTTTCAAGGTGCGCTTTCTTTAAGTTTAATACATCCAAAGCCATAATCATATTTATATGAGGTTTTCTTGTGTAGACCGGACTCTGGCACAGAATAATGCTGATAGTGTGCACTGTTTACTGTGGCCATATATTTGTTTTTAACTATCACAACTGTACTCAGTGGATTAACTGCTGTCTCTATCTGTAAACATGGATATAGACATTCCTGGAGTTCATCCAAGGTAATTTCAAGTTTTCATATGACAGTTAGATATTATATTTCATTGAGTAGTCAGACAGTGTTCTGGTAAAGAAGATATGGCAATATAGCCTAGAGGTTAAAGTAACAAGCTGTGAATGAGCTTGGTCCATCCAGCAGATATAGGTTTGATTCCCACAACCTCCACTTGCATACTCTGACTCTGAGCAAGTCAGTGAACCTCCCTAGTGCTCCCAGGTTGCCCTGGAGAAAAGGCACGTGTGTCTAGTGGGACTTAACCAGTTACTAAAGACTACAAAAAAAAAAAAAAAAAAAAGGTTTTGTGAACTTGAGCAGGTGGTGTTACCCATGCATGCAAAAAGATGACAACTGGATCCCAAAGTGCAGGGTGCCAATACACACCAGGGACAATGTCATGGGGTTACAGGGACGAGTGATCACTGGTCAGAAGTGACTACTAGAGACCAGGTACATCTGTAGTAATATGGCAGCAGGCGATCGGAGAGGGTGGGGTGGGGGGAGTTACCAGCGGATACCAGGGTAATCAGTATTAATTCGGAGTCAACTCTGAAGAAAGGGGGGTTACTAGTGGGGTATCACAGGGTTCAGTACTAGGACTGGTCCTCTTCAATGTCTTTATAAGCGACATTGCAGAGGGACCGGAAGGAAAAGTATGGCTCTTTGCAGACGACACAAAGATCTGCAACAGAGTTGATACACAAGGTGGGGTGGAAAGAATGAGAAGGGACTTGGCAAGGTTGGAGGAATGGTCAAATGTATGGCAGCCTAGATTCAGTGCTAAGAAGAGCAAGGTAATGCACCTGGGAAACAAAAACCCAGGGGAAGAGTACACAATGGGGTGAGATACTAACAACAACAAAAATGGAAAGGGACCTGGGGGTAGTCATATCAGATGACCTAAAGGTGGGCAAGTAATGTAAGAGGGCAGTAAGGAGGGCTGGGGGGATACTGGGATGAACAGGGAGAGGCATCACCAGTAGAAAACAGGAAGTTATTATCCCTCTGTACAGACAGCTGGTGAGACCCCATCTGGAGAACTGTGTGCAGTTCTGGAGACCCAATCTCTGCAAAGACATAAACAGGATGGAGGCAGTCCAGAGGCGGGCAACTAAAATAGTGCAGGATCTGCACCGGAAGACATATGAAGAGAGACTTAAGGAGATTAATATGTATAGCCTCGAGGAAAGGAGGGAGAGGGGGGACGTGATAGAAACTTTCAAGTACCTCAAGGGAATCAACAAAGTCCAAGAGGGTAGCATTTTTCAGAAAAAGAGATGTGCAAGAACAAGGGGGCACAATTTGAAGATGGAGGGGGAGGCTCAGAGGTAATGTAAGGAAGTATTTTTTCACAGAGAGGGTTGTGAATGCATGGAATGGCCTTCTGCAGGAGGTTGTGGACTCTAAAACAGTGGTGGAATTCAAGAATGCATGGGACAGTCATAAGACAATTCTAGGGAGTGGGGGTAGGAAAAAGTAGGCTGTTGGTTAACTAGGATCTGCAGTTTATCCATTAGGTAGGGAAATGGGCAGACTGGGTTGGCCAAGTGGTCCTTATCTGCCGTCAAATTATATGTTTCTATGTTTCTATAATAATGCTGTGGTTCTGGGCAGGTGGTGCTGAGGGTTGGCACGCTGGATGCAACACCTCACACCATGCTGGTGACCCGAGTTCAAGAGCGAGCTCGAGGCGCCAGGGGTTGGCCAGAGAGGAGAAGGTTTGAGTAGCCAATGACAGCTCATCTTCTCTGGGAGGGAGGATTGGAGATACCGGCAACAGTATGCCTCCCAGCGGCTGCTGAGAGGTATTGCACTGATGGTCTCCAGCATAGGGAAGGTGGGCCACTGCGGACGGTGGGTTGTAGCATGTGGGAGCATGCATGCCTCCTATGGACATCAATGCACATCCACGTTCCCTGTTGGAGGGAGGGAGCAACTCCGACAGAACACGGAAAAATATTTCAGCTCCAGGATAAACAACATCCACCAGCACCACGCCCATCACCAGATCCTGCCCTCATGGGTCCTGATGCCTGCCACAGCTTCATCTCTGCCCCCTAGGGTAATTAAATTCATGCATGGTAGCACTAGGGAGATGAAGGTGCCCTGCCTCTGGGGGCACAAGCCCGGGGGGGGTTGTTGGTGAATCATCAGTGTGGGGGTTCCCATGGTAGAGGAGGATCTCAGGCTTGGTGGGAATAGCTGGGGGACTGAGGGAATTCCTGGCACCAGTGACTGGAGGGAAAAAGAATAACAAATAAATAATGCTGTGGTGCTGATTGCTGTAGTATGTAGTGGCACCACTTGTCCTCCGATGCACCAGCCCGACATAGTCCCTTGTGTGTACTGTGACTCCTCTTCTGCTAGACATCCATCCCGGTGCCACCCTGCCTCCCTGGTGGCTGGCGGTCCCCTCCCCACACCCCCAGTGATGAGCACATCATCCAGCCCAGGGGGCATCAAAGGGCAGGGGGGGTACCAATACACACTAGGGACAATGTCATGGTTACAGGGATGGGTGTTCACTGGTCATGGGGGCTACTAGACACCAGAAACATCTTCAGTAATATGCTAGTGGGCACTTGGAGGGTGGGAGGTGCCAGTGGATACCAAGGCAATCAGTAGAGAAATGTATATATTAATTAATAATTTCTACTTATCTGTTTAGTTTGAGTTCTGTACATGTCGTCACAAACAGTATGTGGACTACAAAAAAAGAAACAGCTACCATGTTACGACAGATATACCTGGTCTCTAGTGGTCACCCCTGACCAGCAATCACCCATTCCTGTAACCATGACATTGTTCCTGGTGTGTACTGACACCCCATGCCCTCCAATGCCCCTGCCCGACATGCTTATTTGGTCCATGTTGTCTGTGGGGGGGGGCTGGATGATGTGCTCGGTACAGGGACTGGGAGGTGGCTGCTAGCCACCGGGGAGGCAGGGTGACACCGGGACAGGGTGTCTAGTGGGACAGGGGTCACAGTAGATGCAAGGAATTAACTCAGCATGCCAGGCCATGACATTGGAGGGTGGCTGGTGCTACTAGTCACCACAGCAATCAGTATTAATATGGCAGCAAGCAATAGGAGGTGGGGGATGACACTAGACACCAGGAAAATAGCTGACTTGACAGCTCAGGACAATCGAGGGCAGCAAAGGGTCCCAGTGGACAACAGTGAAATGTAAATGATTATAGCAATGGGCAATGGGAGCGTGTGGAATACTTCCAGATACGGACATCAGGGCATCTACAGAGTCAACGGGCCTGGGTTGGGGGGGCTAGGTGGGTGGTGCCCGTGCTAGCTTTTCAATATTGTGTCCTGCAGTCTAATTGACAGCTTTTTGCATGCATGAGTAAACACCACCTGCCCAAGTTCTCAAAACTTTCATTTTTGAAACTGATCTTCATAGCAAGAGCAATGCCCAATTAACATCTCAATTAAATATATGTAAAAAAAAAATGATATGTATATCATTATAAAAAGTTGCAATTACCCTGTGTGAACTTCAGTAATATTTCTAGCCACATGCATTTCCATAGTTAGAGACAGCAGTTAATCCACAGTAGCTGCAGTTAGAAACAAATAAATGAACACTATAAAGTAATGACAGTACACACTGTCAGGATTATTCTTTGTCACAGAGTCAGGACTACACCAGAACACCCCATATAAAGATGATTATGGCTTGGGGTGTTCAGAAATGTACTTTCTGAAAATCTTGTGGCTGTCAATGATTGCCTTCTGAGATTTGACCTCCACAAGATGGTGGCGCACTTTATGTACTCGCATTCGGCAGCGCTGATATGCACTGCCATTCTAGTCGTTCTCTTCTATTTCCATGTTCATAGTACGCTGCTCTAAGTACCTTTATCAGCTACCAAAACACCGCCACCTTGTGGCCACAGCATGAAATTATGGAACTTGTTTAAACATGTACCACTGTACCATAAAAACTCTATTATATATGTATATATATATATATATATATATACATACATATACAGAATATATATATATATATATATATATATATATATATATATGAGCAAAAAACTCCATTAATGCATTAGTTAGGGTTGTTCACAGCGACAAAAGTGAGAATTCGGTGTTAGGGTTGATAGCCCCTTGGACCCCCCATCCACACCCAACCGGCATTGGGGTGCGTTAGGTTGCAGCCCTCACTCTCACCCCATCAGATGTGTGAAGAAGCAGAGGTATAGGAGAAGAGAAAGGGGTGAGAGTTAGGACTGACAACCCTAGCACCCGATGCCGGTTGGGGTGTGGTAGGGGGGTCCAAGGGGGGCTTTCAACCCTAACACCAAATTTCCTCGCTTTTGTTGCTGTGGAACAACCCTAACTAGTGCATTAAATGAGTTTTGCCTCTAATTTCCCTTCTTTTGAGAAGTATAATGAAAAATAGTGAATGCAATGCAGCGGGAGGCGGCAAAAGCAAAGGTAATCGCATGGTGGCGCCAAAGCGAGAAACAGAAAGATAAACAGTACTGTAGACGAGGAAATGGTTAAAATAACGCAACTGAAAAGCGCAAAATGGAAAGCGAAGATAGCAGCATGGTGCCGAGCGAACAGTAAGTGAAGCAATTCTGGAACCGCAAGCAGAAGCGTTAAGGGTAACAGTAATGTAAGCACACAGGCTAGTTTTCCCCAAAAGCTGCATAGAGAAAGACAGTGAGTACAAAGAATGTATGCATAATAATGGGTCTCGGAGCAGAAAATGAGGAGTTGGAATAGTAAATTGCTTATATCTCAGGAACCGTACGAAGTAGAAAAAAAATTATAACGTCATATGATTTATGACTTACCTGGCTAGTTTTGTCCAAGGGGCTAAGCATTTTCCGATGAAAGTCCATATCCTCGCACTGTTTCGAGAATCAGGCCCCTGAAAGTAGCGGCGAGCGTAATGTTATCCTATGGGAAAAAGGAGAAGTTCGGGGTGCCATAACTTTCTCTCCCTGTAATATTTTTTCACCAAACCAGTAAAAGGCACATCTGTGGGATGTTGGCTTTCTTCTCTACAAATTTCAGCCCAAAAGACCAAACCGTTATTTTGCAGCAGGGCGGCAAATGATTCCTGTAGTGCGGCGGATGTTGTAATGTTATCCTATGGGAAAAAGCGTCAAGTTTGGAGTGCCGTAGCTTTGCCGCCCCGTAATATTTTTTCACCAAAAGACTGAAAGGCACATCTGTGAGATGTTGGCTGCGTTCCCTTCAAATTTCAGCCGAAGAGACCAAACAGCATTGCTGTCACTTTCACACAGCCTGGAAAAGTACTGTCAAACTTAGCGAAAGCTTTCACAAATTCATTCAACACTGTCGCAAGTGCGAAAGTACTTTTTCCAGAAACCTGAAAAACATATTTCTGGGGTGGTTTACCCCAAAATAATGACATGCCTAGCATCCTCAGGGTCCGACTAGGTGAATACAAAAAGGATTAGGTTGCTAGAGGATTCCAAATTTAAATGCCAAGCATTTTTCTGATGACCAACGGAAAACAAAATGGCAGATTTGCGACAGTAAAAGGGCCATTTGCAAAAGTTAAAACTGCATTTGCGACGCTGTCAAACTTTTTGTTAACTTTTCCCATTGACTTATAATGGGAACTTGTTTTTTTGAATAACTTTTAACTGTTTAATATTTTCACGGAATCTTCAAAAGGCAAATCAGGGTCCGCCACCGTTCCCTGAAGATTTGGAGCAGTTTGCAACTGTCGCCCTCTAGAGATGACCAAGAATTCCAAAAAAGCGTGGCGTGCATACTGATCAAGCTTAATAACTCCATCAGCCATATATCTGAACAGTATAGTGTGTGGCAGATCCAAGAACTATGGTTCTTGATCGTGTGTGTTCAAATTTCAGGCAAATCCATTGAGCGGTTGCAAAGTTATTAAGGTGCAACATTTTAGGTTTAACATGTAAATGGCTCCTCAACCTAACTATGGTAGCACTACGTGCTGCCATAATATATATATATATATATATATATATATATATATATATATATATATATATATATATATATATATATATGATATAGATGCATACAAAAACTTTGTTAATGCAACATTAGGATAGAAGTATCAAAACTAGGGAAATACGACCTTAGGGCTGCCAAGCCAAAGACTCCACCCCCATTGTGCATGCAGGAAAAGAGGTGAGGGGGTGTGCCTTGGGGTTGCAAACCTTAATGCTCACCCCATTTCAGCAGTTAATAACCTAACATGGGTACAGATGGGAGAGTGCCTTAGAAAAGCACTAGCAAATAGGCTAGAAGGAGGGGTGGAGCAACAATGGGGAACATGGGTACAGATGGGAGAGTACCTTAGAAAAGCACTAGCAAACAGGCTAGAAGGAGGGATGGAGCAACAATGGGGAAACATCAAAACTGCCATCACAGAGGCAGGCAACAAGCCTTTGTGTGAAGCAAATAAACAAATCAAAATGAAAGAAAAAGCCATTATGGTTCTCAAAGAGGTGGCAGGGAAGGTCAGGGAGAAAAAGATAGCATTCAGGAAGTTTAGGGAAACACAGAAGGAGCAGGACAGACAGCTGTACTAGTTAAGGCAGAAGGAAGCAGGGAGGGAAGTCAGAATAGCAAAGGCCCAAACCAAGAAAAAGATAGCCAACTCGGTTAAGAAGGGGGATAAGACCTTTTATAGGCACATCAGGGAGCGTAGAAAGACAAAGGGGGGGATAGTGAGGCTGAATAGAATGGACGGTCGGTGGGCAGAGAGGGACAGTGAAAAAACAGGGATACTGAACAAATATTTCTGCTCAGTATTCACAAAAGGGAGGAGGGAGGTGCCTAATCCAATTAACAGAAGCACTCTGGATAGGGGTTCATGATCCTTTCACAAGAAAGGGTTCTGAAGAACTCCTAAAACTGAAGGTGGAAAAGCAATGGTGCCTGATGGAATTCATCCCAGAATTATAAAAGAATTAAGGGGAGAACTAGTGAAACCACTGACTACCCTTTTTAACAAATCATGGGAGAATGGTGTGGTACCTGAGGACTGGAGGAAGGCAGATGTGATTCCCCTTCACAAAAGTGGGACCAAGACAGAGGCAGGAAACTACAGACCTGTCAGTATGACCTCTGTGGTAGGGAAAGTGATGGAATCACTTCTGAAGGAAAGAATTGTTGAGTACCTAGAGACCAGTGGGGCATAGGACCCAAGGCAGCATGGGTTCACAGTGGGAAGGTCATATCAGATGAATCTAATTGATTTCTTTGACTGGGTGACCAAAGTAGTGGGCCAGGGAAGGCCTGTGGACATGGCCTACCTAGACTATAGCAAGGCATTTGACACAGTCCCACACAAAAGATTAATAGTCCAATTAACCAGCCTGGGAATGGGTCAAAGGGTGGTAGCCTGGGTAAAACATTGGCTGGACAGCAGGACACAGAAGGTTATTGTAAATGAAATCCACACTGAAGAAAGTGGAGTTACTAGTGGGGTACCGAAGGGTTCAGTACTGGGTCAAGTCCTTTCTAATGTCTTTATAAGTGACATTGCAGAGGGACTGGAAGGAAAAGTATGCCTCTTTGCAGATGACAGAAAGATCTGCAACAGGGTTGATACACAAGGAGGTGTGGAAAGGATGAGAAGGGACTTGGAAAGGTTGGAGGAATGGTCAGAAGTATGGCAGCTTAGATTCAATGCAAAGAAGTGCAAAATAATGCACCTGGAAACAAAAACCAGGGAGATTACACAATGGGGGAGGTAGTAACAACAACAAAAATAGAAAGGGACCTGGGGGTAATCATATCAGATTACCTTAAAGTTAGCAAGCAATGTGAGAAGGCAGTAGGGAGGGCTGGGGGATACTGGGATGTATAGAGAGAGGCACCAGCAGCAGAAAACAGGAAGTTGTTATCCCTCTGTACAGACAGTTGGTGAGACCCCATCTGTAGTACTGCATCCAGTTCTGGAGACCCCATCTCCGCAAGAACATAGACAGGATAGAGGCAATCCAGAGGAGGGCAACTAAAATGGTGCAGGGTCTGCAAGAGAAGCCATATGAGGAGAGACTAAAGGAGCTTACTATGTAGACCCTTGAGGAAAGGAGGGAGAAGGGGAACATGATAGAAACTTTTAAGAACCTCAGTGGAATCAACAAAGTCCAAGAGGGTAGCATCTTTCAGAAAAAGAGATGTGCTAGAACAAGGGGTCACAATTTGAAGATAGAAGGGGGCGGTTCAGGGGCAATGGGAGGAATTATTCTTTCACAGAGAGGGTGGTGGACACATGGAACAGCCTTCCTGAGGAGGTTGTGGGGTCTAAAACTGTGGGAGAATTTAAGAATGCATGGGACAGACATAAGGCAGTTTTTGTGGTAGGTAGGAAGAAATAGGCTGTTGGTTAACTAGGATCTGCAGCTTATCCTGTAGGTAGGGAAATGGGAAGGCTAGGTAGGCCAAGCGGTCCTTATCTGCCGTCAATGTCTATAAAACAATGGGGTGAGCATTAGGGTTCGCAACCCCAAGACACACCCCTCACCCCTGTTCCTGCATGCACAATGGGGATGGGGTCTTAGGCTTGGGAGCCCTAAGGTCATATTTCCCTACTTTTGATACTTCAACCCTATTGGTGCATTAATAACGTTTTTTGCAATGAATTTCCTTACTTTTTGAGAAAGTATAATCATAGCCATATAAGATTATGGGGCCCTGTGCTCCATCAATCCACAGTGAGCTGTAGGAGCACAGCGCCCATCCATGCCTCTTGTAATTGTCCCTCACTTCCATGTGTGAGCAAAGGGACCTTCGTGCCCTCTCACTCCTAACAGTCCATAGTGAGTGGTGGTGGCACAGGGCCCTCCAAGCCCTGTGCTCACATCCAAGCCTATTGTAATTGTCCCTCGTGTGTGTGGGGGTGCAGGGCCCTCTGGCCCTGCACTCCCATCAGTGCATAGTGTGTTGTGGTAAAACTGTGCATATAGTGAAGGTCACATGTGCCCCATTTGTTACAGTTCACCAACAGTTTGAAACAGGGCCTGGTAACATGCAAAACAACTTAGTACACCCAAAGGTGTACTAAACTACCCATTGAGCTGAAGCTGTATCTCAAAGAGTTTTTGAGATATATCATCTGAAAAGTACCCCAATCATCACAATGTTACTCTAAGGGAAATTCTGAAACTTCAAAGTGTTATAGTTCTGCAGCAGAGTAACATTTTTCCACCAAACTAGCTAAATGCACATCTTTGAGGCAAGTCCTTTGTACCCTGATGATTTCAGCCCAAAAGCCCAAACAGTTTTTTAGTTATGAAGTGACAAAGAAACAGATATATCTGAAAAAAGTGTTGCAAACTGTGGCACTGCCCTAGTTCTTTTGGCAAACAATGCCATAATTAAGCAGTTCAAACAAAGTTAGCCACATCAACAGAACTACCCCACGAGATTATGCATGCAAGATTTAATGCACATTCATTACAGGGTTGCTAAGCTATTAAGGTGCAAAGTATGCAAAACTGGAAGACTGCGAAAATGGAAAAAACATGTAAATTTAAGGATGTTGAAGACACAAAATCTCAGAAACCACACAAGAAATGCAAATGAAATTAGCAACATCAACAGACCTACCTCTGTGAAATTACGCGTGCAAACTTTCATGTATAACCGTTGAACAGCTGCACAGTTATTAAAGTGCAAAGTATGCAAGACTGGATGACTGCCAAAATGGGAAAAACATGTATATTTAAGGTTTATTTGAGACACAGGCCCAGCTATTCAAACTGCGCCAGGCTGTGGCGCAAGCTTGGGCGCAGCACAACTTAGCTGTGCAGGGGTGTGGACTGGACGATATTCAATGGAGCTGCACCATGGCACAGCATTGTTGAATATCGCACCCTGGCCACCCGCAGTGTGCATGGCGTAGTGGCACTGTGCCAGCGCAAGTGGCCAGAGTGGAGCATGGGGATGCGCCAGCGCAAGTTCCATTGCGCTATGCCCAGCTACCGCGATATTCAAAACTTGACATGCAAATGGGGCCATAATGTATGCAAGGCGCAAATGGGGCCATTTGCATGTCATTATGGCCCCATTTGCATGCAAGTGCGCTGATCCCTGACCACTTGCACCTGGCACCCTGCCAGGCAGCAGCCATCAGGGACCGATGCCCCCTGCAGCCGGCAATGTGCTCCACAGCCCGATCACGGGCTGCAGTAAAAAAAAAATCACAAATCCCTGGTGGTCCAGTGGACTGCTATCTGCCTGATCGCGGGCATTAGTAATACATTAATCTATCCAATATCCCTGGTGGTCCAGTGGACCGCTATCTGCCCGATCGCGGGCATTAATAATACATTAATATGTCCTATATCCCTGGTGGTCTAGTGTACCCCTCCCCACCGCCCACTGGGCCCCACCACCCGCTCCCCCTCCGGTCAGCAGCACCCACCCGCCTGCCACCCCGCCGCCCACGGTACACTCGTCGGAGGCTGTCACGCCCTATTGGTTCATTAGCGTGAGCCAATGGGCTGCAGCCCATACCGTACTACACATTCCAGATATGTGTGTTTTCGGCCCTACCGCATTTTCGCCTTACTCTTGCACAGGTGCTGGTAGCATCCTGCACCCCTCTCCTGATGATTTCCCACCTACTATCAGCGTCCATGTCTGACCCAATCCCATTCAAATGCTCCTTAAGGATCCTTCCCATTTCCTTAAAATCCACCCCCCTGGAGTCAGTTACCTCCGTCTTTGTGCAGCCTTCTACCCCTCCTAGGTCCAGGCAGAACCAGACCGTGGCATGGTCACTCCCTGCCAACGGGTCTCTTAACTCCAGGCCCCCAATCTGGTCACTGTCTGCCAGGACCACATCCAGTACCCGCACCTCCCTGGTCGGTTCCTCCACCTGTTGAGTTAGGAACGCATCTTGAAAGACATCCAACAACTTCTGTTCCCTGGCCACCGAGGATGTCATAGTCTCCCAGTCTGTTCCTGGCATGTTTAAATCCCCCAACACCACCACTCTTCCCCTGCCCAGTCTGCAGTGTCTCCCAACATCTGCCACCAGACTCTCCTCCAGCTCCTCCGCCAGCGCAGGGGGTCTATACACCACTCCTATTTTTACTCTCTTGCCCTCCCTTGTTATCAAGGTGACCCAAATCGCCTCCACGGTTCCCTCCGCCTCTTCTACTCCCCCTGTGCCAATGCAGTTTTTGACTACCATTGCTACCCCTCCTCCCCTTCCTTCCCCTCTGTCCTTCCTGAACATAGTGTAACCCTCCAGGTTCCGGTCCCAGTCGTGTCCTGCGGTGGCCCAGGTCTCAGTGACCGCTGCCACATCCACCGCTCCCTCAGTTAGCATCGCCTGGAGCTCAGGCATTTTATTGCCCAAGCTCCTGGCATTTAGCAGGACTACCTTCCACCCTTTCCCTATACTTCCATTTCCCCTGCTCATGTTCCCATGGGGATTCTGTTTTCCTCTGGTCTGCACTTTACCAGTAAACCTTTTCCTGCATTCCTCCAGCTCCCCAGGGGGGTGGAGACAGATTCCCTCCTTTATCGGCACTCCCTCTACAGCCTTTTCTCCCATCCCTCCCCCCTTCACAAGTTTAAACCCCACTGTTCACCAATGAACCCCTCTATTTTCAACTTAAGGATTCCCCTCCCCTCCAAATTGAGATGGAGCCTATCTCTAGCATACAGCTCCTTATCCTCCCAGGTCTCCCCCCAATCCCCCATCAACCCATACCCTCTGGCCTCACACCACTCCCTGAGCCACTGGTTTATCTCCCTAATCTTCCTTTTGTGTTCCCGACTAGCCCTTGGCATCGGCAGGATTTCTGAGAAGGAAACTGTGCATCCTATGTCATGACAGACCCAGGCAAGCTCCCTGAATCTTGCCTGTATCTCTAGCTCGCTATTTCCCTCAATGTCATTTGTACCCAGGTGGACCAGTATGTCTGGGGAACCCCCACAATCCTTTGCCAGCTGATATACCTCGTGCTTGGCCCTGTGCACCATTAATCCAGGGAAGCATTTTGTTCTAACTGGCCAGGCTTCTCCCTCCCTATCCCATTTGATACCCGTGATCATAGAATCCCCCAACAGGAGCATTCTGACCGCTCCTTTTCCTCCATTTCCCCCCTTCCATGTCCCTCATCCTTTCTACTGGCCCCTCCACCCAGCCGGCTCCTTGTTCCTCCCCCTGTCTGGGTGTCACATGCCACCCCTCCTTATTTACCCTGGCCACCCCCTCCCCTCCTATTCTATGCCTCTCCTCCTCCCGAGTATCCTTCTGTACCTCGCTAACTCCCCCCTCACTGCTCGCGACTGGTCCTTCTCCCCATCTGCTAAACTAGCCTGGCTCAGCCCTCCTTCCTTCCTGTCTCTCGCTTAGTCCTCCTTGCTTGTCGTGCTCTATGTCCAAACCTTCAGCTCCCTTTACTGTATCCTCCTAGTACTTCTGGTCCTTCTCCTTGCCCTTTCCTCCCAACTGGTCCTTCTCCTTGCACTTTCCTCCCTCTTCCCCCTGCCCCTCCTGCTCTGATTCACTGCTCCCCCCATTTTCCTTCATTCCAGGTTCACCCCTTTTCTTCCTGCTATCCGGCCCTCGCCTCCTGCCCCCACTCCCTTTCCATCTCTAACCACCCCTGTCATGGCTAAATCACCCCCTCATCCTCAAGCAGAAGAAGAGAATTGAAGTGGTTACTGAGCGTAAGGTCTGATCCACCTCCCCGCCTTGCTTCCTTCTGTCCAGCCCCGGCCATCTGCCTACTTCCCTGACAATGTTGTCCCTCTGGCCCCTTTGAGGGTCCCCAGTTACCTACCTGCTTCCTTGGTAGAGTCCTCCTTTTGGGCCCCTCTGCCAGGTCCCTATGCATACCCCAGTATTCTCCTCCTTTTCCTATGCCCCGCCCCTAGTGCTTGGTGCAACCCGTGGGAGATCCCCGCCCCCTTCCCCATCCATACCTCCCCCCTTCCAGGCTGTCTCCTAATCCCTAACCTCCTCCCTAAGCTGTGCCAGCTGGTAGCACACTGGGCAACCACCAAACTTCCAAGCCCAGTCCAGTATCATGGCTGCTCCACACCCTGTGCACCCCACCACCCTCCCAAAGATGCCGGCCCTCATGACGTGTGGTCCCATCCCCCTCCAAGTAGGTTTCCTTGGGTGAGCCACCAGGTTCCCTACTAGTCCAAGATACTCCCCTACTGCCTAATCAGGTCACCCACTAATCCTAGATACAGTCCCACAGTAAATCGGTGAACCTGTTACTAGGTGCAGTACAACACAGTAAACTTATAAGGGAAGTGAACAACTCCCTAAGCTCCTCTCTCCCAGCCTTTAAATCCAACCCCCAGTGGCTAGATCTACATGAGCAGCACCTGCAGCCTTTTCCTCCAATTGCAGGGCAGGTGTTCCCCTATAAATTAGCAGAGCTCTGGGAGGGAGGGGTGGGGGAGGGTGGGTCTTGGCCTACACCTGACTCTCGAGAGAGTGTATTAGCCCTGTGTCTGCCCCTCCAAGCCCAGCAGCCAAAGAACCAGCCCCAAACAAATCCCACCAAATAGGTTTTAAATCAGAAGAAATAGGCCTCCACCAGCGCAGCCTGTTACACAGTGAAACATCCAACAAATGAGCCCACTTACAGCCACCAAACCAGTTTTCAAACTTCCAACAGCCCCCAAAACAATACCCTGCTAGACCCTTAGAAGAAAGAAAGAAAAGAAATAACCTTCTACCAAGTAAAATCCACAAAAAATCCTGTAAAAACAACAAGAAGCAGCTACTGTCCTGGAATACAACTGATCCTGTCCCCTTCCAGTTCCTTCTGAGAAGACAAAGCAACTAACCGCGATCACTCACAACCAGTGAAAGCCCCGCTGTTGTGCCCACGTCTTGTGCACACGATGTAAAAATCTCAGGTGCAGCCCGGTGGGGATCGGGGTTGTGGAAAGTCAGTGAAACCATGACTTTTGTGCCCAGCTCTCTTTCTCTAACGGATGTAGAAGTCTGGCAAAAGTGAGACACATAGCGGCGCGAGACAATTATAGGTGAGAGTATGAAGATTTTTAACGCCGATTGTATGCAGGCAAGGAAATCACCCACAGTGCAGTGCCGCTCTGTACCATTGGGATCTTACGGGGAAGTGGTAAGGATTGAAATGGCCACCCTGAATTAGTCAGTTGTACTACGGTTTGTGTGAGAAATGTGGTAGCACTCCCACGGTGCGAACTGTAAAATAGCGGACACTAGCGACATAACTGTCTGTTGGCAAGCGAGGCAGCGCGCGGTCTCGAATAATGTCAGTGGCTGCGAAGCAACTTCTGGATACTGTACGTGCAGCAATACTAGTATCATGTGTGGCGTTTGTGTACTCTAATGCGCCAAAATCTGGCGCTCAATATCCCGTCACACTTGCCCGTATTACAGCGCATTAATCACCCCCAGCGTCGGGCTCTACTGCGGATTAATGTCCGCTGGGTGGTTGGAAGCACTCGGCCTTCGGCCTCGTGCATCAACCCCCCTGCCCCCCCCAAGCAGGGCATTAATCCAGTGGTAGAGCCCTCCTCTGTCGGTGATTAATGCTTACATATAAAACCCTCCTTCCTTTTTAAACCACGGGCGATGCATTTCTAAAATACTTAGCAGATTTTCAGATAATTTATTTACTCACTCCTGCCTGAGTATTTCTGGAGACTTCCCTCATACAGGCAGCAGCTTTCAGTCCAGGCACAAATCACATCATCCAGAACTACCTCCCTTCCCTCCCTGTCTAGGGGTTTTAGATGGAATTGCAGTCTCTGTGAAAGGAGCGGGGTACTATCTCGACTGGCAGCACATAGGAGGTCACAAAACACAGTACCTTAGTTTTGAAGATTAGGGATCCCACAGGTGATGGCACGATCTCCGTTGAAGCGCAGGGTAGCTGGAGTGCTCCTCTCAGCACGACTGGTGGACAGAGGATCAGAAGGGCTCATCTGTAAAATAGGTGGTTAGGCAGGCAGCACAGCAACATATTTCTAGGCTTCAAAATGATTCGGTCCCAAACGGAAATAAAATGCAATCAAGCATTATTTATTTTTCTTTCCAAAAGTTCAAGCTGTCCACACAAACAGTTCTAAGGATCCTCATATAAATTCTAAAACAGTTAACACATTTTCTTTGGCCTTCGGCCACGGTACAGTTTCTTGGTGGATCAGGGTTTGAACCTGGGGCCTAGCACGCCTCAGTTTCCCACTCTGGGCCAATTGGGCTCCGATTCACTTTGAGACCATTTCTCAGTCACATCTAACAACTTTTCCAAAGATTTCCCGCCTGTGGGAGCAGAGGCACAATTTTCTGAACTCAGGCAAATACTTTCTTCTCAGCGGAGGGAAGGGGGCACATTGGTAAAAAGTATAGGCACTACCAGCTCTTTCCTCTAGAGGCCTCTGCACTTGTAGATCCACTGACAGGGTTCTCACAGGGCAGGGCCAAACTCTCTCCACATCAACAGTTCCAATTCCCAGCAGCACATTACCTAAAGTGGACATATCAAGCACAGGGGTAGCTCTGCCACCTACCCCACTGGAGACATCACTGCCACCTCAGTCGCTGATGGGCTCTCCATGGCAGCCACTCTCTCCTTCAGATTTAAAAGCCTACCAGGCTGTCTGTGACCTTTTGCCTTTCTGCTGCCCTTTCCTGGCTGTTGCCCCACCTGATGCTCGTGGGGGTCCCTCTTCCTCTTTTGGGACCGGTGGGGCAATCTTCCCACCCTGGCCCTGGTCCGAACTGTAGGCCTCCCCAGCAGGCCTGTGAGCAGGCGCTCCGCTCCTCCTTGAACTCTCCTCAAATTGTGTCTGTCCTTCGTGCTGGTTGGCACTTTGAAAAACAAGAACGTGCGCGTGCCACCTGGGCAATGCCGAGTGCATGCACCTCCCTGATGCCGTCAGGGCATCGTGAATGGTAACCCCCAATTTTGCACAGGGATTTAATATATATATAATATATTCAAAACATGAATGAATCCATTTCATAATCACAATAATACACTGCAAGGCCTGTTTTAGCATAGGATATTGTCACTTATTGAGTGTGTAAGGCACTTGGCTTTGCCTCATGCCTCACAATGCACCCAAGGCGTGTGGATTTTCTATGATAGAGTTGCTCGGGATGTGGACAAGCCACCCGATAAAGAGTCCAAGAAACTGGACTACTCCGGGCGTAAAGTCTACACTGCGTCCTCCTTAGGCCTTCATCAGGCCAGTTCGGCCGTACTGATGGCACACTTTTCCCACACCCTTTTGGCTCCCTGGATGAGGTGATTCCTCATCTCCCGGCTGACCTCCAGACTACGGTCAAGCAGGTGCGGGATCAGGGAAGGGTGGTGGCAAAGCAACAGCTCCAAACTGCTCTTGACATTGGAGACTCTTGTGACTGGTCAGTAGCGGCCGCAATGGCCATGCGCCACAGAGCTTGGCTGCGGATCTCCACCTTCATGGCGGATACCCAGCACAAGCTGGCAGACGTTCCCTTCCTGGGTACCGACTTGTTCGGTCCCTGGGTGGAGGGTCATTTGCAGAGGATCGAGAAGTCCAATGCCACCTTGGACTCGGTCACGTCTGCCCAGAAGGACAAAGGCCGCCAGCAGCAGCGTAAGCCCTTTCGGCCTTCTGCCCCTACGGCATGTCCGGCCCAACAACACCAACATCAGGGCCAGCAGGCTCGCACTTGGCACCCCAAAGCCAAGCCTGCAGCTTCCTCCAGGAGGAAGCCAGGAGGGAAAGGCCCAGGAGGTCCCTCGGCCAGTCCTTCCTCCAAGCCTGCCCAGTGACGGGTTCAGGGGTGTCGCCCCCAACCTCGTCACTCCTCCCTGGGTTCGCCCTGTGGGGGGATGGCTCCGCCACTTCCTTTCCGCCTGGTCCACTATTACTACGGACCGCTGGGTGTTGGAAGTGGTAGGAAAGGGTCTGCCTCTGGAATTCAGGCCCCACCCTATTGAACCGTCACCCCACGGGGGGCTATGGGGTCCGCAGCCTCTCTGTCGGCCCGTCGAGCCGACATTGCCCTGCTCCTCCAGAAGGAGGTGATCAGTGAGGTGGCAGATCCTCCACCAGACCCAGGGTTTGTGTCCAGGTATTTCCTGGTCCCAAAACGGACGGGGGGCTGGCGCCCCATTCTAGACCTACACGATCTGAACAAGTTCCTAAGGTCTCGAACTTTCAGGATGGTCACTCTGGCACAGATCATTCCATCCTTGGAACGAGGCATGTGGTTCTGTTCTCTGGACCTCCAGGACATGTTCTTTCACGTCCCAATCCGTCCATCCCACCAATGATTCCTCTGCTTCAGAGCAGAGGGATCCCTTTACGAGTTCCGGGCCATGCCCTTTGGCTTCTCTCCAGCTCCCAGGGTCTTCACCAAATGCATGGCAGTGGTGACAGCATTCCTGCGGCACCGAAGGGTCCAGGTGTACCCTTACCTGGACGACTGACTGATTGCAGTCCCCTCCAGACCGGAGGTGGAGCGGTCCAGGGATCTGGCCCTCCAGGTCTGCTCTCAGATTGGCCTCCTCGTCAACGAGGCCAAATCGGAACTCGTGACAACACAGGTGATTCATTTCATCAGGGCAGAGCTCGACTCTCTTCGAGCCAGAGCATGGCTCCCGGCGGACAGGGCCGAGGTTCTTTCCTCCTTTGCCCAATCATTTCTGGTTGGGCAACTGTGCACTGCCCGGGACTTCCTGCGCCTCCTGGGCCTCATGGCGGCCTGCACCAGCGTGGTCCGTTGGACCCATTGGCACATGCATCCCCTACAATGGGGACTGGCCTGCCAATGGTCATAGCGCTCCCGTCCTCTGGACCAACCAGTGGCAGTGACCCAGGAAATGTGGAACACTCTCCAGTGGTGGATCGTTCCAGCTCATCTGCAGGAGGGTATCCCGTTTGTCTGCCGCGAGCCGACGGTCACTCTAAAGACCGACGCTTCTCTGATGGGTTGGGGTGCCCATCTGGGGGGAGCACAGAGTGCATGGCCTCTGGTCCCCTCATGAGTCTCGATGCCACATCAACCTGCTGGAGCTTCGAGCGGTCCGACTAGCCCTCACCGCCTTCACTCCGTTTGTATGGGGTCAAGTGGTCCAGGTCCAGACAGATAGTACCACGACCATGTACTACCTAAACCGCCAGGGCGGGACACGATCCTTGCCCCTGTGCAAGGAAGCGCTCCACACTTGCTCTCTTGTAAGCAGACTGGAGGCGGATCTCCTAGCCATCCATGTGGCGGGAGCCTCCAACACTCTGGACGATGCCCTAAGCCAGATAGGTGCTGCTTCTCACGAGTGGTCTCTCCTGCCAGAGGTAGTACACGATCTGTTCTCCCACTGGGGCACACCTCAGGTGGACCTGTTTGACTCCAGGGAGAATGCAAAGCTGAGGCTCTTTCATGCCCGCCCCCCCTCAGCAGGGTTCGCTGCAGAGGGATGCCTTCTCGAGGCCGTGGACCCCGGGCCTCTTCTACGCCTTTCCCCCATTTCCCTTGATCCACAAGGTGCTTCTCAAGGCGAGGAGGGACAAGGCACGGGTGATTCTGTTAGCCCCAGACTGTCCCCGCCAGTTCTGGTATCCAGATCTCCTCAGCCTCAGTTCCAGGCTCCTGAGGCGGCTTCCAGCCTGCCCGGACCTGATCTCAGTCAACCAGGGGAAGGTTCTCCACCTGGACCTTCAATCCCTGCACCTGACGGCCTGGTTCCTGAGCGGCTAGAGTTCCAGGCCTTAGGTCTTTCCGATGAGGTTCTCAACGTTGTTGAGGCATCCTGTAAAGAGTCGACCAGAAAATGCTACGCCTTCAAATGGAAGAGATTCTCCATTTGGTGTCAGGATAAGGGGTTGGACCCTTCCTCCTGTTCCTTGGCCAGCATTCTGGACTACCTGTGGTCCCTTTCTCAGCTAGGGCTTCGGTCGACGACCCTTAAGGTGCACCTGGCAGCCATCTCTGCTTACCGGGTGCGGGCCGGGAAGCAGTTGGTGGCACAGGAGAAGGTGGTCAGGCGCTTTTTCCAAGGCCTTGATCACATATCCCCTCCAGTGCGAGAACCTCCACCTCCGTGGGATCTACTGCTGGTATTGGCTAAGCTCATGGGCAAGCCATTCGAACTGATGCACAGGTGTGACATCTCTCACCTGTCGTGGAAGACTGCCTTCTTGGTGGCTATCACGTCAGCCAGAAGGATGGGAGAGCTCCAGGTGCTTTCCATCGAGTCTCCTTATCTGGTCTTCCACAGGGACAAGGTTGTCCTGCGCCCCCAACCGAAATTCCTTCCGAAGGTGGCGTTGGAGTTTCACCTTAACCAGGTGTTGACTTTGCCGGTGTTCTACCCCAATCACACCTCAGAGGCCAAATATAGGCTCCATATTTTGGACCCTAGAAGAGTGCTCTATTACTATAAGGAGCGGATGGCTGAAGTTTGGGGAGAGGTTCACCAGCTGTTTGTCACCTACGCTGAAGCCGCACCTGGCAGACCTGCAGCCAAGCGGACGATAGGCAGGTGGGTCACCTCCTGCATAGATCTCTGCTATAGGTTGGTGGGCATGGAGCCTCCCAAAGGGATAAGAGCTCATTCTACCCACCATACTGCTGCATCGCTGGCTGCTTCCAGGGATGTCCCTATCCAGGAAATCTGCAGGGCTGCTACCTGGAAGTCAGCACACACCTTCATTACCCACTACCACATCGACCTTGAGTCACGCCGGGATGCTGGTTTTGGGACCTCGGTTCTCCAGTCCTTATTTCCCAAGTAGAGGGTGTGTGCCTTGCCTCCCTCCTCCCGGAGAACTGCTAGGAGTCTGCCAGTAAGTGTGGATTGAACAACATATCCATGTCCCTAGAAATACTCACCTGTAACAGGAGTTCTAGGAATGGTATATGTTGTTCATCCACACAACCCACCTGACCTCCCTGGCTTCGACGCACAACCTGGCTTCCAGCAGGCTAGATCTGGCGTCATGGGGCGGAGCCGAGAGTTTTGTCGCCCGGGTGGGTGGGGGAGCCAGCTTGAAGACCTTCCGGCGGGATTTGGGATGGCAGGGAACCTGCCAGTAGGTGTGGATGAACAACATATATCTTTCCTAGAACTCCTGTTACAGGTGAGTAACCTGTATGTATTGTTGATGGGGGACCTGAATATGCCAGATGTTATCTGGAGCACCCTAGCTGCAGCCACATCAAAAAGCAGGTTTATTTTTGATGCCCTGCAGGGGGCTTGCCTCAGACAGCTAGAGGTGGAACCCACTAGGGAGGAAGCAATCTTACACCTGGCACTGTCAAATGAGGATGGATAAAGGATCTCCGACTTAGAAGTGGGTAGCCATTTGGGAACAAGTGACCACAAAACAGTGTGGTTCATGATAAACACAGCCATAAAGTCGAGCCATACAAAAGCAAGAGCGTTGGACTTTAGGAGGGCTGACTTTGGGGAAAATGGGAGAGTGCCTCAGAAAAGCACTAGCAAACTGGCAAGAAGGAGGGGTGGAGGAACAATGGGGAAAAATCAAAATACCCATCACAGAGGCAACAAGCCTTTGTGTGAAGCAAATCAACAAAGCAAAACAGAAGGAAAAAAAAAAACTATGGTTCTCCAAAGAGGTGGCAGGGAAGGTTAAGGAGAAAAACGTAGCATTCAGGAAGTATAAGGAAATAGATTTCTTTGACTGGGTGACCAAAATAGTAGACCAGGGAGGGGCTGTGGACATGGCCTACCTAGACTTTAGCAAGGCATTTCACATAGTCCCACACAAAAGATTAATAGTCAAATTAACTAGCCTGGGAGTGGGTCCCAGGGTGGTAGCCTGGGTAAAACATTGGCTGCACAACAGGACACAGAAGGTAATTGTAAATGGAGTCCACTCTAAAGAAAGAGGAGTTACTAGTGGGGTACCGCAGGGTTCAGTATTGGGTCCAGTCCTTTTTAATGTCTTCTTCAGTGACATTGCAGAGGGACTGGAAGGAAAAGTATGCCTTTTTGCAGATGACACAAAGATCTGCAACAGGGTTGATACACAAGGAGGCGTGGAAAGGATGAGAAGGGACTTGGCAAGGTTGGAGGAATGGTCAGATGTATGGCAGCTAGGATTCAATGCAAAGAAGTGCAAAATAATGCACCTGGGAAACGAGAACCCAGGAAGAATACACAATGGGGGAGGTAGTAACAACAACAAAAAGGAAAGGGACCTGGGGGTAATCATATCAGATGACCTTAAGGTTAGCAAGCAATGAGAAGGCAGTAGGGAGGGCTGGGGTATACTGGGATGCAGGGAGAGGCATCAGCAGCAGAAAACAGGAAGTTGTTATCCCTCTGTACAGACAGTTGGTGAGACCCCATCTGGAGTACTGCTTCCAGTTCTGGAGACCCCATCTCCACAAGGACATAGACAGGATAGAGGCAATCCAGAGGAGGGCAACTAAAATGGTGCAGGGTTTGCAAGAGAAGCTGTATGAGGAAAGACTAAAGGAGCTTAATATGTATACCCTTGAGGAAAGAAGGGAGAGGGGGACATGATAGAAACTTTTAAGTACCTCAGTGGAATCAACAAAGTCCAAGAGGGTAGCATCTTTCAGAAAAAGAGACGTGCAAGAACAAGGGGACACAATTTAAAGAAGGAAGGGGGCAGTTCAGGGGCAATGTGAGGAAGTATTATTTCACAGAGAGGGTAGTGGATGCATGGAACAGCCTTCCTGAGGAGGTTGTGGGGTCTAAAACTGTGGGAGAATTCAAGAATGCATGGGACAGACATAAGGCAATTCTTGTGGGGGGTAGGAAGAAATAAGCTGTTGGTTAACTAGGATCTGCAGCCTATCCTGTAGGTAGGGAAATGGGCAGACTAGATGGGCCAAGTGGTCCTTATCTGCCGTCAAAGTCTATGTTTCTACGTTTCCCAGATCTACAGAAATTCCTGTATTTTACAGGGATTTGGAGCCATCTACAGGGAAATTCTTCCCCTAGTCTTGCATTGGTTATACAGGAAAACAGAGCAATTCGACTTCAATAGGAAATAATGTAATCTACAGGAAAATTGGCCTGCAGAAGGAGAGAGACAGACAGGAGACTGTGCAGAGAAGGGCAACCAAGATGGTACAGGGTCTCCAAGGACTCTCCTACGAGGAACGTCCACAATCACTGAACATGTACTCACTGGAGACTAAAAGGGTGGGGGAGATGATAGAGACATTCTTCTTGAAAGGTATCAATAAAGTTACCTGCTCAGAATTATTCAACAGGGTAGATGGCTCAACCACTAGGGGGCATGAGTGGAAATTTCGCTGAGGGAACTTCAGAAAGGCTATATGGAAGTACTACTTTACGGAAAGGGTTGTGTGGGCCCATCGAACAGCTTGGCCGCCGAGGTGGTGGGGGCATGGACTGTGGCATTTAAAAGGAACTGGGATAGGCCAAGGTCTCAGGTAGTAACAAATGGGTCAGGAACAGTCATAAGCCGGCGGGGAGCTAGGCAGTGGCGGATCCAGAGGGGAGGTGGGGGGGGGGGCAGTCGCCCCTCCTGGCTGCCCCAGTGTAATGGTGCCCCACCATCTTTATTCAATGTTTAGTGGCCATTGTGGAGCCCATAACTGACTGAAAGGCCTCACCTAGCTCCGCCACTGGAGCTAGGTCCAGAGGTCAGTAGATGATCTTAGAAACTCTAGGGCAGACTAGAATTAGATGGACCATTGGTCTCCTTCTGCTCTATCTAGGATTCACCTACATGGAAAATGTCAAATAAATCTGGGAGCACTGCTATGATAAAACAAGAGAGCCCACAATTTAAAAGCAACGTAATCCCTGTGTTTTCCTGTAGATTACATTGTCTCATATGGAACCTGAATTCTTTATTTTCTAGCATAACTAATTTCAGGCCATGGGAAATATTTCCTTGTAGAAAGCATAATTTCCCTGAAAAATATAGGATTCCCTGTAGATCTGGGAGCCCTACATCAAGAGACTGTTAATACCCAAAACAAATACACCACTATTACGCCAGAAACACTGCTAAACAATCCTTAACCCAGAATGCACTGCACGACACTGTGGCGGAAGTGCTTCCTGAGTGCCAAGGCCAATTCTCCCAACATGCTCCGGTCTCGGTTGTTTTCCACGTGAGAAGGCGGCACTGTTTCAGCCAATGGCAAGAGAGCGGGTCGGTAGCGGGTTCTCTGATACTGTTTCCCAGTTACAGACATTCGGTGGACGGGGGCGGACCAGTTGTAGTGGTGTTGCTGTCGGGGGCACTGGGGCTCGGGAGGACTGAAAGGACGACCTGAGGAAAGGTGCTGTCCTCCTGGTGAGTCCTGTTCGAGGTGTAGGGTGTCCTGAGCCGCAGCTTCTTGCGGAACACGCCTGCGGTGGATGCTGCCAGTGCGGTAGCTTCTGAAGTCTGAGAAGAGCCGAGTACTGAAGTCCGGAGGTAGCTGCTGCCGCCGCCGCGATGACTTGGCCGGGCACAGTGATACGTTCCCGTGGAATGAGGGCGGCAGTGATAGTACTCAAGGGCTGTAGTGAGGGGCTGCCAGTCATTGGAAGCAGGCACATCGTAACGACAAGTTGGGCCAAGCATGGAGTGAAGTTCACTCCGTCCAGGGTAGTGGTGTTAGCGAAGACCACAAGATACGAGTTCGAACAGCAGCGGTACCGCTACGCAGGACTTTCAGAAGGGGATCTGAAGCAACTGGTAAGTCGTGGTTTGGAAATGAGCTTAGTTACAGAGTACAGATTGACCACAAAAAGACCTGCGTTTTTTTCGGCATACTACCACTGATGTTAAAGGTCCCTAGGTTTCCCTCAAACATTTCCTCTACCGTGCTCTTTTTCTTACGTTGTGTCTGCCCCCGAGAAGAATAAACAAAAAATAATGTCCTACGTGAAAGTTGCAGGCTAATTCCCCTTCAGAAAGTGCTTCTCACATCAAATGATTTTTTTTTTTTTTGCAATTGCCTAAGTAAGTTTTTGATTTGCTAAGGTGGTTTGCCCCTAATTGTGTTCAAGTTGTGCATGAGACGGGGATGAGAGGTTGCAGTTCGAATTTTGTAAAGTGAAAGTTGTATCATAATTCACTTGAATATTTAGTGTTGTGGACTGTCCTGCAGACTAAAACACTAGCCGTTTCACTGATAGTCATACAGCAGGTTTGAATCCTCTGTGAGTTAATAAGTGAAACGAGTTTTTCTGTCTAACCATGGGTGTAGGCTGGCATACTCCAAGCAGTCTATGGTGTGCAATTTGATTTAAGGGAGGTAGCAAATAGTCTCTGAACTGCTTCCTTTTGCCATGCAAACTAACAAAGAAAATACCAAACCTTTCTGTAATTTTATTCATAGGAGTTGAAACTAGAAGGACTGGTCACTAATACTCTCTTTGCATCCCAAGGACAATACAACTTTACAGGCTCTGGGCTGGTATGTGGGTGTCTTAAGGAACAATGCACGGCATTTGTATTTACCCATGCATGGCAACAACCACTGTCATAAGATACAAAGTTGTATTTATTGTGCCAAATGAGGTGTAAACATGGTCCTGATGTACATTTGTATATTGTCTGGTTACACCCGGGGGGGGGAGGTAGCAGTGAGTCCACTTGGTGTGCAGATCTGAAATCCCTGGCTACACCCCTGTGTCTAACAAGTGTCTTAATTTGCAGCACTGTACTCCATTCCACCCAGATGTGCAGATTATCAGAAACGGGACCAAACTAAAAAGAGTTGCATCTCAGTTGGGCAATTCTAAGGAAATAAATTGAAACAAAAAAAAAGAAAACTCTGATTCTCACTACATTTTTGGAGTTACTGTTATTTATTGTGTGTGGGCTGCTACGATTTTATGAGTATGGTGAGTTCCACCAAAACAGAGAATGATAAAGGTCACCACACCATGAAATGGTAATATAGCCATCAAATAATAACATAGCCGAATCCTGTGTGTTCAGGAAAAATTACAGCGATGATGAGTGTACTCCCCCCCCCCAAAAAAAAAGGTAAGGCTCCCCTGTGTTTCTCCCTACTCTAGGACTTTGTCAGGGAATGAGTTCAAAATCGGTGCTGAAGTGGGACGGTCCGAAATGCATAGGTGCCAGAGCAAGGTGTGCATATATGAATGCATGACCACTGGAGCAAATGGTGTTCATGAATGCACTACTGTCAGAACAAGGAGCACATGAATGCATGGCCCCTGAAGCAACGGGTACACAGATGCACAGCCACTGAAGCAAGGGGCGCACGAGTGCATGGCCACTGAAGCAAGGGGCGCACGAGTGCATGGCCGCCGGAGCAAGGGGCGCAGGAGTGCAAGCAGGAGCTGCCAGAGCAAGGGGCGCACGCATGCAAACTTGAGCCGCCAGGGCAGGGGGCACATGTGTGCAGGCACGTCCTGCCCGGGGCAAGGGTTGTACAGATGTCCTCCTGCTGGAGCAAAGGGTGCCCGAACACATGGGGACCAGAACAAAGAGCGCACAAATGCATAGGAGCCAGAGCAAGAGCTGCATGAATGCACAGCTGCCTGTTTTTGGGGGAGGGGGGGTGAGGCAAGGGTCACACGAATGCATTGCTGGAGGAGCAAACGACGCACAAATGTGTGGCTGGGGGAGCAAGGGCCACCTGAATGTTAACATGGAGAGGTCGCCTCTGTTTTGTGCCTGGTAGTTGCCTCAGTTATGGGCATCAAGAGGTGCATAATTGCAAAAACATTCAAACAGGAGGAGGATCACGTATGTGCAATTGTAAGGAGCCAGAATGCACAGATGCATAGTCTCTTTAGTCAGCGTTAAACAAATTGGCACCATCTGAGCAGTGTGTGTGTGTGTGTGTGTGTGTGTGTATACTGCCACTAAGACCATTCTTACAACAAGGTGGGGTGCAGATGCCCCCCTCTCTGAGCGAGAGACAGGTTGTGTGGGTGTTCCTTTTTTGCTGAGTGAGGGGCAGGGGGTGCAGGTGATCGTCTCTCTGAGCTGGGGTCGGGGACGCGGGTGCTCGTCTCTCTGAATTGGGGTCGGGCAGGTGCTAGTCTCTGAGCTGGGGCTCTGGGTAAGCCTGCCTCTCTGAGCGAGGGGTAAAAGAACATGAAGCACATGACTCATAAATGCATGGCTTAGGCACGGAATGCATGAACGACATGTATGCAAGGCCTTCCAAGCAAGGCTGAATTAACATTGGGTCTCCTGAGCAAGGGGTGCACAAATGCATGCTATCAGAAGCGTAAGGGGCACATTAACATGTGGTCATCCAAGAAAGGGGCATACAGACCCACAGTTTGCGAAGCAAGGGGTGCACAAGCGCATGACTACCAAAGCAGGGGCTGTTTAAACACATGGCTTCTGAAGCAAGAGGCATTCAAACCCATTACCTCTCAAGCAAAGGACGTTCAAATGTATGACTTCTGAAGCAAGGGACCTTCAAACATATGATCTTCCAAATGAGGAGCACACAGACAAATTTTTTTTTTGTGTGTGTGTATCATCTTTTTTCCCCCTCTACGTGCTGCCGCTCTCAGCCACTCCTTCAGGTTGTGCCAAAGTTACATCCAATCCGTCCTGTTCACGGGCCCTCGTCCCTCATATTGCAGACATCCCCAGGGTAACCCGAACGTAACCCTTCACTGGGCGGGGGTGGGCCCCCCTCCTCCAAGGGGGGAGGCACCTGAGACGGGTAAGTGCAATACTTGGCCCCGAAGTACTGCTGAGGGACGGATGGCTCCGGGACATTGACTGCATCGGACTGCCAGGCGGCCGTCATCCGGTTGAGTGCAGAGCCATTTTCCGAATTTTTTTTTTTTTCCTGGTGACGTTCCCTTCTTGCGTTGTCTGCATTACCCCCGGTTCCACCAGAGGTCACTGCAGAGCGATGCACTCCCACAGCCCATCCGAGGAGAGCAGTCTTACAGATGCTCAATACTCTCCTTCCCCTGCTGGCCCTCGGCGTCTTGAGTCCATTCCCAAACCCGGGCCACTGGCGTGGTTCGAGGTTAGGCGCCAGCACCTCAGCCCTCTGCGCCATCGGGCTGGCTACACATGACCTTCTAAGCAAGGGACACACAAATGCACGGCCTCTCTGGCAAGGGACGCACAGATGCACGGCCTCCTCAAGCAGGGGGCACACAGATGCATGGCCTCTACGGGCATGGGGTGCATGAGTATTGTCCTACTGTGATACAGTTCCTGAGTTTGATCTTGACTTCTGTGGAGGTCCTTTGCAGTCATATAACTAAAATTAATTGATTTTAGTTGTGAATTCTGAGTCTGATAAGAAAGTGCCTTTGTGTTTAAATTTCTCTATACAACTTAAAAAAAAAAAAAAAAACTCTAATATGAAGCTGCATGATATTTTTTTAGAGAAGGCCATATTATGGAATTAATCTAGAAGAGTGGTTTAGAGGCACCATAACATATTGATTTGGTAGCCAGATAATACATTTCAAAATAAAAACGGAACCTTTTGAATACTCTGTAGGAGTGTGTGCAGTTCTGTTGCTTAGATTTTAACAGTTTTATATGCTCTTTCAAGAACAACCTTCTCCCCATATATGTTTTCTGTAGCGCTCCACATTGTTGATGACTAATCATTACAGCTGGGTATAGTGCACCCCTGCCAGGGGAATGGCATGCAGCTGCAGCTTTAAAATTGAATAACCTGCTTTTTTTTCCCCACTCCCTGTGTGGCTTGGGAGCCACTTCTGCTTTGCTAGGGTGTTTTCTGTGGTCTCCTGTTAGTCTTTTAAAAATGGAAAAAGGTGCCTCGGGTTGGTAAGAATTTATTTCTTGGGAGTGTGTGGGCTCTGAGGGGTCACTTGTCTTTAAGCGTCGGTTCCTTCTTCCCCACCCCAGCTTGATTTTTTTTTTTTTTGGTGTGTGCGGGTTTATTGTGTTTTCTGCCATAAATTTAGTGATTGCCAGCTTGTGAGGTGTTTCTGTATTGTTTCCTGCCTTAACCTCTGTTTTTACAGTTGTGCGGCCACTACTAGGACTGGGCGCGCACTTCATCATTATGGTTTCCCACTAGTAGGCGGTGGAACGCAGTGTTTATTCCCATTGTCTTTTATTGCGAAAGTGTACGCACACATTTCTCGAGTGTGCGTGCACATGCGCTCACGTCCCCAAGAGCCTAGAGGGTGAGCACACACTCGGTTACAGCTTTTCAGATTGCTGGAACGGTTTTACAGTTGGCTGACAGTTTGTGGATCTTTCACAATACAGCTTAAAAATCTGTTTCTCCTGTCAGTTTTTCGGTTGTGGAGCAACTATCTTAAAGATGGTTTAAAATCTAAGGTTTTTGTGTGTCACAGTTTTTCTGTTTTTGGCACCATGGCTTTCAGGAGACCATACGTTATGAAACGATATAAGACCTGCAGAAGGGTGATGGGGCCTTCTCCCATGGGTACATATTGTCCTTATTGTGTTGCCCAGCATAATACTGTATTTCTCTCACTGGTTTCCCCCCAGCTAGTCCTCCGAGCTGGGGGGGGGAAGGGGCACATGGTCCATCGCTTGGCAGTGACAAAGCAAGTGTGTCTGTGTGTTTTATTAAAAAAAAAAAAAAAAAAAAAAAAACATTCTGGTTGCTCCTCTGTGAGCTTTTGGGCCCCAGTGTCCCACAGGGCATCCCACCAGATACACCTCACCCCAAACCGGGCCCCTCGGGTCAGTGGGGGCCACACAGGTGCGTCCATGTACAATGCAGCAGGAGCGGGCTGCGGAATCTGATGTGCAGGCAGATCCCGACCCTGACCCATTGGAAGGCCAGGATGATGATTATGGGGATCTTGGAGAAATTCCTGACCTTAAAAATAATTACTTTCAGAGGAGGAGGAGGATGTCCCCTCTGAGGAGGAGGAGGTAGAGGAAGGAGAGTGGACGAAGCTCAAGAACAGGATCCCAATTCCACCCTTCTTTGATAAGTTCTTGTCCTTTTTGATAGCTGAGGCATGTAGATCCTTACAGCTGAAGGAAGAGCTGCCTGTTGAGACAGTGGCTGTCAGTCCAGTTCTGTCTGTGTTCTCCTCTGCTCCAAAATGTTTTCCAGGTTTTGTTCATTGTGACCAAATTATTGAGCAAGAATGGGCTGGTGTGGATCAGAGAAAAAATCTTCCCAACCAAAAAACTAGGAATTATCCTTTTTTAGGAAAAGATGTAGCAATTGGGAATGTCTCCCTCTGTCAGACAAGGCAGTTTATAATTCTATAAAGCACACCACCCTACACCACCCTTCCAATCGAGGGTGCTGTGGCACTGTCTGATTCACATGACAAGCGGATGGATACCTCATGCAGGAGGGCGTTCGTCTCAAGAGGCATGAATATTTGTACCTCATATGTTGCTTTTATTGTTGCCAGAGCCTTAAACATTTGGGTCTGTATGTTGTCCTGACTTCATTTCCTCTTATTCAGAAGGTGCAAGCATTTTACAGCTGGTGTCCATGGCTTTCTCCTTCCTTAGTAATTACACTGTGATCAGCTTATGCTAGTCAGCCCACTCGGCCTACCACATTGCATGGGCTATGAGGTCCGTGTGGCTCAGTAATTGGTCTGCTGATCAAGCTTCAGAGTTGAAGCTGTTCAGCCTTGGGAAGTTTGCTGTTTGGCTCAGGCCTGGATTCTGTCCTGCAGGATGTGTAGGATAAGAAGGGCCACCTCCTAGTATCTAAACAGCAATGCAAGGCCACAGCTCCTCAACGGGGTCAGGCAATGGTCGGCACAGGTAGTCTTGGGGGGGGGGTATCGACACTTTGGAACCCAAAGAAACTGAGGTGCCTATTCAGGCAATGGAGGATATGGCAACAGAAGCTCCTTTCCTAGGCACCATAGAGGAGGACCAGCAGAAAGGCCTGGTATCTCACAATGATGGTACGCGGGGGCCCATCACTGCCCCCTTCCTCTTGGTGGAAGACTGCAAGAATTTCTTGAAAGATGGGCCCAAATAACATCTGACACCTGGGTTCTGGAAATCCTTCACCTGGGCTATGCCATAGAATTCTTAACAGTTCTTCAAGGGGACGTTTTCTGCTGTCTCCGGTTTCAAAGCAAGTGGCAAGACGCCAGGCAGTGTCCGCCACTCTACCACATCTCATTCAAATTGGGGCCATCGTCCCGGTTCTTCCAAACAAGCAGGGTCAAGGGTTTTACTCCCTCTACTTCATAGTTCCCAAGAAGTCCAGGGTTCAGGCCCATTTTGGATCTGAAGCATCTGAACAAGTTTGCGTGTCACAAGATGTTCAAGATGGAGTCTCTGAGGTTGATAATCCGGGTTGTTAAACTGGGGGACTTCTTAGCCTCAATGGATCTGGTGGATGCTTACCTCCACATCCCGATCCGTCAGTACCACCAGAAGTACCTTAAGTTCTCGATATTGGGCCAACATTTCCAGTACAAGACACTTCTGTTCGGCCTTGCATCAACAGCCCCTTGAGTTTGCTCAAAGGTATTGATTGTTCTGGTGGCTCAGCTATGACAGGAGTGTCATCATGTCTGCCCTTATGTGGACAACCTGCTCATCCGAGCACCAGCAATGCTTCTTACGAAGAGGTCGGTGTCCAGTGTCACAAACTCTCAGCAGGTCAGCCCTCTACTCCCAAAGTGCCAACCTCTGAGCGTAGAATTGTGAACAGAACAAGGTAACCCTCTTGTCTGTTTTGTGGGTTCGAGTCACCTTAGTCCCAAGTTCTGGAGGGATTCAAACTGATAACCTCTTGTTAGCGTACCCAATTATCAGGCTCTGATAATTCTGTCTTTTGGGGGGGGCAGATATCTTTGCCTATGGGCATCTAACCAGGTATTTCAAAATGAACCCTTAGAACCCTGTGCAAGACCTAGAGAACTCTTATCTGTTTCCCAGTTTGGTACCACAGTAAGTTTATGCACAGTGTCAACTATAACCATTTAAGCTTCACTTATATAAAAAGAAGTTTCAAGGCACACCAGGCAGTTTCTGTTTTTAAAATATATATTTTTACTTTAAAATAGGTAAAATATGAAAACAGTAAACTACAGAATAAGATATCCCAACACATACAGCCTTAAAACAAAATAAGTTTTAAAAGTGCAAATTCCTACAATCCATACACTGACTGGTCTTGGCTAATTGTATTCTTACTTTCTTAATCTTTCAGTGCTTCGATGTTCCCTTCTCTCTCTCTCTCCCTCCCTCCATATCTCTCTCTCAGTCAGAAAATGAATGTCTCTCTGTAAGGTCTGCTCAGTATATTTCAAAGCAGTCTTGAGCTGGTCTTCTCTCTGAGGTCACCAAACTCTGCCTTGGTGTATTAAAATTTATATTTTATAAAACAGGATGTTCTACTAAGATATTAAAAAAAAAAAAAAAAAAAAAATAGATGACTTAATGAATTGTCTCTCTTCATGTGATTTGCTAAACTGGTCTGTGATCTGCTTCACCTGGACATCGAAAGTGTCTTTGGTGTAATTCACTGTATAATCTAAGCAAATGCTTATTGGACTTTACTAATTTAATCTGGGACCTGCTTTACCCAGACAACAAAGCCTCTTTGATGTAATTCACTGGCTTCCTGGGAAGATACCCAAAACACAGGCCTTTACCCCTTTTTCTTATGACACCTAGTGCAAATCAACGGATTTCCCTGAGGGCATTATAAAATGGTTATATTGGTTCCTGTCTTCAAAGCAAATTGACAAGGGAATTGCATTTTAGATATCTGTAGTTTCAACTACCTCCTGTCCTTTGACCTTATCACTGGGGGATGATGTGTCAATTTCAGCAAGCCAGCATTTCCTTCTGGCAGACAGTCCATCACACTTTTTTTTTTTTTTTATATTTACAAAATATTAAACATGGATCAGAACCAGCTGTCCAAGTGTGACAATTCCTCCCCACCTAGACTGAATTTGGGGGCTCTATCCCCCTGCATGGGATGAGCTTCCCAAATCAGTTCATTCCTCATAGACCCTGGACAGCCCATCTGAGTTCTGATTTTGTTTTCTAGCCCTATGTAGAATGGTCATGTCATATCCTTGCAAAGCAAGACTCCATCTTAGCAAGCGACCATTGTTTTTCCCCATCTGCGTCAGCCAAACCAAGGGGTTGTGGTCAGTCTGTACCACAAAATGCTGCCCATACAAGTATGGCTCCAATTTCTTTAGGGTCCACACTATGGCCAGACATTCCTTTTCCACCTTGGAATATGCCTGCTCCCTGGGAAGTAACTTTTTACTCAGGTAGGCTATTGGGTGATCCCTCCCCTGGCTGGATGTGTGACTCAGTACTGCCCCAATACCCACGTCTGAGGCATCAGTCTGAACCATAAAGGTTTTACTATAATCCGGACTTGTCAAAACAGGAGCACTGCACAGTACCTCCTTTTTAGTTTGGAAAAAGCTTCCTCACAGGCTGGGCCCCAGGTAATTTTCTTGGGCATCCTTTTCTTTGTCAGGTCAGATAGGGGAGCAGCCAGGGCACTGTAATTGGGTACAAATTATATATAGTACCCTGCTGTCCCGAGAACTCCTGACCTGCTTTTGAGTTTCTGGTCTGGGCCATGCCTGGATTACCTCTGTTTTTATTTGGTTAGGATGGAGCTGTCCCTGGCCTACCACATGCCCGAGGTATGCCACTTCTCCCATGGCCACCTGGCACTTCTCGGCTTTGACAGTGAGCCCGGCCCTCTGTATCCTGCCCAACACTTCCCTAAGGTGAGATAGGTGTTCCAGCTGGTACTAAAGATGGCAGTCTCACCCAGGTACGCCACTGCATATTCCTCAGCACCATTTAACACCTGGTTCACCAACCTTTGGAAAGTGGCCGGGGTGGTGTTCATTCCGAGAGGCATTTCTTGAAACTCAGATAAGCCTATCAGAGTGATGAAGGCTGACTTTTCCCTAGCCCTGTCCGTCAGCTCTCCCAATACCCTTTTGTCAGGTCAGTGGTCGTAAGGTAGGTCGCCCCTCCCAACTTGTCCAGGAGTTCATCCGTCCGGGGCATCGGGTGGGCTTCTGACTTCGTAACTGTATTCAGTCCACGACAGTCTACACAGAAATGAGTTGAGCCATCTGGCTTGGGTACAAGGACTACGGGTGAGGCCCAGGGACTGTGGGATTTCTGGATTACCTCAAATCCAGCATCTCCTCCACTTCGCTCCTAATGTCCTTTTGGACAGCCTCTGACACCTGATATGCTGTCCACTGCCGTATGGGCGTCTGTGTCCCTGTCTCCACATCGTGTGTCGCTAAGGGGGTTAGTCCAGGCTTGGCGCTAAACAAGGGGGCAGAGTCTGCTAAAACCTCCCTTACTTTCTGGATCTGGCCTGGGATCAGCTGGGGAGACAGTTTTACTGCCTCCATAGAGGACTCCCGCTTACTCTCTTCCAGCAAGTCCAGAAGGGTGTCTCCTTCGTCTGTTCCCTCCCCATGACTACACACCGCGAACACCATGTCAGCCCTATTGGCATATGGCTTCATCATGTTGACATGGTACATCCTTTCTGTCTATGGTCAGGTAACTCCACAATGTAGTTCACATCATTTACCTTCCTAACCACTTTGTACGGTCCTGCCCACTCATCCTGCAGCTTGTCTTTCTGGACTGGAATAAGGACCATGACTTCCTAGTCCACTATGTATGAGCGAGCTCTGGCTCTGCGGTTGTACCACACTTTTTGTTTCTGTTGGGCAGCTGCCAGGTTGCTCTGGGCTGTCCCCATAAGCTCCTTCAGCCTTTCCCTAAACCTAAGGACGTAATCCACAATGGGAGTTCCCTGGGTGGCGTGCTTGCCTTCCCAGTCCTCCCGGATCAAGTCTAGGGGCCCACGTAGCCGGTGTCCATATAAGAGTTCGAAGGGGGAAAATCCTGTCAACTCTTGGGGCACCTTTCTGTATGCAAACAACAGGTGGGGAAGGTATTTCTCTCAGTCCCTCCTATGCTGTTCAGCAAACGCCCGGAGCATTGACTGTAGGGTACCATTGAATCGTTCCACAAGCCCATTTGCTTGTTGGTGATACGGTGTTTTGCATCTCTGCACCACCCCACACTTCTCCCATAAACATTTCATAAGGTCCGACATGAAGGAACCCCCTCGATTGGTGATAACCTCCTGCGGAAACCCAGCATGGGAGAAATTCCCAAGTAAGGCATCTGCCACTTTGTCTGTCCACTGAGAGGATAGGGCGACTGCCTGTGGGAACCAGGTGGCATAATCCACTACAGTCAGGATGAATCTCTTCCCTGAGGAGCTGGGGGTATTTAAAGGCCCCACAATGTCCATTCCCACCCTCTGGAATAGCTCCTCCACTATGGGCAATGGAATCAGGACGGCTTGGGTTTTCTTGCCACCGGAGACAAGACCTGCAGTACTCCTTCACCTGCTGGGTGAAGTTAGGTCAGTAAAAATTCTGGGCCAACCGCTGCACAGTGCGCCTTATTCCCAGATGACCAGACAAGGGAATATCATGTGCAATTTTGAGCAACTGCTCATGATACTCCTCGGGAATTACGAGCTCCCTGCCTAGCATCCCTCCCTCTGTCTGTATTGCCTGTGTATGCATAAGTCCATTTTCCTAATAAACCTTATGTCTGCCGTTACCTCCCTGTGCTCCGTCAGAGTCTGTTCAAGCCCTCAGCTTCTCTAAACTAGGGTCACTTCTCTGAGCAGCTGTAAACCCCTCACACAGTCCCAAGGCATGGGACAGCAGGGTTTTAAATAATTGATTAGCATTTTTTTTTCTTGGGGATGATACTAACTGTACAGAAAGTATTTATATAGATTTTCTAGAAGTGCTGTGTTTAAGCACAGTGAGGCAAGAGCTATGCATTTTCACAAAGTTTTAGCACTTTTATGAGCAAAACGCTTATCAATTTTTAGAGTTAAATAAAACCCTGGACAGGTTCCCTTCAGTCGCTAAACTAGGGTCCCTAGCGCTAGCAACAGGGCCCTCAGGATCACTGTCAGTTCCAACCCTCTGACAAGGGGCCACTTCTCCCTCTTCAGAGTAACCCTCTGTAGCTGTGTGGTTACTTGCTACTGGAGAAATTTCTACCCCCAATTTTATCAGTCTACCCATCTGGAGACACAGGCTGGGGAACCAGCCCCTCTGTGGTTTCCACACAGGTTTCTGTGGGGTTCAGGGAGCTACAATTTTCCCTTGCTGCTTGGCTACGGGTAACTGCACCTACTATCCCCTGCTGGAGATTATTATTATTATTAAGCTTTTGTTAACCGGGTAGGTACACTAGACAAAACATATGCCTATTTACAGGTACGACCCGGGAGAGTACAGGAAATACAATTTCAAAATACATTTGACAACTCTGGTACAGATACATTCAGTATACAGAGTCGGAGCATGCATAAAATGATCAAGTAGTTACACACAGTAGGACTTGTGCTTTAAGAAACGAGTAGTGCAGTACATAAAAGTAGAAGTATAAAAAATACTATTGTATTTACAACTGTGGGACCCCAGTAAGGAGGGCCCCCCAGTACTGATTATGTATAACTTGTATGACCCCAGAAAAGTGGAGCCATGGTCAAGGCCATGCCCAGCGCAGAGTCCAGGATAGAGGCAGCACATACCAAGCCTCACCCCAGAGCCGGTGCCAGGTGAAATCATGGGGGCTTTGGACAATCACACACAGAGGAAAGCTTCAGGTGGTTCCATAGGGAGGATCTGAGGTATCCTTGTGAGGGAGAGGAGCGGATCCTTGTTACCCAGGATCACATCCACTGCTAATGTTTTGGCTACAGCCACCTGTTGCACAGTTCCCCCTGTTTCACCCCAGTCTATGAGAACACTAGCCAGTGGCCATGTTTTCTCTTCACCAGTAAACCCTTGTACAGTGATGTATTTATTGGGTATAAGCTGACCAGATCCCCCTTTTCCAAGGTCAGGGATGCCCCTGTGTCTCTTAACCCCTGCGTCTGTACACCATTTGCTATGACTGGGTGCATGTGTTCCCTCATGTTCACTGGCATGCTCCCAGGGACACACAAACACCCCACTTCTTTTTTAGCACCCTGTTGTGTATTGTGGCTCGCCTTTTTGGGACACTGGCAATATGCCCAGTTTCTTTACACAACCAACAATGCATTTCTTACTTCAGAGAAGTCTTTTCGTTGAAATTTGTGGTTAACTGGTTTCGGTGGAGGCAGTGAGGGTTTTAGCTGCCCTGAAGGCACACTGTTTCCTTTCTGCGCTGCCACACTCTCCCCATTTGCTCTCAGAGCTGGTCTGCTCTTGGCATAGCCGTTCGAGAGTTCCACAGCCTCTTGCACTGTTTTGGGATCTCGGTCCTCTCGCCATGTTATTAGCTCTGCTGGGCATGCCCAATAAAACTTTTTTTTTTTTTAACTTTATTTTTATATAGTTTCATATGTAATCATACAGATGACAGTTTCCATGTGTAAGACAAACCATAAATAGCATTATATAAACCACAGAGAAAAGATATCTTAATCCTAGGAGGGTTGCATCCTAAACATTTTGATATCACATTGGAGGGGATTAACTAAATTACAAGCTAATAAGTATATAAAACACACAAAAAAGTGCTGTGGTATTGAGCCCATGAGCAGTATGGCTAATTGCACTACAGCTAAAGTGATGAATTTTAAAGTTCCAAAAAGTCCTCGCCCCTCCAGGGGCTAAAGGCACCATATTATTCTCCTAAAGAAAAAATAATAATCATAAGTATTATTATTATTATTAAGGCAGCAAATGCATAATGCACCAGAATATCATTTGTACTTAAGCTACTAATCTTGAAGATATTATTTAAACTTCTAATGGTTGTGTAAAGCTGCATTATTGGGCTATTACAAAATCGGAACCCCAAGGAACGGCATAAAAAATGGTACCACATTTAAACTTTGCCCTTAAACGGCCATCTTAAAGAATATTTTCCAAGACTGAAAGTCAACAAGAAATTTCCTCCAGTGTTAGAATTGCAACAGGGTTACAGAACTAGATTAAATACTGAAAAGTACTTGAATGAATTCAGTTTTCTCCATCCTCTTCTGAATCTAAGGCCACTTCTCCTGGTTCTCGTTGATGGCGCTGCTTACATATTGGGATGACCACTTTCCGCCTCCGAAGAGTCCGAAAAGAGCCAAACTTTCCCATCGTGGACCACCCTTAATCTGGCTGGATAAATGATCGCATGCATTACCGATGCTTCCCGTAGCTGTTTCCGAACTTCATCAAACTTTTTCCGGCGCAATTGTGTTGCATAGCTAAGATCATGAAACAAATAAACGGCTCTGTCATCTTGCATTAACGGTGCATCTTGTCTGGCCAGGCGCAAAATCCTGTCTCTGGTGCCAACACCATCAGTGATCAGCAGCAGCAAAGTATGTGGGTTCTCCAGATCCTCTTTGTATCCACGAGGGGTGATACGATGTACTTTCTGTAAGTTCGACTCAAGATTCTGTCCATTGGGTAGTAATTTAGATTCAAGCCAGTCTCTCAAAAACATAATAGGATGATCTCATTCAATTCCCTCTGGCAGGCCTAGAATTCTAATGTGTGCCGAGCGGGCCTGATTCTCAAGTGTTTCCAACCTGGCTCTCATGTGAGTTTTCGTTGATTAGAAGGGAGGTTGCCGCTGCTGCTAAATGTTTGCCTTTTGGTGTCCGATACCTCCGTTTGCAGCCCGTCTACAGTCTTCTCCACAACCGAAATTCTGGTGGCAAATGTATCTGTTTTATTATTTAGATCAGCAACAGGCATGATTAGCCTTTGTAGTTTGTGACCGATTGAAGTCATAGTCTCCTCGGGAGCCTGATGTATCGTGGCCTGCACTTCCAAACCAGGCTAAGCCACCTGAGGAGTCCCAGATGTCTTGTTGCCAGATCCACCACCTTTATCGTTCCTCGGGTTGCCCATTTTAGGTTTATTTATCTCCTCCGTCAATCTGAAGTATTTATTTTTCTGAATACCGACCTTAAAAGGGAGATTTTTGATAATTTTAAAGTGTCTGGTGCAGAGCTGACTAAACTTGCTGCCACTCAGCTCTGGCTTCACAGCCCCCCCCCCCCAATTAAACTGTTCTAATAAAATCACGTTTTCAGTTTTATCAATAGAGTTTGCCTCAATTCCTTCCCACCGTTTTAAAAACTGATATTGTTTGAGTGGCTAGCTCCTCGTAGCTCATATCAGGGCTTCTCCTGAGCTTGTGGAATTTAGCTCTGTATGATTCAGCCGTTAATTCAAACTTTTTTAACAGTGCAGCTTTTAGCTTGCTGTAATCATTGCTGTCCTCATTATCCATTTGACCCGATGCATCTCGAGCTTTCCCGGTTAGTAGCGGGGATAGCTTGAAGCTCCAGGACTCTCTAGGAATTTTAGCCTGAATACAAACTTTTTCAAAAGAATTTAAAAATGCATCCATGTCCTCACCCTCTTTAAACTCTATTAATTTGGGGTTCCAATTTGTAACCCAGTCCTGCAGTCTCAGTTAAACCCAAGCCACTTACCTGCTCTGGTGCCGCTGGTCGGAGTTGTATCTTCTCCAGTTCGTGTTGCCTCTGGCGCTCCTGCTCCTCATGGTCTGCATCCTGGCGTTCTCATTCTCTCTCCTCTTCTGCAGCTCGCTGGCGCTCGCGCTCCTCACGGTCTGCCTCCCTCTGCTATCGCTCTGCCTCTCGGTGCCCTCCTGTTTCTCTCGCTTCCTCTTCTCCTGGAACTCCAGCTCCATCCTGTGCAACTCAGTTTGCAGCCTGAGTACTTCTGGATTCAGGATACTGATGACCATCCCTTGCTGCTGTGGCCCCTCACTGACAGTGGCCCTGCTGTCCTCCTCACTGGACCTGGACACAGCACTGGCCGCTTGGCCTGCCACACTTGAGGTTTGGTCCTTTTCAGTCACGGTCAGTGACTCATTGCTCTGGGTATCTGCTACCATCAGGGCCTGTGTGAGGTTCTGCTTTTTGGCTGTCACCTTGAACGGGACTCCTTTGTCCCCGCACAACTGCTTTAAATATTCTACAGTGTGCTTGCTATAGTTGGAAGCCATCTTTCCTGACTACTGCTACTCTGACTGGCACTTTAGAAAAAAAAAATAAAATGGGTAGGAACTTGACTGTAAGCCAAGGGTATAGTTCTGTTTCCTTTTGAAATAAAGCACTGCCTTTCTTTTTTCCAGGTGAGCTGAACAGTCTCAAGCTGACGCACTGTACAAAAAAGCTTATACCACCAAACTTTTTATGCCGGCGCTGCCAACCAATCTGTCACAAACTCACTCAGCAGGTCAGTCCTCTATTCCCAAAGTGCCAACCTCTGAGCATAGAACTGTGATCAGTGAACAGAACAAGGTAACCCTCTTGTCTGTTTTGTGGGTTCGAGTCACCTTAGTCCCAAGTTCTGGAGGGATTCAAACTGATAACTGGGTATGCTAACAAGAGGTCATCAGGCTCAGATAATTCGGTCTTCGGGGTGGGCCAGATATCTGTGCCTGTGGGCATCTAACCAGGTATTTCAAAATGAACCCATAGAACTCTATGCAAGGCTTAGAGAACTCTTATCTGTTTCCCAGTTTGGTACCACAGTAAGCTTATGCACAGTGTCAGCTATAACCATCTAAGCTTCACTTATATAAAAAGAAGTTTCAAGGCACACCAGGCAGTTTCTTTTTTTTTTTTAAAATATATATCTTTACTTTAAAATAGGTAAAATAGGAAAACAGTAAAATACAGAACAAGATATCCTACACATACAGCCTTAAAAACAAAACGGGTTTTAAAGGGGCACTGTCGGCTTTGCTTCTTGTTTTTTCGTCTGCTTGCTAGAGTCTGACTCTGTGCACCTATATATAACTTATCACCTAAATAAACTCCCTACGTATGCCACAGTGGTGATCGATTACCAGATTTTTCAATTTTTGGACATTTCTTCATTCCAGCGGCTGACAGAAAAACCCTCGTCCCCCGGAAGCAGTGGTATGCTGAGAGCGCGCCTGTGACACGAAGCGCCGGCATTAACATAAGTTTTTTTTTAACATGCCCACACTAAAGAGTTGCTTGCAGCATGTTTTGCAGTATACTGAATTAAAGTTGCTGTTTTTTTTTTTTTTTTTTTAAGTAAAACCGAGCACTGGTAGTGCCAATAAAAACATTTAAACACTGCCGCCGAAATCCCGCGCCTGCATGAATGTGGGCTGTTCCTGCGCATGCACAGGATCTGTGTTCTGTCCCACTACTGTGCAAAATAAAAAACCCTTCCCGAATGTGCCTGTTTCCAGGGCAGCTGCACATGACACTCTTGACAGAATAAGAGTGTCTTCACATGCTGAAAGGAGCGCGCCAACTGATTGGGAGCACTCCCTCAATCTGTAATAGGTAATTAGTTGTCATGTGTTGGCATAGTGAGCATCTCTTTAGGTATGTATAAACTCTTGGACCTGCCCATGTAGAGTACAGTACTTTGCATTTTAGACCAGGAATATAGTGACAGACTATTGAGTGAATGACTCTGTATTCACATGGCATTATTTCCATTCATTACATTTGATAACCTTAAATACAGATACCATATTCCTTGTACAGATCATGAAGACTTGCACACATGAGGGGTTTGGGTTGAGAAATGGGGGATTTGTTTTAGTGTTGGGAAATGCTAGGCTAAGTACTACACCTAGGGGTGAGGAATCTTGGTCTCGGAGATCACTGCTGCACCACACAGGGTGACAGCATAACTGAGGAAAAGGATCTTGGGGTAACGGGGCAGCACACGTAAGCCAGGCGGGCAAGTAGAGAACAAAAACACAATGATGGGATGTGTTAAGAGAGGCCTACAGGGCAGGTGAAGGAAGGTGCTTCTCTGTAAAAGGCCCTTGTTGGGTCACAGCTGGCGCAGCACATTCAGTTCTAGGCACTGCAGTACAGAATGGACATTGAAGAGCTACAAGGAGAGATTAGACATACAGTGCACCAACCTTTTCATGGATAATAGTGGTGTATAATAGAGGTGTGTCATGTTGCATTGGTAAAATATTGGAAAATTAGCACAGGACTACATTTAGTTATCAGCTATTCAGTGTTTTTTGTACAGTTTGGTAACAAAAATACAGTGTGACTAAATGCTTGTTTAGTTCATTTCTCTGTATAAACTTTTTGTATTAGATTTCCAATAAAAACACACAAAACAAGTGTACAATAGGCAGGACTTAGACATAGACATACAGGAAAACAAACCCACATAAAATAACAAAAAGGTGCAATCTCTTATATATTTTAATTAGTCATTCAAAAAAATATTAGTCTTTTCTTCTATAGTTTATGATCAGACTAATAATAAAAGGGGGGAACAACTTCCCAGCATACTGCGTGTTCAAGACCTAGGCTCTAATACTATTCAAATACAAACTCTGGTTGAGCATCCTGACTCGAGTATTTGCATCCACAAGGAAATTTCTGCAGAGTCAACACATCTTAATTGCAGTAGTTCTCCTCAGTTTGGCAAATTTTCACTTGCTTCTAGTCAAGAAAATTGTAGAGTTAATCAAAAATCTTCTAATAAAAGAAGGAGAGATGTTCAGGTGGACTCGCATGAGGAAGGTTGGGAAAATGTTCCCAAACGTAAATACAAAAAAGGCAGACATACTGATCTTGTTCATTTTACACTATCAACAGTTTCATCTGAAGTAAATTTAAATGATAACCATATTTCAAATAACATATTTTTGTTTGCCAAATGAACAAATGGAGCATGTAATTCCGACGGAATCTTCTACAAATCTGCCAGCTATTATCATTGGAGATTCAATCGTGAAATATATCAATTCTTACATGACAAATTCTGAAAATAAAGTGTCAGTGTTTCTTTTCCCGGAGCCAAAATTGAAGATACAGTAGACAGGATAGATTCACTTATATCAGGCCCCTCTAGTGTTATCTTACATGTGGGTACAAACAGTGTTGGCCACACTGATGAGAAGGACATTTGTCTAGAATTAACTCAATTAGGAAATTAAAATGAAAGCTAAAAACTAATGTTTTTATTTCTAGCTTACTACCTATTCCAAGAGCTAGGATAGAAACGAATCACACTATAGAAATTAATGCCAGACTTTCAAATTGGTGTCCTCTAGGCAATCTAGTTTTCATTGATCATTGGAAACATTTTTTATTTTTAATCAAAGTTATTTTGCTAAAGACGGTATGCATCTAAATCTACTGGGAGCCATGAATCTATGCAATTCCTTTTACTCTTATATTCCCTCGATTACTTTAAACTAGCATCTTGGGGGGGAATATGAAGGCAACTGTTTCCTCGTTATCACCTTTTTATGTTCATGTTAACAAAAATAAACAAGACCTAAAATTTACGTTGTCGAATGCCCGAAGTTTGGTTAACAAAACAAATGAACTACATCTAAGAGTCAGTACTGAAAAGCCCGATGATATAGGCATTACAGAAACCTGGTGGTCTAGTGAGCAGGCATGGGAAACTTGTATCCCAGGCTACTCATTATTCCATTACAGCAGATCAAACCGGAGAGGTGGCGGTGTAGCATTCTTTATAGCCTCGTCTGTGTGTGTATTTGAAAAATCTCCCAAAATTAAAAAAGATCACTCTTTGGTGGAATCTGTTTGGCCTTGACTTAAACATCAAACACTGATTTAATTTTGGGTCTCTGATATAGACCACCTGACTCAAAACCAGAAATATTACATGATATTATTGGGGAAATGTCATCAGCTGCAGAACTAGGAAATATCTTATTTATGGTTGACTTTAATTTGGGTGACATAAATTGGTCAAATAATTCTGCCAAAACTAAATCGTCAAAAATCTTCTTGAACTCTTGTTTGGAAACACAGAAACATAGAATTTGACGGCAGATAAGGACCGCTTGGCCCACCTAGTCTGCCCATTTTCCTACCTAACAGATAAGCTGCAGATCCTAATTAACCAACAGCTTACTTCCTCCTACCCCCCACTAGGACTGCCTTATGTCTGTCCCATGCATTCTTGAATTCCCCACTGTTCTTGACTCCACAACCTCCTCAGGGAGGCTGTTCCATGCATCCACAACCCTCTCTGTGAAAAAATACTTCCTCACATTACCTCTAAGCCGCCCCCTCTATCTTAAATTGTGCCCCTTGTTCTGCACATCTCTTTTCTGAAAGATGCCACCCTCTTGGACTTTGTTGATTCCCTTGAGGTACTTGAAAGTTTCTATCATGTCCCTCTCTCCTCCTTTCCTCAAGGGTATACATATTAAGCTCCTTTAGTCTTTCTTCATATGTCTTCTGGTGCAGACCCTGCACCATTTTGGTTGCCCTCCTATGGACAGCTTCTACTCTATGTCTTTGCGGAGATGGGGTCTCCAGAACTGCACACAGTACTCCAGATGGGGTCTCACCAACTGTCTGTACAGAGGGATAACAACTTCCTGTTTTCTGCTATTGATGCCTCTCCCTATGCATCTCAGTATCCCCCCAGCCTTCCTTACTGCCTTCTCACATTGCTTGCCCACCTTTAGGTCATCTGATATAATTACCCCCAGGTCCCTTTCCATTTTTACTGTTGTCAGTATCTCACCCCCCCATTGTGTACTCTTGCCCTGGGTTTTTGTTTCCCAGGTGCATTACCTTGCACTTCTTTGCATTTAATCTGAGCTGCCATACATTTGACCATTCCTTCAACCTTGCCAAGTCCCTTCTCATCCTTGCCACTCCATCTGGTGTAGCAACCCTGTTGCAGATCTTTGTGTAATCTGCAAAGAGACATACTTTTCCTTCCTGTTCCTCTGCAATGTCACTTAAAGACGTTAAAAAGGACCGGTCCCAGTACTGAACCCTGCGGTACCCGACTAGTAACCCTCCTTTCTTCACTGTGGACTCCATTTACTACTACCCTTTGCGTCCTGTTGTCTAGCCAATTTTTTATCCAGGCTACCACCGTGGGACCCACTCCAAGGCTGGCTAACTTGTGTATTAATCTTTTGTGTGGGACTGTATCAGATGCCTTGCTAAAATCTAGGTAAGCCATGTCCACAGCCCCTTCCTGGTCTACTACTTTGGTCACCCAGTCAAAGAAATCTATTAGATTCGTCTGACGCGACCTTCCCATCGTGAATCCATGCTGCCTTGGGTCCTCTGCCCCACTGTCCTCTAGGTGCTCAGCAGTTCTTTCCTTCAGAAGTGATTCCATCATTTTACCTACCACTGAGGTCAAACTAACTGGTCTGTAGTTTCCTGCCTCTGTCCTGCTCCCACTTTTGTGAAGAGGAATCACAAGTTGGAGTGGAATTTAATTCAGCATATTTCATTCCCAACCTGTGAATCAAATATTTTGGACATTGTCTTAGGTAGTGATCCTATAACTATTAAAAATTGTCATCCTTCAGCTCCTCTGGGTAACAGTGACCATTGTACTATTAATTTCGAAACTCATCATGTTCAGCGGGAAGCAGACAATATCACAAAAATATTTATTTTTCATAAAACAAACACTATAGCTTTGAATGACTATCTTGCAGCTGTTGATTGGTCTGTTATGTTAAACAATAATAATATCAACAATATGTGGAATTTTTTTACCACAACAATCCTGAATGCTGCTAATAAATTCATACCTAAGGTCACAAAAGAGAAATCGAGTCATCAACCAAAATGGCTTAACCTAAAATTACAGAAATTGGTTCTTCACAAGTTTAAACCCGACTTTTCACCAATGAATAGAGGAGTTCATTGGTGAAAAGTGGGGTTTAAACTTGTGAAGGGGGGGGAGGGATGGGAGAAAAAGCTGTTGAGGGGGGTCCGATTAAAGGAGGGACTCTGTCTCCACTCCCCTGGGGAGCTGGAGGAATGTGGGAAAAGGTTGACTGGTAAAGTGCAGACCAGGGGAAAACAAAATCCCCATGGAAACACGAGCAGGGGAAATGGAAGTTATAGGGAAAGGGTGGAAAGTAGTCCTGCTAAATGCCAGGAGCTTGGGCAATTAAATGCCTGAGCTCCAGGCGATGCTAACTGAGGGAGTGGTGGATATGGCAGCGGTCACTGAGACCTGGGCCACCGCAGGACACGACTGGGACCTGAACCTGGAGGGTTACGCTATGTTCAGGAAGGACAGGGTGGAGGGAAGGGGAGATGGGGTAGCAATAATAGTCAATAATTGCATTGGCATAGGGGGAGTAGAGGAGGCGGAGGGAACCGTGGAGGCGATTTGGGTCACATTGATAACGGGGGGGCAAGAGAGTAAAAATAGGAGTGGTGTATAGACCCCCTGCGCTGGCGGAGGAACTGGAGGAGAGTCTGGTGGCAGATGTTGGGAGACACTGCAGATTGGGCGGGGGAAAGGTGGTGGTGTTGGGGGACCTAAGCATGCCAGAAACAGACTGGGAGACTGTGACATCCTCGGTGGCCAGGGAACAGAGGTTGTTGGATGTCTTTCAAGACGTGTTCCTAACTCAGCAGGTGGGGGAACCGACCAGGGAGGCGTGGGTACTGGATGTGGTCTTGCCAGACAGTGACCAGATTGGGGACCTGGAGGTAAGGGACCCATTGGCAGGGAGTGACCATGCCATGGTCTGGTTCTGCCTGGACCTAGGAGGGGTAGAAGGCTGCATAAAGACGAGGTAACTGACTTCAGGGGGGTGGATTTTAAGGAAATGGAAAGGATCCTTAAGGAGCATTTGGATGTGATTGGGTCAGACATGGACGCTGACAGTAGGTGGGAAATAATCAGGAGAGGGATGCAGGATGCTACCAGCACCTGTGCCAGAGTAAGACGAAAATGCGGTAGGGCCCGAAAACCCTGCTGATGGACCAGGGAGGTCCAGGAGGTGGTGCGGGGAAAGAAGGTAGCCTATAGGCAATTCAGGTGCTCAAGGAGTGACAGGGATCGAGGGGAGTACGAACTGATGGCTAGAAGGGCCACTAGGGTGGGGAGGGCGGCTAAGGCAAGGAAGGAGCAGAACCTGGCCAGGGAAATTAGGAGAGGGAACAAGGGGTTCTTTAGATACATTGGGGAAAAACAAAGGGTGAAGGGGCAGATTAGCAGGATTAAAACAGGGGAGAGATGGACACAAGACCTGGGGGAGCAGGCTGAGGTACTAAATGAGTACTTCACCTCAGTTTTCACCATGGAAAATGGGGGTGCTGCATCATACATGGGAGGAGACAGTGATACTGGGGAGAGGGGGAGGCATCACTGGCAGGAGGGAGGAAGGCTAAGTAGGGAGAAGAGGTAGCGGAGGTGAAAATCACAGCAGAGAGAGTGAAGGAAGCCCTCTGGTCCCTTAAGACAGAGAAAGCACCGGGGCGGATAAATTGCATCCCATAGTGCTGAAGGAACTTGCGGATGTCCTGGCGAACCCTCTGGCGGAGCTTTTCACCATCTCTCTGAGGACAGGGTGGGTGCCCCAGGACTGGAAGGTGGCGCATATAGTGCCTATCCACAAGGGGGGATCAAGGGAGGTGGCAGGGAACTACAGGCCTGAAATCGGTGGTGGGCAAGGTGATGGAAGGCATTGTCAGGAGAGGCTGGGGGGGGACCTGGACAAGTCAGGGTGCCTGGACAATAGACAACATGGATTCGTCCCAGGAAAATTGTGTCGGACAAACCTTGTGGAGTTCTATGACTGGGTGACTAGTGCCTTGGACCTGGGTAGACCAGTGGACGTCCTGTTTCGAGACTTCAGCAAGGCGTTTGACTCTGTTCCTCACGAGGGCCTGTTGGATAAGCTGGGAGAAATGGGGGTGGGGAACCAGATGATCAGATGAATAGACAGTTGGCTACAGGACCGGACCCAGAGGGTCGTAGTTGGCGGGATAGTCTCATCCCCAAGGAGGGTCATTAGTGGGGTCCCACAGGGATCAGTCCTTGGGCCCCTCCTGTTCAACGCCTATATCTCTGACATAAGGACAGGTATCAGCAGTGAGATGAGTCTCTTTGCGGATGACTCAAAACTGAGGGTGGTGGTGGATAGGGAGGAGGGGAGGGTGGCCCTACAGGGGGACCTGGAGGCTCTGGAAAGATGGTCTAGAAAGTGGAAGCTGAGGTTCAGTGCAGGGAAATGCAAGGTACTGCACCTGGGGGCCAGAAACCCGGCCAAGTGCACACCCTGGGAACATGGCAAGTCCTCATGGCTGAGAGGGACCTGGGGGTGGTGGTGATGTCAAGATGAACAGTTTGGAGACTTGTAGGAGGGCAGCAGCCAAGGCCAGCAGGATGCTGGGATACATCGCTAGGGGGATCACCTCCAGAAGGAGGGAAGTGATACTCCCTCTATATAACTGCTTGGTGAGGCCACACCTCAAGTACTGCATGCAGTTTTGGAGGCCACATTTAAAGAGGGACATTAAACACCTGGAGAGGGTCCAGAGGAGGGCAACCAAAATGATTTGGGGCTTGGAGGACAGGACCTATGGGGAGAGGCTTGAAGAGCTAAATATGTACACATTGGAAGAGTGAAGGGACCGGTGGGGACATGATAGAGGTCTTCAGGTACATGAAGGGGGTAAATAGGGGAGGAGCAGTCAGGGTACATCGAAGGAAGGAGGAGGGGGCAACTAGAGGGCATGGGTGGAAGCTGGAGGGGGGAAGATTCAGTGGAGAAAGGTGGAGGTGCTACTTCACTGAGAGGGTGGTGGAGCCATGGAATGCGCTGCCCAGGGGGCTGGTGGAGGCAGAGACGGTGGAGGGGTTCAAGAGGTGGTGGGACAGGTACAGGGGAAGGGTTCTGGAAGCAAAAGCCAGTGCAGCGAGAATATCCGGAACTGGGAAGGGAGAAACCAGAGAAGGCGAGGGGGCAGCAAGGTCAGCTCCCAGGGTGGGGGCTGACCAAACGAGCAGACATGTAAGACCGTTAGGCCGATTCTGCTGGCATTTTAGTTTGTTAGTATGATTAAAAAGAAAAATTGTATAAAAAAATATTCAAATGTGATAGAACCCTAACTGCATTCAGGCATGTTCAAAACATTTGTAAAAAAGAAATCAAAAAGGTCAAAATATCGATGGAAAAATCACTAGCCGAACAAGCTCAAAAGGGAAACTGTAAATTAATATTCAGTTACATCAACTCTAAAAAAAAAAAAAAAAAACGTGCAAGGTTGGCCCTATTAATTCTGGTACTAAGACCTTATATCATCCTAGTGATATGGCTGAATATTTTAACTTGCAGTTTTGTGAGGCCTTCTCTAATAATAATGTAAGTTGTAATGCCACATTAGGTGACCAACCAATTTATAACGTAGGTATACCATCAGAGACTATCAAATCCAAATTGATGGAAGTAAAAAAAAAAAAAAAAAAAAGGATCCTCTGCTGGCCCAGATGGACTCTCTGGTGATTTAATTCATCTAATGAAAGACCATCTTTGTGTTCCTTTAAAAATTCTTTTTGACACAAGTCTAAATACTGGTCTGGTTTCTACTGGATGGAAGCACGCCAATGTAATACCACTATACAAAAAAGGATCTAAAAGTATTTCAGATAACTACTGCCCTATTAGTTTAACTCCAATTTGTTGCAAAATTCTAGAACGAATCATTAAGGATGATCTAATCTTTGCCATTGCAAGATTAGATCAAACTCCTCATGGATTTGTAAAGGGACAATCTTGTATAACTCATTTGATATGTTTCTATGATTATGTTAGTCAAAATTTGGATAAAGGTATTCCTTGTGTCGTCGGTTTTTTCAGTTTGTTTTTAGATTTTAAAAGGTCCTTTGACTGTTCCTCATTGGGCCCTGATACAAAAATTACAGCTCTACAACATTGAACCAGTTCTTGTTAGATGGATTACAAACTGGCTATCTAATAGTATGCAAAGAGTTGTAATAGATGGTCATGTTAGTAGCTGGAAAGATGTTAGAAGTGGTATTCCGCAAGGATCCGTCCTGGCTTCGCTTATCTTTCAGGTCTTTATATTTGACCTATCTACAAATATCAAAAGTAATTCTATCAAATATGCTGATGATTGTAAAATCTGTAATCTGTAGTAGTGAGTCTGACTCAGGAAGACTTAAATTTGCTTGAAACTTGGTCCCAAAAACGGAATCTTTATTTCAATACCTCTAAATGTTGTGTCTTGCACTTGGAAAAAAAGAACCCTAAGCATCAATACTTTCTTTATGACAGGGTGTTAGTAAGGACAGTGAAACAGACCTGGGAATTGCTGTTGATGTAGGGATGACATTTGATTCCCGTATCACTAACACAATAAGTAAAGCAAATAAGATATGGTGGGCAATACGACATAATATTATGTCAAATAACCGAGATGTGCTGCTACCATACAGAGCATATGTAAGACCCCATTTGGATTTTGGTTCACAGTTGTGGAGTCCATACAAAAAAAAAAAGATATGGCTAGAATTGAAAGAGTTCAGAGAAGGATAACTAAACATCTAGTATCCTCCAAAACAATTTCATATCCAGACAGGCTGTCAAAATTCGATCTAATATCACTGGAAGATAGAAGGGCAAGGGGCGATCTCTTGCTTTCATGGGACCTCTTTAATGATGAACATTTGTTTGCTGAAAGTGGTCTTTAAGGTCAGTACTAGAGGTCACCCACTTCAACTGACCAGAAATAAATGTAATACCAAAAAAAGGGCTCACTTTTTCTCTCAACGGATTGTTGAACCATGGAATAAACTGCCACCACTGTAATCATTAGTGATAAAAAGCACGTTTTCAAGAACAGACTTGATATTTTCATAAAATCAAAAAAAAATTCCAAATTGTTAATTGTAGGCCTGAGGCCTTTATGGGCATTTAGCCTTTTTGCCTCATACAGCTTCCTAGTATGATTCCTAATATGATGAAGTATACATAAAAATAAATGTGTATTTCCTTTATCCCGAATGCCTTCCTTAGTTACAATAATTCTTGGTTATTCTCTTATCATCCTTCAAGTCACTTCTATCCCATCCCTTCTTGCTTTTAAGTGAGACCCATTCGCAGTGTGTTTTCCTCCAAAGTGCTAAGTGAAGCTAGGAAGGGAGTCTATTCTTCATAAAAGGCCTCCTCCCTATCCCTAAGAACTAAAGTCAATCTTTCCAAGGCTAATGTATGTATACTTAGACTATGCCATTGCTGGATAGTAGGCACCTCACAACTCACCCACGATTCTGTATGCAGTGCCTGGCTAGCACCAGGAGCACCTCACGCTATCTTGGAAGTGCTTCCCAGTCCCCATTGTTCCCTTATGTCATTCCAGAAAGACCTGTGATCAGGTCCACTCTCAAAAGGATGCCCTCCACCTTTGAAATCTCACCCAGCACCCCGCCCCAAAAAATCTGTAGTTCCTTACATGTCCAGAAGCAGTGCATATAAGTGCCCCTTTCTACTCCACATCTACCACACTTGTGGGAGATCGAGGGGGTGAGCTATATGCACTATCACTGGGGGATAATAAAGCAGAATTTAAAATTTATAAAAAGCTTCTCTAAATCTATTGCAGATCAAAAGTCCCCCCTGTCAGTCTAACAAGAGTTGCCAGTTCTCTTTTTTGATAGTATAGCCTAAATCTGTCTCCCAGAGTTGTTTAACCTTAAAGGTATAGTCTGGATAATCCTGTTTCCCCAACTTCGCTGCTTTCTGAATAAAGCCCTTAGAGTCCTTTGGGACCCTATTAATTAGGGCCTCTATCATATCGCATCCTGGCAGCTGTACCTTATCTTGTCCCAGTTTTTGTATAAAGGCCCTAAACTGCCTATATCGGAATAGTTGATGTGCACATAATCCTAGCTCTTGAACAGTATCTCCTAGCGGGTACAACACCCCATTCTTTAGGAGGTCTCCTATAGTCTTTACCCTTTTGTTCTCCCACTCCCGAAAGCCTCTGTCCTCCAGTCCGGGAAGAGAAAAAGGATTCCCCAACACCGGGAGCAAAAAAGTTTCTCCCTTAATACCCTTCTTTTTCCTAAGACTCTCCCATGCCTCTAGCACCGTCCTCACCAACGGGTTACCACCCCTCTAAGTGTAATAGGCTTTAGGGCCCTTGCTATGCAAATATGCCGATAACCAGCCCTCACAGCCCCATTGATCCAAGTCTATCCAACTGGCTACTGCAGGTCGATGCGCCTAGTCCGCCACATACCTTTGCTGAATAGAGGGGTGATAATTCACAAGGTCTGGGAAATTGAGCCCCGGCCCCCGCGTCGACTCTGCCTTCGGTCGTTTATCTCACCAAATCTAGGGAAAATTTTCTCCAGCCTATTTATATCCCCTGTGACCAAGCCCACCGGCAACATTTGCATAGGGTACAATAGCCTACATAGAAACATAGAATTTGACGTCAGATAAGGACCGCTTGGATCACCCAGTCTGCCCATTTCCCTACTTGATGGATAAGCTGCAGATCCTAGTTAACCAGCAGCCTACTTCTTCCTACCCCCACCCCCTAGAATTGCCTTATGACTGTCCCATGCATGCTTGAATTCCACCACTGTTTGTGACTCCACAACTCCTCTAGAAGGACGCTCCATACATCCACCACCCTCTCTGTGAAAAATACTTCCTTAAATTACCTCTGAGCCGCCTCATCTATCTTCAAATTGTGCCCCTTGTTCTTGCAATCTTTTTTTTTTTTTTTTTTTTGAAAGATGCTATCCTCTTGGACTTTGTTGATTCTCTTGAGGTACTTGAAAGTTTCTATCATGTCCCCTCTCCTCCTTTCCTCGAGGCTATACATATTAAGCTCCTTAAGTCTCTTCATATGTCTTCCAGTGCAGACCCTGCACCATTTTAGTTGTTCTCCTCTGGACAGCTTCCATCCTGTCTGTCTTTGTGGAGATTGGTCTCCAGAACTGCACGAGTACTCAGACGGGTCTCACTAGCTGTCTGTACAGAGGGATAATAACTTCCTGTTTTCTACTGGTGATGCCTCTCCCTATGCATCCCAGTATCCCCCAGCCCTCCTTGCTGCCCTCTCACATTGCTTGCCCACCTTTAGGTCATCTGATATGACTACCCCCAGGTCTCTTTCCATTTTTGTTGTTGTTAGTATCTCACCCCCCATTGTGTACTCTTCCCCTGGGTTTTTGTTTCCCAGGTGCATTACCTTGCACTTCTTAGCACTGAATCTAAGCTGCCATACATTTGACCATTCCTCTAACCTTGCCAAGTCCCTTCTCATCCTTTCCACTCCACCTTGTGCATCAACTCTGTTGCAGATCTTTGTGTCATCTGCAAAGAGACATATTTTTCCTTCCAGTCCCTCTGCAATGTCGCTTATAAAGACATTGAAGAGGACTGGTCCTAATACTGAACCTCATGGTACCCACTACTAACCCCCTTTTTTCAGCGTGGACCCATTTACTATTACCTCTGTGTCCTATTCTCCAGCCAATTCTTTACCCAGGCTGTCATCTTGGGACCCACCCCAGGCTGGCTAACTTGTATATTAATCTTTTGTGTAGGACTGTGTCAAATGCCTTGCTAAAGTCTAGGTAGGCCATGTCCACAGCCCTCCCTGATCAACTACTTTGGTCACCCAGTCAAAGAAATCTATCAGATTTGTCTGGCATGACCTTCCGCTGTGAATCCATGCTGCCTTGGGTCCTGTGCCCTCTGGCCTCTAGATATTTAACAGTTCTTTCCTTCAGAAGTGATTCCATCATTTTCCCTACCACTGAGGTTAAACTAACAGGTCTGTAGTTTCCTGCTTCTGCCTTGCTCCCACTTTGTGAAGGGAATCACATCTGCCCTCCTCCAGTCCTCGGGTACCACCCCATCCTCCCGTGATTTGTTAAAGAGGGTAGTCAGTGGCGTCACTAGTTCTACTTTTAGTTCTTTTAGAATTCTGGGATGAATCCCATCAGGCCCCATTGCTTTGTCCACCTTCAGTTTTAAGAGTTCTTTCAGAACCCTTCTTCTGTAAATGGCTGGTATCAACTTCTGTGTCCAGAGTGTTTCTACTGTTTGTTTTAAGTACCTCCTCTTCCTTTGTAAATACTGAGCAAAAATATTTGTTTAGTATCTCTGCTCACAGTCACCTCTGCCCACCCTCCCTACCCTTTATTAAGCTTCACTATCCCTCCCTTGGTCTTCCTTCGCTCCCTGATGTACCTATAAAAGGTTTTATCCCCCTTCTTAACTGAGTTGGCTATCTTTTCCTTGGTTTGGTCCTTTGCTGTTCTGACTGCCTTCCCAGCTTCCTTTTGCTTTAACTGATACAGTTCTCTGTCCTGTTCCTTCTGTGATTCCTTATACTTCCTGAATGCTTTCTTTTTCTCTTGAACCTTCACTGCCACTTCCTTTGAGAACCATAGTGGTTTCTTACCTCGTTTCGTTTTATTTGCTTTACACAAAGGCTTGATACCTCTGTGATGGCAGTTTTTATTATTCCCCATTGTTCTTCCACCCCTCCTTCCTGCCCATTTGCTAGTGCATTCCTTAGGCACTCACCCATTTTGACAAAGTCAGCCCTCCTAAAATCCAGTACCTTTGTCTTTGTATGGCTTGACTCTATTGCTGTGTTTATTGTGAACCATACTGTTCGATGGTCGCTAGTTCCCAGATGGCTACCCACTTCTACATCTGTGATCCTCTCTTCATCTCCATTTGAGAGAACCAGGTCTAAGATTGCTCCCTCTCGAATGGGCTCCAATACTAGTTGTCTTAAGGCATGCCCCCTGTAGGGCATCTAGAATAACCCCACTCTTAGAAGTGGCTGCTGCAACTGCACTCCAGTTAACATCTGGCATATTCAGATCACCCATCAGCAATAGGGAGGACATTCATTTTAAGAAGGTTTATACGTCCCAGCCATGAAATAGGGAGCTGCATCCATTGCCTCAAGTCTGCCTCCACCATTTCAATTAGTGGTGAGTAATTTAACCCATATAGGGATTCAACAGTCTTACCCACCTGTATTCCCAAAGACATGATACCTCTCTGAGACACCTGTTCTGGTTTGGGAAAACACATCATCTCTGACTTAGTGAGGTTAATCCTATACCCTGAAAACGCCGCAAAAGCATTTATCGGTTCCAAAAGGGGAAGCATTGAACTATCAGGGTCTCTCAGAAAGAGTAACATATCATTCGCATAAAGAGTCACTTTATGCTCAGAACCCATCAACCCCCTTAACACCCCATACCTCTGAATATTGCCGGATTGCTGCAGCTAAAGGCTCAAGAGCCAAAGCAAATAGCAGTGGAGAGAGGGGACACCCCTGCTCAATTCGAAATACTCTGTGTGAGCTCCATTGACCAATATTCATGCTCTAGGTGCTTGATACATAGGTTGAACCCACTGAATGTATGTGTCACCCAGACCAAACTGGGCTAAAACCTCAAAGAGGTACCCCTATTCCATCCTATCAGATGCTTTTTTGGCATCCATAGACAGGACATATGTTTTCCCCTGTATCTGCCTAGCCCTCCATATCACATTCAGCAAACGACGCATATTATGTTAGGAGGATCTCCCCTTGATAAACCCAGTCCGGTCTGGGTGCACCAACGCAAGCAACAGGTTCTCCAGCCGCATGGCCAAAACTTTTTAAAAGAGAGACTGGTTTGTATGATGCGCATTCTGCCTCATCCTTACACGGTTTTGGAATTGGGCAAATCATCGCCTCATAGCATGTTTGGGGCAGGCTCGGTTGCTCTTCCCCCTCCACTACCTGAAAAAACCCATTCAGAGCCTCTGCCATCTGTCTTGCCAAAGCTTTGTAATATTCCACAGGGAACCCATCGGGTCCACTTGCCTTCCCCTTTTGCAGTTTCCCTATTGCTTTTATAATTTCTGCCTTCGTGATGGGTTGATTTAGTTGCGCCCCCTGAGTCCTGTTGAGCCTAGGGAGCACCACCTTATCCAAAAAATCATTTACTAATGGCCCCCTGTTGGAGCATTCAGCCTGATACAACTTACTGTAAAAATTCAAAAAGCATTTCTCAATTTCTTTTGGTTCCCTCTGCAATATCCCACTTCTATCCTTGACCCCCAGTACCCTGGTGGGGCATCTACCCCCTTTCATATGTTGTACCAGTAGTGGACCCGGTTTATTAGACCACTCAAATATTCTTCGCTTACAGTAAAACCCTGAGGTCTTTGCTTCTCCACTTACCAGCGCATTCAACGCTTCCTGTGTGACCATTGGGAGTTGCGTAATTTCTCCCTTCTCTCCCTTAGCCATTCGCTTCTCCAAGTCCCTTAACTGTTGTTCCAACCCCAGTCATTGCTCCTTTTTTATCTTCTTAACTCGAGCCAGATACCCTATAATAACACCCCGCATGAAGGCCTTTCCTGCTTCCCAATATATTCCCTTTGGAACCCCACTATCTTCATTAGGTTCCTTATATAACTGCCATTGCTTCACCAAAAACTCCCTAAATACATTGTTGTGGAGCATATATGAGGGGAACTTCCACTGTGCTGGCTGCTCCCTTTTCCCCCGCATCTTTATTTTGGTTATTACCATGGCATGATCTGATATGTGAATTGGACCATGGGAAACTTGTCAAATTCTCTCATGCCATCCCCGTAATACATGCATGTCATCGACTTGTGACCAGGTACCATGAGGTTTTTGGGGGTAAACTCTCTGACTTCAGGATTTAGCATCCTCCAACTATCAACCATGTCCAGATCAGCTAAACCAACCTGCCATTGTTTGAGGCCCTCTGGCATCCGGCCTTTACCTTCAGAGTGGTCCAACACTGGATCCATCATACTGTTCATATCACCTCCCAGAATTAAACCCAGGAATTGTTCCTTTGTAAGCAGATCCAAGATTATGGGAAAAAACTGGGGGTCATATGCAGCTGGTGCATAGATATTACCTCTCATAATTTATTCCCCATATATTTGATCCACCAGAAAAACATACCTTCCTTCCTTGTGGTCCTTCACCACTCTAATTTCTAGTGTCAGATGTTTATTCACTAGTATGGCTACCCCACGTTTCCGATGGGAATAAGAGACCGCAACACATTTACCAACCCATCCCCAGCAAGTTTACTATGTTCCAAATCAGACAAGTGAGTCTCCTGGAGTAATGCTATCCACGCTTCCTTTCTCTTAAGGGCTGTAAGCAACATAGAATGCTTAACTGGATTAGTGACCCCGCTCACTTTCCAGGAAACCAATGTCAATTGTTTTACATCAGTCATGGCTATTCTTTTGGTGTTCCTGTAAGTGAGCCCAGCTTCGCCCACTCCCTTTCACATAACCACCACATTGTAACATTCAGTAAACTAATAATTCCCATATCATACTTACATTTTGGATTGCACCTTGAAACACATATAAGATGTGTGTATCTAACACATAAATTTGAACCCAAATTCCCTCCCTTCCCCCCTCCACCCCCACCAACATTCTAATTTTCCCTTCCTCCCACCCCTCCATCAATCACCCACCCCATACACACATCCCTTTCTAAATCACCATTTATCCCCAACCCCCCAATATTGACACTAATTGCCCAATGAGCATAAGTGTCTACAGTCCCTCTGTCAGTAGTAGTAGTGCCCTGCTGCTCCAGTATCTACAGGCTACTTCCTGTGATATAATATCCCATTTCCCTATGTTACAGCTAACATTCAATACAACCCTATAACAGAATACGCTCATGAAGTACATCTATTTCGATAAACCTTCAACCTGTAACCATGTTATATCTGTGAAAAACATATATATTGTGTGGGATCAAATTCTCCCCACCCCTCTCTCAAAACGAGGCTCCGATTCAAAATGGCCCTTAACCTGTACATTACCCAATTCTATTTACTTAAATAGAAAATCCATGAATACCCTTCTGGAGTTCTGGTTGTTCTGGGCACCATGTGCAAGAGATCAAGCCGCGCCCTTACTGTCTTCATTCCCCACTCAGGCCTCTTTGTAGTGCTTTATTATCAAGCCAGCGCTAAGGGTATGCCATCTCATACCTTCACGTGGAGTACTTCCAATATTCCCCCCCCATATCTGCGCTGCAGCCCCACCCATCAACCACCCCAGAAACAGCAGCCAGCCCCTTCCCTAGTCCACTTCCAGTCCAGACTATCTCTGGAGAGTTCACTGGGCCAGAGATGTCATGTATAATGTTTCTGTTTCCCACTGGCTGTCAGTCTGTGCTGCCCACCAAATAGTCTCTTCAATTGACCACACAATCTCCCGTTCTTCTGCACGTCAAAGCACAATCTGACCAACTGTTCCAAGCAATACACGCCATTAGGGACGAACCCCCTGATCTTAAATGACTATTTTCTGTGAGAGAGAGAGAGAGAGTGCAAAGGCAAGATCCCAGTCCAGTAAGAACACAAACGAGCAAGTCCCGCCAAAGCATCAAGATACTACTTTCAGCTCTCTCCCACTACTTTCATTTGTTCAGCTTCTTCTGTAATTCCTTAGTAAATTGCTCTGCTTTAGCTAACTCCCAGAAAGAGAACGTGGCTCCCTCATACTGAATTTTGAGAGTAGCAGGGTAAACTAGGAAATTCTCCACCTTCCAGCTGCACAGTTGATTCATCAGAGGGTTGAACATCTTCCACTGCTAAGTCGGGCTGAGTAGTCCTGTGATAAGAAAAGCCTTGTTCCCTCAAATTCCAACACTCCTTTCTCACTGTAGGCTCTCAACAGCATCTCTTGATCTTGAAAGGCATGGAACCTCATGATTTGCCTTGGGGGCTGATCCCCTGGTGGTTTAGGCATAACAGCACAGTGGGCCCTTTCAAGCTTGAATTGCCCCTTCTTCAACTGCAGTCCCAACAAATCTGTCAGTATTTTAGCACAGAAACCCATTGCATCTCCTTTCTCCAAACCTTCTGGCAAACCCCACAAACGCAAGTTCAGGCGTCTGTTGTAATTCTCCTGGTAGTCAATGGCTTCTTTGAGTTCCTCCATCTCCTTTTGTAAAGCTGCCACTTGCCCGGGGATCTCTAAATGCTCGTCTTCCAGTCTAGATGTCCGATCCTTCGTTTCAGCGATCCTGTTGGCATGCAGTGTTTGTTGTTCCAGGACCTCCTGTAGCTTCAAATCAGTTTTGCTCTCTAATTTAAGGAGTCTGGGCTCAAGCGCTGCTATAACTTGCCTCATCACCTTGTGGCCTAAAGCACTGATCTCTGCAGCCGAGAGCGAGATACCACCTGCGCTTTCCACTACCATGGAGGCCGCCGACTTCGTCGCCGCTTTCCCTGCTGCTCTCTGAGATTTTTCCTGTGTTTGAGGCGAGATATTCGTACATGATCTCTTCCTCCACCTATTTATTATGGTTACCGTACTCTAAAACCGACATAAGTTAGTGCAAAATGTACTTTTATTTGCCGACGGTCTGGAGCAGCATTCAGACACGTCTATCCAGCTAGCTGCTCATTAGCATTCCCCCTAGTTCATTTCTCGTTTATCATTAACAAGCTTTAAAATAATTCGTGATTGACATCTGTTTGTTTTTGTCTTGATGGATTTCATTTTAGCATCCAAGTCCTCCTCTAAGGGCTCTAGATAAGATTTTTTGGAATGAGTATTATACTCCTCATATTGAAAGTGAGGTGAGTAAAACCAAATTCTGATGTGTACAAATTGTCTGGGCAGAGTGGAATGATGAGTACATTTTAAAAACAAAGTGTATTTTCTTTTTTTTTTTCTAGGTAGGAATTGATCAAGTACCAGCAATGCTCCAGATAATCTTGGCAGGTAGGAGTAATTTACTCACCAGTTTTAAAGAGTAACTTTCCACCTGGTGCCCCCAAGAAACACAAATGTCCCTTACGTGCCCCCAAATTTAAATCCTGTAAAACTATCTTTTTAAAAACATCCTGAGTTTGGAAGGGAAGGGATCATATTTTTGCTCCATAGAACTCCTACACGCCGATCCCTTCCACTTCCTGGTAGCTGTGCTTTGACTGATCCGCCCCCACGCTACCACGTTTTCTGACATCACTGTTTGAGTAGCAGGGGGCGAACGTCCGTTGACTTGAATGGGGCTGTTTTAAATAGATACATTTTGATAGTTTAGATGGCCAGTCGGAATACATCATCGCCACTGCTTAACTCATAAGGTCTTGTTAGTTAAGCAGTGGCCATGATGTATTCTGACTGGTTTTACAGGATTTAATTTTAGGGGGGGGGGACCTGGTTCTTTATTGGCGTGGCAGCAAAATTGCAAGAAATTACCTTTGTGGCTCTGGAGTGAGCTTGATCCCCGATGTCCTCCAGGACATCCACGCAGATGCACGCGACCCCCAGTAGGGCCCCTCAGATCAGGGGGTCCTATCCAGGCAGGTCCAGGTGTGGTGCAGCGAGCTTAGGCTGTGATAACTGATGTGCAGGCAGACCCTGACCCTGCCTTTTTGAAGTCCAGGATGACGATTACGGGGATCTTGGCAAAGTTCCTAACTTAATGCTGTTTAAAAACAAAACAGAAAAAAAGGGTCAAGGTAAAGTCTGGTGCAGACAGTTCTGTGGCGGGTTATGTTCCTTCGGAAACTGGCTTCTGAGAATGGAGGAGCCTACTCAGGTAACAGGGTTATAGTATCAGTGGAGCACTGGCCAGGCACTGTGCAGGAGCCCAGCACCACAAGCATGGTGCTTCAGAAGAGCACACGCCCCATCCCAGAACAACGTCAGACGCCTTATTAAGGGCAGGGTGGGACAAATCTGGTATCCAGGTGGCCAGTGGCTACTTAAAAATTTGGTTTGGCTACCAGATTTTGAGCATTTTTGGCCAACTTGGCTACCTGCCTACAAGGTGATTTCTGACCCCTTAAAAAGGACGGCTGCCTACTACAAATATTGGTTTGGCGATCAAATTTTGAAAGCTAGTGGCCAAACTGACCACCAGCTCACAAACTGATTTGTCCCACCCTGATTAGGGGTCACTTCTCCACCCCAGTTTCAAGGGCGGGGTAAAGGCCAGATGTCGTCAGAGCTCGTGTCTCCTTTTTCTTTCAGGGTCATAGTACAGAGCCTGCTAATCAGCGAGTTCAGGTTTTTTTTTTGTGTGTGTGTGTGTGTTGTGGCTTTTTTTTTTGTTGTTGTTTTTACGGTCCCCAAAAAGTTAGGGAGTTGTCAGGTCCATACTAAATTCAAGCGCCTGAACAAGTTTGTGCTTCACAGCTTTCCAGGATGGAGCCCTGGAGGTCAGTCACCGGGCTGCTCAGTCAAAGGGTTTTCTTTAGACCAATACTTCTGACAGATGCCTGCCGTGACATTCTCCATCAGTCCTGCTCAGAGTATCTCAGGTTTTTAATACTGGAAATAACCATTCAGCACAGGGCACATCTCTTCACCTAAGCGTCAGTCCCTCTAAGTTCCTTGAAGGTGTTGGTAGTCCTGGTGGCTTAATGTCTATTCTGATTGAACAATCTGCCTATTCTCGCACCAACATTGTCGTTAGCAAGAGCTCAGCACTCTAGATATGCCAGAATCGCATGGCTAAGGGTGAACCGGGAGACAAGCTCTCCCGAGCTGTTTCTGCCCTTGGAATGTCTGTTGGTGACATTTCGGCACAAAATCAGGAAAGATTTTGCTGCCTTTTTTCCCGGAAGGTGACCTTTGTTAGAAGTCCACTTTCTCACCGCAGTTTGGGCCTCAGGGTAGGCAGTGACTGTTTAATCTCGTGGGCTTGCTTCCAGAAGCGGCCTACTCGATGGGTTTACTTTAAGCCGGGGATCCCTCATTGGAGGATTATCGGCCAGTTTTCCTTTTACCCCTCAGCTTCGTCTCTCCCCGAGTTGTTGAGTGGATGTGCAAGATCTGAGCAATTTTCACTAGAACTTCAAGTTAATTCTCACAACAAATGTCAGCCTACACGCATGGGATGGCAGGTCGGAGCCACTTTCCCACTCGGGGAACTTGGTCAGTCTACGAACAGCATCTCTACATCAGTGTTCAGGAGATGGAGAGGGTTCACCTAGCTTCCCTTAGTTTTCATCCATGATGCTAACATGGCATCGATTTGTATATGACCATTAAGGCACGAGAGATGTTTCGACAGGTCACCAGCCTGGTGACAGTTCACCTGTCAGGAGAGTTGAACCTTCAGGTGGGATGTTCATCCCATGGAGTGGAGGTTGAACCGGAGGTTTAGAACTCCTGTGCAACCGGTTTGGTCGACCTCAGATCAATCTGTTCGCATCCAGCCGCCGTGCTCAGATCCAAGAGGTTCTTCAGTCTTTTTCAGTGTCCACAGCCAGGGGCTGTGGTCGCACTGCCTCGAGTGGACCTGCAGCAGAGCGTATTCTTCCTCTACTAACTCGCTTTACAAAAAAAAAAGATAAAAATAAAAGATGATCTGAAAGGAGCTGCCTCTTGTTGGCTACAAAGTGACGGAGAAGACTGTAGTTCTCGGACTTGGTGAGTCTTGCTCAGCAAGCACCCTTACGCCTTCAGATGTGTAGAGACCTGCTATTGGGGTCTGTCTCTCCACCCCAAAAAATCCAGGAATGACTCAGCTCTCACCCTGGCTCCTGAGAGGAGAAGGCCCTTCATGTACAAAAAAATAAATATATGTATAGTTTTGCCTGAGAAACTGCTTGATTCCTGCCAGAAATCCTCTGTCTGCAACCTATGCTCCAGTAGGGGCCACCTCATTTATTTATTTACTTATTTTACCTTGGGCCAGCAGGGAAGGTTTTTCCTTCATCAGCCTCTGTTGTGCAGTTTTTTTGCCTACAAGAAGGTAAAGAGGTTGACATAGAGTTCACAGAGACGGTTTTGCTTTTGCAGCCCTGGTGTTTTTTTTTTTTTGTTTAGTTTTTTTGCCTAGGAATTAATAGGCGTGTGTTTGTAGGACATGTCTGCCGTCCTGTTCTCTGTGGGATCTGAATTGGGTTCTGAATGCTCTTTGCAAGGAATTTTTCAAACCACTGCCATTCACATTGCTAGATGTGGTGTTTACAGGCTTCCTCTTAAGGAGCCATACCTTATTTGGCATAAGGACAGGTGGTACTCAACACAGTGTTTGTCCCTCAGGTGCTTATTGCCCTCCAGGAGTCCAGGACATAGGTGTCTGTCCGCCTGTCTGCAACCTCCTCAATCCAAGGGACAGAATTCGTACAACTTGGATTTATCTTGCACTGTTGGGGTCTAACCTAAACAGACGTCTGTTTTGCGTGGGTCTGAGAGTCTTGTTTGTTCTCGTGGAAGAGGCAAGCAGGGTCAAGAGGCCTTAGGCCTCCTTCACTCAAGGGTGCGGTCCTGCGTTGTTCAGGACAATATTGTAGTAAGAGGAGGTCCACAGCTCTCCTCAAGGCTCACCACTCCAGGGCTAAGGCGACGCCCTGGGCAGACAGGCGAAGCATTAGTTGTAAGGTTATGCAAGTCAATTACGTGGTCTCGTGTCCACACATGCTCATAACATCCTTCTTGATGAGCAGAGTTCGGCTTATGCAGTTTGGTTGCAGAGTGCCAATCTTCTCCACCTCCTGTGTTTTTCTGAGTACTGCTTGTCAGAACCCAGCTGTTATGATTATCCATTGACAATATGGAGCGTTACAGAAAGAAAAAATTCACTTCATACTTACCGTAATTTCCTTTTCTGTTAGCGCCAGCATTGTCAGTGGGGTCCTCCCAGGAGCCTGCTCCTGCAGGAAAATATTAACCTGTATGCTAGTAGGAATGCCCTGTTGTAAGAATCCCCTAATATTTTTTCGGACGCCTTCTTTTCTTGCTGTGCTGTACTCGTATATATGAATGTGTGTATGTGTATACAGGTATAGATATATAGATATATTACATTATGTAAAATTCAAAAATCTGAATTTTTTTTTTTTTTTAATCAGTCTGTGACCGCAGATTAACAGTTTTACTGATGACTCTTGAGGCGTTGTTACGTGTCACAGGTGGCGTCACTGCATCAGATTGTTGCCTGAAATTTCTACCTTAGCGGGTGATGAGCCTCAGTTTTCCAGATGTGCGTAAGATTTGGAACCTGCCTTATTTACCAGATGGTTCTTCCAGCAAGGAGGATCGAGTTGTCCAGCCCTTGAGTCCAGTGGAGAGCCTTCTCCTCCGATGTCTGCCTGGAAGGTAAGAACGTCTTTTATTTACATGTGGCAATATGTTTTATGTTGGCAATAGATCATAATGTATGAAAATATGTAGCTATTATGAAATGGGTATTGCACTTCAAGCTTTTTCATTGGCCACTGGCTGTGTGCTAAAGTGTCTAACAACACAGGAATAGGACCAGGCAGTGCCCACTGGGCATTGATATGGGTGATGCTGCTCACAAAGAATGTTCACAAATAGCTGGCATCTAGTTTTGTGCCACAAGCGATGCCACCCTTACTGTAAAGCTAACCACCCAAGAAACATCAATCACTCACTCGAATATCTTAAAATGAAATCCACAACCTGTATCATTTTAAAAGAAAAAACAGTCACTATCGCAGTTGTTCTCTGGAGAGGGAGCCAAATTCATTTATTAATGCAGTCAGCTGGTGCACTTCTTGCTACCATGGAGATAGCTCGACTGTGGGTTTGCGATTAGGATTTTATTGGAAAAGTCCATTATTCTGTGGAGATGAGCTTTATAAGTCTCCCATGTTTAAAAGGCAAATTAAAAATATCGGCAATTGCAATATCTCTAGGGTGTCTAGTTTTCAAATCAAGATCAACCAAGCACTTCCGTAATGCTGCCACTTCAACGCCTAAACACCTATTTGCAGTTATGAAGGGGAGATTAAAAATATGACTTCTGAATAATCATGCCTAGGAATTTTGCGAGTTGGAACTGTGGATTTAAAACGCTGTTTGGAGAACGATCTGGTGGGTCCCTGGTTAAAAAGTCAGTTGAGAGAGGGAGCGAAACAACGTACACGCAGCTGCTCGGGTGCACTTTGCTACCACGGAAACAGCTCGATGGTGGCTTTGCGATTAGGATTTTATTCGAAAGGCTCATGATTCTGTGGAGATGAGCTTTATAAGTCTCCCGTGTTTAAAAGACCAATTAAATACCATCCTCATTTATTTATTTGTCTTCAAGTGCTCTGTTCTCACAGCAGACAGTTGCTCCCACACTGTGCCGCTCCATGTACTCCATAACCGCTACTGTCATGCCCTTCATTATGATGGCTTTCCCGTCACTTCCTACAGCTATGGGAGCCACAGTAGGACAAAGTTTAAGTCTTAAAAAATAAATAAATAAATAAATCTAGGTAGAGGAACTATTTTATTTAAAATAGACACAAAAATCACTTTTTTGTTACTTAATCATAACAATTTTAATTTTTAAATGCATCTTAAATATAGATGCCCATTTTATAAGCGCAATAAGCCACTCCAGGGTCTGTGTGTTAGACACTTTAACATACGGCTAGGATGCTGGACGTACTCGGCCAGTGGCCTCATGCCTCACCTACGCCTCCCAGCCGCGGTGTTAAAGTGTCTAACACACGCCCCCTGTCAGATCTTATTGCTTACATATGGCATCACAAGCGAGGTAAGTAGTAACTTGGGAGTTGCTACAGCATGGAATCCTCATATGCCCAACATTCTATAGCTTGGGCTGTGCCATTCCCCTAGTAGGGGTGGACTATACTCAGTTGTTATGCTTACCCACTAATAATGTTGGAGCTAACAGAAAAGGAAATTACGATAAATATGAAGTTAATGTATTTTCATCACTGCTGACAATTTTAGTGATCTCTTCCTCGATGTTGTTAGGTTTTTAACAGCCATTCTCAAAGGTAACATTCCTCGGCAATGCACTGTAAAATATTTCTTAAGACATATTTACAGCAACCAAAAAATTGGGACCATAATGCTCTGTGCCAGTGATGTCGCAGATGAAAAAGGGAGCATAACATGAGAAAGATGCAGCCTGTACATCAGAAAGTGCTGGTTGGACTTCCCGTGACGTCAGGAGACCTATGGCTGCCTAATCTCGGAGCTCCGGATCGGCCTCACCAGAATCTAAGTTCATCGACTGCTTAAAAATATGAACTCGCCTGCCAAAGCTACCAGATCGAAAAATGCAAATCAAAGGCACTCCAAAACCCCGGTTTCGCAGCTATGAGAGCTTCTAGCCAGAGAGAGAAAACAAACGGGATGCCTAGTGAGGAGGCCGCAGGAGAAAGCATGTCACCAGAACTTCAATCCGATATGGCTGATAAGGACCTCATTGCTACCATTATGCAGACAACTCGAACAGTAGAAAAGATAGACAAAACACTAACGGAAATGAGAACGGACATTAACAAAGTAGAACATCGTACCAACCAGCTCGAATTTGGCCTAACTTCTGTCTCAGAGCAGTCTGATCGGCAAGACCGACTTCTTCTCTACCTTTTAGCCAGAGAAAAGGAACTGAATCATAAAATTGACGACCTAGAAGGCCGCAGTAGGAGGCAGAACATTTAGAATTTATGGCATCCCTGAAGGAGAAGATAAGGCCCCTAATGTAGCTTCCTTCATTCAAACAGCCCTCAGAGAAGCGCTGGGCCTCTCGCAAGACTATGACCTCAGTATTGATGAGACTCATTGATCGTTAGCCCCCAGGCCTTCTAATGCAGGCGCCCGACCTCGCTGTGACAAAAAAGGTGGATCCATCATCCAAATCTGAATTGACTGGCATCTGGCATGCTGTGTGAACTATATTGTACCACGTGTGTATCTTTCTGTCACACATGTGGTACAATAAGGTTCACATAGGCATGCGCATCCATTGTAACTACGCAGTTGTGATAGACTTTCATAGAGTGCAGTTGCTAGGCGGGAAGCTCCATGAAGGAAGTGACATTTTTTTTTCTGGTCCAACAAAACAGCATTTCTAGCTATTTGTAGGCAGGAAGAGGTGTTTAGCAAACTAAAGATTGCATATAAAGGGAAAATATATGTACTTTATCTGGAGATTGTGGAGACAAACAAAGTAATTGGGGCTTCACACCCCGGACCCCAAGCAAGGAGGGATTTTCAGTACCGTGGTTTAATTACACAGAGAGCAGTACCACAGTTGCTTTTGTTGAATATAGTATCTAAAAGGTAAAGAAACTGAGGATTTATCTGTCTCAGACTCAGATTATCTGTACTTGTGAAATTTGTGGTTAGCTAACTTAGCTTTTACCACAACCTTGCCACATTTTGATCCCTGAATTTTTTTTTTTTTTTTTTTTTTTTTTTTTTGTGGAACAAAAAATACTTTGGACCTGGTGTTTCTTTGCTTTTGTTTGTGGGGGCAGTTAATATATTAGCAGCAGGAGCTGCAGCAGTCAAATCCCTCAGTCTGTGTGTGGGTCAGTCAGTCAATCCCAGGCCAGCAGACATTTAACAAAAGGCAATTAATCAAAGGAAGCACAGTTGTCTCCAGTCTAGCAGCAGTACCAGTCCAGTTTGCCTAGATGTGTGTGGGGGGAAAAAGCCTGGAAATCATTAAACAAATACCAGTAAGTGTGTGTGCGTGTCTGTGTGTGTGTGTTGCAGTAGCAGTAATATACTGCATATGGAAACACTGATTTTGACAGCATATAGGACTACCTGGCTAAGGCTTACCTAGTATACTGTATGTGTGTACTGTACCATTGTGTATGTCTAGTGTGTGTCTGTCTTAAATTGTTTATGACCTAACCATCGTCCTGACCTAGTGTCCACTCTCTCTGTCTGTAGCTTGAGTGTAGAGTTACAATTTTTTTTTGTGTGAGACACTGACAGAAATAAATATACAGTAACAGTACATTGTTTACTACCGGTCACAGTGCCACCACTGCACTGGCTACCTAACCTGGCCCTGGTTCAGCCTAAGAAAGAGCCTTGTTGTGTTGTGGACTAAGGGCAGGTCAGGAAGGACAGACTTGCTGTATTCTAAGGAATTTGCCTTCTACCATAATTGTTGCAGAGCAGAATCTCTGCTGTGCAGTGAGTGTGAGCGTCCCCTGTGCTTTGTGTGCTACCTAGAGTACCGTCCTGTCCACTACCTACGCCTGCCTACTACTCTAACTGGGATTTACTACTAATGTTGTGAGAAAACTTAAAAAATCCTGCCTGATCCAGCTAAGCCTTGTAGACTTAGTGTGTGCGCAGTCAGTGGTGCAAAGAATTTAACTTACAAAGTAATAAAAAAATACACGACACACTTTCTAGTCTGACGGACAACAATTTTTATTGACATTTAAATTAAAACATGAGACCTCAAATTGTAAAAAGCTCAATTTATTAGAAGACATTATTAAAATTACACCATGCCATCCAAGAAAGTTTTACCCAAACCAGCGAATACTCTTTCGCTACAAGTTTAGCAAAACAAACGTTGAAACTGCAGCAGATGCTGCTGCTGACCAAAATCAAAGCCAGATCCATTCTGAGTCTTGTGTAACAGTAACAGTTTCTCAGTCTTCTGGCACTGACAAGTCTCTGGTGTATGAATCCGACTCGATTCCTGGCACTTCCAGCCTGTCTATAGCAGAATCTAACTCATGTGGTACTTCTGAATGTGCTGGTGTTCTCCTCCCACCTTCTCATGTTCCAGTGCCCATGCCTAGTCCTAGCCCCATTGTTGTCTCTCTGTGCTCCTCAGTGCCTCCTCCGCAGCCTCCCAGTCCTACTACTAATGAGACAACTGATGGAGAGCCCCCCCTTAAAAGAAAAACCCATAAATTTGTGGACTCATGGAAACAGAATCAGTGGAAAAGTATGACAGTGAATTGAACATCATGAAATGTGAGTGGTGTGAACTATTTGATAAATCTGGAAAAAATAATTCCTTCCGGGATGGGTGTTCATCATTTAGAAAGGCAAATGTAGAGTTTCATGAGTCCTCTGATTTACATGAAGCATCCAGAAAAGCATTTTTTGCTCACTCTATAACCCCTTCAGAGCAGTCATTAATGAAACTTGTCCAAAAAATGGAAGAAAAATCTGAACAAATTAAGGTTCTCTTCAGAACAGCTTTTTTTCTTGCTAAAAAAGCACGGCCTTTTACTGATTTAAAAGATGAAGTAAACGTATTATGTACGAATGGGGTCTCGGTCAGTGACACCTACTGAAATGACAAACAAGCGAGAGTATTCACGGAATATATTTACAAAGATAAGATGGAAGATCTTATCACATTGGTGAAGTCGCAAGATTTCTTTTCTATTTTGTCAGATGGTTCAACAGACAAAAGTATTACAGAAGAGGAGGTAGTTTATCTCTGCATCTTGGAGAAGTGCATCCCTGTTACTAAATTTGTAGTGCTTAAGCCTCTTAAAAAGGCAGATGCAGAAAGTATAACATCAGCATTACAAACTACCATGGAAATTGAGCTCCAAATACCAGACTGGATAAATAAGTTAGTTGCTGCTTGTTTTGATGGGGCATCAGTCATGATGGGCAGCAAAACGGGAGTAGCCACAAGGCTGAAAGAAGAGGCCAGACTTTAAAAGTGGTGCACTGCTGTGCACATAGACTTGAGTTGGTCACTAAATATGTGATCAAGGGGACACCCCTGTACTCTGCAATGGAGGATTTGCTTTTCTCATTGCACATTTTCTATAAGCACTCTGCTTTAAACTGGTCAGGCTTACAGGCTGCAGGGGAGGCACTGGGCATCAGGGTACTGCGCCCTGTAAATACTGGGGGAACAAGGTGGCTGCCACACCACCAGCGTGCTGTTAAAGTGATGCAGACAAATTATCCGGCTACTGTTACACATCTGGAGGACCTATCGGTAAATGGTACAGGGGATAAAAGAGAAAAGGCCACTGCAATTCTGAAGCAGATAAAATCACCTAAGGTTTTATATTTCATCAGCTTCCTAGAATTCTGCATAGCAGTCATGTCCAGACTAACGCTGACATTCCAGCAAAATAACTTAATGGCAGACTCTGTGCAAGCTAAAGTTCGTCTTTACATAGAAACATAGAAGTTGACGGCAGATAAGGACCGCAAGGCCCATCCAGTCTGCCCATTTCTTTTTCTACCTTATAAATGTGCCATCGGCCTTTGCTCTGTCAGTGGCCTATCTATTCATAGTCATTTGTATTGCTCCCTTATGCCTATCCCATGTCTGTTTGAAGCCCTGCACTGTATTCATAGCCACCACTTCTTGTGGTAAGCCATTCCATGCATCCACCACCCTTTCTGTGAAAAAGAATTTCCTCGCATTCCCCTTAATCGGCCTCCTCTAATCTCATGTTGTGTCCTCTTGTCCTGCTATTTTTCTTGTATTTAAACATGTTAGACTCTTTCACCGTTTATGCCCTTAAGGTGTTTGAATGCTCGATCATATCACCTCTCTCCTCCTTTGCTCAAGGGTATACATATTGAGCTCCGTTAATCTGTCCTCATATGTCTTCTGATGCAGTCCCTGCACCATTTTGGTTGCCCTTCTCTGACTGCCTCAATTTGGTTAATATCCTTGTGAAGGTGTGGCCTCCAATACTGCACGCAGTACTCCAGATGGGGCCTAACCAGTGTCTTGTACAGAGGGATTATTACCTCCCTCTTACGACTTGTGATACCCCTACTAATACACCCTAACACCCCCTAGCCTTACCTACTGCTTTAGAGGTCTGCTTGATGATTTTAGGTCATCAGTGATGATGATGCCCAAGTCTCTTTCTTCCTTTGTGACTGCTAGCAACTCCCTCCCAGCCTATAGGTGGCTTCAGGGTTTCTCTTCCTATATGCATGATTTTGCACTTCTTTGCATTAAATCCCAGTTGCCACTCTTCTGACCATTCTGCTAGTTTATCCAGATCTCTTCTCATTCTGCCCACCCCATCTGGATCATCTACTCTGTTGCAGATCTTGGTGTCATCTGCAAACAGACAAGCCTTACCCTCTAGTCCATCTGCAAGGTCACTAATGAAGATGTTGAAGAGGACTGGCCTTGAGACTGATCCCTGAGGTACCCTACTTGTGACTTGCATCTCTTCTGACTGTATACCATTTACCACCACTCTGTTTTCTGCCCGCCAACCAGTTTGCCACCCAGTTGACCTCAACTTGACCCACCTTAGCCTACCCAGCTTATTTATCAATCTTCTATGTGAACAGTGTCAAAGCTTTGCTGAAGTCAAGGTAGGCGACATCAACTGCTCCCCTTGGTCCACCACTCTGGTTACCCAGTCAAAGAAATCTATGAGATTAGTTTGACAGGACCTTCCTTTGTAAACCCATGCTGTCTTGGATCCTGTGCCTCTATGGATTCCAGGTGTTGCACTATCCTTTCCTTAAGGAGTGCCTCCATAATCTTGCCCACTACTGAGGTAAGACTGACCGGTCTGTAGTTCCCGCCTCCTCCCTGCTACCACTCTTGTGGAGCGGGATCACATGAGCCCTTCTCCAGTCTTCTGGGACCTCTCCTGTGCTCAGAGACTCACTAAACAATTCTGCTAATGGCTCTGCTAGTTCCTTCTTTAGCTCCTTAGGTACCCTGGGATGTATGCCATCAGGTCCCATTGCCTTATCCACCCTGAGCTTAGCAAGCTCTTGTAGGACCCTTTCTTTTTGTGAAGGGGTAGTGCTCACCTCCTCCCCTGTGTCCATGATGCTGAGCTGTGGGCCTGCCCTACCTTCTCTTCAGTAAATACTGAGCAAAAGTATCTATTTAGGATAGATGCCTTTACAGGGTCCTCCTCCTCACATGCTCCTTTTCTCCATTAGCTTAGTAATACCCCTCTGGATTTTCCTTTCACTAATGTATCTATAGAAAGTCTTGTCACCTTCTTTACTGTTCGTATAGTGTTTCCTCAGTTTGGGACTTTGCCTGCCTTACTGCCTTCCCTGCTTCCCTTAGGAAGTTTGGTATGCCTCCCTATCTTCATCCCGCTGAGTTCCCTTATATTTCCTGAAGGCCAGCCTTTTGGCTCTGACCTTTTCTGCTACTGTATTTGAGAACCAAAGTGGTTTCCTTCTTCTTTTGCACTTCCTTTTCTGTCTAACACAATGGGATGTTGCTTCAAGTATTGCATCCTTAATGCTTGCCCACTTTGCCTGTACCCCTCACCTGTGTTTCTTTTTGCCAGGGCTAGCTTAACTGTTGGCCATCTTATCAAAGTCAGCTCCTCTGAAGTCCTATATATTTTGCCTTGGAATGGGATGATTTAGATGTAGTAGCCAAATTGAACCATACCATGTGATGGTCACTGGCCCCCAGGTGACCTTCTACCTGGAGATCTGTGATCCTTCTTTGTTAGTCAGTACTAGATCTAGGATAGCCCTGTCTCTTGTGGGTTGCTGTACCAGTTGTTTGAGGCCTTCCCCTGCAGGGAATCCACTATGAGTCTAGTTCTGGCAGATGTTCCTGCTGGTATTGACCAATCTGTATCTGGTATGTTGAAGTCTCCCATTATCAGGAACCTCCCCTTTAGCTGTCATGTTTTGTATATTTTCTGACAGTTATGTGTCTATGTCCTCCCCCTGGTCTGGAGGCCTGTAGACAACCCCAGTTCTTATGGCTGTCCCATTTCCTGTTTCCAGGGTGACCCACAGTTCTTCTGGCTCCTTATGTGTATTCTGAATTTCTGTAGCTTTGATATTTTCATTAACATACAGGGCCACCTCCCTCTTTTGCACCTCGGTCTCTTCTGAACAATACATAGCCAGGTACTGAAGTCTCCCAAGTGTGGTTACTGGTAAACCACGTCTCACTAATTGCTACTATGTCCAGTTTAGCCTCTGACATTATTGCCTGCAGGTCTGGGATCTTATTTCCCAGGCTGTGAGCATTTGTGTACATGATTTTCCATTGGCCAGATTTTGGTGTGTTAGTTGTTGGGTGAGAGTTTGGCATTACTCCTGTGCGTCGTATGGGGAGACAAACCTTTTTTCTTACCTGGTGATGCAAATGAACGGCAAACATGCTGAATTCCTGTTTGACCACTAGCTGAGGGGGGAGGGGTTTCATGAAGAAACTAAAAACTCTTAGTGATTCAGAGACTATTGATTGCCTTGAAATAGGAATCATTATTGTGGATGGTAAGCTGCATTACAAAGGTGTGGAGCTTAGTTCCTCTGGTTCAGCAAGACGCAGCAGCAGATCAGATCCTGACGAAGATGCAAACAGTGGCAAGAGCAGCGTAGTGTCTATTGTAAAGAAAGTGCTGGATTCCACATTAAATCAAATGGAAATTCGGTTTTCTGAATTTGTCAGTGATCCTGTCATTGCTGAAATGAGAATTTTCAACTTGTTTAACTGGCCTAACTCTGAAGATTCCTTGGCAGAGTATGGAGATGCAGAAGTAAAGCTTATTTTCAGTATTTTCTTACTACAGTGACATTCTGGAACCAAAGGGGTACATTGCTGTTTCAGCACCCTTGCAGTGGTCTGAACTGAAAGCATATATCCACAACCTAAATGCAACTCACCATCCACCTTTAGATTCCACTGCTATGTGGGTTAGAGTTCTCTAGGAAGAAAGGGATGACCTCAAAGATATTATAGCTTTGCTGAAAATATTTCTTATAATTTCATCTTCAACTGCGGAATGTGAACGGGGTTTCTTGTTAATGTCACGAATAAAAAATGACTGGAAGGCAAACCTGAGACCAGAAACTGTGTCAGCTTTAATGGCCAGTAATCTGAGCAGTGAGACAGTGTCCACATACTCACCAGATAGTGCCATGGCTAGGTGGTGAACATCAGGAAAGAGAACAAGGAGACCTCAGATTGCTCCTTATGGTTCAAGAAAAGAGGAAGATAAAGGCTGGGAAAGTGAAGAAGACACTGAAATGTAGAACAGTATATAAATATACTGCAGTTGTTCCATATACTACTATTTCAAAATTCAGTATCTTAAGTTTCATCATTTTTGTCTACCCGGTGCAGGTAACTTGACTGTGGTGCATGTAACTTTTGTCGCCGCATGCAACGTAGTGCAGGTACCGAAAAAAGTTCATTTATATTGCTGATTTAAATAGTATGTAAATAGTTTCTCTTGAGCCAGGATAGCATCCAAGATACGGTTCTCCTGGAATTTCGATTTTACATATAAGTTTAGATTGACTCTGCCAACCTCTTAGTCAATACTGAAGTAAACTACAGTCTAAGAAAAGTGCTGTGATTTCTGCAAGCTGTGGGAAGGGAACATGTCACACATAGGAACGAAGGTTTTAACTTATAATGCCAACAGGCTTAATAGCCCAATTAAGCGGAAAAGAGTACTTAAGTATATTGGTGAACAACACAGCCATTTTGTCTTCTTACAAGAGACGCACCTTGCTCCCCATGAAGCTACTAAACTTAAGTCTAGGGCCTACCCCAAAATCTACCATGCCTCATTAGACAGAGGGAAGAAGAGGGGGTGTAGCATTATTAATCTCCGACTCCATCCCATTTGAGGAGGAGACTGTGGTGGCTGACCCGGGAGCGAGATACGTAATTGTCATAGGACGTATTCAGGAGGAGTATGTAACGCTAGCTAACGTTTATGCTCCCCCAGGCTCTTCCTTCTCCTTTTAGTCAGAACTTATTCAGACGATACTAGAGAAAACCAAGGGCACACTGCTATTGGGAGGGGACTGGAACCTCACCCTGGATAGACACTTGGATACCACATCCCAGATCACCACACAGAGCAATAGGACTGCTAAACTGTTTCTTTGGTTGTTGAGGGAGATAGGACTAAGAGACATATGGAGGGAAAGATACCCCCTGGCCAGGGATTACATGTACTATTCCCCCGTTACAAAATTTATTCGAGGAATAGACGTGTTCTAGGGACATGGATGATATGTTCATCCACACTGTCTGGCAGGTTTCTTGCCGCTTTAAATCTTGCCAGAAGGTCTTCAAGCTGGCTCTTCCCGCCCACCCAGGTGGTAAAACTCTCGGCTCCGCCCCATGACGCCAGATCTTCCTTACCGCTTGGAAGCTCAGGTTCCCTCCTTAACACTCTGCGTGATAGACTGGATCCTAATTCTTCGGTTCATCCGAAACTCATTTTAAAATTCTCAAGACTTCGGTCTTCTTTTTCCCTCGCGGCTGCTATGGACAAAACGACTCCCGGGTTTTGGTGGTGCCCTTGTGGGCAGAAGATGTGCAGGACGGACCCGCACTCCACGTGCGTCAACTGCCTCGGCCTAGAACACGACCCGCAGGCCTGAGAGTCTTGCTGTTCAGTCTCGGCCAACGTCCTGGAGGACCGCACTGCCCGGTTAAAGCTAGGGCGCCCCGAGAAGCACTACCCGCTGGTAAAGTCGAAGGAGGCACATTGGGCGGTTACCGCGGCCGCTGGCTCGGCTGAGCAGCTCAAGCAGATCGCCCTTGAGGAGGAGGCGGCCCAGGCCGCATCTTCCTCCTCCTCCTCGGTCGCGGCATTTATTCCGCTCTCCTTGGGTACCTCGTATTCAGCTTCGTTCAAGGAGCTTTGCCAGTCCCTTTCCACGAAGGGAGAGGGGCCATCAGGACATTCCTCTCGGTCCAAAAAGAAGGATTCTAAGGTTAAGTCCCACCGTTGGCATTCGTGGGAGCGGGAGAGGTCCCCTTCCCCGGACAGCCGACTGTCGACTTCGGTTGAGGTTGCGGCTAAGGCCACCGGCTTCACGGCATCCCCGTCAGGCCAGCCAGCCGAGACACCCGTCGACGCGGTCAAGATTTTTCTCGACCCATTGGACGGACTGTCGACTGGTGAAGCCGACAGCTCTTCTTCGCCGGTTCCCCTGGTGGAGACCGAGGATCTGCCTGCGCCTCCGGTGCAGCAGTCCCCGGTTAAGGTGTCCGAGCTGAGGGAAGAGCAGGTGTCCCCCGCTCCTTCCCAGGCCCGTCCTCGGAAACACCGAGGATCTCAGTCTCGGACCTCTTCTCGGTCCAGCCGATCCCGCCGACATCGGTGGTCTCGGTCTCGGCACCGAGGTAAGTGGTGCCACCGCTCGTCCTCGGAAGAGGAGAGGCTTTGGCGCAAATTGCGTTGATGCTACGAGGACCTGATGTGGCAGCAGTTACTTTTGTCCGGGAACAAGTTGACACTGACGCCGTCCCCGGCCATCAAGTGGCTGTCACCCGAGCGGCCGAAACAACCCCTCGCTGCAGTCGAGATGCCCAAGCCTGGGCCGGTTGTTCGGCCGAAACCTGCTGCCCCACCGATTGTGGTGGAACCTCCGCCTCCACAACCGAAATCGGGGGCACCGACCAAGGACTCTTGGTCGGGTCAAGGCCTGCCCCACAGGTTGCTGGTCACCCTCACTCCCGACTGTCCTCGACAGGTGGAGGGTGGCTCAGGCCCTAGGCAGCTCTTCGCGGACTCCTCGGAGTCCGACGACTCCTCCCTGTTCTCCAGGCTGGTTGACCTGGAGTCCTCCGGGGGCCAGTCACTGGACGAAAGCCCATCGTCCTTCATGGGTTTGCTTCGGCTCATCTCGGAGTCCACCGGGATGCAGCTCGAGCCCGTATCCAAACGGGCCAAGTATCCCCTAATGGAGATACTGGACCGAGGGGATTCACCCATGGAGGCCTTTCCGGTGGCTGAGGCCATTGTAGGCCCAGCCATGGAGCTTTGGCAGCGGCCTGCTTCCTCTCCTGTGCCCTCGGCCAGGATGGCCAGGAAGTATGCGGTCCCTACCGACTCTTTGCCCGGGTTTTTGGAACACCCTTCTGCCGAGGGATTGGTCACCGACAGCATTTTCCGGCATTCCGGGAACGCTAGGGACGTGGACAAGCCCTCCGTCAAGGAGTCCAAAAAGCTGGACTGTGCAGGGTGTATGCTGCGTCCTCCCTTGGCCTCCGCCAGTCCAGCTCGGCCGTGCTGATGGCTCACTTCTCCCACGCCCTCTTGGGCTCCCTGGACGAGGTGATCCCTTATATCCCGGCCGACCTGCAGACCGTGATCCGGCAGGTTCGGGACCAGGGTAGGGCAGTGGCGAAGCAGCAGCTCCAAACAGCTCTGGACATAGGAGACTCCTGTGCCAGATTGGTTGCGGCCACGGTGGCCGTGCGCCGCAGAGCATGGCTGAGGATATCCACCTTTACGGCGGATACCCAGCACAAATTGGCGGATGTCCCCTCTTTTGGGACCGACTCTTCTGCCCTGGGTGGAAGGTCACCTCAGTGGATCGAGAAGTCCAATGCCACTCTGGACTTGGTCACCTCCGCCCAGAAGGACAAAGGCCGCCGACAGCAGCAGCACAAGTCCTTTAGCCTTCTGTGCCTAACCCTTGACCCTCAGCACCAGGGCCCAGCAGGCTCGCGCTTGGCATCCCAAGCCCAATCCCGCGGCTTCCTCTAGTAGGAAGCAGGGAGGTAAAGGCCCAGGAGGTCCCTTGGCCGGTCCCTCCTCCAAGCCTGCCCAGTGACGGGTTGAGGGGTGTCGCCCCCAGCCTCGTCACTCCCCCCTGGGTTTCCGCCTGGTCCGCTGTCACCACGGACCGCTGGGTATTGGAGGTGGTAGGAAAGGACCTGCCTCTGGAGTTCGAGCAGGCCCCACCCTTTCGAGCTGTCGCCCCTTTGGGGCCACGGGGTCTGCAGCCTCGCTGTCGGCCCCCTGAGTCAATATTGCCCTGCTCCTCGAAAAAGAGGTGATCAGGAAGGTGGCAGATCCCCCTCCAGACCCGGGGTTTGTGTCCAGGTATTTCCTGGTCCCAAAACGGACGAGGGGCTGGCGCCCCATTCTCGACCTGCATGACCTGAACAGGTTCCTAAGGTCTCGGACCTTCAGGATGGTCTCTCTGGCTCAGATTATCCCATCCTTGGAACGAGGCATGTGGTTCTGTTTCTTGGACCTTCAGGACGTGTTCTTTCACGTCCCAATCCATCCGTCACATCAGAGATTTGTCCACTTCAGAGCGGAGGGATCCCTCTAAGAGTTCCGGGCCATGCCCTTCGGCCTCTCCCTAGCTCCCAGGGTCTTCACCAAATGCATGGCAGTGGTGACAGCATTCCTGCGGCGCCGGAGGGTCAGAGTCTACCCCTACCTGGACGACTGGCTGATTGCAGCCCCCTCCAGAGCGGAGTTTTAGCGGTCCAGAGATCTGGCCCTCCAGGTTTGCTCTCAGATTGGCCTCCTTATCAACGAGGCCAAGTCGGAACTCGTGCCAAAGCAGGTGATACATTTCATTGGGGCAGAGCTCGACTTTCTTCGAGCCAGAGCACGGCTCCCTGCGGACAGGGCCAAGGTTCTTTCCTCCTTTGCCAATCATTTCAGGTTGGGCAATCGCGCCTTGCCCGGGACTTCCTGCGCCTCCTGGGCCTCATGGCAGCCTGCACCAGCGTGGTCCGTTGGGGCCGCTGGTACATGCGTCCCCTTCAATGGGGACTGGCCAGCCAGTGGTCATAGCACTTCGATCTGCTGGATCAGCTAGTGACAGTGGCCCAGGGGATGTGGGAACACTCTCCAATGGTGGACCGTTCCGGCACATCTGCAGGAGGGCATCCCGTTTGTCCGCCCCGAGCTGACGGTCTCTCTATCGACCGATGCCTCTCTGATGGGTTGGGGTGCCCATCTGGGTGAGCACAGAGTGCACGGCCTCTGGTCCCTTCGGGAGTCCTGATGCCACATCAACCTGCTGGAGCTTCGAGCTGTTCGTCTAGCCCTCACCCCCTTCGCTCCTGTTTCTACGGGGTCAAGTGGTTCAGGTCCAGACGAACAATACCACGACCATGTACTACCTAAAGCGCCAGGGCAGGACACGCTCCATGCCTCTGTGCAGGGAAGCTCTCCATGTTTGGTCTCTCGTGCGCAGCCTGGAGGCAGATCTCCTCACCATTCACGTGGCAGGAGCCTCCAACACCCTGGCTGATGCCCTAAGTCGGATAGGGGCTGCGTCTCATGAGTGGTTTCTCCTGCCGGAAGTAGTACAAGATCTCTTCTCTTCTCCCACTGGGGCATGCCTCAGGCGGACCTGTTTGCCTCCAGGGAGAATGCGAAGCTGAGGCTGTTTCATGCCCGCCCCCTCAGCAGGGCTCGTTGCAGGGGGATGCCTTCTCGAGGCCATGGACCCCGGGCCTCTTCTACGCCTTTCCCCCATTTCCCTTGATCCACAAGGTGCTTCTCAAGGCGAGGAGGGACAAGTCGCAGGTGATTCTGGTAGCCCCAGACTGGCCCCGCCAGTTCTGGTATCCAGATCTCCTCAGTCTTAGCTTCAGGCTCCCAAGGCAGCTTCCAGCCCGCCCGGACCTGATCTCAGTCAATCAGGGGAAGGTATTCCATCCGGACCTTCAATCCATGCACCTGACGGCCTGGTTCCTGAGCGGCTAGAGTTCTAGGCCTTGGGTCTTTCCGACGAGGTCCTCAGCGTCGTTGAGGCGTCCGGTAAGGAGTCGATCAGAAAATGCTACGCCTTCAAATGGAAGAGATTCTCCATTTGGTGTCAGGGCAAGGGCCTGGACCCTTCCTCCTGTTCCTTGGCAAGCATTCTGGACTACCTGTGGTCCCTTTCTCAGCAAGGGCTTCGGTCGACGACCCTTAAGGTGCACCTGGCAGCCATCTCTGCTTACCAGGCACGGGCCGGGAAGCAGTCGGTGGCGCAGGAGAAGGTGGTTGGGCACTTTTTCAGAGGCCTTGATCACATATCCCCTCCGGTGCGAGAACCTCCACCTCCATGGGATCTACTGCTGGTATTGGCTAAGCTCATGGGCAGGCCATTCGAACCGATGCACAGGTGTGACATCTCTCACCTGTCGTGGAAGACCGCCTTCTTGGTGGCTATCACGTCAGCCAGAAGGATGGGAGAGCTCCAGGTGCTTTCCATTGAGTCTTCTTATCTGGTCTTCCACAGGGACAAGGTTGTCCTGCGCCCCCACCCGAAATCCCTTCCGAAGTGGTGTCGGAGTTTCACCTTAACCAGGTGTTAACTCTGCTGGTGTTCTACCCAGTCACACCTCGGAAGCGAATATAGGCTCCATACTTTGGACCCTAGAAGAGCTCACTGTTATAAGGAGCAGACAGCTGAAGTTCGGGGATAGGTTCGCCAGCTGTTTGTCACCTATGCTGAAGCTGCACCTGGCAGACCTGCAGCCAAGCGGACGATAGGCAGGTGGGTCAGCTCCTGCATAGATCTCTGCTATAGGTTGGCGAGCATGGAGCCTCCCAGAGGGATAAGAGCTCATTCTACCCGCCATACCGCTACATCGGTGGCTGCTTCCAGGGATGTCCCTATCCAGGAAATCTGCAGGGCTGCTACCTGGAAGTCAGCACACACCTTCATCACCCACTACCACATCGACCTTGAGTCACGCCGGGATGCTAGTTTTGGGGCCTCTGTTCTCCAGTCCTAATTTCCCAAGTAAGTATCAGGGGTGTGCGCCTTGCCTCCCTCCTTCCGGAGAACTGCTAGGAGTCTGCCAGACAGTGTGGATGAACAACATATCCATGTCCCTAGAAATACAGGTTACTCGCCTGTAACAGGAGTTCTGGGAATGGTATATGTTGTTCATCCACACAACCCACCCGACCTCCCCGGCTTCTATGCACAACCTGGCTTCCAGCGGGCTAGATCTGGCGTCATGGGGCGGAGCCGAGAGTTTTACCACACGAGTGGGTGGGAGGAGCCAGCTTGAAGACCTCCCGGCAAGATTTAAAGCGGCAAGGAACCTGCCAGACAGTGTGGATGAACAACATATACCATTCCTAGAACTCCTGTTACAGGTGAGTGACCTGTATTTCCTTACCCAGACGAGAGACCTTTCTAATTTTGGGCACCTTCAAGTGGGATCGGCAATTTACTCAGACCATCAACCCCTATTCTTGCAATGGGACCTTGGTCTCCCAAAAAAGAAATCTCAGTGGAGACTAAATACCTCCTTGCTGAAAGATAAAGACACCCTAAAGAAACTCTTGGACGTAGTGTCTCAGACACTATCACATAACTCTGAGAAAGAGGTCTCCCCGCAGATTCTCTGGGATACAATTTAAAACAATGATGGGGGAAGCTCATTGCTATAGGGACATACAAACAGAAGGAAAGGAGGGTGCTATTAGAGCAACTTAACCTCCAACTCCGAGACTTAGAAACACAGCAAAAAGTAAGATGGACAAAACAAGTAGATGACCAAATAAGAGACATCAAGTCCTGTCTGCATAAGCTTCGCCTAATAGAAGTAGAGAAATCACTTGCCTATTTGCGGTAATCTTATTATGAGGGAGGCGCTCGGGCAGCTAAACTGCTTGCTATCAGACTTAGGCAGAGGCAGGCCAGGGCCGCCATTGTAAAGATCAACCACCCTAAAACTGGGACCACGACCTACAATCTGGAAAATTATGGAGGCATTTGTAGAATATTACAGGCAACTTTATAAACCCCAACCAGAGTCCTCTAATGAGGAAAAGACTAATTTCCTTGAATCTCTGAATCTGACCACTCTTTCCCAGGATCAAAAAGAGACCTTGACTGCCCCCGTAAAAATGACCGAGTTGGACCAAGCTGTTACAAGATTTAAACCTGGGAAATGTCCCGGACCTTACGGTTTTAGTGGAGACATTTATAAAAAACTTAGAGGAGAGCTTGCCCCGCACCTGCTCAGAGTCTTTAATGAGGTCTGGACAGGTGGGGAGGCACCCCATCATGGAGCTATGCTAATATTTCAGTTATACACAAGCCGGGCAAGGATCCATCAGAGTGCACTTCTTACAGACCTGTTTCCCTACGTAATGTAGATTACAAGATTTTTACCTCCATCATAGCTTCCAGATTAAACGTCCTTCTCCCATCCTTAATAGATAAATACCAAACAGGAAATATAGCTGGCCGTCAAGCCCCAGACAGCATCAGGCGTACCATCACAGGGGATGAAAAATCCCAAAGTCCGAGGTCCGGGACGCACATCAGCAGCAGCAGGACTTAAACTGCACAGACTTGTAAAGTCCGACGGACTTGCTGTGCAGTTCCTGCAACTGTGAGACAGTTCCTACTGTCCTGCTGTGTTCTGTGGCGCGCAGCCGACCTGCCGCCCCCAGCACTTACCTCGCAGAGTCCTCAGGAATGCGATTGAGGTAGGGGAAGCTCAGTAGGAAGCTCCACTCTCAGGGGCAGTGTTTGCAGGGCTTCCGAAATACGTGGGGTGGGGTTGGCAGGGCTTCAGGATCCTCCTACATGTTCGCGTAGTCGGCACATTGCGAGATCAGCCTCAGGGGATCACATGTGACAATCAGTGATCAGGTGGTCTGTGGCTGATCTGCGCATGTGTCCGATTAAACCAACTGCGCCAACACTTTTGAGCTGGCTGTTAGAGGGAGAAGACGTGTGGTTAGGCAGTCTGTTAGTTGCGTGGCAAATAAAAAAAAAAAAAAAAAAATCTGGATGATCTCTTGCTCACTAGTCTGGCATGTTAGTCTTGCTTTGGGCACAAAAAAGGGCTAAATAGATGATTTGGGGGTAGTTTTTGGGGTGAAAAATCTTTGATCTATCGGAGCTAGAAAGGATCGCTCGAGCTGCAGCTGAAATGACAGTTTGGAGGCAGCTTTTAAGCAGCAACAATCTTTTGAGCTGGTCACTTGAGGAGGTTTTAAAAAAAAAAAAAAAAAAAAACACGATTTGGGACAATCTGTCAGGGATTTTTTTCTTTGAGTTACCACAGTCTGTCTGAGATCTGGCTGCCTAGGGCTCTAGTGGGCTACACAAATAAGTTTAAAAAAAAAAAAAAAAGTTAGTTTAACCCTGACACAATTATTAGTGCACTGTCTGTCTAAAGGATGCCTGCAGCAAGTCTGTGAAACAGTGGTACATTCAGAATTTAATTTGGAGCCAATTACTGCGAGCCAGTGTGCCTGACTGACATACTGAGCCACTACATTTACATTCAGACTTATAATTATTCTGAAGCAAAGCCTGTGTCGATATAATAGTTTGAGACAGAAGTCACTTAATATTTTTCTGGGCTGAAGCAAAACCTGCGTCTATTATTTTGAGAGAGAAGTCACTAGAGTCACTAAATATTTTTCTGGGCTGAAGCAAAACCTGTCTCGGTCTGTATTAGTTTGAGAGAGAAGTCACTTAATATTTTTCTGGGCTGAAGCAAAACCTGCGTCTATCAGTCAGCAAAGTCACAAAATATTTTTCTGAAGTTATCAGTGTGTCAAAAAAAGTTTGCAGAAGCACACCTCCCTTGTGACTGATAAATAAAACATTTCATAGTGTCACCGCCTATCTCATTGTCAGTCATATTTAGACATTTGTGTTCTGTCTGTCTGCCCTTACTTGCTAACCTAAGCCAATACTTCTGGGCCATAATAGTGCCTCACGTGTATTTCCATCCTTGCTCATTAAAGTAAACATTTCTATTACAGAAACTTTTTCTAATCTTACCCAGAGCAGTTTCTCACAGCAAAATGAGCTTATTAAAATTTGGTTTCTCAAAATCTGGTGGAGCAAGTACTAGTAGTGCTACAACATCCAGTTCTGCTAAACGTAAAAGTTCTGATGATGGCCTTACCAAGGATCAAAGATATGACAGAGAAAAAAGGGTGAGGAATTTCCATCCTGAATGGAAAAAAGAATTTCCATGGCTGGATTACAGTGAAGAAAAATCTAATGTACTGCAGATTTTGTAAAGCCTACCCCCAAATCTGTGATCCTTACTCAGCTATGGTAAAAGGTTCAGGAGATCTTAAGTTAGACCCCATAAAGAGGCATGATTTGACAAGGGAACTCATCACTTGCACAAAACATTACTTAAAGGATACTGCTAAAGTACCACCCATTCGTCTGTCAGAAACTGCTCTGGGTCAGTCATTTCAAAAAAGACACATGACAACAAAAGAAGTTAAGAAATACAAAATTTTATTTAACACTGCATACACCGTGGCAAAGAATGGGAAACCTTTTTCTGATTTTGAAATCATTTGTGAGATCCAGCATAAAAATGGTTTAAATGTTGGCAACAACTACATGAATATAGCAGGTTGCCGCTTGTTTGTGGACAACATAGTTAAAACAGTACGTTCAGCAATAATTGAGGAGATAAAAAATGCCTCTTTTGTGAGTATTCTTGCAGATGGAAGTACAGACCACTCCATCATTGAACAAGAAATTGTCTACCTGAGATATGTAGGTGCTAACTGTTTGCCAGTCACACATCTAATATATGTGTTACCACTTGAAACTGCAAGTGCTGAGGGTGTATTTAATGCTATTGAGAAAGCCTTACAATCAATGGGTTTGCCATTACCAGAACTGTCAGGCAGTGCACATCCAGCACTTGTATGTGCTAATTTTGATGGTGCATCAGTTAATCTTGGTGAACGGACAGGAGTCGATACTAGACTCAAATCACTTTTGCCAGACATTATTGACATTCACTGTGTTGCCCACAAACTTGAGCTTGCCATTTTGGATGCAAATAAACATTTCAAATACATGGCCAAATTTGAAGAGTGTTTAAAAGGCATTTTCAGTTTTTATTTTTGGTCTCCAAAGCGCAGGAGAGAACTTAAAGAAATTGCTGAAGTTCTCGATGAGCATCTTGCACATTTCACGGCTGTAAAGCAAGTCAGGTGGCTAGCAAGCAAAGAGAGAGCAGTTGTGGCATTAGAAAAAAACCTGGACATTGTGACAATGCATCTGGAGCACAGATTTGTGGATGGCAACAGGGCAGACGATGCTAACAGAGCTAAGGGGTACCTCAAGGAACTGACCTCTATGCATTTCATTAAAGTTCTTTATTTCTTCTTAGATTTTTTGCCAGTTGTTGCTAGATTATCAAAAACTTTCCAGTTGGCAGACTACTTAATTGTTGAAATACCAGAACATATAGAGAAAGCCATTCTGCAGCTAGAAGCACTTAAAAGTACTCCTGGAAAATATCTTACAAAATTCCAGGAAGAGTATAACGCAGAAGAATGTATGTTTGGCAAAACAAAAGTTCACGGAACACCTGGAAGTGAAGCCGAACTTCACACATTTGTTAACGATACTGTCACGTACATCCAGAACAGGTTTGGTATTCTCTTAGAGAAACCTTTGTCTTTACTTCAGATTTTGAATTATCACAACTGGCCACTGAAAGGAAGATCTAGCAACATTTGGCAATGCTGAACTAATTGAACTCATCACAGATAGCCCTTTCTCTTCTCACTTCTCAGAACTTGATAAAGATTCTGCTATTGATGAGTGGGTGCAGCTGAAGTTATACCTTTCTCGATTCCGAACCAAACCTCTCTTAACTATGTACCAGTTGGTGTTACAAATGAAAATTGGTGAACGTGGCCCAGACTCCACGAAGGGCCCTATGCAGAAGCTTATTGAGATTCTGCTCACGATTTCCCCTTCCACAAGTGAATGTGAAAGAGGATTTTCGAAAGTTAATTTCATTAAAAACAAATTACGAACAACCCTGACCCAACAGTCTTTCGAGAACCAGCTGCTTATCATGACTACAGGACCATCCGTCTCTGAATTTGATCCACTGCCATCAATAAAGTACAGGCTTGACAGTAGTCTGGGTACTATCCATTCCTCTGGTCACAAATGTCCATCAAAAGAAGAAGAAAATCAGCCTGAAGCAAGCTGCAGTACTATTGCTGTCTTATAATATTCTCTGTGCCTCTCTGTAACCTTTCTCTGACTGTCACTGGAGCATCCTAAAAGGGGTGAAAAAATAATTATTTTTTCTCGTAATAATATGAAAAATGTTGTGACTTACTGGATCCTGATATGGACTTACCCAAAAAATGTACCATAAGTCCTGGACTTATGCATCCCCCAAAATTTTTCAACCCCTTCATCAATATTATAAATAAAGTTTGCATAGATAGAACCCCAACATGCCTTATGAGCCTGGACGCAGAAAAGGCATTTAACAAGGTATCCTGACCTTTTCTTTTTACTACCTTGGAGCATTTTGGTATCCCCCAGAACATGATTGATACCCTTAAGAGTCTATACGTAGCCCCACAAGCCTATATAAGGTTAAATGGTAGCATCTCGGATAGATTCCTCCTAGGCCGTGGGACTAGACAGGGATGCCCCCTTTCCCCCTTACTATTTGCCCTATACATCGAGCCTTTAGCTTCTGCTATACGGGGGAATCCAGAGGTGAAGGGCATTAGGATCGGGGATACCGAACATAAGATCTCATTATATGCGGACGACGTCGTCCTATACCTTGCAAATCCTGACAAATCAATCCCAAAGATCTGGAATCTTATGGAAGAATTTGTCCGACATGCAGGCTACTCACTAAATAAAGAAAAGATAGAAATCCTGAAATTCTTCTACAACCCTTCACCTGAGGTAACTAAGTTACTACCTCTTAAGTGGAATAAACAGAAAATCAAATATTTGGGGATACAACTGACAAAACGTATAGGGGGACTCTTTACTGCAAATTATGGCCCGCTGCAGTCACAAATTATACAAGACATAGCTAGATGGCAACTTCTTAACTTACCATTATATTATAAAATCCAAACAATTACCTCAAACATCCTACCTAGATTTTTGTATCTCTTCCAATCCCTACCAATATTTATCCCAAAGAAGTATTTTAAAGAATGGAAGAGACTGATTGGCAGGTTTGTGTGGCACCCGGGCAGACCCAGGGTAAGAGTAGCACTGCTCCAGACAGATAAAGCTGATGGCGGCAGAATGGTCCCTATCTTGGAAGATTACCGTATGGCCGCTTACCTTAAGAATGCGTTGCTCTGGTCAACTAAAACATGTGAGGCCCACTGGAAAGACATTGAGTCTCATTTAACTGAGGGTCCTCCTCTTGGAGCGAGGATTGCAGATGCCTCTTTACTCAAGGGGACACAGCGTCCCTCCCCTCGACAGTCGAAGGCACCATAAAAATGATCCCTAGATTATGGAATAAGTACAACCTTTTTAAGGAAATGTGGCCTCTACACTGGTTCGATTGGTCCCAATACTTCCTCCCAGCTAAGATAGACCACTCTTTTAGAAGATGGGCCAAATTGGGATTTACCAGTCTGGGTCAGATGATCTTGGGGGACACAATATTAGATTTTTACTCCATTAAACAAACATACCGTTTAAGGAACCAAGATCATTTCAGATACCTTCAACTTAGAACACATATATACACTTAAGACATTACAAGAATTGAAACCCAAAGTAAAGAATCTCTTGGAGGTCATAGCATCTATTCAGGAGGGGGCCCAAGAGAAGGGACGTACATCTGCTCTCTACAGAGCATTAAAGCAGCTGCACCCTAGACAATCCCTCAGAATCAGAAATAAGTGGGATCAGGAAATGGGACTAAATATCACAGAAGAGGAGTGGAGGGCAATATTCCAGACTGTAAATAAAACCACACTTTCACCTAACTGGCGCGAATTTGCCTGGAAAATAAGAATCAGCTGCTTCCACACACCTGAAAGCTTAAGCAAGTGGGATACAGGAGTAACTCCACTTTGTTGGAGGACATGTGGTGTCCAACTGGCTTACCACTCCCCTATTTTTTGGGAGTGTGATGCCATACGTCCTTTCTGGCAGGGGATCTCCAGAATTCTGGAGAACATATTCTCCTGCAGCACACAACTAACATGTATGAACCTGGTTTTGGGAATATCTCCTGATGAAATTAAAGGAGCTGATGGTATATACCTCTGGGGGGTTCTGTTGGCAGCAGTCCGCAAGTCAGTTACAAAAAAATGGCTCTCTCAGGATGCGCCTGACTTACCCCTTTGGCACTCTATTATAAAAGAAATAAGAGAAATGAAGGAATTAACATATAGGATAAATAACAGGGTGAACACATATGTGAATAGATGTGTAACCCCTTTGTTACCCGAGGTTACTAGAATCCCAGTAAGACCTAGTGGTAGGCAGGGAAGGCAGCTTGTGAAACTCCAGTTAAATGGGTTTCACACTGTCTCACTCTGTCCTCAGTTACAGCTGAGACTAGAGGGATGACATCATTATAGAATTGTCACAGCTGCATGAGCCACATTTGGAATCTTCAGCTCAGAGTAAGTTCGAATCTTGGGAATTCAAAGTCAGTCTTCAGTTTGTCCTTAAGCAAACAAGAAGGACACCAGTAGTGTCTGTTTACCCCCCTCCCTCTGGGGGGGGGTGAGGAAAAGTTCTTTGTGGGTTCCAGGGGCAATCCCCTTCTCCCACCTTGGGAAGAAAGCTGCCTGTTTTAATTTAAGTTCAGTCTGTTCATGTATAACAGCAAAGGTTACATTTCTTCGCCTGTGGGGCACCTGCAACGAATGGGTGAGTGTTTGGCCTCATTGGAAGGGGCAAACAACTTCTTTTCTTCAGTTGGATTTCAAGTATTGGGGACTGCTATTTGGGAGAACTATGTCAACTAGGACAAACAAATAGAGCAGTCATCTGTTTAAAGTGTTAAAGTTCATTGTAGAGGGGGTGCTTCAGGTCATCCACCGTCAATCTACAGTTTTAAAGTCTAAAGTTCTGTGTGTCCAGAGAAATGGCCGGGTATGGGCTGTGGGAGCTGGAGGTGGGAAAACCCCCCATCTTTAGTAACCAGGTCCACCTCTACGGATTTCTTCTGTGTTTTTGCTACTTGCCTCATGCGCCTGGCCAGTGATGGGGTGGGTACCCAGACGTGGGTTGCAACTTGAAAATCTCTCTAGGAGTCGTAGACTCTAAGTGGTGTGGGGAGCCACAGGATGGGAACATACTCCTTGTTTGATGGGAGTTTCGAATTGGAAGTACGAAAACCAAATCTCTCTAGGAGTCGCAGACTTCAAGTGGTGTGGGGAGCCACAGTTTGGGAGCCTCCTTGTTTGATGGGATGTCTTTCCAAGTAGAGTTTGGGTTCATTGCCAAGTGGACCGTCAGTCGAGTGGCGGCATGGGAGCCGGGCCAGTCGGGCTGTGTATCCAATGCGCATGCAAAGTCCGGGCTGAGTGCCTGGTGGGTCCAAAGCCAGACAACTGTTGTAGTGTTCATTCCTCAAATGGACCGCTGTGTTTAACCTCTAATCAGCATTACAGTTACGTAGCCCTGTGGGGGACCATACAGAGCTTTGTTTATGTTCAGTGAGTTAATAAATAAAGCCACACTGAAAAATCCCAATTCTGGTTTTGGACATTAGTTATTGCTTCCTGTGGTTGGATTTACTTGGGTGCCCCTGTGCAGAGTAGTCAAACCTAGGTCTCTTGTGCCAAGTAGCCTCATCCTTCCCCGAACCCGTAGATACCATATGTATATCCATGCTACAAATGTGGACACACAGAGGGGTTACAGATAGACCAGATGGGACCTAGCCACGGGAACCTAGAGTGGCCTGAGAGCCGGGGGTGGAGGGAGAGAGACTTGGGAAGAAAGGAACATAAAAAGTTTATAATAAAACTGGGGAATAAGTAGAAATAAGCTGCTGTCTCTGAACTTATCGTATAGATCAGTGGTTCTTAGACTTTGTCACAGTGAGCCTCCCCAAACCCATGGAAAAGATTTTGAGCCTCCCCCAAAAACTGAAATAATCTTGGGCCTCCCCAAGGAAAAATAATACGTTGTACTTTGCGCAGTACACCATGAATAAATTGAAACCCCTTTGAGTACTTGGCTCACATTCAGTTCTTTGTCTTATACTGATGTGGAACCTTTGAAAAAGAGCTCTTGTGCTCAAAGGTGTTATATGAATAACAAGTAAATAAAATAAAAAAATATTATTCAGTTTATTGTAACAGCCCACACCCCACACCCCCCAGCCAGCCTACTTGCTCTGCTATTTTCATTCTTGAACCATTATTACCCCTTGTTGCAGTACCTTTATAGGTCAGACTACTTCCCCTGTTTCTTCTCTATATGAAATAACCTTCCTGCATACTTTGCCTCTCCCCCTCTTTCCCTGCTCCTAAGCAACTTCTCTGGGATTACTTTGCTCCTTCCTGCCATTGCTCTTAGCACCTCTATGCTCAACCCTTGTATCTGGGGTGTTCTGCCATCAGTCTACAAATGAATCAGTTACCACCACTCATCATTAGTTTATTGTTCACATTTGTTTGCACTATTGTTCACTGTGTATTTGATTGTTCTGCAGTTACCTTTTGAAATGTATTCACTACCTACCCTTCCCCGGGTACACCTGAAATGAGCTTTGGCTCATTCACCTTTCCTTGTCACCTATTAGTAAATAAATACATAAAATTCACGTACTATTATTCTCTTTGTTTGCTTAATCTCTTCACACAAAATATATAAAACTCAAAATTTAAGTACTGTACTTTTTCAGACTTGCTTGAGCCTTCCCTGGAACAGGCTTGGGCCTCCCCAAGGAGGCTGGCCTCACCATTTGAGAACCCCTGGTATAGATAACAGAAGAGTATATATCCCAGAAAAGAAAATGAATTAAGTTCTTGAAATTTAACTAACTCTGAACTAATGTTATATGTCGCTTATGAAATCTGTAAATGCTTGCAGTGTGTATGGCTTGTGATGGTACGCAGACTCTGGAGTTTCAATAAACTTGAATTATAAAAAAATTAAAAAGAAAGTGCCGGTTGATGGCTGATGGAGAGAGGCTGGTGCATAATAGAGGGAATTTCCGTAGAGAGAGAATTGTACAGGAGGTCAGGGTGGTGAAAGTCACAAACGCATTAAAAAAAAAAATGGGAAGTTACAGAACAAAGACTCCTACCACAAACTTAAGATCTTTCCTAGCTACCAAAAGTGCTTTCAGAGTGTGGACGTTCCTTAGAGTCCAAAGATATGTCACATATTCCCCAGATACATGGTTTGTTTCAACTCTTCTCTCCCCACTCCCTTTTGGTGAGTCAGCTATCTCCTTCTTTTCGAATTAAGCCAGGAAGTCGAGCCTTCCCTGCCCACAGCACCCAGTGAGCACAGGGGCTACGCTTCACCAGCGGGCTGTCGGCGACTGCAAGGCCGACCCAGGGGACCAGGAGGCCGGGAGAGAGAGCCAGGAAGGTACGGGAAAGCCGTGGCCAATTGGGAGGCGAGCACTGAAATAGCCTTGCAGCCGATTGGTCCTCCTGCTCCATAGACTTCTGTGTTGAATTTACACTGCCGAAAGCTGGTCTGAGACTTGTTTGTGTTTTGCCTAAACTATCCAAAAAAAGAGCTGTTTTCCTGTAAAGATAGTGTTTAAGGAATTTGTTTCAAGTTTAAACTAAAATGTGATTTACAGCTTTTTGGTGGGATTTCTAGTGGGCCAGACGCTACGGCGCCGCACCCCCCCCCAGCCTTTTGTGGTGTAAATTATTTCACACTGCTCTGCAGAAACGCTTGATTCTGCTTTTGTTTAATTGTTGTGCCTTCCTGTGTCTCCTCCAGTCAAGCCTTCCCTGCCCACAGCACCCAGTGAGCACAGGGGCTACGCCCGTCAGCGAGGCGGTCGGCAACCTAAAGGCCGACCAGGGACAGGAGGCCGGAGAGACAACTAGAAGGTACGGGAAAGCCGCAAATCCCCCTGTGTGACCTCCCGCCTCATCGACATTCTAACCAATAATCTGTCCTTGCCAGCAGGTGCCACCTAATCAGCAGTCCTTCCCCTGTTCTCATTGTAGATATCTAATACCTTCAAAATGGGGAGATTCCTCTTATTGTTTCTCTCTTTCATTTGTGGTGTTCAATGAGGAAGAAGTCATCCCAATCCATACCACACTAAATAATGCGACCCACCAGCCTAGCCTCTCTGTTATACCTCCAGTGGATGATGACCGGATCCTCATACATGCCCTACCGATGCCACATCATAATCAGTGGGGCAACCCCCTTAAAGGGACACAACTTGTCATGTACTTATTCCGCTCGATGCTCCATTGTTGGGTGTATAGTTCCTCCTTACACCTGCCCACCAAATTAATACTCTGACACGATACAAAGTCACAACCCCAGGTGGAACACCTCAAATCAGTGGCCACCGAGCAAGAAGAGAAGGCCCAAAGTCAGTCCCCTCTTCCTGTCTCTCGAAGCCCTTATGAATCTTATTCTTTCTGCTGATCTGTATTGGTAATGTGGAAATCAATCCAGGCCCTCCGGAGGGCATCACCTCCCCTGCAGACCTAGCCTCCACCAAAGGACTAAGTTTCCTACATATCAATGCATGCAGCCTCCTGAAAAAGCTTTCATTAATACAAGCCTGGGTTGCCCATACCTTGCCAGACTTTCTTGTAGTATCCGAGACATGGCTCAAACCTGCTACAGCAGATAGGGAGGTAAATCTACCCAACTACTAAATATTCAGAGCGGATCGCCAGACAAGGGGCGGTGGAGTAGCTATATATGTAAAGTCATATATATATCTGCATCCTGCCTTAGTGCAACATCGATGCCCAAAGAATTCGAATGTATATCCCTCAAAATAACTCTCTCCAATACGGCAGCTTTTCAGCTAGTTGGCTGCTACAGGCCCCCCCTCTGCTGACCACAAGCTTTTATCCCACCTGGGGAACCTAAACAAACCGGGCCCTGAAGAAATCATAATCCTAGGTGATCTAAACCTAAACTGGCTCTCCAAGACAGCTGCACCTCTAGTATCATTCTGTGATACACATGGGTTTACACAACTGATAAATGAACCAACAAGAATCAATTTAAAGAATAGAAGTAATAGCACACTACTTGACATCATTCTGGTAAACAAACCCCACCTATTCTCACACACTGGAGTGCTTTTCAGTGACATAAGTGACCACTGCCTCATTGCAGGAATAAGATCATCCGGCAAACCAGCAACCCCAGCAAAATTCCTTCTGAGAAGATCCAAGAAAATTCTCAATATTGAGGGATATCTCCATGACCTAAGTCACTCTACATGCTGGCAGGAGTTTTACCTTACACATTCTGTGGAAAAAGCACACCAGGTGTTAAACAACATAATAATAGGTGCCCTTAACACTCATGCACCAATCACTAGTGTTAGAACAAAAGGCAAATCTTGCCGCTGGTTTTCAGCTGACCTTAAAACTGCACTGTTGGAAAGAGACAAGCTTTGGAAACTGGCAAGGAAGACCAAGAACCCAAATGATTGGATACTGTTTAGGAAGGTCAGAAATAGCTGCACCAAGAAAGTAAGGGATGCTAAGGCTGCCTTTTATATGGCTGAACTTGACGCCTCTTACCACAATCCTGCTAGATTCTGGGGCACCATCAAGGGGATTCTAGGGCAGGACTCTAGCACCTCTCTGCCATCTCAAGTGCACCATAATAAGGGTGTTATCTCTGATAAACGGGAAGTACTGGATGCTTTCAATATCCATTTCACAATGGCTGGCCTTGCTTTTGACACCTCTCCAGCTAATCTACTGCATGCACAACTAAACTCCCAGTATACTGAGGCTCAGAGGGCGGATTCTTCCTTCTTCAAACTGGTATTGCTGAAGCAAGTAGAGGATCTAATGCTGCATTTGGATACTAAAAAAAGCGCAGGTGCAGACTCTCTTGACCCCTGTTTTCTAAAAATTGCAATTCATGTGCTTGCAGTTCCCTTAACACATCTTTTTAATCTATCATTAACCTCTGGCTCTATTCCTACGATGTGGAAAACAGCCCAAGTGTTTCCCCTCCTAAGATCAGGGGACCCCATGGACCTCAACAATTACAGGCCTATATCCATTCTTCCAGTGCTATCCGAGATGCTTGAGAAGTTAGTGAGCATCCAATTAAGAGAGTACCTTGAAGTTACTAATCTCTTAAATCCAGCTCAATCTGGATTTGGGGCCAGGCACAGCACTATCTCTGCACTGGCCAAAGTCACAAATGACTGGCAAACCGAATTAGACAAAAAGAACAGTGTCTGTGCTGTATTCCTTGACCTAAGCAAGACGTTCAACACAGTGGACCATGAGCTGCTACTCTCTTCATTGCACTCCATAGGCTTAGACCCACCCTCTCTTAAGTGGTTCAGGTGTTACCTTACTGATAGGTCACAACAGGTGAAAGCTGAAGGCGACCTATCCTCACTAAAACCACTTCTAAGAGGAGTTCCGCAAGGATCTATCTTGGGCCCTATCCTTTTTGCCATTTACATTAATAATATTGATTCAAATCTCACCAAAGCCAATGTTCACCTCTTTGCAGATGATACTGTTTTGTATGTCAGTAATCCATCGCCTATAATGGCCTGTGAAATTTTATAAGCAGAATTCTCCCTTTTGCAACATCATCTACTTGAGAAAAAGCTCCTCTTAAATGCAAAGAAAACAAAAGCAATGTTCTTCTCCAATCATACCTATACGAACACCCCCTCACTAAGCAATCTTCCCAGCTATCCACCATCCTTGGAGAAAGCCTGGACTATGTAGATAAATTCAAATACTTAGGGGTGTGGATTGACAGCAGGCTTGACTACACACATCATATTGAAGAACTTCTGAAAAAACGTCGCCAGAGGCTCGGCCTATTCTTCAGAATAAAACACTTCCTAACCAGAGACTCGAGGTTAAGGCTAATCCAGGCCTCATTTCTTTCACTTATCCACTATGCAGTCTTCCTTTATGGTCACTGTCCTATTTCCTATTTAAGCAAATTGGATACCCTGTATCACAGAGCACTAAGGTTTATTACAGATCTTCCATTCAACACTCATCATTGCTCTCTCTATGCTGCAGTTAGATGGGCATCCCTACACCTCAGAAGGAACAGAAATGCTGCACTTTGGATTTACAGAGCTTTGTCTAATAAACTTCCAATCTATATTTTAGACTGCTTTACATGGCCACAGCTAGTTCCTATGCCCTAAGAACAACAACTTCATCACGCTCAAGATACCCAAAGTCTACACCCGCATGGGAGGTCTGCAATCAGCTACCTCTAGCAATGGCATGGAATTCTCTACAGAAGACCCTAAAGTTGACCAACTTTATACCTCTAGCATCCTTTAAAAAGCTCTGCATAAGACTCTTCCCAGAGAAATGCAGCTGCTACCACAAGATCTAGTCCAGTCACATTCACAACCCTCCCCCTTCCAGTCAGCAACTATAATTGGTAGCTGTCCCATAAATTATCCCCTTAGTATTCCCTCCCATGCAGCCCCCTTATTTGGTATCTCAGCCCCCTATCATACCATTTTTGCAGTTTTGCTTCCCCTGACTATGATCTTCACATCAACTCCTGGCACTTACCTCAACCCTAATTACTCCCCCATACCTCCTACTACTATTAGCCATAGACCCTGTCTGAATCCCCCACCAGCCCTTCCATGTCATTTGTCAGAGGCTGTAATCACCACTTTTTTGCAGTCAGTCAATCATTATATCTGTTTGTCTGCTTTAGTTTTCCTTGGAGCCTGTAATTCTGGGTACCTTATGTTGCGTGCTTGCTTTGGCTCCTCTACTGGTTTTTGTACATACTGGATTTTTCTAGTGTATTTTCTTGTATCCTACCTTGCCCTGTTAGGGTTAATCAACCTCTGCCCTTCGATTATTGTATATATGTTTAAATTACTGAATCTGTTTTATTACAAGCGTTTTGTATGTACCTGCTAATGTACCAACCATTGAACCTTGACCTTATCAGGTCCATCTTGTAAATGAGCCTTGCTCAATGATGTCCGCCTGAATAAATAAAGATTTGATTGATTGATTGATTGATTTTAAAGTGAACATCAGAAAAAAATAAAATTTCTCACATGACATCTTTTGACCAACCAGTTCCTTTGAAGTTTACAACCCCACAGTCTGTCACTAAGGTGTGAGAAAGCTAGGAGGAATCAACCAAATGACATCCTTTCCCTGATATCATAAAACTCATTTAGTTTTCAACATCAAAGGCAGCAGCAGATGATGAGGGCCATAAACTATCCCTCTGGAAGGAAGTCTTAATTAATGGTTCCTCTGGTCAGTTTAATAACATTTTCACTGACACCTTGAAGGTTAAAAGTCAAACTGCTAACTTGTGTGAGACAATTTCATACACAGACAATTGATTTTATAATACAAATATTGTACAATAACCATAAGCAGATGGCAGCGCATCACAATCCTCCCCACCTAGACTGAATTTGGGGGCTCTATCCCCTGCATGGGTTGAGCTCCCCAAGTCAGTTCATGTCTCATATTGACGCGACAAGCCATTGGCATTTTCATTAGCTGCCCCTGTCCTGTGGGAGACAGTCATGTCATACCCTTGCAAGGCAAGACTCCATCTTAGTAGTCTACCATTCGTTTTACCCATTTGTGCCAGCCAAACCAGGGGGTTGTGGTCAGTTTGTACCTCCATAACTCTGCTCATATAAATATGGCTCCAACTTCTTTAGGGCCCGCACCACGGCCAGACACACTTCCCCCCCACAGTAGAGTAAGCCTGCTCCCTAGGAAGTAACTTTTTACTTGGGTACACTATGGGGTAATCTTTCCCTTGGTTGGATGTCTGACTCAGCACTGCCCCAATACCCACATCTGAGGTGTCAGTCTGGACTATAAAGGGTCTGCTATAGTCGGGACTTGTCAGTACAGGAGCACTGCACAGTGCCTTCTTCAGTCTGGTAAATGCTTTTTCACAGACTGGTTCTCAGGTAACTTTCTTAGACATCCTTTTCTTTACCAGGTCAGATGGGGAGCAGCCAGGGCACTGTAATTTGGTACAAATGTCCTGTAGTACCCTGCTGTCCCCAGAAAACTCCTGACCTGCTTCTCCATTTCTGGTCAGGGCCATGCCTTGTGATTGCCTTTATTTTCTCTTGGTTAGGACGGAGCTGTCCCCAGCTTACAACATGCCCGAGGTATGCCACTTCAGCCATGGCCACCTGACACTTCTCAGCTTTGACAGTGAGCCCGTCCCTTGGTATCCTGCCCAGCACTTCCCCAAGGTGGGACAGGTGTTCTTCCCAGCTGGCACCAAAAAATGGAAATGTCATCCAGGTATGCCACAGCGTACTCCTCAGCACCGTTAAACTCCTGGTTCACCAGCCCTTGGAAAGTGGCCGGGGCATTCTTCACTCCAAAAGGCATTACTTTAAATTCAAATAAGCCTATCTGAGTGATGAAGGCCGACCTCTCCCTCGCTGTGGCAGTTAACTCTACCTGCCAGTACACCTTTGTCAGGTCAGTAGTTGTAAGATATGTAGCCCCTCCCAACTTGTCCAGGAGTTCGTCCGTCCATTGCATCTGGAGGGCGTCTGACTTCATGACTGCATTCAGTCCACGAAAGTACACACAAAAACGAGTAGAGCCATCTGGCTTGGGAACAAGGGCTACTGGTGAGGCCCAGGGTATGTCGGATTTCTGGATTACCCCTAAATCCAGCATTTCTTCTACCTCCATCCTAATGTCCTTTTGGACAGCCTCTTACACCTGATATGCTGTCCGCCGTATGGGTGCCTGCGTTCCTGACTCCACATCGTGCGTCGCTAAGGGGGTTAGTCCAGGCTTGGCGCTAAACAGTGGGGCAGAATCTGCTAAAACCTCCCTTCCTGGATCTGGTCCGGGGCCAACTGGGGTGACAATTTAATTGCCTCCACAGAGGACTCCCACTTGCTTTCTTCCAGCAAGTCCAGAAGGAGATCTCCTTCGTCCGTCCTCTCCCCAGGACTACATACTGCAAACACCATGTCAGCCTTATTAGCATATGGCTTCATCATGTTGACATGGTACATTCTTTGTGTAAGTCTCCTGTCAGGTAACTCTGTTAAGTAGTTTACATCATTTACCTTTCTGACTACTTTGTACGGTTCTGCCCACTCAGCCTGCAGCATGTCTTTCCGGACCGGGATTAGGACCATGACTACTTGACCTACCGTGTATGAGTGAGACCTGGCTCTGCAGTCATACCACTCTTTGTTTCTGTTGGGCAGCTGTCAGGTTGCTCTGGGCTGTCCTCAAACTCTTTCAGCCTTTCCCTAAGCCCAAGGACATAATCCACTATGGGAGTTCCATGGGTGGCATGCTTGCCTTCCCATTCCTCCCGGATCAGGTCTAGAGGCCCACGTACCCGGCATCCATATAAGAGCTCGAAGGGGGAAAACCATATAGACTCTTGGAGCACCTTCCTGTATGCAAACAGGTGGGGAAGGTATTTCTCCCAGTCCCTCCCAAGCTGTTCAGCAAACGCTGGGAGCATTGACTTAAGGGTACCATTAAATCTTTCCACAAGCCCATTGGCTTGCGGATGATAAGGTGTTGTGCGTCTCTGCACTACCCCACATTTCTCCCATAAACATTTCATCAGGTCCGACATGAAGGAACCCCCTCGATCAGTGATAACCTCCTGCGGAAACCTAACATGGGAGAAAATCTCTAGTAAGGCATCTGCCACTTTATCAGTCGGTGAGGATAGGGCGACTGCCTCTGGGTACTGGGTGGCATAATCCACCACAGTCAGGATGAACCTCTTCCTGGAGGAGCTGGGGGTATTTAAAGACCCCACAATATCCATTCCCACCCTCTGGAATGGCTCCTCCACTATGGGCACTGGAATTAGGGCGGCTTGGGTTTTCTTACCTGCCTTCCCTATTTCTTAGCACCGGTGATGAGACCTGCAGTACTCCTTCACCTGCTGGGTGAAGTTGGGCCAATAGAAATTCTGGGCCAACCGCTGCATAGTGCGCCCGATTCCCAGGTGACCAGACAAGGGAATATCGTGTGCAGTCTTGAGCAACTGCTTACGGTACCCCTGGGGAATGACAAGCTGCCTGCCTATTGCACCTCCCTCTGTCTTAGCATCCTGCATATACAGCAGTCCATTGTCCCAATAAGCTTTGTTTTCCGTCACCTCCTTGTGCTCCGTCGGAATCCGTCCAAGCCCTTGGCTTCTCTAGACTAGGGTCACTTTTCTGAACAGCTGAAAACTCCCTTACACATTCCCAAGGCATGTGACTGGTCCCCTTCAGTGTCTAAACTAGGGTCCCTAGCTGTAGCATCAGGGCAGTCTTGATCACTGCCATCCGTAACCCTCTAACAGTGGGTCACCCCTCCTCCTTCTTCGGAGTAATCTTCTATAGCTGTTTGGTTAACTGCTACTGGGGAAATTTCTACCCCTCTCTTATTAGTGTCCATATCAAGAGACCCAGGCTGGGGAACCAGTCTCCCAGTGGTTTCCACAGGGGCTTCTTTGGGATCCAGGGAACTACCATTTTCCCTTGCCGCTTGGCTACGGGTAACTGCACACACCGTCCGCTGTTTGAGGTTGTTGCCGAGAATATCAACTGCTAAATCTTCAGCTACCGCAACCTGTTGCACAGTACCCACTGTCTCTCCCCAGTCTAGGAGAACAATAGCGAGTCTCAATGTTTTCTCCTCCCCAGTGAACCCCTGCATCATCACAGATTGATTGGGTATTAGCTGACCAGGCTCTACCAGTTCCCTTTTTACCAAAGTCAGGGATGCCCCTGTGTCTCTTAACCCTTGTGTCTGTACACCATTCACAGTGACTGGGTGCATGTGTTCCCTCATGTTTATTGGCACGCTTTCAGGAACACACAAACAGCCCACTTCTTTTCTAGCAGTACTTTGTGCACCGTTTTTCCTTCTAGGACACTGTTTAGCAATATGACCAGTTTCTTTGCAAACCCAACATTCATTCTTTTTCTCGGGTAAATCTTTTCTCTGAAACCTGGGGCTGCCTGCTTTCGGTGGAGGCAGTGAGGGTTTTAGCTGCCCTGAAAGCGCGCGTTTCCCTTTCTGTGCTACCACGCCAGCCCCATTCGCTCTCAGAGCAGGTCTGTTCCTGGCATATCTGTCAGAGTTCAGCAGCCTCTTGCCCTGTTTTTGGATTTCGGTCTTCCAGTCAGGTTTTCAGCTCTGCTGGGCATGCCCCAAAAAACTGCTCTAACAATACAGCATTTTCAGTTTTATCTACAGAGTTTGCTTCAGTTCCTTCCCACCAATGTTTTAAAAACTGATGTCGTTTCGTGGCTAGCTCATGTCAGGGCTTCTCCGGAGCTTATGGAATTTAGCTCTGTATGCTTCTGCAGTTAAATCATACTTTTTTAAAAGTGCAGTTTTCAGTTTACTGTAATCATTACTGTCCTCATTGTCCATTTGACCCAATGCATCCTGAGCTTTCCTGGTAAGTAGCGGGGATAGCTGGAAGCTCCAGGATACTCTAGGAATATTTGCCTGAATGCAAACCTTTGCAAAGGAATTTAAAAATGCTTCCATATCTTCCCCCTTTAAATTCGGCTATCAATTTAGAATTTAATTTGTAACCCAGTCCTGTAGTTCCAGTTAAACCCAGGCCACTTACCTGCTCTGGTGCCGGTCTTAGGAGTTGTAGCTTCTCCAGTTCAAATCTCCAGTGGCGTTCTCTCCTCTTGTTCGGCTTCTCGTGACGCTGTCTCTCTTCTTGCTCTGCCTTCCGCTGTTCTCGCTCAGCTTCTCACTGACACTGCATCTCTCTCTCACCCCCCTCTCTTTCCATTTCCAGCTTCCTCTGTTAAAGCTCCCTTTGCTGCTGGGCTTTGAACCTTTTTTGTTCAAACTCCAGCTCCATTCTCCACAGTTCCATCTGTAGCCTGATTGCTTCTTGCTTCAGAATGCTGGTGACCTTCCCCTGCTGCTGTGGACCTTGGCTTGCACTGGCCCTTGCTGTCCTCCTCACTGGTTCCGGACACTAAAATGGAGCCCCTGGCCCATCCATATCCAGGGTTCGCTCCTTTTCAGTCACAGACTGACTTGAGGCTCTGGGCATAAGAGGCCATCGGAGCATCCACAAGGTTCTGCTTGTTGGCTCGCCCCTCATGTAGGACTCCTCTCTCTCCGCACAACTGCTTCAGGTAGTCTGCAGTATGCTCGCTGTAGTAGGAAGCCATCCTCTTCCCCAACTACGGCTATTCTAACTTGCACTGTAATAAAAAATCAAATAAAACGGGTAGGAACTTTGTAAGCAAACTTTAATTATTGAATTTTGTTGACCCGGTAGGCCCACTGGGACTAGAAGTCCCTTTTTCAGGGGTGACCGGGGGGAGGTGGGATATAGATGGTAAGCAATGGAAAATGAACCAGATTAAGCTGTTGGTGGTATTGTTAGTGATATAGTTCTGTTTACCTTTTTGAAATCACTCTTTCTTTTGCAAGTGAGCTGTAACTGTTAAAGCTTGTGTTACCAATACTTTTTAAATCGCACCGCTGCCAACTAAACCCGTCACAAATGCATAAAAAAAAATGGGAAGTTACAGAACAAGGGCTCCTACCACAAACTTAAGATCTTTCCTATCTACCAAAGGTGCTTTCAGAGTGTAGAAATTCCTCAGAGTCCAAAGATGAAATGACATCAAAGGCAACAGCAGGTGATGAGGGCCATAAACTATCCCTCTGGAAGGAAGTCTTAATTAATGTTTCCTCTTGTCAGTTTAATAACCTCCTCACTGACACCTTGAAGGTTAAAAGCCAAACTGCTGACTTGTGTGAGACAATTTCATACACAGACCATTGATTTATAATACAAATGTTCTGCAATAACCATAAGCAGATGGCAGCGCGTCACAGTGAATAATGGAGGATTCGCTGTACTTGCATCTTAATCTAGAGAAAAGAAGGCAGAGAGATGAAGTGGTCCTGGTAGTTCCAAGTACTAAAAGGGAAAGACAGAGTGGGGTATAAATGTTTTGAGCTGCCGAGTGCAAACAGAAGTAAAGGATATAGGCTCAAACGGAAGGGGACAGGATAAGAGGAAGTGTTAGAAAGCATTCCTTCACATACAGGCTGGATAATGAACAGCTTCACCAGTTAGGTTGTAGGAACTAGGCTTTCAAAACAGAACTAGACTGATCCCTTGGAGAATGGCATTGAGGGATCTTACTTCGAGACACAGCTCTTGCAGCAGGTTACACCATTAGGACTGAAGCCGGCAGGCGTCGGGACCCCACGGAAAAATTCTAGCTAGCTATCTTCAGTGGGGACCGCCCCCGACGTCGGTCCCGCCTCAGACGTCAGGCGTGGTACAAAAGGGGGCGGTCATGCCAGATTCCCCGGTTCTTTCCGCTGTCAACTTGCATGTCTCGACCTCTTCGGTTCCAGTCTAGCGCCATGACACGTGGTTCAGAGCTTTCCTCCGAAATTCTTTTCTTCAAGCAAGATTGTTGCTGATGTCCTCTCCGACCTCCGGTCATCCCTCCAAGTGTGCTTGCGGGAAACAGATCCCCTTCAAGGACCCCCGCACTGCCTGTGTTAGGTGCCTGGGCCCAGACCACGATACCCGGGCCTGTTCGTTTTGCCAGGGCTTTAACAGCTGAACAAGGATCTGACGTCAGAAGGCCCTCCAGGCTTTTTTGTTGGAGGAAAAACTGAAGACCATGTCCTCCAAGGGGGAATCTTCGTCCAAATCCCACAAGCACGCGGAGAAAAGAAGGGAGAAGGCCCCTTCCAGGTCCCCGTCCAGGGCTTTGGAGTCCCGCCCGGTTCTCGGTCCGACCGCTCTCCTTCCAGGGCCAGCTCTCAGCCTCCCCTGGCTGTGGTAAGAAAGCCTTCTTCTTCTCAGGCCAAGTCTGCCAGACCGTCGTCGTCCTCCTCTTCCAAGGCCTTGGCGAAGTCCGGGGAGCGCCACCACCAGCATCATAGGTCGGGTTCCCGCCCTTTGGCTCCCGAGGTCCGGTCGTCTTCTGTGCCTCCTCACAAAACTTTGGAGCTCACACCGTTGAGACCTGTGGACCTGACGCCGGCCCGACTGTCGTCAGCCGTACGTCATTCCTCCCTGGAGCCGTAGTCGGCTGGACGGCCGTCGTAGGCCAAACCATCCCAGCGGACACTGGTTGGGGGACCGGTGTCCGTTCCACCTGAGAAGAGGGCTCCCACGCCTCCGACCGACGTCGGTTAGGAGACGTTGACTGAGGAGGACTTAACGCAGCCCGAGGACCAGACGGGCGACCCCGGCCTCGCCGAAACTCCCAGGGCCCCCTCGCCCTTACCCGGGAGGCCCCTGTGGGCAGGCGCCGGGACCCGGCGACCGCCCACGGGCGCCTGGGCGTCGTCGGGACTTTCTATAGCGGAAGTGAAGGATCTCTTCACTTACTGGTGGGACACCATTAAAGGACATGGCCCCACCGCTCCTCCTCCTCCCCTCCTCCTCCGTACCGCCCCTTCGCCTTGGGTTGCGAGGTCGCCACCTCCCCCGGGAGCCTGGATCCTCTCCCAGGGGAAGATCAGAAAAACGGAGACCTCCGTCGAAATCCTCTTCTGGATCACCCAGCCCCAAGAGATCCAGGAGACACCGACGTTCGCCGTCGACGGAGGACACGGGATCAGTCTACTCTTCCTCTAGATCTCCATCCCTTCTCCGGACCCACGTGAGACACCGAGATCTCCTCCGGATGACCCCTCGTTCATGGATATTATGCGACATATCCAGGAGAACATGGGATGGGATGCAGAAGAACTAGACCCCGAAAGGTTACGCCTTGCCAAATATCTTCGGCAGAAGGACCCCAAGCCTGTGGTGGTACCACCCTTGGTGGACACTTTTGTGGACGTCACCAAGGCAGCGTGGAAGCGTCCACATTCGCTCCTGGCGGTGCCGAAGAAAGCTGATCGTCTGTACAAGGCTCCTAAGGACGACCAGTACCTGTCACAGCAGCCTCAGGCCGACTCTCTGGTCATCACAGCCTCACATGACCGGTCACAGAGGCCGCAACATTTGAGCACCCTGCCACCGGACCCAGAGTCCAAACAGTTGGACGCACTGGGCAGGCGCACGTACGCTTCCGCTACCTGCGCGTCAGATCACTAACTACCTGACCCACATAGTTCAATTCCAGAACGCTTTTGGGAACAAGGTCTGAGGCGGCTGAAAAGCTGCCCGAAGGTGCAGAAGGAGGAGATGCTCCAGCTCCTCCGTACGGGTTCAGACGTGGGGACCCAAGTGCTTCGAGCCGCGTACGACTCCGCGGACTCATCAGCCCGAGCAGCAGCTTCTGGCGTATGCCTCTGGAGACACTCCTGGTTACGTGTCTCCGGCTTTACCCCAGATGTCCAGAAAAACATTATGGACGCTCCGTTCGAGGGAGAAGTTTTATTTGGTAATCCTTCCGAGAAGATCATTACCAAACTTCAAGAGGCCGGGAAGGCGGTAAGGTCGGTTCAAGCCATGTACCGACCCAAGCTTGGTTCCTTTCGTAGGAACCAAAGCCGTTTTCGTGGGCGGACACAGAGGCAGCAGCCCCGCTCCGCTACACATCAGAGGGGCTCCGGTTTCCGTAGAACCCAGGGAAAACAGCCCGCTAGCCGAGGTCAGCGTTCCCCTAGGCCGACCCAGCCAGCGGGCCCATCTGCCGCCACAGCCTGACTCCTTTCCGGCCCCCGCCCCTCAGGATCAACGGGAAATCATGGTCGGGGGTCGCATTGCGAACTTCCTGCCGGGATGGCAGGCCATTACCACCGACAGGTGGGTTCTGCAGTTGGTCAGTCTAGGCCACTTTATAGAATTCGCAGAAAAGCCACCCTGAGGCCTCCTTTGCTCTCCGGTATCGGATCAGCACAAAAATTTGATCTGGCAAGAGTATCACGCTCCTAAGAAAAGGAACGATAAAGTACGTCCCGGAGAACCAGAGAGGACGAGGATATTATTCCCACTTCTTCCTGGTTCCCAAGAAATCAGGGGACCTCCGTCCGATTCTGGACCTCAGCGACCTGAATGTGTCGGTCGCTTACAAAAGATTCCGCATGGTGACTCTTCCGGGCCTTATTCCCATGCTGAAACAAGACGCCTTTTTAGTGTCTCTAGACATGCAGGACGCATACCTGCATATCCCCATAGCTCACGCGCACCAGGGGTTCCTGCGCTTCAGTTTTCACCACCACTTTCAGTTCCGAGCTCTTCCGCTCGGACTGTCATCCGCACAGGTCTTTACCAAGTGCATGGCAGTTGTGGCAGCATCTCTGAGGAGACAGGGCCACTGTGTGTTCCCGTACCTCGATGACTGGCTTCTCATGGCCGCCTCCAGAGAGGCGTTGTTACTCGCGGTTCAGAGCACCCAGGACTTGTTCCAATCTCTGGGCATTCTCATAAATTACGAGAAGTCTCTCCTGGTACCGTCGCAGAAACTGCAGTTTATAGGCGCAGTCCTGGACACTGTTCAGGGAAGAGCTTTTCTTCCGGACGACAGAGCGGAGCGCATCAGATCCCTCATAAGGGATTTGTCGTCGAACAAGATCGTACCTGCCAGGTCGGTCCTTCGCTTGCTCGGACACATGGCTGCGGCCATTCCTACTGTCCCTTTCACAAGGCTCCACATGCGGGTAACCCAGTGGATGCTCAAGGTACAATGGGACCAAAGGCAAGACCACTTGCAGCATCCGGTCAGGATCACGAACTCAGTCATCCGAGACTGGCAGTGGTGGCTAGTCCCCGGGTCGCTCTCCAAGGGCGTCCCATTTGTAGCGCCGTCCCCGGAGGTAACCCTCACCACGGACGCCTCAGGTCTTGGGTGGGGGGCACACCTGGACGGGTAAAGTCCCAGGTACATGGACCCTCTAGAGCTCATCTCCATATCAATGTCCTAGAGATAAGGGGCGGTTCTCTATGCCCTGCAGGCCTTTCAGTCAGTAATCCCACCGTGTACTCTCCTGCTGCAGACAGACAACACGGCGGTGATGTATTACCTCAACAAACAAGGAGGCGCACACTCTTAACCCCTTTGCAGGGAGACCATGAGGGTATGGGATTGGGTAATCGGACACGGCGCAAATCTGATCACTGTGCATGTTCCCGGGGTGGACAACACAATTGCAGACGGCCTGAGTCGATCCCAGGCCAGAGTCCACGAGTGGAACTTCTTCAAGAGGTAGCAGAGGATCTGTTTCTTCGTTGGGAATTCCAGAACTAGACTTGTTCGCATCCCCATCAACGCAAAACTGCCCAATTTTTGTCGCTGGATCCAGGGCCTGGTGTTTTCTGGCGGTAGCGTTATCCCTCTCCTGGGAAACAGATTCCTCTCGCTTCCCTCCCTTCCCGTTGATCCAGAGAGTTCTTCTCAAACTCGCGGGGACGCACTCATGATCCTGGTGGCCCGTTCTGGCCCAGACAGATCTGGTTCCCTTTGTTGGTGCAACTATCTAGGAACCCCGCTCCATTGCCGCTCAGCTCCCACCTCCTGTCTCAGGAGAAAGGTTCATTAGTCCATCCGGACCTACGCTCTCTGAACCTGCATGCTTGGCTCCTAGAGACATAGCCATCTTGCGTCACGGGGTCTTGCAAGAGATTGCAGAGGTTCTTTCTGCAGCCAGAAAGCCGGCAACACATGCGACGTACGCCATGAAATGGCGCCGTTTTTGTTTATGGTCACGAGCTCGTGATCTTTCCCCTTTAGGTTGTCCTGTGGGAGTAGTTTTGGATTACCTCCTCTCTCTTTTCATTCAGGCCTAGCCTACTCCTCTGTTAAGGTGCACCTCTGTGCCATTTCTGCCTATCACCTCCGGTGGGTCACCGTACAGTAGCTCAATTGGGCGCCTCTGGGGAATTTCTTAGAGTGTTACACATGGGCCTCCATTAGGGACCCTGTGCCCCATGGGATCCTGCTCTTTGTCCTGGAACAGCTCCGCTCCCTCCTTCTGAACCTGCAGCGGATTACGAGCTACGTTTTCTTGGTGGAAAGCGTTATTTTTAGTTGCTGTTACTTCAGCAGAAGAATTTCTGAGCTTCCGCTCTTATGTGCAAAGAGCCTTATTTAGTTTTCCACGGTACAGAGTATCCCTGAGGGCCGAATCTAAGTTTTTACCTACGGTGGTCTCTTCACTCTCTCTCTAAACCAGGACATTGACCTTCCGGTCTACTTCCGAGTTATTCAAATAGAGAGGGCTTTGCTCCACACCCTGGATGTTCACCGCAGCCTGAGGTATTACCTCAACAGAACTAAACCCTCTCGTACTTCTGAACAGGTTTTTGTTTCCTTCTCTGAGAGAATGATGGGCCAATCAGTATCCAAACAGTCTCTGTCTCGCTGGCTTGTCCAGTGTATTTCATACAGTTATGATATCAAACAAAAGCCCCTCCCGGGCTCTGTCCGGGGTCATTCTACTAGGGCTGTGGCCACATCCTTTGCAGCACTAAGAAACGTCTCCACCTCTGCTATTTGTGCTGCAGCCACTTGGAGCTCTGTGCATACCTTTATCAGGCATTATAGCCTGGATATCGCCTCTCGGCGAAGGGCTGGTTTCGGCCTTGCGGTGCTACAGGGTCTCCTGTCCTAGGTTCAGGACCTGGAATGTACTTTCTATTTTCCTCCTCCCGGAATTTCTGGCAGCGTTACTGCTTGGTAATCAGTCCTAGTGGAGTAACCTGCTGCAAGAGCTGTGTCTCGAAGTAAGATAGTACAGTTACGTAAGAACTTACCGTAACAGTAGATCTTCGAGAACAGCTCTTGCAGCAGATACCTTTCCGCTCACCTTCCCCCTTGGAGGAGGCATGGCTCAGTCTTTCTGAGCAGGGATTTATATCTTTGTCTTCTGACGGCGAATCCTCGGTCTCCCATTTCGATGTCAGCCTGCGGCCGGAAGTCTCCGGCGGGAGAACTGGGGAATCTGGTGGGACCGCCCCCTTTTGTACCACGCCTGACGTCGGAGGCGGTCCCCGCTGAAGTTAGCTAGCTAGAATTTTTCCGTGGGGTCCTGACGCCTCCCGGCTTCAGTCCTAATGGTGTAACCTGCTGCAAGAGCTGTTCTCGAAGATCTACTGTTACGGTAAGTTCTTACGTAACTGTACTTTATGCAGCGTCAATAAGGGTAGCATGCCAGTCGATAATCTTGGATGTGGTATGTCTGGGCCACTGAAGGGTGGACATGATTGGCTTTAAGTCTTTTCCATCACCACGATACTACTGTATGTTACTATGTAGAGATGGGACAGCCTTTGAACAGGACTTCTGTGTTTAACGGAAGCTGTGTTAAGTGGCACATCCTACAAAAGTAGTACTCTGTTGAGCTCCTCATCGAGTCTGTTAGGGGTGAGGGTTTTCAAGTTTAATATGCAGAATTCTTCTCCCAGAGGGGGCAAGCTGAGGTTCTTTTCCATTCTTTTGTGGTGGTCTTATTTTTGCAATCTCACAAACTACAGTATCCTGACCTGCATCCCTGTAATTTAGTTTTTAACAGCCCTTAATAGATGTTAGCAGGAGTCGGTATTAAGTTTGGCAGCCACTGACCCGAAGTGTTGGTGACTGGCAAAAAGCCTTGGTCCCCAAATCCTATCATGTGTAATTACTGAAATGTTACTTCTTGATTGCAGGCCAGCAGAACTAGTTAGAAACAAGCATGTGTCATTGCTAAATGTCTGCATGCTTGTATTTGAGTGTAGGTGTTTGCCATCGATAGTGCAGAGGTGATAATTAACAAATTAATAACATAAGTTTTCTATACAAAACGATTGGAATAAATAGCGCACTCACCCAATTTAAATCAGATATTTCCTTTTTTTTTTAATTCACATTTCATCCAGACAGATCAAATCCTACTGTTGGGAAAATATCCCTTCTTTAGGGAGTCCGGTTAAATGTCTATAGAATAATTTGTAAAATAAAGTGTAATTATATTTTCTGTAAAACAAGTTATATAAGTGTAGGGTCGGCAGGGCAACATCACTTACGTAATTATTTATTCATGCTTATTAACTCAAAAGATCAAAATTTCACCAGTTGTGGCTTCCTTGTGGGTAATATGTACAATTATACATTTGGGACCAGATATTCAAAAGTGCGCCCAGTATGTGCGCAATGCAGATGCACCACAGGAAATGGATACCATATTCAAAAGATGTGCCACCGACATGCGCTGGCGCTGAGCACATTGAATATAGCAAAGATGCGCCACCGTGCAAAACAGGCATGCGCCGGAGCAACCAGGATTGAGCATGAGCAGGCAAGTATGCAGTAGCCAGCAGGCTGAGCAAGCACAACAGGCAAAGAAGACCACAGGCGGGGCAGCACAAGAGCAGAGTGGCAAGCCAGCAGTGGGAGACCAAAACCACAAGGGCACACTGGCCAGGACGCATGGCAGAGGCACAGAGCTAGACAGCAACAGAGTATGCCAGTCTGCCAACACCAACACATGTTGCAGAGCACACCAACCCACCCTGAAGGCACGTCCGCTGTAGGCCCATGGCAGTGCATCACCACGACCACCCTGATGGGCAGCACCGTATGGGACAGTGCCACAGCCATGGTGCATGGTCACCAGGCATGCACATTGCACTGATGGAAAGGAGACAGGATGCACAGGGGAACAAAGAGCAAATGGCATGCCAACAGGCAGGGACACAAGGCATAGCACCACACTGCACACCAGCACTGGCAAGGGCAGCATGGCAGGTGGACGGCAAAGCAGCACAGGCAGACTGGGATGGAAAGCAGTAGACCACGCACAGGGCAGGGGGAGACCCAATGCATGTAGGCACATGAGACACAGGGACACGGCATACAGGACCCAACGCACACAGCAGCACAACCCAAAGGGCACAGCTCTGGGACAGGTGGGGACACACCCATGGGCACGACATAACTGCACCACAATGCAACAGGCTGCCTGCAAAGGAGACATAGATGCTGTAAGAAAAGAAAGCTTTACTTGAAAGTATACAACAGTGGTGTGCCAACAGGGCATGCAGGTACAAAGAGGTAGGGGAAAATGTTGGGAGGGACACAAGAGGAATGGGACTGGGAGGAATCGCGTAGGTGGGGAACGTGGAACAACAGTGGAGGAGGGTATGGTAGGGGGATGGAATCAGTGGCGCTGTCGCCGCAGCATGGTCCACAGGCGGCGCACCTCCTGCACCAGGGTCTGTGTAGCCTCCAGATGGCGGTGTCCCACACGGAGCAGCTGATTCATCCGGCCAGTGCCCCGCTGCACAAGCTGTTGAAGGATGAGCAGGCCCCTCACGATCAGCCCTGGCCTCAGTCTTTGGGCCCGTGGCCCAGCCTGACCTAGGAGAAAGGACAGAACAGGCAATAAGTATTGTGCATCAAGGAGGCCAAACCCCGGATGTGTGTGCATTGACCATCTGATGCAGCCACCGGTAGACTGAACCCACAATGGGACGTGCACGGTGGGCTGCAACAGCCGACTCTGACGTACCCCACAGCCAGATTGCCAGGCCCTTCCTGGGTGGCATGCACCCACACCTCCACAGTGTACCTCACAGTGCTGATGCAAGCCCCCCGGGCAGGTCAGTAAACCCCCAGCAGCAGTCACACACCATGGGGGATGTGCGCACAGACGTAACCCAGCAGGGTCAGCACCTGGGTGCCATCACAGTGAGGCGACGTGCACGGAGCCGCTGCACATTGCGCAACACAGCACAGGCGGAGGCAGGCACCTCCCCAAGCAGTGACCACGCATGGCGGCAGGCCCCATGGCTGGACCACACCACCCAGCCCCACACATGCCACGTACACCATGCCACACACTCTCACTTTTCTGGCCAGGCGCCGGTGCAGCTGCAGCACCACCATCACGCCACTGCCTGGCCCTCCTGCAGTCCTGTGGATGGAACAGAGATAGAGACACTGACATGAGTGGCATGCCATGCACAGCTCCCCCCGCCCCCACACCAGCACCATGCACACTGCTGTCACAGCATGGGTATGTACACTGACCTGTGTGTGGGTGCATGCACCTGGCCCACAGCACCACACACTGCAAAGGTATGCGGTGCAGCACTTCAGGACATGCAGCACTCACCAGCGCTGTGCCCCCCCTGCTGCTGCATATGCAGCACACCTGTCAGCACAGTTATTGGACAATGTGAGCATACACAGTGCATGTGGACACTTGCGTGGCTGTGGCACAGCCCCTCGTTGTGCCCTGGCCTGCAGCCGTCGGAGGCACGCTGGATCCTGGCGGTGTAGGCCGCCATACCAGTGGCAGCACTACACACCTGTAAGCCTCTCCAGCCCCACTGCCACCCTGTCCCACACCTGGGACCATTGCACCTGCAGATCAGCTGCCCCCCAAACAGCTGGGCTGCCACAGGCTCAACCAGGGCCACCAGGTTGCACATCTGAACCTCACTCCAGTTGGTTTCACGGCGCGAACTGGACCCGGAACCCGACATAATTATGCGAGCAGACACTGCGCTGCGCTGACTGCTGTCGGCCTGGAAGCATGCACGTAAAACTGTTTACGTACGCTGTGCAGCATGGAGACGTGCAGTAGACTGGCGCAGTAGAGGCCTGTCGCGCAGTACCACACATGCATAATGTGGCAAAGTGGGAGTAGGGGTCATGCCCGTGACCCACGTACGTGCCCTGCACAACGTGCGTACGCCAGTAGCACAGTGTCTGGCAATGCATGGCTGGTTGCATTACGCAACTGGAATGGTTGTGCAATGTGGCCGGGCAGCGCAGCGGCCCCGAAAGCGCGGCATATGCACAGTGCCGCATGTGCAATGGGGAACGTCGTGCAGTGCACAGAGCTGCGTGATAGGCCACAGGATGAGGTGCACATGTGCTGGGGATGCGCCAGTCAGTTGCTCCGGCACATTCGTATTGTGTAAAGCGCAAACTGGACATGTTCAGCCAGTGTATGTAAATAGCCTCATGAGCCAATGCAAGGTGCAGTTGAGCGCATTAGCATTGCATTACAATTGCGCTGGAGCCCATTTGCATGCATTGCTCCATAAAAGTGCCACAGTACAGCACAGGACACTGACCTGTATTGCAGCCAGTGAGGTAAGGAGCAACACACATTGTGAAATAGCTCACCATGTTGCCAGTGCTGCATTGTTCCAGGTTGGGCTGCCAAGCTGCTGACTGGCCATTGTCCGACTGTCCACAAGTAGCAACATGTCTGAGATGGAGGGAGCCGAGAAGTAGCGGGCAACTGCTGAGTGGGGCCAAGGGCTTCCCGCAGGAACGTGCCACCAGGTGGGAGGACGTGGCAAGCTACATTAATGCCCATGGGAGGCATAATAAGAGTGCAATAAAAAGATGGGTATGGACCGTCCGTGCATCAAGGAGAAGGCCACTATCGGGGCTTCCCACAGCAGAATGGGCAGGGTGCTCGGCACCGTCCCTGTACTGATGGCGGGTGAGGAGATGGCAGCGGCGACCATCAGCCGTGCTGCCATTAAGGTCATCCCAGGAGGAGGATTCCAGGTGGGTGGCAGCCCCTCACAGCACTGAGTCGGTGGGTGTGGGTGTGTGCCCCACCTGGCACCATGCAGTCGTGACAACTGCAGTGCTGCGTGCCCCTTGCATGTGCAGCATGCAGCAGCACATGGGGCCACCGTGCATGGCATCGTTCACCCTTGTGCAGTGGAACAGCAGCATGGGCACTGTGCAGTGACAGACACCTGCTCCAGGTTGTGTAGTGCTTCTGGCCAACCCCACTGTGCTGCCTGCACAGCACGCCAGTGGCACAGTCCACAGGGGCACAGGCAGCTGCAAGGCACAACACTGGTGCTGACGCCCTTGGGGAGGGGGGCACTTGCTTGCCAGCCGTGTGTTGCTGCGACACCATGTGCTGCAGCCATCTAACATGGCTGGTCTGGCATGGGCACTGTCAGTGGCATGTCCACCCTGCTGTTCGGTGCTGCACGGACATACCCTGCTGCACGCAGGCACGGTGTTGGCATGCATGTCCCCATCGCAGTGGCCACAGCTCTTCATGCACATTGCCATTTTCAACACTGATACTGCTGTTCTGTCTTCCAGCGCCGTCACACCTCGGGTGAGTTGCAGGACGCCATCAACGATGTTGGACCTGAAGAGGAGGAGCCATCCACGTCCACAGGCATCCGGGCCAGTGACTGGCGGTGATGGGGCAGTGTGGGGCTGCTGGACTTCCTGTGCCTGGGCGGCGACGACGACGACTACACCCGGTCTGACCTTTTACTCACTGAGGCCCTACCTGTGCCGGTACTGGGGACACAGGAGGGTGCATCGTCCAACATGGATAATGACATTACACTGATCCTGGATGGCACGGGCCTGGAAATGCCATCCAGGGTACAGGGTCATATGCAGGCAGCGGTTGCAACCGGTGGTGTTATGGCACCCACACAGCCACACCCTGACCTTGGTCGCACAGTGGTGTGTGGCGCCACCACTGTCGCTGGCTGTGGGGGGTGCTGCCACGGACTCCAGTGCCACGGGGACAGCCCAGCAATCAGTTGAGCAGTAGCAGCAGGCTGCAGTGGCCGCCATGCAGCACACCACAGGGGCCGCCAGCCGGGCACCTGCACAATCTCCAACCCCTGTTCAGCGTCCCCAGGCGAGGGATGTTGAACAGCATGCCGCAACACAGGTCGGCGTCAGCCCCAGGATGTGCAAGACGCTGACGGGCTGGACGAGCACACCAGGCTGCTACGGGCATCAGTGAACAACCAGGTGACGCTCGTGGCTGAGATCCGTGCACTGCGGGTAGCGTTGCATCAACTGTCCAAGCTTGGGGACATTGGACATGCCCAGCTGGTTGGTGAGCTCTGACAGCTATGGGAGGCCACGACCACATCGCCGGAACACAATGCTGGTACCATTGTAGCCGGATTTGCATCGCTGGCGTCCACTGGGCGTGGCAGGGTGCATAGAACTTCTGTAGTGCCACATCGACACCACAGACCCTAGTACAGCTGATGCCGGGCTCTGACATGGCTATCCCTGACATACCCGGCAGTACTCTTTGCCGGGCTTTTTACACCCACGAGGACCCGGTCACGTTCTCAGGCCTCTACCCCTGCGAGTGTGTTGGTTACACCTCCAGTGGCTATTGAGCAGCCTGTGGCTGCCACACAGCCCAGGCGTGGCTGCGGCACTGCACAGTAGGCCTGCTGGGTCTGCTGTCCCATCCTGCTGCCCACTTGTCTGGACGTGCCCATGTGCGTGTGGTGGCACGTATATGTGGTGTGTGGCACATCATCCATGTGTGCATGCTGTGCTGCTGGGCCTTGTGGCATGGGCGTGATGAGGGCAGCACTGTGCCGGCCTTGCCTGTGTGCTGGTGCATTCACTCTGATCTATGCCACATCCAGCTGTGTGCGTGTGTGTGTGTGTGTGTGTGTGTGTGTGTGTGTGTGTGTGTGTGATGCCACACTGCCCACCGCTTCTGATTGTGCCACCCACATGCCCCACTGTGCCTAGCTGTGTGCCATGTGATGGCGCTGGTGTTGGTTGTGCAGGTCATGTTGCGGGCAACTCTTTGTACAATGCAAGGCCCGCGTGTGTGTGCATGCGTGCGCCCATGCCTATGCACTGTGATGTAGGCGTGGGGCTGTGTTTGTGCGGTCCCTGTGCATGCTGTGTATGTGACTGTGTCACTGCATGCATCCCTGTGTGGCCGTGCACGTACGTACGTGTGTGTGGTGTGGTCCGTGCTTGCACAGCTGGCGTGTCTGGTACGCGCCTGTAGTTCCTGAAGTGCTCCTGTACAATTGTGGGCTGAAGCCTCCTTGTCTGTACGGCCATCCTGGGGTCCCTCCTCTCCATGGGTGGCTGCACACCCCATCCGGTCCGTCATCCCCATCCTCATCACTGCTGTTGCCCTCATCCACCTTGAACAACTATCCCACGGTCAATGGCCATGTTATGCAGCATGCAGCAGGAGAGGAATAGGCCATGGGTTTTCGCAAGGCTGTACTGTAGGGAGTCACTGGACCTGTCTAGGCAATGGAATCGCATCTTGAGCATGCCAAAGACTCGCTCGATGATATTGCGTGTAGCGATGTGTGCCTCATTGTACCTCTTCTGTACAGCATTGGATGGGCGCTGGATGGGGGTGAGCAGCCAGGGGCACAAGAGGTAGGCGCTGTCACCTGTGTGAGTAAGACATGCAGGTTAGCACATGGCATTGCTTGTTCCCCTTCCCCGCCACCTACAGCCAACCTGTCCGCTCCTGCCATGTGTGGCATGGGCCTGTGCCCCCTGCATGGCTGCCCACACACCCCATGCCATACTCACCTAACAGGTGACCCGTGGGGATCTGCCCACGCTCAAACCTCTGGCACAGGATGGAGCTGTGCCAGATGAATGTCATGTGCACTCCCAGGGTGGGTGGCACAGACTTTGGTGATGCGCCCTGTGGCATTGCACACCACCTAGCAGTTAACCAATGGGTACCCCTTCCTATTCATGTAGGTGGTCCCCTCTGGGCCAGGTGGTGTGCAAATGGCCATGTGGGTGCAGTCTATGGCCCTAATTATGCCTGGCATGCGTGCCACCCTGTGGAAGTCCTGCATGTTTGCTGTACACTCTGCCTGTGTGCTTGGGAATCGTGTGAACTCTGAAGCGTGTGGCAGCAGGGCGTTGAGGAACTGTGTGAGGAGGCAGGATGTGGCTGACTGGGTTATCCCAGTGGGTTGCCCCGTTGATTTCTGGAAGGTGCCCGTGGCGAGCAGGCACATTACTACTGTCACCTTGGTCTCCACTGTCATGGCATGGCTCCTTCTGGTGGGTGACTGCAACTCATCATGGCACAGCTCTCAGAGCTGTCTCAAAATTGCCCTGTTCAGTCGGTACCGGCCCACAATCTCTGCAACCCCGTAGTCCTCAAAGGTGAGGTAGGCACGGTACCATCTGTGTTGGGCATACCACCAATGGGCCCTTCCTCAGCCATGTTGGTGTTCCTCCCTCCTCCTCACACCCCTCATCACTGCATCCATCACGAATGGCCCTGCATCCATCTTAGTCAGTAACTCTGGCTTGCGCATCTGGTGTGTGTGTGTGTGTGTGTGTGTGTGTGTGTGTGCGTGCCTCTTTTCATATGCTCAATTCTGTCTGGCGCTTTCTGTGGGTTGCTCCTGACTTGCACTGTGCTTTTCGTCTGAATCTTCCATTGCGCAACTTATTCATGGGAACGCCCCCTTGTACTTGCGTAGCATACATTACTGTTGCATATCTGCGCATTGGATTTTGTGCTGCACATTCACGTTGGTTGAATATGGCTCTGGGCGCATTTCTGTGGTTGCACATGTGCAACTCCTCTGAATATTTATTTAGGAGTTTTACCAGGAAGGCGTACTGAGCGGGGTACCGCTCGATTCCAGACGCGTCCTGGGGGAAGGGGACATGGAGCAATACAAATAGTTGTCACAAGTGAGAGACACATGGTATGCAGATACAGATATAATACAAAATACTAGGTAGATATAATATACAGATAGTGAACAGGCAATACGAAAATACAGTCAGTATATACAAATGCAGAAAAAACAGTCGGGCATAGGAGGGTGCAACAGAACAGGAGCAATTATGTGGTCATTTGCATGGCTATGTGTGGAGAAGAATACAATACATTGTAGAAAAGGAAATTAAAAATACAGAGGCAAAAATGAGGAGAACCAGCATTTCCGCAGTCCAGAGTGGAGACTGCATGTGACACTCCTAGTACTGATAAGCTTAGAAGTAATTGCTAGCCATGGGCAGAGTGCTGTGAGCACTAGACAAGCACCATAGGGTGCAGCATAGTTAAGAGGCCCTAAAATTAAGAGAAGGGTGGCTGGGGCACCAGCCCATCTGTGGCCCTGTGTGCAAACGCATGTTGGGGAGAAATTTGCCTTGAGGAGGTGATTTAGATGGGAAGTATTGGTAAACTCCCGAATGCCTGCAGGTAGTACGTCCCAAAGCTTTGGCATGAGGTATTTGAAGGCTTCTTGGCCCTTGGCAGTAGACATGCGTGGAACATGGAGAAGCCAGGAGTTTCCACTCCTGAGGGAGTAAGTGGGCTGTGACAGGGCAGAGAGGGCAGATTTGAGGTAGGGGGGAAGAGACTTTGCCCAGACTTTTGCTGTGGTCCTAATGCAGTGGGTGTGTCTGCAATCCTGGAGTGACGTTGGATCAAGGGACCCGTAGAGGTTGCAGTGATGAGTCATGGGGGACAGTCAAGGGCAAAGCGACAGGAGGAGTGGAAAAGCGGATCAAGGCTGGATAGGGCAGACTTGGGTGCAGCTCTGTACACTATATATCCGTAGTCAAGTATAGGGAGGATCATCTTCTGAACAGTTTCTTTACGGGTAGCCAGAGGGATGCTGTCCTTGTTCCAATATAAGGCTCCTAGTTTTGGATGCAGTTTCTTGTGGATCGAGTCAGTATGAGTGGAAAAGTCGAGGTGCTGGTCAAGCCAGACCCCGAGGTATTTGAAGGAGGTGCAAGTCTCTAGAGGAGTCCCCTCGATGGTGAGGAAAGTAGGGGTAGAACGGAGCCAGGAGATCCTATGTCTCATTCCAAAAGTTAGGGAGACTTGTTTTCTAAATCTTTTCAAGTGGTATTTCAATAATGAAATATTATTGTTGGTAAATCCTGGTATTTATACTTAAAACCGGCATGGACATCTTTACATATTTCAGGCTGCTTAATACTGCGCTTCAACTTCTCTGTAACCATTCAAAACACATTTTTAGACCGAACAGTTCTATTTCATCTATCTCTTTCTGTCCTTCAAGAACACAAAATATAAATGTTTAACAATGTTCACTGATCTGTTCCAAATGCCTGGTTTTCTTACAGGAAGCAATTGAATGTTTAATGGCCCTTTTATCTGGTGGACTGGGCATTAAAATCCAGCAGAGTTACACAGCAGACCTCTGTGTGGAGCCCTACAGAGAAACTGAAAGCAGCATTAAGCAGCCTGAAATATGAAGATGTCCATGCTGGTTTTAGCTATGAATACCGGGATTTACCAACAACAATATTTCATTGTTGAAATATCATTTGAAATGTGAAGTTTTAATGTATAATTGTATTTATTATCCACAGGGAAACCACGACTGGTGAAATTTTGATTCTTTTGAGTTAATTAGGATGAATAAATAAGTGATGTTGCCCTGTCGACCCTACACTTAAGTAACTTATTTTTAAAGTATAAAATATCATTATCCTTACAGTTTATTCTGTAGACATTTAACTGGACTCCCTGAAGAAGGGATATTTTCCTGAAACGTAGGATTTGATCTGTCTGGATGAAATGTGAATAAAATAAAGGAAATATTTGATTAAAATTGAGTGAGTGGTCCGTTTATCCCAATTGTTTTATAAGTTACATTAGCTTTGACTGGATTTTGACTTCTCCCTGAATACATTTCTTACTTTGTATTTTTCTGAGGTTTGGTTGGACCGGAGCTTTTTGTTTTCTTAACATGAGTTGTACTAGTGAAATTGGCAAGGTTGGGGAAATAGAAAGGTTCACAGAAAGTTGTAATTTTCTTAGTTTGTGACCTTGAATTTTCAATATACTAGTTTTGCCCCAGCATATGAACATGATGGTTGTAATTTATGAAATGGGACCCAAAACATTGTTTTGTGGAACGACTGCAAAACTGGTTTTGAAGGGGGATTTGTTGATGGCACCTACCATGTTTATCCAATGGAGGTAAAAAAAAACAAAAAAACAAAAAAAAAAACTTGGGTATGTTTGAAAATGTGGGTTGAAAAATTGAAATAATTGCAAAGTAAATGTTGAAAAATTTCAGTGTCCATATTTTTTACATTCTGACCTCAAATGTTCAACATATATAAACATGAAAGGTCTCCTTTATGAAATCCTGTCCAAAATGTGTGTTTATGGCAAAGGTGAAAAAATATTTTGGGCAGGATTTTAAAAAATGACAAGTCATATTCATGACGTGGGGTACAGAAATGGCTGTGTTGAGAATGTAGGGTCATACTCTGATAACACACCTGCTTAGCCATTATTCCATATGTAGTTTTTTTTTTTTTCTATTTTTTAAACTCGAGGTGAGTGATGCGCCATAAACTTCGCTCTTGAGGGGTTTATGAGCTCATCACTCACATTGGGTGCGTGTAAGGAAAAAAAAAAAAAAAAACATGAACACAGCTGCCGAGACTTTATTTTTTATAATTATTGGTGCATTTTACTGTAGCATCACAGGAGCAGTCAGTCAGGTACGGTCTGTTCCCGATCTGACTGACTGCCGAAACCCCAACCAAACATCAGTACTGCAGGATCAGAAAACGCTGGAGAAGTGACAGGAGACTTGCAGCAAAATGCTGTAATTGTTTTTTGAATTATTACGGTGTTTTACAGATGCCTGTAAACAGTGTGATAAGGGGGTCACCAGTAATCATAATCTGATTAAAAAAAAAAAAAAAAAAAAAAAAAAAAAAAAAAACGTTAAAATTTAGGGTCAAAATCTGGAACATAGTAAAGTTATGAGTAAACATCTAGGAATTTCAATGTTGCTTCATAACTTTGTGTTTTTGAGGTCTTGACACCGTATTTTAATTTTCTTATTTCTTTTTCCTTCTCTCGGGCGACCACAGGTAGGTCTCTCCACTCTACCTGCCACCTGAGACTGTCCACCACTCCCCCCAATACCGCCAAGCCCCATTTCTCCCACGGATTCCCCCCGGGGAGGGCCATCCTCTTCCCACCCAGAGCTTACTATCCAGATTGGGGCTTCTGGTGATCTGGCGGCGGAGCGGGACGCTGGTTGGCTGCAAGGGTTTACGGAGCCTGCTGTCGCCCTTTTTCGTCCTTCCCCTTCGTGGCCATCAGCAGCACACGCCACATAGCCACGCTTCTTGCTTCCCTAACACCTGGTACTTCCATGCGACCTCCACCAGGAGGCAGCCAAGGAGTGGGACAACCTTCCCTTCCTCCCTGGGAGAGGAGAACCATTGCCAGATGCTCAGTCCTCTCCCTCCCCTGCCTACCCCCAGCGACCCGAGCTCGCTCCCAAACACGGGTCACTGGTGATGTGCAGCGCGTCAACTGTCTGTGCCACCGGGCCAGCTTGACCCCATATTTTGTTTTCTCCTCCGCGGGCTCCACAGGGTGCATGACCGCTCCCTTGGAGGGGTTCATCCTCTGGCCTGCCCCACCCCAAGGTTCCCCATGGATTTCTCCCTCCGCACCAGGGCCAGGTGGGGGTGCCAGCATCCCCCCGCCACCCTAGTACGTCACAGCTGGTGGCGGAGGGCAGACTCACTGGCACGATGGGGCCATCACATGTTCTGTGTAGCCCCGGCATTTTTCCATTTTTCTCCTGCACCCCGACATGACGTCAGGGACACAGTAACTTACATGGTGCCAATAGGCTAGAAACTTAATGCGCACCCCACCCCCATGCTCCCCCACAGTGGTCATAAATAAATAAGTGAGAGGAAGAAGAAAGATTTGTAGATACTGCAAGATTCTGTATCTGAGAAACCAACATAAATGCCTCATGGATGATACTGCAAATCAACAGATAAAAATCTTACACCAACCCTTCGTTGTTATGGAAATCTTTAAATCGGGTGATAAACAAGACACAAAGACTTAACTATTCAGAGGCTGATGCAACATGGCATGGAGCTGTCTCTCCACCTGTAGAGATGACAACTGTTCAATATCAAAAGTTTACTGACTTCCACAGCTACAAAGCTCTGTTAAAAGCCCAGTCTTGGGCCATCTTGGTGGTCCAGGGCAGCGCACTGCACTGTCGCGCAGGTGAATCGGGCTTGGGAGTGCACTTGGGTTGCAGGGTTGGGAGGCAGTCCAGGCTGCTGCTGCTGAGAGGCAGCTCACCTTTACTGGGGAGGGGTGGTGGTGGTGGGTTCTTGTACTCAGGGACCCCTGCAGTTGGGCCAGGAAACTTGCTTCTTCTACAGGGGCGTAATGTGCATGCACCGGACCGCTAATGACACTATCCATGCCAGGGGAGGAGAGAAGAGAAGATAGTGGGCAAAATCTGGGGAGAAAATACCCAGCTATTATCTCTACGACAGCTTTGCTTGAACACGTTATATCCCTGGATGGTGGCATAGCAGGGATAAAATCCAGATTTCAGAAAACAAACAAAAAAAGTTTTCTCATGGAACCCATGCAAATTATTGCAACCCATACTGCCTACTCTTGTTTCAGGCTCTTAAGACATTTTGTGGACTCGAGCATTTGGGGAATAATTTGAATACTGTCTGCCGGTTTTATCTGTATTTTATAATATTATATGTGATTTTACGCTGTAGCTGTTTTTACTGTTTTTGTGAGGCACCTTGGCAATTGAAAGGCACCATATAAATAAAATTGATTGAGCGTTAAGGGAGTAAACCATATTCTACTACATACACAAGGGATTCCTGAAAAAAAACTTGTATTAAGATCTGACCTGTAGGATGAGACAGACTGTTTAAGTATCAGCACTATGGCAAATTCTTTTTCTCATGCTCTTCATCTCTGTTTCTATAGTGGGTAAACTCAGCAACTCCGCTTGGCTGGGACTTGCCTGAAACCAGACTTGCACCTCTGAGCCCCATATGCATGTGCACCTAACTGAGCAAATCCTTCTCTGATAGTTGTTGGTCTTATTATTGAAGGGTAAGGGGGCCAAAAACAGTAAAGCTAAAGCCAGTATTGCTAATATTAGTAGGGGGATGATGAGAGCAAATATTTCTCTCACACACACATGCACACGCACACAACGATCACCATCATCATCATCATTTTTCAATATAATTAGCATGGTTATTTTTAACCTTCATTTAGGGCAAGATTTTCTATGGGGAGTAGAACTTACTTAGTGGGTTAAAATGTCAATTTGAATCGATTAGAGATATTTTTTCACTTATTTCATGGAAAACCTAAATGAAACCTCTTCGTGCCTTCTGCTGCTGTTCAGTGCTCCCAAAAAAAAAAAAAAAATCACTGTGGTCGGTTGTCACGGTGCCAAGAGAAGAGACAACAGTTATGGTTTTTCCGAGTAGTCCCAACAGTGCTGATATATTGCCAGCCCCCTGCTGCCCATCCAAGCTGAATCCACTGAGTCGCCATCCCGTCCAAAAGAAAGAAAAGGCACCTCCATGAAATACAGCCTTCTGCATTCCCTGGCCGACCAAACCAATTTGGCGCCAGTGGATTTTGAACTCCAAATCCGCTGCTGATTGGGGAGGACATCAGTTTCAGCATCACCATGTCACGTCAGTGAATGATGAAATGTGATTGGGAGGCAGGGACATTCATTGTGGGGGGGTAGGGTGGGTCAGAGAGCGACCGAGCATTTCTTTTGCAGAGACGGGGAGGGAGCCAGATGCCAAATTATCTAATGGCAGGGGCACAGCAGGATGGATGGGCTGTTGTTTTTTGCCAGAGGCAGACTCCACTCTGCCACTTAATTATCATCTTTCATCATGCTAGTTTAACCTGCTCAGCAGACTCGGGCAGTACCAACCCAGAGACTATGAAAAGGCAGCAGCAGCCAAAAAAATAAATATATATCTTAATTAGTGCCTCTCATTCCCAGGCACCCCTAAACAGCCAGCGCCCCTAGGCTGCAGCATACTTAGCCTATGCATAAAAACCGCCCTGCATGATTTATGCATGGGGAGGCACACGCACATTTGCCGACAGGCACCCTACCGAGAACCACCTAAACCTGTCACTGAACCTCCATCCGATGATGGCGGGACCAGAGGCGGGCAACACTTCTTTTCCTAGGAGAGGAGAGCGAATGCTCTATCCTGCTCCCAACCTCCCCGTGCCGGCATCCCAGCGACCCGAGGCTGTTCCCGAACCTGAGTCATTGACCCCATACTTTTAAGTCTTTTTTTTTTTTTTTTTTTTTTTTGCATTATTTATCGCCCTCTGCGTCCGACCGGCCTCTCCTTCAGGCCTTCTGCCAAGGAGTACCCCCGCCACTCCATTCCGAACTCACCCCGACGCCAGCTTCTCCCTGATCCCAGATCACAGCCGACCAGGATAGCTCGATGTAACCCCTTCTCGGATGGGTCCCCTCCTTCCGGAGGGAAATTGCCTTCAGGCATTCTTGCTGTCGGCCCTGATGCTGCTGGGATCAGGATTCCCCTGGCTCTTTGGGGGTTCCATGGAGGCGGGGGATCCAGGCGGCCGTCATCTGGTCGCTCGGACGCCATTTTCCACTTTTCTGGTTTTTCCCCTGTCGCGCCGCTTCTTGTAGTGCCCCTCGTCTCCACCGGGGGCCGCTACAGAGCGAGGCATGGCCCTAACCCCCCCCTGGGGAGGAGAGCAGTCCTTAGGACACTCGATCCTCTCCCGGCCCCTGCCGACCCCCAGCGACCCGAGTCCATTCCCGAACCCGGGTTGCCGGCGTGGTTTGAGGTAAGGCGCCCGCGCCTCAGCCCTCTATGCCACTGGGCCGACCTTTAGTCTTTTTATTACCCATCCAAGACAAGTGACATTTTTTTAAATTTCATCTGAAACATGATTTTGCTGAACGACTACGAAAACCTGTTTTCGGGGGGTTGGGGGTGTTGAACATGGTAGGTTGTGAGTTTGGGTTAAAAATAGTCATGTTGAAAATTTGGGGTAAAAAATATTAAATTATAAAGGTTATGAATAACATGTCAAAACGCATTAAAGAGCAATTAACCAAACTTACCTTGTTTTCAGTCTTTTCCCCTTGGAGTTCAGAAGAAGCAGGATGTTCAAGAAGGAGCAGTGCTGGATCGGATAGGTAAGTATGGGGTGGGGGATGCTGAGAAGGTGGTTGAGATGGGGGGGCAGTGTTTGTCTCTGGACCGTTTTCTTCTTTTATAGGTTTACCAGTGAGGCATGGGGGAAGGATCGGTGGGCGAGATACTTGGCAGTGGGAGGGTATTTTTGCAGACGGGTCACAGGGAAAGATTATTAGCTAGGTGGGATACTTGGTAGTGGATGGGTATTTTATTTTATGGATGAGGCGTGGGGGAGGATTGTGAGTGGGCCAGATGTTTGGCAGTGTGAAAGGACATTTTATTTCATGGACAGGGCACAGGGAAGGATCTGGAGGTGGGTGTGATACTTGGCAGTAGGTGGGGATTTTTTCCTTTTCACGTACAGGCATGGGGAAGGATTGGGAGGTGGGCGGGGTACTTGGTAGTGGGAGGGTATTTCCTTTTCTATGGACAGGGAACAGGGAAGGATCAGGAAGCGGGTGGGATACTGGTCAGTGGGATGATATTTTATTTCATGGACTGGGCATGGTGAGGGATCAGGAAATGGATGGGATACTTGGCAGTGGGATGGTATTTTTTTTTTTCTTTTTTACAGACAGGAATGGGGAAGGATTGGGGTGGGTGGGTTCTTGGCAAGTGGGAAGGTATTTTATAATATGGACTGTACATGGGGAAGGATTAGGAGGTGGGCAGCCTACTTAGCAGTGGGGAGAGTATTATCTTTTCACGACTGGGGCATGAGGAAGGATCGGGAGGTTGGCTGGATGCTTGGCAGTGGGAGGGTATTTTCTTAGGGCATGGGGAATGATCGGGAAGTGGGAAGGAGTTGTTTTTGCGCGTTACCTCAGCTTGGAGCTGATTGTGACTCCACTCAGCTCCTTGCTGGACAGTGTCCTGTAGATGAAAGGATCGAGCCACACTGGATTGAAGTGGATCACTCCTTTTAACTACATGAAGTTTCCACCCAGCAAGCAGAGAACAATGTTGTGGTCAGCCTTGCCGATCATTGGTCTGTCGCTGTCTAGCCCACTGCTGCCTGAGTTGCATTGGACCCGACATTGACACTCCTGTGAAAATCAGTTACTGTAATAACAAGATGTTTGCTGCACATACTCGCATGCAAACATAAAAAATTACTGGGGGTGGTAAAAATCTGCCAGCATAAGGCTGGTGCCAGTATCAACTCACTATGTTGCTCTGTAAACGCAACTAGTTGGTCCATTATGAAAAATGCTGCAACACTTAGTGCTGTTTACTATAAGTGAAAATAAATATACTGGTCTTTCATTTGATTAATTAAATGGTTTGCTGATTTTAATATAGCCTCATGAGGTGTAGCACCTGTTTATTCATGAGGGTTCTGGTGGATATGAACATACATACAAATATACAAAGAAGGCTATTTGGTCTTTCAAGTCTACTCGCACTGCAGGGTCTACAGGTTGTGCTAATGTCCCTGCCCTCCCTTCCCACTCCTTCCATCCTCTCTACCCATGATCTTTACCTTCTACCTGTGCCTATCTCAGCTTCTCTTAAAGCTGCCCACTGTCTTCAACGAGATTACCTCTTCCGGCAGCACATTTCCAGCGTCCACCACCCTCTCTGGGAAGAAATGCTTCCTGACCTCCCTCCTAAACCTCCCACCCTCCAGCTTAAGACTGTGCCCCCTCGTGTTATGGCTGCCACTCAGCTTAAAGAGATTCTCCTTATCAACCTTATTTATCCCTTTCAAGTACTTGAAAGTCCCAGTCATGTCCCTCCTCCTCTCTCTATCTCTCTCCTGTCTTCCAGGGAGTAACGTTCAGTGCCCTCAACCTCTCCTCTTATGCCTTACCCTGCTGACTCGCTATCATCTTTCTAGCCCCCCCTCCCGGAGCTTCTCCAGCAAATTAATGCCCGTTTTGAGGTGTGGGCACCAGTACTGAACTCCATACTCTAGATGCGGCCTTACCAGTGATCTGTACAAGGGCAGTATAATCTCCTCTCTTCTACTACTGATCCTTCTAGATATGCATCCCAGCATCTTGTTTGCCTTTGCTGCTGCTTTTTTGCACTGCGTGGAGTGCTTCAGGTCACTAGTGATCATCACTCCCAGGTTCTTCTCCTCCTCTGATGCAGATACTCTGACTCCACCCAGGTAGTACTCTATCCTGGGATTCTTGGCTCCAATATGCATAACTTTGCATTTCTTGGCATCAAAGCCAAGCTGCCAGATCCTGGACCACCTCCCTAGCTTTTCCAGATCTTCCTGTAGGTAATGTATCCCTTCAGCTGCGTCCACTCTCCCGCAGAGCTTGGTGTCATCCGTGAATAGTCACATTTTGGCCCTAATGCCATCCTCAGTGTCATTGATGAAGACATTGAACAACGGCCCCAGCACCGAGCCCTGCGGGATCCCACTGGTTACCTCTCTGGTGCCAGATAACTCTTCTCTCCCCACAACCACCCTCTGGGTTCTGTCCGTCTGCCAGTTTTACACCCATCTGGCCATCTTTTCCCCAACCTCGAGATCCACCAACTTCCTGATCAACTTTTTGTGGGCCTTGCTGAAATCAAGATGGAGGATGTCTACCGCTTGGCCCGTCTACTGTCTTAGTGAACGGTCAAAAAAAGTCAGTCAGATTCGTTTGACATGAACCCCCCAAATGAACCCATGCCACCTCACATCCTGGAGACCATGCTCCTCTAGATATTCCACCAACCTTTCCTTTAGAATAGTCTTCATGAGTTCAAACACAGTGGAGATCAGACTGACTGGTCTGTAATTCCCTGGGTCATCTTTGGGACCCCTTGTCCTACGGTACCATGGCTGACTCTAGTGAACTATTAAGTGGGTCTGCCAGCTCCTCAGCCAGTTCCTTTAGTACCCTTGGATGTATACTCTGTCTGGGCCTGGTGATTTATCCACCTTCAATGCCAGCAGCCCCTCCCTCACTCTATTCTCCTCTATCACTACGTCTGTGTTCTCCTTCCCTCGCTCCCCTTTTCCCTTCTGAAGGCACTGGTCCATCCTTCCTCCTGGTGAAGATGGAACAGGAGTATTCATTTAGTATATCTGCTTTTCCGCCATTATCCTCCATCCACTCCACCCCTTTCGTAAGCCTAACAATCCCTTCCTTCTTGTCCCTTTTCTCACTTATATAGTGAAAGAAAACCTTCTCCCTTTCTTAATTCCTTCAGCTATCTGCAGCTCCTTCTGTGCCTTTGCTCGCTGGACTTCCTTACTAGCCAACCTTGGGTAATTTTCCCTATCCACCTCTCTCTTGGTCTTCCTGAATTTTCTGTAGGCCAACCTCTTTTCCCTTCCTGCCTGGGCAACCCCAGAACTGAACCAGCTGGGCGATTTGGCCCTTGTGTTCTTCCCCCTGAGCCTAATGCACTCAGCTGTGGCATCCAGTATTCCTTCCTTCATGACGGACCACATTTGGTCCAGCCCATATCTGCTCTGATGCCTGCCAGATGGCTCTTTAGCATTTCGTCCATTTTCATGAAGTCTACCCTTCTGAGATCCAAGATTTTGATCTTAGTGTGGATGCTTTCCCTGCACATATCCAACTGGAACCACACTGTGCAATGGTCACTTCCACCCAGTGGCTCCCTAATCATTATTTCCTGTACATGCTCCCCATTTGTGAGCACCAGATCAAGAATTGCCTCAGTTCTTGTTGATTCAGTGACGCCCTGAGTCAGGAACCCACTTTGCAGTCCTTCCAGGATCACCCGACTCCTAGCACATGTTGTGGAGGGTATGCTCTAGTCCACCGTAGGCACATTGAAGTCCCCCACAATTACCACCTCTCCTTTCCCCGCAGCTTCCAATATTTGTGAGCTCTGTTCCCTGTCACTCTCCTCATCCTGATTGGGTGGTCTGTAAACCACCCCCAACCTCACCTTTCTCCCTCTGTTGGACCTTAACTGAACCCATAATGTCTCCACCTCCCCTTCCTCAGACTCCTCCCTCATGCAAGTTTATTCCCTCCCTGATATAAACTGCCACTCCTCCCCCCTTCCCGACTACCCTGTCCCTCCTGTATATTTTATATCCAGGGATCGCAAGGTCCCAGTCATGGTGTGATGTTGCCCAAGTCTTGGTTACTGCATCTACAGTCGTGGCCAAAAATATTGGCGCCCTTGCAGTTTTTTTCTAATAATGCACCATTCCTTCCAGAAAATTGTTGAAATTAAAAAATATTTTGGTATCCACATATGTGTTTCTTTGGTTTGCAGTGGAATAAAACACAAAACGCAGAAAAATGTACTAAGTCTTCGCTTATTCCACACAGAAATCCTTAAATGGCCCGGACAAAATTATTGGCACCTTTTAGAAGTAGTTAGAAATAATTAGATTTCAAGCAGGTGATTCTCCTTCACTTTGGAATTGAACTCACCTGTGGTGAGTTGCAGGTGCCTGTAATATAAAATCACTCATTCAACCAGTTTGAATAGAGAAAGGACTCATTCTCCTGTTTTGTGTCACTGTGTACCGCAGTGAGCATGGAGAAAAGAAAGACAGCCAGAGAATTGTCTGAGGAGGTCAGACAGAAGATTGTATAAACATGGACAATCTCAAGACTACAAATCAATCTCCAGAAACCTTGATGTTCCTGTTTCCACCGTACGTAATATTATCAGGATGTTTAAGGCCCATGGCACTGTAGCCAACATCCCTGGACGTGGCCGCAAGAGAAAACTTGATCGAAGATTGCAGCGCAGGATTGTTCGAATGGTGGAGAAAGCACCTCGATCAACTGCCAAACAAATTCAAGCTGACCTTCAGACACAAGGTACGACAGTTTCAACTTGCACCATCCGTCGCCAACTCAATGAAAGGGGGTTATATGGTAGGAGGCCCAGGAGGACCCCACTGCTGAGAGAGAGACATAAGAAAGCCCGACGGGGGTTTGCCAAAACACATCTGAACAAGCCAAAATCCTTCTGGGAGAATGTCCTGTGGACAGATGAGGCCAAATTAGAGCTTTTTGGTAAAGCACATCATCTCTATGTTTACAGAAAACAAAATGAAGCCTTCAAAGAAAAGAACACCTTCCCTACAGTCAAACATGGAGGAGGTTCAGTGATGTTTTGGGGTTGCTGTGCTGCCTCTGGCACTGGGTGCCTTGAACGTGTGCATGGCATCATGAAATCTGGAGATTACCAGGCCATTTTGGAGCGCAATGTTGAACCCAGTGTCAGAAAGCTGGGTCTCCGTCGAAGGTCATGGGTCTTCCAGCAGGACAATGACCCCAAACACACTTCAAAAGCACCCAGGAATGGTTCAAGACAAGACACTGGACTGTTCTGAAGTGGCCAGCAATGAGTCCAGATCTAAATCCCATTGAAAACCTGTGGAGAGATCTGAAAACAGCAGTTGGGAGAAGGCATCCTTCAAATCTGAGAGAACTGGAGCAGTTTGCACAAGAAGAGTGGGCCAAACTGCCAGTAGAGAGGTGCAGGAAGCTCATCCATGGCTATAGGAAGCGGTTGATTGCAGTTATTTTGACCAAAGGCTGTGCTACCAATTACCAAGTCTAGGGTGTCAATAATTTTGTCAATGCCATTTCTTTTCATTTTCTGATTTAAAAGGATATATTAAATTCTGAATCAAAAACAAAGGTTCTATAATATTAACAGAGAAATAAAGAATTGTGGAGACCAAATACTGTACTGTTGTTAATTTCAATTTATGTTTAGAGGAATCGTGAGTTATTTGAAAAAGTGCAAGGGCGCCAGTATTTTTGGCCACGACTGTATGTCCACCCTCTTGTCTGCTAATGGTGCCTGCATGTCGTCCATCTTGTTTCCCAGACTCCGCGCACTCAGAGAAACTACCCTCCACCTAGAATCTGACCTTCCTTTTCTTCCCTCTATTCTTCTGTTCACATTTATTTCCTCTGTGTGCACCCCTCCACGTACCCTTGTTATATGTTCCTCACCACCTCCATCCTTTGCTAACTGTCTTGTCGCCCCTTCCGCTTTGTCCCTTCAGACCTCATCCATCGGGGGGGGGGTTCGGGGTTCACTGACCACCTCCTCTCAGAGTCTGTGGGCCTGCATGCCTGCTGCCCCCTTCCCCCAAGTAGTTTAAATTAAGTGTAGTGGTTATGTATTCCCCCCGTTTGTCCCAGAGTACCCTCAAACCCTTCCTACTGAGGTGTAGCCTGTAACTGGATGGCAGTTGTATGATCAAACACTGCATAACATTTTATACACAGGTAAATGAGTAAAACAGGTCAAAACAAAAAATAACATAAGAGCCCCACTCCAGGGCAGGTAACACTGACAGAGGTTGTTTAAACAAATCCTTTTTGAAGACACAGAGTTTGGAAATTTAATTTGAGATTGTCTGACAGACTGTCATTTGACTTGGACCAAGGTAGCTGAAGGTATGCTTTCCAAAGTCTCTTACTTCCAGACAGGATGTGGGGAATGTGATGTTGAGACTGAACAAATAAAGGAGACCTGTCACAGTTAGTAGCACATCTGTCTTTGGTTCTAGTTGCACACCCTTGGGATCCTACTCCAAACACTGGCATTGCAGTACAGTATTTAGTGGTGTCGAGGTTTGCCATCCATTGGATGAAATGTCAAATCAGGGTCCCTTCTATCTACATATGGTGCTTTCCAGATTGTCGTCCAGGTGAAGTTAAAGAATGAATATCGTCTCTGGGATTCTCGGGGAAACCTTGAAAGTTTTTTTAAAAGTGAACTGAATGCTGGGTATTTATAAAAATCAGAAGTGCCAGAGAAGGTTTAGGATAAAATAAAACTTGCCATGTTTCTTTATTTTTAAAATGAGCTTAATTTGCTGTTGGACAGAGACTTTCCCCAATGTGGGTTTCACATAATAGCATCTCACTGCATTGGTATTCTGGTAGCCTGTTACTCCTGTTCCAAGTATTATAGTGGACTCTTGTTGCTTGATGCTGGTAGTTTGTCATCACTGAGGCAACTACTGCAGATGTTGTTGTTTTATTGATATAGTGCCTGGTTTTGACCATCTGACCCTGTTTTCTGTACTTGCAGCTAGCTTTGAAAGGATCGAGCTATAATGGACTGCTGGAAAAGCACAACATTCATACAAGAAATGTGGAGCATGTTGTGGACAGCTTATGGTAAGTACAGCTATAGACTGCTGAAATAAAAATAGTTACTTGTATCTGTCGAAATGTAAATTGGTTGAGAGTGAAAAAAACTTTATATGGTAACCCAGTAATTTGAGGTCAGAAGGGAACTCCAGGTCCATCAAGTCCACCCTCCTCCACTTCATAAACAGGAATCCAGACGTATGCTGTGCAAACATGAACTGATTTCATACCTACCTTACTACCCGAGGTATCCTGTAATTCCCATGGTAAAGAGATTTGTCCAGGCTTAGGCTGTTCCATAGCTTCATCACTGTTCTTGGAGAAGTACCTCGTAATGCTACCTCTGAATGTACTGCCTTTGAGCTTCAGGGCTTGTCCCCTCGTCCTGCTGGAACTCGACCAGATCAAACATTTTGTCTGTTTGATGTTGTTGATACCATTCGGTATGCAGAAGACTGACCCATACTGGGGTAGTGGGACATCCCAAAGCTTTCAATCAACATACAGCCTTGGGCACAGGAGTATTTCAAGACAATTAATTCCTCTGTCTTTACAGTGCCAATAGAGGGCTAGTACAGCACAGGTAGAGCTCGCTTTCAGAAGTGTCTGTCTACAATTAATTTGTTTTCTGACAGGATTGTGCAAATGCATTGCAGATTGGGACTGCCTGGTGACAGGGAGTACCCTCAAATTTAGAACTTGTGCTTATAAAGCTGCGGCTTTCAAATTGACTAACCGGCCACATGAGTTTCATTTCAGTGCCTTCTGTGCATGAATTGGGGTCCACGTGACAGTGTACTGTATTTAGGGTGTGCAGCAAGGTCTTCGATCCCTTTAGTCTGGTGCCTCAGTTAAATTCTTTTTTCTCCAAGCGTTCTTCTGGCAACAGACCCTCCCTCTCCCTAGGATTTAGGAGCAGACTAAGTAGAATATTTCATTTTTATAAAATGCTGAGCAGTGCAGTGCTCTTAGTGCTGTTGGGCTTGCCTGTGCTCCATTTGCAGTTGGAGTTATTTGGGGGAACTACAAGTTTCAAGGCTAAACTGTGTATTTCTTTATTCTCTGAACTCCCTGCCCATCCTTAATCAGAAGTGCTCATAAGTGTCAGTTGCCCACTCATATGGAGCTGTGCGATTCACCCACCATTGCTAGCAGCTTGCCAGTGTGTGTTCATGACTCTTATAAGGTGCTCCAGATTGTGGCTCTTCTTAGTGCGTTTTTCCTCTAGGTGCATGTGTAGCTGCTGATCACTGGGCGTGCTCAGGCATCACACGCATCTGCATGACGTCACATTAGTGTGCGTCTGTGCACACTCCAGCTTGCTTACCCAGCACAAGCACAGTGGCTGAGTCAGCACACCTTCCTTCGTGTGGTTGCTATTTTCTCTTGTCTGGTATTGCCACAGCAGAGAGGCGACGTTCTTGGAACAATGCATGGTGAGTGTTTTGCAACAGATACTAGTGAGGCACAGCGAACTGGCACTCTGACAGCAGTGCTTAGATAGGGGAAGTGCTTAACCAGTGTCACGCACTTATAGTTTAGGCAGTTTGTCTTACAGTGCTCAGCTCGGGGTGGGGGGGTGGAAGTTGTTATGATTAGTTCTCCCCCCCCCCCCTTCATTGTTGCAGCCTTAAAGCAACATAAGACCATAGGGTTTCATATATAGCTGGCATATAAATTACAGCAAGCACCTTAATTGTATTTCCTTTTTTGGGATGGGGGTAGACATCTTGGGCAGGCTAGATGGACCACATGGTCTCCTTCTGCCGGCAGATTATGTTCTTATACTGGCTATTAGGACATGGCATCGTGGCTTGTTGGACACCTGTTGTGTTTTAGAAATGTAAGTCCTGCAGGAGGATGATGAGACCCTTCCCTTAGGCTTTTACTGCCCTAATTGTATAACACAGTCTAACATGCCTATTTTTGTCCCCCCTAGTTGAACCTCTGAGCTGGGGGGGAAGGGATGCACCTGAAATGCCGACTGGCAGTGATATGGCTGAGTTGTGCAAATCCTTTTTGCTACTTTTAAATGAGATGTTGAGTTCTGATGTTCTGTAGGACATCCCCACCAGCACATCTGAACCTAAGACGGGCCCCTCAGGTCGTGGGGGCCGGGGTCATTGGAAGCACGTTCAGGTGCACCAGAGCAGAGTGCTGTTTACCGAGATTTGCGGGTGGCCCCCGACCTTGACATGGAGGGTCATGATAAGGTTACAGGGGGACATGGGAAAAATCATGACTTAACACTATCAGATGAGGAAGAAGATCCCTCAGCAGTAAAGGGGGGGGGAGTGGATGGAGCCCAAGAAAATGGTGTCATAGTCTCCGTTGTTTGATACAAGGTCTTTGTCATATCTTATAACAGAAACTTGTCAAACATTGCAGCTGAAGAAGGTGCAAGTCATGGAGTCCCTGGATGTCGGTCCTGTTCTTTACACCTCTTCCTCTGCAACAAAGTGTTTCCCAAACTTGCGCACTGTGACCGGAGTATTGAACAGGAATGGGCCAGGACTGATAAGTAGGGGATGTAAGTTTTGTCATGGATGAGGTTTTAATGACTCATTGTTTGTTCATGAAATCATTAGTAAACAGTAGTAAATGTTGTGGCACTGTCATCATTGCTACATTCTGATGACACTAGTGAAAGTCATGGAAGTCCTGAATAAAGATCAAACGTCATGGAATCAATGACGTGTATGACTGCCATGACAAACTTACATCCCTACTGTTAAATAAGCACTGGCAGCTCCCTAGGCCAAGGGTGAGATGTCATCTATTCTTGAAGGAGCGCTCCAAGAAGTGAGAGGTTCCTGCTTTGGCAGATAAGGCCATGCATAATTCTGTTAAGCACTCAACCAAATGTATTGAAGGTTCAGTGACCATAACCAACACCCATGATAAGCGAGAGGACACCTCGTGCAGAAGGATTTTTGCCTCGAATGGGGAAAATATTCGAACATCATATGCATTTTTTATTATGTCCAATGCATTAAACTCCTAGGTCATTGCTTTGGGGAGATACGTCCCTCCAGAGTCAGGAGGGGCAAACATTTTGCAACTTGTGTCCATGGTCCCCATCTTCTTGGGGAGGCCACAGTAGACAGTTCACAGATGGCAGTATGGCCCTGCTGTTCATATTGTGGCAGCTATGTGGGGTGTCTGGTGCAGGCACTGGATCACAGACCAGGCAACCAAGTCGAAGCTGTTTAACCTGTTCTTTGAAGGTGGGTTATTAGTCGGTCCTGGCCCGGACGACATTCTAATGGACATCCAGGATAAGAAGAGGCAACTTTCGGCAGAAGGCAGACTCGCTGTCAAGAGGGTAGGGATTTGCTCGGCAGCTGCAATCAAGATGCAGTTTTCGACCCTTTCAGAATTTTGGAAACCAGAGGAATAGAGAAACCTATTCCAGGTTCAAGGACAACAGTAACAGAGGATCCTTTGCCTGCTGATGGAGGTGCGGGAAGAAGAGGTAACTCGCTGTGAAAGTACGTGGGCTCATCTCTGCCGCCTTCCTTGGTGGAAAATGCAGAATTTTCACCAGCGCTGGACACTATTAACATCAGATGCATGGATACTGGAGATCCTGACTATGGGCAATGCCATGGAGTTTGCCATTGTACCTGCAAGAGGTAGTTTCCTGCAATCCCTTGTACCTCAAAATCCAGTGAAAAGGCAGGCAGTGACTCGGACCTTGGGTCACTTGATACATAGCCTGGCAGTTGTCCCAGTCCTCCCTGAGTGAGAGGGCCTGTGATTCTACTCAATTTATTTTGTGGTTCCCAGGAAATCGGGGGGGACCGATTCTGGACCTGAAACATTTAAACAAGTTTGTCCACCACACAACCCTCAAGATGGAGTTCTTGCGAGCAATCATATGGGCTATCCAACCATTGGATTATTTAGTCTCCCACAATCTGAAGGGTGCCTATCTCCACATCTACATTTACTTGTCGCATCAGACATTTCTGAAGTTTACAATTCAGATACAGCATTGCCAGTACCAGGTGCTTCCCTTTAGTCCTGGCGTCAGCACCTAGGGTGTTTTTAAAGATCCTGATCATGCTAGTGGTGCAACGGAGACGGGAAGGACATCACATATATCCCTACCTGGACGAATTGCTAATTTGAACGCTGACTGCTTGGATAACAGGTCGGTGTCAAAGACCTTAAAGCTGCTGGAAACACATGGTTGGGTAATCATTTGGGAGAAGAGCTCCCTGATCCTGTCTCAAAGGTTGGAAGACTTGGGGTGGTATTTCAGATGGATAAGGGGAAAATGTTCCTCTCTTCATCCAAGAAGGAGACTCTGAGGCGAGAGGTTCAGTGGCTGAGAAACCAGTTGTTGGTCTCTGCTAACAGGCTTCTCCGGATTGTAGGGCTAATGACTGCAGTGATAGAGGTAGTACCGTGAGCTTGATTGCATGCCTGGTCTCTCCAGAACAGGATGCTGGAGGCCTGGTTCCCTGGCCTTGGAAGGCTACCAAACTCTGATCTTGTTACCTGGATTGGTACTGCAGTCACTAGCTTGGTGGGAGAACCTAGAAGAACCTCAGCATGGGCTCTCTCTTGGAAGTCCCAACAGAACTAATTTTGATAAACTATGCCAGCCTGTTGGGCTGGGGCGTGGCCCTGGAGCAAGTCCTGGTCCAGGGGATCTGGATGACCCCCAACCCCAGAAGGAGCAGCTTCAGATAAACATATTGGAAATGAGGGCAGTATTTTTTGCCCTTCATTTTCATAATTTGATGCAGTCCGGCTGGCCAGGTGGCGCTGAGGGTTGAGGTGCTGGACGCCACACCATGCACCACGCCGGCGACTTGGGTTCGGAAATGGACTCGGGCCACTGGGGATGGTAGGGGGGAAGGAAGGATTAAGCGTCCCACGACTGCTCTCCTTCCTTTGGGGTGGGTGAGGGTCATGCACCGCACTTAGCGACATCCGGCAGAGGCTGGGTGCTTCACAGTGCAGAACATATGTTTGGGGACAAGCGCGGCGTGCGTCTGCATGTCAGTGCGACGCCATTGTACGTCCGGCTCCTCATTGGGGCAAAACTAGGAGGAAAAACCAGTGGGGTGACCTTGGCGGCTGATGGCCAGCCCTGTGCCCCTAGGTTGACTAGTGTCTTCGACAGCTCTGCGCCGTGGGTCCCTGGAAGGAATGCTCATAGTCCGGACAGTGCGATGGGGCATATAAATTTGCATGCTGGGATTGACTCCAAGGGTGCAGGTGCTGGGGGTCGGTGGGACCGCTCTGACCATAAGAGGTAAAAAGTGACATGTTCATAAAAAAAAAAAAAAATAGTAATAATAATAGTTGGATGCAGTCCAGGGCCGTGAATGTAAGGTTGGACAACACAGTCACCATAGCGTACGTAAACAATCAAGGGGGCACAACAAGCCAGGGAGTGCTAGCAGAAGCAACCAAGTTACTACTGTGGGCAGAGAGAAAAACCTTCTGACCCTCTCAGCAGTTCATCTAACAGGGGAACTGAATGTGCAGCACAGTTGGCTGAGTCGAGAGATGGTCCCTCCAGGGGAATGGATGTTGAACTCTGAGGTTGTTTGCACTTCTCTGCAGAAGGTTTGGTCGTCCTCAGATTGACCCTCATCATGTCAAAGGAAAATGCTCGGGTATCAAGGTTCTTTAGCCGGTACTGGTGTCCTCAGGCAGAGGCGGTGGATGCTGTGTCCCAGACATGGGATTTTCTCAGCTTGCTTGTTCCTTCTGCTACCACTATTTCCCAATATAATTTTTAAGATAAGGCAGTTAAGAGGATGCTTCCTTTTGATAGCCCCAGAGTGTCCAAGAAGGCAGTGGTTCTCAAACTTTGTGGATCTAGTTCAGAAGGTCCTATTTTGATTCCTGTGTCTGGATGGGTTGAGGGGAACTTCTCTTCCAAGGTCCCATTCTGCATCCAAACCTAGAGGTGATGCAGTTGGCAGCCTGGCTCCTGAGAGGATGAGATTATTAAAGCATGGTTTCTCCAAGAAAGTGGAGGATGCCCTAATGACCTCAAGAAAGGTTTCTGCATCTGCAGCTTATGTCCATGTGTTGAATACCTTCTTCTGGTTGGACCAGAAACGGGTATTGGACCTTCTGAAGCTACAGTCCCACAGATATTAGATTTTTTACAGACAGGGATAGACAAAAGTCTCGCATTGAGCACCTGTGAGTCAAGGTATCTGCGTTTGGGTCTGCCCTAGGAACTTCCCTGGGAACCAGCTTGGATGCTGTCCTTTTTCTTAGGGTGGTCAGCAGAATACGACTTTTTTTTTTTTTGATCTTTAGAACCCCCATGGGATCCGAACCTGGTGGTAAATGCTTTATGTAGGGCACTGTCCGAACCTCTTTCATCAGTGCCTTTGGACATACTGTCCTACAGGGTGTGTTTCCTAATTGCAGTCTGTTCAGTCAGGACTGTCCTATAAAGAGCCGTACCTTATACATAAGGTGAAGTTGGGATTGAGGACATTTCTGTCCTTTGTGTGTAAGATCCCTACAGCCTTTTATGTAAATCGGGTAATCGGTCTACCTTCCTTCTGTCCCAAGCCTGCAAATCTGAAAGAGAATGAACTGCATAAGTTGGCTTTCCGCAGAGCAGTCAGGACTTGGCCAAAAAGAAACGAGTTCAGGGAATTTGAGAGCGAGTTTGTTGTTTTCGGATGAAGGGTCAGAAAGCTTCCAAGGCTACTTTGGCTAGGTGGGTAAAGTGCTTGCATAGCCAAGGCATATGTAACTGAGAAGATGAAAGCTCCAGCTCTCATCAAGGCTCACTCCACCAGAACACTTGCTACATCCTGGACTGAGAAGGGGGGGCATCTGTGTTGGAGTTGTGCAAAGCGGCAGTGTGGTCCTCCGTTCACACATTTACTAAGCACTATAGATTGGATGTCCAGACCTTCACCGATGCAGCCTTTGGCCACAGAATTTTACAGGTGGTGGTGGTTAGAGGATTGTTGTGCTGCCCATATGGGTTATATATGGGACAGTACTGTCCCCCACACAGATTGAGTGGGTACTGCTTGTTACAACCCATATGTATTACCTCCCCCATTGATAATGTGGCATGATAAAGAAGCAAGAAATGTCTTCATACTTGCCATCATTTCCTTTTCTGTTAGCTCCAACTTTGTCACTGGGGCCTCTCATGAGAGCCCCTGGCTCCTGTTAGAGAATATTACCTGACATGTCTGAGGACCTTGGATTTCAGCAAAGATTATTTGCTTGCGATTATAGCTGGTTATCTGGAATTGTCTAAGAAATGGAAACGTTTATATTTGTGTTGGACTTACAGGCACGCGGTGTAACGAGTTGCGATGTTTGAGCATTGTGCTGTGTTTCACCATTACAAGTTAGTGCTTAACTTGTTCTTCAGTCATTTTCATAGTTATTACTGGTTTTACATCTTTGTGTCACAAGCAAGGGTCAAAATAACTACCTGTCCCAGACAATGAGTTTTAACCATGGACAACTATTTTTATTTCTTTGCCTGTCCCTGGGACAGGCACCTAGTAAAAACGCTTTTGTGGGCAGTAGGACCCAGGAGATGCCACCTGTGCGATTGGGCTAATCACATCATGACAACACAGCCTCATATAGTGAGGGGCCTGTGTTCAAACTAAGATCTCGTGATGGTCTCTTCTGTGCTGTAGGTGATGGATGTGAAGAGTACAGCGGTAGTTCTGGACTGCACATGCATTCCTGGTTATCATGCTCATGCAGGTATCTGTCTTCCTGTGGCTTGCTGCACTATATACCTCTTCCCTGCTGTGCTTGATGTAGCAGGGCAAGATGAACACTTAATCACAATCAACAAGTTTTGGAGTACAGATCAACCCTTTTCAGGCTTTCTGCTGATGGAAAGGAGATTGGGGAAGGCTAGTTAAACATACTGAAGGGCTAAGAAACTGATTTTATAAACCGTTTTTATGGTGGACATTCAGGGCTACACGGGGGGGGGAGACTCTGGATTTAGGGATTAGGAGGGAAACTTAGCAGGCTGAATCGGGTAATTCGTAGCCCTTGTTGGGGCAGGTAGTGCTTCAGACAGGGGAGGTGCGTGTTGGTTTAAACTAAAAGCCATCTTTAGGGTTAATGAGCAGTAGGGGACTTTAATTGGTGTTGAGGCTATACACTGGATGAGAATAAACTGATCAGCTTGTCAGGGCACAAGCAGAGCAAAAGAGAATGAATTAAAAGACCTTGTTCGAGCTACTGTTGAGCAGCAGGGTATGTTAATTAATTGAGTCCAGTTGACGCCATATGGTGTCGGAACCTCCATTACAGAACCAGACCCAAAATGGCCACCAGGACTCAATGAGTTAAAAGCCCTTATCAAGTAAATACACTGGGGGCACACCGATTAAGTCTTTTTTTCAAGGCACTGTACTAACCAGGACAAAATAATGTTAGTCCTTTTTAAGGCACTGTAACAGCTAGAGGGAACACTAGATATCGTTGGCTCTGGTTTGGAAACAGAAATGTAAAATTAGTAAAAGAAAATCAACCAGACAGCTACAGATTCTATGGGACATACAAAATTAATATACACCTGTGCCTTTGACAGCAATCCCCTTATCCCCCAATATTTCAGGACCTGGTCATAGGTGTTGTCAGCAGCATACCAGCCCTGTCAAGGGATCAGTGGTTGGATGCTTGACAAGCATGATGGAAGAATTGGTTGGCGAGACTCCTTCAGCCAGATCTCCAGAATGAGGTAGACCATCTGTTTGTCCTTTTATAATGTCATAACTTTACATGTCCAAGTTGTTGGTGTTGGGTTAAGGAGAGAGTTTGTTGACCTTGGCAACATGAAGATTACTGGTTACAGAAGGTATATAGGTACCGCATTGACAAAGGTGACTGAGGAATTTGTGATTTCAGAATGCTCATATGCCCAAGATTCTACACTGATTGACAGCTTGGGCTGTAGCTCTTCCCCATAAGTATTAACTCCCCATTGACAACGTTGGAGCTAACAGAAAAGGAAATTACGGTAAGTATGAAAGAATTTCTCCTGTGGCCCCTGTCAGCTTCCGTCTCCTTTACTTTTACATTGTTCAGCAAATTATTTGGTGGGCTAAGTAGTTGGGAACATGAAAGGGATCCTGTCAGCCAGTGCTCCAGATGATGTTGGCATTCAAGAGTACTCACAGTTTTTGACATTAGATGAGTAAAATATCATTCTGATCAGTGAAAGTGCTTCAAACTTTGAAAAACGTTGCCTTTTGACATGTGTGGAGCATATGCAAGGGTTGGGATGAGTACTGGTACTCAAAATGTCAAATATTAAACATTTGGTAAGTAAAATAGACTTGCATCCACCTTATCTGGAACACTGCTTTCAACCTTTCAGGGTTCACAAGGCTCATGTTAATTGGGTTGTGGTCATAACTTTTGGGAACGTGGGGCCCTACATCCTTGACATGACAGCAGCACGCCAGGATGTACATCCGCCTGGGGCATACTGACTGCTTTTCAGGACGTGCAAGCTGCTGCCTGGTGCACTTCATTTAGACGCATGAAAGAGGCTACAAAGGAAGATGACGGAAATACCAGAATTTGGTCCAGGACACCCAATTTGTTATTTTTAGAGTCCTACACCACAAGAGGGCAAAAACAACCAAGTCCCTTGGGTTGTTTTGCTTTTCAAGAAATATTTGGGACTTTAAAATATAAAAAAGCAAGTATAAAATTGCCCCCATTGTCTTTATAGAAGTACGCTCCCCACTCACTCCTAACTGAGACATCGCAAAACATCTTGGCACAAGGGCAGGGTGCTCGCTCCAGGAAGGGAAAGGGAGTTGGGCAGTTGGTTCCATGGAGCTCAAATATAGTTTTCCCTTCTTGAAATGGTGATCTGAAAAATTGCATTTTTCTGTCCCTGATTCCTTATCTGGGGGTAAAGCTCCTCTATGCTTATTTGTTATACACCGGGATAGGTTCTAAATATTGCATCTAAATAAGGTAGCCGATAAATAACATTTGTAATTTTAAAAAAACAAGGCCTGTAAAAGTGGTCTGGCTTCACTGCCTTAGTGATAACATCTTTGCTCACCCAGTGACAGACCCACGTTTGGGACCAAAGTCTAGGGCTTCCACTTCTAGTGAGCATAGATAGGTAAAGCGTTCCAGTAGAAGTCTTTCCGGGCTAGATTTTCAAAGCCCCAGGAATGCTGCAAGCTCCTGATGCACTGATTGTTTGGCGCATGGGGCTTGCGGAATTCTCCCAGCTGGCAGTTGGGATTTTCAATCCTGAGTGCCAAATGCTGCAAAGTTAGACCAGCTTTCCCCTGGTCTAACTTGCGGCATTCAGGAGGACCCTTTTTACTGGGCTTGTGACAAGTATTTGGCACAAGCTACTGTAAACTGAGGAAGCTGCTGCAGCTACACCCGACAGTATAAAATCAGGTAAAGTTGCGGCAAAGGAGTTCGGTGCAGCTGCGACAAAAAAATGGCTTCAACACAGGGCTTGACGCAAGCCATATGTCAGCCTTTGAAAATCGAGCCCGCTGTTATGAGAAGGGCTGGTGGTTCCTGACGGTGTTTGACCATGCTTTGTTGATTTGGATGCGGTAGCCATGTAAGCAGGAATTATATGATCCTGCATGGGTTGACCCTGACCTGGTTTGCTTTCACCAGCTGGACATAGATACGTACATGGATAGATACATATACAGATCCATAAGCGTCGATGGCAGTAAAAGGCTCTTGGCCCATCTAGTCTGCCAAGACATAGATCTGCACTAACTAAAGATGGTTGCAGTAGTCCACAACTGCAAAGGAGGATTTTGCACACTTGTATAGTAAAAGAAATTGTTTGTGAGTATTCCATGTTTAGTGCACATTTATCCTGCACTTAACTGCAGCACAAAAGACCTGCTGTGCAAGCACACACAGTGTGACAACCTCCGGCTATTGCCCTGCATTTTATTTTATTTAGTTTTGTTAACTGGTAAGTGCACTAGCCATAGCAATGACTATTTTCAGGCACGACCCAAGAGGATACAAAACAATGATACAAGAAATACGTGCCAAATACAGGTACAATAAGTCATTTACAACAGTTTACAAGTAGGTGCTTGCTAACATGGAGTGGTACACAAATACAAGTTCAACAGAAATCATTTACAAGAGTTTACAAGCAGGTTGAAAAAAAATTAGCTAACCAGGAGCCGTACAATAGCTAAATTCTCACCACAGATTGCCCTGAGGAGGAGATGACACGACAGAATGATCATTTCCAGTACTAATAAGGGAATTGCGCAGTTAACTTGGGGGGGAATAATAGAAGAGGAGAAGTGCAGAGCGTTTAGGGAGGCAGATCAGAAAGGAGGGATAAGGCTGGGATGACAAGAGCTAGGGAGGTTTAAAACATGGTCATTTGTGGGAAATTTCAAGATATGTACGTAACCCTTTTTTATGTTTGCTTGCACGCATGTGCAAGAAACATAGTGCCATCATCCGAGTTTTCGGAGGTGTGTCACCCCCTCTTCCAATTCAGTCAGTGTGTTGGCAGGCGCTGCCCCAGTCCTCCAATGCATGCTGGAGCTGTCTATGACTGCTCCAAAATGCAGTGGCGTACAGTTGAAAGGGGAGCTACGGCTTCAGTGAGCAGTGATCAGATATCGCCTGCTCATGCGGCCCCCCCACACACACACATACTGCGTGCTGCTCCCCCCATGCACACACTGTATAGCCGACGGAGGTGCCCAATCCCCCGCTGGCTGTGCTGCGCCACAAAAGCTTCCACATGCCACGCTGGGTGCCCACCCCAGCGTGGCAAGTCATGGTGATAGCCGACGGGGTACCCAATCCCATTGGCTCCACTGTCGCTCCCGAGAGTACAGGGTGCCATGCTGGGAGCCCACCCCAGCGTGGCAACTGATCTTATGGCCGACGGGGTGCCCAATCCCGTCGGCTCCCTCCCCCCATCCAGTCGTCCTTGTGCCACAATGGGAGCCCACCCCAGTGTGGCAAGCGTCTCCGTCGTCATTGTGGTCCAAAAAACTGCAAATTAAAACTGTCCCTCTCGCTTCTCCCTGCCCCTCCCTGCGCACCCTGCCTCCCCACAACCCCCTCACCCCATACTTGCCTCTGGACCTCAGCAGACGATCTTCGTTGGACCGGAACACGTCTGTACTCTTCAAAGCCGACCGCGAACTGAGAAATGCTGGTAAGCTGCATAATGTAATAGATAGGGTTTTTTCAACTTTGTTGCATATCTCAGGCATTTTTTGGAATTTTTGCACCAAATTTTCAACATGGGGTTTTTGGGACCCCTTCTCGTGAATTATGTCACTGTCATGGCGTTATTCGGGCCCGAAGGGTGATTTCGCAGTCACTGCGTGAAATCACCTTCGGGCCCGATTCTAACGACACTGCCAGTGTTCATAAGGTGGCCTCAAGAAGCCTATTTTGAAAATTTGTGAAAATTCCAAAATGACTGAGCTTTATTTAGCCGCATGCTGGCGCAGTTCCTACGCAGCACTGTAAGTTCGCGAACTTTCAATATTTCACTCCAGATTTTTCAACATTGCCATTTTATAACACTTCCTTATGAACAGTACATGCCATTTTCACATCTTGCCCAAATTGTGTTTCGCACATGTGCGCACAATGGCGCCAGTCGGTGTCTTGAAAGCAATGTTTAGGGACACATTAGAAAATCACAGTGACACTGTTCATGAGCAAAGGTCTTAAAATGGCTATGTTGAAAATTTAGTGACAAAAGTCCATAAAATGACTGTGTTCATGGTGAGCATTGTGCAGTTTCCACGCACCCTCGTAAGTTCATGACTTTGTAACATTTTCAGTCCAGATTTTCACCAGTGGCATTTTCCCACTTCCTTATGAACAGTACAGCCGTCATTTTTTCACAACATGGCGAAATGTGTTTCACACTTTCAGTGCAGAGATGCGTGGTCACTGTGGAAATCATTGTTCAGGACAGATAAAGAAAATCACAGTGACACTGTTCATGATCGGAGGTCCCAAAATGCCTCTGTTGACAATCTGCTGTAAAAAATCCCCAAACTAATTACATTACGGGTGTGTTGCACAGTTTCTATGCACTCTCGTGACTTCACCAGTTTTTTTTTTATATTTTTACTACAGATTTGCAACATTGCCATTTTTCACCTCCCCATGAACAGTACAGCTGTCATTTTTTACATCCTGTTCGGAATGTGTTTGCACCTGTGGTGCTAAATGCCGTAGACGCTGTGCATAAGCAGCTTTCGGCTAACAAACTGATATTGCCACTGTACAAGAGGTGGGATCACAAAAAAAAAATGTTGAAAATTTGGAGTGAAAATACCAACGAATGCCTGAGGTATTATGGTTTCCAACCATAACGCCCAACCCCGTAGAGAATGACAGGCATCAGGGATGTGACTTGGGATTCTTGCCTGCAATGTTCATACCATTCCACACCCTGCAGCCAGTGAGAGGCATCGAGGTATGCCTTGGACTCTTTGGCCCCAAAGTTCACCCCATTCTCCTATACCGCACCCATCTCACCGTATTTCCTGATGGAATGGGGTGCGCATAAGGGCCAAAGACCCCAAGGCACACCGTGACACTTGTCAGTGTCTGCAGGGTGGGGTGCGGTGAAATGGCGTGGCCGTTATGCCTGACGACCCAAAGGTACACCCCAATGCCTGTCACTCTCTGCAGGGTGGTGGTGGGGTTGGCTTCAGTTCAATACTTCACTGCCATTCCTATTACGCAGCTCTGTAACTTCTACACTACCACTGCCAATGCCAGCAAGCAAACATTCGGCATTGACAAATGCTTGTTAAAGGACGCATGGGATGTTGATTGGCGCAAGGTTAGAGGAAGGGAGTTCCAGTATTTGGGGGCATGGCAGGCGAAAGCACTAGCACCTTTTGTGGTGCAGTGTCTGGGGATGAGCACAGGGGCCAGTTTGGAGGAGCGCAATCCATAGCCAGTAGTAAGGTTTTGAAAAAGGCCTGCCATGGATTTGGGTGTTTGTAGACGGACCATATTGTCAATGATAGAGCCATAAGCATGTAGTGTTAATTCGCTGGGAGGAAGCCAGCCCAGGTCAGAATAGAGGAGACAGTGGTGTTTCAGTCGATGTGAAGAGGAGGCATAACGACAGATGTTGTTATAAGTAACATCCCATTTCCTAAGGGTCGATTTGCAAGCAGTGGCGTATGTTGCAGCACCATAGGTAAGTTATGGTAGGAGTATGTCACGGGCAGTGGCAAGCCTTGCTGAGGGAGTGAGCATATAGCTGGTACGGTAGGCTATACCAAGTTTGGCATGTACCTGTTTGCAACACAGATGATGTGTGAGTCGAAATTTAGTGATGGATCAAGGGTAACGCTCAGATATTTAAATGAAGTTACTACCCCGACTGCAGAGCCATTTAAGGAGCTGATTTTAAATTTATGATTGGCCTGCCTGAGCTTCACATTTGATGCTGCCTCTTTGGTTCCCTCCTTCCCCAACAAACAAGACAGTCTGACAGCAGTAGCTATTAAATCATGAACCCTGGCCCTGAACACATTGGCCAACAGAGCTCTCTGGCATCATACATCTCACCACATTCCTGCCCCCACCCAACGCGCAATGAACAGAGTCTGGCATTGAAAGACACTTTAAGCCCCTACACATAAAGTGATCTGAGAACTGCACTTCCAGAAGTAGTTGCAGCAGTCATAGAGGCCCTGTATTAGTCAGGACGGACAGGTAGAGGGTAGCTGTACTAGTCCAGGGCAGTTTGCACTGTACCTGTTACGAGTGAAACGGTGCTAAAATTGAACCCTGATCTTGAAACTGCTTTATGGGCAGACTGGATGGACCCTTTTTATCTGCCGGCAATGTCTGTATAATCTAAGAACTTTGTTAGTTGAGAGGTTGCTTTGATTTCAACCAACCGGAACTCTAAAATATTTAAAAGAAAAAGTAACTGCAAATACACTAACATTGACTTGTATGGAGACTACTTTCACTTTCCAGACTATTCAGTAACAAAGTGTTGGCGTGCAAGGAAACTTACTCAAGGAATGGGAAGGGGTCAGGCATCCGGCTGCTCACGGCAAAATTACAGTCTCTTCCCCTTCTGAGTGGCCCAGAGAAAACAGTAGTAAGTTGGAGGTGATCCAGCTTCTGGGGATTTTTTTTGGTGGTGGTGGTGGGGCTCCAATATGAGCACAGTTGATGCTCTTTCATATTGTACATCGGCTTTCTGCATATCATTTTATAGTTTTGCATTTTTAGTAGGTAATGGTGAATCAGAGCCGATAGTGGTTTCCCATGGGAATTATTCCTTCTAAGTACTAAACAGTGTTGCATATGCAGGAATTTAAACTATGATAATATTTTGCGAGCTATTAGAGGCTCTTATTCTGTTTGTAGTTTCTTTTTAATAGATATTAAATTAAGTTGATGTCATTGTATAACAGGCACCACTTCAGTTCATCCATGCCATCAGATCAGGCATTTCAGTTTAAAGTTAAGCAGTGCAAATCAAAATAAAAGGGAATATTTCAGACCTTTTCCCACTCCAGAGGGAAACAAGACCGGCTGGGCCTCTCTGTCCGCTGCTGTTCTTAATAGCAGTGGAGCCATAGTTAGCCACTATTAAGACACAGTAGTACCATCAGTGGATTTAGGATAGGCAAACGCAGCTAAAAACCTTAGTCCATACTGAGGACCTCCTTCTTGCACTAAACTTTACAACTCAACTGACTGTCTTCTACACTGAGCATTCTTGAACAGTTCCAAAAGACTTCTGCAGCTAATATTAATTGTGAAGAGACCAAAATATAGAGAATAATGGAAAGGCGACTCTGTTTTTTTTTTGGTTTTGTTTTTTTTTTGTTTTTTTTTTACACACCCGAGGTGTGTGATGAACCATAAACCTCGAGAGGTTTATTTGGTCATCACACACAGAGGGTGTGTTGATATATTAAAAAAAAAAAAAAAAAAAAACTTCATAGTACACACAGTCGCCTATCTCTTATTTTATATAATTGCTGGTGCAAGGAGTCAGTGCCAGAAACATATTGATGCAGCTGTCCTTTGATCCCTGAGGCTGCTTAGTCCTGTATTCACTACACACACACACACACACACACACTCTTTTTCTCTGTCTCCCCCCCCGCTGTTTTTAAGTCGCAGTATGTTTTTTTCCCTTAAATAGTTTATCGTTCCCCAGCCCGTGCGTCCTGCGTGCGTGTAAGAACTCGGCCTACCCTAGCCTGTTCGCGCGTTACCATCTGCGCTTGATATTGAACCTGCATCCGGTGACTACAGGCAGGCGACTTCCCCGGGAGAGGAGAGTCAGCACTGATCCTGCCCCCATGCCGCACCCCCACAAACTGAGGTCATGCCCGAACTGGGGTCACCGCCATAGCACGAGGTAAGGCATCCTGCACCTCAGCGCCACTGTGCCGGCTCCATATGTTTTTAAAGTTTCAGTGTGGAGAGGCGCACAGTAAGCCACTGCCGTGCCTGATAAAGTACTGGTCCCCGAAGCATGGCAACAACAAGATCAGTCGGATAGTTCTTTTGTTTTTTATGTAAAGGCAGGCTCAACCAGATAAATATATCTGTGTTTGTGGTCTCTTACATTCTTAGGGTATCAGAACTGTTTACCTTTGTTTTGTGGTTTTCGTACACTAAGAATGTGCACGAGACCACTCTTGCAAGCATAAGAGTGGTGCCTGCAGCGGTATTAGCATACATTACCATGCTACCCAAAATGCAGTTGTGTTCTTCCCTTAGAATTCTGTGAGTCAAACAGTTGACCATGTAGTATCTGAGAAACATGTCTTCAGGGATCGAAATTGGCACCGGCCCACTAACCAAATGCTGCTAGATTTTGTATCTGGCTAGTAAGATTTTCCTTTAACTAGCCCTGGAGGCTCGTACTGGAGAAGGTAACATTTCAGTAAGTACACCAGCTGGACCACTGGAAAGATCTGTGGGGCTAGTGGATTTTCCAGCCACTGGCCCTGCTAGCAAAACATAATTTTGATGCCTGGTCTTACATGCAGTATGTGTGCTGCATGTCGTGTTCTTGGGCAGCCATTTATCTGTCATTTTGATTTGTTCTCTTCAGACCCCCAGCCAGTTTTGACAGACTCTGCGACTGCGTATTAACTCACCCCAGGTGGTCTTTCTAACTGTTAAGCCCCTCTCTGACGATGTTCCCATTCCAAGCGGGACCACATTTAAGGATCAGTTCGCTTATTAAAATGAGGCCAGTAGTCAGGCAGTGCAGTTTCTGCATGCTTCCAGTAAACCTAGAATTTGTCAGCAGAAAAGAATATCCTGGCACACCTAGTCTTCTCAAATGTTACCTACCTATTTTGCCTCTGTAGACTTTCTCTGGTCTCCCAACTGCCCTCCCTATCCCTTTCTATTTTCTGCTATACCTCTGTGTTCATCACATGAATGCTTGAAGCTCTCCACCATTTTAGGCTCCACTACATTGGTTGACAGTCGGTTCCATGCATCCACCACCCTTTCTGTAAAGAAATATTTCTTGAAGTCCCTCCTGAACTTCCCCATGTCTGGATTTATCCCATACCCCTAGTTCTTGAGCTCATGCTTGTTTGAAAAAGACTGCCCTCCAGCACACTCTTCACCCTGTAAGGTACCTGTAGGTCTTGATCATGTCTCTCTTTTTTCACTCTCCTCTCCTGCAGGGTGTGTACATGTTGAGACTCCTCAGTTTCTCTCCTCATACAGCTTCCCTTGCAACCCCTGACCATTTTGGTGGCCCTGCTCTGAACCGCCTCCATCCTGTCAGTGTCCTTTCTGAGATGTAGTCTCCAGAATTGAACATAGTACTCCAGGTGGGGGTGTAACAGAGTGGTGCAGCGGTAGCACCAGCTCCCTCCTACTTACTGCTGGTGATACCCCTCCCTATGCACCCCAGCATCCCACTAGCCCTTTATATGGCCTTGTCACGCTGCACTGCCACCTTGACTTCCTCTGATATAATAACCTCAAGGTACCTTTTGTGTCTTGTGACTGTCAGCACCTCCACCCATCCTGTACTCAGCACTAGGGTTCCTGTATCCTAGGTGCATGACTTTGCACTTCTCAGCATTGAACCCCAACTACCATGTCTTTGACCACTTCTCCAGTTTCCGTAGATCACACAAATTCTCTCCAAACCTTTCTGGGTATCTATCCACCCTATTACAGATTCTGGTGTCATCTGCAAAAAATTCATACCTTTCCCTCCGTTCTTCTTCATCTTCTACAAGGAAGACATTGAAGAGGACTGGTCTAAGTACCAAACCCTGTGGTACCTCACTTGTCTGTCTCATGCCATTTGAGTGTGTGCCATTAACCATCACTCTCTGTTTCCTGTCTGTTAACCAGTTTTGAATGCAAGCTACCAAACTGGACCCCACTGCAGAGGTTGAAATTAAGTTTGAAGCCACTAGTCAGCAGGGCTACTAACTGGAAAAATCCACTGAACCCACAGACGTTTTACTGGTCCAGTTGGTGTACTAACTAAAATAAAATGTCTTATCTTATACAAGCCATCTGGACTAGCTGATGGAACATTTTACTAGCTAGCTGGACTAGCTGATGGAACATTTTACTTGCCCAGTACAAAATCTACCAGCATTTGGATTGTGGGTCAGTTCCAATTTCGACCCCAGCACGCCTAAGCTGGTCAGCTTCCTAATTGGCCTCCTATGCAGCACAGTGTTGAAAGCCTTGCTGAAGTTCAGGTTGGTGACATTTGCTGACATCCCCTGATCTATCTCTGTCTTCAGTCAGACAAATGTATCAGATTTGTCTGGCATGACACCCCCAATAAATCTGTGCTGCCTGTGTCCTGCAGCATACTGAATTCTAGATACTCAACCAGCTTTTCCTATAGTAGGGGTTCCATTAGTTTTGCTACCACTGAAGTTAGGCTAGCCATTCTGTAAATGCTAGCTTCCTCCCTGCTGCTGCCTATAGAAGAGTGACCACATCAGCCATTCTCCAGTCCTCCGGAATCACTCCTGTTTCTAGTGAGCTGTTGAATAAGGCTAGCGGTGGGGCAAGAGCTCTTTTAGTATTCTGGGGTGTATCCCATGCCTTATCCTGCCCTAAGTGCTGTGAGTCCATTCAGGATAATTTCCTCTGAAAATGGACTTGTCTACATCTCGCGCCCCCCCCCCGAATCATCTCCCTGCTGGCCTGTTCTCCCCACCCCACCACCACCACTGTGAAGACTGAGCAGAAGTACCTGTTTAAAATTTCAGCTTTTTCTTGGTCCCCTTCTACACAATCTCCCTCTTTCGTCCTTTTAATCCTCACTATCCCTCCTCTTGTTTTTCTCTTCTCGTTTACGTACCTGAAAAAAAAAAAAAAAGTCTTAGCCCCTTTAGCCACCCTCTAGCAATCCTTTCCTATATCTGTGCCTTTGCACCTGTAACTATCCTACCTGCTTCCTTCTGTCTGGCTAAGTACACCTCAGCGTTTCTTTGTACTGCTTGACTGCCACCCATATTTTCCTTCGTGACTTCAATAAGGCCTTTGACACTATACCTCACAGGAGGCTAATAAAGAAACTCAGCAGCCTAGGGGTGGGGCAGAAGGTGGTCAGCCGGGTAACCAACTGGTTGGAAGGTGTAGGAGGCAAAGAGTGGTGGTAAACGGCGGTCACTTGGAGGATGGGCGAGAGTGACCCATGGTGTTCCCATGGATTGGTGCTGGGCCTGTCCCTGTTCAGTGTCTTCATAAGTGACATTGCTGGGGAACTGGAAGGGAAGGTGTGTCTCTTTGCAGATGACACAAAAATCTGCTACAGAGTGGACACCCGGGAGGGGAGAGGATCTAAAGGGATTGGGGGGGAGTGGGACTAGGGAAATGGTCTAGGGAGTGGCACCTGGGATTAAGTGCCAAAAATGCAGTCATGCACCTAAGGAGGGGAAACCTGGGGCTAAGTATAAGATTGGGGGGGGGGGGTACTTACAGTTAAACCAAGCAGGAGAGGGACCTCTGATTGATAATATCTGATGATCTCGGGGTGGCAGGGCAGTAGGCAAGGTGAGCCAGATGCTGGGGTGCATGAGGAGGGGAGATATCTAGCAGAAGAAGGGAGGTGGTGTTGCCTCTGTATTGCTCACTTGTGAGACCCCACCTAGAGTACTGTGTCCTGTTCTGGAAGCCGCACCTCCGGAAGGACATAGAGTGGAAGCAGTCCAGAGGAAGGCTACCAAAATGGTGTGGGGGTGGCACGAGAAACATTATGAGGAAAGGCTGATTGAACTCAACATGTACTTCCTGGAGGAGAGTGAGAGGAGACTTGATTGATGCCTATAAGAAAGAACCTCACAGGGGAACAAGGTGCAGGAGTGGTGTCTCTCACTTGAGGAAGAGCACCAGAACACAGGGGCATGCTATGAAGCTTGAGAGAGGCAGATTTAAGAGGGATGTGAGCAAATACTTCTTCATAAAAGCCTGCCGGAAGAGGTGGTGGAGACGAAGGCAACAGGGAGCTTCAAACATGTGTGGGATAGAAGCATCAGTATAACAAACAGTGGTAAGGGAGGAGGGAAGGACACCAGTGACCAAACAGAGTCCGGGGTATAATGTTAGGCATGGAAAATAGGGCAGACTAGATGAGCCAACCAGTCCTTTTCTGCTGACACATTCTGTGATTTTTATCATTAAGGATCACTAAGGAAAAAGTAAGTAGCAAAAGGCAAAATCCATTTAAAGCTCCTGTTAGTTACCTGTAATAACCTAATGAGCAATTTGAGATTAAGAATTTATCAAGTCTGTTCTTAAATGTAGATTTACAGTCACTAATAACGACAGTGGTTGTTGACAACAAATTCCACTGTTTAAAGGAGAACTGTAATTAGCCCAAATCACCCACCCCTGCAATTCTCACCCCCCAATTAAGGGTTTTGCAAATAAAGCTCCCTGTTCAGTCACTTTCCACTTACTTTATTTAATTTTTGAAAAGTCCGGTGTTCGCAAAAATGGCGCATGCTCCATAGCTCCATGTCATGATAAAGTGCGGTGCCGCACTGCTCGGCTTCAGTACTTGGAGCTGAGCAGTGTGGCGCTGCACTTTATCACAAAACGGAGCTACAGAACATGTGCCATTTTGGCGAAGGCCGGACTTTTCAAAAATTAAATGAAGTAAGTGGAAAGTGACAGAACAGGAAGCTTTATTTGCAAAACCCTTAATTGGGGGGTGAGAATTGCAGGGGTGGGTGATTTGGGCTAATTACAGTTCTCCTTTAACAACCCTCTGAGAAAAGAAGTATGCTTGTTTCAATCAATCAATCAAGTCAATCAATCAGAATCTTTATTTAACCAGGCGAGCATCATTGAGCAAGCTCATTTTCAAGATGGACCTGGTCATTAAATAAAAGGCATTATAGGGCACAGAGGTCACAGCAGTACCAGCCAACGCAAAATTGAGCTGGAGACGGCACATCTAACAATAAGATTAACAGTAAGTACAAGAAAGCATAGAGCATCAACAGCAAAATTACCAAAAATCTAAGCATTTCCGTAGATATAGACAATATTTACACAGTAGACCTGAATCAGACCAGGGGTCAGCAAGAGTGGATTCATAAGTTAGGTGTTGAAATAGGATGAATATACAGGAGAAGGGGAGTGGGAGTGGATGAGGGGTGATTATACAGGGGTGGGGGAAGAGAAGGAGGGAGGAGAGCTCGCTGTAATGAGGCCCCATTTGAGACCACCAGAAAAAGTGGAGCCTAAAAGTGCATCATATTGGATAGCATACATTCTCCAGGGCGGGGGTAGGAAAGGTAGTTTGATAGTGTGCAGTCTACACGAAGAGGGTAGTAAGGGTTGTTTAATAGTGAGTGTGCCTAAGGAGTGGGCAACATACACCATACCAAAAATTTGTATGACATGCTAGAGTGGTACACTAGGAAGAGGTAGGAGCAGGTAGAGGAGAGGACAGGATAAGAGGGCAGCAAGGGAAGACTTAAGTACAAGGCAGATGGTGAGGAATCAAGAGGACACAGTAACCTAGTAGAGTAAGTGGTGAAACAAGGTAGCGGAGATGACAGGATGATAAGGGGACAGTAAGGAAGATTTAACTTCTAGGGCACAAGGCGAGGACCAATGAGGACACCATTAACTGGGGAGGTGGCAGGTGTCAGGAAACAGTTAACAGGTTTCTTTGACAGAGTGATTTATAGCTTGATTTAAATGCTGCTAAGCTGATAGGGCGGAGTAGTTTGAGTTGTTTGCAACTTATTCCACAGTAGTGGTAACGTACAACTTGTGGCTGTCCAGCCAAAACGTGAGCTGACCGTGGGCACAGTCAGAGAGATGTATAAGGCACTTCTCAGCCCATACCTGGTTACAACGCTCAGTGGTAAACAATCTGAAATGTAAGGAGGCAGCTTCTGAATGATGGCGCTGTAAGTCCATAGGGCAGCGTTTCTCTGCCATCTATTGTTTAGGGAAGACCAACCCTCAGCTATATATAGAGAGCAATGATGCATACAGTAAGGCAGACCAGTGATAAACCTTAAGGCTCTGTGGTAGAGCGTATCCAATTTAGCAAGCACAGCAGCGGGACCCTGACTATCTAGAAAGTCCACGTAATCAAGCAAGGAAAGGAATATGGTTTGCATCAGTCTCTTTGCATCCTTAGTAAGGAAGTGCTTAATCCTGTAGAAGGGACCAAGTCTGAGTTTTTTTTTTTTTTTTTGACAACTTCTCAATATGATCATTAAACGAAAGTTTATGGTCGATCCAGACCCTCAGATATTTAGACTTGGCTACAAATTCAGGGGTTCGCCAAGCAGTGTAGAAATCTGTGGGAAAGTTCCATTTGTTGATGGATTTGTTGCATGAGGAAGGGGTGAAAAAGGCATCGCCTTGTTTTTTTTGGCATTTAGAAGTAATCTCTGGTTTAGGAGCTGTAGCTGCAACTGATTTGAATTCCTGCTGTAGATCACTACAGGCTGCTTCATGGGTACGTCTACTGATATAAAGCACTGTATCGTCTGCGAAGAGGTATATATTAGCGTCTTTAATACTGTCATCAATTCTGTTGATATAAATTGCAAAAAGCAAGGGACCCAATATAAACCCCTGAATTATGCCTCTCAAAAGGGGTTTTAGTGTTGATAATTCCCCTTCCGCTTTTACCTGTTTAAACCGGCCTGCGAGGTAATTAGAGAACTATCTCAATGATAAAAGGGTCCAGTCCGATACTCTGGAGAGAAGAAAGGAGCAAGCCATGGTTGACCTTATCAAAGGCTTTGCTTAGGTCTAAGAATACTGTGCAAACAAAGTTCTTTGCATTCAGTTCATGCTGCCAGTCATTAGTCACCTTTGCTAATGCTGAGATGGTACTGTGTCGTGGTCTGAAGCCCGATTGTAAAGGATTAAGCAAGCTTTGTGTTTTCTAAGTAGTTCCTAAGCTGAGAACTCACTATTTTCTCCAACAGTTTGGACAGGGTGGGAAGCAAGGAGATAGGCCTATAATTATTGAGGTCACTGGGGTCTCCTGATGTGAACAGGGGGACCACGTGGGCCATTTTCGATGTGGTAGGGAGGTTTCCTTATGAGAGCGATAGATTAAAGAGGTGCGTGATTGGCACTGCCAGGACATGAAAACTGATCTTCAGGAAAAAAGGGTCAAGAAAGTCAGCCCCGGCACTTTTCCTGGTGTCCAGCTGTAACAGTAGGTCTTCAGCTTCTTTCAAGGTTACGGGCTACAGAGAGAATGTCGCGTTAGTGCCGTGGACTTTCATGGTCCTGTACACCTAGTAGAGCGTGGAGATTGCTGGCACGGGAAGAATCGAAGACTAGACTTGAAGTGGCAAAGTGATTATTGAGCAAATCGAGTATTGTTTGCCTATCGGAGACTGTAGAGTTACCAGTTGTAATTTCCATTGGCAATGAATTTATGGATGTGGAGCCTTCTAGCTCTTTTAGGGTTTTCCAGAATTTGGAAGAGCACTTCGTGGATGATTCGAGTTCAGCATGATAGAAGTTTGCCTTTGCCTCTGATCATCTTAGTGCAAGTTCTTGCTGTCCTAAAAAGAGCCCAGTCAGTTGGTGATTTGGTTTTACGTGCAGATTTCCAAAGCCGATCTCTGTTGACCAATAAGGCCTTCAGATCGGCAATAAACCACTGGCAAGATTTTGTTTTTGCCCTGACTTTAGTAAACGGCGCATGCTTGTCTAGCACTCCTACTACAATATCTTGGAAAATATTGTACGCTCTGCACACAGATTTTGCAAGGTAAAAGGCTTGACAAAGCAAAGAATCTTGTAGATCCGTGGTAAAAGCATATGGATCAAAATATCCTTTGCATCTCTTCAGGGTGGTCTTGGTGACTGAAGACAACTTGGGGGTGGCTCTTACACAGGCGATAAAACAATGGTCACTAATATCTGAGAACAAAACTCCAGTGTGGGAGAAGAGATGAGGTTTACTTACTGCAATGAGATCCAGCAGCGTACTATTATTGGGGTTCTTTTTGTTAGGGTGTGTAGCTTTACTAATTAGTTGGGACAACCCATGGGAGTCACAGATGGATTTAAGGGGAGTGGAGGCATTGGATAGCCAATCAATGCTAAGGTTGCCCAAAATAAGCTCCGACAACAGGGATCCCAGGGAATTACTACGTGGTTCAGAAGCTGAAGTCCTACTGATGGAGGCCTATGACATCCTGTTACGTAAAGAGAGATCTTGGGAGCATTCTCAACTTTAAGGGTCAAACATTCAAACTCGTTATGGATTGTGGTTGAGTCCATGATGGTGGCAGAAAATTTGTTCTTGATATATATGGCAGCTCCTCCTTTACTCTATTACGTGCTAGTTGTAATGGGTGTCCTCTGGTAGTAATGGTAACTTGCTTGAAATCCAGACCCATCTCTGACATAAATTATTGGTCTTTAAGCACCTCCCAGGTTAACATAAGATCCCCTTGTGTAACCTTCTTGATTCCAATGACATGTGGCCAAAAGTTTCTAACGTTTCTCCATAGTTCATCCCCCTTGTACCATGTACGTATTTAGTTGTTTTCCTCTGGATTTTCTATGTGCAATTTTTTTTCTACAGGGGCACCAGAGTTGTGACACAAAATCAATATAAGGGTGGATGTATGACCTGTACAGAGGAAGTAGAACAGATTGATCTCTGGATTTTATGTTGTGCCTCGTAGCCCACAAAATTTGTTTTATTTTGTAGAGTTCAGTTGTATGTTTTTCGAGACTGAGGTCATTTGATATTACAACGCCCAAGTCCCTTTCATGTAATGTCTTATTGAGAGGCTGGCCATTTAGTATGTAATCGTATTTGGCATTTTTAGAGCCAAAATGCATGACGCTATATTTGGTGTTGTACTCGTAATATGCTGCTGTATCCTGTTGTTACTTCTACTCTTATACAAAACATACATGTTGTTAATGCTACCAAGGTGCTGTACTCTCACTCGGATGAAATGCAATGTCCTGATTTCATTTCCTTTTTTTTTTTTTTTTTTTATATAAACAGTTGAACTTTTTATTGAGTATATATTTTCAAACAGAACAAACAAGTTAAAACCATCAGGGTGTACAATTGAATACAGATTAACGATGAGTACACTAGACATCTTTGGGTGGATGCTGAGATATAACCTTACTTCACTAACAGATTGGGACAATAAGGGGAGATTGTTCTTCAAGAAAATGCCATTTCTTTAGTACTGGTACAAACAGGGGTGTTACATATCTCCTAAAGCTTTTCCAACATATTGTACATTTATGAGAATTAAAGAGCAATTATCTAGGTCCCTGGCCCTAGAAGCATAACTAAAGCTTACCTGGGCAGAAGTTCTAGGATACCCATATTATATTTTTTAATGGCCCCTATTTTAGAAGGGAATGGATTGTATTTTGGCTCCTTAGAGCCAAGCTGCACTGATCCCTTCCACTTCTTGATAGCACTTCAGTCCGCGATCCTTCCCTGTTCCGCCCCTATGTTAGTTAAGCGGTGCCGGTGGCCATGATTTGTTCCAAAGGGCCATCTACACAACATAAATTTAACTTTAAAAAATAGCCCCCATTCATTTCTATGGAAGTGCGCCCCCACGCTCTACAAATCATGACATCACAAAACGTGTGAGCAGGGGGGTGGATTGCAGATTGAAGTGCTATCAGGAAGTGGAAGGGATCTGCACGGCTCTACTGAGCCAAAATACGATCCCTTTCCTTCTAAAATGGGGGCTATTACAAAATAAAATATGGGCATCCTAGGACTTCTGCCCAATTAAGCTTTAGTTATGCTTCTCGAGGGGAATCCTCAAAAAGCCTGAGAAAGTTGCTCTTTAAAGCAGAGTACATTTCTATTCCTTCTTGGAGGTTTAAGTAGATCCTTGGGGAAGGGATAGGATTGCCAGCTGCCCTGGCTTGAATACCTGACATAAGGGCCCCATTCACATTGGAACTTACCAACCAAATTTGTTGCTAATTATTGAAATCTAGTGTGTGAAGCCAGCACTTCTAAGGCCTGTAACCACTCATTATATGTGGGGACATTGGCGGTATGCCATCTTCTTAACAACAACATCCCGGCTTCTGTCACCTGGAGTAGCCACCTCATGTGGGGGCCTGACAGACAGGGGCTCCCCTGCATGAGGCCTGTCAGAAACAGTGCTGCTGAGCTTGGCACTGTGGCCTGGAGGATTCGAGAGCACCCCCCCTTTTATTATTGTCTCCCAGAAGGGGACAATCGGAGGGCATTCCCACAGAACATGTAGTAAATATGCTCCGGCTGATTGATTTTTTTTTTTTTTTTTTTCTCATATTTTAGTTTTTAGTTTTCAGTTTTCGTAATACATGTACTGTCTTATCAACATGGTACAAATAAACTTTTTACACACAAGACAAATACAGTAAACATTCCAATAAAATTATACAGATCTATAAATAGAACATTATCCTACATTTCAAGGTACAATTTGGATTTACTACTGTCACTTATTTTATAGGTTTTTACTTACTCTATTTTCTTTTCATCACTATATTAAAAATCGGTAAGTAAAAGAGAAGGGAACAAAGGGGGAGAGTGAACATTACTACAAGGACTGTCAGTTAATTAAACCACATCAATTCTAGTTTATTACATCAAGAAGTTATTTCCAGGTAAATCCTTTATACTTTCTGAATTACTAGCCGATCTACAAGAGGCAGGGTAGGAATGGAGAAGGAATTGTACCTATTATACAAAAAGTTAGTCACCATAGGGAAAGCTGCAGGCCCACCCACATTGTTTGGTTTAGGAAAGAGTGGGGGATTCTCTATATTTTCTCTTTATAAAGTTCCCATCTGATCCATCTATTATTATACTGTTCGCTTTTCTGGTTAACATTATATGTTCTCTCCATCTGTTGTCAATCAGAGAATCAAAGGCCACCTTCTTCAAATCCGAACTCAACTCTGCCACAAAGAGCCCAACCAAGCTCTGGAACACAATCAATGATCTGCTAGGTCACTCCCCAGGAAATTCACTCCCGACCAAGATTACCTCTGGCAACTTGACTATAACCGAAAAGATGGATATGCTTGACTCATTCAATAACCGCTTTGCTACTGCAGGCATGGCATTTGATAACTCCCCTGCAAACATACTTCGCTCCCAGACTGCCAGCCAACTGCCTGAAACTCTGATAGCTTCACCGCCTTTCTCGCTTCAACCTGCCCCACTGAAAGAGGTAGAGGACCTCTTGCTTTAGTTGGATACTAGAAAAAGTGCTGGGGCAGACACCCTTGACCCTTACTTCCTAAAAATTGCCTACCACGTACTAGCAATACCCGTCACCCACCCTTTTTAACTTATCCCTGTCTCAGGGCACCTTACCACCTATATGGAAGACAGCACATGTCATACCACTGTTCAAATCAGGTGACCCTGGCGATCTCAGTAACTACAGGCCAATTTCTCCTTCCGTCCTGTCCAAGCTCCTAGAGAAATTGTAAATGCACAACTGAGGACTCACCTTGAGTCTAGGGAACTGCAAATCCTATGCAGTCCGGATTCAGAGCTAAACATAGCACTATCTCAGCCCTCGCCAAAGTTACTAACGACTGGCAGCATAATCTTGAGAGCAAAAACTTTATTGTGCTGTTTTCCTTGATCTAAGCAAGGCTTTTGACACCGTCGACCATAGTCTGCTCCTCTCCTCCCTTCAAACCATAGGTGTGGACCCCTCCTCTCTGCGTTGGTTTACTGACTATCTTACAGGGCGCCTTCAACAAGTTAAAGTCAAGGAGGCCTGTCCCCCTTAAAACTCTGCAAAGAGGGGTACCTCAAGGTTCTATATTAGGGCCCTTACTTTTTGCAATCTACATTAATAACATCGACTACTGTATAAAAGAAGCCAACATCCATCTGTTTGCAGATGATAGTTCTCTACTTGAGTCGCCCAACACCTGAAGCTGCCTGCAATGACCTACAGTCAGAATTCAACCTTTTGCAAAGCCAACTCCTCCAAAAAAAGCTACTCCTTAATGCCAAAAAAACTAAAGCGATGGTCCTCTCCCCTTTTATCCGTACAGTTAACCCAGTGTCCAGTGGGACAGTTCCCCAAATTACCACAGTTCTAGGTGAAAAACTAGAATTTGTTACAAAATTCAAGTATCTGGGAGTTTGGATAGACCAAAGACTCTCCTTCATTGAACATATCAAGGACTTGCTAAAACGACTTCGGCAAAGGCTTGGACTGTTTTTTAGAATCAACCAATTTCTCACCAGAGATGCCAAGAAACAACTGGTCCAATCCATTTTCCTATCATTGGTTGATTACGCTGATTTCCTCTATAGCCAATGCCCCAACTCTTACATGGCTAAACTGGACACACACTACCATCGAGCACTGAAGTTAATAATGGAACTCCCCTTTGACACGCATCACTGCACCCTGTATGTGGCAGTGGGGTGGACATCACTAAAGTTCAGGTGCCACAGAAACACCGCTCTCTGGACCTATAGAGCCATCTCTAATAAGCTGCCTTACTATATCTCCTGCTGTCTTCCCCTGAGTATAATTGGAATACAGAGTTAGAAGTTACTCAGCTATTACACTTAAAGTACCCAGCAAAATCCCGCCGCAAGGCAGCCATAAGCCTGCATACCTACCTTATGGAACGATCTACAAAACCCCTCAAATTAAGCACTCTAATTGGTATAAATGCCTTCAACACGCTTTATTTCCGTACAGTCGGAGAAGTATGTAACTGCTTCACCCACTCAGACCCAGTACCGGTGTCGGCACTGGTATATAGCCACACCTAGACCCAATTTAAATGTACTGACCCCCCAGCTTGCTCCTCACCAGCCTAATTGTTCTCTCTCTTATCCCCCTGTCTTATCAACACTAGGCCCATCCATCCCCTTATTCTTCCTTTCCCAACCTCGGATAGGAGCTCACTACCCTGGGTTGTGACATCCAACCATGCCCCATACTTTATAGCATTCAATCCCGGGGCTCACACATACTCCTTTTCTCCATCCACCTTCTCTACATCCTGTTTTACCAACTCCTCTCTGTGCACCGTGCCCTCCTAGCTTTTCTCCCCTACCTCCTCCTTCCCCCTACCTTCACCTCTACCTGGTGTATATTTTTATTTTTTTTCTTCCGTTACTTCCTCCTGCAACCTTAGATAACCTGCTTTATCTTCCTATAGACACTTCTATGTATGTAAATACCGTGTAATCTGTACAATATCTGTATAATTCTATGTACATATGAACTTTTTCTTCCTCTCTGTAAAGAGTATTATCTGTATTGCCTTGTAAATACCTGTGTTGACCTGTATATACAATTGTTCATGCTCCACCCAGGTCCATCTTGCAAATGAGCTTCTGCTCAACGATGAACGCCTGGTTAAATAAAGACTTGATTGATTGATTTACAATTTCTAGCCACTCTTGTACTAGAGTAGAGAGTTGCTGTAACCATTTTTTTTGTTAGTTTTCAAGGCTGCCACTGTTGGGATAGCCCATAAATATTGTGTTGCCTTATTCTTAATCTCTGGGGGGTACAATCCTAGTATGCAATGTTCACAGCCAATAACCATTGTTAACCCAAACAGGTCAATTAGTTTTTTAATAATTTGAGACCAGAATCCTTGAACTCCAGGGCAATCCCAAAATATATGTGCCTGATCAGCAGTATCATGTCCACAGTGCCTCTAACAGTGACCCTGTGCTTTTAAACCCATTCTGCTTAGCTTTATTGGTGTATAGAAATATCTAACCCTTATTTTCCAGGCATATTCTTGCCAGCCCAGGGAGGACGTTGTCTTCCATATATTATGGAATATTGCTGCCCACCTTTGCGAGTTAAGTATTATGCCAAATTCTCCCTCCCATTTCCTTTGTATATACTGGACATTATGTGCTATATCAGCAATCTGATTTGCATATAACATAGTAATTGCACCCTTTCCATGAGTTCCTCCCCAGGCTCACTCAAACACCTGGGGGAAGGGTCTTTCATCCTGCCAAGATAAAGTTTGTCTCATTTTATTTTATTAGATACATAGTCTCTTAGCTGATAGTAATAGAAGCGGTCCATTAATGATCAGTTGTTTCTGGTACTAAGCGTCTCAAATGGAATCGGGTCGGGACCCCTAATGATTTGCCATGTTGCTCTTATTCCACCTTTCATCTGGTCAGCATACCACTTATGTATTGCAGCTGTGGGGTATTCTGAGTCATAGCACCACCACCTATATTTCCATAGGCTTTTTGCTGTATAGCCTCTTCTAGTACCCTGGAACCAACCTTGTAAAGTTACTTGAACTGTATACATCTCATAAGTAAATATGTTTATCTGGGATGGAGGAGTGAACAGGATGGCTTGCAAGGGTGGACCGGCTACCCTGGATAACTCCATCTGCTGCCAATGCGCCTTATACTGAGGGTGAGACCATAAAAGGGCATTCTTCATATGCAATGCTAACCAGTATTCCTGAAGACTAGGGCATGCTCTCCCCCTACTTCGTTTAGGTAAAAATGTTTTTTTTTTTTTTTGAGATCCAAAGAAAAGACATTAATTTTTTTCTGCCAAGTTGTTAACACTTTTTGGGGGATATGACAGGGCACTGCCTGAAACAAATAAAGGAACCTAGGTAAAATATTGGTTTTTAGTATTTGTAGTTTAGAATAAAAAGGGAAAGGGAGCAAAGACCACCTTTCAAGGTCTCCCCAAGCTAACTTCACTAAAGGAGGGAAATTATCTTCATAAAGGTTGTTAGGGTGTGTACCTATATGAACACCTAGGTATTTAATAATTGAGCAGTTCCACTTCATTGGATATTTGGATTTAAATTCCCTAGGAGTCTGGGTGTTAAGCACCAATACTTCTGTCTTTGCCCAGTTAAGTTTATAACCAGATAATTTAGAGTACATTTCGATCTGTTGGAAAACTTTTGGCAATGAACCTTCTGGGTGTGTTAGATAAAGTAAAGCTCCGGCTGAGTTTCATCTCCAGCAGCTATCCTGTTGCAGGATCCCCATGACCTTCAGTTTTGCTGTGGTTCTGTGCCACAGATGGAGGGTCTTATTTTGAATCAGGAGGGCGCGCTGGTCTTTACATGCCCTGAGTGCCAAAGCCCAGCACTGGTACCACTCTTCCACTGTGATTTGCAACTGAAGCATGTTTTGCCATTGCAGTTTGGCCTGAATGGAGGGGTCACCTGCAGAGCCCCTCAGTAGTTTTTGAATCTTTCCTGCCCTCCTCTTACAAGTCTTACACTCAAACTGCCGTTGCACAGTTGGACTATCTTCTTTCTGGCTTGCCTTACGTGTACCGCAGTAGTATTCATCTTTGGACCATACCTTATACAGGTTCGTAATCTGAAGGTACTTCCAGAAGTCATGTTTGCTTAGGCTAAATTTGTTTTTAAAATATTTTTTTATTGAGAATATGTAGGGTGGGATATTCAGACTGCGCCAGGCTGTGGTGCAAGCCTGGGCGCAGCGCAACTGGGATGTGCCAGGGCGCTGACAGGGTGATATTCAACGGTGCTGTGCCATGGCTCAGCACCGTTGAATATCGCTCTGTGGCCACCCGCATTGTGCATGGCGCAGTGGCACTGCACCAGTGCAAGTGGCCAAAGAGGGGCAGAAGGATGCGCTAGCGCGAGTGCCATTGCGCTAGGCGCATCAACCGCGATATTCAAAGGTGCACATGCAGATGGGGCCATAATGCCTGCAAGGCGTAAATGGGGCCATTTGCATATCATTATGGCACCATTTGCATGCAGGTGTGCCCATTCCTGGCAACTTGCGCCTGGCGCCCTGCCAGGCTGCAGCCGCCGGGACCGACTCCCCTGCATCATGGGCATATGTATCTGAGTAGCATCTCTGGTGGCCGGTGCCGCGCAGCCCATCGCAGGCGAGTTAGGCGAACGAAGCATTTTCATCCCCTGGTGGTTCTGCAGTACCTCCACACTGAGCTCGATTTCGCTTTCTTCTTCGCCGTCAGCGGCGCGGAAGGTAGCTCCCCACCCACAAGTTGCGCTGCTGCCCTCTGACTGACTGCGCGCATAGACAGCTGTATGCCCATTGGTCCACAGCGTAGGCCAATGGGCATGCAGACCGAGCTGTACTGTATGCAGTCAGTCGGGGCGGTTTATGGTGGGAGCTGCCACCCACCGCTGACCGGGTGGAGCAGGGTGGCGGGCTTAGTGGGAGGGTGGGAGGGGGGTACTGCTGACCACCAGGGATGGGAATTAATCTTTCACTGACTTCTGCCCGCGATCGGGCTGCGAGCAGTCCACTGGACCACCAGGGATATAGGACCTTCTATTTTTATACATGTTTTATACATGTGCCCGCGATCGGGCATGGGATGGGCGCTACCCAACGGAGGGTGCCGCCAGAGGTCGGGTGGCCACCCACAGCTGGCAGCTGCCGTGTTGCGCCCTGCAATACGGTAGCTCACCTGTGGATGGCCGGCTGTTGCTCCTTTATTTTTTGGAACAACTGTATGCAGGTGCATGTAGGGTTGGGCCTGCATGGCCCGCACATCCGGGCTGAATATCTGGATGTGCGGGGCTATGCATGGGCACGCCCCCCCACTTGCGCCAAGATAATTAATGATGCGCCGCGCATGACGATTTGTGCCACGACTTTCCCTCTTGAATACTCCGCCAGGGTGCTATCAGTGGGTTGCGCGTGACGCAACTCTTCTGAATATCCCACCTGTAGTATACAAACACACTTGAATTAATTTCAGACAGTATGCAAAATGAAAGACATACAGATATATATGAGATGTCAAAGTTATAACTTTTTTATATCTGTTAGTCTATATGTTACCATAACTGCAGAGCCGTAATTGGTCTGGGAGGCCAGGGAACCATTGGGGCCAAATGCCAGAGGTGGGCTTTATTCTAGGTGGCCAGCACTTGAGTGCTTTTTCCTGGGGTGGGATGCAGCAGTGACTACTATGCTCGCTTTGCCCCCCGGTAGGCTACGCACCGTGCATGGAGGAACCCCAGCCTCCACCAGGGGTCCTCATTATGCTGGATCACTTTACCTCCAAAAGATAAGGAGAGCAGTCCCAAGGATGCTCAATCCTTATCCCCTTGACAGCCCTCCGGGTCCGTTCCCAAACTCAGGTCGCAGACAGGCACCCTGCCCCTGCGCTGGCAGACCCGCTCTTGCCAGTGTTCTATCTCAGCCAGTTAGAGGACATCCAGTGTTGAATCTTGGACAGACAGCTGTTTAGCACTTCCACAGCATTATTTGTCCAAGGGGCAAAAGACCTATACAGCTGGTATCATCAGTGTAACAGTTAAAACCCAGACTGTAGTGTCTAATGAGCTCACCCAGAGGCAGCATGTACACAGCGAACAGCACTGGTGACAAGATCGAACCTTGTGGAAGTCCACATGGCAGGAGCTGTGACCAGGAGGAGAAATTCTCCTTCACTACCCATATAGGACGCAAACCAGTTGATGATGACAGTACTGGCAAGTCCATAATACGCACTTAAGGCGATCCAGAAGCACAGTGTAGTCCACAGTGTCAAATACTGAGGAGAGATCCGGAGAACAGTATTGACTGGTCTCCTCTATCCCTCGCTCAGAGGAGGTAATTTTGCACCCTGACCAGTGCCATGTCAGTGCTATGCCTAGCCCTAAATCCAGACTGGAATTCCTTGTAGATGTCAAAGGCCGCGAGGTGTGCCTCGAGCTGAAGAGCCACTACATTCTCAACAACCTTCCCCAGACATTGTAGGTTGGAAATGGTTTGACAGTTTGCCAAGATGTCACGGTTGAGTGATGGTTTCTTTAGAAGGGGCTTCATCAGCGCCTCCTTCAAGGCGTTGGGGAAAGAACCCCTCCAAGAGCGAACACTGGACCAACGAACTCTGTGCATCCCACTAGAAAATGAGTTGGGTCTGGGTCCAGTTCACAAAAGATGGACCACAGCTTTGAGATTACCTCAGTGACCTCTGTCACCCCCACTGGCCTAAACTCCCCCAGACAATAGGATTGCCCCTGTTTACGCAAGGTCTGTCACTGCAGGACTGATTTTGTCCCACTGAGGAGATCCTGGGCTGAATAGAGGACACTCTAAGAACTGTGCAATCTCTTCACACAATGCAACTAAAACGCTCTTTTTGGCATAGACAGGCAGGGTGAAGTAGCCTGTCCATAGTCAGAAAGATCTGAGCTGGTCTGTTCCTCCCTGTGTCAATCTCCGTGGACAGGAACTCTGCCTTCTTACAGTTGATTGCCCTTTTATAGTCACCGTAGTGAGCTTTTAAAGCCAGTTTATCCTCCTCGGACTAGGTCCTCTGCCAGCAGCGCTCCAGCTTCCGACCCTTGGTCTTCATCTCCTTGAGAGCCCCATCAAACCATGGGGGTCTCAAGCAAGAAGACCAGGGTCGTATGCAGACTGGTGCAATGGCATCGAGTGCCTTGGAGACAGCCCTGTTGTAGGCTGTTACTGCCTCGCCCATGCCAACCGCACATGCAGTACTCATACCAGAAAAGTCTACCGCCGCCAGAAGTCCTCTGGGTACAGTCCCCTCAATGGGTGATGGTTGGCCTCTCAGCAGGGGAGGGACTATCAAGGGGGGGGGCCCCAAACAAGATCTCCTAGAATGTGTCAGCAGATGTGGTCTGTGTGGACCATTCTAGTCTGCCAGTGTATACTACATTTTGAATTTGTCTTTTTTCAGGTGTTTGTTCAGGAACCTGCGATCCAAAATGGGTCGCCACTCCCCATTTTTCTTGTGGGTGAGAAAGTACCTTGATTAAAGTCCCTTTTCCCACTGCGACGCAAGTACTCTCTCTGCTGCTTTTGCCTGCAACAACTTTTCAGCCGCCAACTCCAGCAAAATCCTTTCTGTTGGAGTGGGAGGTCTGAAGTTTCTGCAAGCCCACCGCCTGAGAAATCTTTTAAACTGCAGTGGGATCCCATGGCTCACTACTTCCAGGACTCGCTTGTCTGCGGTGTTTTTTCCGTTCCTGAAAGAAGTGAGTCAGTGTCCTCTCACTGGCAGTGGACAGGCGACTTGTACCGTCTCGTCAGGGATTCTGTTTGGGTGGAACTTTCAGAGCTGGAGCTGGGTCAGCCTGTCTGGAGCCTTTTCTGCCTCTGCCCCCAAAAAGACCTCTCATCGGGAGAAGTCATACGGCTGGAAGGCATGAGGAAAAAAGTTCTACCCCAACCACCCCTTCCATTAGGCCTTAGGGAAGTGGAGGCCTCTTCCTTCTAAATATGGCTTTTATAGGTGGCTTTGTACTCTTTCACCTTTTTCAAATATGCCTGTCTTGTCACCAAATAAAAAAACTGTTCTCACATGGCAAATCCATGCCTTTTGCCTGGGTGTTCTGGAACAAATTAGTTATTCTGAGCCAGGCAAACGTCCTTAAAGATATGGCATGGGCCATGACCCTAGAAGTAGGGGGTTCCATATCAACACATCAACAACAATGTTGTCAAAACCCCCGTCAGGAAGAAGTGTTTTTTGAGGGGGGCTTTACAACCACCTGCCCCATGCAGGGGGTTGTGCCGCTTGCACCCTTCATCTTGAATTAATCAACTCCGAGTTGGTTCGGGTTGGGGGCGAAACACCGGGAGTCGCGGTGTCGGCATACAGTGGACAACCACAGTGACCTGGCGAGATCTGTCGCTGTGGTGGTATTCGCTGTAGAATTGTGGTGGTGGTGGTGTGCTACCGAAGTAGGGTCACTGGTATCCACTGCCATATGTAACTGGTATTTGGTGGTGTCAAGGGCAGATGGCTACATCTGCCTAATCCTGTGCCAGGTCTCCCGAGGCCTTATCGCTCATGGCTGGTCCACAGTTTGAGGGTTTTGAGGTACTCGGCAGTATAGGCCATGTAGACAGCCTGCCTCAACAGCAGAAAGCCAGAGGCATAACTTTCTTCTTCATGCTGGCCAGCTTACTGGAATCTTTGTATAGAGGTGGGAACCTTAGCCTTGTCCTAGGCAGACACCTGGACCTACCCCTTCATGATCCGGGTGTGAATAGAGGTACAATACTCAGAATCACGCCTGTCCAGCTGGTAATTCTCAATCTTTGTGTCAACCCCCAGAGTGGAAGTAGGGGTCTGCAGCAACTTGTAGGTGGCTTTCTTGAGGGGTCTTTGAACAAGTAGAGGCAACTCCTTGGTTGTGGTTAACCCCATCATATCCAAAAATTCCACCTCGTCCTCATCCTCCACAGTTTCCTAGGTGGATAGATCGAGGGTATTTACCATCTGCCTAATGAAGGCATAGTGGGAGGAAAAATCCTCCTGAGCCAGAGAAGGGGAACAGAACTCTTGCTCGGGGGAAACCTGTCAGGTTCGTTGGTTCCCCTTCCTCCTCCTCATAATAAAATTCAGCTCCTTAGTCCTCAGGAACTGAGAGGGGGGCAGAAACTGGAGGAGGAACTGGCATACCTACTAGTGAGCCCAATGGCTTGGAAAGTCTGAAAAAACTGCCAAGCCGTAGTCATGTCCTCCACAGAGGGCATTTTCGTTCTGTCCGCTGATGGTGCTCCTTTCCTGTTTCAGGAGGAGAGGCAGCGACATGTTTCTGTCTTTGTTTTCTTTTAGCAGTAAACAAATCTGAAACCTGCTCAGAGGATCTGTTATGCTTGGCTACCACGGAGTTCCCTTTTTCAATAACCCTGGACTCATATGTGTCTTTAACAGACCTTTCCTTTTGTTTGCTGAGAGAGGAAGGGCCCTTATGAGTGTGCTTTGGTGATGCAGACTGAGAAGCCATAATGATTTAATTTTTTTGCCCTTTAGAATCATGATGGCATAAAAGGACCCCAAAGGCTCATCAAGTCTGTCCCTTCTCCCCTCTTACTCATCTCCCTTTACACTGGCCCTCCCCTTCCCCCCACTTCCCAACTTCATATGTCTGTCCCATGCTCTCTTGAATCCCTCCACCATTTCAGCCCCCACCACCGCCTCCAGTAGTTTGTTCCAGGCCTTCACCACCCTCTCCATGAAGAATTGCCCCTTTTCTTGACAGTTTTAGGACAAAACCTGGTGCAAAGCTCACAATCAGTTTAATGAATGGTCAGGACCTGGGCACCTTAAACACAACTTGTGGCGGTCTGCTTTCGCCAAGAGGTTGTAGCATTTTGCACAGTTTTTGAATCCTGTAGGTCCTGTTTTCTTTTTGGGTCTGGCTGACATGTCCGTATAGAAAGACCCTGTAAAAACAGTTTCCAAAAAGGAAAAATGCAATTTTGAGGTCCAGTTCCTTAAAATGAACAAACTGCTAACAAGAGAAACTGAAACTTTTAGCTTTCCATCAGAAATACTGCAAATACAGAAACACGTCTTGATTCCTGAAAATTGGGAACTGAAGCGCGAACAATTTAAATCAAGTAAAAAGAAGGAAAATAAGAGGGAAAATAATAAATGCAGTTAAAAAGAAAACCGCTGTGTAAAATAAGTTTCTCCTGTTACTGGGAACTGCTGAGGAAACAAACTGAGTCGCAAGGAAAAAAGCTAAACTATGCTATCTGAAATACGAACAGCACTCCACCATGCAGTGATTGGACCATGCGACCCGATCAGTCCTGAGGTTGGTGACCTCAAGCCCCAATGAGAATACCAAGTCCAAAGTATATTACTATGGATCCTTGTCTGAGTATAGACTTCATGCAAAACACGTAGATTACCAGAGGTCATCTGTTGCAGGTGAGGATACAAATATTTAATACCAGTAAAAGACAATAGTTTTACACGCACAGGATAGTTAATCCTTGGAACAAATTACTGACAGACCTAAATGAATCAGACTCTGAATTTAAATCAAAACATGATGGGTATATATAAAATAGAGTAGTTGGTTATTTCCACTAAACAGTGGAGGAGCTGTTGATGTGCTAACACCTCCTTACCTCTTGTCAACCTTAGTATTAGCCCCCCAAAATGGCCTTCACACGGACCACCTCCTGGGCAGCTCATTCCACCCACCCCCACCCTCTCAGTGAGAAAGTTCTTCCTGGTGTCTTTCTTAAATTTGACCCCTATGGGCTCCATCGAGCTGAATCTGGTTGTGTTCGCTCTTAGTCTGAACAGTTCCCTGATATCCATTTTATTTACCCTATGGAGGTATTTGTATGTTTCGATCATGTCCCCTCTCTTTTCTTCTTTCTCGCCTCAGGCATGTACATGTTCAGATTTGCCATCCTCTTTTTCGTAGGTCCTTTCCTGCAGTCCCTGGATCATTTTGATTACCATCCTCTGTACTGCCTCCACTTTGTTCCAATCCTTCATTAAATGCGGGTCCAAAAACAGCACAAAGTACTTCTAATAAGAAAACATAGCGCAAGGCATAGTATTTCAGTAAGTACACCAGCTGACCCAGAAGAATGTCTGTAGGACTAGTGTTTTTTTCCCCCCAGCTTCTAGTTCTGATGCGTAGTTGTTGAAACCATAATTCTAGGGACATGGATATGTTGTTCTATCCACACTTACTGGCAGGTTCCTTGCCGCTTTAAATCTTGCCGGCAGGTCTTCAGGCTGGCTCCTCCCACCCACCCGGGTGGTAGAACTCTCGACTCCGCCCTATGACGCCAGATCTTCCTTACCGCTTGGAAGCTCAGGTTCCCTCCTTAGCGCTCTGCGTTTTAGGCCTGGATCCTAACTCATCGGTTAAACCGAAACTCATACTTAAATTTTCTAGACTTCGGTCTTTTTCTTCCTTCGCGGCTGCGATGGACAAATCGATTCCTGGATTTCGGTGGTGCCCTTGTGTGCAGAAGATGCTCGGACCGATCCGCACGCCGCTATGCCACTGCCTTGTACTGACACGATCCGCAGGGCCTGCAACTAGTGCAAGTCCTTCTCCACACGCCTCAAGACCATGTTGCCAGACTTCAATTTGGGTGCCCCGAGAGTCGTATTCCTCCAGTAAAGTCGAAGGAGGCCCGTTGGGCGGTGTCCGCTATGGCGGGCTCGGCTGAGCAACTTGAGCAAATGATCTTCCTCGAGGAGGAGGCAGCCCAGGCCGCATCTTCTTTTTCCTCAGTCGCAGCATTTATCCCGCTCTCCTTGGGCTCCTCCTACTCTGCTTCTTTTAAGGAGCTTTGTCAATCCCTCTCTACTAAGGGAGAGGGGCCATCGGGACATAAGAAAAAGGACTCAAAGGGTAAGTCCCACCGTCGACGTTCGTGGGAGCGAGAGAGGTCCCCTTCCCCGGATAGTCGACACTCTACTTCGGTCGAGGTTATGGCTAAGGCTGCTGGCTTCACAGTGTCCTCGCAGGTCAGCCGGCTGAGACACCCGTCAATGCAGTCGAGATTTTTCTCGACCCGTCGGATGGGCTGTCGGCTGGAGAAGCAGACAACTCTTCTTCACCAGTTCCCCTGGTGGAAACCAAGGACTTGCCTGTGCTTCCTGTGCCTTAGTCCCCGGTTGAGGTCCCTGAGCCGGGGGAGGAACAGGTTTCCCCCGCTGCCTCCCAGACCCACCCTCGGAAACGCTGAGGATCTCGGTCTCTGTCTCGGACCTCCTCTCGGTCCTGCCGATCCCGCCAACATCGGCGGTCTCGGTCTCGGCACCGAGGGAAGCGGCAGCGACGCTCATCCTCGTCCTCTTTGGAGGATAGGCTCCGGCGCAAGTTGCGTTGGCGCTGTGAGGATCTGATGTGGCAGCAGCTCCTTTTGTCTGGGAGCAAGTCGACTCTGTCACCTTCCCCGGCCATTGAGCGGCTGGAACAACCCCTCATGGTCATCGAGGAGCCGAAGCCGGCACCAGTTGTTCGGCCGAAACCAGCTGCACCACCCATCGTGGTGGAACCCCCGCCTCCACAACCAAAAACTGGGTCTCTGACCAAGGATTCTCGGTCGGGTCATGAGTTGCCCCATCGGTTGTCGGTCACCCTCACTCCTGATCATCCTCGGCAGGTGGAGGGTGGCTCAGGCCCTTGGCAGCTGTTTGCAGACTCCTCGGAGTCTGACGATGACTCTTCCTTGTTCTCCAGGCCTCTCGACCTGGAGTCCTCTGGGTGGCGGTCGGTGGACGAGAGCCCATCCTCGTTCATGGGATTACTTCGGCTCATCTCAGAATCTGCTGGGATGAAGCTCAAACCCATGTCAAAGCGGGCCAAGTATCCCCTCACGGAGATACTGGACCGAGGGGATTCTCCTTCGGAGGCCTTTCCTGTGGCTGAGGCCATTGTTGGCACGGCCCTGGAGCTATGGCAGCGGCCGGCTTCTTGTCCAGCTCCCTCGGCCAGGATAGCCAGGAAGTATGCCGTTCCCACCGGCTCACTCTCCGGATTCTCAGAGCACCCCTCTGCGGAGGGGTTGGTGACCGACAGTGTTTTCTGTCGCTGCAGAACCGCTTGGGACGTGGACAATCCACCCGATAGAGTCCAAGAAACTGGACTACTATGGGCGTAAAGTTTACGTTGCGTCCTGCTTAGTCAGGCCAGTTCGACCGTACTGATGGCACACACTTCCCACGCCCTTTTGGATTCCCTGGATGAGGTGATTCCTCATCTCCCAGCTGACCTTCAGACTACGGTCAGGCAGATGCGGGATCAGGGAAGGGTGGTGGCAAAGCAACAGCTCCAAACTGCTCTTGACATTGGAGACTCTTGTGACCGATCAGTAGTGGCCGCAGTGGCCATGCGCCGCAGAGCTTGGCTGCGGATCTCCACCTTCACGGCGGATACCCAGCACAAGCTGGCAGACGTTCCCTTCCTGGGTACCGACTTGTTTGGTCCCTGGGTGGAGGTCATTTGCAGAGGATCGAGAAGTCCAATGCCACCTTGGACTCTGTCACATCTGCCCCAAAGGACAAAGGCCGCCAGCAGCAGCGTAAGCCCTTTCGGCCTTCTGCCCCTGCGGCACGTCCGGCCCAGCAACACCAGCATCAGGCTCGCACTTGGCACCCCAAAGCCAAGCCTGCAGCTTCCTCCAGCAGGGAGGAAAAGGCCCAGGAGGTCCCTCAGCCAGTCCTTCCTCCAAGCCTGCTCAGTGACGGGTTGAGGGTGTTGCCCCAGCCCTCGTCACTCCCTGGTTCCCCCTCAATGGGAAGGCTCGCCACTTCCTCTCCGCCTGGTCTGCTATCACCATGAGACCGCTGGGTGTAGCGGTAGGGAGCGGTCTGCCTCTGAACTTCGAGAGGCCCCACCCTATTGAGCCGTCGCCCTTTGGGGGGGGGGTTTGGGGTCCACAGCCTCTGTTTGCTTGTCGAGCTGACATTGCTCTGCTCCTCCAAAAGAAGGTGATCAGGGAGGTGGCGGATCCTCCACCAGACCCAGGGTTTGTGTCTGGGTATTTCCTGGTCCCGAAACGGACAGGGGGGCTGGTGCCCCATTCTAGACATACACGACCTGAACAAGTTCCTAAGGTCTCGAACCTTCATGAAGGTCACTCTGGCACAGATCATTCCATCCTTGGAACGAGGCATGTGGTTCTGTTCTCTGGACCTCCAGGACGCGTTCTTTCACATCCCAATCCGTCCTTCCCACCAGCGATTCCTCCGCTTCAGAGCGGAGGTGTCCCTTTACAAGTTCCGGGCCATGCCCTTCAGCCTCTCTCCAGCTCCTAGGGTCTTCACCAAATGCATGGCAGTGGTGACAGCATTCCTGTGGTGCCAGGGTCCGGTGTACCTTACCTGGACAGCTGGCTGATTGCAGCCCCTCCAGGCTGGAGGTGGAGCGGTCCAGGATCTGACCTCCAGGTCTGTTTCAGATTGGCCTCCTCATCAACGAGGCCAATCGGAACCGTGCGACGCAGTGATTAAATATCGGGCAGAGCTCACTCTCTTGAGCCAGAGCTCGGCTCCCAAGCGGACAGGGCCGAGGTTCTTTCCCTCCTTGCCCATTCATTTCTGCTGGGCACTGAGCCCCTGCCTGGACTTCCTGCGCTCCTGGCCTCGTGGTGGCCTGCACCAGTGTGGTCCATTGGTCCCATTGGCACATGCGTCCCCTACAATGGGGACTGGCCTGCCAATGTTCACAGCGCTCCGGTCCTCTGACCAGCCAGTGGCAGTGACCCAGGAGATGTGGAACGCTCTCCAGTGGTGGATCGTTCCAGCTCATCTGCAGGAGGGCATCCCGTTTGTCTGCCCCGAGCCGACGCTCATTCTAACGACCGACGCCTCTCTGGGTTGGGGTGCTCATCTGGGGGAGCACAGAGCGCATGGCCTCTGGTCCCCCGGGAGTCTTGATGCCACATCAACCTGCTGGAGCCGCCGAGCAGTTCTGCTCCAGCCTCACCGCCTTCTCACTCCGCTTAGCACGGGTCATGGTCCAGGACCAGATGGACAATACCACGACCATGTACTACCTAAACCGCCAGGGCAGGACGCGCTCCTTGCCCCTGTGCAAGGAAGCTCTCTGCACTTGGTCCCTCTTGAGCAGTCTGGAGGCGGATCTCCTAGCCATCCATGTGGCGGGAGCCTCCAACACTCTGGCCGATGCCCTAAGCCGGATAGGTGCTGCATCTCACGAGTGGTCTCTCCTGCCGGAGGTAGTGCATGATCTGTTCTCCCACTGGGGCACACCTCAGGTGGACCTGTTTGCCTCCAGGGAGAATGCGAAGCTGAGCCTGTTTCATGCCCGCCCCCCTCAGCAGGGCTCACTGCAGAGGGATGCCTTCTCGAGGCCATGGACCCCAGGCCTCTTCTACGCCTTTCCCCCATTTCCCTTGATCCACAAGGTGCTTCTCAAGGCGAGGAGGGACAAGGCGCAGGTGATTCTGGTAGCCCCGGACTGGCCTCGCCAGTTCTGGTATCCAGATCTCCTCAGCTTCAGCTCTAGGCTCCCAAGGCGGCTTCCAGCCCGCCTGGACCTGATCTCTGTCACCCAGGGGAAGGTACTCCACCCGGACCTTCAATCCTTGCACCTGACTGCCTGGTTCCTGAGCGGCTAGAGTTCCAGGCCTTGGGTCTTTTCGACGAGGTCCTTAACATTGTTGAGGCATCTCGTAAGGAGTCGACCAGAAAATGCTATGCCTTCAAATGGAAGAGGTTCTCCATTTGGTGTCAGGATAAGGGGTTGGACCCTTCCTTGGCTAGCATTCTGGACTACCTGTGGTCCCTTTCTCAGCAAGGACTTCGGTCGATGACCCTTAAGGTGCACCTGGCAGCCATCTCTGCTTACTGGGCGTGAGCCGGGAAGCAGTCGATGGCGCAGGAGAAGGTGGTCGGGCGCTTTTTCAAAGGCCTTGATCACATATCCCCTCCAGTGCGAGAACCTCCACTTCTGTGGTATTGGCTAAGCTCATGGGCAAGCCATTCGAACTGATGCACAGGTGTGACATCTTTCACCTGTCGTGGAAGACCGCCTTCTTGGTGGCTATCACATCAGCCAGAAGGATGGAAGAGCTCCAGGCACTTTCCATCAAGTCTCCTTATCTGGTCTTCCACAGGGACAAGGTCGTCCTGCGCCCCCACCCAAAATTCCTTCCGAAGGTGGTGTTGGAGTTTCACCTTAACCAGGTGTCAACTCTGCTGGTGTTCTACCCCAGTCACACCTCGGAGGCTGAATATAGGCTCCATACTTTGGACCCTAGAAGAGCGCTCTCTTATAAGGAGCGGATGGCTGAAGTTCGGGGAGAGGTTCGCCAGCTGTTTGTCACCTATGCTGAAGCCGCACCTGGCAGACCTGCAGCCAAGCGGATGATAGATAGGTGGGTCAGTTCCTGCATAGATCTCTGCTATAGGTTGGCGGGCATGGAGCCTCCCAGAGGGATAAGAGCTCATTCTACCTGCCATACCGCTGCTTCGGTGGCTGCTTCCAGGGACGTCCCTATCCAGGAAATCTGCAGGGCTGCTACCTGGAAGTCAGCACACACCTTCATTACCCACTACCACATCGACCTTGAGTCACGCCAGGATGCTGGTTTTGGTACCTCGGTTCTCCAGTCCTTATTTCCCAAGTAGGGGGTGTGCCTTGCCTCCCTCCTCCTGGAGAACTGCTAGGAGTCTGCCAGTAAGTGTGGACAGAACAACATATCCATGTCCCTAGAAATACAGGTTACTCACCTGTAACAGGAGTTCTAGGAATGGTATATGTTGTTCATCCACACAACCCACCCGACCTCCCGGCTTTCGACGCATAAACTCCAAGTTCCAGCGGGCTAGATCTGGCGTCATGGGGCGGAGCCGAGAGTTTTACCACCCAGGTGGGTGGGAGTAGCCAGCTTGAAGACCTTCCGGCAAGATTTAAAGTGGCAAGGAACCTGCCAGTAAGTGTGGATGAACAACATATACGATTCCTAGAACTCCTGTTACAGGTGAGTAACGTGTATTTTCAGTCCCTGATATGTGTATTTCTCGGGTATTACTGTATAGTCATAAAATATTGCCCCATCTCTAGCCTTGGAAGCCACAGTTGACAAGTATTTGAAAATGAAGTGAATCGTTGACAGATGTGAGACACATAAATCTAGTGTGAGAAAACATGGCAAGGGTGCAGATAACTTTCTGAATAAATAATTTCTTTATAATGGGAGGATTGGGGTGGAAATCAAACTTTTCAAGGGATCACAGCCATGGAATTTTCTCATTTTGGTTCACATTTAGTCAGGGAAATTCTCCTCCATCTTCCTGGGATTTTTCTTAGCTAACTATTTTACTTTGTATCTGTGTGTTTCAAATTGCTTTGGAAACTGTTGTCTTTTGTAGAACCTCTTTCAGTAAAGATGCAGTTAGTATGATCTGATCAATGTCCCACTGTTTATCTCCATGGTGTCGTTTATCTCTATTTCCTTTGGCCCCGTTTGCACTGTGGCATTTGTAACTGTTCTCGGCGCTTGAACCATTTCAAATGCGTGCTGGCCTGGATCACTTTTGCACATAACCCGCTTGTAGATCAGAATTTTGGAAGCGTGCTCAAACCCTGATGAGACCTGGGCTTGAGCACGCTTCCAGAAATCCATTTTAAAAGTAAAGCGATTTACCTAGAGTGGGAACGCGCCAGCTCGTATATCTTTTTAATGCATTTCATGCGAGCATGTAAAGCAGCACGGTAAGCAGCTTTTCCATGCCGCTGAATTGGGTTCATAGTGGGCACGGATCTCTGCCGCATTGTGAACGTTGTAAAATGCATTGCCTGATGCGGATCACAGGAAGGGGGTTGCAGTATGAATGCTACAGCATGGTAAGCACTAATCCACTTTTAAAAATGTTTTGTGCAACCGTGCTGTACTGCGAACAGGGCCTAACTCTCAGGATCCCTCAAGTTTAGCTGGCTCTAATGGTAGCACGCAGTGTTTTATCAGCTTCCTTATGAGTTGCCTTTTTGCTTTCGCATTTGTACTTTGTGGAGACTGTGTGCTCTGTCTGAAACATGGTAAAGTCATGTTTTGTTATTTAGAAACAAATTAATCATGCAAAGTTGATTTTTCGTTTCTGTTTAGCAAGGATGGGATTGAGGTTCGATTGGTTAAAAGAAGAGAGTATGATGAAGAAACTGTTCGGTGGGCAGATGCCATCATTTCTGCAGGAGGTAAGAACTTAAGTCTTTCAATATCTGATATTTATCGTTGGATCTTTAGAGACAAATGGCATGGGTGCAGTGTTTTACTTTCCTCAACAAAACAAGGACAGCCAGAGAAGTCATTGGGTTAGAAGGTGGGGTTTGGAATTCGGGACAGGACAGATGTGGCAACTACTTGTTATCTGGCAGATTATAAACTGGCAAAATGGAAGTGTTAAGTAACGGTTTGCCACTTGCCAACGCTAAACTCAATCCCTGGTCCAGATAAAAGTAGATCATTCTGTGGATGATGAGGAAGTGCAGGAGCACCTGCCTTAGACTTGGTTGGTTTGGGGGGAAGGACACGGGGAGGTTGATGTCCAGATACAGAGTATGTTCAGACAGCACCTTAAGAATGTAGGATGAGGCCTATGTGCCTTCCTGTCTGGAAGTGCTGAGGTGATTTGTTAACAGAAACAGGACTGAAACCTGCAGTTGCTGGATGTAGCAAGGTCAAACTGAGCTTTGGACAAGAAATCCAGAGCCTGGATCAGATCCAGTGCCAAGACAGGCTTGTGGATTGGGGGTTTCATGTGCAGAATACTCATCAAAAACCTGCAGGAAGCCTCCAGTAGAACCATTTCTACTGGTGATCACATAATAGGCCAAGATGGTCAACGGACGCCCTTCAACAGAGGAGTACTAAAACGCTGACCGAGGCTGAAAAAACGGATACCCCAAAACACTCTGGCAGGACAGATGAAATGATACAGAGACAAACTGACACCAGATGCTGAAGCACTTCCACTTTAAGTGAATGTGTGCCTGGTGGAGGGTTTCTTAGCAGTCTGCAAGACAGCTGAAACTGTGGGAAATGCATCAAACTGTGCCAACTCTTATGTCCTTAAGACTAGGCAGGAAGCTGCAAGGATGGGAGGTTCAGGTGCAGCAGATGGCCCTGTAACTGTAACACCTCCACAAGCTGAGGGGAGCTGAAAAGCCATTTATAACTACCTAAATTCAGTTAATTGTCCACATTTAGGTAGTTGCTGGCTGTAGCTCAGTAACTTCATCGAAACATTTTTCAAGTTAGGCTCCTCCCAACACTTGAGATGTTGTCCTGTGGCTCCGCCCAGATTGACAACTCTTTCTTTGAGAAGTTTTCAAGCATTAAAAACTCACCATTTCTTCGGATTTAATTTTAATTTTTGACCGATTCTGTGACCTCATCTTCTGATGACCTTCTCTGTCGACAATTTCATGATGGAAAGCAGAAAGCTGTGTTTTAAGCACTGCGTTGGGTGCAGGCTAAAGATGTCGGTCAGGGATGGACACAGTCTCTGTCTTTACTTCATGGGGTCCCAGCACTACTTTGCAGACTGCCCATAGTGCCAGGCCATGCATCTGTCTTCACTTGAAAAGCACCAGGGATTCTTCCTTTGAGGTAAGTCTCACACCAGGCAGGAGTTAAACTACAAATTCTGTGGTGCTGGGCCGGTACACAAGAGAAACGAGGGCGGCCAGTCCTACAACAGGAACACAGATCAGTAGTATCCTTGTGTACTCAAAAAAAAGCTGCGACAAATGCAGCCAACATGGAAAAAAAGCTCTGTAGCAAATGCTGTTTATTTAGAAATTATAAGCCGAAATAGCTAGATAAAAGTATTGGTGCTTGTTGAGCTGTGTATGACTACTGCCCTGGCGCTTCAAGCTAGAAGACTCTTTGTCAGGGGATGTGGTCATAGGAGAAAACTTTACAGTGTAAATATGTAAAGTCCGACATATTTGCAATAATACAAAGATACAAAACTTTGAAAAGACATTAAAGTAAGTGATCCATATGCTAACGTACTAAAATGCCAGCAGAATAGGCCTAATGGTCTCCCGAGTGTGCTCATTTTCAGCACTGAGGCTTATTCTGGTGTCCTCTGGTTATACTGTCCCCAGTCCCAGATGTTCCACCTGTATTGTGCATGGTCAGATTTACCTCCCTGTACCTGTCCCATCCCTCTTAAACCCGTCCACAGTCTCCATCTCTACCAGCTCCCTGGGTAGTGCATTCCATGGCTCTACCACCCTTTCAGTGAAATAACCTCTCCTCCTCTCCCCTCTGAGCCTGCCCCTTCCAGCTTACACCCGTGACCTCTTGTTGCCCCACCCTCCTTCATTGATCCCTTTCATGTACTTAAAGACTCTGTCATGTCCCCCCTTTCACTCCTCTCCTCCAGGATGTACATGTCGAGCTCCTTGAGCCTCTCCACATAGGTCCTCTCCCCCAGGCCCCAGATCATTTTGGTTGCCCTCCTTTGGACCCTCTCTAAGGAATCATATCTATCAGATTCTGTAGAAATTAAGTATGGAAAATATCAAACTTGATCAACAATATACCTGTGCTCAGAAAATTTAAAGGGGGTAATTTGCTATATATCAGAATACAAAAAAAGTGTGCTGTAGTAAATTACAAATAACCTCTCAAGGCAGAAATGGTGGAAGGTACAGCTGGTGTGATTGCCGCAGCTCCGAATTCCATTCTATGCCTTTTGGTGCAACTCTTGCCAGTATCCGAAGGGGCCGGGGTAGAGTGTAAGGTATGAGAGGGCAGCAGGGCAGGAATAGTTAGAAGACAGAGGTGTTTTTTTTTTTTTTGGGGGGTGGAGGGGGCTCAGCAAATAAACTGACCCCAATCATCAGACAGAGATAGATACAGTACCTAGAAGAGGACACAAGATAAAAAGTCAGTGAGTGTCCGAGCAAAATCATTGTATCATTAAATACCATTTCAGCATACGTAAAGCTAAAAGAAAAGCCGTTAACTAGCTACATAGATTACATATATCAATACATAAAGTCTGAATCAAAATGAAAAGGAATGCATCAAATATAAATACAAAAAAAAAATACTAGATGTACCAAAAGACAATGGGAGAAATAACACAAATTCATATTTTTCTCCTGACCACCATATAAAGAAATTAAGCATAATAAATCATAAAGGCATGACAAAAAGGGCTTAAACAGCAGCTGTCACAATCTAGACCGGTAACCCATATTGTGAAGTTGTCTGCCCTGGGAGCTGTTCTAGCCATATTTAAAAATTTTTTTTTTTTTTTGCATAATAGAAAAGTTATATCATCCGTAAAGCGTGGCTCGTAATTTCCTGGTACAAGCCGAGCAGCCGGCGAGTGCTGCAGCTCCACCCCAAAAACTGCACTTTGACACGAAGTAGGAAATGGGGCTGTAGGCACTCTGTGGGTACTATAATAGGATCAGGGAGGGGGGCACTGCCTAAATGTACTTAGATTATCTTTACTGGCAGATATACATGTATGGGGCTACATTATGTGTTGTATTATTAGCCCCATACATACATATCTGCCAGCAAAGAGAATCTAGCTACATTTATGCGAGGCCCCCTTCCCGATCCTATTATAGTATACATAGAGTGCCCGCAGCCCTGTTCCCTACTTTGTGTCATGAAAGTGGAGGTTTTATGGGCAGGGCTTGCCGGGTGCTCTGCTCGTACAAGGAAGTTACAAGTCGGGCTTTACGGAGGATATAACTCTTTTAAAATGCAAAAAAAAATCGAAAGATGGATAAATAGCTCTGATGGCAGGCAGCTTCACGGTATCACAGAAGTAACAAGCCTTTGTGTGAAGCAAATAAAACGAAACGATGTAAGAAACCGCTATGGGTCTCAAAGGAAGTGGCAGTGAAGGTTCAAGAGAAAAATAAAGCATTCAGGAAGTACAAGGAATCACAGAAGGAGCAGGACGGAGAACTGTATCAGTTAAAGCAAAAGGAAGCTGGGAAGGCAGTCAGAACAGCAAAGGCCCAAACCGAGGAAAAGATAGCCAACCCGGTTAAGAAGGGGGATAAAACCTTTATAGGTACATCAGGAGGCGGAAGGAAGACCAAGGGAGGGATAGTGAGGCTTAATAAAGGGGTGGGCAGAGGGTGACTGTGAAAAGGCAGAGATACTAAACAAATATTTTGCTCAATATTTACAAATGAAGAGGGGAGGACCAAAACAAACAGTAGAAACACTCTGGATACAGAAGTTGATACCAGCCCATTTACAGAAGAAAGGGTTCTGAAAGAACTCTTAAAACTGAAGGTGGACAAAGCAATGGGGCCTGATGGGATCATCCCAGAATTCTAAAAGAACTAAGGGTAGAACTAGTGACACCACTGACTACCCTCTTTAACAAATCATGGGAGGATGGGGTGGCACCCGAGGACTGGAGGAGGGCAGATGTGATTCCCCTTCACAAAAGTGGGAGCAAGGAAGAAGCAAGAAACTACAGACCTGTTAGTTTAACCTCAGTGATAGGGAAAATGATGGAATCACTTCTGAAGGAAATAATTGTCTAGTATCTAGAGGCCAGAGGGGCACAGGACCCAAGGCAGCATGGATTCACAGCGGAAGGTCATGCCAGATGAATCTGATAGATTTCTTTGACTGGGTGACCAAAGTAGTAGATCAGGGAGGGGCTGTGGACATGGCCTACCTAGACTTTAGCAAGGCATTTGACACAGTCCCACACAAAAGATTAATATACAAGTTGGCCAGCCTGGGAGTGGGTCCCAAGATGACAGCCTGGGTAAAGAATTGGCTGGAGAATAGGACACAGAGAGTAATAGTAAATGGAGTCCACTCTGAAGAAAGGGGGGTTACTAGTGGGGTACCGCAGGGTTCAGTATTAGGACCGGTCCTCTTTAATGTCTTTATGTGACATTGCAGAGGGACTGGAAGGAAAAGTATGTCTCTTTGCAGATGACACAAAGATCTGCAACAGAGTTGATGCACAAGGTGGGGTGGAAAGGATGAGAAGGGATTTGACAAGGTTAGAGGAATGGTCAAATGTATGGCAGCTTAGATTCAATGCTAAGAAGTGCAAGGTAATGCACCTGGGAAACAAAAACCCAGGGGAAGAGTACACAATGGGGGGTGAGATAATAACAACAAAAATGGAAAGGGACCTGGGGGTAGTCATATCAGATGACCTAAAGGTTGGCAAGCAATGTGAGAGGGCAGCAAGAAGGGTTGGGGGATACTGGGATGCATAGGGAGGGCATCGCCAGTAGAAAACAGGAAGTTATTATTCCTCTGTACAGACAGCTGGTGAGACCCCATCTGGAGTACTGCGTGCAGTTCTGGAGACCCAATCTCGCAAAGACATAGACAGGATGGAAGCTGTCCAGAGGAGGGCACTAAAATGGTGCAGGGTCTGCAACCGAAGACATATGAAGAGAGACTTAAGGAGCTTAACATGTATAGCCTCGAGGAAAGGAAGGAGAGGGGGACATGATAGAAACTTTCAAGTACCTCAAGGGAATCAACAAAGTCCAAGAGGGGGTAGCAGCTTTCAAAAAGAGGTGTGCAAGAAAAGGGGCACAATTTGAAGATGGGGGGCAGCTCAGAGGTAATTTAAGGAAGTATTTTTCACAGAAAGGGTTGGGATGCATGGAACGGCCTTCCGGAGGAGGTTGTGGAGTCAAAAACAGTGGTGGAATTCAAGCATGCATGGGACAGTCATAAGGCAATTCTAGAGGGTGGGGGTAGGAAGAAGTAGGCTGCTGGTTAACTAGGATCTGCAGCTTATCCATTAGGTAGGGAAATGGGCAGACTGGGTGGGCCAAGCGGTCCTTATCTGCCGTCAAATTCTTTGTTTCTATGGGTTGCCTGCCTCCTGCTACATACCGTGACGGTTGCTCTTTAAGATCCCATTGGTCCGTCAGTCCATTAAATTTCATACATTTTAGTTTGACAGTCAAGAAGCTTTCCTGCCTAAGCAGCATATTCAGTTTGTCTTCACCTTTTTTGGGCTGTGGGATATGTTCCAGCCCCATGAACCTAAGCTCCTTTGGCTTCAAGGAGTGGCTTTGAAGAAAATGGAGTTCAACTGGAATGTCATGTTTGCCATTAATGATGGAACTCACATATTCCTGGATTCTTGTTTTAAGGGGTTGTATGGCAGGACCCATATACACCATTTTGCATGTACACCACAAAGCATAAATGACAAATGATGTTTGACAAGTGATGCATTCTCTGATAACCCACAGACATGTGATGTTTAACAGTGCTGCCAGTTTGGGCATAGCTACAGATATTGCATCTGGATCATTTAAAATAGTCCTTGGGTCGTGGGGACAGCCAGCTAAGACCACTTGCAGGGATGTGGTCTGCCTCCAACCTACTGTGTACTAATTTGTCACTTAAATTATTAGCCCTGCTAAATGTTACCCTGTGTTTATGGCCTTCTACAGTACCAACCTTGCGATCACCCAGCAGGATAGGCCAGTGTCTGTATGTGACATTTCCTATTCTTCCTGCCCTGTTATTGTACTCAGTAATTGTTGTGGGCTGAAACTCCAGTTCTTTACCAGTTTTGTTTGTTGGTCCTGTAGGAGGTATTTCTTTTTGTCAATTTAACCCTTTCTTTGGATTGCTGCAGCAGTTCAGGGTTGTACCCTCTGGACTTAAATTTGCCTCCAAGTTCACTGGCTCGTGTATCAAACACCTTGCAAGCTACAATCCCTCCATATCCTTAAATGTTGGTTATACGGGATAGATCTTTTTAATGCTGGAGGATGGGCACTAACTGTCTTCAACAGAGTTGGTGGCTGTGGGTTTCTTGAAATATCTAGTCTGGACTATTTTGTTAATTTTCTTGACCTGACCCTTACAAGTAAAATTAAGTTCCTTATTGGCCGTGTATATGAACTTTAAGTTGAGGTAATTCATATGCAACCATTTATTTGATGAATTCCGGTATGTCAGTAAGATCCCCTTCCATACACAAATAAAATTGTCAATAAATCTGAGCCAGTGTTTTATGTTGTGATAAAATGGGTTGATTACCTATAGTCATGTTTACACAGCTAATGCGCTGCGACTTCTGCAGCGCTTCAGATTTGCTGCGACCATCAGGGATGATCAGGAGGTTTATACGGCCCCTCTCAGCATTGATGGAAGCCACGCTGGAGAGGGGCAGTATGTCCTCATGGGTGGCACTGGAGGATCCTTGGAGGCAGATGGGACTGTTCACTAATACAGAGTGAGCGGTGCTGCCTGTCCACATGGCTGCTTACACTGCTTACTCTGATTAGCATCTCCAAGTTTCTGGGGATCCAGGAGTGGTGCAGTGATAGACATACTGCGATCCGGTAAGTCTGTACATGGCTGCTTTTGCTCCGGAGCATCCCAGGTACTCGTGTTGCTGTGGAGCAGCCCAAATGCTCACGTAGCTCTGGTGCAAATGTGACTATGTAAATGGGGTTTTGCTGTGCACAGTGAATGATTCCCACCAACCAAGAAACATGTTTGTGTAGCTGGGGGCATACAGGCCCCCATGGCCATCGCTCAAGTTTGTAAATAGAACCTATTCTCAAACTCAAACATATTGTGTGTTAGAATATAGTCCAAAGATTGAAGTATGAAACCAACCGGCATATTTTCTCTGTCAGAGTGATTCTCTAGGAAGAATTTACAGACATGGCTTCAGACCCCAGGAAGTCTTACTGTATTCTGACCAGGGCCTCTAGTGCTCTGTAGCAGAATTTTCTGATTTCTGGGGCAAGGCTCTTAGGTTTCTGCGGCAGCATTTTCTGATTTCTGTGGCATGATTTATTCATTTCTGTGGCAGAATGTAGCCCTGCCATTGGCTAAAATATGAAGTGATGTCATTGATATCACCTACCAAGTGTAGAGGAGGGGCTTTAGGATAAACAAGATGGGTACGGGAGCTTGGCACTGTGGAAAAACTGTATATTTGAATGAAAATTCACCAAAAACAGTGGATTCTGCGGCACTATATAAATTCTGCGGCATGATGCAAATTCTGCGGAAAATTCTGCAGTCGCAGAATTCCAGGGGCCTTGATTCTGACTAATGCAGTTAGCCCTTCCAGTTGAACTGCCCTGGAGATGAAAGAGTTGAAGCCTGTATGCTAATAGTGGAATGCTCAGTAGGCGAGCTCCGTTTTCAAACCACTGTCCCTGGTACATTCGCTATAACTGCCAAATTCTTTACTCCGCCTGCCTGTGAAGTCTCCTTGGAGATTTCTCCTCCGCTCCTTCAGTTGAAGTACTAGTTTAGTCAGTTTTACAACCACTATTTATTTTAATTTTCAAACCTTTGACCTTCGGTTACAGGTTAGACTAGACTAGGTTTTCTTCATTCCGGTAAGTTTTTTTTCGGTTTCTGATCTGTTTTTGCAACCGGGAGGAAACTGAGGATATTTTCTTTGTTTTGAGTTAAAAATGTTAGTTCTTCACTGTATTTGGTAATTTGAGGGACTGGTAGATTTTATTTGGTTAAAAAATAGGTTTTACTCCGTGTTTTCCTTGGCTGCTAAACCGGCTGTTAAATAACTCTTCTCTTATCCCAGTCTAAAATGCCCACTGTGGATAAGTATTAAAAATTCTTCTTCTTTGTTGTTATGCCACAGAAACTCAAGAAAAGAACCGGTGCCACTGGGTTTCAACTTTGTACTGAGTGCAGTGAACCTTTTGCTAAGGCTGATCTGCATCTTATTTGTGTATTCTGGCCAGGGTTTGACCACCTTAAGGCAGATTCTGAAATTTGTAAAAATTTCCCCCAGTTTATGCTTGATTAGGCACCTTAACAGACTGCAGAGGAGAATGGCCAAAAAAGCAACTGACATTGAAGGCCGGTCCAGTTCCACCACCAAGGATAAAGCAGTGGAACTGGAGGGGGTGCCCTCTGACCAGGGTGAAACCTCCACTGGGAAGAGAACCACTGATACAGGCCTTGAAATGCCTGCAGCAAAGAAAAAAAAAAACCCAGCCAGTTTGGAACCGCAGAAGCATGCAGTTGCGATTCCAGCCACTGAAGAGATGGCGAAGGCCATTCACATAATTCAGTCGCTGCAGACTGGTTCAGGTGAACAGAGTCAGCGTGTCATGGTTCAAACACCAGGTGCTTCTCTCCCCTCTGGTTCATTTGAGCCTGAGCCTTTTTATGAGCAGGAGTAGGATGAGGAGGAGGAAGATTTTGGTGAACCCGTTAAACCTGAGGTTTCAACAGATCATTTGGACCTCGAGTCCCCACCTCATCTCTCTGGGGACTGTGCCTCACATTATGCCTTTATTAAAAAGGTAGCAGAAGCTTTGGAGCTGCCTGCTCAGAAAGAGTCTGAGGAGGAAGAAGAGCCGGATTATGTAGAAATGATGGATGTGCCTGCTTCTAAGAGGCTCTTAATACCCATCCACAAGTCTCTTAAAAGGCAGACAGAAAATTTTGCATACCCCAACCTCTATACCTCCTGTGGATAAGATGGACAGGAGGTACTTATTGGCTGGCAATGACACTGACTTTTTATTGTCACTGCAGCCATGAAGGGGTGGTTCAGGCTGCTGCTTGTGAGAAAGCAGGCATCCCCTTGGCTTCGCATCCCCCTGAAAAGGACTCCATAAAAAATCGGTTCTGTGGCTAAGAAGGGGTACCTGGGGGCTAACCTATGCATAGGGCAAGCCTCTTACATGGCTTATGTCTCTAGGTGCCATAGGTCCTTATGGGAATCCGTCCAGGAACTGGCCAGCAAGGCTTCACCCCAACTGTCAGCTGACCTGGGGGAAATTGCTAAAAATGGAGTGGAAGCAGCTAAGTATCAGTTCCATGTGGCTGTGGGTGCTAATGACAGTGCCTCCACAGTTATGGCCATTGCTGTTTCACAGAGGATGTTTGCATGGTTAAGGTGCACTAACCTCTCATAGGACACTCAAACCATACCTTTCAACTGCTATGAATTCCGCATAGCGCTATGATTTTCACACTGAGTTACCATGCTTCTCACAGGTTTGCTGATGTTCCTTATTATGTTAGAGCTGTTTCTGGACACACAAACTATTAAATCATTGAACTAAGTTGAAATATTCATTATCACTAACTACATCGGTCCCACTATCTGTAGACATAAAATTGTTTAAAATAAGAAAATGCTACACATTCTGGCCCTTTGCTATGATTTTTGAAGGCCAGTGCTATGATTTTTAATGCTGAGAGGTTGAGAGGTATGACTCAAACTAAAGCCCTGGATTTTCCCCTGGTGTAGAATTTTCTTTTTGGGGAACAGACAGAGGCATACATGAAAAAGATGGCGAATACAGAGTGGCATACAAGAGTGCCGCAGCCATGGAGAAGGCTGCCACTCCTTAAGGACAGCAAAGTAGGAGGCGGGGGCAGACCCTTTCAGAGGCCTTTTTATCAGGCCCAGGCCTTCCCTGCCTACCAGCAGCAAAAAGGCTACTTTAGGGATAGAGGCAGAAGAGGTACAGGTCGTGCTGGACCTAGCCCTCAGCCCAAGATCCCTGCCAAGCAGACCACCTGAGATGATTGTCCGGGTAGTCTCCCCTTCCTCAGTAGGGGGCAGGCTGGATTATTACGTCCAGACATGGAAAACCATTACCACAATCAAGTGGGTCCTGGAAGTAATAAGGCAGGGTCTTGCTCTAAGCTTCGTCATTTCCAAAATCAAGAGCAAGACTATTCAAACCTGCCACCAGCTCAGAAACAGCCCTGTTGGAGGTAGAGGTGTCCACTCTACTGCAAAACAGAGCAGTGGAACCTGTTCCATTCCCTTACAGGGGAAAAGGGTTGTATTCAAGGTACTTTCTAACCTTGAAGAAAACTGGGGAGTGGCGACCCATTCTGGATCTAAGATACCTAAACAAGCATCTTACAAAACCAAAGTTCAGAATGGTCACTCTGGCTCTGATCCTTCCCACTATAAGACAAGGAGATTGGATGACATACCTGGATCTCAAGGATGCCTGCTTTCACATCAGGCAGTCTCACAAAAAGCATCTCTGGTTCAGACTGCATTCAGACCATTATCAGTTAAGGGCTCTGCCCTTCGGCCTATCCTTAGCACCAAGAACCTTCACAAAGTGCCTGGCAGTTGTCCTAACATCTGAGAAGGCTAGGAGTCAGTCTTCCCTTACGTGGAAGACTGGCAAGTTGTGGTGCATTCATCCCAGCAGGTAGAGGAATCTCTAGTCACCACACAAAAATACCTTAGTTTCTGGGTTTCTTGGTAAATCTCAGAAAATTAGTTCTAAAGCCAGTCCAGCTCCTGGAGTTTATAGGGGCAGAACTGGACACAATTCAGGCAAGAGCTATCCTGACACAGGCAAAGGTGGACAGCATGGTTCAGCTAGCAGCCTCCTTCCGGCTGCGCGTCCCTCGACCAGCAAGGCATTTTCTTCAGCTGCTAGGTCATATGGCTGCAGCCACAGCTGTAGTCCCAGGAACCAGGTTTCAGATGAGGGACATTTAGTTCCACCTCAGGTCCTTTTGGTCCCAGAGAAGGGATTCCCTGTCCAAAGTGGTACCAGTGACCTCCACACTGATATAAGCCCTGTAATGGTGGCAGGATAAGGACAGCCTCGGGGTAGGGGTCCCTTTCCTGCAGCAGTCTCCTACCGTGGCGCTGACCACAGATGCTTCCCTACTAGGGTGGGAGCCCACCTAGGAGACTGCACTGCACATGGGCCAAGCAGGAGTCTCTGATGCACATAAACCTGCTGGAACTCAGGGCAGTGCTGCTGGCATTGCGGTCTTTGGCCAAAATAGTGCAGGAGAAGGTGGTTCAGGTCAGAACAGACAACACAACCGCCATGTACTACATAAACAGGGAGGGACCAGGTCATCTGCCCTGTGCACAGCAGCCATGAAGGTCTGGAGTCTGGCCTACTCCCTCAAGGCCTCCCTATCAGCAGTCTTATCTACCAGGGAAGGACACCGTTCTTGGGACACAGGTATGTTGTTCATCCACACTGTCTGGCAGGTTACTTGCCGCTTTAAATCTTGCCGGAAGGTCTTCAAGCTGGCTCCTCCCACCCACCCGGGTGGTAAAACTCTCGGCTCCGCCCCATGACGCCAGATCTTCCTTACCGCTTGGAAGCTCAGGTTCCCTCGTTAACGCTCTGCGTGTAGACTGTATCCTAATTCTTCGGTTCACCCGAAACTTATTTTAAAATTTTAAAGACTTCGGTCATCTTTCTCCCTCGCGGCTGCGATGGACAAATCGACTCCCGGATTTCGGCGGTGCCCTTGTGGGCAGAAGATGTCCAGGACAGACCCGCACTCCACGTGCGTCTACTGCCTCAGCCTAGAACATGACCCGCAGGCCTGCGAGTCATGCCGTTAGTTTTCGGCCAACTTCCTGAAGGACCATGCTGCCCGGTTACAGCTTGGGCGCCCAGAGAAGCGCTACCCGCCGGTTAAGTCAAAGGAGGCCCATTGGGTGGTTACCGCGGCGGCTGGTTCTGCTGAGCAACTCAAGCAGATGATCGCCCTCGAGGAGGAGGCGGATCAGGCCGCATCATCTTCTTCCTCGGTCGCGGCATTTATCCCGCTCTCTCTGGGTACCTCATATTCAACTTCTTTCAAGGAGCTTTGCCAATCCCTTTCCACGAAGGGAGAGGGGCCATCGGGACATTCCTCTCTGTCCAAAAAGAAGGACTCAAAGGGTAAGTCCCATTGTCGGCATTCGTGGGAGCGGGAGAGGTCCCCTTCCTCAGACAGTCGACTGTCTACTTCGGTGGAGGTTGCGGCTAAGGCCGCTGGCTTCACGGCGTCCCCGTCAGGCCAGCCAGCCAAGACACCAGTCGACGCGGTCGAGATTTTTCTCGACCCGTCGGATGGGCTGTTGACTGGTGAGGCAGACAACCCTTCTTCAGCGGTTCCCCCAGTGGAGACAGAGGACCTGCCTGCGCCCCTAGTGTTGCAGTCTGTGGTTAAGGTTTCCGAGCCAAGGGAAGAGTGGGTGTTCTCCGCCTTCACCAAACTCCTTCGGCTTGAAACGCCGAGGATCTCGGTCTCGACATCGTCTCGGTCCAGCCGATTCACGACATCGGCAGTCTCGGTCTCGGCACCGAGGTAAGTCGCGCGCCACTCGTCCTCGTTTGCCTCCTCGGAAGAGGAGAGGCTTCGGCGCAAATTGCGTCGATGCTACGAGGACCTGATGTGGCAGCAGTTTCTTCTGTCCAGGAACAAGCCGACGCTGTCGCCTTCCCCGGCCATCAAGTGGCTGTCACCAGAGCGGCCGAAACAACCCCTCTCTGTAGCTGAGGTGCCCAGGCCTGGGCCGGTAGTTCGGCCAAAACCAGCTGCCCCACCGATTGTGGTGGAACCTCTGCCTCCACAACCGAAATCGGGGGCGCCGACCAAGGACTCTCGGTCGGGTCAGGGCCTGCCCCACAGGTTGTCGGTCACCCTCACTCCCAACCGTCCTCTGCAGGTGGAGGGTGGCTCAGGCCCCAGGCAGCTCTTCGCGGACTCCTCGGAGTCCGACAACGACTCCTCCCTGTTCTCCAGGCCCATTGAGCTGGAGTCCTCCGGGGGCCAGTCGATAGACAAAAGCCCATCATCCTTCATGGGTTTGCTTCGGCTCATCTCAGAGTTCACCAGGATGCAGCTCGAGCCCATATCCAAGCGGGCTGGCATCTCCTGACGGGATACTGGACCGAGGGATTCACCCATGGAGGCTCTTCCGTGGCTGAAGCCATTGTTGGCCCAGCCTTGAGCTTTGGTATGCCTACTTCCTGTCCTGCGCCTTCGGTCAGGATGGCCAGGAAGTATGCGTCCCCACCGGCTCTTGCTCGTTTTTCTAACACCTCTGCCGAGGGGTTGGTCACCTGAAGCCCGCATTCTCGGAATGCTAGGGATGTGGACAAGCCCCCCCGACAAGGAGTCCAAAAAGCTGGACTACACCGGGCACAAGGTGTATGCTGCGTCCTCCGCTAGGCCAGCTCGGCCGTGCTGATAGCACACTTCTCCCACGCCCTCATGGGTTCCCTGGATGAGGTGATCCCTCATCTCCCGGCCGATCTGCAGACCACGGTCCAGCAGGTGCGGGACCAGGGTAGGGCAGTGGCTAAGCAGCAGCTCCAAATGGCTCTGGACATCGGAGACTCCTATGCCAGATCGGTTGTGGCCGCGGTTGCCATGCGCCGCAGAGCATGGGTGAGGATATCCACCTTCACGGCGGATACCCAGCACAAACTGGTGGATGTCCCCTTCTTGGGGACCGACCTCTTCGGCCCTGGAGTGGAAGGTCACCTCCAGCGGATCGAAAAGTCCAATGCCACTCTGGACTCGGTCACCTCTGCCCAGAAGGACAAAGGCCGACGACAGCAACAGCACAAGTCCTTTTGTCCTTCTGCGCCTGCGGCACATCCAGCCCACCAGCACCAGGGCCTGCTGGCTCACACTTGGCATCCCAAACCCAAGCCTGCGGCTTTCTCCAACAGGAAGCAGGGAGGTAAAGGCCCAGGAGGTCCCTTGGCCGGTCCCTCCTCCAAGTCTGCCCAGTGACGGGTTGAGGGGTGTTGCCCCCAGCCTCGTCACTCCCCCCTGGGTTCCCCTGTGGGACGGTCACCACTCCTTTCCGCCTGGACCGCTATCACCACTTGGACCGCTGGGTGTTGGAGATGGCAGGAAAGGGCCTGCCCCTGGAGTTCGAGCAGGCCCTGCCTTCCGAGCTGCTGCCCTTGGGGCTACAGGTCCCAGCCGCCTGTCGGCCTCGCTGAGTCGATGTTGCCCTGCTCCTCAAAAGAGGTTAAGGTGGTGGATCTCTTCCAGACCCGGGTTTGTGTCCAGGTACCTCCTGGTCCCAAACGGACGGGGCTGTTTCCCATCTCGACCTGAACAGGTTCCTAAGGTGTCGGACCTTCAGGATGGTCACTCTGGCTCAGATAATCTCATCCTTGGAACGAGGCGTGTGGTTCTGTTCTCTGAGCCTTCAGGACGCGTTCTTTCATGTCCCACTCCGTCTGTCTCACCAGAGATTCCTCTGCTTCAGAGCAGAGAGATCCCTTTATGAGTTCCGGGCCATGCCCTTCGGCCTTTCCCTAGCTCCCATGGTCTTCACCAAATGCATGCCAGTGGTGACAGCATTCCTGCGGTGCCGAAGGGTCCGGGTGTACCCCTACCTGGACGACTGGCTGATTGCAGCCCTCCAGAGCGGAGGTGGAGCGTCCAGAGATCTGGCTTCCAGGTTTGCTCTCAGGTTGGCCTCCCATCAACGAGGCCAAGTCGAACTCGTGCCAAAGCAGGTGATACAATTCATCGGGCAGAGCTCCACCCTCACAAGCCGAGAGCACGGCTCCCGCGGACAGCCGAGGTTCTTTCCTCCTTGCCAATCATTTCAGGTTGGGCAACTGCCCTGGCCGGGACTTCCTGTGCCTCCTGGAGCCTAGGTGGCGGCATGCACTAGCATGGTCCGTTGGGCCTGCTGGTACATGCGTCCCCTTCAGTGGGGGCTGGCCAGCCAATGGTCACAGCACTTCGATCCACTGGATCAGCTAGTGACAGTGACCCAGGGGATATGGAACGCTCTCCAGTGGTGGACCATTCCAGCACATCTGCAGGAGGGCATCCCGTTTGTTCACCCCGAGCTGACGGTCTCGCTATTGACCGATGCCTCTCTGATGGGTTGGGGTGCCCATGGGAGTCCCGATGCCATATCAACCTGCTGGAGCTTCAGCGGTTCGGCTCAGCCTCACCGCCTTCTCCGCTTCTACCTAAACCGCCAGGGCAGGATGCGCCCATGTCTCTGCAGGGAAGCTTCTGCATTTGGTCACCTGCAGCAGCCTGGAGGTGGATCTCTCACATTCATGTGGCAGGAGCCTCCAACACCCTGGCCGATGCCCTAAGCCGGATAGGGGCTGTGTCTCACGAGTGGTCTCTCCTGCCGGAGGTAGTACAAGATCTCTTCCCACTGGGGCACGCCAGGCGGACCTGTTTGCCCAGGAGAATGCGAAGCTGAGACTGTTTCATGCCCGCCCCCTTCAGCAGGGCTCGCTGCAGGGGGATGCCTTCTCGAGGCCGTGGACCCGGGCCTCTTCTACGCCTTTCCCCCATTTCTCTTGAACCACAAGGTGCTTATTGAGGCGAGGAGTGACAAGGCGCAGGTGATTCTGGTAGCCCCAGACTGGCTCCGCCAGTTCTACTATCCAGATCTCCTCAGTCTCAGCTCCAGGCTCCCGAGGCGGCTTCCAGCCCACCCGGACCTGATCTCAGTCAGTCAGAGGAAGGTATTCCATCCGGACCTTCAATCCCTGCACCTGATGGCCTGGTTCCTGAGCGGCTAGAGTTCCAGGCCTTGCATCTTTCTGACATGGTCCTCAGCGTCCTTGAGGTGTCCCGTAAGGAGTCGAACAGAAATGCTACGCCTTCAAATGGAAGAGGTTCTCTATTTGGTGTCAGGGCAAGGGCCTGACCTTCCTCCTGTTCCTTGGCAAGCATTGGAACTACCTGTGGTCCCTTTCAGCTAGGCTTCAGTCGACTCACCCTTAAGGTGTATTTCCTGCAGCCATCTCTGCTACCAGGTGTGGGCCGGAAGCAGCCGACATGCAGGAGAAGTGGTCAAGCTTTTTCAAAGGCCTTGATCACACATCTGCTCGCGTGAGAACTCCACCGCCATGGGATCCACTGCTGGTATGGCTAAGCTCATGGGCAAGCCTATCAACCGATGCACAGGTGTGACATCTCTCACCTGTCGTGGAAAACCGCTCTTCTTGGTGGCTGTCATGTCAGCCAGAAGGATGGGAGAGCTCCTGGCGCTTCCATCGAGTCTCCCTTATCTGGTCTTCCACAGGGACAAGGTTGTCCTGCCCCCACCCAAATTCCTCCGAAGGTGGTATCAGGGTTTCACCTTAACCAGGTGTTGACTCTGCGGTGTTCTACCCCAGTCACACTCGGGTCCAATATATACTCCATACTTTGGACCCTGAAGAGCGCCCGCTTAAGGGGCGAAGTGGACGGCCAGTTCGGGAGAGGTTCGCCAGCTGTTTGTCACCACGGCTTGAAGCCAGCACCTACAGACCTGCAGCCAAGCTAGATGATAGACAGGTGGGTCACCTCCTGGATAGATCTCTGCTATAGGTTGGCGGGCATGGAGCCTCCCAGAGGGATAAGAGCTCATTCTACCTGCCATGCCGCTGCATCGAGTGGCTTCTTCCAGGATGTCCCTATCCAGGAAATCTGCAGGGCTGCTACCCTGTCAGCACACCTTCATCACCACCTTCACCACACGACCTTGAGTCACGCCCAGGATGCTGGTTTTGGGACCTCACTTCCAGTCTTTATTCCCTACAGGGAATGTGCTTTGCCTCCCTCCTCCGGAGAACTGCTAGGAGTCTGCTGAACAGTGTGGATGAACAACATATCATGTCCTAGAAACTACAGGTTACTCACCTGTAACAGAGGAGTTCTAGGAGTGGTATATGTTTGTTCATCCACACGACCCACCCGACCTCCCTGGCTTCGACGCACAACCTGGCTTCCAGCGGGCTAGATCTGGTGTCATGGGACGGAGCCGAGAGTTTTACCACCAGGGTGGGTGGGAGGAGCCAGCTTGAAGATCTTCCGACAAGATTTAAAGCGGCAAGGAACCTGCCAGACAGTGTGGATGAACAACATATACCATTCCGAGAACTCTTGTTACAGGTGAGTAACCTGTATTTTTGGCAGATGCACTCAGCAGGATCAATCGGAGCCATCATGAATGGACCTGAACAAGCAAGTTCTGTTAGCAGTGTTCAGAAGATGGGGCACCCCAGAGATGGACGTCTTTGCAGCCCCAGACAATCACTTGCCCTAGTTCTGCTGCAGGCCACCAGTTCGGGGATCATTACCTCTGGACGCACTACTTCTGGACTGGACAGGTAAATTCTTGTATGCCTTCCCTCCATTCCCTCTGATATTCAGGGTTCTAACCAAACTCAGATGTCAGTCAGCGACGGTGATTCTGATTGCCCCAGACTGGGCCAGACAGCCGTGGTACTCTATGTTGCTGTCTGTCAGTCAGCAGCCCAATTTGCCATCCCAGAGGCACAACCTTCTGATCTCCTCCCAAGGGAGGATCCTGTACCACAACCTCAGCTCTCTCAGGCTCAAGGCCTGGCTCTTAAGGACCTAAAGTATGCAGGCTTGCATCTCTCTGAGGGGGTGATGGACATTTTAATGGTCTCTAGGAAGCCCTCCACCAGGAAAACTTACACCTCTAAGTGGAAGAGGTTCTCTGTATGGTGTTCCCAAAGGGATGCAGACCCTCAGGAAGCCGGGTTGTCTGTCCTGTTGGACTATTTGGCACACCTTCACACTCTAGGCCTCTGGCCGTCCACTCTCAGGGTGCATTTAGCAGCTGTCTCTGCCTATCTCTCAGTGGGAAAGGGCCCTTCCCTGGCTTCTGATGCTATCTTCAAGAAATTCTTTTAGGGGCTGCTCCATTTGCACCCCCTCATAGAGAACCTACTCCTTCTTGGGACCTGAACATCTGCATAGCACAGCTCATGCAACCCCCCTTTGAGCCCATGTCCTCAGAAGAGCTTAAATACTTGACATGGAAATCTGTTTTTCTGGTAGCGGTTGCATCAGCAAGAAGGATCAGTGACCTATAGGCCTTGTCTGTGGAACCAAAGTATATTGCTCTCCAAAGGGATAAGGTTGCCCTCAGAACAGATAGGAAATTTCTCCCCAGAGTGGTTTCGGATTTTCACTTGAATCAGTCCATTACATTGCCTGTCTTCTTTACTGACTATTCTAGTTCAGGTGAGCATTGACTGCATAGCTTGGATGTAAAAAGGGCTATCAATTACTATTTGGATCAGACAAAAGGCCATAGGAATGAGTGTATCCAGCTGTTCCTCATCTATGGAGAAGTGGGAAAGGGCAAGCCAGCCATGAAAAGGACCATTGCACGGTGGATTGTGGCCTGTATTCAGTTCTGCTTTGGCAAACTGGGTAAGGAGCCACCAATGGGCCTGAGAGCTCATTCTGCCAGGGGGACTGCAGCGTCCATAGGTGTCCTTTTACTGGAGATCTGCAAAGCAGCTACCTGAAAAATTGTTCATATGTTAACCAAGCACTACTGCTTGGACAGCCAGGCTAGGAGTGATGCTAGGTGTGGCACCGCAGTACTGTAGAGCCTATTCCCTAAGTAGGTTCTGTGCCCACCTCCAAGGGGCACTGCTTGGTGGTCTGAATTAGTCGGAATACAATAAGACTTCCTGGGGTTTGAAGAAAAAAATTCCTTATCATAGTAATCTTGTTTCTTCCAAGGGAGTGTTACTGTATTCTGACCTCCCACCCTGCCTCCCCTACTAGAACGTGGGGGCACTGCATACCAGCTGTCACTCTCAAAAATGTTAGACTACTTGGGTGAATTTTCATGGGCATCTGTGACTTGAGTCTTTTATATGCCCTTCTTGGGTTTATAGACATTTGACTATAAATGTTATATATTGGTTATTAGTTAAATACATATATTTTTGCATAGTATAGCTTAGTTTATCTCATTATTGCTATTATCACTATAAGTTTGCTCATAAGAATCTGGCAGTTACATAGAATGTACCAGGGACAGTGGTTTGAAAACCGAGCTCCAGCCTATTGAACGTTCCACTATTAGCATATAGGCTTTAACTCTTTCATCTCTGGAGCAGTTCAACTGGAAGGGCTAACTGCGTTAGTCAGAATACAGTAAGACTCCCTTGGAAGAAAAAGATTACTATGGTAAGCAATTTTTTTCTTCCCTGCTGGTGTCTAAGGTGACAATACTTCAGTGTCAGTTGTTAACCATACACAATTTTCTTACCATTTCATAGTTTCAAACTTTTTGAGCATGTCAGATGTGTCTTTCTGGTAGGAGGTTAATCCCAGTACACTTTTTTTTTTTGAAGATTTGCCTCCACTTTTTGAGCATTTTTTCTACCAGTTCAAAATGTGCCCCTTCTCATAGTCTTCCTCATCTCTGTTTAACTTGCTCCATTTACGTTGCATTATTTCATTTTCATATGTAATTTCTTTTCAGGTATTGTGTTAAATTCTTCATAGTCTTCATCATTTTTGAAGTTTAACGCAGTTTCTTTAGTGTCCTTCAGATCATATAACAGAACTTTACGCCTTTAGATATCGACATTAATTATTAACTCTACAAGTTTTCTGGAGCACCCACTAGTTGTTCATATCCACTCATACGTGTATTCAGAAGTCTTTAGACCACTTGAGGGGGTTACAGTGACCTGTAACCCTCTAGGTACCTGGTCTTTACTGAGATACTGCTCTAGGATGGTAATATCATATGTTAAGTCAATTTCTTTGCATAACAAATTTTTTTGAAATCAGTTTGATATCACCTGATGAAAACTGTGATGCATCAGCTCCTTGGAGTTGTTCCCTGGTCTTCTGCCATTTGCTGGAGAGGCTTTTTGTCTTTTCGTGACTGCAGTTCCCTGGGTCCCCAGATGTAGCTGCTGCTTCGGTTCTTTGCATTGCTTGAGAATTGTAAACACATCCTCTCAAATCAGGATACAATTAGCAGCGAATCCAAGTACCGAGACGGAGACCCTCCATTTCTTAGCCAGCTTTAGAAATATCAGCTCTCCGCTCGAAGCCCTCAACTGAAAATGGCCCGTTGGATCAGCTCACTTACCTGGTTACCAAAGACATAAATAAACACCATTCTTGGCACCTATGCTGTGCTTCTGCAGTTCTGAAGAAGCAGGCTACATCTTCGTGATACTTAGAGTATAATAACATGGCAGAAAAAGGAATAGAAAAATTGGCCTATCCTGTTCGGTGATAGGTTAGTGTTGTAATAGACAGCAGACCCAGGGTAACATTTAGCAGAGCTAATAATTTATGTGACAAATTAGTACAAAGTAGGTTGGAAGCAGACCACATCCTTGCTAGTGGCCTTGGTTGGCTACTCCGAAGACCTAAGGGCTACTTTGAATGGTCCAGATGCAATATCTGTAGATGTGCCCAAACCGGTAATGCTTAAACATCCCAAAGAAGCAACATCTCTGTAGCTATCCGAGAATGTATCACTTCTAGGGGTGTGGATATGGTGTACATATCCACACTACTGGCAGAATTCCTTTCCCTTTAAGACTTGCCGAAAGGTCTTTAAGATGGCTCCTCCTACCTACCTGGGTGGTATCCTCCTTGGTACCGCCCCGTGACATCAGATCTTCTTTCCACTGGAAGAAGCAGGTTCCTTCCACCACAGCTCCATGCTTAGTTTAGGCCCTGTCACTGTATTCAAACTTTTTCAGTCTTCATTCGCCCTGTGGGTTCTCCATTTTAGCGAGATGAGTTCCTCTGTTTCGAAGTCAGTGCCTGGTTTCAGAATGTGTCCGTGTGGACAGATGTCATCACGCACTGACCATCACGCCACGTGCATCTGCTGCCTGGGCCGTGACCACTATCCCAAGGCTTTATCCCTCTACTTTAGAGGACCGGTATGTATAACTTGTTCTTGGCCTTCCAGATGAGTGGGATCCTTGTTTGGTCTAAGGACAAGCATCGAGCGGTCTCCGTGACCCACCGATCACTTGGTGGCTTTTGAAGAAGCTGCAGCTCAGGCTCTGCTGGCACCTCCTCAGTGTCCATGCTAATCCTGCTGAGCCAAAATTTGGCGCCTCATTTTCTTGGGCGTTCTGGAACTTATGCCAGTCCTTCGTATCCTCAGGGAAGGGGAGAGAGGGCCCTTTCCGTGGGTCTGAGTCTTATGGAAAGGACTCGGAAGGGAAGGCTAAAAAGTCCCTGGTAAAATTTTGGAATTTGGACTGCTTGCACACTGGCAAAAACAAAGAATTTCATGGAATTTGGCATTTTGTAACAGATCAATCAGTCTACATGACTTACATTTTTCTTACAATTGCTTCCTTTATGATTTTCAATTAGCTTCATTTAATGCTCTGTATATTTAGCTTTTTTTATTCTGTTTACAGCATTTGTACGTATACTAAAACAAAGATTGTAGAATCACTATAAAATATGGAAATCAGACTTACAATCAGTGCAGTTTCCAGAGTTTCAAGTCTTGAAAATGGAATTTCATGACTTTGATCACGATAAATCAGTGGCCTTGATCATAAACTCTACTCTAAAACTGTCAGAACAGTGCATGGCGTTGGTTAAATACAGTGCTTGTCTGTATCAAAATTGGAATCCTCTGCATTTAGGTATGCAGTAGACAGAGAGGACCACAGTGGGCTCAGGGAGGGTGAGGGTGGTGGAACAGGCGCATCCCTCAGTTGTACCTCCCACAGTTCCTATGCTGTTCTGGCAAAGTGTGGTTCCTGTATGGAGAGCACCTGCAGTGGAGACCAAGGATGCTGGGAACCTCCACAAGGGAGACCCACAGGAGGGTGGCATGGGACCCCACAGGGAATGAAGCAGCTCCTGGTGGGGACTCCATTGTTAGGAAAGTAGAACTGGGGAGGAAGGGAGAGGAGGTAAGATGCCTGCCGGGCGCATGGCTTGAGGGACAGGGAGCGAATCCTCAAGATCGCCAGAGCAGCTACACAGGAGGGGTTGGATGTCTTGTCCACCTAGGGACAAATGACCTAGCTGAAAGGGATCAGAGCAGTGCAGAAAGAGTTTGTGGAGTTGGGAGGGCCTTAGACAAGTAGCACGCACGGTAACCTTCTTGGAGGTGCTGCCTGTCTATGGCGTAGGTGAGGCTAGGGTGCTTCACACCATGGGATTCAATAAGTGGTTGAAAAACTGGTGCAGACCTCAGGGATTTGGCTTCATTGGGGACTGGGGGGCCACCTGGAGTGATGTGGGCCTATACTGGTATGATGGTCTGCATCTGTCCAGGAGGGGAACCAGGATCCTAGGTGATGGAGTTTAAATGCTTCATTGGCAAGCATTTAAACTAGCCAAGGGGGGAGGCACTGGAAAGGAACAGGAAATCCTAGCCCCCCCCCCCAAAAAAAAGTCAGGGTAGTAAGTGAGGTAAACGCCAAGATAGAGATGTCGATAGGGAGAAGGGCAGGGTAAATGGAGAAAGTGATGAAGGCAGTAAGGACAGGGATGGGGCAAAAGGAATAAGGCCATCAGGAAATGGAGGGTAATGAGTACCAATGCCTGTAGTCTAGGCAGCAAGCTCCCTGAACTGGTGGCTTGATGGAAGAGGGATGCCTGGATATCGTAGCAGTCTACAGAAACATGGTACACAGAGAACCATGACTGGTATGTTTGCATACCAGGGTATATAATCTACAGGAGAGACAGGGAGGGAGAAGAGGGGGGAGTAGCTCTCTATGTAAAGGAAGGGATAAAAGCAACTGAACAAAAGAGTAAACAGGGAGGAGAGGAGGCACTGTGGGTCACCTTGGAGACTAGAAATGGCACCACAGTCTGCACAGGGGTTGTATACAGATCCCCATGTCAGGGGGAGGGAATGGACAAGGATATGATGGAAGGCATTCATAGGATGGCAGAGATAGGGGAGATACTGTTGATGGGAGACCTGAATATGCCAGATGTTAACTAGAGCACATTTGCTGCAGCCACATCCAAGAGCAGGGCCATTCTCGATGCCCTACAGGTGGCATGCCTCAGACAGCTAGTTTCGGAACCCACTCGTGAGGGAGCAATCTTAGACCTCGTACTCTCAAATGGGGACAGTGAGAGGATCTCAGAACTAGAAGTGGGTTGCCATCTGGGAACAAGTGACCATCAAACAGTGTGGTTCATGATAAACTCTGCTACAAAGTCATGCCATACAAAAGTGAAGGTTACTTGACTTCAGGAGGGCTGACTTTGGCAAGATGTGAGAGTGCCTTAGAAAAAGCATTAGCAAACAGGCTAGAAGGAGGGTGGATCAACAATGGGGAAACATCAAAACTGCCATCACAGAGGCAACAAACCTTTGTGAAGCAAATAAATCAGAATGAAAGAAAAAGCCACTGTGGTTCTCAAAAGAGGTGGCGGGGAAAGTTGGGGAGAAAAAATAGAATTCAAGGAAGTATAAGGAAACACAGAAGGAGCAGGACAGAGAGCTGTACCAGTTAAGGCAGAAGGAACCGGAAGGGAAGTCAGAATAGCAAAGACCCAAACTGAGGAAAAGATGGCCAACTCTGTTAAGAAGGGGGATAAAACCTTTTATAGGTACATCAGGGAGCGTAGAAAGACAAAGGGAGGGATAGTGAGGCTAAATAGAATGGATGGTGGTTTTGCAGAGAGGGACAGTGAAAAAGCAGGGATACTGAATGAATATTTCTGCTCAGTATTCACAAAAGAGGAGGAGGGAGAGGTGCCTAATCCAATTAACAGAAGAAAGGGTTCTGAAAGAACTCCTAAAACTGAAGGTGGACAAAGCAATGGGGCCAGATGGAATTCACCCCAAAATTCTAAAAAAAAAAAAAAAAAAATTAAGGGGAGAACTAGTGAAACCACTGACTACCCTTTTTAACAAATGATGGGATGATGGTGTGGTACCTGAGGACTGGAGGAAGGTGGATATGATTCCCCTTCACAAAAGTGGAGCAAGACAGAGGCAGGAAACTACAGACCTGTCAGTTTGACCTCTGTGGTAGGGAAAGTGATGGAATTGCTGTTTGAAGGAAAGAATTGTTGAGTACCTAGAGGCTAGTGGGGCACAGGACCCAAGGCAGCATGGGTTCTACAGCGGAAGGTCATGTCAGATGAATGTAATTGATTTATTTGCTGGGTGACCAAAGTAGTAGACCAGGGAGGGCTGTGGACATGGCCTGCCTAGACTTTAGCAAGGCATTTGACACAGTCCCACACAAAAGATTAATTGTCAAATTAACCAGCCTGGGAAAAACATTGGCTGGACAACAGGACACGGAAGGTAATTGTAAATGGAGTCCACTCTGAAGAAAGAGGGGTTACTAGTGGGGTACCGCAGGGTTCAGTGCTGGTTCAGTCCTTTTTGATGTCTTAATAAGTGACATTGCAGAGGGACTGGAAGGAAAAGTATGCCTCTTTGCAGATGAGACAAAGATCTGCAACAGGGCTGATGCACAAGGAGGCGTGGGAAGAATGAGAAGGGACTTGGCAAGGTTGGAGGAATTGTCAGAAGTATGGCAGCTTGGATTCAATGCAAAGAAGTGCAAAATAATGCACCTGGGAAAGAAAAACCCAGGGGAAGATTACACGGGGGTGGGGGGAGGCAGTAACGACAAAAATGGAAAGGGACCTGAAATGGAAAGGGACCTGGGGGTAATCATATCAGATGACCTTAAGCTTAGCAAGCAGTGTGAGAATGTAGTAGAGAGGGCTGGGGGTATACTGGGATGTATAGGGAGAGGCATCACCAGCAGAAAGCAGGAAGTTATCCCTCTGTACAGACAGTTGGTGAGACCCCATCTGGAGTACTTCGTCCAGTCCTGGAGACCCCATTGCTGCAAGGGCATAGACAGGATAGAGGCAGTCCAGAGGAGGGCAACTAAAATGGTGCAGGGTCTGCAAGAGAAGCCATATGAGGAGAGACTAAAGGAGCTTAACATGTATACCCTTGAGGAAGAGAGGAAGAGGGGGGACATGATAGAGACTTTAAGTACCTCAGTGGAATCAGCAAAGTCCAAGAGGGTAACATCTTTAAAAAAGAACAAGGGGACACTATTTAAAGATTGGAGGCCAGTTCAGGGCAGTGTGAGGAAGTATTCTTTCACAGAGAGGTGGTGGACACATGGAACAGCCTTCCTGAGGAGGTTGTGGGGTCTAAAACTGTGAGAGTATTCAAGAATACATGAGACAGACAGGCAGGAAATTCTTGTGGTTGGTAAGAAGAAATGGGCTGTTAGTTAACTAGGATCTGCAGCTTATCCTGTAGGTAGGGAAATAGGCATACTAGGTGGGCCAAGTGGTCCTTATCTGCCGTCAGTCTATGTTCTATGCAAGACCGGGTGTGTGATTATGGATCAGTAATCACACACCTTGCAAGAGTGGTGTTAGGCACGAGGTGCTTGCGTCAAGTGCCTTTGAACATCTGAGAGAGGTGTGTGATTGTTAACCGTAATTGCACATGCCTGGAGTATTTTATTGCACTTGTAACTGTTGTAGAAAAATCAAAGCTACTGATTATTCTTACATATATTTATTTTATATGGAACCTGGGTAAAAGTAATTTAAAAAAAAAAAAAAAAAAGTCCTGTCCTGGACTGTTCAAGTGCAGCTCCCTTGATATCCCCAACACTTCCTCACTGACAGCGACATGCTGATATTGCGATTTCCTACTGGCTTGTGTTACAAAACAGGTACAATAGGGCTGTTGGACTTAATTTATGTGGACAGTGACAGCATGGGTGAGAGTGCAAGTATGTACAGCATCTGTGACTTTATTTTTTTAATTTACAAGTTCTGAAGGTCTTAAAGGGTGTTGAGTGATGTCGGTGGTGTGATCTTTGGAAGTGACTGGAGGAAAGAGAGCGGGAAAGAGAATGAGCAGGAGTTTTCATTTTTGATATACATTTTAGTCTCCTTATGTCTCTGGCTGCCCTCTTCTAACCGACCCTCCTAGCCCCATCATCCTGGAATCACTGGGTCTTAGCTTCCTGCCCGGTTCAGGTGTGGAGCTTGTGAAGGGTCGGGTCGTCATCCTGCAGCCAGAGGGTTTTTCCGCTGATGTTTTTTTGCCATTCCCTGCTGGGGCGCACACAGCCCGACGGCGTGCGTGGAAGTGCACGCTCAACTGCGTAAGTCCCGCAGCACCCTCCCTTCTGATGGTGTCCCAGACCCACACTGCCCTTTGGCTTGCACCTTGGGCAGTCATTCGGCAGGAGCACTAGTCTTCCCTCCCCGGGAGAGGAGAGCTGTCCTCCGGACGCTTGATCCTGTCCCTCCCTTGCTGAGCCCCAGTGGCCCGTGCTCATTTCCGAACACAGGTCGCCGGCGTGTGGTGCGGCATCCAGCGCCTCAACCGTCAGTGCCATCAGGCGGCTTGAGCAGGAGTTTTCATTTACTCTCTCTCTCCCCCATGGTTCTCCAAAGCCAACAAACAGTGTGCTTGAGAGCTGTCATTTTTAAGTTGCGATTTTGACCTGAGCCAGCATGTGTGCTTTGAGGACTGGTGTAGCACTGAGCAGCGTTGTGATATATTCATGCATTTCTAATGTTTAAAGGCTAGCACTTTGAAAGTATTGCGGCAGTGTAATTATGGGCACATAATTACATGGCTGTACTGGTATTTCAGTAAATCACAACTCCCAATTTTTCCTACACAGTCTCAGTGCTGTCGTGCTAGAGCCCTCCTAGTGTTCTGTAATGTAGGTTATTATGAAGTGTTGTTGTAGTGTTTTTGTAAAAACAAAACCCAAAAAAAGGCACAGAAAGAGAGATTGTTTGTATTGTCCAGAAATTATTCATCTGATGTATTGCAAATAAGTGATGCTTCCCATGACTTCTGCTCGCTGTGGTGCCTAGTGTGTATATTTATTAGATCACTTCATGGTTATCATGCAATAAAAAATTTAAATACACACACACACTCCTAGCAGCAGCAGAGGCAGTGTGAGTGACAGTTTCTAAGGTACTGATTGGACCCCACTTGGAGTGCTGTGTGTATTTCTGGGTGCTGGATTGCAAAATGGAAATGGAGGCTTTGGAGACAGCACAACATAGGAGAAATGTCCGGATCAGAGTCCTGCAGATTTTGGTCTATGGATAGCAGCTGAAGGGCTGATTTTTCAGTCTGGACAAGTGGAGAATGAGAAGGAATTTAATTGAGGTGTTTGAAGACTTTTAATAGGACATTGGGTGATTAGATAAAAGAAACGTGTTCACTAGAGCACTTTGAGGTTTGAAAAATGAGGTCACGAAATACTAAAGTATATGAGGAAACATTTATTAAACTAGAAGTGCTATTGGGAGTATAAAAAGGCTAGTAGAGGGTACGCTATGTAGATATAGGGCCCCGTTTTTAAAAAGTGCTTGCTGTGGGGGGTGCCCATATTTAAAGGGCACATATGCGTGGTGTACCCCTGACAGCGCCATCGTGCACTGTACTATGCAAATGAGGGTTTCAGTAGCGCTCCACATTGTCAATGGGTAATTATTACAAGTGGGTATAGTGCATCCCTACCAGGGGAATGGCACAGTCTAAGCTTTAGAATGCTGGGCACCTGAGGATTCCTTGCACTATAAGCAGATTCTTGGTTTAACTGTGCCATTCGAAGGGGAAAGAGTTACTCTCCTTTCTCTGAAGAATTTTCAGCTTTCAAGATTCAAGACTTCAGTTTGGGGCTACAGTTTTGATCCGCAGGTTGGGGCTGCCTGTTTACAGGGAGCATCCCTAAATTTAAATCGTGCCTGTTAAGCTGCGGCTTTAAAGTTGAATAACCTGCCTCTTTTTTTTTTTCCTCACTCCCTGTGTGGACTGGGAGCCACTTGTGCCTTGCTACTGTGTTTATTTATGGTCTCCATTTAAAAAAAAAAAAAAAAAGTCAAACACCACAGGTAAGTACAACTTTATTTTTGAAATATAGGGTCTTTTTTGGGGGCGGCTAGGGGTCCCTTGCTCTAGCGCCTGTTCCTGTTTCCAGCACAAAATTGAAAGTTTTCAGAAGCATAAAACAGATGCCAGCAGCGGCGCAGTGTAACGCTTCTGAAACCCAGCCCATAATGGTACGCAGAGGGTGCACCCCTATCTACGCTGCTGTCAAGGACTTGGGCACATTGGTGTTCCAGCTTCCCTCCCTGCCCCCATCCCCGACCAAGTCATAAAGAATAATACAGTGGTAGTTCAGTGTCATTCCCCACCCCCCCAATCCTCGTCCCCATAGATAAAGAAATGAACATTGTTAGTTCAGTGTGCCTCCCCTGCCCCGATCTCCATCCCTACAGATAAAGAAACAAACATTGGTAGTTTATTGCATCTCCCCAGCCCCGATTCCTGTCCCCATATAGATGAATAGTACCATTAATGTTCCAGTGTTCCCTCCTGTTTCCTGAAAGTCACGCCTGTTCCATAATAATTAAATCCTCTGTGATCCAGTGGTTCCTGCCCCCTTCCCTGTCCTCCTGTCAGCCGCCGACTGAACTGTAAATGAGCGTGTACAGTAGACCGTACGTGCTCATTGGCTGACCGACGTCAACAGTGACGCTGCACTGTACATGCTTTTCCGCAGTTCAATGGTGGCTGGCCATGGTGGTGAGGTGGGCTGTGCTAGTCACCTGCAGGGTTTGGGGAGTGGGGTGGTGGATTACTACTTACCAGAGTGGAGGGGCACTAGACTACCAAGATCTTGTTGTTTGAGGCGGAGGGGAGGGACTGCGATCAGAGGACAGTGGAGGGACCACTGGAACACTAGAGATTTAATTATATGGAACGGGGCTGGCAGTTGGGGAAGGGGGGGGGCACTGGAACACCAGTGATACTAATCTATATGGGGACAGGGATCTGGGCTAGGGAGGGACACTGAACTATCAATGGTTTTATTTTCATGTATGGGGGTTAGGGAGGGACACAACTGCCAATGTTTGTTTCTTTATGTGGACGGGGATTGGGATGGGGGGCACGGGGAGGGACGCTGTACTACTAATGGCTTCATTTTCATCTGTGGGGATGGGGATTGGGGCAGTGGGAGAACTGAACTACCAGTGGTTTTATTTTCATCTATGGGACTGGGATCAGGGCTGAGGAAGGACACTGAACTGCCAATGAGTTCCTTCTAGGGATTGGGTCTTTGGTGTGGGTGGGATCTGGCCCAGTGCACTCTGATGGCGCTCAGGTTCAGATGAGCCCATAATGGGCATGCATATGGCCCTCTAGTGCCATGCATGCCCAGTTGGCTCATTTGTGTGTGTGGGCTAAGTATCGCCCATGGAGGCCGTGGCGCTAACCAATGTCCACTTGCTTTACCCCTATGGGTGGTCATCTGGCCTACCCTCTGGTACCGCTGCACCACACATGGCAACCGCTTGCTGTACGATGTGCTACCAGGGTTCGCTATTCAAGCAGACAGCGCAATCTGAACTGACTGCGCTGTTTGACTATGGCAACAAAGCTGGCTGGCCCTATTTTTTTGTGTGGTGCACCTGTTTGCGCAGGCAGCCAGACGGCTGTGAATATGGGGCTCAGAATGCATTACTTTCAAATTATTGCACTAGGCCAGCCCAGTGGCGCAGAGGGTTGAGGCACTGGATGCCACACCTCGCACTGCGCTGGTGACCCGGGTCCAGGAACAAGCTCGGGTCGGCAGGGGCAGGAGAGGATTGAGCCTCTGAAGGACTGCTCTACTCTCCTGGGGTGGCGCTCTCACTGCAGTACTAGCAGCTTCTGGTGGAGACCGAGGGCAACACAACTTGCAGCGAGCTCTTCTGGGGATGGGGTGTCAGCAGATGCCATACACATGGGTGTGGGAGTGCGGCCATCACGTGCAGGGTGTCATTGCACATCCGCACCCCCAGGGGCAACCGAAAAGTGGAAACACCCTGGCACCCAGACAGACGAAGGTGGGCCCAGCGGACTGCCCCCATGCCCATTACTGGGTCTATTCTGGCTGGTCACTGTCTCTCTCCTCCACTCACCAGCTGCCTTTCTAGATTGTAGATGGAGCGCCGGAGGACTATGGTGGTCCCACCCTGGGGGGGGCTCAGAACCAGGGGGTGGGGTAGTCTGAGGAGCTGAATGGGAGTTCCCGGGAAGCAGAAAACCAGACCCAGGAGTACCTCTGGCATGGTGGGAAAAGGCAGCTCCAAGTGGCCTCACCAGAGAGAGGTCTAAGGGGCCAGAGTAGGAGGATAAAGAAAGTTTAAAGAACAAAAAAATACTGTGCTAAGTATATAAAATAAGACTAGTAACTGTGCAGTATCTAAAGCCGTTGTTCTCACAACCCTTGTGACCCTCTTGCAAACTAGGATTTTATCTGTCAATCTTCACCATTCATCACATTCAGCAGCGCCGTGGCAGGTTCCGACTCAGAGGCTGCTGTTTGGGCTGGAGCCATGTCCTCTTTGGCTGCCGTTCGCGGTGCTGCGGAGGGCATTGGCACCAGCTCGGGCGTGGTCTCCATTTCTGGCACCCTGTTTGGTAGGGATGGTATAAGGCACCCACCTACGGTTTGGCACAGGGCCTCAGCCTCCACCTCTTTGGAGGCGGAGTTGGACTCAGAGTCAGACGAGCAGTCTGGCTCCTTGGAACTAGCTGCTAGTGTGGGTAACCTTGTGGTGTCTTCAACAGACCGGAGTCAGCCCCCCTCTGAGGAGCGCTGGTGACTTCCAAGACTGGGGTCAGGGGTGCTGACCGGCGGGCAGTGGTGCATGCCACCATTGCACTGTAGCCCAGCCTCTGAGGGTTCACTGACCCCTCAGCGGTGGTACCCCCTCATGTGGTGTGCCTGGATTGTCCAACGTTGGGGCCGATTAGAGCACCTATGGGAGGGGAAGGTACTGTGCCCTGGATAGCTCCTTCAGGTGCTGACCAGGGCTGCCAGTTACCTAGGCTGGCCATCTCGAGGAGGAGGGCACTCTCGGATTCTGAGGGGTCGAGGGGCATGGGGTCTGCGCGGAGGCCTTTTTCAGGGACCCACCTGGGCCTGGGAAGAAGCTGCAGTGCAGATCTCCTCTCTTCCTTTTCACTTTCTTTGAGAGAGCCCGTTCTTTTGAGGTAGGGGACCATCCTTCTGGACCTGTATGGCCGTGGTCGCCTCACAGGGAGGATTCTTCCGGGCTCGGCCAAGGCAGTTCCGAAATGGTTGTTCAGCTGTCTGCTGTGAAGTCTTCCGGGGTGCCTTCATCTTTTGGTGCTCCTGGTCTGCTCCTTAGCCCAGGCAGAGGTCAACCGACTTCTTGGCTCTGTCCCTATCCCTCTGCCACATTCTCCTGCGCTCTCAGGCATCCTTGGTCCTAGCGGGCCTCTCTCCTGGGAGCAGTTCAGAGTTGTGGCTGCTTGCTTTCCTGCTTATGTCAGGGCAATGGGCAGACAGGTTTTTCAACCTCCTCGTGAGCAGCCACCCTCTGAACAGTTGAGGTCCTCTAACTCTTCATCCCCCTCTTCTGGGGGAGAGGAGCCTTCTGTCCACATCTCCCCGGCTGCTGATCTCGCGGAGTATCAGCAATTCCTTGTGAGAATATTGGAGGACCTGCATCTCTCTCCTGCCACTCAGAGCAATCCAGAGCACTTGGCGCACACCTTTTTGGGCGACTTTAGTGAGGACACCCTTGTGGTGCCCCCCTGGCCAGCTCTCTTTAGGGAGGTGGTGTTGCGTTCCTAGCAGAGACCTTTTTCCCGAGTTCCTGCCCCCAGGGTTCTCTGCCAGCGGTATTGTGCCCCCCCCCGGGAGTCTCCAGGTTCCATGCCTCATCCTCAGTCAGGATTGACGCAGCTGGACACTCTTGATGGGCTTTGCGTCGTATACCGGGACCAGCCCCCAGATCAAGACTCTCGGATTTTGACTTCTGGGGTTGGAGGACTTTCTATCGGCACGGGTTGCTGCTTTCTATTTCCGCACATCAGGCCCAATATGCAGCCTATGACAGGTTCTTGTGGTCCAGGCTAGGTCAGCTCCTAGCCTCATTGCCTGATGCAGAGCAAACCAGACAAGCCATTGCACTCTCTGCGCGTGGGCTGAAGCTAGCAAGGCACCAAGCAAGGCGTCGTGTGACACCAGTGAGGTAGCTACCAGGTTCGTAGGGACAGCGATCTGCACTAGGTGGGCCGGCATGGCTGTGTCTTTCCCGGTTGTCACCCTTGGCCCGGCATAGGGTGGTTAACTCCGCGCACAGAGAACCTATCTGTTTTCCCGCGGGTGAGGCGGCATCTGTCAGGGCAACTCCTTCCCCTCCAGGGGTCCCGTCTCATTCTCCCTACTCTCGGGCCTCTTCAGGCCCAGAAGGTTCTCCTCTTAGTGTGTCACCCACTGAGAGCTAAGGGACTCTGTCCTTTAGGGTTTTAAAACCCCTGGGGGGCTTGGCACTCACCCAAATATGATGAATGGTGAAGATAGACACAGATAAGATATGAAAATTACGTACCCACCGTAATTATGATCTTTCTTGTATCTTCACCATTCATTCACAATCCCACGCCATCCCCCTGGGGCCTCAGTCTCTGGATCCCCTCCTTTCTCTCTCCTTGGCCCCTCCCTTGTCTCTGTCGGTGGCAGGGGTTAATCTGGGGCACATGGTGGGATGGTATATCTGGAGGGAGAGTGGCTGGGATGGGGCAGCACTCCCTCTCTAGTGCTCTGGCTCTGGCTCGGCTTGTGTGGAGTGGGAGTGGGTGGTTGCCCTCCATCCTCGCCTCCTTCTTTTCCTCTTCAAACCTCAATTTTACTTGTCCGCTGGACATATTTTAAAGGAGATTTATCCCTACTTAAAAAAATTTGTTTTCCATGGGAGAGGGGAGAGAACCTCTGTTCCCTGTCCTCTATAGAAGATCCGTTTTTCTGCCTTAAAGGAGTTTTCTTTTGCCAATTATTCTGTGCCTTGAATTCTGGTGATTGAGCCTCTTGGCTGCTCCTTGCAGTTCCTATACAATCTAGAGACAGGGCAGAATCCAGCATGTTACTGGTATTTTCCCCCCTCTCACGCTAAAGTTTGTTTCATAAATTCCCTATCCCTTCCTAACGCCCCCCTTTTTCTGTTTCCAGAGATTTGGGCACCCTTCCCAATCTCCTCAGCATCTTAATTTTTCTTCCTACTCTGTCCTCTCAGTCATTTATTTCTCATTTTGGTTTTATATCTTTTCCTTCTTCTGTCCCTTGGACTTTCTTGTCCCCCCTCCCAACCCCTTTTTCCTCATCTCTCCGGCGACTCAGAACTGGCAGGCAGGCGGAGTCGACGGCGCCTAACTGCCAGATCCGTGAGCGCCACGTAGTACGTCGGCGCAGAGAACGCTTTGGCTCCACCCTACAAAAAAAGGCTCCTGCGGGGTCCTGACCTCTGGCAGAGTACCCAAATGTGATGAATGGTGAAAATGCACAGAAAGATCATAATTACAGTAGGTACATAATTTTCATTTTTACACCCAAATGAGGCCACCAGATGTAAACTTTTCTAAATAAACAGAAACTACATATGCCGATAATTTGTAGTCTTTGCTGTGACCATTGTGTCTTTCTCTGTTCCTTTTTTCCTTTTGGTTCTTTGGGTGCTGGGTGGTATGTACTTATTCTGGAGTTAGTACTGTACTATTTATGGAGGCTGGGGCAGTTAGGCACCCTCCTCCCCAAGTTATTCTCCTTTGTGGTTATGTTGTATTTACCTCCTAGGTTAGGCCTACAAGCTGTGAAACATGTTGGTAATTATTTTTCTGCTAAGCTGGTTGTGAGGGCAAATTCTTATCTGCAGATATGTCTTTTTTCCGTGTATGTACTGGAATATGACCTTTTTTTTTTTTTTCCTAATCCGTTTGTTCAGTTGCACAGTGCTTTTATATTATGCAGTTACCTTAATGTATGTAAAAATAATTAAAGAATAAAAATAATAAGCAGCAGTCTCTATATAAATGCTCAGCATTTCGGTTGTAGCTATTACAATAACAGCAAGATGGAGCTGATAGAGCAGTGATCTTACTACTGTGCACATCCCCCACCCTGTTACCTATGCCAGACATTTGCTGCATTCAAAATATATATCTAGTAGTAGTTGTTGTAAATATATTTATCCATAAAATTCAAAAGGAAATTACCTGCTTGAGCTGAAGCTCATTTCAAAAGTCATCTTGTTACAACTGTATGTTACAGTATGTATGAATTGGGCAACTCAGATCAAATGTGCATTATAATAAAAAAATATACATATAAAACATTATAATCGTTAAATCTACAAGATATATATATATATATATATATATATATATGGTGCATAACCCCTTAGAAAGGAAAACTTGGTACATTAGTTATCCATAGGAATATGATAAAGGATGGCTTCAGCTGTCAACATTATTTAAAACTATCCCTTTTAATAAACACCGTATACCGGTTATTATGTGATAATGTATGTAAAAGCCTGTTTTATTGATCCCCAATGTATACTGTATGTGAGCATACAGTGATTTTTCCGATTCTGAGGTAAATGATGCCAGGTTTTGGTTCCTGTGCAAGAAAAGGTCCATGTAGCCCTTTTTTTTGTAGACTTGGAATTTGATGCATACTGAGGATCTAAACCTTTCTGTATGTTTCATTTTCAGAAAGAATTAAGATCCTCAAATTGCCATGAATTCCTGGTATCATTCTTTTACAGATGGGGTTACAAACAGTTTATGTGCAATCAGCAGGACAGAAGTGATGCCAACTTTGTTGCTGTTAGGGCAAAGTGTTATTGCATCTGAAACTAATATTCTAGTGATATGGCCATGTTGTTCTATCCGCACTATCTGGCAGTGTCCTTTCCCTTTAAGAAATGCTGGAAAGTCTTTAAGTGGCTCCTCCCACCCACCCAGGTGGTATATCCCTTGGCTCTGCCCATGATGCCAGATCTTCCTTTCTGCTGAAGCAGGTTCCTCCTTCGGCGCTCCCGTTGTAGGCCCTAGCGCTTTCTAATCCTTTTGGATTGCTTCAAAACTTTCACAACTGTTCTGTTTTTCATCTTTGAGCTGCCTGACCATGATGGGCGGCAAGTCCATGCCGGATACACCGGTGCCCGTGCGGGCAGAAGATGTCATGTACCGACCCCCACGACACGTGCATATAATGCCTGGGCCATGAACATGATGTCCAGGCCAGCGATATCTGTCGGTCGTTTCATGCAACAGTCCTTTAGTACTGTCTCATCTGCCTAAAGTTGGGTTGCCTGGAGAAACGACATCCACCACTCAAAGCTAAGGATGCCCGATGGGTGGTCTCTGCAGCTGTGGGATCTGCTGAACAGCTAAAACAGCTTGCGGCCTTTGAGGAGGAGGCGGCTCAGGCCGCCTCACTCCTCTTAAGCTTCTGCCTTCATGCCGCTCCAGTTAGGCTCCACTTTTACGTGCTCCTTCAAGGAGCTGTGCCAGTTCCTACCGACGAAGGGTCAGGGTCCTTCAGAAGCACACAGTGCTAAACCTTGAGAGGAGGAGGAGTCAAAATAGAAGACTCATGGTCCACATTCATGGGATTGGGAGCGCTCTCGGTCTCACGAGTCTCAGGTTTCGACTACGGTTGAAATTGTGGTCTTGGCCACTGGCTTCACGGAGACTCCGTTGGGCTACACGGTTGAGATGCCGGCCGATGATGCAGTCAAGATCTTTCTCAACCCTGTCAACCAGTTGTCATCCGAAGAAGCCGACAACACTCTCTCCAGGACTCTGGTCCTGCCTGTGACCATAGAAGGGGCTGCTCAGTCTGCTGAACAGAACCCATCGGTCACTGATCCAGACCAGAAGGAGCCCCGGCACTCCCTGGCTCCCTCCGAGATCCCCTGTTGGCCTCCCCGGTGGCCAAGATCGAGGTCTGGGTCCTCATCCAGTGGGTTGAGCAGTTCCCACCATCGTTGGTGCTCCCGGCGCCACGGGAAGCGTTGCCGCTATTCCTCATCTTCGTCCTCGGGTGAGGAGAGGCTTCAGCGCAAGTTGTGTTGGCACTACGAAGATCTTTTGTGGCAACAGTTGGTGCTGGCCAGTACTAAACCAGCCCACACTGGCCGTCACTTGGCTGTCGCCCAAGAGGCCAACACAGACTCTCCTTGTGGGGTCAATAGAGACCGTCCCTCCTCCAGCGGAGCCAGTCAAAGCTGTTCTGGTTTGGCTGAAGCTGGCTTCTCTGCCAGTTGTGGTGGAGCCACCACCCAAGCAGCCGCCAACTGGCGCTCTGACCAAGGAGTCTTGGCCAGCCAAAGGGCTTCACCATCTGCTGTCCATCATCATTGCACCTGACCGCCCGCAGAGGTTTGAAGATGACTTAGGTGGTTGGCTGCTTTATGTGGACTCCTCGGAGTCCGAAGATTCCTCACTGCACTCTTGTCTGGTCGAGGAGTCAGTGGGGTATTTGTCGATGGAGGAAGGGCCCTCTTCCTTCATGGGCATCCTCTGCCTCATCTCAGAGTACAGTGGGATGAAAATGGAACCCATTCAGAAGTGGGCTCGCTATCCCTTACAGAGATTCTGGACAAGGGAATCTCTGGAGACTTTTCCAGTGGCGAAGCCATTGTTGGCCCAGCCCTGGAGCCTAGGCAGCACCCTGCGTCCTGCCCTCTGCCTGGATGGCCATAAGTATTTGGTGTACATCGGTACCCTCAGAGGTTTCACGAGCACCCTCGGCTGAGGGGCTGGTGGCTGACTCCATGTTTTGGTGCTCAGGCAATATTGGGGATGTCAACAAGCCGCTGGACAAGGAGTCCTCCTCACTCGTCCCTCCGACAGGTGAACTTGGCTGTCTTGATGGCACACTTCTCCCATGCCCTCTTGGGCTCTTTGGATGAGGTGATTCCTCACCTGCCTGCAGACTTACAGACCACGGTCAAACCTGTTCTAGATCAGGTCTGGGCTGTGGCCAACAGCAGCTTCAAACTGCTCTGAATCTGGGAGATTCCTGTGCCCGCCTGGTGGCAGCCGCAGTAGCCATGCACCATAGGGCTTGGCTGCGGATCTTGACCTTCACGGCAGATACTCTGCACAAGCTGGCGGATGTTCCTTTCCTGGGCAGCGACCTGTTTGGGCCAGGTGTGGAGGGTCACCTCCAGCGCATTGAGAAGTCCAATGCCACCTTGTTCTCGTAACCCCCGTGACCCTCTTGCGAACTAGGTTTTACACCTAAATAAGGCCATCAGATGCAAACTTTCCTAAACATTTCAGATTGGGCAATTGTGCCCTGCCCAGGACTTCCTGTGCCTTTTGGGTTACATGGCAGCCTGCACCAGCATGGTCCGATGAGCTCGTTGGAATATGCGCTCCCTGCAGTGGGAGCTGTCTAGCCAGTGGTCTCAGCACAAAGGTCACTTCGGTCAGCTGGTCACTGTGACCCAGAAGATGTGGGATGCCCTCCAGTGGTAGCTAGTCCCAGAGCATTTGCAGGAAGGGATCCCATCTGTGTGCCTTGAGCAGACTGTCATTCTGATGACAGATGCCTCTCTCATGGGCTGGGGTGCCCATCTGGAAGAACAGAGTTCACGGACTCTGGATCCCCAAGGAGTCCTGATGGCACATCAGCCTGCTGGCGCTCCGAGCAGTTTGGCTGGCACTGACTGCATTCACTCCACATATTTGGGGTCAGGTGGTTCTCAAGTCCAGACTGACAATACCACAACCATGTACAACCTCAACAAACGGCAGGATGCACTCCCTGCTCTTCTACACATAAGCTTTCCGCTTATGGACCCTCGAATTCAGCCTGGAGGTGGATCTCCTAGCCATCCATGTGGCAGGAGCCTCCAGTCAGCTGGGGGGACACCCTCAGCCAGGAAGGCGAGGCATTTCACAAGTGGTCTTTCTGTCCAGAGGTAGTTCACAGTCTGTTCTCCCAATGGGGCATCCCTCAGGTGGACCTTTCAAACAACATGAAGTCTTGCTGTATTCTGACAATTGCAGTGATTCCCAACTTTTGAACTGCTCCAGAGAACAAAGAGTTAACTTTCTGTGCAGGGCATAGAATGCTGAGCTCAAGCTCGGTTGAAGTCTGTCTGGAGTGTTTTGAACTTAAACCGTCAGATTCTTTACTCTGCCTCACTGAATGGTCGCTCCTGAGATTTCTCCTTCAGCTTGGTTCGAAAGTCGGTTAAAGTTTCAGTTTTTGTTGTTTTTTTTTAAACCGAAAAAGGTATCCGCATAGTCTGTTCAGTCTCGTCTGTGGTGCCGTGAGTACTAGATAGGAATTGTTCTGTTTTTTCTGTGTGGATCTTGTAAAAGTGCGGATCGGTTCGGCTGAACTGGCCATTTGATAGTGAAATATTGTGTGTTGTGTGTTTTACTTAGAGTATGATTATCGGTTCTTAAAAAAAAAAAAAAAACACGTTTTAGTGGTTTTTTCCAATACCGTGACATGGGTAGGAACCAATAAGGAGTCTTGTCTGGCGGTTGCCATAAAAAGGGTAAGTTGGTTAGGTTGGCCATGTCTGAGAAACCCAAGAAAAAACCCAGGCCCACTGGGTTTCAACACTGCAGTGAGTGTGGGGAGGTCTTTGCTAAGGCCGATCCCCACACCACCTGTGTTTATTGTCTGGGGTTTGACCACCTCAATTCAGACTGCCAAATATGTAAAAACTTTCCCAAATCTACCCCTGAGAAGAGATTAGGTAGAATGAGGGGAAAAGGAGGCCAAGAAGTCCACTGACCTGGATGGCCTGCCGGTTGGTTCGACTGAACCAGAAAGGAGTGCCCTCTGACCAGGGTGATACTACTCGGGCAAAGGAGAGCCGATTCCGACGGATCGGTTCCAACAAAAAGCATAAAGACAAATCGACCGGTTCGGATCCAGAGGTTCATTTTCCAACCGCTGAAGAGACAGCCAGAGTGATTCAGATTGTGGAATAGCTCCGTCCGGTTCCCTACCGATCCGGCTCCTTCTCTGCAGGGGCTCGGTTCAGTTCGGTTGGTTCCCTGGTTCAAGATTATACCTCAAGATTTTTGTGAACCGGAATTTGAAGAGGAAGGGAATTTTGAGGAGCTCAGGGATTTGGCTTCTTTGAGGACTGGGGTCCACCTAGAGTGATGCAAGCCTATACTGGCATGATGGGCTGCATCTGTCCAGGACAGTAACCAGGATCCTAGGTAGGTTTAAATGCTTCATTGGCAAGCATTTAAACTAGCTAAAGGGGAGGCACTGAAAGGAGCAGGAAATCCTAGCCCCAAAAAAAAAAAAAAATCACGGTAGTAAGTGGGAAAACACCAACATAGAGGTGTCGATTGGGAGAAGGGCAGGGGTAAATGGAGAAAGTGTCAAAGGCAAGAAGGACAGGGATGGGGCAAAAAGGAGTAAGGCCATCAGGAAATGGAGGGTAATGAGTACCAATGCCCGTAGTCTGGGCAACAAGCTCCTGAGCTGGTGGCCTTGATGGAAGAGGATGCCTGGATATTCGTAGCAGGCACAGAAACATGGTACACAGAGAACCATGATTGGGATGTTAACATACCAGGGTACATAACCTACAGGAGAGACACAGGCAGGAAAGGGGAGGAGTAGCTCTCTATGTAAAGGAAGGGATAAAAGCAACTGAACAAAAGAGTAAACAGGGAGGAGAGGAGGCACTGTGGGTCACCTTGGAAACTGGAAAGGGCACCACAATCCGCACAGGGGTTGTGTACAGACCCCCATGTCAGGGGGAAGGAATGGACAAGGATATGATGGAAGGCATTCTTAGAATGGCAGAGAAAGGGGAGATACTGTTGATGGGAGACCTGAATATGCCAGATGTTAACTGGAGCACATTTGCTGCAGCCACATCCAAGAGCAGGGCCATTCTTGATGCCCTACAGGTGGCAGGCCTCAGACAGCTAGTTTCGGAACCCACTCGTGAAGGAGCAATCTTAGACCTCGTACTCTCAAACGGGGGCAGTGAAAGGATCTCAAATCTAGAAGTGGGTTGCCATCTGGGAAGAAGTGACCATCAAACAGTGTCGTTCACGTTAAACTCAGCTACAGAGTCAAGCCATACAAAAGTGAAGGTACTGGACTTCAGGAGGGCTGACTTTGGCAAGATGTGAGAGTGCCTCAGAAAAGCACTAGCAAACAGGCTAGAAGGAGGTGTGAAGCAACAATGGGGAATCATCAAAACTGCCATTACAGAGGCAACAAGCCTTTGTGTGAAGCAAATAAACAAATCAAAACGAAGAAAAAGCTACTATGGTTCTCAAAAGGGTGGCTGTGAAAGTCAGGAAGAAAAAGATAGCATTCCAGAAGTATAAGGAAACACAGAAGGAGCAGGACAGACAGCTGTACCAGTTAAGGCAGAAGGAAGCAGGGAGGGAAGTCAGAATAGCAAAGGCCCAAACTGAGGAAAAGGTAGCCAACTCGGTTAAGAAGGGGGATAAAACCTTTTATAGGTACATCAGCGAGCGTAGAAAGATAAAGGGAGGAATAGTGAGGCTGAATAGAATGAACGGTGGGTGGGCAGAGGGGACAGTGAAAAAGCAGGGATACTGAACGAATATTTTTGCTCAGTATTCACAAAAGAGGAGGGGAAGTGCCTAATCCAATTAACAGAAGCACTCTTGATAGGGGGGTCGATCCCAGTCCTTTCACAGAAGAAAGGGTTCTGCAAGAACTCCTAAAACTGAAGGTGGACAAAGCAATGGGTCCTGATGGAATTCTCCCAGAATTCTAAAGAATTAAGGGGAACTAGTGAAACCACAGCTACTCTTTTAATAAATCATGGGATGGTGTGGTACCCGGCTGACTAGAAGGCGGATGTGATTCCTCTTCGCAAAAGTGGGAGCAAGACAGAGGCAGGAAACTACAGACCTGTCAGTCTGACCTCTGTGGTAGGGAAAGTGATGGAGTCACTTCTGAAGGAAAGAATAGTTGAGTACCTAGAGGCCAGTGGGGCACAGGACCCAAGGCAGCATGGGTTCTGCCGGAAGGTCATGTCAGATGAATCTAATAGATTTCTTTGACTGGGTGACCAAAGTAGTAGACCAGGGAGGGGCTGTGGACATGGCCTACCTAGACTTTAGCAAGGCATTTGACACAGTCCCACACAAAGATTAATAGTCAAATTAACCAGCCTGGGAGTGGGTCCCAGGGTGGTAGCCTGGTAAAACATTGGCTGGACAACAGGACACAGAAGGTAATTGTAAATGGAGTCCACTCTGAAGAAAGGGGTTACTAGTGGGGTACCGCAGGGTTCAGTATTGGGTCCAGTCCTTTTTAATGTCTTCATAAGTGACATTGCAGAGGGACTGGAAGGAAAAGTATGCCTCTTTGCAGATGACACAAAGATCTGCAACAGGGTTGATACACAAGGAGGCGTGGAAAGGATGAGAAGGGACTTGGAAGGTTGGAGGAATGGTCAGAAGTATGGCAGCTAGGATTCAATGCAAAGAAGTGCAAAATAATGCACCTGGAAACAAGAACCCAGGGAAGAATACACAATGGGAGGAGGTAGTAACAACAACAAAAAGGAAAGGGACCTGGGGTAATCATATCAGATGACCTTAAGGTTAGCAAGCAATGTGAGAAGGCAGTAGGGAGGCTGGGGTATACTGGGATGCATAGGGAGAGGCATCAGCAGCAGAAAACAGGAAGTTGTTATCCCTCTGTACAGACAGTTGGTGAGACCCCATCTGGAGTACTGCATCCAGTTCTGGAGACCCCATCTCCATAAGGACATAGACAGAATAGAGGCAGTCAGAGGAGGCAGCTAAAATGGTGCTGGGTCTGCAAGAGAAGCCCATGAGGAGAGACTAAAGGAGCTTAATATGTATACCCTTGAGGAAAGAAGGAGAGGGGGACATGATAGAAACTTTAAAGTACCTCAGTGGAATCAACAAAGTCCAAGAGGGTAGCATCTTTCAGAAAAGAGACGTGCAAGAACAAGGGACACAATTTAAAGATGGGGGGTTCAGGGGCAATGTGAGAAGTATTATTTCAGAGAGGGTAGTGGATGCATGGAACAGCCTTCCTGAGGAGGTTGTGGGGTCTAAAACTGTGGGAGAATTTAAGAATGCATGGGACAGACATAAGGCAATTCTTGTGGGGGGGTAGGAAGAAATAGGCTGTTGGTTAACTAGGATATGCGGCCTATCCTGTAAGTAGGGAAATGGGCAGACTAGATGGGCCAAGCGGTCCTTATCTGCCGTCAAAGTCTATGTTTCTGTGATGGAAGTGAGGATCTGGATGTACCTGTGGAACCGGACATCTCCCCAGACAGACCTTCAGTTTCCCTCCTAGGCTTTCTGAGTCCCTTCTCACTTTATGTTCTACAGAAAGGTAGCTGAAACCCTTCAACTTCCTATGGAGGAGGCTGTGGAAGATCAAGAGGAGCCTGATTATGTAGAGATGATTGACATTCCAGAGTCCAGGAGACTGTCTGTTCCCATCACAAATCTTTGGGAAACACACAATCCTAAAATCTCCTAACACTGTACCTCCTGTGGATAGAAGAATGGACAAGAGGTATACACTTTCAGGCTCAGACACTGAGTTCTTGCTGCTGCCTGTAACAAGGCAAATATTCCTTGCTCCCCCAAGACGAAGGACTCCAGGAAGATTGATGCCATGGCAAAGCAGTACATGGCATCTTCTTTGGGACTCAGGCAGGCGAATTACATGGCCTATACAGCCAGGTACCAGAAGTCCAGGTGGGACACTGTACTGGCACTGGCTAAACAGGCCTCCCCCCAGCTAGCCAAGGAGCTGGAGGCGGTGGCTGCAGATGGGATTGAGGCATCTAAGGTTCAGTTTCATGCTGCTGTGGACTCCAGTGATGTGTCATCAAGAGTCATGGCTACATCTGTGGCTCTTCGGAGGATGGCTTGGCTCAGATGTACTAGCCTCTCACAGGATACCCAGGCTAAGGCCATGGATTTCCCTGTGGTGGGTAATGCTCTGTTTGGGGAGCAGACAGAGAATTACATGAAGAAAATGGATGAGTACAGGACCACTTACAGGAGTGCTCAGGCCAAGGAGAGGCAGGCAACTCCTCAAAGGCAGCAGTCTAGGGGCAGGCCTTTTCAAAGGCCTTTTTACCAAGCACAGGCCTCTTCTTCCTTTTCTCAGAGGGGGTTCTTCAGAGGGAGAGGCAGAAGGGGGATGAGCAGGGCTGCATCCACCCTCAGCCTAAAGCCCCTGCCAAGCAGACACCCTGATGGGCCTGCCGGGTCGACTCTCCTATTCCAGTAGGGGCAGGCTGGCTTACATTGTCCAAGATCTGGATGTCTCTTACATCAGACAAACGGGTCCTGGAAGTAGTAAGCCAGGGACTGGTTCTCAGCTTCAGAAAATTTCCAAAGATGAGAGCCAGATCTTTTCCACCTGCAAATCTCTCGGAAACCCTTGCCCTAGAGGCAGAGGTTTCTTCTCTCCTAGCTTTAAGAGCCATAGAGAGAGTACCTATCCTACACTGGGGCAAAGGACTGTACTCCAGGTACTTCCTGACCCCAAAAAAGACAGGGGAGTGGCGACCCATCCTAAACCTAAGATATCTAAACAAACATCTCTTAAAACCAAAGTTCAAGATGTAACTCTGGGAATAATCCTTCCCTCTCTAAGGCCAGGGGACTGGCTAGCCTCCCTGGACCTCAAAGATGCCTACTTTCACATTCCCATCAGGTGCTCCCACAGAAAGTACCTCAGGTTCGAATTGCCCTCAGGCCATTATCAGTTCAGAGCAATACCCTTTGGCCTAACCTCAGCCCCAAGGGTTTTCACAAAGTGCCTGGCAGTAGTAGTTGCCTTTCTAAGAAGGCAAAAGATTCCATTTTTCCATATCTGGACGATTGGCTAATAGTGGGTCAGTCTCCAGACCAAGTCAAGTCTCACCTGCAAGTGACCCAGCAAGTGCTCACTTCTCTAGGATTTCTTTTCAACCTTCCCAAGTCCGTTCTCAAACCAGTCCAGCTTCTTACCTTTATAGGGGCAGAGCTGGATACTGTCAAAGCAAGAGCCTTCCTTCCCCTGGAAAGGGCAAGAGTTCTTATAGAACAGGTTTCTTCCTTCAGCCTTCAGGTGTCTCCACCAGCAAGGCATTTCCTCCAGCTCTAGGGCCACATGGCAGCTTCAACAGCAGTGGTCCAAGAGACAAGATACCAGATGAGGGATATTCAGTTCCACCTGAGAGCTTTTTGGTCTCAGAGGAAGGATTCCCTTACCAAACTGATCCCAGTGACTCTGACCTTGATCCAAGCCTCCAATGGTGGCAGGATCAGGACAATTTAAGACAAAGTGTTCCTTTTGTTACTCAGCCTTGTTCAGTGGTCCTTACCATGGATGCTTCCCTTCTGGGCTGAGGAGCCCATCTGGGGTCCCTCACTGCCCAGGGGCTGTGGTCCCCCCAAGAATCCCTTCTTCTCAATCTCCTAGAGCTCAGGGCAGTTTTTCTGGCCCTTAAAGCTTTCTCTCAGTCAGTACAGAACAAGGTGGTTCAAGTCAGAACAGACAACACCACCACCATGTGGTACATCAACAAGCAGGGAGGCACTCGGTCCACGGCCTTGTGCACAGAAGCCATGAAGTTGTGGTCCCTGGCTTATTCCCTGCAAACCTCTCTTGTAGCAGTTCACCTTCCAGGCAAGGACAATGTGCTAGCAGATGCACTGAGCAGGATCTCTCAGGGCCATCACAAATGGTCCCTGGACCCTCAGGTGTTGAAAGTGATTTTTTCAAGGTGGGGCACTCCAGAGATAGATCTCTTTGCAGCCCCAGACAATCACCAACTCCCTCTCTTTTGTTGCAGACCTCCAGTCTTGGGCTCAGTCCCTCTGGACGCCCTGATTCTGAATTGGGAAGGGAAGTTCAAACAACATGAAGTCTTGCTGTATTCTGAAAATAGCAGTGAGTCCCAACCTTTGAACTGCCCCAGAGATGAAAGAGTTAACTTTCCATGCCAGGCATGGAACGCTGAGCTCGAGCTCGGTTGAGACTCTGTCTGTTGCTGTTTAAACTCAAACCGTCAGATTCTTTACTCCGCCTCACTGAACAGTCGCTCCGGAGATTTCTCCTTCTGCTCGGTTCAATTTGTCGGTTAAAGTACCGCTTTTCTCGGTTTTCAACCGAATTTAAACCGTAACCTGTCAGTTCAGTCTCTGTCTGTGGTATTTGTGAGTACTAGATAGGTTATATTATTTTCTGTTCTGTGTGGAACTGTAAACGGTTCATCGGTTCCGGTTTGAACCGATCAAGTTATTAAAAATCTTATTTGTACTTTTAGAGTGTGGTTACTGGTTCTTATCAGTTCTAAAAACGGATTTTATTACGTTTTTTTCCACGACAGTAACACGGTCAGGAACCGATAAGAGGGTCTTGCCTGGCGGATTGCCATTAAAAGGGTAAGTTTGGTTAGGACTGGCACAATGTCTGAGAAACCCAAAAGAAAAACCGGCCCACTGGGTTTCAACACTGCAGTGTGTGGGGAAGTCTTTGCCAAGGCTGACCCCACACCACCTGTGTTTATTGTCTGGGTTTGACCACCTCAATGCAGACTGCCAGATTTGTAAAAATTTCCTGCAGCTACCCTAGAAAAGAGAGTTGGTAGGCTCAGGGAAAGGGAGGCCAAAAAGTCTGCTGAACCGGATGGCCAGCCCGGTTCGGTTCAAACCGAACCAGAAGGAGTGCCCTCTGACCAGGGCGAGACTTCTTCGGGCAAAAGGAGAGCCGATTCTGAGGAGTCTGTTCCAGCTAAGAGAACAAGAAAGGAAAAATCAGCTGGTGTGGATCCAAAACTTTCTTCTCCAACCGCTGAAGAAATAGCCAAAGCGATAAAAATTGTGCAGTCGCTTTCCCCGGTTCCGACCGAACCGGCACCATCAGGGAGGCGCTCGGTTTGGCCGGTTCCACCGGTTCAAGATTATGATTTAGAGGAATATTATGAACCGGAGGAGGAAGAGGAGTATGAGGAAAGTGAATGTGGTTTTGAAAGTCTGGATGTGCCCATTGACCCGGACATCTCCCCAGACAGACCTTCAGGAGTGTCTCCTCCTAGGCTTTCTGAGTCCCCCTCCCATTTCATGTTTTATAAAAAAGTGGCTGAAACCCTCCAGCTTCCTATGGAAGAAGCTGTGGATGACCAGGAGGAGCCTGACTATGTGGAAATGATGGATATCCCAGAGTCTAGGAGGCTGTCTATTCCTTACACAAATCTTTTGGGAAACAGACATTTAAGATTTTAAAGACTCCTAATACTATACCTCCTGTGGATAAAAGAATGGACAAGAGGTATACATTGTCAGGCTCAGATACGGAGTTCCTTACACAACAATGCAGCCATGTTGGGGTAGTGCAGGCTGCAGCCTGTGATAAGGCAAATATTCCCTTGGCTTCACACCCCAGACAAGGACTCCAGGAGGATTGATGCCATGGCAAAGAAACAGTACATGGCAGCATCCTTGGGACTCAGACAGGCCAATTATATGGCCTATACTGCTAGGTATCAGAAATCCAGATGGGACACTGTCATGGCTTTAGCAAAACAGGTCCCTGGCCAGCTTGCCAAGGAGCTGGAGCAGGTGGCTGCTGATGGTATTGAGGCATCCAAGGTGCAATTCCATGCTGCAGTGGACTCCAATGATGTGTCATCTAGAGTCATGGCTACATCTGTGGCATTGAGAATGGCTTGGCTCAGATGTACTAGCCTGTCTCAGGATACCCAGACTAAGGCCATGGATTTTCCTGTTGTGGGTAATTCTCTGTTTGGGGAGCAAGACAGAGAATTACATGAAGAAAATGGATGAATATAGGGACCACCTATAGGAGTGCACAGGCCAGGAAGGCAGGCCACTCCTCAGAGGCAGCATCCCAGGGGCAGGGCAGGCCTTTTCATAGGCCTTTCTACCAAGCCCAGGCCTCCTCTTCTGCCTATGCTCAGAGGGGTTCTTTAGAGGGAGAGGCAGAAGGGGTACAAGCAGACCTGCTTCCACCCCTCAGCCAAAACCCCTGCCAAACAGGCACCCTGATGGGTTTGCCAGGGCCGATTCTCCACTACCTGTAGGGGGCAGGCTGGCTTACTTTGTCCAGGACTGGAAGTCTCTAACATCAGACAAGTGGGTCCTGGAAGTAGTAAGCCAGGGACTGGTTCTCAGCTTCAAAAAATTTCCAAAGCTGAGAACCAGATCCTTTCCACCTGCAAATCCCTCAGAGGCACTTGCCCTAGAGGCAGAGGTCTCTTCCCTCCTGGCTCTCAGAGCTGTGGAAAGGGTTCCACCCCTACACCAGGGCAAAGGATTGTACTCCAGGTACTTCCTTACCCCAAAAGACAGGAGAATGGCGGCCCATCCTGGATCTCAGATACTTAAACAAGCACCTTTTAAAACCAAAATTCAAAATGGTGACTCTGGGAATTATTCTACCCTCTCTAAGGCCAGGGGACTGGCTAGTGTCCCTGGACCTCAAGGATGCCTACTTCCATATTCTCATCAGAAGCTCCCATCGAAAGTACCTCAGGTTCGAGCTGCCCTCAGGCCATTACCAGTTCAGAGCAATGCCCTTTGGTCTAACCTCTGCTCCAAGGGTGTTCACAAAATGCCTGGCAGTAGTAGTTGCTTCTCTAAGAAGGCAAAGGATTGCCATCTTCCCATACCTGGACGACTGGCTCATAGTAGGCCAGTCCCCAGACCAAGTCAAGTTACACCTACAGATAACTCAGCAACTGCTCACCTCTTTGGGTTTCCTTCTGAATCCTTCAAAGTCAGTTCTAGAGCCTGTTCAGCTCCTCACCTTCATAGGCGCAGAGCTAGATACAGAAAAGGCCAGAGCTTTCCTTCCCCTGGACAGGGCAAGGACCCTTATCACACTGGCCTCCTCATTCACCCTGCAGGTGTCTCGACCAGCAAGGCATTTTCTGCAGCTCCTGGGGCACGTGGCTGCTTCCACAGCAGTGGTGCAGGGAGCAAGATGTCAGATGGTAGAGTCACGTGATGCAAGCTGCCTGAAAGCTGTGCCTACCCTGGGCTCCTACCAACCGGGTCTGGCATAACCAGTCCTTAAACCAGATTCAGAGTTCTATTTTCCACAACTGAAGTGGTTGAAGACTTCATCCTCTGCCTATCGCTTTGATCTGCATTTCTTGGCATCGCATAGCGCTACCGCGGCGATGGAGGCAGAGATGAGACAGGCCGCAATGCGGCACACCCCGCCTAACACGCCTGAGAAGCTCCCCAAGAAAGTGAGAAGCCAGGCCTCCAGGAGTCCGAACAAAGCGGGTAACTCTACTTCCCCGATGGTGCCCTTATTTGAAGAAAGATTCCTTCAAGAGTTTTCGCCCTTCCGTGAGGCGTTGAATAGCATTACCTCCGATCTCAAAGTTAAGGATGATCTTGCTACACTAAGCACCAGAATGAGCGATTTGGAGGCCAGAATCACCTCCCAAGAAAGATGGCGAGAAAAAACTGACCCAGAAATTCTCACGCTGAAGCAGCAAGTTCGGAAACTTCAACTCAAAACCGAGGATTTGGAAGGGCGTAGTAGGAGGAACAACCTCCTGATTATTGCGCCACGAAAATGGAAGAGGCTCGGATGCCATACTATTCCTTCAAAAGTTCCTTCTAAAGTTGGGGCCCTCGCCTTTGAATCCTCAGTATCACATCGAGAGCACACAGATCTCTGAGGTCATGCCTTCACCAGATCCCCCCCGACCATCATCAAATTTCTAAGCTATATTGAAAAACAGCATGTCCTCAACAAGGCAAGAGATCTGCAGGCTGATTGCCTGGGGCTCCTCCAAAATACCTAATCGCCTAAGACTTCCCTGGCTGGAAACCAGGCAGAGGAGAACTGCCTTTCATCCAATCGTGCATAAGTTAATACGCAGGCATTCGATTCAGAATGCTTTACCCTGCCAATCTCAGGATCACAATCGACGGATCTTTCAACCACTTACGAGTACGCCTGAACAAGCTCTCCAAGGACTTATCTGTTAAACTTCCCAACCTCTTCAAAGAGGATGAACTCTGTACAGCTCCAACAAAAGCTATAACTGCTATGTTTTTTCTATATTAGTAGACTGTTATCTGTTAATGACCTCATGTCTCTGTTGAATTTAGTTGGCCCAAGTTCTTGGGGATGCCTCCTAGATCCAGATTTTAAGGGCCAGTTGATGCCTGATCTCCCACGGCTGTTGGAGGAACCTTGGTGCTGAGTGGTGCTCTGAGGGATGTTTTTTGTATCGGACCGCATTTGGTCCTGCAGGAAATATGCCCCTGAGTGTCCCCGCGTAGTGCAGAAGTGCGCTACTGCTCTAACTGCCACCCGAGATGTCACCCCCCGAGTCTGGCCATAATCATAAACGGCTCTGAACTGGTTCTGAACTCGTGACATGGTGGTAAGCTCCCATTTTCAATGTTAAGATGCATATGACTGAATTTCTATGGTCAGGCTGATTTCTAATCGCTGGCTTTGCCACTTCATTGGAGGGCTCCTCTCGACCGCGTCATGGAGTAGTTCCCAACTACTATACTAAGAGTAGATGGCGGTGGCTGGGAGGGGAGGGAGAGGCTTCGTAGGAAGCTGCCTCACGATCTGAGAGAAGGGGAGGTCGGCGATCCCAGGGTCCTCTATGGGGTTTGCTATATAATCTTTATGGCTGACACAGTTAGTCACTTTACTTCCCCACTTCGTTGCACAAATAGCAAGAAGTTGCTGGGCACTGTGCTCCTGGGATCTGCCAATGGAAGTTCGTCCCAGTCACATACTATTGGCTACCTTGTTTTCCATTTGCATCGTACCTGGAACTACTTTGAACATAGTTTATGGGGTTATTTTTCTTATGGGGGGGAGGGTTTATTTTTGGCCTCGGGCCATGATGCCTCGATCACAGTTTAAAGGTTCTAGTTTTTCTTTGATAGATCTTACATTTCAGGGGGCTAACTGTCACCTTTTATGTGTAGTTTACGAGCTTATTTGGGGCTCCAGAGTGTGCTATTGCTATTTTTCAGTCTGGTGGTTTTCATCTTCCTATCTGATTCAGCTGCCGACATCTGGTCTTAGATGGCGAATTAAAGTAGTTTCTTGAATGTGCATGGGCTCAGAGACAGAACTAAGACACCTAGTTTTTAAACATTGTGACCTACTTGGGATTGAGGTCCTCATGTTTCAGGAAACCCACTTGATTGACAAAGAAGCAACCTGGCTACTCAGATCTGGCTTTTCCCATGTCTTCTCGGCAAGTGGTTCTGAAGCTAGCAGGGGAGTGGCTATCCTAATTAAGAATCACGTCTCTTTTCTGGCCGAAGAGAAATTAAGTGACCTAGAGGGCAGATATATTCTGGTCAAGGGCTGTCTCAACAACTGTAGTATTGTGTTGGGATCTATCTATGGTCCAGTCGGAGGGAGTCCGGATTTTCTCATGACTTTGGCGAATAAGATCGTGAATTTTTTACCCTTGCAGTTAATATTAGGGGGAGACTGGAATGTTCCACCATCCCAAACTCTCTATAAAACCTGTATGTCAACAAGGCCAGCATCCCCAGCTCAAAAAGCTGTAGTGGACCTCATGCAGCTTCTGGGGTTATGCGATCCTGGTGGCTTACCAACCCTTTATCCGCTTCTTTCTCCTTTTTTTTCCTCAGGTACACAACTCATGGTCTAGACTAGACTATATCCTGATCAGTAAGACCCTCCTCCCTGGCATCTCCCAATCAGGTATTGAACCAGTAGTCCTGTCAGACCATTCAGTAGTCTGGATTAGGATCTCACCAAACCCTAACTTTCAGCGAAGACACCATTTGGAAGCTAAACACCCAACTTCTTAAAGATAATCAGATTGTCTCTCACCTTAAAGACCTGATCTCAAATTTTATGGTCCTAAACAAAAACTCCACTCCGAGGATAGACTCGATATGGTGTGCCTTGAAATGCTACCTCAGAGGGGAACTAATCAAAATTGCTTCAGCGAGGAAGAAACGCAGGCAGGCCCTGGCTGCTTCACTGCTAATCAAAATTAAGGAATTGGAGCAGTCCCTTCCCCCTCCCCCCCCAGCCCATTAGAACTCTACTAAAGCTAAAAACTAATACAAGGACTTGTTAAAAGAAAAAGCCGAATACGCCATGTTAAAAACACAATCCAAATACATTGACCACAGCGAAAAGGTCGGTAGATTACTAGCTCTCAAACTGCGTAAGACAGAGAGCTCGAGACTGATCCCGATGTTGCAAACCCATGAGGGTGTGGTCAAGACAACTCCAGAGAGATCGCCAGATCTTGAGGATTTCTACAGTAAGCTGTACAGCAGACACACACCTCAGCGCCTCTGGAGGAATCTCCACTTATTTAGATGATCTCGACCCCCTGCCTCCTCCCACATCAAAAAGCTCCTCACCTCTCCCATCACCCAACTTAAGTAGAAGAGGCGATTACCTCCTAGCTCCTGATAAGGCACCGACCCAGATGGCTATCCGCCTTAATTTTTATAAGACCTTTAATAAGGAATTGGCCCTCTCTCTTTCAGCTTTATGACTACATATTTGAAGCTGAGGTTGTGGACTCCACATTACCAGAAGCCATAATTGTCTTGATTCTTAAACCAGACAAACCACCTATTGATCCCGCAAGTTATCGCCCATTTCTCTATTAAACTAGCGACATTAAGATCCTGTCCAAGATCTTAGCCGAGAATTAAAAGATCTGGATCCATCTTTCTTAGTCCTGAACAATGGGTTTGCAGAGGTCGCTCCTGGCCGACCACCTTAGGACCCTCTCCACATCTCACACAGCCAATCAACTCAGATCCATTGGCCTTTAATCTCACTAGACGCTGAAAAGCATTTGACAGAGTCAATTGGGACTTTCTGTGGGCAACACTAGATAAGATGGAATTCCCAGCCTCCTTCATACAGTGGATTCAGGTTATATATAAACTCCCGCTAAGATTTATTGTAATGGCGTGTTCTCTTCACTCTTTAATATTTACAGGCACCAGACAAGGCTGCCCACTTCCCTTTGTTTAATCTATACTTAGAACCTCTCCATAATATTAAAAGATCCCTCATATCCAGGGCTGCACGGTTTCAAAGCATGAGCTGGTCCTTTCCGTCTACGCGGATGACATCCTCCTTCATGTCGCCCACCCCGAAAAGTCACTAGCACATGCCCTTCAAGTTATTACGCAGTTCGGCCGCCTCTCCTATTACAAACTGAATCTAGCAAAATCAGAAGTGTTCCCATTAAACTCCTTCACCACAAAAGATAATCTTGCTAGATTGGTATGAGGTGTCCTCAAATCGATCAAATATCTGGGCATCCACTTTACCAATGACCCACTACTACTTAGGAAACTCAATTTAGATGACCTTGTGACCAACATTCAACTAGACCTTCAGAGATGGTCCAAACTCCCTATCTCTCTCTGGGGCAGAATTAACATCATTAAGATGAACGTCCTGCCCCGGATTTTCTACCCTCTTAACTTACTGAGCCCCTGGTTACCCCTTTCATATTTGCAACGCCTACATTCTACTCTCTCTCAATTTATCTGGCAAAATAAATCTCCCAGACAGGCTTTCTCCAAGCTCTGTCTCCCCAAGGACAAAGGAGGACTTCGCTCCCCAACCTATTCTTTTACCACTGGGCTTCCCACCTCTAAGCTGAGCAGATGGCTGCCAAACAGGGCAGAAGAACTCTCCCAATTTGGCTCCAAATTGAAAGACAAATACTGTAGGAATCCAATCTTTGCTCTCCAACCATATTTTTCTTCCATCTTAGCACTTCCGCCTCATTATCAAACCCGACCATCCTCACTTCCCTTAAAACCTCTCTCAGTGCCTGCAGTACTCAAATTTCCCCCAAAGGGACCTGGCACAGCCCCTGCCTTCAACCCCAATATTCGTTGGGAGGCTCAATGATTACCTTAGAATGGCTTCCTCAAACCGGTAGCCCTGGACGAGGTCCTATATCTCGAGACTCCTCCTATCTTCTCCGGAAATAATGGCCAAATTTGATCTCCTCAGGTACATATTAAGGTATATCCAAAAGGCACCTCATCAGTGCCAGTTTGGAATGAGTACCGCTGATCACAGGTGGGCCCTTTCTCTCCCAGGTTCAGGATTTAGTCTCTAAACCCATGGAATCTCCACTATTTACTCTACCTGATGGATCCAAATTTCCGGACTCCTTCCCAGGCTCTAGTGTCTGGACTTCTCTGCCTAATCTCGTCCCCAACTGGTCATGAATCTGGAAGGACCTACACAGATATCACACTCAGGATAGGTTTAGACTTGTCCAATACCACATTCTAAAACATGTACTATACTCCGTCAAATTAGCTCGTTTAGGCATTTACCTCTCTCTTTGCACCAGATGTTCGCACTGAGGAAACCTTCTTCACATCTTCTGGCAATGTGAAAGTGACCCCCTCTGGCGTTCCATCCAGTCCAACTTGGACCCTCTCCTGGGTCTTGATGGTCTTTTCACCGCAGACATTTGTATCCTGGGTATCTATTCCAAAGTGGAGAACCAGGAACGTAGATTTCACATGGCACTTATTTCTGTGGTGGTCAAAAGACTGATACTTAAACACTGGTTGGACCAGCTAACCTTAACATACGCAGAATGGCTGAAAGACCTATCAACCTGCTTTAATGTGGAGAGACTCATGGCCAGCTCTCATAGTCGCATGGACTTGTTCCATAAAAAATGGGATAAGCTATACTCGTTGTACTTGCATTAGAGTCTATTTGGTTCTGTCTCCGACGCTCTTTTCCCTCACCTATTTTATTACCATTCCTAGTTGCCCATGGTATTAGATAAATGGCACAAGGTTAACTGAATATGCACACTCGGGCAGTTTGAGGTAGGGGAGGAGGGTTAGGAGCAACAGGGGTGTTTTCTTTTTTCTTTCTCCGACTCATATTTCATTTTCATATTTGGTCAAAATGTGGTGTTAACTAATCCTATGACAGTCTCGATGTTAACCTGTTGTATTGGTTAATCTTGTAAACTAATAAAGTTAAATTAAAAAAAAAAAAAATTTCAGATGAGGAACATTCAGTTCCATTTGAGAGCCTTTTGGTCTCAAAGAAGGACCCTCTGACCAAATTGATCCAGTGACTCGAACCCTGATCCAGGCCTTACAGTGGTGGCAGGATCAGAACAATCTTAAGACAGGGAGTTCCCTTTGTCACTCAGTCCCACTCTTTAATCCTTACTACAGATGCCTCCCTCTTGGGGTGGGGGGCTCACTTGGGTGACCTGACTACCCAGGGTTGTGGTCCCTCAGGAATCTCTGCTTCACATCAATCTGTTTGAACTCAGAGCAGTATTTCTAGCACTTCAAGCTTTTTCCAAATCTGTTCAGAACAAAGTTATTCAGGTCAGAACAGACAATACCACCACAATGTGGTACATCAACAACAAGGAGGCACTCGGTCTACGGCCTTGTGCACAGAAGCAATGAGTTGTGGTCTCTGGCTTATTCCCTGAACACCTCCCTCACAGCAGTTCACCTCCCAGGCAAGGACAATGTCCTGGCAGATGCTCTCAGCAGGATATCCCAGGGCCATCACGAATGGTCACTGGATCCCCTGGTCTTGGAGGTGATATTTTCCAGATGGGGCACCCCACAGATAGATCTTTTTGCAGCCCCAGACAATCACCAACTTCCCCTTTTTTGCTGCAGGCCCCCAGTGTTGGGCTCAGTCCCCCTGGATGCCTTAGTTCTCAGTTGGGAAGGGAAGTTCCTGTATGCTTTCCCCTTCCCTCTCCTGTTCAAAGTGCTAGTCAAAATCAGGTCTCAACCCTGCAAGGTGATCCTGATTGCTCCAGACTGGGCCAGACAGCCCTGGTATCCCTCCTGTTGTCCTTAGCAGTCCATCTTCCCTGTGTCTTCCCAGGAATTACAACCTGTTAACCTGTGCTCAGGGAGGGTTTGGTACCGAATCTCAAATCTCTCAATCTCAAGGCCTGGCTTGAAGAGTTAGAGTTTGCTGATTTACACCTCTCCCAAGGTGTAATGGATATTCTGAAGGCTTCTAGGAAACCTTCCACCAGGACTACTTATAATTCCAAATGGAAAGATTTTCCATATGGTGCTCTGGAAGGCATATTCCCCAGAGTCTGCTGATCTGCCCACAGTCCTTGATTATATGGTCCATTTGAATAGCTTGGGGCTTAGACCAGCTACACTAAAGTGCATCTGGCAGCTGTTTCTGCTTTTATTTCAGCAGGTAAGCCCTCTTCTCTTTCAGCTCACCCTGTATTCTCCAAGTTTTTTAAGGGATTGCTTCATACCAACCCTCCATTCAGGGACCCTGCCCTGCTTGGGACCTTAATGTTTGCATTGCTCAGCTTATGCAACCCCTTTTGAGCCTTTGTCTTCAGCAGAGCTTAAGTACTTGACTTGGAAAACTGTGTTTCTGGTAGCCATCACTTCTGCCAGACGCATAAGTGAGTTACAAGCCTTGTCAGTGGAGCCTGATTTTATCTCCTTCCATAGAGATAAGGTGGTCCTCAGGACTAACAGGAAGTTTTTGCCTAAGGTGGTTTCAGATTTCCACCTTAACCAATCTGTCTCTTCCTGTGTACTTCACTGACCATTCCTCCTCTGGTGAGAGGAGGCTGCACAGTTTAGATGTGAAAAGAGCCCTTAGCTACTACATAGAACGTACCAAGGGCACAGGTTTGACTCCCCAACTGTTCCTCACTTATGGTGAGGTTGGTAAGGAAACCTGCCACTAAAAGATCCATTGCCAGGTGGATTGTCTCTTGTATCAATTTTGTTATGAAAAACTGGGTAAGGTTCCCCCTCAGGCCTGAGGGCTCACTCTACCAGAGGTACAGCTGCTTCCTGGGCTGCCAGGGACATCCTATTCTAGAGATATGTCAAGCAGCTACCTGGAAAACAGTTCACACTTTTACAAGCATTACTCCTGGACATCCAGGCTAGGAGTGATGCTCGGTTGGCTACAACTGTGCTTCAGAGCCTATTTCCTAAGTAGGTTCTGTCCTCCTCCATGGAGGTACTGCTTGGTAGTCTGCTATTGTCAGAATACAGCAAGACTTCATGTTGTTTGAAGAAAAATTACTCACCTTAGTAATGTTGTTTCTTCTAATGGAGTCTTCTGTATTCTGACCTCTACCTCCCCTCTCAGAACCTCTGTTTTGGGATGTGGGTGGGCAGTGGCAGTGTGGCACTCAGTGTAGGTGCCCACCTTGTTGTTTTCACCCTTTTTTCTTGGGTGAGTGGGTGTTGTGTTTTTCATTTTTTGGGTCTCCTGACTTGAGTCTTTGTTTTGGGACCAAAAAATGTGTTTTATGTTTAGTAGCCAGTTGGCTAGTGTGGTTTACAGCTTCCACACAGGACCTTAGTGAGTTTAGCTCGTAAAGATCTGACGGTTTTGAGTTTAAACAGCAACAGACAGAGTCTCAACCGAGCTCGAGCTCAGCGTTCCATGCCTGGCATAGAAAGTTAACTTTTTCATATCCGGGGCAGTTCGAAGGTTGGGACTCACTGCTATTGTCAGAATACAGCAAGACTCCATTAGAAGAAACAACACTACTAAGGTGCAGTGTTCATTTCAGGCCTCGGGGTCGCGCCAATGGCGCGCCCGGCGGCAAAACTGGCCACTATTTAAACTGCTCTGTGAGCCTTTTAGGCGCGTCTGTGTTGCTTTAAGGACTCGCGCTCAGTGCACGCGCGCCACGACAGTCAGAGTCTGTGACTGTATATCTTTATCCCGGAGGCATTTTAGGGAGGTACCGAGCGCAAGCCCTTAAAGCAATACAGACGAGGATGGAGCGCTGTTGAATGAAGAATGCCCTTTGGGGCTGGGGCATGTTGCAGTTTTCAGTAGCTGTAGATTGAGGAGTTCGTCCTCCATGAGCTTGAGAGGCACACTGACTGTGCCAGGCAAGAATGCACTTTGGGGGGCTTGTCTCTCAGCGGCTCTCTCTCTCACAATAACTGGTGCCCATAGGTCCAAGACACATCACCAGCCCGAGATGGGCAGATTGGGGCAGGAGTTAGCGCCTTCATCAGCCACGGAGTGGTTGAAATTGTTTGATGGGCAGGCACTTTCGATCTGTACCATGTGATGTGCACAGAGACGCATCACATGGTACAGATTGAGCTACCAAGACCGCGCGGTTTACAGTTGCTTGCGCAGATGGTTGAGACGCGTGGAGTAAGCAGGCAGCACATTCCCATCGGCGACAGTTCTCACTTCAAACTTGATCTTTAGTTAACATAGGCTATTACAGCTCAGATTAACAGCCACACCAGTCGATAACTTTATTTGCAAAGATTTTGGCTTTGAGCAGCAGCAAGTACTTTAGTAGGAGCCAGGGCTGATTGAAGGGTCTGCCTTAATGATCTCCAGGCAGACCAGCTCCTAAAAATCAGTGGTTGGGTGGAGGCAGTGTGTGTGTTCAGTGTGGGGGTAAAACTTTGGAGAATTGAGTCTAAGAACTCTGTGGACAGTGATGACTGCAGCTTAATCTTAAGGAGAACAGGGGAGGTTATTTGAATATGAGACAACAGGGATAAGAAGGGTCACTTCATCAACAAGTCAAGTGACTAAAAGAACTAAATATCAGCAAGGAAATCACTGAATAAAATAGATCAGTTGGTGGCTGTGCAGTGTGTGAAGTAACTTGGTCGGGGTTCTTGTCAGAAAGCCACAGCAGTCTCAGACTGTTGATAAAACTGAAGGGAAAAAACAGAAAAACAAAAAATAGATAAATTATAACACTTGAGCAGAGGAGTGAGGAGGGGGCTGTCACAGTAATTTTTCACTTAAAAGGTGGCAGTTAAGTCACAGTGAACAGAAAACAAGAAAGAAATAAAAGCAGAGGAAAGCAGTGTGTTTTTGTTAACTTTAATAGTTTGTAAGAGCGAGAAGTTAGTGAGCTTGAAGAAAAGCAAGAGGGCAGGGCTCTGTCTTTGCTTCTACTCGTTTGGAGTGGAGAGTTGCATTATTACAAGGAATGGTTAAAAAATATACATATCTGCAATTACATTGCTATAGAAAAGAAAAGGAAAATAACTTAATTTTAGGAAAAAGCAGGGTGGGTGGGACAGAAAAATAAAGGAGCTGCAAGCAGACAGTGACTGCTAGAGTTCTGAATTCTCTGACTGTACTACCTTGTTTGCATATGGTGTAAAATAAAATAAAAGAGTCGGACACAGACATCTGTCAAATTGTTTTTATTAAACATTTTGTCAGTGACACAAACACGCAACCATATTATTTGGGCATTCTTACTTACTTCTCAGTCACCCTCCTCGTAAGAATATAAAAAACAAGGCCTGTTGAGGATTTTTAAAATAAAGCAGTCATGGCAAAAAACAAGTGAACATTAAAACATTTTTCATGTCTTCTGCACCTAAGAGACTATGTACTGCTGCATCAGGATCAGGGTCTTCTAAAAATTCAAATGGGAACAATGTGGTGCAGTTCTGTCCTCTGAGAAGCAGACTGTGTTGTCCGTCACTGTAGGCGGACACACAGTTGGAACCTAGTGACAGTACTAATAACAGTTGGGCATGAGAGTCTGCTGCTTGTGAACTACTCAGTAGCCAGTCCCATGTGGCCAGTATTAAACGTAATTTTCAGGGCGCTGGCTCACAATGTACAGGTGGTTGAGATATAATTCAGAAAAAATGTGATGACTTGTGCTGTGTGCATCAGCAGAAAGAAACAAAATACTCTGACTTCTGGCACTGACAATTTCAGGACAAGCACCCTGACTAGGCATGCTGACTCAGCAGATCACAGAGATGCTATGGCAGCTGAAAATATGCAGGGGGCTTTGCAGCATACATTCAGAAAAGCTATATCTGAAAAAGAACAAGCTATTCTAGTTGCCATGAAGAGTGTTTATTGGATGGCCAAAGAAAACTTGCCAGTTCATAAATATACAAGTTTAATGGAATTTTTGTCTAGTTTAGACTGTCCTTTGTTGACAAACTGTCTGTGCCAAGAATGCCTCATATTCATCAGAATCTACAGCCAATGACATCCTCAGATGCATAGCCTTTGTAATTAGGCAGGAAACAAGTAGAAAATTAGAAAATAGCCATACATCACATTAATTTGTGATGAGAGCACAGACATCACTGTCGCCAAAAACTAGTATTGTATGCAAGAGTGCTTGATCCTGAAAGTTTTGTACCATCTACTCATTTTCTAGAGAACTTACAGATCTCTGATGCCACTGGAGCAGGGATAGCTAAGAATTAAAGCAATTCCTAGCCAGGAAAAAATCAGCATGAAAAAGTAATGGGATTGGGAAGTGACAGAGCAAAAGTCATGACAGGGACTGATGAGGGAGTCACTGGGCACATGCTCGTGAAAACCCAATGCTAGTAAATATACATTGTGTTGCTCATAGGGTTGCGCTATGTAGTTCACAAGCAGCAGACTCTGTCCCTACCTAAAAGAATACCAAGAGGTGCTAACTGGTGTTTTCTACCATTTTAAAAGATCAGCCAAAGAGTTGACAAACTAAAACAAATACAAGAAATGCTGGAGGAACCAACTCTAAAAGTGAAGGAGGTCCATGATGTGAGGTGGATAGCAGTTTCAAAGCGGTTGAGACCGTTCATCACACTCTAGACTCCTTCTCACTTTTTCTGCAATGAGACTGAATGCTAGAGCAAAAGGTTATGCCTTAAAATGTCCAAATATGACTTTATAATGTCAACCTATATGCTAATGGATGTACTTGCTGTAATTACCCAGCTTAGTGTAGTGTTTCAGAAAAGAGATCTGGACATCTCGATGGTCCATGTCAATCTGGAGAAGTGCTTCTCTGATTTAGAAAAAATAAAATCTGGAACAAAGGAAAAAATGTATCTACATGAAGTGGAGAAGGATATCCAGGAAGATGAGGAGGGAAGGCTGGTGTTCAAGGGGCATCACATACTAAGGAGGCAAAACTTTTCAATCAAGGACCATTTCATTGACCATTTGGTTGCAAATTTAAAGACAGATTCCTGGGTATGACAGAAACAAGTTGGCTGCTTTTGGAGTACTGGGTCTTAGGCCTGTCAGCAGCCTTTCTAAAAGCGATCTTGAAACCTGGGAAATGAACAAATCTAGTGCTGCTTGATCATTACGGTCAAGAGCAGAAACACAAACAGTTTGAGACAGTGGCACCACCACTTGTGGATGCAGACCACACCAAAGCAGAATGGGAACTGCTGAAGTCACTTGTTGTGAGAGAGGGATACCCGAGGGACAACATGCAAACTCTTTGGGGTTCATTAACAAATATCATAAGTCAGACTTCCCAAATCTTTTGACACTGGCTGCATTGGCATTAACTGCCCCAGTCCATACAGCAGACTGTGAGAGGGCTCAGTCCCAGAACATTGTAAAAACTAGCATGAGAAATAGACTGTCTGCTACTAGAGTCAGTGATCTGCTGACTGTTGCGGTTGAGGACCTTGCCAGGCTGAATTTGATTTTCTTTCTGCAATCAATATTTGGAGGGAAAAAACAGAAGGTTATTCCAACATGGGACTGCACTGACTGACTTATAAGTACACATAACCGAACTGTGACTGATATTTTAATTTATCCTCTTGATATCATGCTGCGGCTGGCTTATATTAAATTAATAGGATATTATAGTTAGCTGAGGAGGCTGTATGTTAGATCTGTTACTGTAAACTGCCATCAGGACTCTACTAGGGCTGTTAATGCCTGTGTATTCTTCCAAAATGATCAAATATCTCTTATCTCTTATCTCTCTCTCTCTCTCTCTCTCTCTCATAAGAGTGCAAGGGTCTGTCTGGTGCTTTTTTATTTTTGCTGGCAAAAATTCACAGTTTACCACATTGTGAACACTCCAGACACAACTACTGGATGGACACACACGACTGTGGCTGTTGCCTGAGGCCTATGATCGTCGATGCTCGGCAGTGACAGAGATATCAGTGCCTTCTCTTGTAAACTGCTATCCACCTCTGACATCATAAAATGCAATTTATTTTCTGAGTCACAAGTTACACCTCCCAGTTGATCTGCACTTCTAGTTCATCAGCTTTGCTTATGATACTGATGCGCGTTAGTTAAAATTCTTTCTGTATACAATTTTTTTTAAAGAAATGTCATGTATGACCCCACATTTTCCTAAAATGACCCACCTTTTCAGTGGTCAGTGGGTCATTGACCCACCAAATTTGGTTCCTAGAATGAACGCTGAAGGTGAGTAATTTTTTCTTTCTGTACGCCTTTCTCCCCTTCCCACTCCTGTTCAAAGTTTTGGTCAAAATACGGTCTCAACCTTGCAAGGTGATTCTGATTGCTCCAGATTGGGCCGGACAGTCCTGGTACCCCCTGTTGCTGTCCCTAGCTGTCCATCTTCCCCTCTCTCGTCCCTGGAATTACAACCTGTTAACATCCTCTCAGGGAAGGATTTGGTACCCCAATCTTCAGTCTCTTAATCTCAAGGCATGGCTCTTGAAGAGTTGGTTTGCAGATCTGCATCTTTCCCAAGGGGTTCTGGGTATCCTCAAGGCTTCTCAAAGCCCTCCACCAGAAAGGCTTATAACTCCAAATGGAAGAGATTCAGCATTTGGTGTTCTAAAGCATGTTTCTCCAGAAGCTGCTGAATTGCCTATGGTTCTGGATTAAATGGTCCACCTTATTGGCTCAGGGCCTCAGACCAGCTACTCTCAAGGTACACTTGTCAGCTGTTTCTCATGCTTTTGTCTGTGGGAAGTCTTCCTCACTATCTTCCCATTCTGTGTTCTGTAAATTTTTTTAAAGGATTGCTTCTCACCAATCCTCCTTTTACAGACCCTGCCCTGCCTGGGATTTGAATGTTGCGCATTGCTCAATTCATGCAATCCCCTTTGAGCCTGTGTCTTCAGCAAAGCTTAAGTACTTGACTTGGAAAACTGTGTTCCTGGTAGCCATTACTTCTGCCAGGTGTATCAGTGAATTGCAAGCTCTGTCAGTGGAACCTGATTTTCTCATTTCACAGGGATAAAGTGGTTCTTAGAACCAGTAGAAGGTTCTTGCCTAATGTGGTTTCAGACTTCCATTTAAACCAGTCTGTCTCTTCCTGTTTTCTTCACTGATCATTCTTCCTCAGGAGAGAGGAGGCTACACAGTTTGCATGTTAAAAGAGCCCTTAGTTACTACATAGAGCGTACCAAAGGTCACAGGTTTGACTCCCTCCAGTTGTTCCTCACTTATGGAGAAGTTGGAAAGGGCAAACCTGCCACCAAAAGATCTGTTGCCAGGTGGAGTGTGTCTTGTATACAATTCTGTAATGAAAAACTGTGAAAACTCCACACTCAGGCCTGAGGGCTCATTCCACAAGAGGTACAGCTGCTTCCCTGGCTGCTGCCAGGGATTTCCCTCTCTTAGAAATTTGTCAAACAGCCACCTTGAAAACAGTCCATACCTTACCAAGCATTACTGTCTGGATATCCAGGCTAGGAGTGATGCTCGGTTTGGCACAACAGTACTTCAGAGCCTATTCCCAAAGTAGATTCTATCCCTCCTCCTTGGAGGTACTGTAGGTAGTCTGCAGTTGTCAGAATACAGCAAGACTTCATGTTCTTTGAAGAAAAATTACTCACCTTAGTAATTATGTTTCTTCTAATGGAGTCTTGCTGTATTCTGACCTCCCTCTCCCTCCCTCCCTCTCAGAACCTGTTTTTGGGAAGTGGGTGGGCAGGTGCAGTGTTGCACCCCAGGGGTATTTTTGCTTGTCCCTCCTCCTTTTTGTTTGGGTGCCGATTTATTATTATTATTTGTAGTAGACTGGTTTTGGGTTTCCGAATTGAGTCTTCCTGGGAAAAACTTTTTCAGCCAGTTGGCTAGTAGGAATTTTACAATTTCCACATAGAATTTTTAGTTAGTTGGGCTCGTAAGAATCTGACTGTTTAAGTTCAAAACACTCCAGATAGAGACTTCAACCGAGCTCGAGCTCAGCATTCTATGCCCTGCATAGAAAGTTAACTCTTTGTTCTCGGGGCAGTTCAAGGTTGGGAATCACTGCAATTGTCAGAATACAGCAAGACTGCATTAGAAAAACGTAATTACTGAGGTGAGTAATTTTTTCGTTTGCCTCCAGGGAGAATGCAAAGCTGAGGCTGTTCTGCCCCACCCCTCCAAGCAGGGCTCGCTGCAGGAGGATGCCTTCTTGAGGCTTTGTACCCCAGGCCTCTTCTGTGCCTTTCCTCCACTTCCCTTGATCCGCAAGATGCTGCTCAAGGTTGGGCAGGACAAGGCACGGGTGATCCTGGTGGCTCTGAACTGGCCATGCCAGTTTTGATACCCCAATCCCCTCAGCCTCAGCAACAGGCTTCAAAGGCGTCTACCACTCTGCCCAGACCTGCTCTCCATCAATTGGGGAAGTGTACTCCACCCGGACCTTCAGTCCCTGCACCTGACAGCCTGGTTCCTGGCGGCTAGAGTTCCAGGTTTGGGTCTCTGAAGATGTCCTCACAGTGGCGGAGGCATCTAGAAAGGAATCTACCAGAAAATGCTATACCTTCAAATGGAAGAGATTCTCCATTTGGTGTCCGGGTAAAGGGCTGGACCCCTTGACCTGTCCAGTGGCCAGCATTTGGGACTACCTGTGGTCCCTCTCCAAAGGGGCCTTCGGTCAACTACCCTCAAGGTGCACCTGACAGCCATCTCTGCTTTCTGGGCGTGGGCTGGTCAGCAGTCGCCGCAGGAGAAGGTGGTCTGGTTCTTTTCCAAAGGCTTATATCACATTTCTCCTGAACCACCACGACCGTGGGACTTGTTGCTGGTTTGGCAGAACTGATGAGCAAGCAGTTCGAACCGATGCACAGGTGTGATATGTCTCACCTTTAAGTGGAGAAGACTGCACCTTCTTGGTGGCTGTCGCATCAGCCAGAAGGATTGGGAGCTCAGGTGCTTTAAGTGGAGTCTCCTTACTTGGTCTTCCACAGGGACAAGGTTGTGTCGGACTGTCACCTTAATCAGGTGATTACTCTTCTAGTGTTCTTCCCGAATCACACCTCAGAGGCTGATCACGTGCTCCATACTGTGGACCTGAGGTGAACACTCGCTTATTACAAAGGGCGCATGGCTGGAGTTCGGGGAAAAGTTTGCCAGCTGACTGTCACCTACGCTGAAGCCGCACCTGCAGACCTGCAGCCAAGCGAACGATTGGCAGGTGGATCACTTTCTGCATTGATCTCTGCTATAGGTTGGTGGGTCGGGAGCCTCCTGGTAGGCTAAGGGCTCATTCCACTTGTCATACTGCTGCATCGGTGTCTGCTTCTAGGGACGTCCCTATCCAGGAAATCTACAGAAGGTCAAAAGGTTGTACTCGCTAGAAATCCCCAATTATGGCACAGACAACAAATTGCAAGTAAAAACGTGTGTAATTTATTGTGCCAAACTAATAGCAAAATACTGTTTAAGTTGTTGCAGAAAGCCCTGCGTTTCAACCAACAGGTCTTCCTTAGGGGGCACTTTCTGGAATGAAATGAACAACTAAATCGCCCCAACATTACTGATGTCATACATCACATGATTAACAAAACTTGTTAGTACCACATCATAGACACCTCACTTGTCTGAGTAGCAAATAAATTCAGCTGTTAAAGGCTAACATTCAAAGGATACACGTCATTCACTCTACAGTAAATGAATAAGCAAATGCTTCATAATTAAACCATATACAAAATGCCAAATTCATTGATGATTTTTAAAAAAACACCTTTTATGCATACACATATTTGCTAACGTACTGTTACTAAATGTTCAGTAATACATTTGAATGTGTCATATATTTCAAAACATTAGTGCAAAATTCATATATTATTCTTAATCAGTTATCATTTTAAGAAAACTAGTGATCTTGATTAAGGGTTAGGGAAGTGAGGTAGCACAACACTTGTCAGCCTGACCTGACTGGAAGTGAGTTTTATGATCTATATATTTGAGATTGTATAAAGGCACATTGGGATTTGTGCTCAAAGGTGTAAGCAGGTTAGGCGTAAAAATAAATATGGAGCCAAATCCAAACAACAAACAAGCAGCATGGAAGCAGGTATATACCTGTGCTCACCCAGGTATCAAAACACCACAGCACCTATTAGAAAAAGAAAGGAAAATGGGAATTTTTCTCATTAAGGATTGGCTATCAAAACTAAAATATATACACACCATTCCTTATTTGTCTGCTGGATTGGTACAAAATTTACAAACAAGGTTTAATGTCAGTCTCGTTATTTAAGCCTATGGGATTAAGGCTGTGTAAATTAAAAATCCAAAATGTTTCCTCTTGAAGCAGGTTGTTTAATGTATTGCCTCCTCTTTTGCCAAGATTTACTTGCTCGATACCCATGAAATGTAAAGTTTCCAGATTAATGTTGTGGTCAGACCAAAAATGCTCCGCTGCAGGATTTGTGAGGTCCATATTTCTCATGTCCCTCACAAGTTCCTGTATGCGTTGTTTGAGTGCCCTGGTTGTACGTCCCATATATAACTTATTACATCCACACCATATGACATACACAATGTAAGTAGACATGCAGGTAATAAACTGTTTGATTTTTACAATTTTTGAACAACCACCCAGTGAAAATTGATCATTCAAAATACAACATTTACAGATACTGCAGTTACCACACCAGAACATTCTGAGTGGTTTGATGGGAAGACAAGTAGTTTGTCTGGGGTCTATTCTATGAACGTGCTTGAGACTAGTTTATCCTTGGTGTCATGCCTCGTTTGAAGGTGACTCTTGGTTTGTCACCACTGATTTCAGTAAGTGTCTTCTCATTGTGTAATATAGGCCAGTATTTACAGACAATCCCACGTACCCCTGCCAGCCAGGCCATTAAATTCAGTACTAAATGTAAGTACATTCTGTTCTGTGATGTTATGCCCCCTAGATGTCAATAAATCAGTACGATGTAGTGCTCTTGCTCTTTTAAGCGAGTCATCCAAGATTTTCACTTTATATCCTTGTTCAAGGAACGTATTTCTCAGCTCCATAGATTGAGTTTCAAACTCGCTGTCAAGAGCACAATTACGTCTTGGTGTAAAAACTGCCCATAAAGTATTGAATTTTTCAGACTATTTGGGTATGAACTGCTTGCATGCAATAAACTATTTGTTGCTGTAGGTTTACGGTATGCCTTGCTGATGACACTGTTATCGGGTGCAACTGATAGTGTGATGTCCACTTTTCCACTTGGAAACAGAAGCAGGAGGCTGTTCAGGACATAGGTTTTGTTTTATCTTCTGTTTTAACTGTAATATTTGAATAGTTTTGTACTTGAAGTTAGTTCTGTGTGTTAAAAATTACTACTTTGAGTTAGAACTGTTACTTGGGCTGTGATATTGTAACTGTTGGGGCTTGGGAACACTTGTTTGGCAGTGATAATTGGAGTGAAATTTAAATGTGATGTTTGCCTGGTGTTGGTAGAGCCCTCCCAGCCACCCTGTTTTGTAGGCTTTCTTAAATACTGAAAAGCCACTGGGGGTTGGGATTGAAGGGCTGTGCATTTCTGTTTGGGACTGAAATTCGAAGCAACAGGAACTGGTGGGTCTGTGACATCATACGGTACCTGATGTCTGCATACACACGCTGGATTGTATGTGTTTGTGAGACTTGGGAACTTTGTTGGTGGGGTTGAAATTGGGTTTGTAAATAACTGCAGTCAGTATAGAGAGAGACTGATTTCCAGGGGGAAGGGACTGAGAAGAAGGGTGTGTGCCATTATAAACAGAGAGGGACAAACAGGGTGACCATATTCCACCATGGCAGGCATCTTTGGAAGGGTTGTAGGCTGCACAAGCTGTGGGATGACAATAATTCTCAATTGGGCTTGAGAGGGGAGGCTGCCCACTCTGTAGACAGCTGTCTTGTATCAGGAGTGAAGTATATTGGTTAAGAAGTAAACTGGGGGAGTTGGGTGGGGTGTCCAAGGATAAGGGGTGTGGATATGGGCAGCAGAAGGGTGGGGCTGAGGGGAGGCTGGGGCAGCACTCAGAAACTACAGGAAGTTATGTTACAGAAAGCAGGAAGGGAGATATTGGGGCCAGAGGACCCTTAGATAGGGATGTTGATGCTAAGGGGAAAGCATACGGGGTAAACATTCCGAATATAAAGAGAGTGGAGGGGGAAGAGTCAGGAGGGGCTGTTGTGGGGAAGCCTAGAAGAACAGACATTGAGAAGGGAGGGGCTGTTGTGGGGAAGCCTAAAAGAGCAGACTGTGGGAAGGGAGCTCCTAAGGAGAACAGAGCAAGAGGGGAGGAAGAGGGGAAGTTTAGAGGGGCAGGGGGGAAACTCTGGTTCTAGGGACATGGATATGTTGTTCATCCACACTCATTGGCAGTATCCTTGCCGCTTTAAATCTTGCCGGAAGGTCTTCAAGCTTGCTCCTCCCACCCACCCGGGTGGTATAACTCTCGGCTCCGCCCCATGACGCCAGATCTTCCTTACCGCTTGGAAGCTCAGGTTCCCTCCTTAACGCTCTGCGTTTGTCGACTGGTTCCTATTTCTCCGTTTGCGGATTTAAAAATAAAATTTTGCAAAAAGACTTCAGTCTTCTATCCCTCGCGCTACGATGGACAAATCGACTCCGGTTCGGAGATGCCCATGCGGTGAAAGATGTCTCAGACGGATCCACACTCCACGTGTGTCTACTGTTAGGCCTTGAGCACGACCCGCGGGCTTGCGACCTGTGCTCATCTTTCTCGGCCTCGTCCTCGAAGACCGTGCTGCCCGGTGCAGCTGGGCACGTCCCGAGCGTTTCCTCGGTGAAGTCAGGAGGCCCGGTTGGCCCGGTGTCAGCGGCGTATTTCAGCGGATCAGCTCGGCGGATGGTCGCCCTCGAAGAGGAGCGGCGCGGGCCGTATCTTCCTCGGCGCGGCATTTATCCGCTCTCTGGGTTCTTCCTACGGCTTCTTTTAAGGAGCTTTGTCTGTCCCTCTCCACTAAGGAGAAGGGCCTCGTCTGCTGGACCTTATTCTCGGTCCAAAAAGAGGACAGGGTAGAGTCCCTCTGTCGACGCTCTTGGAGCGGAAGGTCCCTCTCTCGGGCCGCCGACCGCCGGCTTCGTCGACCGCTCGGCTCGCCACTGGCCTCACGGTGTCCCCGTCAGGTCAGTTGACCGAGACTCCACCGATGAAGTCGAGATTTTCTCGACCCATTGAATGAGGCTGTCGCCTTTAGCAGCGAGATTCCCCTCTCCCGGTTCCCCGGGAGGAGTTGAGGATCCGTGGGCTCGCCTGTGCCTCCGGTTCGGAGCCCTCGGATGGACCATCCGAGCGAAGGAGTGCAGGTTCGGCCGACACCTCCCGCACCGACCTCGGAAATTCCGGGACTCTGGTCTCAGTCTCGGACCTCTTGCGGTCAGCCGATCCCACCGTCATGGCGGTCTCGGTCTCGGCTTGCCCAGCGTGGCGGTCGCCGCTCGTCCTCCCTCCTCCTCGGATGAGGAGGCTTCGGCGTAGTACGTCGGCGATGCGAGACCTTATGTTTAACAGCTCCTCCTGGCCGGGAATAAGCCGACTCCGTCGCCTTCCCGGCCATTAAGTAGCTGTCACGGGCAGCCGACACAACCCCTCGACTTATCCGAGGAGCCTATACCCAGGCCGGTTGTTCGGCCAAAACCAGCTGCTCCACCGATTCCGGTGGAACCTCCGCCTCCACAGCCACCAATTGGGGCTCCGACCAAGGATTCTCGGTCGGCTAAGGGTCTACCCGCCGGCTGTCAGTTACCCTCACTCCCGACCGACCTCGGCAGGTGAAGGGTGGCTCAGGCCAGAGGCAGCTCTTGAGGACTCTTCCGAGTCGAAGATGATTCCTCCTTCTTCTCCAGCGACTGGACTTGGAGTCTTCAGGAGGTCAGTCAATGGGCGATAGCCCGTCGTCCTTCCTAGGACTGCTCGGCTCATCTCGGAGTCTACGGGATGGAGCTCGAACCCGTTCCAAGCGGGCCAGGTATCCCCTCACGGAGATTCTGGACGAGGATTCTCCGGCGGAGGCCTTTCCGGTGGCGAGGCCATAGTGGGTCCGGCACTGGAACTTGGCAGCGCCTGCTTCCTGCCCTGCGCCTTCGGCCAGGATGGCCAGGAAGTATGCGGTCCCTACGGTTCCTTGTCCGGTTTTGAACACCCTCTGCTGAGGGTTGGTTACTGACAGCGTTTCCGGTAGCGCCCGCGCCAGGATGTGGACAAACCTCCTGACAAGAGGTCAAGAAATTGGACTATGTCGAGGCGAAAAGTCTACGCTGCGTCCTCTCTCGGCCTTCGTCAGGCCAGTTCGGCCGTCCTCATGGCACATTTTCCCATGCCTGTTGGGCTCCTGGATGAGTCATCCTCATCTTCCCGCCGATCTGCAGACTACGGTTAAGCAGAGTGCGGGACCAGGGCAGGGCAGTGGCCAAACAGCAGCTCCAGACTGCTTTGGATATAGGGGACTCATGTGCCAGATCGGTGGCGGCCGCGGTGGCTATCGTCGGCGGGCTTGGCTGAGGATATCCACCTTTCCGGATACCCAGCACAAGTTGGCGGATGTTCCTTTTGGGACTGACCTCTTGACCCTGGGGTGGAAGGTCACCTGCAGAGGATCGAGAAGTCCAATGCCACCTTGGACTCTGTCTCTTCCGCTCAGAAGGACAAAGGCACGCAAACCACAGCCTAAGCCCTTTTCGTCCTTCTGTGCCCCCGGCGAGCCCGGCCCAGCAACGTCAGGGCCAGCAGGCTCGGCCTTGGCATCCCAAACCCAAGCCGCCGGCTTCCTCTAACAGGAGGCAGGGAGGAAAGGGCCCAGGAGGTCCCTCGGCCGGTCCCTCCTCCAAGCCTGCCCAGTGGCGGGCTGAGGGTGTCGCCCCATCCCGTCACCTTACCCTAGGTCCCCGTGGAAGGCGGCTCAGCACTTCCGTTCCGCCTGGTCGCTGTTACCACGGACAGGTGGGTCTTGAAGGTGGTGGGAAGAGGCCTGCCTCTGGAATTCGAGCAGGCACCACCCTTCAGAGCCGTCGCCCTCGGAGACCGGGATCCCAGCCTCACTGGCGGCTCGTCGAGCCGACATCGCTCCTCCTCCAGAAGGAGGTGGTAAGAGGTGGTGGACCCTCCTTCAGACCCAGGGTTTGTGTCCAGGTACTTCCTGGTTCGAAGCGGACGGGGGCTGGCGCCCCATTCTCAGACCTACGACCTAAACAAGTTCCTAAGGTCTCGAACCTTCAGGATGGTCACTCTGGCTCAGATAATACCATCCTTGGGCAGCGTGTGGTTCTGCTCTCTGGACTTGCAGGGCCGCGTTTTTCACGTCCCTATCCGTCCGTCTCACCAGAGATTCCTTCGCTTCGGCGGAAGGATCCCTCTTGAGTTCAAGCCATGCCCTTATTTCGTCTCCAGCTCCCAGGGTCTTCACCAAATGCATGGCAGTGGTGACAGCATTCCTCTTGGCGCCGAGGGTCGGTGCCCTTACCTGGACGACTGGCTGATAGCAGCTCCCTCCAGGAAGGAGGCGGAGTGGTCCAGAGATCTGGCCCTCCAGGTCTGCTCTCAACTGGGCCTCCTTATCAGCGAGGCCAAGTGGAACTCGAGCGAAGCAGGTGATTCTATTCATCGGGCGCAGCTCGACTCTCTTCGAGCCAGGCGGCTCGCCGGACAGGGCCGAGGTTCTTTCCTCCTTTGCCCGATCATTTCTGGTTGGGCAATTCGCCCTGCCGGGACTTCCTCGCCTCCTGGGTCTCATGGCGGCCTGCACCAGCGTGGTCCGTTGGGCCCGCTGGAACATGCGTCCCCTTCAGTGGGGACTGGCCAGCCAGTGGTCACAACGCTGCGATCCCTTGGACCAGCTTGTGTCGGTGACACAGGGGATGTGGAACGCTCTCCAGTGGTGGACCGTTCCAGATCATTTGCAGGAGGGCTCGTCCGCCCGAGCCGACGGTCTCTATCGACCGATGCCTCTCTGATGGGTTGGGGTGCCCATCTGGGGAACACCGGGCTCATGGCCTCTGGTCCCCGGGAGTCCCGATGCCACATCAACCTGCTGGAGCTCCGAGCGTCCGCCTAGCTCTCACCGCTTTGCTCCGCTTCCTCCGGGTCAAGTGGTCCGAGTCCAGACGGACAATACCACGACCATGTACTATCTGAACCGCCAGGGCGGGACGCGCTCCATGCTTCTATGCAAGGAAGCTCTCCGCATTTGGTCACTGGCGCAGCCTGGAGGCGGATCTCCTAGCCATTCACGTGGCAGGAGCCTCCAACACCCTGGCCGATGCCCTGAGCCGGATAGGGGCTGCATCCCACGAGTGGTCTCTCCTGCCGGAGGTAGTACAGCATCTGTTCTCCTTTGGGGCACCCTCAGGTGGACCTGTTTGCCTCCATGGAGAACGCGAGCTGAGTCTGTTCGTGCCGCCCCTCAGCAGGGCTCGCTGCAGGGGATGCCTTCGAGGCAATGGACCCCGGGCCTCTTTACGCCTTTCCCCATTTCCTTGATCCACAAGGTGCTTCTCAAGGCGAGGAGGGACAAGGCGCAGGTGATTCTGATAGCCCCAGACTGGCCTCGCCAGTTCTGGTACCCAGATCTCCTCAGTCTCAGCTCCAGGACTCCCGGCAGCTTCCAGCTCGCCCGGACCTGCTCTCAGTCAATCAGGGAAGGTGTTCCATCCGGACCTTCAATCCCTGCACCTGACGGCCTGGTTCCTGAGCTGCTAGAGTTCCAGGCCTTGGGTCTTTCCGACGAGGTCCTCAATGTAGTTGAGGCGTCCGTATGAGTCGACCAGAAAATGCTATGCCTTCAAATGGAAAAGGTTTTCATTTGGTGTCAGGGCAAGGGCTTGGACCCTTCCTCCTGTTCCTTGGCAAGCATCTTGGACTATTTATGGTCCTTTCTAGTCAAGGGCTTAGGTCGACGACCTAGGGTGCACCTGGCAGCCATCTCTGCTTACCGGTGCGGGCCGGAAGCAGTCGGTGGCGAGGAGAAGGTGGTCTGGCGCTTTTCAAAGGCCTTGATCACATTTCCTCCAGTGCGGGAACCCCACCTCCGTGGGATCTACTGCTGGTACTGGCAAAGCTCATGGGCAAGCCATTCGAACCTATGCACAGGTGTGCTCTCTCTCACCTGTCGTGGAAGACCGCCTTCTTGGTGGCTATCACGCCAGCCAGAAGGATGGGAGAGCTCCAGGCGCTTCCATCGAGTCTCCTTACCTGGTCTTCCACAGGGACAAGGTTGTCCTGCGCCTCACCAAATTCCTTCCGAAGGTGGTGTCGAGTTTCACCTTAACCAGGTGTTGACTCTGCCGGTGTTCTACCCCAATCACACCCGGAGGCCGAATATAGGCTCCATACTCTGGACCCTAGAAGGGCGCCGCTATTATAAGGAGCGCACGGCTGAAATTGGGGAGGTTCGCCAGCTGTTTGTCACCCACGCTGAAGCCGCATCTGGCAGACCTGCAGCCAAGTGGACGATAAGCAGGTGGGTAACCTCCTGCATAGATCTCTGCTATAAGTTGGCGGGCATGGAGCCTCCCAGAGGATAAGAGCTCATTCTACCCGCCATACTGCTGCAACGGTGGCTGCTTCCAGGGACGCCCCTATCCAGGAAATCTGCAGGGCTGCTACCTGGAAGTCAGCAAACACCTTCATTACCCACTACCACATCGACCTTGAGTCACGCTGGGATGCTGGTTTTGGGGCCTCGGTTCTCCAGTCTCTTTCCCAAGTAAGTATATGGGGTGCGTGCTCTGCCTCCTCCTCCCGGAGAACTGCTAGAGTCTGCCAATGAGTGTGGATGAACAACATATCCATGTCCTAGATGAGGTTACTCACCTGTAACAGGAGTTCTAGGAATGGTATATGTTGTTCATCCACACCACCCGACTCCTCCCGGCCGACGCACAACCCGAGCTTCCAGCGGCCAGATCTTGAGGCCATGGGGCGAGCCGTGAGTTATACCACCCGGGTGGGTGGGAGGAGCAAGCTTGAAGACCTTCCGGCAAGATTTAAAGCGGCAAGGATACTGCCAATGAGTGTGGATGAACAACATATACCATTCCTAGAACTCCTGTTACAGGTGAGTAACCTGTATTTACTTGATGGAGGTTGGCATAGAGTGTTACAATACATTTGAGCTACTAAGCAACCTAGAGGGGGAGGAAGAGGTTGGTGGAAATGAGGAAACTGATACAGTGGCTGGGGGGAGGGAGTCGGATACCCATAGGGAGGGCCCCTGGTGTTCTGCGTCGAATTTTCTGATTTCATGCAGGGCTGCTTGACTTCATGGCAGCATTTTCTGATTTCGCGTGCATGATTTATTCATTTCTCTGGCAGAATGCAGTCCTGTCATTGGCTAAATATGTTGTGAATGTCATCGATGACAATATATGCTGAGCATAGAGGAGGGGTTCAGGATAAACGAAGCTGGGAAAGAAAGCCTGACACTATGAAAACAGTATATTTATATGAAAATTCACCAAAACAATTAATTATGCGGACTATATATATTCTGCGGCATGATGCAAATTCCACAACCGCAGAACTCAAGAGAATTCAGGGCCTTGCCCATAGGGCATCACAGACCGGCAATGGAAAGGATAGAAATAGTCCCAAAGGGAGAAGGAGAAACATAAATGTTAAGCAGATGGGGAGATGTAACATACTGCAGAAATGAGAGAGGAGAGCACGACTGGAGAAAACTGGGAGACAAGGAGGTGGGGAGGGGCTCCTTCAGCAGGGGGTCTGTACCAAGGATGGGGCCCTAGGTAAGGGGACTCACAGATTGCCTGTGGAGGGTAGGGGTACTAATACAAGGGAGGGGATGGTGTGTGGGGAAGGGAAACCATCGGAGCCAGGATAAATGGTTCTGATAAGAGAGGGTTAAAGGGGACACCTATTCGGGGGTCTGAGTTATGGGCAAAATAAAAGGGAAGCAGAAAGGGAGGGTGACAAGGGGGTCTCAAATAAGGGCAGGAAGACTTTCATAGAATTGAGATCACTTAATAAAGGGGATGGGGTTGAGAGGCATAGTGGAGGTAACCATAAGGATGACTGCAGTGTTAAGGTTCTGTTACTGGGAGACTGAATGATTAGGGGTATCCAGTGGCTGGACAAGGGGTGGATGCCATAGCCAGGTGAAGGTAGTGAGTATCTCTGGGCTGACAGTGCACAGAGCAAGTTCATGGTGTAACTAACTGGTTAGGGATTGTGGAGGAAACCAGATTTCCGTGCATTTGGGAACTAATAATCTAGAGGGAATTAGCTGCTGGAAATCCAAGCAAGGTTCCAAGAACTTGCCAGAGTCTGTCGGGATAATGGATGCAACATTCCTTTTCGGAGATATTGCCAGTACCAAAGGCCACAGTAGAGAAAAATGAAGATCACAGAGGTTAATGACTGGCTCAGGAAGTGGGGTGAAGAGGGTGGGGGGTGTTGGGAAACTGGAAAGGAGTTTGGGAGGATAAGGGACTGTATGCCAGGACAGGCTTCATCTTGCCCTGTTAGGGAAGGAAATCCTTAAACAGGGGATGGCTGACTACATTCAAGAAAGGTGGGGTTTAAACTTGGGGGATAGGGAGGGCTGACAGAGCCTCTCCTCTGAATGAGGAGTAGCCTTCAAACCCAAGGGGAGGAGAAACAGACTGGGGGTGGAGGTTTCAGGAGGAGCAGAGGAGGATGGAAGTATAAGGAACCTGGATGGGGTTCGACAAAGGGGATCAGGACGGGGTGGGGGGGCGGTGTTAGTAAATGTCAGGAGCTTGGGAAACAAGTTGCCAGAGTTCCAGGCCATGCTGTTCGGGGACGGGGTGGACGTGGGGTGGTCACGAGACGGGACAACAAAAACCATGACTGGGACTTAAACGTGTTGGGGTACACTATGCTTAGGAAGGATAGAAAGGAGGGCAGAGGGGTGGAGTGGCTGTCTGTAGAGATGACATAGAAATTGCTAGGTAGAAGAGGCAGAGGGAATGTGGAGGGGTTATGGGTCACCTTACGAACCCCAGCAGGAGGTAAGGTCAAGCTGGTGTAGTATATAGGCCCCATGGGATGGGTGATGTTCTCGAGGATGGTTTGCTGGACAACATCATTTATTTATTTATTTATTTGTTGACCGGTAAGTGCTCTAGACAAATCCAACCTATTTTCAGGCACGACTCGGAGGAGGGGATACAGATGAATGCCAACTGACCTTGAACCAGATTAAGCTGTTGGTAGTATTTTAGTGAATGAGGAAATTTGCCTGGACACTGGGGAAATTCCCTACTCTTTTCAATAAGTGCCATGGGATCTTTAACATCCACCTGAACTACCACCAGTCCAGGCAGATGGGACTCGGTTTAACGTCCTCATCCGAAAGACTGCACCTCAGAAATGCAGCATCCCTCCCATGCTGCATTACAGTGTCAGTACTGGATATTAACCCAAGTGCCAAATGTGGGAACTGAACCCACAGCCCTCTGATCTCCCGCCTCAGAGGCGAGTGTGCTACCTACTGAGCCACTGACACTGCCCAGTGTGGACCAAAAGGGGAAGGAGGGGTATTGATGGGGGACCTTAATATGCCAAGTACAAACTGGGGAACCATGTTCTCTAAGGTGGCCAAGGAGCAGAGGCTGCTGGACGGCTTCCAGGATGTGTTCTTAACACAGTATCTGATGGCGCCCACAAGGGAGGTGCATGTCCTGGACGTGGTTCTGGCAGATGGGGATCTGGTAAGGGACCTGGTTGTAGAGGATCCTCTGACTGGGAGCGACCACAGTACTGTCTGGTTTCACATAAGCATGGTGGGAGGGGGGTGAGATCTAGGACACTGGCAGCGGACTTCAGGGGGGCAGACTTTGTGGGCATGGGGACTTCATGAGGCAGTCAGGACCTGCGTAAGGTGAAATGTAAGAGAGCAAGGTCACATAAACCATGCTGGTGGTCCAGTGAGGTTCAGGTAGCAGTCAGAGAAAAGACGGCCTACAAAAAAATATAAAACAACAAGAGGGGATAGGATAAGGAAATGTACCATCTTGCATCTAGAAAAGTCATCCGGATGGTGAGGGGGAAAGTCCAGTAAAGAGCAGCAGCTGGCACAGGGATACATGGAGGGAAAAGGGTTCTTCAGGTACATTGGGAAGCGGAGAAAAACTAAGGGCCATCTCAGCAGATTGAGATCAGAAGGAGGGTGGTGGAAGAGGCAAGGGACCAGGCAGAGGTATTAGTGAGTACTTCACCTCTGTGTCACTAGGGAGGAGGTGGATATCTACAAAGCAAGGCACGATGGGGATAGCAGCGGCAGTGAGTGGGATCAGGGGAGCAACAGAAATAGAGCAAGAGGGAGGAAGAGGTACCCCAGGGGTGTCACATCAGGATAAGGATAAAAATGGCAGTAAGGTGGAGGGAACGGATGATGCTATCTCCACCGAAAGGGTATGGTTAGCCCTCAAGGCCCTAAAGAAAGACAAATCTCCTGGGCCAGATGGCATTCATCCGAGAGTACTATGGGAATTTGAGGACATACTGGCTGCACCCCTGGCGGAGCTCTTCAGCAGGTCGATTGAGACAGGGAGGGTACCTAGGGATTGGCGAGAGGCACATGTGGTGCCAATCCATAAAGGGGGGTCGAGGGAAGTACCAGGTAACTATAGACCCATCAGTTTGACCTCAGTGGTGGGAAAATTAATGGAGAGTATACTAAAGGAACAATTGGGGGTGTACTTGGAGGAGGTGGGAGGCCTGGATAGTCGGCAACATGGGTTTGTGCCAGGTAGATCATGTCAAACCAATCTTGTGGAGTTCTACGAATTGGTAACATCAGAACTGGACAGGGGAAAGCCTGTGGATGTATTATTCTTGGACTTCAGCAAGGTGTTTGACTCTGTCCCCCACAGCGGTCTGGTAGAGAAACTGATGGGGTTGGGAGTAGGCCCTTTGATGGTCAGATGGATTGAAAACTGGCTAGCTGGACGCACCCAGAGAGTAGTGGTTGGTGGGGAGCCTCAACCCTAGAGAGGTCAGTAGTGGGGCACCGAGGCTCGGGTCCTGGTCTGATACTGTTTAATGCATACATATCGGACATCAGGAGGGTATAGGTGTGAAATGAGTCTCTTCGCTGATGACTCCAAAATGGGAGCAGTAGTTGAGGGGGAAGAGGGGAGGTTGGCCCTGCAAGGGGACCTGGACACCCTGGAAAGCTGGGCTCACACATGGAAATTACATTTCAATATCACCAAGTGCAGGGTGTTACATCTTGGGCGGGGAAACCCTAAACACAGGTACATCCTGGGAGGGGAGGCGCTGGAGGCCTCAACAGGGTAAAAAGACCTAGGGGTCATGGTGGATGCATGTATGAATAACTCTGAGCAGTGCAGGAGAGCAGCTACCAAGGCAAACAGGATGTTGGGATGCATCGTAAGGGGGATCACCTCTAGGAGCAGGGAAGTGATTCTGCCGCTGTACAATGGGCTGGTTAGACCACACCTTGAGTACTGTGTACAGTACTGGAGACCACACTTGAAGAGGGACATACAGCTCCTGGAGAGGGTACAGAGGAGGGCAGCTAAGATGATACGAGGACTAGGGGATTTGACATATGACGACAGACTTGAGGAGCTCTGCCTGTTTTCATTGGAGGAGAGGAGAGACGGGGGGACATGATTGAGGTCTTCAAGTACCTCAAGGGAATCAATAGGGTAAACATGGAGGGGATCTTTAGACTAAAGCAGGGAGGTATCACCAGAGGGCATGGTTTGAAGTTGGAAGGGTAAGGGGGGAAAAGAGGAGGAGGTTTTTTACTGAGAGGGTGGTGGACTCTTGGAATGCACTGCCTGGCAAGCTGGTTCAGAGATCCACAGTGGAGGGCTTCAAGAGAGGGTGGGACAGACACAGAAAGTGGAAGTATCAGATGATACTTCCACGACACAGAAAGTGGAAGTATCAGATGATGGCCTGGCCCAGGGTGGTGGGGATGGATGATAGGGGTTTCTGGAACACGGGGGGTTGTCTCAGCACCCAACTAGGGATCTGAGGTTCGAGCAGACTCGATAGACTGTGAGGCCTAATGTGCTGGCAATTAGTATGTTAGTAGGTCCAAAAAGTTAAGAATTTTGTCATCAATTGTTGCTGTGAATCTAAGGTTCAAATCGTTAAGCCATCCCACAAAGTCGTCAGCTTCCTCTCTTCTAGATACAAATGGCATCATCAAGAAAACGTGTCCAGTATGCAATGTATTGTAAAAAAGGGTTCACATTAATGTTGAAAATATGTACCCTCCTCCCACAGGCAAATAGCAGGTTGGCATAAGAGGACGCCATCGCTGCCCCCATGGCCGTACCACAACATTGCCGGAAAAAGTCCTCATTAAACATAAAATAATTATGAGGAGAGATAAATTTCAGACCCTTCGTAATGAAATCCCTGGGGATGGAGTCTCCTAATGGATATATAAGTAATGTGCACATGCATGCAAACCATCTGTATGGCATGATAGACGTACAAGCATTCCACGTGGTATACCTATCTATAGGAATCCAGGTTCCCATTTTTAAATTGGCCAGTTTTTGGAGGACATGAGTAGTATCCCTCGTACATGAGGAGGGTAGGGAGGTGACATACTGTTGTAGAAATTAGTCAAGATTGTCTATTAATGAATGCACGCCAGACACAATTGGCCGCCCGGGTGGCTCTGATAGATTTTTGTGTATTTTGGGTAGTGTATATATAGGACAAGGGTAATGGGGAAAAGGAAATCTGTTGGGCTGCTACCTGGAAATCAGCACACACCTTCATCTCCCATTACCACATTGACCTCGAGTCACGCCAGGATGCTGGTTTTGGGGCCTCAGTTCTCCAATCTCTGTTTCCTAAATAGGGGATGCTTGCCTCCCTCCTCCCAGAGAACTGCTAGGAGTCTGCCAGATAGTGTGGATAGAACATATCCACGCTTCCTGGAAACACAGGTTACTCACCTGTACAGTAGTTCTAGGAGTGGTATATGATGATCATCCACATGAACCTTCCCAGCCTCCCCTGGCTTAGGCTCACAATCTCTGCTTCCAGCAGGCAGGCTCTAGGCCATGGAGCGAGCTGAGGGATATACCACTCAGGTGGGTGGGAGGAGACAGCTTGAAGACTTTCTAGTACATCTTAAAGGAAAGGACTCTGCCAGATAGTGTGGATGAACAACATATACCACTTCTAGAACTACTGTTACAGGTGAATAACCTGTGTATATGGGTTCAGCTTGTATAGCAGTGCCAAAGCTGTAAAACGATATTAGTAGATTGAAAGGACGACAAATCAAATATAAACGGGATGTAGTAACGTCTCCCCAAAAAAAGATGAACATTGCACCTTCCTTCACCACTTTAATAATGGGTAGTCAGATATGGATGTCCCTCTTAGAAAAATGTGATTACTATGCCAGCCCAGTCAGGGACTCTGAACACAGTGCAACACAAAAATTACTGGAATGAAATTTCTTGCATTTTTTTTTTAATATAATTTATTTGCCCTGGACAGCTCATTTAAGAGGCAGTTTTCCATTGGGTCCTGCTTTATTTGATTTTAGAGTTGCATAGATTGGAGCACTGAGAAGTTACTGGTGTTGCTCAAGGTCCCACAGCTTATAGTGCCTTTAGTGGGATTTGAACCTCAACCTATTGTGTATACTGTTCTCAAACATGTATTCTAGCCGTTAAACCAAGCTGTCTTTTAAGTGAAGAAGCTTTTGAGTGTTTCATTCTGTTTATCAGGTCAGATATGAATTGTTGTATTTCAGTCAGTGTCCTGTGACAGCTGATTAAGAAAGATATGCCTGGTGGCCTGCTTAAATTCTCACTCCAGGCCCTGCTTATCGAGACCTAGTTATCACCTAATGCTCTTATCTTAAATGCCTTCCTTAGCAACACTGTACAGTTATTTTCTCGTCTGTCTTGTCCAGGGGGAGTCTGTAGTACGACCTGAATGTAAAGCTTTTACTCCTTTCATTTGTTACTTGAACTCAGGCTAACTGCTTAGTTTTCCCCTCATAAGAGGGCAACTCATTGCTGCTTTACTCATCTGGTGATGGACAGTATGGGGTTAGAGAACAGAACAGTGAACCTGGAGATCCGAGTGCAGCTACTGGCTCACTGGGTACTCTGGTGGTGCATTTTGGCTATCCAGGGTAAAGAAATGTGCCAAAGAAACCTCTGACATTATTTCCAGTATCACATATTTGTCCATTGCAAGCTCGTCACCAGCCCCCCCCATTATCTTAGTCACATTATTTTTACTTTTACTTATGCAGTTAGCATCATGTTTTCAAGATTTTTTTTCTGCACAGAGGTGATTCTAATGTTTGATATCCCAGTACTTTATCTTCTCTTCCTCTTGTTGCAGTTTTCCTTTCTATGGTGATGTAATCAAGTCATAATTATGACCATGTTGTCTGTTTCTCAACAGGTGATGGCACAATGCTGCTTGCTGCTAGTAAGGTCCTGGACCAGTCTAAACCAGTTGTCGGAGTAAACACTGACCCAGAGAGGTGAGCCATCAAATAAAGAATAGGTTGCTTTATACACCTACATCCTGCAAACCAGGGCTGCCTGTGAACATGGACACAGACAACCCTTGTTTCATACACACTGCAGTGTTAAGCTAGCTTGCTGCCCTCGGGTGGGGAAACGGTGGAGGAGGCAAGAAGTCTGAACTACTGTCCTCACGCAACATTTAGGTTTCTGTAGTTCCCTTATTAATAGTACAGCAACCACCTCACTCAAATGAGAGATTCCTTCTTTCAAAATGTGTGATAGATGAAATCTGAGAGTCAGAAACTCTCATTCATAACACGAGAGGACTGCCATTAGTGAAGAAGCGCTGACTAATGTGGAGGTCAAAATTAACTCTTCGGTCACTGTCCTACAGGTTTAGTGACTGGGAAACTCCACTGATCTACTCTCCTGCTGGGAGGTTGTGGGGGGGGGGGGGCAACTTCCCTCTGTCTTCTGTCTTTCTCCCAACCTTCTTACCTGTTGTCCTTTTCTTGTATTGCTCAATGCTGTCTCTTACCTAGGTTCTCCATATTTCCTAGGTACTCGTCGTTTTCAGTACCATGGACACGGGGGACGGAGGTGTGCACAAGTCCCTTCACAAAAGAAAGGGTCCTACAAGAGCTCGCTAAGCTCGGGGTGGACAAGGCAATAGGACCTGATGGTATACATCCCATGGTACTAAAGGAGCTAAGGGTTGAAGTAGCAGAGCGATTAACAGAGCTGTGTAGTAAGTGTTTGAGCACTGGAGAGGTCCCAGAAGACTGGAGAAGGGCTCATGTGATCCCGCTCCACAAGAGTGGCAGCAGGGAGGAGGCAGGGAACTACAGACCGGTCATTCTTACCTCAGTAGTGGGCAAGGTTTACAACAAGAAGGTCCTGTCAAACTAATTTCATAGATTTCTTTGACAGGGTAACTGGAGTGGCGCACCAAGGGGGTGCAGTTGATGTCACTTACCTTGACTTCAACAAAGTTTTCGATACTGTTCCACATAGAAGATTGATTAATAAGCTAGGTAGGCTTGGGGTGGGTCAGAGGTTGGTCAACTGGGTGGCAAGCTGGTTGGTGGGCAGAAAACAGAGTAGTGGTAAATGCTGTACAGTCAGAAGAGATGCCGGTCACATGTGAGGTACCTCAGGGATCAGTCCTGGGGCCATTCCTCTTCAGTATCTTCATCAGTGACATTGCAGATGGACTGGAGGGTAAGGTTTGTCTGTTTGCAGATGACACCAAGATCTGCAGCAGAGTAGATGATCCGGATGGGATGGGCAGAATGAGAAGAGATCTGGATAAACTGGCAAATGGTTGGAAGAGTGGCAACAGAGGTTTAACGCAAAGTGCAAGATCATGCACATAGGGAAGAAACCCTGAAGCTACCTATAGGTTGGGAGGGGGTTGCTACCATCCAGTCCATCTGCAGTGTCACTGATGAAGATATTGAAGAGGACTGATCCCTGAGGTACCTCACTTGTGACTTGCATCTCTTCTGACTTTATACCGCTTGCCACCACACACTGTTTTCTGCCCGCCAACCAGTTTGCCACCCAGTTGACCAACTTCCACCCACCCCAAGCCTACCCAGTTTATTATTCTATGTGAACAGTATCAAAGCTTTGTTGAAGTCAAGGTAGGCGACATCAACTGCACCCCCCTTGGTCCACCACTCTGGTTACCCAGTCAAAGAAATCTGACATTAGTTTGACCGGACCTTCCTTTTGTAAACCCATGCTGTCTTGGATCCTGTGCTACTATGGATTCCAGGTGTTGCACTGTCCTTTCCTTAAGGAGTGCCTCCATAATCTTGCCCACTACTGAGGTAAGACTGACTGGTCTGTAGTTCCCTGCCTCCTCTCTGCTACCACTCTTGTGGAGTGGGATCACATGAGCCCTTCTCCAGTCTTCTAGGACCTCTCCTGTGCTCAGAGACTCACTAAACAGTTCTGATAATGGCTCTGCTAGTTCCTCCCTTAGCTCCTTTAGTACCCTGGGATGTATGCCATCAGGTCCCATTGCCTTGTCCACCCTGAGCTTATCGAGCTCTTGCAGGACCCTTTCTTTTGTGAAGGGACTAGTGCTTACCTCCCTCCCCGCTGTGTCCATGGTGCTGAGCTGTGGGCCCTGCCCTACCTTCTCTTCAGTAAATGCTGAGCAGAAGTATCTATTTAGGATAGATTCTTTTACATGGTCCTCATCCTCACATGCCCCCTTATCTACTTTGATCTTAGCAATACCCCCTCTGGACTTTCTCCTTTCACTGATGTATCTATAGAAAGTCTTGTCACCTTCTTTTACTGTCTGTGCTAGTTTCCTTGGTTTGGGCTTTTGCCTGCTTTACTGCCTTCCCTGCTTCCTTTAGGGAAGTGTGGTATGTCTCCCTATCTTCATCCTGCTGTGTTCCCTTATATTTCCTGAAGGCCAGCCTTTTGGCTCTGACCTTTTCTGCTACTGTTTTTGATAACCAAAGTGGTTTCCTTCTTCTTTTGCACAAGGCAGACGTACTTACGTGGTGCTCGTGAGCTGGTTAGTAACCAACACCAGCCCCACACTTTTATCAGTTCTGTTTTTCCCACCGAAGAGTGCACACTGTGAGAACACGTCCGGTCATTGTGTTGAACTGCGTCACACTGCTTCCTTGGTTCACCACCATCTGTTCAATGTTCCTCAACATGGTGGTCGCTATTTATTTTTATTTTAGTCTTTGGTAACAGGGTATTGCCCACTAGGCACAAGTGCTTGATTTCAGGGGCCACCTGGGAGCACTAGGCAGTTAAGTGACTTGCTCAGAGTCATACAGCATGCAAGTGGAGGTTGTGAGAATCAAACCAAGGTCTGGTCTGCTGGATGTACCAAGCACGTTCACAGCTCATTACTCTAACTTCTAAACTATACTGCCAGCCCTGTTGACAGCGACTTTTTTTTCCCCTCTCTCTCTCTCTCTGAGGTGTTGCACCTTTTTCTGTTCTCTTGATGGCGCCATGTCTGGTTTCAAGGAGTGTGTTAAAAAAAAAAAAAAAAAAGACGACCCCCCCTCCCCCCGGGAAACATCACTGTCTGGGACTGGCACACACCTGTTGGACCTGCCTCAGCACCGAACACAATATAGACAGGTGTGATGCCTGTTTTTCCATGGACTGCCACACCCTTGAGATCTGCACACTTAAGTGGGATCACAAGCTCCCTATTCTACGGGGTGGCATCGCACAGGATGCCAAGGTAAGGTCCCTGAGCCCCTTCCCAGTACTTTACGCTGAGGAAGACCAAGCTGTATGCTGGGTGGGACTACACTGAAGGCGCTTTGGCATTGCGGCTCAGTGCTGCCTCAGCTCCTGGTACTCAGGCCGTGCCAGTGAGTGAGGTGGTGCCAACCACAGGCTGGGTCCCCTCGTTGTGCTGCTTTGCTGTGCTGGGAGAGGGAAGACCTCCAGAGCCAATCTCTTATGGCACCTTGAGGTGCTCTGGATATCTTCTCCCGAGTAGTCAGATGATTCGGGAGAGGATGTCAGGGCTACCCTTGGGTCTGCTGAGGACTCTGGTAATGATGGGGCCTTCGTGGGTCTGGGCCTAGGTCGGGATTGGGTATTCCTTGTTTTTTGTTGTCTGTGCGGGTTCGGGTCCTGGTGCTGCTCCTAGTCCTGGCACCATTTGTGATACCGTGGAGAGAATCTGTGCTACTCGATGCACTGTTTCTCGTACCTCTACCCTGGGGGTACAGGCCTGGAGTCGGGGCCTGGCTCAAGGGGAAGGACCAGTTCTGGTGAGGAGAGGACTTTGGAGACTAGGTTGATGGCTCAGTCCTTGCCTAGAGTAGGTGACCGCTCTGGCAGGAGATAGAGTGCCAGTTTAGAGCATTCCTTCTATGTGGAGTGAACTGATCCTGTCATTGGTGGGGATTGCGGATGCCCGTGAGGACCTGTACAACTCCACTCTCCACACCTTGGGGCTTTCCTCCCCAAGGGCACCATCCTGAGTAGTTCGCAACTCTTTGCTGTTCATTGATGGGCAAGTTTGCCAGGTCCTCCCTGTGGAGCTGTCCTTCTCCTGAGTATTGCCGCATCCCTGGCAGTGGACCTGGCCTGGTCTTTCATGACTCTCCTCCTCCTCCTAGCATTCTTAGTCCTTTCGGATCCTGTCATGGGAACAGCTCAGGACAACAGATTATGCTTTTTCCCAAATTGCACTGTTGGGCAGACCAGGCCATTTTTCAGCCTGAGGTCCCTGCACCTGCTGACTCCAGCTCCTCATCTTCTCCTCTGAGGAAGAGGGCACCTCTGTTTGTCTTTCCTCCACTGTTGTGTACACTCTGTACCAATAGTTCCTTGGATAGATGATGCAAGAGCTCAGACTGCAACATTTTTCTGGCCACAATCGTGTTAACCTGCCACTGTTATTCTTTGGTCAGTTCAGCAGAGACTCTACTGTCATACCTCTGTGGCCTTGGCCTTTCATGGAGGAATTCAGGAACACCTGGCTCCGTCCCTCTGCCCCAACTCCAATCCTGAGGGACGTCCAGTGCATGTATTGCGCTTCTGTGGAGTCTCCAGATGCCATGCTACATCCCTGTTCTGGGATTCTGCTCCTGGACACCCCTTCTGAGCATAGGTGCCTGGTGCATGAGCCCCCTCAACACACAACAACTCTGACTCTGTGGAGTTTGATGTCTGGGATAGATGGGTTTTCTCTGCAGCATATACCATGATGTGCGCCTCTGTACATCAGGCAGCTGTGGCAGGCGCCTGTGGACAACGTTAGGTCATCTCCTAGCATCACTGCTAGATTACAAGGGAAGCAGGCAAGCCATTTGCCTTTCCTCTCAAGGCCTGGAGCCAGTGAAGCACCAAGTGAGGGCTTCTTATGACGACACAGTAGCTTCCTGGCTGGTGGGAACCGCAGTCTACATTCGGCAGATGGCATGGCTTCGTCTTTCCAGGTTGGCACACCTGGCCCGGCATATGGTGCTTAGTTTGCATTTCCAAGGGACTCGCTTCTTCTCCTGCAGAGTCACGTGTGAGCTGTCTGGGCACCTTCCTGCTCCCAGGCCATGGGAGCCTCCACTTACCCCTGACCAGTTCTGGGTCCTGCCAGACCTATGAGGAGTCCCTGCCCTTATGTGGTTAGCCCCAATAGAGGGCTGAGGGATCAACTGTAACCCCTAGGCAGCGTTATTCTAAGGGCTGCTACCCCTGCCTGTATATGCTACAGCAGGTTAAGGCCTGAGTGCTCTACAAGGTGCCTCCATCCAGAGAAATGGTACTGGGATAGCTTATCTGCTCTGGTATAGTCCTCTGGGAAGCTATAACCATCCACCAACCCTCCTAGTGGCCTAGTATATAACACCATGGTAAATTCATAATCAACAGGAAGCAGTAATAATGTGCTCACACCTACTCACTTCCCACCAGGGCTGGCCCTGCAGCAACTGCCCTGGAGACCCTCTGGAAAATAAAGTTAGCAATGCAGCAGTACAGTCTTAATACTGTTACCCAACTAATAATATGCACACTAGTCTGGTTATTTGGGGGCAGTGAACAAGGGAGAGCCATGAATCTAGGGAAACTATTAGCTATCTGAATTTGTTCAGTGATTGTATGCACTCTTAGTCATCACTTGACAGTCATACAGCACTGGATACCCACGATGGTAAGCCTGGCTAGCCAGAGGCATTGCTCGGGGGTTGCCGGCGCTGCAGCTGATGTTGGGGCCCTTGATGGAAGGAAAAGCAGTTAACATGCAAAACACCCAAATTATTTGTAATCATGCTGGTTGTCTCAGTCCTTTGCAAAACCCAGTAAATGAATACAATTAGAAGGTACTACAATGATTTAAGCTTTTGTTGCAGGGAGCTACCCTGATTTGTACTCACACTGCCAGGAATCTGCAGTAGAGCAGGTGCTATGGAGACCTCATGGTGATGACCGGGAAGCTTGGGGAAAATGGGGCTGACTCAACACACCTCCTCTTTTCGACCTTTCCTCCAGGTGGTCACAACCTGCGTGTTGTTGCTGCACAGGGGCTGGATCCCCGAGCTGGTCTCTCACCATGACAGTCTCTGGTAATGGAGTAGTGGCCTAGGCCAAAGTGGCAGGGCCCAGGCAGGATGAGCAGTCTGGCAAGGTTCGTGATGATCTGCTGGTGAAGCTTCCAACTGGCGTAACAGATTCTTTCATGGGGAACCAAATCTCGACCCACGAAACACATTCAACACATTTAAATCAATAACTACTTCTGAAAACAGTCAGGATTCAGTCCGGTTGCAAATCAACAACTTTACTGCACAAACCTTTCAATCTGAGTATATTTCACACAGAAACTGGGCCGATCGCTTCAGGAGCAAGTCTTAAGTCCAAATCGCAAGTTGCAGTAGCAAACTACTACTGCTCTTCTGCTACAGTTCCAGGCTGGACTCAGACAAGTCCAGCCTCTGCAATCAGGCAGTTCAATGCAAGAGAAAGTGACAGGAAGGCAAGTTGAGCTCTTCCTGCTAATTCCCCACGCCCTTCTGGGAGCAGCTGCTTCAAGCTTGAGCTATTCACACGCCAACTCCAACGCTAACTGATCCACTGTCTCATGGCACACAGGGCATTTCCCTGGTCAATCCAAAGGCTCGCGTTGGCTGCAGGAGCTGTCAGTCAGTTTCGCTCCTCCAGGTCAATTTGGGCGCCAACTGAATAAAACTACAAGACTACAGAATTTCCTTCCCACAAGACCCCTGGAGACAGGATCCATTTTAGGTCCCCAGTGGTTCTATTAGTCCAGTTACTGGACGTCCCAGACCTAACATGGTGGCTCCCACCCAAATGATCGATCTGCAAATGAAGCAGGTTAGGCAAACTTCTCTGTTTCAAATATTACAAAGTACAAACAGTAAATAAGCACAGTTCCTGTATAGGCTCCCTCTGCGCAAGTAGCGACTGCAGAATGGAGTAAAACAGAGTGCTCTCTGACTGCTCATAAGCCCTAAATCGCTTGGACCCAGCACAGACCAATTTCTAAACACAGCTTAGCTATTCTCTTAAAGGGACAGGGTCAGAGGCTCAATATGGCACTCTCACGCAAAGACGCAGAACTACAAGACATTTCTTCCCTCTGCCCTAGCCAGCCCCCCCACCACCATTTTATGTTTAAAAAAAAAAAGGGGGGGGTAAGGAAGTAAGACTCATTTTGGGGCTCCATTCCCTTTCCTCCAAATTAAAACAAGCAAACAAACAAAAAATCCTCCTCCTCCTCATGTCTGTCCGTGAGTTACTTCTCTTAGCTTGCAGGTTTACCCCCATTGTCAATCATGTAGGTTGCACAGTTTATTTAATTGCTCTTAGGTTCAGCCAACCTCTTACCCTTGTAGCTGCTAAGGCTGTTGTCCTGTAGGATAAGATGTGGGAGCACTTTCAGGCTCTTTTGCTCTTAGGGGGAGTGGCAAGAGGGGACCTCTTTCCTCTTTCTCTTTTCTTTCCTTTCCTTCTTCTGCTATACGTGTACCATGGTACAGCAGCTTATGCATTCCTCATACTATATCCTGTGCTATTTCTTAGCTTTCTATGGTCCTTTACCAGGGCTGCTGCCTTTGCCTCCATCAATCAGATGGCTTGTAGACTGTGGCTCCTGCCCTTTTTTTTTACCCACTGTCTTGTACCCTTAGGCCCACTTATTTGTTCCCTGTATTGGTAGTTGGGTTTTATTCTTTTTATGATTGTGCATCTAATATCCTTTTCGAATCCCTTTGGGCTATATTTCTTAGTCCCTCTTTCTCTCTCTGCTGGTGAACAGAATTGAGGAAGGTGGGGGGGGTGGGTGCAGTGTCAGTTCCTGACCAACCCTCGAGCACCACGTCAGTACGTTTGCCTCATGGCTGGTGCCGGCTCCAGCGTTGTAAAAAGAATTCAATAAAATTTGGTATGTCAGAAACTGCCAGCTACTTTGGAGCCCTGTGTATTTCGTGAGAAACTAAATATATATTGGATATGCCATGGCTGACTAAAATATAGAGGATAATGTATGGTCTGCTATCCACAATAAGCGCTCAGAAGTCACCGAGAGGTTGCCATGGCAACCATGCAAAGCTTGAGAGGTTTTGGTTACTGTGGCAACCTCGAGATGGCTACTCACGTTTGTTGTGGATAGCAGACCATACATTGTCTTTTATAGTGTATGGTCCACTATGTACAAGAAAAAAAACGAGTCTGTGTGCCTTAAAATGTCGCTCACTTTTTCAGCGCTGCTGTTTTTCAGGGTCAGCTCTCACTGCCGCAGTCATTTTAGTAAGAGCGGACGTTTGTGTAATGCACATGCGCAAAGATGTTCTTAGTTCTGCTGCAGTAGCTATGTATCTAGTGCAGCAAAACAAGCATGATGACATAGCTGCTGCAGCACAACAGCGTTGTTGTAGGTATGGATTTCTACCTAGAACATGATACCATACGCTATATTACATTTATTTTTATCTGCAGGTTTTGATCTATATGACTTCACGAGAGGGAGAGCCACGAGTGAGATCTATAGAGGTCAAACCATGCAGATAAAAATAAATGTGATATTTTTAGCCAGTCCATGGCGTATGTCATTGATACAATAACAGTGCCTCTCTGGCAAGATCAGCTCTTTCAATGATGATTTTGCTCTTTCTGTTTTATTTCACTGCTTTGTTTTAACTTCAGCAGATGCGATTGTGATGTCATCAGTCACTGTTCAAGCTTTTCTCCCATTGGTTAAGAGCTCCTTCATCTTTGTGACTAGCCTAAAGTGTAAATAAATGCTGAAGACCCACCTAAGATTGAAATTAATCATTTATTTCCACTGCAGGCCTGTCACACATGAAAATACATTAATTTATTTGTAAAATGTTATTCTCAGTCATTGTATACATTTTTCTATCTTTTTGAAAAAAAATAGATAACTTCTTTCAGTGTCAGGCTTTGTTTTTTATATGGTTGCACTGTTGTTGGCCATCTCTATGATTTTACAAGTTTTAAAACAGCAATTGGCTTCTCTTCTTACTAGGTAAAATCTGCTTCTGAAAATGTCACCTGCTAAATTATAACAAAATATCACAAGTTTTTTTTTTAAATTGCATAGTCCTATTAAATATTTAATATTTTAGTGGTAGAAAGTGTAACAGATTTGCAGTTTCCCATTGAAATACAGTACAGTCGCGATTATCCGAACTGCCTGGGAGACATCTGATCAGTTTGGATAGTCGTGAGTCTGGATGGTAGGGGTTCCATTAAAAGCAGTACAGTACTGTACAAGTATTACACTCCGAAGTTGCCCTTCACCGATCTCAGAATCACAAACAGTAAAGCTTTCCAGTTTTAAAATTGACTGTGTGGTAGAAACAGTTGTGGGTACTGTGACGGAAAACTTACCAAAACCACAACAAAGAAAACACAGCATTAGTCTGGGGAGGATAGTGAAGCTCAGCCAGACCACGTGGTTCAAGTAGTTTACAGGTACAGTACTGATGTGACCGTCACAAATGGTGAAGCAGTTTACTTTGTTGGCTTTCCATTGCGTGGTTCAAGCAGTTGTGGGGTACTGTAAACCATCATGCTCTTCCAGTTTTAAAAGTTTTGAAACAGACCACGTGGTTCAGGCAGTTGTGGGATATTATGGTGGAAGTGGGTAAAGTCACAAACAGTAAACTTACTGTTTACTTTACTGGCTTTCCAATTTGATGTACGGGAGCGGAAAACTTACCAAAACCACAGCAGAGAAAACAGCCATAGTCTGGGGAGGGTTGCGGTCCAACTGTGTAAGTAAAACAGTTTCTAGGGACATGGATATGTTATGTCCACACTTCTTGGCATGTCCTTTCCCCTTTAAGATCAGCCGGAAAGTCTTCAAGCTGGCTCCTCCCACCCACCGGATGTTATAACCCTCGGCTCCGCCCCATGACGCCAGATCTTCCTTTCTGCTGGAAGATGCAGGTGCCTTCTTACTGCTTCCGCACTGAGTAGACCCTGGAGCTCCAAAACCCTGTTTTACGCCGTTAAGCTTATTTGACTCTCTCCTTACAAATCAAAAATTACAGTCATGATGGAGGACAAGTCCTGGCCCGAATTCTGCCGGTGTCCTTGGTGGGCAGAAGATGTCTCGAATGGACCCACATGCCATGTGCGTGTACTGCCTGGGTCATGGCCATGATACTCAGGCCTGCGACTTATGCCACTCTTTTCATCCAAATGTTTTGGATGACCGCCTCGCATGTCTCCAGCTCGGACATCCGGAAAAACAGCACCTGCTGGTCAATTCGAAGGATGCCCGCCATGCGATCTCTGTTACCGCAGGGTCCGTAAGAACAGTTGGAACAGATGAGGCCTTTGAAGAAGAGGCGTCTCGCGCCACTGAACTCTCCTCTTCGCCTCAGTTGCTCCTTTAAAACTGGGCTCCTCATTCTCTGGTTCTTTCAAGGAGCTTTGCCAATCCCTCCCCACTCGTGGGGAAGGTCATGATTCAAACAACATGAAATCTTGCTGTATTCTGACATATGCGGTGATATCCAACCTTTGAACTGCCCCGGAGAGGAAAGAATTAACTTTCCGTGCAAGGCATGGAACGCTGAGCTCGAGCTCGGTTGAGGCTCTGTCTGTTGTTGTTTGAACCCAAATCCAGATTCTTTATCTACTGAACAGTCGCCCAGAGATTTCTCCTCGCCGGTTCAATTTAGTGTGTTAGTGTCGCTTTTGTTCCTCATTTTCAACCGAATTTCTTCCATCTAACCTGTCTGTTCAGTCTCTGTCTGTGGTACCGTGAGTACTAGATAGGTTTATTATTATTAGCTTCTGTGTGGAACTTGTAAGCGTGATCGGTTCGGTTTGAACTGATCAGGTTTGTAAAAAAAAAAAAAAAAAAAAAAAAGTTTGTTCTGCTTTTAGAGTGTAGTAACCGGTCCTTATCGGTTCTAAAAAAAATGGATTTTCATTACGTTTTTCCACGACCCGTAACACGGTCAGGAAGCGATAAGGTGTCTTGCCTGACGAGTTGCGAAAAAAGGGTAAGTTTGGTTAGGACTGGCCCGTCTAAGAACCCAAAAGAAAACCGAGCCCACTGGGTTTCAACACTGTAGTGTGTGTGGGGAAGCCTTTGCTAAGGCTGATCCCCACACCACCTGTGTTTATTGTCTGGGGTTTGACCACTCGATTCAGACTGCCAGATTTGCAAAAGTTTTCTCACAACTACCCTGGAAAAGAGAGTTGGTAGGCTGAGGGAAAGGGAGGCCAAAACGTCCGCTGACCCGGATGGCCAGCCCGGTTCGGTTCCAACCAAACCAGAAGGAGTGCCCTCTGACCAGGGCGAGACTTCTTCAGGCAAAAGGAGAACGGACTCTGAGGAGTCGGTTCAGGTTAAAAGAAAAAGAAGGGATAAGTCAGCCGGTTCAGATCCATAAGTTCTTTCTCTGACCACTGATGAAATAGCCAAAGCGACAAGGATTGTTCAATCGCTAACTCGGTTCTGACCAAACCGGCACCATCGGTTAGGGGCTCGGTTCGGTCGGTTCACCGGTTCGGATTATAATTTAGGGATTTTATGAACCGGAGGAGGAGGGAGAGTATGAGGATAGGATGGTGATTATGAAAGTCTGGATGTGCCCATTGACCCGGACATCTCCCCAGACAGACCTTCAGTTGTTTCTTCTCCTAGGCTTTCTGAGTCCCTTCCCACTTTGTTTTACAAAAGTGGCTGAAACTCTCCAGCTTCCTGTGGAGGAAGCAGTAGAGGATCAGGAGGAGCCTGATTATGTTGAGATGATGGACATCCCAGAGTCCAGGAGGCTGTCTATTCCCTCCATAAGTCTTTTGGGAAATAGACATTTAAAATTTTAAAGACTCTAATTCTATACCTCCTGTGGACAGAAGAATGGACAAGAGGTGTACTCTTTCAGGCTCAGTACGGAGTTCCTTTTCCAGCAATGCAGCCATGTTGGGGTAGTGCAGGCTGCTGCCTGTGATAAGGCAAATATACCCTTGGCTTCACCCCCAGATAAGGACTACAGAAGGATTGATGCCATAGCAAAAAACAGTACATGGCAGCATCTTTGGGACTCAGGCAGGCTAATTATATGGCCTACACAGCTAGATACCAGAAGTCTAGATGGGACACTGTGATGGCTCTAGCTAAACAGGTCCCTGACCAGCTTGCCAAGGAGCTGGAGCAGGTGGCTGCAGATGGTATTGAGGCATCCAAGGTGCAGTTTCATGCTGCAGTGGACTCCAATGATGTTTCATCTAGAGTCATGGCTACATCTGTGGCCCTTTCGAGGATGGCTTGGCTCAGATGTACTAGCCTGTCACAGGATACCCAGACTAAGGCCATGGATTTTCCTGTTGTTGATAATTCTCTGTTTGGGGAGCAGACAGAGAACTACATGAAGAAAATGGATGAGTACAGGACCACCTATAGGCGTGCTCAGGCCAAGGTAAGGCAAGCCACCCCCAGAGGCAGCATTCCAGGGGCAGGGGCAGGCCTTTTCATAGGCCTTTCTACCAAGCCCAGGCCTCCTCTTCCGCCTTTGCCCAGAGGGGGTTCTTCAGAGGAGAGGCGGGCTGGGCATAAGCAGGCCTGCTACCACCCCTCAGCCTAAAGCCACTGCCAAACAGGCACCCTGATGGGTTTGGCTGGGCCGATTCTCCACTACCAGTAGGGGGCAGGCTGGCTTACTTTGTCCAGGACTGGAGGTCTTTAACATCAGACAAATGGGTCCTGGAAGTAGTAAGCCAGGGACTGGTTCTCGGCTTCAGACAATTTCCCAAGATGAGAACCAGATCCTTTCCACCTGCAAATCCTTCAGAGGCCCTTGCCCCAGAGGCAGAGGTCTTTTCCCTCTTGGCTCTGAGAGCCATAGAAAGGGTTCCTCCCCTACACAAGGGAAAAGGATTATACTCCAGGTACTTCCTAACCCCCAAAAAGACAGGAGAATGGCCCATCCTGGATCTAAGATATTTAAACAAGCACCTTTTAAAGCCAAAGTTCAAAATGGTGACTCTGGGAATAATTCTGCCCTCTCTAAGGCCAGGGGACTGGCTAGTCTCTCTGGACCTCAAGGATGCCTATTTCCACATTCTCATCAGATGCTCCCACAGAAAGTACCTCAGGTTCGAGTTGCCCTCAGGCCACTATCAATTCAGAGCAATGCTCTTTGGCCTAACATCAGCCCCAAGGGTGTTCACAAAATGCCTGGCAGTAGTGGTTGCTTTCTCTAAGGAGAAAAAAGATCTTCATCTTTCCATACCTGGACGACTGGCTCATAGTGGGTCAGTATCCAGACCAGGTCAAGTCACACCTACAGATAACTCGGCAACTGCTCACTTCTCTAGGATTCCCCCTGAATCTTTCAAAGTCAGTTCTAGAGCCAGTGCAGCTCCTCACCTTCATAGGGGCAGAGCTGGATACAATAAGGGCAAGAGCCTTCCTTCCCCTGGACAGGGCAAGGACCCTTACGGAACTGGCCTCTTCTTTCACCCTTCAGGTGTCTCGACCAGCAAGGCATTTTCTGCAGCTCCTGGGCCGCATGGCTGCCTCTACAGCAGTGGTCCAAGGAGCAAGATTTCAGATGAGGGACATTCAGTTCCACTTAAGAGCCTTCTGGTCTCAGAGAAAGGATTCTCTGACCAAGCTAATCCCAGTGACTCGAACCCTGATCCAGGCTTTGCAGTGGTGGCAGGATCAGGACAACCTAAGGCAAGGAGTCCCTTCACACTCAATCTCATTCTCTAATCCTTACCACAGATGCCTCCTCTTGGGCTGGGGAGCCCACTTGGGGATCTGACCACCCAAGGTTGTGGTTACCTTAAGAATCTCTGCTTCACATCAGTCTATTAGAACTCAGAGCAGTGTTTCTAGCACTTCAAGTTTTTCAAGTCTGTTCAGAACAAAGTAGTTCAGATCAGGACAGACAATACCACCAGAATGTGGTACATCAACAAGCAAGGGCACTCCATCTGACGGCCTTGTGCACGGAAGCAATGAAGTTGTGGTCTCTGGCCTATTCCCTGAATACCTCTCTGATAGCAGTGCACCTCCGAGGGAAGGACAGTGTCATGGCAGATGCACTCAGCAGGATATCTCAGGGCCGTCACGAATGGTCACTAGATCCCCTGATTTTGAAGGTGATCTTCTCAGATGGGGCACTCCACAGATAGATCTTTTGCAGCCCCAGACAATCACCAACTTCCTCTTTTGCTGCAGACCCCAGTGTTGGGCTCAGTCCCCTGGATGCTCTGGTTCTCAATTGGGAAGGGAAGTTCCTGTATGCTTTTCCCCCCCCTTTCCTTTCCTGTTCAAGGTACTAGTCAAAATCAGGTCTCAGCCCTGCAGAGTGATTCTGATTGCTCCAGACTGGGCCAGACAGCCCTAGTATCCTCGCTTGCTGTCCTTAGCAGTCCACCTTCCCCTGTCTCTTCCCAGGAATTACAACCTGTTAACATGTTCTCAGGGGAGGGTTTGGTATCCGAATCTCAAATCTCTCAAGCTCAAGGCCTGGCTCTTGAAGAGTTAGAGTTTGCTGATTTGAATCTCTCTCAAGGTGTTCTGGATATTCTAAAGGCTTCTCGAAAGCCTTCCACCAGAAAGACTTACAACTCCAAATGGAAAAGGTTCACTATTTGGTGCTCTGGTAAGCATATTTCTCCAGAATCTGCTGGGTTGCCTACAGTCCTGGACTATATGGTTCATCTCAATAGCTTGGGACTCAGACCAGCTACACTTAGAGTACATCTGGCAGCTGTCTCTGCCTTCTTGTCAGCAGGCAAGCACTCTTCCCTTTCAGCTCATTCTGTATTCTGTAAATTCTTCAAGGGATTGCTGCATACCAATCCTCCCTTCAGGGACCCTGCCCCTGCTTGGGACCTTAATGTTTGCATTGCTCAGCTTATGCAACCCCCTTTTGAGCCTTTGTCCTCAGCAGAGCTTAAGTACTTGACTTGGAAAACTGTGTTCTTGGTAGCCATTACTTCTGCCAGATGCATAAGTGAGTTACAGGCCCTGTCAGTGGAGCCTGATTTTATCTCTCTCCATAGAGATAAGGTGGTCCTCAGGACTAATAGGAAGTTTTTGCCTAAGGTGGTTTCAGATTTCCACCTTAATCAGTCTGTCTCTTCCTGTGTTCTTCACTGACCATTCCTCCTCTGGGGAGAGGAAGCTGCACAGCCTGGATGTGAAAAGGGCCCTTAGCTACTACATAGAGCGCACCAAGGGTCACAGGTTTGACTCCCTCCAATTGTTCCTCACTTATGGTGAGGTTGGCAAGGGAAAACCTGCCACTAAGAGATCTATTGCCAGGTGGATTGTCTCTTGTATACAATTCTGCTATGAAAAATTAGGTAGGATCCCACCCTCAGGCCTGAGGGCTCACTCTACTAGAGGTACAGCTGCTTCCCTGGCTGCTGCCAGGGGATATTCCTATCTTGGAGATTTGTCAAGCAGCCACCTGGAAAACAGTACATACTTTCACCAAGCATTACTCTCTGGATATCCAGGCTAGGAGTGATGCTCGGTTTGGCACAGCAGTGCTTCAGAGCCTGTTTCCAAAGTAGGTTCTGTCCCTACTCCATGGAGGTACTGCTTGTTAGTCTGCATATGTCAGAATACAGCAAGACTTCATGTTGTTTGAAGAAAAAATTACTCACCTTAGTAATGTTGTTTCTTCTAGTGGAGTCTTGCTGTATTCTGACCTCCCCTGCCTCCCTCTCAGAACCTGGGTTTTGGAATGTGGGTGGGCAGGAACAGTGTTGGCACCCTAGAGTGCCTTCCCACACTTTTCTTTCTCACCCTCTTATGTTTGGGTGTGTGTTGTGTTTTGTTTTGGGTTTCTGACTTGAGTCTTTGCTTGGAACCAAAAACCTTTTATTAAATTGAGTTGCCAGTTGGCTAGTGTGAGTTTACAGTTTCACACAGGATGCCCAGTGAGTGTAGCTCAGAAGATCTGGCGGTTTGGGTTCAAACAACAACAGACAGAGTCTCAATCAAGCTTGAGCTCAGCGTTTCATGCCTTGCATGGAAAGTTAACTCTTTCTCTCCGGGCAGTTCAAAGGTTGAATATCACTGCATATGTCAGAATACAGCAAGACTCCATTAGAAGAAACAACATTACTAAGGTGAGTAATTTTTTCTTCTCGTATATCTCCAGATCCTGTAAAAAGGAGGTTCTAGGGACATGGATATGTTGTTCATCCACACTCATTGGCAGTATCCTTGCCGCTTTAAATCTTGCCGGAAGGTCTTCAAGCTTGCTCCTCCCACCCACCGGGTGGTATAACCTCGGCTCCGTCCCATGACGCCAGAGTCTTCCTTACGGCTTGAAGCTCAGGTTCCTCCTTAACGCTCTGCGTTTGTGACTGGTTCCTATTTCTCCGCTTATGGATTTAAAATAAAATTTTGCAAAAGACTTGAGTCTTCTATCCCTCGCGGCTGCGATGGACAAATCGACTCCGGTTTGGAGATGCCCATCGCGGGTCAGAAGATGTCTCGGACGGATCCACACTCACGTGTTCTACTGCTTGGGCCTTGAGCATGACCCACAGAGTACCCATGACCTGTGCTCATCTTTCTCTCGCCTACGCCCCTCAAGACCCTGGTTGCCCGATTGCAACTGGGCGGCCGAGAAGCGCTTCTCCGGTGAAGTCCAAGGAGGCCCGGTTAGTGTCCGCGGCGGCGGCTCGGGCGGATCAGTCGAGCGGATGGTCGCCTCTAAGAGGAGGCGCGCGGGTCAGATCTTTCCTCGCCGCATTTATCCCCTCTCTCTGGGTTCTTCCTACACGGCTTCTTTTAAGGAGCTTTGTCTGTCCCTCTCCACTAAAGAGAAGGGCCTGCGTCTGCTGGACCTTATTCTCGGTCCAAAAGAGGGACAGGGTAGTCCCTCCGTCGGCGCTCTTGGGGCGGGAAGGTCCCTCTCCCGACGTCGACCGCTGCTTCGCCACTGGCCTCACGGTGTCCCCGTCAGGTCAGTTGACCGAGACTCCCACCGATGAAGTCGAGATTTTTCTCGACCCATTGGACAGGCTGTCGCTTTAGCAGCCGAATTCCCTCTCCCGGTTCCACGGGAGGAGTTGAGGATCCGTGGACTGCCTGTGCCTCGGTTCGGGCCCTCGGATGGACCATCCGAGCCGAAGGAGTGCCGGTTCGGCCGACACCTCCCGCACCGACCTCGGAAATTCCGGGACTCTCGGTCTCGGTCTGACCTCTTCGCGGTCCAGCCGATCCACCGTCGTCGGCGGTCTCGGTCTCGGCACCGCTGATGGCGGCGTCGCCGCTCGTCCTCGTCTCCTCCTCGGATGAGGAGGCTTGGCGTAAGTGCGTCGGCAGTGCGAGGACCTTATGTTGCAACAGTTCTCCTGGCCGGGAATAAGCCGACTCCGTCCGCCTCCCGCCATTAATGGCTGTCACCGGAACGGCCGACACAACCTCGACTTATCCGAGGAGCCTATACCCAGGCGGTTGTTCGGCCAAAACCAACTGCTCCACCGATTCGGTGGAACCTCACCTCCACAGCCACCAATTGGGGGGCTCCGACCAAGATTCTCGGTCGGCTGAAGGGTCTACCCCATCGGCTGTCAGTTACCCCCACTCCCGACCGACTCGGCAGGTGAAGGGTGGCTCAGGCCAGAGGCAGCTCTTCGAGGACTCTTCGAGTCCGAAGATGATTCCTCCTTTTTCCAAGCGACTGGACTTGGGTCTTCAGGAGGTCAGTCAATGGACGATAGCCCGTCGTCCTTCCTAGGACTGCTTCGCTCATCTCGGAGTCTACCGGATGGAGCTCGAACCCGCTTCCAAGCGGGCCAGGTATCCCCTCACGGAGATTCTGGACCGAGGGATTCTCCGACGGAGGTTTTCCGGCCGAGGCCATAGTGGGTCCGGTACTGGAACTTTGGCAGCGCCTGCTTCCTGTCCTGCGCCTGCCAGGATGGCCAGGAAGTCGCGTCCCCAATGGTTCCTTGTCCGGTTTTTGAACACCCTCTGCTGAGGGGTTGGTTACCGACAGCTTTCCGGCGGCCGGCAACGCCAGGGATGTGGACAAACCTCCTGACAAGGAGTCCAAGAAATTGGACTATGTCGAGAAAGTCTCGCTATGCCTCTCTCGGCCTTCCCAGGCCAGTTCGGCCCCTCATGGCACATTTTTCCTATGCCCTGTTGGGCTCCTGGATGAGGTCATCCTCATCTTCCCGCCGATCTGCAGACTACGGTTAAGCAGGTGCGGGACCAGGGCAGGGCAGTGGCCAAACAGCAGCTCCAGACTGCTTTGGATATAGAGGGACTCATGTGCCGGATCGGTGGCGCCGCAGTGGCTATGTCGTCGCGGGCTTCTGAGGATATCCACCTTACTCGATACCCAGCACAAGTTGGCGGATGTTCCTTTTGGGACTGACCTCTTCGGCCCTGGGGTGGAAGGTCACCTGCAGAGGATCGAGAAGTCCAATGCCACCTTGACTCGTCTCTTCCGCTCAGAAGGACAAGGCCGCAAACCACAGCTAAGCCCTTTCGTCCTTCTGTGCCCCGGCGCCTGCCCAGCACGCCAGGGCCAGCAGGCTCGGCTTGGTATCCCAAACCAAGCCCCGGCTTCCTCTAACAGGAGGCAGGGAGGAAGGGGCCAGGAGGTCCCTCGGCCGTCCTCCTCCAAGCCTGCCCAGTGACCGGCTGAGGGTGTCGCCCCATCCCCGTCACCTATTCCTGGGTCCTCTGGGGGACGGCTCCGCACTTCCGTTCCGCCTGGTCCGCTGTTACCACGGACAGGTGGGTCTTAGAGGTGGTGGGAAGAGGCCTGCCTCTGGAATTGAGCAGGCACCACCCTTCAGAGCCGTCGCCTCGGGGCTCGATCCCAGCTCACTGGCGCCCGTCAGACATCGCCTCCTCCTCCTCCAGAAGGAGGTGGTAAGAGAGGGTGGACCTCCTTCAGACCCAGGGTTTGTGTCCAGGTACTTCCTGGTTCCGAAGCGGACGGGGGGCTGGCGCCCCATTCTCGACCTACACGACCTAAACAAGTTCCTAAGGTCTCGAACCTTCAGGATGGTCACTCTGGCTCAGATAATACCATCCTTGGAACGCGGCGTGTGGTTCTGCTCTCTGGACTTGCAGGACGCGTTTTTTCACGTCCCTATCCGTCCGTCTCACCAGAGATTCCTTCGCTTCCGGGCGGAAGGATCCCTCTTCGAGTTCCAAGCCATGCCCTTCGGCTTGTCTCCAGCTCCCAGGGTCTTCACCAAATGCATGGCAGTGGTGACAGCATTCCTGGGGCGCCGAGGGTCGGTAGTCCTTACCTGGACGACTGGCTGATAGCAGCTCCTCCAGGAAGGAGGCGAGTGGTCCAGAGATCTGGCCTCCAGGTCTGCTCTCAACTGGGCCTCCTTATCAACGGGCCAAGTCGGAACTCGAGCCAAGCAGGTGATTCTATTCATCGGGCGCAGCTCGACTCTCTCTCGAGCCAGAGCGCGGCTCCCGGCGGACAGGGCCGAGGTTCCTTCCTCCTTTGCCCGATCATTTCTGGTTGGGCAACTGCGCCCTGCCCGGGACTTCCTGCGCCTCCTGGGTCTCATGGCGGCCTGCACCAGCGTGGTCCGTTGGGCCGCTGGAACATCACGTCCCTTCAGTGGGGACTGGCCAGCCAGTGGTCTCAGCTGCGATCCCTTGGACCAGCTTGTAGTCGGTGACACAGGGGATGTGTGAGCAGCTCTCCAGTGGTGGACCGTTCCAGATCATTTGCAGGAGGGCATCCCGTTCGTCCCGCGCGAGCCGACGGTCTCATCGACCGATGCCTCTCTGATGGGTTGGGGTGCCCATCTGGGGAACACCGGGCTCATGGCCTCTGGTCCCCGCATGGAGTCCCGATGCCACATCAACCTGCTTGAGCTCCGAAGGTCCGCCTAGCTCACCGCCTTGTCTGCTCCTCCGGGGTCAAGTGGTCCAGTCCAGACGGACAATACCACGACCATGTACTTATCTGAACTGGCCAGGGCGGGACGCTACTCCATGCTTCTATGTGGGAAGCTCTCCAGATTTGGTCACTGCTGCGCAGCCTGGAGGCGGATCTCCTAGCCATTCACGTGGCAGGAGCCTCCAACACCCTGGCCGATGCCCTGAGCCGGATAGGGGCTGCATCCCACGAGTGGTCTCTCCTGCCGGAGGTAGTACAGCATCTGTTCTCCCTTTGGGGCACACCTCAGGTGGACCTGTTTGCCTCCATGGAGAACGCGAGGCTGAGTCTGTTCCATGCCCGCCCCCCTCAGCAGGGCTCGCTGCAGGGGGATGCCTTCTCGAGGCAATGGACCCCGGGCCTCTTTTACGCCTTTCCCCCATTTCCCTTGATCCACAAGGTGCTTCTCAAGGCGAGGAGGGACAAGGCGCAGGTGATTCTGATAGCCCCAGACTGGCCTCGCCAGTTCTGGTACCCAGATCTCCTCAGTCTCAGCTCCAGGACTCCGCGGCAGCTTCCAGCTCGCCGGACCTGCTCTCAGTCAATCAGGGAAGGTGTTCCATCCGGACCTTCAATCCTGCACCTGACGGCCTGGTTCCTGAGCTGCTAGAGTTCCAGGCCTTGGGTCTTTCCGACGAGGTCCTCAATGTAGTTGAGGCGTCCTGTAGAGAGTCGACCAGAAAATGCTATGCCTTCAAATGGAAAAGGTTTTCATTTGGTGTCAGGCAAGGGCTTGACCCTTCCTCCTGTTCCTTGGCAAGCATCTTGGACTATTTATGGTCCCTTTCTAGTCAAGGGCTTAGGTCGGCGACCCTAAGGGTGCACCTGGCAGCCATCTCTGCTTACCGGCGCGGGCGGGAAGCAGTCGATGGCGCAGGAGAAGGTGGTCTGCGCTTTTCAAAGGCCTTGATCACATTTCCCTCCAGTGCGGGAACCCCCACCTCCGTGGGATCTACTGCTGGTATTGAAAGCTCATGGGCAAGCTTATTCAACCTATGCACAGGTGTGCTCTCTCTCACCTGTCGTGGAAGACCGCCTTCTTGGTGGCTATCACGTCAGCCAGAAGGATGGGAGAGCTCCAGGCGCTTTCCATCGAGTCTCCTTACCTGGTCTTCCACAGGGACAAGGTTGTCCTGCGCCCCCACCCGAAATTCCTTCCGAAGGTGGTGTCGGAGTTTCACCTTAACCAGGTGTTGACTCTGCCGGTGTTCTACCCCAATCACACCTCGGAGGCCGAATATAGGCTCCATACTCTGGACCCTAGAAGGGCGCTCGCTTATTATAAGGAGCGCACGGCTGAAATTCGGGGAGAGGTTCGCCAGCTGTTTGTCACCTACGCTGAAGCCGCATCTGGCAGACCTGCAGCCAAGCGGACGATAAGCAGGTGGTAACCTCCTGCATAGATCTCGTTATAAGTTGGCGGGCATGGAGCCTCCCAGAGGGATAAGAGCTCATTCTACCCGCCATACTGCTGCAACGGTGGCTGCTTCCAGGGACGTCCCTATCCAGGAAATCTGCAGGGCTGCTACCTGGAAGTCAGCAAACACCTTCATTACCCACTACCACACTCGACCTTGAGTCACGCCGGATGCTGGTTTTGGGGCCTCGGTTCTCAGTCTCTCTTTCCCAAGTAAGTATTGGGGGTGTGCGTCTTGCCTCCCTCCTCCCGGAGAACTGCTAGAGTCTGCCAATGAGTGTGGATGAACAACATATCCATGTCCCTAGAAATACAGGTTACTCACCTGTAACAGGAGTTCTAGGAATGGTATATGTTGTTCATCCACACCTATCCTACCTCCCCCGGCTCGGACAGACAACCTGAGCTCTCAGCGGCCAGATCTAAGGCATGGGGCGGAGCCGAGAGTTATACCACCCGGTGGTGGGAGGAGCAAGTTGAAGACCTTCCGCAAGATTTAAAGTGCAAGGATACTGCCAATGAGTGTGGATGAACAACATATACCATTCCTAGAACTCCTGTTACAGGTGAGTAACCTGTATTTACGGAACTGAGAGACTCCATGTCTACGTTGACACTGCTATTGGGACGGAGACCGATCTTGGTCCGAGGAGTCTCCTGCTTCGACTTAAGTCGATGCTGCAGCCTTGGCCGCTGACTTCCACGATAACCCTGTCAGGTCCAGCTGGCTTAGACGCAGGAGGACGATCCCATTGTGATTTTTTCTCGACCCGTCAACCCGTTGTCGCATTGATGAGGCTGACAATTCCTTGTTCAGGACTCCAGTCCTGACAGGCCTCGCTGAGGAGGCGACCCAGCCTGCTGGGCACCCCTCCCGGTGAAGGTCGCCTCTGACCTGGAGGAGCTGAGGCTCTTCCTGACTCTTCCGGGACGTCCGACGTCCTCCCAGCGGTCGATGTACAGATCTGGGACATCCCCTACTGAAAGGCTGAGGAAGTCACACAAGTGGCGCTCAAAGAAGCGGCATCTCCAACACTCATCCTCATTCTCTTTGGACGAGGAGAGGCTCAGACGCAGGCTGCATCAGCACTGTGAGGATCTCCTGTGGCAGCAGCTGGTTATGCCCGAGCCAAAGTTGGCCCTTTCTACCCCAGCTGTTCCCTGGCTGTCGCCCTCTTGGCTGTCATTGACTACTCCAGAGTCGGTCGTCACAGCCCCTCCTCCCGCGGAGCCGGTGACACCCCTCCCAACTTGGCCGAAGTGGGTCTCTCCACCGATCGTGGTGGAGCCGCCACCCAAGCAGCCTCCCTCGGGGGGGCTTCTCCCAAAGAGTCTCGGCCTGGTCAAGGCCTCCTGCATAGGCTGTCCGTCACCCTCACTCCCAACCGTCCACGGTGGGTCGAGAGTGGCCCCAGTGGTAGGCCTTATCCCCGACTCTTCAGAGTCCGGGGACTCTGAGTTGGCATCTCATCCTCGAGACGATGATGCCATGAGTCTCTCAACAGAGGAGGTGCCCACCTCTTTCATGGGTATCCTCCGCCTCATCTCAGAGTCCACGGGGATGAAGTTGGAACCTGTAGAGAAACTGGTAGAATACCTCTTGACTGATATCCTCTGGAAAGGGGATTCTGTGACAGAGGCCTTCCCAGTGGCCAAGCCGTCGTCGGTCCAGCCCTGGAGCTCTGGCAGCACTTGGCTCCTGCCCGTGCCCTCCGCCAGGATGTCCATAGAACATGCGGTTCGCCGGCTCCCTTTCAGGATTCATACAGCATCCTCAGCTGAGTAAGTTGTGACTGAGTCTGTATGTTTAGGTGCTTGGGGTAGTCTGGGGACACAGATAGACCACCGGACAGAGCCCAAGAAACTGGACCATTCTGAGGGTAAAGTCTGTGCTGCCTCATCACTCTTCCTCTGTCAAGTGAACTCAGCTGTGATGATGGTGCACTGCTGTCATGCCCTGATGGGCTCCTTGAATGAGGTGCTTCCTCATCTCCCCACGGACCCTCAGACCACAGTCAAGCAGGTCTGGGACCAGGATTGGGCTGTCGCTAGACAGCCACTCTAGTTGGCCCTGGACATAGGGGACTCCTGCACCTGCTCTGTAGCAGCCATGATCACCATGCGCCACAGGGCTTGGTTGCGTGTCTCAGCCTTCACAGTCGACACCCAGCATAAGTTGGCGGATGTCCCATTCCTGGGCACCAATCTCTTCGGCCCAGGAATGGATGGTCACCTTGAATGTCAAGGATGTCCAATACCACAGTGGACTCCGCCAGTCTGCCCAGAAGGAATCCCAGGGTTCCAAGAAACAGAAGAAAGAGCTTTTGGCCTTCTGCCTCTGCAGCCAAGCAGTCTCAGTATCATGCTGGGCAGCAGCAGCAGCAGGCCCAGTCTTGTTGCCCTCGGCCCAAGCCTGGGCTCAGTCAGCCCATGAACTGGGCGGGGCTGGCCCCATTCTGATCTGCACCACCTAAACCATTATGTCAAATCGCGCACCTTCTTGATGGCATCTCTGTCCAGATCATACCATCTCTCGAGCAGAATATGTGGTTCGCTCACTAGATCTTCAGGATGCATTCTTCCATGTCCTGATCCGTTTCGTCACACCAAGGTTCCTCCACTTCTTAGTGGAGGGAACCCTCTATGAATTCCAAGCCATGCCATTCGCCTGTCATCGGTCCACGAGTCTTCACCAAATGCATGGCAGTGGTGGCAGCCCATCTTCGGTGTTGAGGGATCAGGGTGTACTCACATCTCAACAGTTGGCTCATGGGGGGTCCCTCCAGGTTGAAGACAGAGGTCCTGGGATCTAGCCCTCCAGACCTGTGTCAACCTTGGCCTCCTGATCAACAAGGCCAAGTAGGAACTCAAGCCATCACAGGTGATCTGCTTCATCGGGGCAGAGCTCGACTTTTGCCGAGCCAGAGCCAGGCTCCCGTTGGACAGGGCAGAGGTTTTCTCCTCCTTTGCCCAGTCATTTCTGGTTGGGCACTCGCCCCTGCCCGGACTTCATGCATCTTCTGGTTACGTATGCCTGTACCTCAGTGGTTCATTGGCCCTGGTGGCATATGCACACCATTCAATGGGACTGGCCAGGCAGTGGTTCCGACATCAGGTCATCTCGACCAGCTGGTTACAGTAATCCAGAAGCTGGGACGCCTCCAGTGGTGGATCATCCTGGAACATCTGCAGGAGGATCCTGTTTGTCTGCCCTGAGCCAACTGTAGTCCTTACAACCGCTGCCTCTCTCATGTGCTTGGGAGCCCGCATCGGGAACCACAGGGCCCATGGGCTCTGGACTCCAGAGGAATCCTGATGTCACATCAACCTGCTGGAGCTCCGAGCAGTCCAGCTGGTGCGACTGCATTAGATCCGTTTCTGTGGGGGTCAGGTGGTTCAGGTCCAGACTGACAACACCACAACCATGCACTACCTCAACAAGCAGGGCGGCACGTACTCCCGGCCTCTGTGCAGGGAAGCGCTCCGCATCTGGACAGTCGTGAGCCATCTAAAGGTGGATCTTCTCACCATCCATGTGGTGGGAGCCTCGAATCGACTGGCGGGTGCCCTAGTCATGTGGGCAAGGTGTCCCAAGAGTGGTCTGTCCAACCGGAGGTAGTTCGCAGTCTGTTCTCCCAGTGGGGCACTCCTCAGGTGGACCTGTTCGCCTCCAAGGGGAACGCAAAGCTAAGGTGGTTTCATGCCCACCCCCCTCAGCAGGGTTCGCTGCAGGGGGATGCCTTCTTGAGGCCATGGACTCCAGGCCTCTTCTGCGCCTTCCTCCATTTCCCTTGATCCACAAAGTGCTTCTCAAGGCAAGGAGGGACAAGGCAAAGGTGATCCTGGTAGCCCCAGATTGCCCATGTCAGTTCTGGTATCCAGATCTCCTCATCCTCAGCGCCAGGCTCCTGTGGCATCTTCCAGCACGCCCAGACCTGATCTCAGTCAATCAGGGGAAGGTATTCCATCCAGACCTTCAATCCCTGCATCTGACAGCCTGGTACCTGAGCATCTAGAGTGCCAGGCTTTGGGTCTTTCCGACGATCTACTCAGCGTGGTTGAGGCATCTGGGAAAGTCAACCAGGAGGTGCTACGCCTTCAAATGGAAACTGTTTTCCATTTGGTGTCAGGGCAAGGGCTTAGACCCTAATTCCTGTCCTGTAGCTAGTATTCTCAACTACCTTTGGTCCCTCTCCAAAGGAGGTCTCTGGACGATAACCCTTAAGGTACACCTGACAGCTATCTCTGCTTACTGGTTGCGGGTTGGTCAGCAGATGGTGGCACAGGAGAAGGTGGTCTGGCACTTTTTCAAGGGCCTTGATCACATATCCCCTCTGGTGCATGAACCACCACCTCCGTGGGATCTACTGCTGGTACTAGCAAAGCTCATGGGCAAGCCATTCGAACTGATGCACAGGTGTGATATCTCATAACTGTCATGGAAGGCCGCCTTCCTGGTGGTTATAACATCAGCCAGAAGGATTGGGAAGCTCCAGGCACTCTCTGTAGAGTCTCCTTATCTGGTCTTCCACAGGGACAAGGTTGTCCTCCGCCCCAACCCGAAGTTCCTTCTGAAGGTTGTGTCGGAGATTCACCTTATCCAGCTGTTAACTCTGCCGGTGTACTATGGGAGGCAGTATAGTGCAGTGGTTTAAGGCTGTGAGCTGCAAATCTGGAGACCTGGGTTTGAATCCCACAGCCCCCACTTGCATACTGTGTGACCCTGAGCAAGTCACTTAACTTCCCAGTGCTCCCAGGTCGCACCTGTAAATAAGATTTCAGCTTTGTGTGCTACTCCTGGTTAAACAATCTGACTATCTGAATTATAACTCGGAGGCCAAGTACAGGCTCCATACATTGGACCTGAGATGAGCGCTCTCTTATTATAAGGAGCGGATGGCTGAAGTTTGGGGAGAGGTTCGCCCGCTGTTTGTCACCTTTGCTGAAGCCGCACCTGGCAGATCTGCAGTCAAGCGGACGATTGGCAGATGGATTACATCATGCATTGATCTCTGCAATAGGTTGGGAGCTTCCCGTAGGGCTAAGGGCTCATTCCACCCTCCATACCACTGTCAGTGGCTACTTCTAAGGACGTCCCTATCCAGGATATCTGCATTGCTGCTACCTGGAAGTCAATAAACATCTTCATTACCCATTACCACATCGACCTTGAGTCATGCCGGGATGCTGGTTTTGGAGCCTCAATTCTCTAGTCTCTTATTTCCCAAGTCGGGGGTGTGCGCCTTGCCTCCCTCCTCCCAGAGAACTGCTAGGAGTCCGCCAAGTAGTGTGGCTAGAACAACATATCCATGTCCCTAGAAATATAGGTTAGTCACCGATAATGGTAGATCTTCTGTGGACAGGTCTCTTGCAGTAGGTTATTACTCTTGGGAGTCCCCTAGGTGGAGCTGTCACACGGTAGCTTCTTCCAGCAGTCTTCTGTAGGGCCGCCCCCCATACATCACTTCCTCTGGCTGTGTATGAAAGGGGGCCGCCCCAGGTACACACTGTTCATTTTCCCACCAACTTCAGCCTGCACGGCAGCTAGCTCAATCTTCTGTGCTGCAGTGCTTCCCCCATCGATGGAGCATACTGCTCACTCTCTCTCATAGATGGAGGCTCTTCCCCCATCAACGGCGCACTCCTCATCGAAGGGGCTGCTTCCCCTGTCAACGAGACGTCTTATTTTGTGTTCCTCATTGACGGGGCTGCTTCCCCCGTTGACTGGATGTCCCATTTCCATTCTTCGTCAGTGGGGCTGCTTCCCCATCAATGGGACATCCCTACCTTCATCCCTTTTCAGCGGGGCTGGTTCCTCCGTCACCGGCAGGGGCTCTGCACCTCAGGCGTCCCCAGTCTGGGGGTCCCCTTCCCTGCCCCCCCCGGCCTGTCCTGGCACCAGTGTCCATGTTCCTCCGTCACCATTCCTGCGCCCCTTGGGCTCCCCTTCCTTTATTGCCCTCTGATGGGGTTCCTGAGTCTCGCCCCTGGTTCTCGCCCCTCCTCCCGTGCCACCCCCTGGGGTTGAGTCCCCGCGTTCCGGCATCATCCAGTTCTGGCTCTCCCACCTGGTTCCCCCTCCCTCCTCTTGTTTTCGGGGGTCCATGCCTGGGGGTCCGGCCCTGGGAGTTGCCTGTGGGGGGCCTTTTCTGCCCATGCCTGGGCTTGGGCGTCCCCTCCTTTCTCCTCCATCATGCTCCGCGTGGGCTTCCCAGTTGTGCACCACCCTGTTGGGCTTTCCTTATGTACCACCGCTCTTGCGGCTGCCTCCGTGGACATCTCGGGGCTCCTGCCCAGCCCACGTGACCCCGTCACGCCTGTTCTTGTTCGCTGGATGTGGTTCCCGGCGCCTGGTGTGCTTTGGCGTGCGGGTTTGCCCTCTCGTGCCTTGCTGCTTCACAGCCTTTCCTGTGTGGTCCGTTGCCTCCCTGCCTAGTGTGCTTTAGCTTTGGCGCCTTCTCCCCATTGCTGCCTCCCAGCCCGGGGTCTGCCCTGCTGGTGCTGCCCGTGTACGCCCTTTCCATACCTTCCCTAGACCGGCTTCCTGTGGGCCCCGCTATCTTGGCTGCATCTGCCTGTCTGTCTGCCACTGCAGTCACCTTGCGGCGCCCACCTGGCCTCAGGTGTTGGGTTCGGCTCCTGACATCTGCTTGTTGGCTGCCATCACCTTCTCTGGTGCTCCATTTTTTGGTCATGGTCCCCAGGCCTTTCTGATTTCTGCCCACTGTCCGGTCATGCCAGATGGTCGGTGTGGGACCTGTCCCTTGGCCCCTGGTTCCAGTCATCTTCCTTGACTGCCATGATGTCCCGTTCCTGTTCCCCTTCCCAGGGTTCTGCTCAAGTCTCCGATGGGGCAGCTCCGCTTTTTCCCCCTGTCCGCGCGCCTGTTCTCCTTGGGGGTCCGCCTGCCCCCTCCTCCATGACTGCTCTACGGGCTTGCTCCCCGCCTCCTTCTGCATGCCTCGGAGATGCCGAGGTGTCCCTTCGCCCTTTTCTTCAGAGGCCTGCTTCCTCCTCCTGGTTGCTTCCCTCCTCTGTGCGGTCCTTTTGGCACTCCTGCTGGGGCTCCCTCAGTTCTTTACTGTGGCCTGCCCGGTGCTCCTTTCCCCGGTACTCTGCACTCCCTGCACGTGTGCTGCGCCCTGTGTGCGCTCTCCTTTATTTGCTGGTTTTTTTGTTTTTTTTTTTTGCCATGGCCTTTCGATCCCTGCCTCGTCAGGTTGAATCACTGTGCATGGCCTCCTTGCTTCTCTTTTCCGATAGACATGTCTCCAACTGTCTGACAGCGCTTTGGATGCCCTGCTGGAGTTGCTGTATGCCATTGCCTCTTGCATCCTTGCTTGGCAGGTTGAATCATTGGCATGGCCCCGTTGCTACTCTCCCTTCGTAGAGTACTCCTGTCCTCGCCACCATTGGCTTACCGGCCTTTCCGGGTGTGGCTTCAGTTGACCTGACTATGACTTTTGTGATGCCGTCCTTTGACCGGGATCACACGGCTGTCCCTTGGATGTGTCTGTGGCTCCTCCATGGCTTCCGCCTGGTTCCTGTTTGCTGCTTCTTTTTCTGTTGTTACGGATGTGTCTTCTTGGCATTGCTTGGTGCCATGGCTTATATCCCGGCTTCCTGCTCTGCCTGTCCTCCCTTTCTTATAACTGCTTGGTACTCTCCCAAGAGTAATAACCTACTGCAAGAGACCTGTCTGTAGAAGATCGTATCGTTACATAAGAACTTACCGTAACAGTAGATCTCTGAAGGTACGGTCTCTTGCAGTAAGTACAATCCCCCTCCGTCCCCTGCCTTTTTGCTCAGGGTTCTTGGATATCAGGATGTTGGGATGGGAGTTTCCGTTGGTCCCTCAGTTTCCCTCGGTCTTCAGCCTTTTTGCGTGCTGCAGCTGGCGGGGAACAGTGTGTACCTGGGGCCACCCCCTTTTATGCACAGCCAGAGGAAGTGATGTATGGGGGGAGGCCCTTTAGAAGACTGCTGGAAGAAGCTACCATGTGACCGCTCCACCTAGTGGACTCCCAAGAGTAATAACCTACTGCAAGAGACCATACCTCGAAGATCTACTGTTACAGTAAGTTCTTGCATAATTATACTTCCTAGGTGTGGTATATGTTTCTAGGGACGTGGATATGTTGTTCAATCCACACTTACTGGCAGGTTCCTTGCCGCTTTAAATCTTGCCGGAAGGTCTTCAAGCTGGCTCCTCCCACCCACCCGGGTAGTAAAACTCTCGGATCCGCCCCATGACGCCAGATCTTCCTTACCGCTTGGAAGCTCAGGTTCCCTCCTTAGTGCTGTGCGTTTTTTAGGCCTGGATCCACACACTTCGGTTAAACCGAAAGTTATTCTAAAGTTTAAAAGACTCGGTCGTCTTTTTCTCTCGCGACTGCGATGGACAAACGACTCCCATATTTCATCGTGCCCTTGCAGAAGATGTCCTGACTCACCTCAAGATCAATGCATGCTACTGCCTAGGACTCTGACATGACCAGCAGGATTGCGACTATGCAAATCCTTTTGGCTCGTTTGGAGGACCCATGCCCATTGCTTTTGGGGGCGCCTGAAAACGCTATCCTCCGGTTGTTGAAGGAGGTCTTGGCATGGTGCTCCGGGTGCAGCGGCTGCAGACCAGCTGGAGCAGATGATCGCCTCGAGGAGGAGACGGCCCAGGCCGCATCTTCATCTTCCTTGGTCGCAGCATTTATCCCGCTCTCCTTGGGCTCTTCTTATACAGCTTATTCTAAGGAGTTTTGCCAGTCCCTCTCCACCAGTGGAGAAGGACCATCTGGACATTCCAGTTGGTCCAAAAAGAAGGACTCCAGTGGTAAGTCCCACCGACCACCCGCTTCAACCCCTCCATTCAGCCAATGAGGGATTGCTAGAGGTTCCCAGGGTTCGACTGAAAACTTCTGGTGTGAGAGCATTTATGTATGCAGCCCCGACCCTGTGAAATTCTCTACCTCACTGGATTAGAGTGTGTCTGACCGTGGAGAGCTTCAAGATTACTTTAAAAACATACTTATTTAGCTGCGCTTATGGGGATTGTTGAAGTTATATTATGGTATTTTACTGGTTTTTTAGCATTTAATGTTTATTTGTGTTTTAATTATATACAATGCTTTGATATATGTTTGAATTGCACTATATAAATAAATTTTATTATTATTATCATCATCTACACTGACCCACTCAACCTCCCCAGCTTAGACACACAACCTCTGCTTCCAGTGGGCAAGATCTGGTGTCATGGGGCAGAGCCGAGGGTTATACCACCTGGGTGGGTGGGAGGAGCCAGCTTGAAGACTTTCCAGCTGATCTTAAATGGGAAAGGACATGCCAAGAAGTGTGGATGAACAACATATACCACTCCTAGAACTACTGTTACAGGTGAGTAACATGTGTTTACAGGACAGTACCGGTCACAAACAGTAAATCTTTACAGTTCTAAAACTAACCACATGGTTCAAGCAGTTGTGAGGTACCATGGTGGAAAATTTAGCAAAACCACAACAAAGAAAACACAACCTTAGTCTGGGGAAGGTAGTGAAGGCAGCCCGACCACATGGTTAAAGCAGTTTACTTCATTGGGTGAAAACCTAACCAAAATCACAGTAAAGGAGAAACAATGTTCATCAGGGGAGGGTAGTGAAGGGCATCATCATCAACACTCTGGTGAAATTACAAAAAAAACTGACAATGCTGTTTGCCTCAGTCCACAGTAAAAACAAGTTGGCCATGCTATCAATTAAAAATAAACAAAGCGAACCAATCGAGATGGGCAACAACTTCAAATATCTAGGTGTTATCCTAGATGGCTCCCTCTCTTACTTCACCCATAGTGACCTAATCGCCAGGTCAACCAATCGAAGCTCAGTCAGCTATAGAGACACCGCCACTGTCTAACTGGCACAGCCCTGCAACTTGCCATTTCTAGCTCGATCTTCTCTGTCATAGATTATGGCCCTATCATTTACAGTGCAGCCTCTGACTCAACCCTTAAACACATCTCCACCACCTAAATAAAGCCTGCAGACTAGTCCTGAGCACTCCTTTGCTCACTTGCACCTGTCTCCTTTACGAACTTACAAAGAAGCCAGCAGAAGAATCCATTTGGTCTATCAAGTCTGCTTGTATTGCAGGGTCCACAGCTTGAGCTAATGTCCCTGCCCTCCCTCCCCAATCCTCCCATCCTCCCTACCCATGATTCTTGCCTTCCCCCATGCCTATCCCAACCCCTCTTAGAGCTGCCCACTGTCTTCGAGATGACCTCTTCCAACAGCGCATTCCAAGTGTCCACCACCCTCTCTCTGAAGAAGTGATTCCTGGCCTCCCTCCTAAACCTCCCACCCTCCAGCTTAAGACTGTGCCCCCTTGTGATATGGTTGCCACTCAGCTTAAAGAGACACTCCTTATCAACCTTATTTATAACTTTCAAGTACTTGAATGTCCCAATCATGTCTCCTGTCTTCCAGGGAGTACATGTTCAGTGCCCTCAACCTCTCCTCGTATGTCTTGCCCTGCTGACTGGCTATCATCTTTGTAGCCCCCCCCTCTGTATCCTCTCCAGCAGGTTAATGGCCTTTTTGAGGTGTGGGCACCAGAACTGAACTCCATACTCTAGATGCGGCCTTACCAGTGACCTGTACAAGGACAGTATAACCTTCCGTCTTCTACTACTGATCCCCCTAGCTATGCATCCCAGCATCTTGTTTGTCTTTGCTGTTGCTTTCGTGCACTGCGTGGAGTGCTTCAGGTCACTAGTGATCATCACTCCCAGGTCCTTCTCCTCCTCTGATGCAGATACTCGGACTCCACCCAGGTAATACTCTGACCTGGGATTATTGGCTCCAATATGCATAACTTTGCATTTTTTGGCATTGAAGCCAAGCTACCAGATCCTGGACCACCTCCCCAGCTTTTCCAGATCTTCCTGAAGGTCCCGTATCCCTTCAGCTGTGTCCACTCTCCCACAGAGCTTTGTGTCCTCTGCGAATAGGCACATTTTGCCTTTAATGCCATCCCCAGTGTCATTGATGAAGACATTGAACAACACCGGCCCCAGCACAGAGCCCTGTGGGACCCCACTGGTTACCTCTCTGGTGCCAGATAACTCTCCCTCCACCACCACCCTCTGGGTTCTGCCCTCAACTAGTTTTACACCTAACTGACCATCTTTTCCCCAACTCCAAGATCCACCAACTTCCTGATCAACCCTTTGTGAGGCACAGAGTCAAAGGCCTTGCTGAAATCAGTATAGAGGATGTCTACCACTTGGCCCCTGTGTACTGTCTTAGTGATACAGTCAAAGAAGTCAGTCAGATTTGTTTGACATGATCTCCCCCATGCTGCCTCTCATCCTGGAGACCATGTTCCTCTAGATATTCCACCAACCTTTCCTTTATAATGGTCTCCATGAGCTTGCCCACAATGGAGGTCAGACTGACTGGTCTGTAATTCCCTGGATCATCCTTGGGACCGCTTTTATGAAGGTGCACTACATGTGCTGTTCTCCAGTTCTGTGGTACCACGCCTGACTCTAGTGAACTATTAAATAGGTCTGCTAGTGGCCCTGCCAGCTCCTCAGCCAGTTCCTTTAGTCCGGTCCTGGTGATTTGTCCACTTTCAATGCCAGCAGACCCTTACTCACTCTATCCTCCTCTGTCGCTATGTCTGTGTTTCCCTCCCCCCGCTCCTCTTTTCCCTCCTGAAGGCACTGGTCTGACTTTCTCCCTGGTGAAGACAGAACAGAAGTAGTCATTTAGTATCTCTGCTTTTCCTCCATTATCCTCCACACCTTTCTTAAGCCTAACAATCCCTTTCTTCTTGTCCCTTTTCTTACTTATATAGTGAAAGAAAACCTTCTCCCCTTCTTAATTCCTTAAGCTATTTGAAGCTCCTTCTGTGCCTTTACTCGGCGGACTTCCTTACTTGCCTCAGTAGCCAACCTTAGATAATTTTCTCTATCCACCTCTCTCTTGGTCTTCCTGAATTTTTCTATAGGCCAACCTCTTTTTACCTGCCTTGGCAACCCCGAACTGAACCAGCTGGCACGCTTTGGCCCTGTGTTGCGTCCCCTGAGTCTAACACACTCATTTGTGGCAACCAGTGTTCCTTCCTTCCTTAATGATGGACCACTTTAGGCCGTTCCCCAGTGTGTGTGTGTGTGTGTGTGTGTACATATATCTATCTATCTATCTATCTATCTATCTCATCAGAGCAGAGCAGATATGGGGTGGACTTAAAGTGGTCTATCATTATGGAAGGAATACTGTTGCCACAAATGAGTGTGTTAGGCTTAGGGGAAGAACACAAGGGCCAAAGCACTCAGCTGGTTCAGTTCTGGGGTTGCCAAGGCAGTAAGGTAAAAGAGGTGTGTGTGTTTGTGTGTGTGTATATATGTATATATATGTGTGTGTGTGTGTGTGTGTGTGTGTGTGTGTGTATATATATATATATATGTATATGTGTGTGTACATATGTGTGTGTGTGTGTGTGTGTGTGTGTGTGTGTGTGTATATGTATGTGTATACACATATATACACTCATTCGGGCTGGCTAGGCCTGGACAACAGAATCCACTACCAAGTCTGTCTCGTAGCCCAAAAAGCTGTCTCGGGCCTATTGCCACCAGGTGTATGATCCTTGGTCTGCCTAGCAGAAACAGTAAGATTGACCAGAGCTGGTAACAGCCCTTTAAAGGTCCCTTTCCATTGTACCACTCTAGGCCAGAGATCCTTTGGTTACCTTGCCCTGCTCTGGTTTAACTCCCTCCCAACTGTTCTGCTTGCCGAACCAAAAACTGGTCCTTTTAAAACCAAACTTCGTGAACAGCTCACTTTGCAAAAGAAGTGTACTTGCCTCAAATGACCCTACTCCTCTCTTTGCTTCTCCATCCCTCTTATCTTAGCACTTCTATTCAACCCTCTGGCTCTGCCACTTACCCCTTGTTGCTTGCCCCCACCCCTCCCCTCTCTCCCCATTCCCCCCTACCTATATCTCGACAGTGGAATCCAGTTGCTCTGGCCTCCTGCACCATCTCTGTTTGCTCCCATTCCTACAGTTAATGTTCTGCCTTCATATTCCCCTTGCTCACATTATCTTGTTTTTGTTACACTACCCCTTTCTACCTGATTATGTAAGGATTAAGCCATGAGAAAGGATGGGTCTACTGTGGAACAGGCAGAGAACAGCAAGAGGAAGAAGGAGTTGTTATAACTTTACTTCTGTACTGGGACTAAAGAACTAGAACTCTACTACTGGGACCTTCAAATTAGGGTAAAAACAAACAAAAAAAAGTTAGTGTGTTTGTCTGAGTTGGCTGAAGTGAATTATCTGTGCAGTTATCTAGGTGTTTGTCTCAGGTGGCTGAAAGGAATTGTTTGTCTGTGCAATTAACTAAGTGTAGAAAGAGCTATAAAGTGGGGGGTGGCTTAGATAGAAGGAAGCCAGGTAAAGCCAAATTTAAAACTGCTATAGATAGCTTAGGTTACCACCTGTCCCTATTTTCGAGGACAGTCCTGATTTGAGCAGCTGTGTCCTGCAAAAACATGGAAAAATACTACATGTCCTGACTTTATAGTTGTAAAACTGTTTTAATTTTTCACTAAATGCTGTTGAAAACTATCATACCTTAACTAAAATACCTTAAAATGATAAGAAACAATAGAAGCAACTAAGAAACTACAATATTTTGCCTTAATTCTGATTTATACAGAGAAACAAGTCTGTTGTATTGGTCAGATTACGACTGTACTGCAAAATCATGTTTCAGTAAGAAGTGTCCCACTTGAGCTTCTTAAAAGGTGGTAACCCTAAGATAGTTTCTGTCAGAGAACATGCAGAGAACAGCTGCTGTTATAACTATACTCTCTATTGGGACTATATTGCCTCCCCCACCCACACCATAAGCCAGTTCTACCTTTATAGTCACAGGATTTGACTGACAACAGGAACTTCCTGTTTGGGAGCAGGAAGTGAGTGATCACAGAGCCACAAAAGACTCACCCTCCTAGAGGGAAAAGAGTAGCACACCATCCCCCCCAGCTGCTGGAGGTCTGACTCTGAGCACGTAAGGAGACTACTGAGAAATATAACAACTTCTTGTCTCAGAACAGGAAGATCAGGAGCTTAAAGGGTACAGAGGCAGTAAGTAAGTAGGGAGAAAAAATAAACAAACAGAGGAAAGAGTAAGTATTCAAAACAACAGTTATGGGCCAGAAATAAGACATGATGGGATTGGTGCAGTGGCTGTGAGCAGCAGTCTTCCGGGAGACGCTCTGAGGATGCGTGTTGTCCCATCTGCAGGCACCTTACTGGGCTGAGGGAGGAGGTTGCTCATTCTAGGCTGAGTTGGCCAGGATTTGGGGGACCTCCTCTCCCACCCAGGGACCACCAGGGCCACTGCAGTTGCCTCAGAGGTTGCCAAGAAAGAGGCGCGCTTGGACTACAGTGGGCTCAGGAAGGTTGAGGTAGTGGAACAGAGGTGCATCCCTCCAGTTATACCTCTCCACAATTCATATGCCGTTCTCGAAAAGTGTGGTTCCTCTATGGAGGCACCCACAGTGAAGACCAAGGAGGATGCTGGGAACCTCCACAAAGGAGACCCACAGGAGGGTGGCATGGGACCCACTGGAGAAGGAAACTACTCCTGGTGGGGGACTCCATTGTTAGGAGGGTAGAAGGGGGGAGAGAGTTAATTTGCCTGCCTGGCGTCATGGCCTGGAGGGACAGGGGGCAAATCCTCAGGATCGCAGGAGCAGCTGCACGGGGGAGGGAGCTGGATGTCATTGTCCACCTAGGGACAAATGATTTGGCTGAGAAAGGGATCAGAGCAGTGCAGAGAGAGTTTGTGGAGTTGGGGAGGGGCCTTAGACAAGTAGCACGCACGGTAACCTTCTTGGAGGTGCTGCCTGTCTATGGCATGGGTGAGGCTAGGGTGCTCCACAACATGGGATTCAATCAGTGGTTGAAAAACTGGTGCAGAGCTCAGGGGTTTGGCTTCATTGGGGACTGAGGGTCCACCTGGAGTGATGTGGGCCTATATTGGCACGATGGTCTGCATCTGTCCAGGATGGGAACCAGCATTTAAACTAACCATGGGGGGGGAGGCACTGGAAAGGAGCAGGGAAATCCTATCCCCCTTCCCCCAAAAGATCAGGGTGGTAAGTGAGGTAAACAACAAGATAGAGACGTTGATAGGGAGAAGAGTAGGGGTAAATGGAGAAAATGACAAAGGCAGTAAGGACAGGGATTGGGCAAAAAGCGGTAAGGCCATCAAGAAACTGAGGATAATGAGTACCAATACTCGTAGTCTGGGCAGCAAGCTCCCTGAACTGGTGGCCTTGATAGAAGAGGGATGTTTAGATATCACGGCAGTCACAGAAACATGGTACACAGAGAACCATGATTGGGATGTTAACATACCAGGGTACACAACCTACAGGAGAGACAGTGAGGGGAGAAAAGGGGGTGGAGTAGCTCTCTGTGTGAGGGAAGGGATAAAAGCAATGGAACAAAAGAGTAAACCGGGAGGAGAGGAGGCACTGTGGGTCACCTTAGAGACTGGAAGTGGCACCACAGTCTGCACAGGGGTTGTATACAGACCCCCATCTCGGGGAATGGATAAGGATAATGATAGAAGGCATCCTTAGGATGGCAGAGATAGGGGAGATACTGTTGATGGGGGACCTGAATATGCCAGTTGTTAACTGGAGCACCTTTGCTGTAGCCACATCCAAGAGCAGGGCCATTCTCGATGCTCTACAGGGGGCATGCCTCAGACAGCTAGTTTCGGAACCCACTCGTGAGGGGGCAATCTTAGACCTCGTACTCTCAAATGGGGACAGTGAGAGGATCTCGGATCTAGAAGTGGGTAGCCATCTGGGAACAACTGACCACTGAACAGTGTGGTTCACGATAAATTCAGCTACAGAGTCAAGCCATACAAAAGTGAGGGTACTGGACTTCAGGAGGGCTGACTTTGGAAAGATGGGAGAGTGCCTTAGAAAAGCACTAGCAAACAGGCAAGAAGGAGGGGTGGCGCAACAATGGGGAAACATCAAAACTGTTGTCATAGAGGCAACAAGCTTTTGTGTGAAGCAAATAAATCAAAACAAAAGAAAAAGCCACTATGGTTCTCAAAAGAAGTGGCGGGGAAGGTTAGGGAGAAAAAGATAGCATTTAGGAAGTATAAGGAAACACAGAAGGAGCAGGACAGAGAACTGTACCAGTTAAGGCAGAAGGAAGCAGGGAGGGAAGTCAGAACAGCAGCGGCCCAAACTGAGGAATAGATGGCCAACTCGGTTAAGAAGGGGGGATAAAACCTTTTATTGGTACATCAGGGAGTGTAGAAAGACAAAGGGCATGTTAGTGAGGCTGAATAGAATGGATGGTGGGTGGGCAGAGAGGGACAGTGAAAAAGCAGGGATACTGAACGAATACTTCTCAGTATCCACAAAAGAGGAGGAGGGGGAGGTACAGTCGTGGCCAAAAATATTGGCACCCTTGCAGTTTTTTCTAATAATGCACCATTCCTTCCAGAAAATCGTTGAAATTAAAAAATATTTTGGTATCCACACATGTATTTCTTTGGTTTGCAGTGGAATAAAACACAAAAAGCAGAAAAATGTACTAAGTCTTAGCTTATTCCACACAGAAATCCTTAAATGGCCCGGACAAAATTATTGGCACCTTTTGGAAGTAGTTAGAAATAATTAGATTTCAAGCAGGTGATTGTCCTTCACTTTGGAATTGAACTAACCTGTGGTAAGTTGCAGGTGCCTGCAATATAAAAATCACTCATTCAACCAGTTTGAATAGAGAAAAGGACTCGTTCTCCTGTTTTGTGTCACTGCGTGTACCGCAATGAGCATGGAGAAAAGAAAGAAAGAAAGCCAGAGAATTGTCTGAGGAGGTCAGACAGAAGATTGTAGCCAAGCATGGACAATCTCAAGGCTACAAATCAATCTCCAGAGACCTTGATGTTCCTGTTTCCACCATATGTAATGTTATCAGGAAGTTTAAGGCCCATGGCACTGTAGCCATCCTCCCTGGATATGGCCGCAAGAGAAAACTTGATCGAAGATTGCAGCGCAGGATTGTTCGAATGGTGGAGAAAGCACCTCGATCAACTGCCAAACAGATTCAAGCTGACCTTCAGACACAAGGTACGACAGTTTCAACTTGCACCATCCATTGCCAACTCAGTGAAAGGGGGTTATATGGTAGGAGGCCCAGGAGGACCCCACTGCTGAGAAAGAGACATAAGAAAGCCCTACTGGAGTTTGCCAAAACACAACTGAGCAAGCCAAAATCCTTCTTGGAGAATGTCCTGTGGACAGATGAGACCAAATTAGAGCTTTTTGGTAAAGCACATCATCTCTATGTTTACAGAAAACAAAATGAAGCCTTCAAAGAAAAGAACACCTTCCCTACAGTCAAACATGGAGGAAATTTAGTGATGTTTTGGGGTTGCTGTGCTGCCTCTGGCACTGGGTGCCTTGAACATGTGCATGGCAACATGAAATCTTGAGATTACCAGGCCATTTTGGAGCGTAATGCTGAACCCAGTGTCAGAAAGCTGGGTCTCCGAAGGTTATGGGTCTTCCAGCAGGACAATGACCACAAACACACTTAAAAAAAGCACCCGGGAATGGTTCAAGACAAGACGCTGGACTGTTCTGAAGTGGCCAGCAATGAGTCCAGATCTAAATCCCATTGAAAACCTGTGGAGAGATCTGAAAACAGCAGTTGGGAGAAGGCACCCTTCAAAATCTGGGAGAACTAGAGCAGTTTGCACAAGAGTGGGCCAAACTGCCAGTAGAGAGGTGCAGGAAGCTCATCCATGGCTATAGGAAGCGGTTGATTGCAGTTATTTTGACCAAAGGCTGTGCTACCAAATGTTAAGTCTAAGGTGTCAATAATTTTGTCAGTGCCATTTCTTTTCATTTTCTGATTTAAAAGGATATATTAAATTTTGACTCAAAAACAAAGGTTCTGTAATATTAACAGAACAATAAAGATCCTAGGGACATGGATATGTTGTTCATCCACACTGTCTGGCAGGTTCCTTGCCACTTTAAATCTTGCCGGAAGGTCTTCAAGCTGGCTCCTCCCACCCACCCGGCTGGTAAAACTCTCAGCTCCGCCCCATGACGCCAGATCTTCCTTACCGCTTGGAAGCTCAGGTTCCTTCCTTAACGCTCTGCGTATAGACTGGATCCTAATTCTTCGGTTCACCCGAAACTTATTTTAAAATTCTCAAGACTTCGGTCAAGTTTCTCCCTCACGGCTGCAATGGACAAATCGACTCTTGGATTTCGGCCGTGCCCTTGCGGGCAAAAGATGTCCAGGACGGACCTGCACCCCACGTGCATCTACTGCCTCAGCCTAGAGCACGCACCCGCAGGCCTCGGCAGTTATACCGCTCGCTCGCCAACGCCCTGGAAGACCGCTCTCTCCGTTACAACTTGGGTGCCCTGAGAAGCGCTACCCACCGTTAAGTCGGGCGAGGTCTGCTGCAGTTACCGTGGTGGCTGGCTCGGATGAGCAACTCGAGCAGATGATCGCCCTCGAGGAGGAGGCGGCACAGGCCGCATCATCCTCTTCCTCGGTCGCGGCATTTATCCCGCCCTCTGGGTACCTCGTATTCAACTTCTTTCAAGGAGCTTTGCCAGTCCCTTTCCACGAAGGGAGAGGGGCCATCGGGACATTCCTCTCAGTCCAAAAAGAAGGACTCTTAAGGGTAAGTCCCATCATTGGCGTTCGTGGGAGCGGGAGAGGTCCCCTTCCCCGGACAGTCAACACTCTACTTCGGTCGAGGTTGCAGCTAAGGCTGCTGGCTTCACGGCGTCCCCGTCAGGCCAGCCGGCCGAGACACCAGTCGGCGCGGTCGAGATTTTTCTCGACCTGTCGGACGGGCTGTCGACTGGTGAAGCCGACAACCCTTCTTCACCGGTTCTCCCGGTGGAGACCGAGGACTTATGTGCGCTGCGGTGCCACAGTCCCGGTTAAGGCTTCCCGAGCTGAGGGAAGAGCGGGTGTCCCCCCGGCCCTTCCCAGACCCGTCCTGGGAAACGCCGAGGGTCTTGGTCCAGCCGATCCTGACGACATCGGCGGTCTCGGCACCGAGGTAAGCGGCGAAGCTGCTTGTCCTTGTCTTCCTCCTCAGAAGAGGAGAAGCTTCGACGCAGATTGCGTCGACGCTACGAGGACCTGATGTGGCAGCAGTTGCTTCTGTCCGGGAACAAGCAGACACCGTCGCCTTCCTCGGCCATTAAGTTTTTTCCCCCGATCGGCCAAAACAACCCCTCGCTGTAGCCGAGGTGCCCAAGCCTGGGCCGGTTGTTCGGCCGAAGCCAGCTGCCCCACCGATTGTGGTGGAACCTCCACGTCCACAACCGAAATCGGGGGCGCCGACCAAGGACTCTCGGTCGGGTCAGGGCCTGCCCCACAGGTTGTCTGTCACCCTCACTCCCGACCGTCCTCTGCAGGTGGAGGGTGGCTCAGGCCCCAGGCAGCTCCTCGCAGACTCCTCAGAGTCAGACGACGACTCCTCCCTGTTCTCCAGGCCCATCGACCTGGAGTCCTCCAGGGGTCAGTTGATGGACGAAAGCCCATCATCCTTCATGGGTTTGCTTCGGCTCATCTTAGAGTCCACCAGGATGCAGCTCGAGCCCGTATCCAAGCGGGCCAAGTGTCCTCTGATGGAGATACTGGACTGAGGGGATTCACCCACGGAGGCCTTTTTGGTGGCTGAAGCCATTGTTGGCCCAGCCTTGGAGCTCTGGCAGCGGCCTGCTTCCTGTCCTGCACCTTCGGCCAGGATTGCCAGGAAGTATGCGGTCCCTACCGGCTCTTTGCCCGGGTTTTCATAACACCCCTCTGCCGAGGGGTTGGTCACCGACAGCGTTTTCCGGCATTCCAGGAACGCTAGGGATATGGACAAGCCCTCCGACAAGGAGTCAAAAAAGCTGGACTATGCCGGGCGCAAGGTGTACGCTGCGTCCTCCCTTGGCCTCCGACAGACCAGCTGGGCCATGCTGATGGCACACTTCTCCCACACCCTCATGGGGCTCCCTGGATGAGGTGATCCCTCAACTCCCGACCGACCTACAAACCACGGTCCGGCAGGTACAGGACCAGGGTAGGGCGGTGGCTAAGTAGCAGCTCCAAATGGCTCTGGACATTGGAGACTCCTGTGCCAGATCGGTTGAGGCCGCAGTGGCCATGCGCCGCAGAGCATGGCTGAGGGTATCCACCTTCACGGCGGATACCGAGCACAAACTGGCGGATGTCCCCTTCTTGGGGACCGACCTCTTCGGCCCTGGAGTGGAAGGTCACCTCCAGCAGATCGAAAAGTCCAGTGCCACTGTGGACTCTGTCACCTCCGCTCAGAAGGACAAAGGCCGGCGACAGCAGCAGCACAAGTCCTTTCGTCCTTCTGCACCTGCGGCACTTCCGGCCCAACAGCACCAGCACCAGGGCCAGCAGGCTCGCGCTTGGAATCCCAAACCCAAGCCCATGGCTTTCTCCAACAGGAAGCAGGGAGGTAAAGGCCCAGGAGATCCCTCGGCGAGTCCCTCCTCTAAGCCTGCCCAGTGACGGGTTGAGGGGTGTCGCCTCCAGCCTCGACACTCCCCCCGGGTTCCCCCCGTGGGGGACGGCCCATACTTCCTTTCCGCTTGGTCCATTATCACTGCGGACCGCTGGGTTTGGAGGTGGTAGGAAAGGGCCTGCCCCTGGAGTTGGAGCAGGCCCCGCCCTTTCGAGCCGTCGCCCCTCAGGGGGCTACGGGGTCCACAGCTTCTTTGTCGGTTTGCCGAGCCAATATTGCCCTGCTCCTCGAAAAAGGGGTGATCAGGAAGGTGGCAGATCCTCCTCCAGACCCGGGGTTTGTGTCCAGGTACTTCCTGGTCCCAAAACGGACGGGGGGCTTGCGCCCCATTCTCGACCCGCATGACCTGAACAGGTTCCTAAGGTCTTGGACCTTCAGGATGGTCACTCTGGCTCAGATAATCCCATCCTTGGAGCGAGGCATGTGGTTCTGTTCTCTGGACCTTCCGGACTCGTTCTTTCATGTCCCAATCCGTCCTCTCACCAGAGATTCCTCCGTTTCAGAGTGAAGGGATCCCTTTACGAGTTCCGGGCCATGCCCTTCGTCTTTTCCCTAGCTCCCAGGGTCTTCACCAAATGCATGGCAGTGGTGACAGCATTCCTGTGGCGCTGAAGGGTCCGGGTGTACCCCCACCTGGACAACTGGCTGATTGCAGCCCCCTCCAGAGCGGAGTTGGAGCAGTCCAGAGATCTGGCCCTCCAGGTGTGCTCTCAGATTGGCCTCCTCATCAACGAGGCCAAGTTGGAACTCGTGCCAAAGCAGGTGATACAGTTCATCGGGGCAGAGCTCGACTCTCTACGAGCCAGAGCACGGCTCCTGGCAGACAGGGCTGAGGTTCTTTCCTCCTTTGCCCAATCATTTCAGGTTGGGCAATCGCGCCCTGCCCGGGACTTCCTGGGCCTCATGGCAGCCTGCACCAGCATGGTCCGTTGGGCCCGCTGGTACATGCATCCCCTTCAATGGGGACTAGCTAGCCAATGGTCACAGCACTTTGATCCACTGGATCAGCTAGTGACAGTGACCCAGGGGATGTGGAACGCTGTCCAGTGGTGGACTGTTCCAGCACATCTGCAGGAGGGCATCCCGTTTGTCTGCCCTGAGCCAACGGTCTCTCTATCGACCAATGCCGCTCTGATGGGTTGGGGTGCCCATCTGGGGGAGCACGGAGCGCAAGGCCTCTGGTCCCCTCGGGAATCCCGATGCCATATCAATCTGTTGGAGCTTCGGGCGGTTCGTCTAGCCCTCACCGCCTTCGCTCTGCTTCTACGGGGTCAGGTGGTACTGGTCCAGACGGACAATACCACGATTATGTACTGCCTGAACCGCCAGGGCGGGACACGCTCCATGCCTCTGTGCAGGGAAGCTCTCCGGATTTGGTCACTCGCGCGCAGCCTGGAGACGGCTCTCCTCGCCATTCATGTGACAGGAGCCTCCAACACCCTGGCCGATGCCCTAAGCTGGATAGGGGCTGCGTCTCACGAGTGGTCTCTCCTGCCGGAGGTAGTACAAGATCTCTTCTCCCACTGGGGCACGCCTCAGGTGGACCTGTTTGCCTCCAGGGAGAATGCGAAGCTGAGACTGTTTCATGCCCAGCCCCCTCAGCAGGGCTCGCTGCAGGGGGATGCCTTCTCGAGGCTGTGGACCCCAGGCCTCTTCTACACCTTTCCCCCATTTCCTTGATCCACAAGGTGCTTCTCAAGGCGAGGGGACAAGGCACAGGTGATTCTGGTAGCCCCAGACTGGTCCCGCCAGTTCTGGTATCCAGATCTCCTCAGTCTCATCTCCAGGCTCCCGAGGCGGCTTCCAGACCGCCCGGACCTGATCTCAGTCAATCAGGGGAAGGTTTTCCATCCGGACCTTCAATCCCTGCACCTGACGGCCTGGTTCCTGAGCGGCTAGAGTTCCAGGCCTTGGGTCTTTCCGACGAGGTCCTCAACGTCATTGAGGCATCCCGTAAGGAGTCGACCAGAAAATGGTATGCCTTCAAATGGAAGAGGTTCTCCATTTGGTGTCAGGGCAAGGGCCTGGACCCTTCCTCCTGTTCCTTGGCAAGCATTCTGGACTACCTGTGGTCCCTTTCTCAGCAAGGGCTTCGGTCGACGACCCTTAAGGTGCACCTGGCAGCCATCTCTGCTTACCGGGCACGGGCCGGGAAGCAGTCGGTGGCGCAGGAGAAGGTGGTCGGGTGCTTTTTTCAAAGGCCTTGATCACATATCCCCTCCGGTGCGAGAACCTCCACCTCCGTGGGATCTACTGCTGGTATTGGCTAAGCTCATGGGCAAGCCATTCGAACCGATGCACAGGTGTGACATCTCTCACCTGTCGTGGAAGACCTCCTTCTTGGTGGCTATCATGTCAGCCAGAAGGATGGGAGAGCTCCAGGCACTTTCCATCAAGTCTCCTTATCTGGTCTTCCACAGGGACAAGGTTGTCCTGCGCCCCTACCCGAAATTCCTTCCGAAGGTGGTGTCGGAGTTTCACCTTAACCAGGTGTTGACTCTGCCAGTGTTCTACCCCAGTCACACCTCGGAGGCCGAATATAGGCTCCATACTTTGGACCCTAGAAGAGCGCTCGCTTATTATAAGGAGCAGACAGCTGAAGTTCGGGGAGAGGTTTGCTAGCTGTTTGTCACCTACGCTGAAGCCGCACCTGGCAGACCTGCAGCCAAGCGGACGATAGGCAGGTGGGTCACCTCCTGCATAGATCTCTGCTATAGGTTGGCGGGCATAGAGCCTCCCAGAGGGATAAGAGCTCATTCTACCCGCCATACCACTGCATCGGTGGATGCTTCCAGGGATGTCCCTATCCAGGAAATCTGCAGGGCTGCTACCTGGAAGTCAGCACACACCTTCATCACCCACTACATCGACCTTGAGTCACGCGGGGATGCTGGTTTTGGGGCCTCTGTTCTCCAGTCTTTATTTCCCAAGTAGGGGGTGTGCGCCTTGCCTCCCTCCTCCCGGAGAACTGCTAGGAGTCTGCCGGACAGTGTGGATGAACAACATATCCATGTCCCTAGAAATACAGGTTACTCACCTGTAACAGGAGTTCTAGGAATGATATGTGTTGTTCATCCACACGACACATCCTGACCTCCCGGCTTCGACGCACAACCTGGCTTCCAGCGGGCTAGATCTGGCGTCATGGGGCAGAGCCAAGAGTTTTACCACCCGGGTGGGTGGGAGGAGCCAGCTTGAAGACCTTCCGGCAAGATTTAAAGCGGCAAGGAACCTGCCAGACAGTGTGGATGAACAACATATACCATTCGTAGAACTCCTGTTACAGGTGAGTAACCTGTATATTGTGGAGACCAAATACTGTTGTTAATTTCAACTTATGTTTAGAGGAAATTGAGTTATTTGAAAAAAGTGCAAGGGCGCCAATATTTTTGGCCACGACTGTACCTAATCCAATTAACAGAAGTACTCTGGATAGGGGGGTCGATCTTCGTCCTTTCACAGAAGAAATGGTTCTGAAAGACCTCCTAAAACTGAAGGTGGACAAAGCAATGGGGTCTGATGGGATTCACCCTAGAATTCTAAAAGAATTAAGTGGGGAAGTAGTGACACCACTGACTACCCTTTTTAGCTACTCATGGGAGGATGGTGTGGTACCTGAGGACTGGAGGAAGGCGGATGTGATTCCCCTTCACAAAAGTGGGAGCAAGACAGAGGCAGGAAACTACAGACCTGTCAGTTTGACCTCTGTGGTAGGGAAAGTGATAGAATCACTTCTGAAGGAAAGAATTGTTGAGTACCTAGAGGCCAGTGGGGCACAGGACCCAAGGCAGCATATGTTCACAGCGGAAAGGTCATGTAGACAAATCTAATCGATTTCTTTGACTGGGTGACCAAAGTAGTAGACCAGGGAGGGGCTGTGGACATGGCCTACCTAGACTTTAGCAAGGCATTTGTCACAGTCCCACACAAAAGATTAATACACAGATTAACCAGCCTGGGAGTGGGTCCGAGGGTGGTAGCCTGGGTAAAACATTGGCTGGACAACAGGACACAGAAGGTAATTGTAAACAGAGTCCCCTCTGAAGAAAGGGGGGTTACTAGTGGAGTACCGCAGGGTTCAGTACTGGGTCCAGTTTTTTTTTGATGTCTTTATAAGTGACATTGCAGAGGGACTGGAAGGAAAAGTATGCCTCTTTGCAGATGACACAAAGATCTGCAACAGGGTTGATACGCAAGGAGGCGTGGAAAGGATGAGAAGGGACTTGGCAAGGTTGAAGGAATGGTCAAAAATATGGCAGCTTGGATTTAATGCAAAGAAGTGCAAAATAATGCACCTGGGAAACAGAAACCCAAGGGAAGAGTACGCAGTGGTGGGGAGGTAGTAACAACAACAACAGTGGAAAGGGACCTGGGGGTAATCATATCAGATGACCTTAAGATTGGCAAGCAGTGTGAGAAGGCAGTAGAGAGGGCTGGGGGGATGCTGGGAAGTATAGCAAGAGGCATCACCAGTAGAAAACAGGAAGTTGTTATCCCTCTGTACAGACAGTTGGCGAGACCTCATCTGGAGTACTGTGTCCAGTTCTGGAGACCCCATCTCCGCAAGGACATAGACAGGATGGAGGCAGTCCAGAGGAGGGCAACTGAAATTGTGCAGGGTCTGCAAGAAAAGCCATATGAGGAGAGACTAAAGGAGCTTAATATGTATACCCTCAAGGAAAGGAGGAAGAGGGGGGACATGTTATAAACTTTTAAGTACCTCAGTGGAATCAACAAAGTCCAGGAAAAAGAGATGTGCAAGAACAAGGGGACACACTTTTGAAGATAGAGGGGGGACGGCTCAGGGGCAATGTGAGGAAGTATTTTTTTGGATGCATGGAACAGCCTTCCTGAGGAGGTTGTGGGGTCTAAAACTGTGGGAGAATTCAAGAATGCATGGGAGAGACGCATGGCAATTCTTGGGGGCAGGAAGAAATAGGCCGTTGGTTAACTAGGATCTGCAGCTTATCCTGTAGGTATGGAAATGGACAGACTACATGGGCCAAGCGGTCCTTATCTGCCGTCACAGTCTATGTTTCTATGTTTAATGGTTGGAAGGGGCTGAGTGCCTCCAATGACTCAGTCATGGATTCATTCCACAGTAGACCCATCCTTTCAAGTGGCTTAATCTTCTTGTAACATGGCAATGATTGTATGACTAACATTCGTTGAAGAAATGAGAACAGACTGACTGATTTTAGTTTTGAAATGCTTCATATTGAGATGTTAAGCAAGGTGTGCACACAGTACAAAACAATTGGAGCACACCTATTGGAAATATCGTGGCTGCTATTTAAGTTTTTCAGAAACAGCTTAAAACTTATAATGGAAACTTTCTAATGTTGAAACATCTTAAAACTTTTAGAAACTTGCAGTTCACTTTCTACGTTAGGTTCTTAGATTTTTATCTGTGTATTATAAGATATGGGTTGCACTGCATGATAGGACTGTGCTAGGGTAGATCTTCATGTTTTGTTCCTGCAGTTCCCTTGGCAGGCCAACATATGGCTTTGAAACCATGCTGGCAGCACAGCACTGTTTTACACCAATTTTTAGATCAGTTTCCAAATGTACTGAATTGAGCCAATCTGAAAAAACTTTCATAGACCAAGTACTATTTTTCTGAGTATTTATTTCACTTTTTCTCGTCTCTCAAATATCTATCTCAGTAGGAGATGGAAGAACATGACGTTTACTGCTCTCACCTTTCAAATAGTTTTTTTGACTAGTTAGTCTCTTTCTTTGATTTCCTTTTGTTTTTCTCACTTAATTTTTCATTTCCCCAAAGAAGTAGCCTCTTTCTTTGATCTTGCTTTGTTTATCTCACTTTATTTTTGTTTTCTGTTATAGAAGGTGCAGGCTCATATTTACCAAGGTGTAGTGATGCCCACTACTCCACACACACAAAGACTGATATGACAATTATGCATTGCTTTCCTTCTCTGCTTAACTTATGAATGGTGGTCCACTGGGTGGGTTGGAAAACCAGGGAATTCTGCTGTTTTATAATGGCTGTGAAACTATGCTAGGAGCACAGCACTGTTCTACAGCCATCTGTTGGGCTGCCATGGGAACTGCACTTGAGCAAAGAATTGGAGCAAGCAGAAACAACAAAATATCTGCATATGTTTTTACTTCTATACTGCTTTTGCCTGTGGTGAATTGTCAAGGTACTATATCACAAACCATGGTCTGCTTGGGAATTAGACCACGGTTGATGAAGTACCACCTGTTGTGTTTAGGCCAATAGAAATTAAATATTTGTGTTCAGATTTATGCCAAGTTACAAATGTTATTGCCATGCCTTTGTCTAGTTACAACACCTATATCTACCTAAATTCAAGTCATTGTCATGTTTTTTCATCCGTGTTTGTTAAAAAGGTGTCTGGTTACTTTAAATGTATGTTTTTTTCCTGACGTGGAACCTTTGCAAATGAGCTTTAAGCTCAGAGGTTGTACTCTTAAGATCTCGGTACATAAATAAATGTGAAACTCCTTAGTTGGAGAGGTAGTGAAGAGGTTAATAAAATCATCTAGCAGCCCCGTCCACACTCACTTTTTTGTCCAACCACGTGGTTCTCTTCGCTGCAGCCACTAGGTTAGGGCAGAGCATCCCCTGGTGGAAGACAGTAGGGTAGAAGATGGAAAACACAGATTACAGTACAATCCCAATTATTCTGTAAATAGGGATTTCTGTAGCGCTTCACATTGTCAGTGGGTAGTTACTGTTACAGATGGGTTGTGTGCACCCCTGCTAGGGGAAATGGCACAGCCCAAAGGCTTCTTGGACACATGAACATTCCAGACAGCAGCAGCTCTCCTGTCTTTGCTGTGCCATTGAAGGGGAACCAAGTTGAAAGCTTCTCTGTAGAAGAAATCAGCGTCTACCTTTTGGGGCTGCAATTCTACAATTGTAGGTTGGGACTACCTGATGACAGAGAGCATCTGTAAATTAAAATTGTGCTTGTTAAGCTGCAGCTTTTAAATTGGCTATCCTGCTCTTTCCCATTTTCATTGCCTGTGATTGGATTGGGGCCACATAGTTCAAGGGTGTACTTTTTAGGAGGTCTTCAATTTTTAATCAAACAAAACCCCCCAAAAAAGGGTGTGCTTCAGGTAAGTATCTGTTTTTTTTTTTTTTTTTTTTTTCTTGGTGTTTCGAGGTAGGGTGTTCCCTGCATTTTCCCTCCATGTTTTTGGCATCGGTCCCCCCCCAGATATCTTAAGGTGACTTTGTTTGTGTGGTTTGCCTGGCAGGTGTTTTTTTACTGTACTGTGTTAGAGGGGCATTACCACTTAAATTTTTTGCTCCACTTGTTTGAAGGGGCATTTCCCCGTTAATTGTTCTCTCAAATCTGGAAGTGTAAAAGGAAAAAAAGACAGGCAAGAAGCCTGTCAGGAGTGTGAGCTCTTATACTCTGGCAGGGATCAGAGTCTTCTCAGTGTTTTGGGGGGCTTTTCTTGTCACAGACTCTGTGGTGATTTTCTCTAGGGCTCCATTGAGCTGTGCGGCTTCCCGCCATTTTTCGCTTACCTCCACGTCTGTTGGGCACACGCTTTTTTCTGCAAGAGGCTTTCTGTTGCCTCAGTGCGCTTTTTGGGTGACTGTCCATGCATGTGCCCCCATTGATGTGCCAACATCATGCACAGTGTTGTGATATCACGCACAGCATTGTGACATCATGTACATGCCCTTGGGAGTGCCCGTGCACTTGCACTCCTGTTGTGCTAGTTGCAGAGGCTCTGTTTTGGTTAATCTTTCAGCTTGATTGTCTGACTGCAGTTTCTCTTTCTGCAACTGACTGGCCGGCTTGGTGGGGGATTTGAAAATTCAGTCCAATTGGCTAAGCCGCAGAAATGTCCGTCTAGGGAGTGGATGTTGAACCCGGAGGTGTTGGATGTTCTGTGTCAAGGGTTTGCTCGTCCTCAGATCGACTTGTTTGCCTCCAGCCAGAGTACTAGAGTTCAAGTGGTTCTTCGGCCACTACTGCTGTCCACAGACAGAGGCAGTGGGCATCCTGTCACAAGCATGGAATTTCGGCAGAGCATATGCCTTCCCTCCTCTGCCGCTCCTCCCCAAGGTTATTTGCAAAATAAGGCACTCAAGGAATCTTTCTTTTAATAGCTCCAGAGTGGCCCACACAACCATGGTTCTCGGACTTAGTGAACCAAGCTCAATGTGCACCATTTTGCCTTCCAGTGCGTGGGAACCTTCTCTCACAAGGCCCCATTCTGCATCCACATCTGGGAGTGATGCAGCTCATGACCCGACTCCTGAAGCAGGGTTTCTGTAAGAAGGTGGTGGACACCCTGGTGGCTGCTAGGAAGAATTCCACACATCTGCAGCTTATGCTCGCGTAAGGACCACCTCTTTGGCTTGGGTCAAGAAAAAAAAAATATCCAGCCTTCTAAAGCCACGGTTCTGCAGATTTGGATTTCCTCCATGAAGGAGTGGAGAAAGGTTTGTCCTTTAGCACCTTGAGAGACAGGTCAGGTGTCGGCCCTTAGAGCCTCCTTAAGTATGTCCTTAGGGACTGACTGGGGGGTTATTCGTTTTCTATGGGCTGTCAGCAGGAATTGACCTTTGTTATGATCCCCTGTTCCTCTGTGGGATCTGAATCTGGTTCTGAATGATCTTTGTAAGGAGTCTTTTGAACCGCTTTAGTCTGTAACATTCGACATGCTGTCTTACAAGGTGTTTCTTAGTTGCTGTGTGCTCAGCCAGGAGGATTGGTGAGCTCCAGGCTTTGTCCCACAAAGAACCATACCTCCTCATGCATAAGGACAAGGTGGTGCTCAGAACAGTCCTGTCTTTCATTCCGAAGGTCCCCGTGGCCTTCCATGTGAACCAGGAAATCTGTCTTCCCATCTTTCTGTCTGTAGCCTGCTTACCGAAAGGAGAAGGAGTTGCACAAGTTAGATTAGCAACAGACCATCAGGACATACCTTAGACAGACTGCTGAGTTCTGGAAATTGGATAGGTTTCTTTTTAGAGCGGCCAAACTGGGACAAAAAGTCTCCAAGGCCACCCTAGGTGAGGGCCTGCATTGCCAAGACTTATGTCACAGAAAAAAAGAGGTCTTTGGCTCTCATCAGGGCTCACTCCACCAGGGCTATGGCCACCTCCTGGGCGGACAAAGAGGTAAGGTGTCTGTTTTATAATTGGGCAAGGCAGCTGTGTGGCCCTCCATCCACACATTCAAGAAGCATTCCAGATAGTATGTTCAAAGTTCTACTGATGCAGCCTTTTGGTTGCAGAGTTTTGCAGGCAGCAGCAGGTAAATTCCTTTCTAGGACTGTGGATATGTTGTTCATCCACACTTATTGGCATGTTCCTTTTGACTTTAAGGATTGCCAGAAGTCTTCAAGCTGGCTCCCCCCCCCCACCCGGGTGATGTAACCCTCGGCTCCGTCCCATGACGCTAGATCTTCCTTTCCATTTGGAAGATTCAGGTTGCCTCCTTAGATGCTCCCGCATTTCTGGCCTAGCTTTTAGTACCTTCAGTTATTCCAAATCTCTGCCTAGTTCGTATTAGCAATCGTGATTACTTACTGATTATGGAAGAGCAAGTCTTCTCGGATTTCGCCATTGCTTGTGCTGCCAAAATGATGCGACAGATTCCACACCATATTTACCTATTGCCTGGGTGTCAACTATGACACCAATGGCGCGATTTTTGTCTTGCACTTCACCCTAACGTCCCTGACGACCGCCCCTCACATGCCTGACGTTGGGGAGCTGGAAAATGGAACCTCCAATGAAATCTAAGGAGGCTTGGTGGCGGTTTCATGTCATGATCTGCAGAGCAATTGGAATGCATGCAAGCCTTCAACTAGGAAGCGGCTCGTGCCAGGGAGTCCTCTTCTCAGAGCTTCCTTGTTCCACTCAACCTGGGCTCCATCTTCTCTGGTTCTTTCCAAGAATTGTGCCAATCTCTCCGAGAATTGTGCCAGTCTCTACTGACTAAGGGGGAGGGTCCTGCAGGCATGCAGTCCGCTCAGTCCCGTAAGCAGGAAAATGACCTGGGATTGTCTTCGTCTTGACGGAGATGCTCTTGGGATCAGGAGAAATGTCGGTCCCAGGAACCGGCAGTCTCGACTTTGGTTGAAATTGCTTCTTCGGCCACTGGCTTCTCTGCTTTGCCATCTGGCCAGTCGACTGAAGTGTCTATCGACGAGGGTGAAATAATCATCAACCCGATCGACCCATTATCGCTGACTCCGGTCGACAATTCTCTCAATCAGACTCCAGTCCTTTCCTTCCTCGACAAGGAGACCCAAGGCGTTGGGAATCCGTTGAGGAAGTGGTCGACAGGAATCACGGTCCCCGGGTCTCGAGCAACGAGTTGGCTCTGTCCAATCTCGATTGAGGTCAGGACCCCTCGACCGAAAAAGAGGCAACGCCATCGGTCGTCCCTGCCCTTCTCTGATGAGGAGAGGCTCTGGCGGAAACTCTGACGCTATGAGGACCTCATGTGGCAACAACTGATTTTGACCGAGCACAAGACGACTCCGGCTCCGACCTCAGCCATTGCTTGGCTTTCACCTCCCAGGCCGAAACTGACTCCTTCGGAGCCGATTGTCAGTTCCCCCACCCGCAGAGCCAGTGAAACCTCCTGTTCGGCCAAAACCGGTGTCTCCACCAATTGTGGTGGAACCACCGCCCAAGCAGCCTGTGGAAGGGGCTCCTTCTAAGGAATATAGAGCGGACACTGGACTTCCCCGGCATCTTTCGGTCACTGTCACCACGGCTCCCCCCCTCAGCGGGTCGAAGGTGACCTGGGTGGTCAGCCGTTGTATTCGGATTCCACAGATTCGGATGAGACCAGCCTATGTTCTCTTCCCGGGGATGATGAATCGGCCAGTGGGTTAGAAAAGGAGGAAGGTCCTTCATCCTTTCAGGGTATTTTTCGCCTCATCTCTGAGTCTACAAGGATGCTGCTGGAACCTATCCAGAAAAAGGCGGAGTACCCTCTCAAGACATCCTCAAGAAAGGGGGGGATACCCTGACGGAGGCCTTTCCTGTGTCCGAGGCCATAGTTGGCCTGGCCTTAGAACTTGGGCAGCATCCTGCTTCTTGTCCAGCTCCATCTGCCCACATGGCCTGCGAGTATGTGGTGCCCATGGGGTCCCTCTCGGGATTCACAGAGCACCCTTCGGCCGAGAGTCTGGTGACTGCCTCTGTGTTCTGGCGTACTGGCAGTTCTGCCGACACTGACCGACCTCCTGAAAAAGAATCCAAACTCTTGGATCATTCGGCTCGGAAGGTCTGTGCAGCCTCATCTTTAGGTCTTTGTCAGGCAGGTTCTGCCATCGTCATGGCACACTTCCCTCATGCCGTCTTGGGGTCTTTGGATGAAGCCCTCCCACACCTCCCTGTAGACGTGCAGACCACGGTCAAGCAGGTCCGGGATCAGGGCCAGGCTGTTGCCAAACAGCAGCTTCAGACAGCCCTAGATATTGGGGATTCATGTGCCCACTCGATGGCAGCTGCAGTTGCTTCTTATCGCAGGGCTTGGCTTAGACTCTCCTCTTTTCCGGCAGATACTCAGCACAAACTAGCTGATGTGCCTTTCCTGGGCACCGACCTTTTCGGCCCAGGTGTGGCTGGTCACCTTCAGCGTATTGAGCAGTCCAATACCACCTTGGACGCTACTTCTGCTAAAGGTTCTTCAGGCAAAAAACAGCAGAAGAAGAAACTTTTTCAGCACTCTTCCCCTGTGGCACAGCAACCCTCCTTTCAGGGAGGGCAGCAGCAGGCTCAATCTTGGCGCCCTCTGCCCAAGTCCGGGCCCTCTTAGGCCCATAAAGGAGGCCGAGGTTCTGGTCCTGGATCCTCCTCCTCCAAGCCTGCTCAGTGACGGGGCAGGGGCTGCCTCCCCCTCTCCCGTCATGCCAGCTTTGGGTCCTCCCGTGGGGGGCCAGTTCTGCCACTTTCTTTCTGCCTGATCTGTTATCACCACAGACAGGTGGGTTTTGGAAGTGATCAGTCGGGGACTGCTTCTGGAATTCAAGCAGTACCCTCCAAGCTGAGCTCGCGCCCCTCGGGAGGAAAGAGTATCCGCCCAGACTCTGTCGGCTCTCTGAGATGACATTGCTCAGCTCCTTCTCAAGGAGGCAGTAGCTCCAGTGGCAGATCGTCTATGAGACCCAGGCTTTGTCTCCTGGTGCCCAAGCGGATGGGGTGGGGGAGCTGGCGCCCCATTCTAGATCTGCATGCCCTGAATCTATATCTCAGGTCATGCACCTTTCGGATGGTCACTCTGTCCCAGATCGCACCATCCTTGGAGCAAAACATGTGGTTCTGTTTACTGGATCTGCAGGATGCGTTCTTTCATGTCCCAATCTATCCGTCTCATCGGCGGTTCCTCCGCTTCAGAGCCGAAGGGGCCCTGTACGAGGTCTGAGCCATGCCATTCGGCCTGTCATCAGCCCCACGGGTCTTCACCAAATGCATTGCAGTGGTGGCAGCCCATCTCAGGCATCCAAGGGGGAGGTCAGGATTTATCCCTACCTCGACGATTGGCTCTTAGCCAGTCCCACCCAACAGGAGGTGGAGAGGTCCAGGGTCTTGGCACTCCAGGTGCTCCCAACTCGGCCTCCTGATCAACGAGGCCAAGTCAGAACTCATGCCTTCCCAGGTGATGTGCTTCACTGGGGCAGAGCTTGACTCACGTCAAGCCAGAGCTCGACTCCTGTCAAGCCAGAGCTCGGCTCCCAGCGGACAGGGCAGAGGTTCTCTCCTCCTTTGCTCAATCATTTCTGGTTGGGAATTGCGACCTTCCCGGGACTTTCTGTGCCTTCTGGGTTACATGGTGGTGTGCACCTCAGTGGTCTGTTGGGCCCGGTTGCACATGCGCCCCCTTCAGTGAGAGCTGGTTGCACTGTGGACTCAGCACCACGGTCATTTCGACCAGCTGATCACTGTAACCCAGAAGATGTGGGATGCTCTCCTGTGGTGGACTGCCTCAGACCGGTTGCAGGAAGCGATCCTGTTTGTCCACCCTGAGCTGATGGCCATCCTCACGACTGATGCCTCTCTCATGGGCTAGGGAGCCCACATGGAGGACAAAAGGGCTCATGGGTTCTGGACCCCTGAGGAGTCCCGCTACCACATCAACCTGTTGGAGCTCAGAGCAGTCAGACTGGCACTGCCGGCTTTCGCTCCTCAGCTCTGGGGTTGTGTGTTTTAAGTCCAGACAGACAATACCATGACCATGTACTACCTCAAACAGGGTGGCACGCACTCCCATCTGCTTTGCAGAGAAGCGCTTCGCATCTGGACCCTCGTCAGCCATTTGGAAGCAGATCTCCTAGCTATCCATGTGGCAGGAGCCTCAAACCATCTGGCGGGTGCTCTCAGCCGCTTAGGTGAGACATCCCACGAGTGGTCTCGCCATCCAGAGGTAGCTTACAGCCTGTTCTCCCACTGAGGCAAACCGATGGTGGACCTGTTTGCTTCCAGGGAAAACACCAAACTGAGGCTGTTTCATGCCCTCCCCTCCTCAGCAGGGCTCGCTGCAGGGGGTTGCCTTCTCGAAGCCGTGGACCCCAGGCCTTCTCTACATCTTTCCTCCATTTCCCTTGATCCACAAGGTGCTTCTCAAGGTGAGGAGGGACAAGGTGAAGGTGATTCTGGTAGCCCCAGACTGGCTGTGCCAGTTCTGGTATCCAGATCTTCTCCGCTGCAGGCCTCTGGAACGGCTTCCAGCATGCCCTGGCCTGATCTCTCTCAATCAGGGGAAGTTATACCATCCGGACTTTCAATCCCTGCACCTCACAGCCTGGTACCTGAACGGCTAGAGTTCAGGCTTTGGGTCTTTCCGAGGATGTCCTCACCGTGGTGGAGGCATCCAGAAAGGAACAGACCAGGAAATGTTATACCTTCAAATGGAAAAGGTTTTCAATTTGGTGTCGGGGCAAGGGCCTGGACCCTCTGTCCTGTCCAGTGCTAACATTCTTGACTACCTTTGGCCTGTCTCCAAAGGGGGTTTTCGGTGCACCTGGCAGCCATCTCTGCTTACTGGGCACGTGCCAGTCAGCCGAGGGTGCAGGAGACAATGGTCGGGCGCTTTTTCCAAGGCCTGGATCACATATCCCCTCCGATGCGTGAACCTCCACCTCCGTGGGCTCTACTGCTGGTACTGGCAAAGCTCATGGGCAAGCCATTCGAACCAATGCACAAGTGTGCCTTGTCACACTTGTTGAAGACGGCCTTCCCAATGGCTATCACATCTGCCAGAAGGACAGGGGAGCTCAAGGCACTTTTGGTGGACTCCCCTTATCTGGTCTTCCACAGGGATAATGTGGTCCTACACCCCCACCCAAAATTCTTTCCGAAGGTGGTGTCAGAGTTTCACCTTAACCAGGTGTTAACTCTGCCAGTATACTACCCTGATTACACCTCAGAGGCTGAGTACAGGCTCCATACCTTGGACCCGAGACGAGCTCTCTCCTACTACAAGGAGAGGATGGCGGAAATTCGGAGAGAGGTTCGCCAGCTGTTTGTCACCTATGCTGAAGCCGCTTCTGGCAGACCTGCAGCAAAATGAACAGTTGCAAGGTTGGATTACATCTTGCATTACTCTGTGCTATGAGTTGGCGGGCATGGAGCCTCCCAAAGGGATAAGAGCTCATTCTACCCACCATACCGCTGCTTCGGTGGCAACTTCCAGGGACATCCCTATCCAGGAAATCTGCGGGGCTGCTGCCTGGAAGTCAGCAAACACCTTCATCACCCACTACCACATCTACCTTGAGTCACGCTAGGATGCTGGTTTTGGGGCCTCAGTTCTCCAATCTCCGTTTCCTAAGTAGGGGGTGTGTGCCTTGCCTCCCTTCTCTCGGAGAACTGCTAGGAGTCTGCCAAAGAATGTGGATGAACAACATATCCACGATCCTAGAAAAACAGGTTACTCACCTGTAACAGTAGTTCTAGGAGTGGTATATGTTGTTTATCCACACAGACCCACACAACCTCCCCGGCTGCAGATGCACAACGCCTGACTTCCAGCGGACTAAGATCTGGTGTCATGGGGCGGAGCTGAGGGTTATACCACCTGGGTGGGTGGGAAGAGCCAGCTTGAAGACTTCCGGTGATCCATAAATTGGAAAGGGACATGCCAAAGAGTGTGGATGAACAACATATACCACTCCTAGAACTACTGTTACAGGTGAGTAACCTGTTTTTCCTGTACGTGGTTGACATATGGGAAATTATTTTCCCCCACCCTTTTTTTTTTCCTCGATAGGTACTGCTTCTTAGATGCCATCTGTAGTGATTGCCCATTGACAATGTGGAACACTACAGAAAGAAGAAATTTCAATTAGTCAGTGTTTATTTCTAAAATAGCGCTATTCCAGAACCATACATAACCATAAAATCCATAACAACTACCTTTATCAAAAAAAAAAAAAAACAAAAACAAAAAAACAGATCAAGCAGCAGATCAAATAAAATCAGGGAATGCCAAACTAAATAAATGCGTTTTTAACTCTGATTTAAAGCTCTCCGCCATCAAGCACTGTCGAATCCGGTGAGGTAGAGAATTCCACACGGATGGGGCCGCAAATTGAAATGCACGGGCCCAAGGTGACTTTAAGCAAACCCTGGGAATCTCTAGCAATCCCTCGTCGATGGAGCGAAGTGGCCGGGAGGGGCAATAGGGATGAAGAAGGTCTTGCAGATAACTTCGACCCTGTCCGTGTAAGGCCTTATAGGTCAGTAAACCGACCTTAAAGGTGATCCGCCACTGAATCGGCAGCCAGTGCAGATCACACAGCACCGGTGTGGCATGACAGCTACGAGGTAGCCCAGTCAGCAGCCTAGCTGCTGTGTTCTGCACCAGCTGCAAGCGGCGGATATCAACCCCTGGTTGCTCTAGGTACAGGGCATTACAGTAATCGGGGCGTGAGGTTACAGAGGCATGAACCAGCGCTTGTAGGTCATCGGGCGGAACTAGGTGCTTGATCCAGGCTACATTCCTTAGATGGTAAAAAGCAGTCTTGACAACAGACGACACCTGATGTTTAAGCGTCAATCCGTCATCCAGAATCACACAGATCTTGCACCCGTTCGGAGGTTGTCAGCTGGCGACCACCGAGCCAAAGCTCTGAGGCTTGCCCTGCTGACGACCCCTCTGCCCGACTGCACCACCAAAACCTCAGTCTTGTCCGGATTCAACCTCGGCCAATTGGCATTCCTCCAATCCTCAGTCTCGGAAAGGCAGTCGTTAAAACTCGAGACAGCCCCCCCTCCACCCCGATCAGGCACAAAGGACAGGTAGAGCTGAGTGTCATCTGCATAGCAGTGAAAACTCAGCCCATACCACCTTACAGTGTCTCCCAATGGCAGCTTATACACTGCGAACAACATGTGGGACTGTACAGAGCCCTGCGGAACTCCACATGGCAGGGAGACCTTGTCAGAGGAATAAACCCCACTTACAACTCTCTGAAACCTGCCAGTGAGGATAGAATGAAACCATCCGAGGACTGTACCAGACAGTCCACAGATTAACCGCAGGCACCTGACCAACACCGCATGGTCCACAGTGTCAGATGCCGCCGGGAGATCAAGAAGAACCAAGATGAAACTGCTTCTCCGATCTCTTGCTGTTAGAAGATCATTGAGAACCCGAACAAGGGCCATCTCGGTAGTATGCCGTTTCCGGAAACCGGACTGGAGAGGATCGTAGATGTCGCAGATGGTCAAATGATCCTCCTGGTGCAGCGTGACCACCTTCTTAATAACCTTACCCACAAAGGGGAGGTTAGAGATGGGTCTGTAGTTGGCAAGACCGTCTGGGTCGAGAGATGGTTTCATAAGAAGGGGTACCACTACCAAACTCCTTCAGGGTGTCCGGAAACATCCTGGAATCTAACGGACACCAGACTATTTCAGCACGGACCGGGCCGATGGTCTCAACACACCCCACAGAGAGACTCGTTGGGCCAGGGTCCAAACTACAGCAGATTGGCCGCAAAAACTGGATAATCTTCACGACATCCCCAAACGCCAGCTGGCTGAAGTCAAACCAGACAAACTGAGGAGCTGCCACCTCGCACTGATCACAGTCTGCCCCATTGGAGCGTCCCGAGTGAATTTCAAACCTGATGTCAGCAAAAAAGCGAGCAAATTCATCGCATTCCCCTTGCGACCTCTCTCAGACTGCAGACAGACTGGATTGCACGGTCTTTCTACAGTTCGGAAGAGCTGAGCTGGTCGGTTTTGTGCCACAGCAATCTCCCTGGACAGGAACTGTGCCTTCTTATGGGAGATAGCTGATTGGTAGTCCTTATAATGGACTAACAATCTAAGTCTGTCGGCATCCAGGCCCGATTTTTGCCAGCGACGTTCCAGTTTTCGCCCCACTTTCCTCAGCTCCGTCAAGGTCCCATCAAACCAAGAGGACCGAGGGCGCTGGGTAAGGGGACGAACACGGACAGGAGCGAGAGAGTCCAAAGCTCCAGTCGCAGCATCATTATAACCCCGGACTAGGGCATCTGGGTCACCGCTATTCCTCGGCAACCCCGATAGGTCCAGCACTGCCAACAGGCAATCGAGGATAACCCCTTAAAGGGCGGTACCGGACCATCTCCGTAGGGGTAGGCCTATGGGGGGGGGGGGGCCTGGAAATTGAACCTTATGGTGTGATGGTCCGACCAACTGACTGGCTCCACCACTAGATCAGAGGTCTCCAAATCCAGAAGGAAGACCATGTCCAAGGAGTGACCGTGCTTATGGGTCGCAGAGGTAATCACCTGTGAGAAGCCCAGTGAATTCATCAACTGGAGGAAGTTACTCGGTTAATGGACAGAAGGCCAAGGCCATCGAGATTGTCCTCCACACCTTGTGGATCACTGTACCATGTCATGTTTTTATATATTATTTAGAAGCCATTTGTCTAGTTTTGTTTTAAAATTATTAATACTATCACATTCAACAATATCATGTGGTAAAGAGTTCCATATCCTTGGAGCTCTAACTGTAAAAAACTGCTGTCTTTTGTTTGTTTTGGTTCGATCAATTTCGATTTGCATATTATGATTTCTTGCTACAATTTTCCTTCCTGTAAATGATAATCCACATAATTCCATTAAGATTTTGTTCTAAGACTTAATGAATACAATCCAGTTTTTTGAAGCCTCGTTTCATAATCTAAATGAGAAAGATGTGGTACAATTTTTGTTGCCCTTCTTTGCACCTGCACTATCCTAGTTATATCTGTGATCAAGTAAGGATTCAAAAAGGGAGATCCATGATCCATATATGGTCTGATATGTGATTTGTAAAGAGACATAATGTATTCTTAAGATTTCATAACAAATGTATTGTTTGTTCTACGAAGAAGCGCATTAGCTTGGTTAGCCACTTTGTTACAATGATCGGCAGATGACAGTTTGTTGTTTACTAGTATTCCCAGATCTTGTTCCACAACTGACTCTCTTATACTAATATTATTAAGAGAATACAATTGTTTGGGGTTATTTTTTCCCATATGTAAAACTGCACATTTTGAAACATTAAAGGACATTTGATTGGTATTTGCCCAGCACTCGATTCTAGCAAGATCTTTTTATTAGAATATGTCTGTTTCTTTACTGTCAACAGGGCCTCCCAACTTAGTATCATCTGCAAATTTTGAAATAATGGTATTCGATGAAATTGTCAGATCACCAATAAAAATACTGAATAATGTCGGTCCCAAAACGGAATCCTAGGGAACACCACTCGAGACTTTACCCCCATCAGAAAGTTCACCATTAACCCTAACACTCTGTGCTCTGTTATTCAGCCAACTATGAACCCAAGAGACAATATTATATGAAAAGCCCAATTGAATTAATTTATTTAACAATATAAAATGTGATACGTTATAGAAAGCTTTACTGTAGTTTAACAAGATAACATCAACAGGTATGTTAAGGTCCAGGTATCTACTAATCCTGTTGTAAAAGGACAAGTTAGTTGTACGTGAATATCCAGATTTGAACCCGTGTTGTGTTATATCGCTAATATTTAGGGACTGCATTTCTTCCTCGATAATGGATTTGATCTTTTTTTCAAGTAATTTACAGGGAATAGAGGCAAGACTAATGGGCCTATAGTTGTCTGCTTTTGAATGAGATCCCTTTTTAAAAATAGGGGTAACAATGGCTGTTTCCCAATCCATGGGAACCCTAGTTTCTCTAAGAGACTTATTAAAAATAATGGTAAGTGGTAATGCAATGGCATCAGATGTACCTATAAGGAATTTAGAAGATATATTATCTGGACCGGGGCTAGTTGTTTTTTTTAACGTATCTAAAAGTTTAAACGTCTCTTGAAGTGTAACAGTATAGTTATGTTTCTTACCTTTATGAACAGAAGGTATGTATTCTGATCCTTGTTCAAAAACTGAGCAGAAATACTTAAGTTCCATAGCTGCCAACTTATCTGAGATTATTGTTTTATTATTTATAATTAGTGGGCCTATACTTCCAGTATCTCCCTTTTTTCCGTTCAGATAAGAATATAAACTTTTGTAGGAGTCTTTGGAGTGGGCAGTTTTAAATTCCAAGTTACGTTTAGCTAATATTATGGATTTCTTTAGTTCCTTAACTGCCTTTATATAATTTAATAAAATTCCTTCTTTCTGATCAGATTGATGTTGTTTTAGCTGGGTAAATAACTTTTGTTTACGTAAACTTTGTTTTTTGATAGTGCAATTGTACCATGCAGGGATTTCCTCTTTATTATTGTATTTCCTTCTTATTGGTACATATTCATTTTCTAATTTGTAAATTATATTTTTAAAGGTGTACCACGCATCCTCTATATTTAACAGAGAAAGTAATGGGTCCCATAAAATAGCTTTAAGATGCTCATTATTTATAGAAAAATCTGCTTGGTCATAATTTTTTAACATGAGTTTATTCCTAGGGGTTATGTATACCAAGGGAATTGTAAAGAAGATTGTCATATGATCACTATTATCTATTGGGTCAATTATACGTAAATTAGTTAAAATTGCTACCATATTTGTTATAACTAGATCTAATATATTAGTACCTCGAGTAGGTTCTCATACTAATTGAGAAAGACCCAAATCTGTAATTGTTGAGGTTAACTGTATATCATATTGATTTGATCCCGTTAAATAATCCCAATTAATAGATGGGAAATTGAAATCACCCAAAATAATTACTGAACCCTTATCTGCTAGCTGGGAGATCTCTTTAGTTAGTTGTTTAATATAACCAATATCTGAGGAGGGTGGACGATAACAGGTACCGACCAAAATCTGAGAATGACCGTTAGGGTGCAGGTTCACCCAAATGCTTTCTGTCTGTGAATTAAAGTTTCGGAGGATGGAATATCATTTGTAACATATAGGCTCACACCACCTCCTTTTTTATTATTTGTTCTATTTTTGCTGTAATGTTTAAATCCAGGGATCTCCATAATCCATTGTTTATTGGAATTACCCCAAGTTTCCGTTATGGCTATTAGTCCTATGTTCAATTCCTGGATTTTTATTTCTAATTCCATTTTTGCAATATTAAGAGACTGTGCATTAAATGATAGAACATTTAATTTATCAGCTTTTAGTGAGTGAGTTTTTAGAGATGTCGGTAATGTCCTTATCTCCCCCCTTGATGCTAGTTTAAATGATTCTTAATAAAGGTTGAGAATTGACGTCCTAAAAGGGAACCCCCCCCCCTTCTGCTGAGGTGCATACCATCCCAACAAAACAAGGATGGGTTTTCATTGAATTCTTCCCAGTGTGTAAGGCAGGCAATGTCCTGCCTATAGCACCACTTACGGAGCCATTCATTTAGTGCTTTGATTTTGTTCAGAGTTTGATTAGTGGCTCTAGGAACAGGGAGAATCTCAGATATACAAATACTGCAGCCTTTCTCTGTCAGAATATTACATAGTGAGACAAAGTCCTGTTTTAATTGCTGAAGGGGTATCTTATTAATATCATTAGTACCAGCATGTACAATCACCAAGGGATTTTCGCCTGCTGCTTTGAGGGCGACTTTAGTCATGGAAACTAAATCCGAGACTCTGGCCCCCCTGTAACTTGAACAGGTTCGGTTCTCCTTGTCTGGGTTACAGACAGCATGATCAATGTATTTAATCATTGAATCACCCAGTACATAGACCTGTCTGTTAGTTGACTTAAGGGGGAGATGTTCATTTAGATTGTGGGGAACCTGTGTGACCTTAGTTGTCTTTTGTACATTTTGTTGTGTAACCAACAATGGGATATTATTAGAATCTGAAGTTGGGTTAAGATATTCATTGTTAGCTTCAATACACTGTTCGTCATTATAACTGGTTTCATCAATTGTAATCAGTCCCAGTTGTTCAAAGGAATTATGTAGTGGAATTGGAGGGGAGGAATTAAACTGCACTTTCCTTGTCTGTAACAATTTGTTATGTGGAATAGTAGACCAGGGTATTTCCTCAGTTACTTGTTGTGATGACAAAGGTGGTTCATGGGGAAAAGGCGTGGAAACTTTAATAGAACCCTCAGTTTTAACTGGAGACTCTAATATGGGTTTGAATGGTATAGTGTTATTTACAACATCAGTTTGAGTGATGGTAATACTGTTAGTTTCCAAAAGGAGGGACATATGGTCTATATACTCTTCCAGGGCTTCAATTTCCTCGTTAACTGCCATTTTAGGTGTTTCTGTGTCATTTGACACCCTGTTTTGGAGGCGTACAATTTCTTCCTGTAAAGTAATGACTAATTGACATCTCTCGCAAACAAATTTATCTGTATGCTTGCCAATAGCATACATCTGACAGGTTGAACAATACTTGTTTGCTCTCTTCATTGCTCTATAGTGTACCAGCGCAGTTATAGTAGTTAATATTACCTTGTTGTTGTTACCAATAGTTAGCCTCTGTTCGATACCTGAGTGGACCACAGTGAACCTTCTGACAGTAGTCTCTGTGATTCCGTGCACGCTCACCCTTTCGATAGCTAGTCTTTATAATGCGCCAAACCGGAAGTGCCTAACGGCTGTACTTCCGGTTGCGCTATGACTACAGGGTGATTAATATGGTTTAAAAAAAGACAAAGTTTGCTAATGCAACACAGTTTGATACAGTATAGCACTTAAAAGTGCTTTACAGCAGTGATAAAGCACTCAGAGATGTTAGGGATATCTGGGACTGGCAGTCCAGACCTCCAGAGTCCCACAATGCTCTGCCTGATCACCAAGAGCCTTAGTAGTAGTATAGTACCCTCAAGATACAAGTAAATCACTAATTACAAGTTTAGAGCACTAAAATGGTATATATTGTGTCAATACCTCTCTCCAGAGGTTCGCTGTTAAATGACAAGCTTAATAAGTCTTGGCACAAACTGCAAAAGTTCATAGTCGACCCAGGCATTGAAGTCCCCCAGCACTATCCATCTGGGGGACTTCAAGACCATGTCGACGATGAAGTCCTCGACTTCCTGCAGGAATTGCTTCTCACCCGGATAGATGGTAGATGAGAAGAATCCAGCACCCTGCACCTGCGCCAGTGATACATTCGAAGGACCGGGTCTCCCCCAACGGCACCTCCACAAGGCTCAATTCCGATCTAAAACCAATGGCTACTCCCCTGCCCCTACGATCCAACCTCGGGTGGTGCATCACGGAGAACCCGGCTGGAATTGCTGACTCCAAAATAGGGCCAGAATTTTCATCCAGCCAGGTCTTGGTGATGCAAACCAGGTCTGATGATCCAACAAGATCAGCCATCGCTGCCGTCTTGTTTTTAATAGACCTGGCATTGCATAACACCACCCAGGTTGGATGAGACCCCGGGGTCGACCGAATCATCTGCCCACATACAGTGGAGCACTTGGGTGTGGGGACCAGACAGGGCAAACCCCTGTCGGGAACCTATTTTGTCCCAGGGCGTCTCCTAGTCCCCACTACTCCAATCCGGCCGCTTGGTTCCACTCTCCTGAAAGGTCTGCAGCCCCTGTACCGTCTCCTAACCATCCCCAATGCACGGCATCGAGTATAAACTTCGGCTGGTAATTGAGGACAATCAAAGGGGCAGAGGCTACAGAGCTTCACAGGAGAGTAGCGCCTGACGGGGAAAGCTCTCTGCCAACACATTATAAAACAAACAGACGAAACAAATTAATACACACAATACACATACACTCAAATAAATACCAACACCTGTAATATACATACAATTACAAGTGAACACCAACAAGTAAATCGGTATAAAAGGGTTAACGATGTGTCTCTCACCCCCACCATCACCCTTTAAAAGTCCAAGTACATTTCTCTCACAACACCACATAGAGGGTATAAGTAAAATGTACAAATCAGAGGCCCTCTCACGACCTCCCCAAGGGGCCACTTTAAGATTAAGTCCAATAAGTTACCAGTACTTATCTCCTTTTCCCCAGTTCAGATAATTAAAAGGAATCCAGAGTTTGGAAAATCATGTCACACAGTCCAGGCAATTTGTGAATGCAGCTATACCACGAAACGGGACCGGCTCTAGCTACTATCCAAGCCCCCCAAAGGAGTATTCAGGCCGCACACAAGTCCCCTCTCAAAGCCAGCAATTAGCTTTTTGTCCCGCCGTACTGAAAATCCAGAAAGATGTACAGTCTCTCCAAACAGCAGCCGCCAAAGCTGAAAGAAACCCCTGGAGCCCACACCAGTTTGGAGACACCCCAAAATCGCTCCCCAGGGTCAGGACCCCAGACCTAGAGAGGCCCAGTGACCACCCCAAAACTGCAAGCCCCTCTGGGCGACTAAAAACTTCACCTTCCGTTGAGCTTCCGACCAACCCCCTCACCCACTGGGGGTGAAAATAGAGTGCTCCTCTCCACTACGTCAACGGTTCTCGGCCCAGCTCAGTTCAATTCTCTGTTTCTCAACAAACTCAGTCTGCAGACAGTTTCAGGCCAACTCACCACCTCCTTCCAAGTCGGACAATGCCAAGGGGCGAGCACAACAAACATATGGGACTCCAGAGCATCCAGCCAGTCCCAGGGAATCCTCCTCCTCACAAACCCTGAGAAACTCCCAGAATAATCTTCAGACGTCCTGGTGAGTCCAGCTTAGTTCAGTTCTCAACAAATTCAGTCTGCAGACATTAGGGGCAAAAGATAGTCTCAGGCCAACTCACCGCCTCCTTCTGGGTCGGACAACATCAAGGGGAAAACACAACAGACACACGGGACTCCAGAGCACCCAGCTAGTCCCAGGGAATCCTCCTCCACACGAGCCCTGAGAAACTCCCAGAGCAATCTTTGGACGTCCCGGTGAGTCCACAAAATCTCAGCAGGTCCACAGTCACCAGAATCAGGATTGTAGCATATGTTCCGTGCCCCCAGATAACCAGTTCTGGGGGAAAAAAGCAGAGCTCAACCAAACAGCCCTCAATAGCAGAAGTAACAAGCATTTGTCAATGCCGAATGTTTGCTTGCTGGCATTGGCGTTGGTAATGTAGGAGTTACAGAGCTGCATAATAGGAACGGCAGTGAAGTATTGAACTGAAGCCAACCCCATCACCACCCTGCAGATAGTGACAGGCATTGGGGTGTGCCTTTCGGTCATCAGGCATAACGGCCACACCATTTCACCACACCTTACCGTGAAGACACCGACAAGTGTCACGGTGTGCCTTGGGGTCTTTGGCCCTTATGCGCACCTCATTCCATCAGGAAATATTGTGAGATGGGTGCGGTATAGGAAAATGGGGTGAACTTTGGGGCTGAAGAGTCTCAAGGCACACCTCCATGCCTCTCAGTGGCTGCAGGGTGTGGGTTGGGGTGGAATGGTATGAGCATTGCAGGTGACGATCCCAAGTCACAGCCGTGATGCCTGTCATTCTCTACAGGGTGGGGTGTTATGGTCGGAAACCCTAACGCCTCAGGCATTCGCTAGCATTTTCACCAAATTTCAACATGGGTTTTTTGCACCCCACCTCATGAACAGTGGCAATATCAGTTTGTTAGCGAAGCTGCTTTTGCACAGTGACTACAGCATTTGTCACCACAGGTGCAAAAACACATTCTGAACAGGATGTGAAAATGACAGCTGTACTGTTCATGGGGAGGTGTAAAAAATGGCAGTGTTGAAAATCTGCAGTGAAAATATAAAAAAAAAAATGGTGAAGTCACGAGTGTGCGTAGAAACTGTGCGACGTGCACCATGATGTAATTAGTTTGGGAATTGTTTACAGCAGATTGTCAACACAGGCATTTTGGGACCTCCGGTCATTAACAGTGTCACTGTGATTTTCTTTATCTGTCCCGAACAATGATTTCCCACAGCGACTATGCATTTCTGTGCTGAAAGTGTGAAACACATTTCAGCCATGTTGTGAAAAATGACAGCTGTACTGTTCATAAGGAAGTGTGGAAAAATGCCACTGGTGAAAATCGGACGGAAAATATTACAAATTCATGAACTTATGAAGGTGCGTGGAAACTGCGCAATGCTCACTCGTGACAATCATTTTTAAGAATTTTTTCACCAAATTTTCAAAATAGCCATTTTAGGACCTCTGCTCATGAACAGTGTCACTGTGATTTTTCTTAATGTGTCCCATACATTGATTTCGCACACCGACTGCGCCATTGTGCTCTACATGGGCGGAAACTTGTTTTGGGCGAGATGTGAAAAATGAGAGGTATACTGCTCATAAGAAGGTGTGGAAAAATGGCAATGTTGAAAATCTGGAGTGAAAATATTGAAAACTTGCGAACTTATGAGCATGCGTAGGATCAGCGCAACAAACGCTCGTAAAACAGTCATTTTTGGGAATTTTTTCACCAAATTTTTAACATAGCCATTTTAACACTTCTGCTAATGAACATTGTGACTGTGATTTTCTTAATGTATCCCAAACATTGATTTCGCATACCGACTGCGCCATTGTGCACTACATGCGCGGAAACACATTTTGGGTGAGATGTGAAAAATGATAGCTGTACTGCTCATAAGGAAGTGTGGTCAAATGGCAATGTTGAAAATCCGGAGTGAAAATATTAAGAATTCGCAAACCTACGAGCGTGCGTAGGAACAGTGCAATGATCGCCATAAAGATTATTTTTAGAATTTTTCACTAAGATTTTCAACATAGGCTTTTGAGAGCCCACCTTATGAATACTGGCATCTGTCATTTTCAGCATCGGTCCCGAAGGTGATTTCGCCGCAGTGACTGCAAAATCACCTTCGGCCCGATTAACGCCATGACAGTGACAAAATTCATGAGGTGGGGTCCCAAAACCCCATGTTGAAAATTTGGTGCCAAAATTCCAAAAAATGCCTGAGATATGCAGCAAAGTTGAAGGAAAAAAAAAAAAACCCTATTCATTACATTATACAGCTTACTGTCATTTCATCAGTTCATGATCGGCTTTGAAGAGTGCAGACGTGTTTCGAGTCCACCGAAGATAATCGCGCCGAGGTCCGGAGTAAGCATGGGGTGAGGGGGGTGGGAGGCAGGGTGCGAGTGGGTGGGCGCTGGTGGGGCAGAGACGGCGTGAGGACCGCTTTTGTGTTGCAGGTTAGTTTTTTTTTTTTTTAACAAAGGGAGACGACGTTGACGCTTGCACGCCGGGTGGTTCCCAGCGTGGGCACAAGGACGGCTTTGTGGGGGGTGGAGCCGACGGGATTGGCACCTCGCGGGCGACAGCATCTGTTGCCATGCTAGGGTGGGCTCCCAGCGTGGCACCCTGTACTCGGGAGAGACAGTGGAGCCGACAGCGGATTGGCCACCCCGTTGGCTGTACGGTGTACGCTGGGGTGGGCACCCAGCGCGGCATGTAAAACCTGGGTTGGGGGCAGCACAGCCGACAGGGGATTGGCACCCCATTGGCTATACAGTGCGGGGGAGAGGCATGCAGTGTGCTTGCGTGTGTGTGTATGTAGGTGCGACGCATGAGCAGGCGATATCTATCGCTGCTCACTGCAGCGAGCTCCCCAATTCAGCTGTATGCCACTGCATTTTGGACTGTCATAGACAGCTCCAGCAGGCATTGGAGAACTGGGGCCATGCCTGCAAACACACTGACTGAATTGGAAGAGGGCTGCCACACCTCCGAAAACTCGGATGATGGCACTATGTTTCTTGCACATGCGTGCAAGCAAACATAAAAATATATGAATATACGAATCCAAAAAACAAATCGAATATAACAGCGAAAACCAAAAGAACTAAAAATGAACAAACTTAATACAAAATATAAAACTGCTACTGCTGCAACTGCAGCAAGACCCACAGTGGTCGCCATTTTTCTTCATACTTACTGTAATTTTCTTTTTTTGTTAGCTCCTGCATTGTCAGTAGGGCCTGCCAGGGAGCCTCGCTTCTGCGAGAGAATATTGTCTGGTATGCCAGCGCTTGGATGTCTGTTGTTCCGTTATAAGCTCTGATTGGATATCACTCTATAGTTTACCTGCTGCACTTGTGTTTAGATAGGCAAACAAAAAACACAGAGAGAGAGAGAGCAGTTGTCCACATTGGAATGTTGGTTGCGAGCACGCAGATTTAACAGGTACGAATTTAATGTTAACCAAGGGTGCCTCCTTTGTTGCAGGTTAGTGCTTACACTGTATGCAGTCTTTTTCCCTGTGTTATCTGTTTACATTAATCCCTTCTCCATGTTTAGAAGCACTGTGTGCACAATAATGACTGGAGAGTTGCTGCTGTCCAGAATGTTCATGTACTCAAGATTCTAGGCTGATTACAGCCTTTGGGCTGTGCCATTTCCCATAGTAGGGGTGCACTGAACCCATCTGTAATGATTGCCCATTGACAAAGTAGGAGCTAACAGAAAAGGAAATTAAGGTAAGTATGAAGAAATTTCTTTTTTCCAGATAATTGGGATTTGGATAATCTGGGTTGTATTGTACACTGCCAGCCTTGCCAGTAAAACTTTTGTGACATCATAATACAAGAATTCCATTGGATTCTTTGTTTATTGGTAGTTGGCAGAATACAAACAAAATCATGAAAAGGTAATTAAAATAAATAAAAGCAAACAAAATGATTGCAGAGGTGTATAAAGGCCTCAAACCTTCATTGTTTAAGATGGTACATCCTTACTAAGCACTTGTTCTTTAATGGTTCCTGTTCACTTCCTAGTATGACCTCTATATCAGCGAGTTGACCTACCACACATTCAAAATTCAACACAGCAAATTATTCTCCAGCCCCCTCCCCGCCCCCAGTTCCTTTTTCATGTCCCTCACACTTTTTATGCCATCCTTCACTTATCCGGGGCATGGACAAAGGATCTCTTCTGAGACTTTTGTCCAATCCCATGAATGAAGTAGCTACAGGAGGTGCTGTTGAGTGCTGTTTGACAGTTCTCCCCCAAGACCAGCTGAATCACCTCTGTGAAGTGTTCCCTCGCCATCAGACCAGTTAAAAGTGACCTTTTGTTCTCCGAAATGTTTCCTTTAACCACTAGATTATGGTTTATCTCCAGTGTTTGTTTTGCTAGTTCTGACAGTGGGTGGGATGGAGGGGGTATTGCTGGAACAGGGTGGTAGCTCAGGTGAGTCTGGGGTGTAGGTCGAAGGAGGGATACCCAAGGCAGAGTGTCTCGTCTCAAGGGAGGAGCAGATCATCTTTGTCCACGTTGGCATGACTGACATGGTGGGTACACATCCTGAAGGCATGAGGAAGTCATTCACAGAGCTAGTTATGTTCCTAAAGGAAACTGTATCCACTGTGATCTTCTCAGAAGTCCTCCTAATCTTGGTGCTTCAGTCTTTTTCTGGGCACAGACTGGTGTCTTGAGACGGTCGAGATTGAATTACTGTCCACCTTCAAGGACTGCTTCCTAGAGCAGCATTTCTTTCCAGCAGGCGACAAGCATTCAGCTAGTGGTCAGGGAGAAGAAGGCTGCCTACAAACAATACAAAGCAACAAGAGGGGAAAGGGAAAAGGAAGCTTACCATCTTTCATCTAGAAAAGTCACCCGGATGGTGCGGGGGGGCTAAGTCCAACAAAGAGCACCGATTGGCACAGGGGATATGGGCTGGGGAAAAGGGGTTCTTCAGGTACATAGGGGAGCAGAGAAAAACCAAGGTTCAGCTCGGCAGATTGAGAACAGAGGGAGGGTGGGTGGAAGAGGTGAGGGACCAGGCGGAGGTGTTAAATGAGTACTTCGCCTCTGTGTTCATCAGCAAGGAGAAGGGGATACTAAAAAAGCAAGACACGGGGGATGGTAGGGGTAAAGAGGCGGGACAGAGGGGAAACAAATAGGGAGCAGGAGGTAATCCAGAAGGGTCACATCCAGATACGGATAAACAGGCCAGTAAGGAGGGGAGGGACAGATGATGCTGTCGCCACTGAACGGATGTGGAAAGCCCTTAAGGACCTAAAGAAAGATGAATCTCCTGGGCCAGATGGCATACATCCGAGAGTACTATGGGACTTGGCGGACATACTGGCAGCACCCCTGGCGGAGCTCTTTAACAGGTCGCTTGAGACAGAGAAGGTACCCAGGGATTGGCTGAAGGTGCGTGTGGTGTCTGTCCATAAGGGGGGGGGGTCGAGAGAAGTGCCAGGAAACTATAGACCCATCAGTTTGACACCGGTGGTGGGTAAATTAATGGATAGTATACTGAAGGAAAGATTGGGGGTAGTGTTGGAGAAGGATGGAGGGAAGGATAGCAGGCAACATGGTTTTGTGCCAGGCAAATCCTGTCGAACTAACCTTGTGGAGTTCTATGAATGGGTAACATCTGAACTTGAAGGCCGGTGGATGTACTATTTACAGACTTCAGCAAGGCGTTTGACTCGGTCGCTCACTATGGCCTGGTGGGGAAACTGACTGGGTTGGGGGTGGGCCCGCTGATGGTAAGATGGACACGAAACTGGCTAACTGGTCGCACCCAGATAGTCGTGGTTGGCGGGGAGCTCTCGAACCCTAGAGGAGTCGGTAGTGGGGTATCACAAGGATCCTTCCTGGGTCCTATCCTGTTTAATGCATACATATCTGACATCAGGGAAGGAGTAGGGAGTGAAATGAGTCTATTCGCTGACGACTCTAAGATGGGAGCAGTAGTTGAGGGGGAAGAGGGGAGGTTGGCTCTGCAGGGGGATATAGAGACCCTGGTAATGTGGGCTTACACCTGGAAATTAAATTTAAATTCCTCCAAGTGCAAGGTATTGCATCTAGGGTGGGAAATCCCAGTCACGTGTATACCGGGGGCACTGGAGGCCTCTGCAGGGAAAAGATCTAGGAGTCATGGTGGATGCAAGTTTGAATAAATCTGAGCAGTGCAGGAGAGCGGCTGCCAAAGCAAACAGGATATTGGGATGCATCGCAAGGGGCATCACCTCGAGCAGGGACGTGATTCTGCCACTGTATAATGGGCTGGTTCAGCCACACCTGGAGTACTGTGTGCAGTACTGGAGGCTGCATTTAAAGAGGGACATACAGCTCCTGGAGAGGGTCCAGAGGATGGCTACCAAGATGATACGAGGACTAGGGGATCTGACGTACGAGGGAAGACTGGAGGAGAAGCGAGACCGGGGGGACATGATCGAGGTCTTCAAGTACCTCAAGGGAATAAACAGGGTTAATACGGAGGGGATGTTTAGACTAAAGGAGGGAGGTATCACCTGAGGACATGACCTGAAGGTGGAAGGATGACGGGGGGGAAAAAGAGGAGGTTCTTCACTGAGAGGGTGGTGGAACCGTGGAATGCGCTGCCTGGAGAGCTGGTTCAGGCTTTCACGGTGGAAGGGTTTAAGAGAGGGTGGGACAGATACAGAAAGGGGAAGTAGCAAGGGAAGGCCTGGCCTAGGGGGCGGGGAGGGATGATAGGTGTTGTGGAACACGGGGGGGGGGGGGAGTAGACCTTTGGTACCTAGCTGGGGATCTGAGGTTCAAGCAAACTCGATAGACCATACGGCATAATCGGCTGGCAATTACTGTTAGTATGTTAGCCTGGACCTTGTTCTCAGCAGTGGGGATGGGGCCATCTCCTGCATGAACATCATAGAATTCGCGAGAGGCAACGAATACAGCTTAGTAACTTTCTCACTGGAGGCAGAAAACCAAGAACTTCAGAATGGTGGACTTTGTCAACAGGAATGCTGGGTGAACACTGAGGATAGCCACAGTAGCTTATGGCCAATGAAAATCAAATGCAGCTATTAAAACTGCAGTATGGTTAATGAAAAATGCTGCATTTCACTGCACTTTTATCACAAACTCTACAATTTACAGTTATGTGGCTAAACCTCTCTCTCCCACTTACCCAAAAAGTCCTTGGTGTCCAAGGGTCTTGAGCAGTTCTGTGAAACTGTTAATGAAGAGAACATGTGGGGTTCGCTAAAGAAGGCACATGATGCAACTTCAGGCTTCTGCATCTGTGTAAACAATATGGGGAAATGAGCCATGAAGTGGAGCTCTATCTCTGCAGGGACCTCCGGTTACCTGATCCTGAAAACAAAAAGTATGTGACAGCTGGAAAGAGACAAATTGCTTCCAGACCAGAGAAATACAGAGCAGCAGTTGTGGACTGCAGTACTAGAATTAAGAAAGTGAGGAAGGGTCTGGAAGCAAGGATGTCAGCAGGAACTGTGTACAATACCAGAACCTTTTTTCAGTATGGAAGGAAGATGAGGAAGGAGGGGATCAGACCCCTAAAAATGGGAAATGAGCCTGTGAGAGAATCGAGCAGTGGCTAAGATACTGAACAAAAACTTTGCTTATGTGTTCGCCAAAGGTCTCCCCCACCCCCCGTGGGAGGGTGCTTATTGGGATGTCCCATGGCATCGGGGGTAGCCATGTCTGTAGACGTTACACTCTCCCAGGTAGCTGAAGTGACTGTCTGGGGAGGTCAGGATCAAGCTAGGTAAGCCCCAAGTAGTGGCTAGGATGCATCCCAGGATCATGGTGGAGCTAAGTGAACAACTGATTTAGCTGCTTGCATTTATCTTTGAGTCTGTCAGGAGAGGTGTAATGCTGGAGGACTGAAAAGAGGCCAATATGGTTTACATCTTCAAGAAGGGTACAAGGGCCTACCTGAGCAACTACAGGCTGGTCAGCCTGACATAAATGATGGGCAAGGCCTTGGATGCCATTATTAAGGACTGAATAGCAGAGCATTTGATTGCGGCTGAGATTTTTGGCCCTCTCAGCTTTGCATTATGAGGTTCAGATCATTATGGCAAACCAACCCGATCACCTTCTTTTAGGGGATGACCAGAGTGGTGGGCAGGACACTAGACATAGTCTGCCTGTATGACCTTTGACACTGTGGTGCATGAGACACTTCTTAGCAAAGCATACTAGTGCAGTATAAACTGTTGCAGGTAGTTTGAAATAGTGGGTAGCTTATCAGCTTGGGAACCAGATCATTACAGGTTAAAACCACAGTAGAGCCAGAAACTCAATACATGACCTTGGACAAGTCACAATCTTCCAATGCTACAGTCCACCTAATTGCAGAGTTGGGTAGACGCAGGAGCTTACTATGGTATAATGGGAACCATGACTGGGATATAGCTATACCAGGGAGTACTCTATTCAGGAAAGACAGGTATGGTAAACGGGGAGGAGGGGTAGCTCTTTACGTCAAGGAGGGTATAAAAGCAACTGAGGTACAGGGATTGTGGGGGGGGGGGCGGAGGCCCTGTGGGTCACCCTAGAGATGGGCAGTGGCACTGCTGTTTGCATGGGCATGATCTGCAGACCTCCAGCTCAAGCGGAAGAGTTGGACAAGGTTCTAATAGAAGCCATCCATAAGATGGTGATGAAAGGGGAGGTGCTGCTGGTAGGTGATTTTAGTCTGCCAGATATTGATTGGAGCATCCCAGCTGCAGCCTCAGCCAGGAGCAGGGATATACTGGACTCCCTGCAAGCGGCATGCCTGGCAGCAGGCATATGGTGATGTATTGGGTTAGAAACTGGCTGATGGACAAAAGACATAGGGTGGTGGTAAATGGGATCCAGTCCGGGGAGAAAGGGATGACCAGCAGAGTGCCACAGGGATCCGTACTGGGACCAGTCCTGTTCAGTGTCTTCATTAATGGCATTGCAGAGGGGCTAGACGGAAATGTCTGCCTATTTGCAGATGACGCCAAGATCTGCAACAGGGTGGATACTCCAGAAGGGGTGCAGAAAATGAAGAGGGACCTGGAGAAGCTTGAAAGATGGTTGGAGGTGTGGCAATTGAGGTTCAATGCAAAAAAAGTGCAAGATAATGCACCTGGGTAGGGGGAACCATGGGGAGAGCTACAGGATCGGGGGGGGGTTGCTGGCTGTCACCAAAGAAGAAAGGGACCTAGGGGGTTATCATATCTGATGACATTAAGGTGTCAAAGCAGTGCGCAAAGGCTGCAGGGAGGGTCAGTGGCATGCTGGGGTGCATAGACAGAGGTATTACTAGTAGGAGGCGGGAGAGGGTGATGCCATTGTATAAAACACTGGTAAGGCCTCACCTGGAATACTGCGTGCAGTACTGGAAACCACACATGTGTAAGGACATTAATAAGGGGAGGCTATCCAGAGAAGGGCAACAAAGATGGTGCATGGTTTGCACCATGAAACATATGAGGAGAGACTGAGAACTCAATATGTACTCACTAGAGGAGAGGAGAGAAAGGGGTGACATGATAGAAAATTTTAAATACCTCAAGAGCATAAACAAGGTGCAGGTGGGAGATCTTTTCCAATGTAGAAAAAAACACCAGAACGAAGGGGCACGATATAAAATTGGAGGGGGGCAGATTAAGAGGTAACATGAAGTTTTTCTACACAGAGAGGGTGGTGAACGCTTGAAATAGTCTGTCACAAGAGGTGGTAGGGGCAAGCACGGTGGAGGGATTTAAACATGCCTGGGACGAGCACAAGGGAACCTTGGGTGGGAAGGGAGTGATGAAAAGCCATTGACCACTTGGGGTGAGTGGATGCATACATGTATAGGGCCTACGAGCAGACTGGATGTGCCTAGCGGTCCTTATGTGCTGACAATTTCTTATGTTTCTATTTGAGGTTGGGCACTTGCACCCTGCCCGGGCCTTCTTGCAGCTTCTAGGGTACATGGCATCCTGCACCAGTGGGGTCAGATGGGCCCGCTGGTGGATGCGCCACCTGCAGTGGGAGCTTGCGCATCAGTGGTCTTGGTGCCTAGGTCACCTGGACCAGCCAGTCATGGTGATTCAGACGATGTCGGATGCCATCTAGTGGTGGCTTATCCCCGAACACCTGGAGGAAGGAGTCCCAGTCGTTGACCCAGTGCAGACAGTCACCCTGTCAACCAGCGCATCTCTGGTGGGATGGGGAGTGCACCTGGGGACCTCAGTGACCATGGGCTCTGGACCCTCAGGGAGCCCTGTTTGCTAGTGGTCTGTGCAGTATGCCTTACTCTGATGGAATTTACTCCCTTTGGGGTCAGGTCATGCAGGTCCAGACAGACAATACCACGTCTATGTACTACCTGAACAAGCCGTGCAGAACGCACTCCCTTTGGTTGTGTCAGGAGGCCCTCCGCACCTGGACCCTCATGTGCAGCTTGGATGCCAATATCATGGCCATTCATTAATCAGGAGCCTCCAACTAGCTACCGGACACCTTCAGCCGGGTTAGTGAGGTGGCTCACGAGTGCTTCCTACATCAGGAGGTGGTGAACCACCTGTTTTCTCAGTGGAGTACTTCCCTGGTCAACGTGTTCATCTCCTGAGAGAATGCCAAGCTGAGGCTGTTTTGTGCCCTCCCGACACAGTGCGGGACACTGCTGGGGGATGTCTTTGGGAGGCCCTAGACTTCAGGCCTTCTTTACGCCTTCCTTCCCTTTCTCCTGACCACATGGTATTGGCCAGGGTGTGGAGGGACAAGGCTCGGATGATCCTGGTAGTCCCAGACTGACCACGCCAGTTTTGGTACCCAGATCTCCTCAGCATCAGCAGCAGGCCTCCTTGGCAATTGCTCTTATGCCTGGTCCTGCTCTCCTGTTACAAGGGAAAGGTCCTGCATCCAGACCTTTAGCCTCTGCCCCAGACTGCCTGGATTGTGAGCGGCTAGAGTTCCAGGCCTTGGCTCTCTCAGAAGAGGTTTTCCATGCTGTGGAAGCCTCCTGGAAAGAGTAGACCCACCAGTGCCTACACCTTCAAATGGAAGAGGTTTTCAGTTAGGACCAGGGCAGGGAGATAGACCCACTGGCTTGCCCTTTGCCTAGTATTCTGGATTACCAATGGTCCCCCTGTCAGTCAGGCCTGAGGTAGATGACCCTCAAGGTACACTTGGCAGCCGTCTTTGCATACTGGGTGCAGGCTGGTATGCTGGCAGTAGTGCAGGACAAGGTCGTCGGGCACTTTTTTAAGGGCCTTGACTACCTATCCCTGCCGGTTTGTGAACCACCACCTTGGGACTTGTTGCTGGTACTGGCAGTACTCATGGGAAGCCATTTGAACTGATGCACAGGTGTGACATGTCACACCTATCATAGAAATCTGCCTTCTTGGTGGCTATCACCTTCGCCAGAAGGATCAGTTAACTCCAGGTGATCTTGGTGGAGTCTCCATATTTGGTGTTCCACAAGGACAAGGTTGCCTCTGCCCCAACCCAAAGTTCCTCCCGAAGGTTGTATCAGAGTTTCACCTTAATCAGGTAATTAACCTTTTGGTGTACTTCACCACTCCAACCTCAGAGGCCGAGCACAGGCTCCATGTGTTGGACCTGAGGTGAGCGCTCGCCTACTATGAGGAAAGCAGCACACGGCTGGAGTTTGGGGAGAGGTTTGCCTATCACCTACGCTAAAGCTGCACCTGGCAGACCGGCAGCTAGGCAGATGATTGGCAGCTGGATTGTCTTCTGCATCTTTTGCTGTAGATTGGCTGGTAAGGAGCCTCCTGTAGTGCTTAGGGCTCATTCCACCTGACGTATCACTGCCTTGGTGGCTGCTTCCAGGGATGTTCCTACCCAGGAGATCTTCAGGGCTGCTATCTGGAAGTCAGCACATACCTTCATCTCCCAGTACCAACCTTGAGTCATGCTGGGATGCTGGTTTTGGGACCTTAGTTCTCCAATCCCCTGTTCGCCAGATAGGGGTGTGTGTCTTGTCTCCTCTTCCTCCTGGAGAACTGCTAGAAGTCTGCCAGAAGTGTGGATATATGCACCATATCCACTTCCCTAGACATGAGGGTTACTCACCTGTAACCGTAGTTCTAGGGATGTGGATATGTTGTTCAATCCACACTTGTTGGCAGGTACCTTGCCGCTTTGAGATGGTCTGGAAGGTCTTCAAGATGGCTCCTCCCACCCACCCGGGTGGTAAAATCCTCGGCTCTGCCCCATGACGCCAGATCTTCCTTACTGCTTGGAAGCTCAGGTTCCCTCCTTAGCGCTTCTGTGTTTTTTGTAGGCCTGGATCCTAAATTTTCAGATTTTCCCAAACTTTTACTCAAGTTCAGTCTTCGCTCGACTCCCTCGCGGCTGCGATGGATATTAAACCCATCCCCGGGTTCCGTCGGTGCCCTTGTGGGCAGAAGATGTCTCCCACCAATCCTCACGCCACATGCGTTTACTGCCTTGGACTCGACCACGACCCGCAGGCTTGCGGCCTGTCTGTCTGTCCTTCTCCTCTTCGGCGCTTGAGGGCTGCGCTGCCCGACTCCAACTAGGGTGACCATAGAAACGGTTCCCAATGGTTAAATCAAAGGAGGCCTGTTGGGTGGTGTCCGGCGGGCTCCGTGGAGCAGCTGGAACAGCTTACGGCCCTCGAGGAGAAGGCAGCCCAGGCCGTGGCTTCATCCTCCTCGGTCTTTATCCCGCTCTCCCTGGGCTCCTCCTACACGGCTTCCTTTCGGGAGCTCTGTCAGTCCCTCTCTACCAAGGGAGAGGGTCCTTCTGGGTCTCATATCTCTCGGTCTAAGAAGGAGGACCACAAAGGTAAGTCCCAGCATCAACGTTCGTGGGAGCGGGAGAGGTTTCGCTTTCCGGATCGTCTGTCTACTTCGGTCAAGGTTGCGGCCCAGGCCGCTGATTTCTCGGAGTCCCTGAGAGACCAGCCAGCCGAGACTCCTCTCGATGAGGCCGAGATTTTTCTCAAGCCCACTGACAGGTTGTCAACAGAGGAGGCCGACAACTCTGACACCAGTTCCCCTGGTGCCCTCCGAGGACTTGTCTCGGCTTCTAGAGCCGACGTCCCCTGTCAAGGACCCTGAACCGGAGGAGCTGCGGATTTCCCCCACTCCTTCCTCGGCCCGCCGTCGGCTCCACCGACTGTCTCGGTCCTCTTCCTCTTTGGGTAAGTCCCGCCAATGTCAGCGGTCCTGGTCCCGACACCATGGAAAAGCGGCATCATCGCTCATCCTCCTCACCCTTCTTGGCCGAGGAGAGGCTCCAGCGCAAGTTGCTCGGTGCTATGAGGACCTTATGTGGCAGCAGCTTCTTTTAACTCGCAACAAGCCAGCTCCGGCTCCCTCCCCGGTGATTACGTGGCTGTCACCAGAACGACTGAAGCAGTCTCCCACCCTCAGTTCCTCTGTCAAGGACCCGGTTCCGTCTTCAACCGCTCGGCCTAGACCGGCTGCCACGCCCATTGTGGTGGAACCACCGCCTCCACAACTGATTTTTGGGGCTCCAACCAAGGTTTCTCTGTCGGCTCAAGGACTGCCCCATCAGTTGTCGGTCACCCTCACCCCCGATCGTCCTCGGCGAGTGGAGGCTGGCTTAGGTGGTCTGCAGCGCTATGCGGACTCTTCGGAATCCGAAGACTCCTCGTTGCATTCCCGTCCAGTCGACTTGGAATCTTTGGGGGGTAGGGAGTCTGTCCGTGGACGAGGGCCCCTCCTTGTTCTTGGGTATCCTTCAACTCATCTCAGAATCCACTGGGATGCCACTTGAACCCATGCAGAAGCGGGCCAGATATCCCCTCACGGAGATTCTGGACAAAGGGGATTCCCCCTCAGAGGCCTTCCCCTTGGCCATCATGGGTCCTGCTCTGGCAGCATCCGGCCTCTTGTCCTGTGCCTTCGGACAGGATGGCCCGCAAGTATGCAGTCCCTACCGGCTCCCTCTCTGGCTTCTCGGAGCGCCCCTCGGCTGAAGGGTTGGTGTCCAACAGCATCTTCCGGCGCTTCATAACGCTAGGGATGTGGACAAGCCCCCAGACAAGGAGTCCAAAAAGCTGGACTGCTCTGGGAGGAAGATATACGCTGCCGCCTCCTTAGGCCTTCGTCAGGCTAGCTCTGCTGTCCTGATGGCACACTTTTCTCGCGCCCTGTTGGGCTCCCTGGATGAGGTGCTCCCTTATCTCCTAGCCGACCTTCAGACCACTGTCAAGCAGGTTCGGTATCAGGGAAGAGCTGTGGATAAACAGCAGCTACAAACAGCTCTGGACATTGGCGACTCCTGTGCCCGGTCAGTTGCAGCTGCAGTGGCCTTGCGCCCCAGGGCTTGGTTGCGGATCTCGACCTTCACAGCAGATAACCCAACATAAGCTAACAGATGTCCCCCTTTCTAGGGACTGGCCTGTTTGGCCCGGGGGTGGAGGGTCACCTTCAGCGCATTGAGAAGTCTAATGCCACCTTAGACTCAGTCACATCTGCTCAGAGGGACAAAGGTCGCCAACAGCAGCGTAAGCTCTTTCGTCCCTCCGCCTCTGTGGCAAAACCCGCCCAGCAGCACCAGCAGGCTCATTCTTGGCGCCCCAAAGCCAAGTCCACCGCTTCCTCAGTCAGGAAGCCTGGGGGGAAGGGTCCGGGCTGCCCCTCGGCCGGTTCCTCCTCCTCCTAAGCCTACCCAGTGACAGGTTGCAGGGTGCCGCCCCCAACCCCGTCACACCTCCCCTGGGTCCTCCCGTGGGGGGCCAGCTCAGTCACTTCCTTTCTGCCTGGTCCGCTATCACCATGGACTGCTGGGTGCTGGAGGTGGTCGGCAGTGGCCTGCCTCTGGAATTCAAGCAGGTCCCTCCCTTTCTAGCCCGCACCCCACGGGGGGCTACCAGATCCATAGCCTCCCTTTCAGCTCTCCGAGATGACATAGTTCTGCTCCTCCGCAAGGGGATAATCAGCAAGGTGGCGGATCCTCCTCCTTGCCCAGGGTTTGTGTCCATGTACTTCCTGGCTCCAAAACGGACAGGGGGCTGGCGCCCCCATTCTCGACCTACACAACCTGAACAAGTTCCTAAGGCCGCGTACCTTCTGGATGGTCACTCCGGCACAAATCATACCATCCCTGGAACTGGGCGTGTGGTTCTGTTCCCTGGATTTTCAGAACATGTTCTTTCATGTCCCAATCCATCTGGCCCATCAGCAGTTCCTCCACTTTCGAGCAGAAGGGAACCTCTTTGAGTTCCGGGCCATGCCCTTCGGCCTTTCTTCAGCTCCCAGGGTCTTCACCAAATGCATGGTAGTGGTGGCAACATTCCTGCGGCACCAAGGGGTCCGGGTCTACCCATACCTGGATGATTGGCTGATAGCAGCCCCCTCCAGGTTGGAGGCGGAGTGGTGCAGAGATCTGGCCCTCCGGGTTTGCTCTCAACTAGGCCTCCTTATCAATGAGGCCAAGTCAGAACTCATGCCTTCGCAGGTGATCCAGTTAATCGGGGCGGAGCTTGACTCTCTCTGAGCCAGAACCCAGCTCACGGCAGACAGGGCCGAGGTCCTTTCCTCCTTTGCCCAGTCATTTCTGGTTGGGCAGTTGCACCCTGCCTGGGACTTCCTGCGCCTTCTGGGTCTCATGGCGGCCTGCACCAGCATGGTCAATTGGGCCTGGTGGCATATGCGCCCCTTGCAGTGGGGGCTGGCCCATCAGTGGTCTCAACGCTCAGGTCTTCTAGACAAGCCAGTCTCCGTGACTCAGGAGATGTGGGACGGCCTGCAGTGGTGGCTCGTCCCAGCTCATCTGCAGGAGGGTATCCCGTTTGTCCGCCCCGAGCTGATGGTCATCTTGATGACCGACTCCTCTCTGATGGGTTGGGGTGCCCATCTGGGGAGCACAGGGCCCACGGTCTCTGGTCCTCTCAGGAGTCCCGATGCCACATCAACCTGCTGGAGCTCCGAGCAGTCCGGCTAGCCCTGACCGCCTTCGCTCTGTTTGTTCGGGGTCAAGTGGTCCAGGTCCAGACGGACAACACTACGACCATGTACTATCTTAACCGACAGGGCGGGATGCACTCCTTGCCTTTGTGCAAGGAGGCTCTTCATATATGGTCTCTCATACTCAGCCTGGAGGTGGATCTCCTAGTCATCCATGTGGCAGGAGCCTCGAACAGTCTGGCCGATGCCCTCAGCCGGATAGGCGATGCATCGCACAAGTGGTCTCTCTTGCCGGAGGTAGTGCAAGACCTGTTCTCCCTTTGGGGCATCCCTCAGGTGGACCTGCTTGCCTCCAGGGAGAATGAGAAGCTGAGGCTGTTTCACGCCCGCCTCCCTCAGCAGCGCTCGCTGCAGGGGGATGCCTTCTCAAGGCTATGGACCCCAGGCCTCTTCTGCGTTCTCCATTTCCCTTGATCCACAAGGTGCTTCTTAAGGTGAGGAGGGACAAGGCGCAGGTGATTCTGGTAGCTCCAGACTGGCCTCGTCAGTTCTGGTATCCAGATCCCCTCAGCCTCAGCTCCAGGCTCCCGAGGTGACTTCCAGCCCACCCGGACCTGCTCTTCGTCAACAAGAGGAAGGTACTTCATCCGGACCTTGAATCCCTGCACCTGATGGCCTGGTTCCTGAGCAGCTAGAGTTCCAGGCCTTGGGTGTTTCCGACAAGGTCCTCGATGTCATTGAGGCATCCCATAAGGAGTCGCCTAGAAAATGTTATTCCTTTAAATGGAAGAGATTTTCCATTTGGTGTCAGGGCAAGGGGTTGGACCCCTCGTCTTGCCCATTGGCTAGCATTTTGGACTACCTCTGGTCCCTTTCTCAGCTAGGGTTATGGTCAGTGACCCTTAAGGTGCACCTGGCAGCCGTCTCTGCTTACCAGGCACGGGCCGGTAGGCAGTCAGTTGCGCAGGAGAAGGTGGTCTGGTGCTTTTTCAAAGGCCTAGATCACATATCCTGTGAACCTCCACCTCATGGAATCTACTGCTGGTATTGGCCAAGCTCATGGGCAAGCCATTCAAACCGATGCACAGGTGTGATATCTCCCACCTGTCGTGGAGAACCGCCTTCTTGGTGGCCATGACGTCAGCCAGAAGGATCGAGGAGCTCCAGGCGCTCTCCATTGAATCCTGTTACCTGGTCTTCCACAGGGACATGGTTGTCCTGCACCCCCACCCGAAATTTCTTCTGAAGGTGGCGTCAGAGTTCCACCTAAATCAGGTGCTTACTCTACCGGTGTTCTACCCGAATCACACCTCTGAGGCAGAGTACAGGCTCCATACCTTAGACCAGAGAAGAGCGCTCACCTACTATAAAGAGCGTATGGTGGAAGTTCGCCAGCTGTTTGTCACCTACGCTGAAGCCGCACCTGGCAGACCTGCAGCCAAGCAGACGATTGGCAGGTGGATCACTTCCTGCATTGAACTCTGCTATAGGTTGGCGGGCATGGAGCCTCCCAGAGGGATAAGAGCTCATTCTACTCCCCATGCTGCTGCGTCGGTGGCTGCTTCTAGGGATGTCCCTATCCAGGAAATCTGCAGGGCTGCTACCTGGAAGTCAGCACACACCTTCATTTTTTTTTTATACTTACTATTTTTATGCCCCCTTCTCACTCCTCCAGGAACCTCTCTTCAGGGATCCCAAGGTCGTGCACTCCCGTAGTCCTGCCCCAGGTACCTCCATTCCGGGTACCAGCTGCCTGCCCCATCCTGCAGGTTTACCCCAGTGAGGCCAGATCTCCTACCTCTCACACCTCAAGTATCGTCGGAGATCAGCTGGCCCCATCTCAAGAGCCCGGTTATGGGTTTTCTTGGGACGACGGGTCCCATCTACGGAACCTGGAGCAGGGTATTCTCGTTTTCTCCCAGCCCACAGGGCGTCTGCATGCAGGGGCCAAGGGCGGCATACGTCAGGGCGTGCTAGCGCTCCAGCTCCCGGCAGGCGTCCTCCCTCCTTGTATGCTGTCTTGCTGCACCTCCACCCGTGTTCACCCAGGTGGCGGTATCGCAGGCGGGACCTGCATCCACCACCCGGAGAGGAGAGCAGCCCGTGGGCATCAAGTCCTTCTCCCCAGCCGGCCTCAGCCGCCCGAGTCCGTTCCGAACCCGGGTCGCTGGCGTCGTGAGCAGTAGCCCTACCGCTGTGCCGGCGGGCCGGCTTCACACCTTCATTTTCCATTACCACATCATTCTCGAGTCATGCCACGATGCTGGTTTTGGGGCCTCAGTTCTCCAGTTCCTTTTACCTAAGTAGAGGGTGTGCGCCTTGCCTCCCTCCTCCTGAAGAACTGCTAGGAGTCTGCCAACAAGTGTAGATTGAACAACATATCAACGTCCCTAGAAATACAGGTTACTCACCGGTAACAGATCATCTTACTTCGAGAGGGCTCTTGCAGTAGGTAATTACATATAGGACTGACGTCAGCAGGCGGCAGGACCCCGGGGAAAAATTTCTAGCTAGCAGTCCCTGGCGGGGACCGCCCCCCAGGTCAGGTGACCGGCATCAGGTGACATCGGTATAAAGGGGCGGTCCCAGATGCCCGCCTTCCAGTTCTTTCCCGCCGTCAGCTCGTGCAGCGCCTCGCGGTGAAGTTCATAAAGCTCAGTCCTGTTGCTTCGTCGATCCCCAGCGGGTTAAACTCGCCGAACATCTGGACTTGCCCCTTACGGCCCCTACTCTAGTGCCACCCTGGATCGAGCCTCATGCCCACCTTGTTTCCACCATTTGGATACAACCGTCGGCTTTAGCCCCACTTCCTCGGAAGTCCAACAGACTATATCAGGCTCCGGAGGGTGTAGACTTTTTAGACTCTCACCCCCGTGCAGACTCAGTTGTGATTAGCGTCGCTCAAGGCCGGTCAGCACACCCTAAACATTTGAGCTCATCTTCCCCGGATAAGGAATCTCGCCTTCTGGATCAGTATGGAAGGAAGATCTATGTTTCTTCCACACTGGGAATCAGGGCCCTAAATTATGTAGCGCATACGGGGGATTACCAGAAGGCTGTCCTTACCCAGGCGGAATCCAAGATTGACTCCTTGCCTGACTCCCAAGTCAAGCAGGAGTTAGCCGACCTGGTCCATTCTGCTCGTTTGGCCAGTCGTCATATTCTGAGGACGACCTATGATGCAGTGGACACCGCAGGACGGAGCTCTGCGTTCGCCGTAAGTCTTCGGCGTCACGCATGGCTCCATGTGTCAGGTCTGGTCCCGGAGGTGCAGTCAGCAATCCAAGAAGCACCTTTCAGGGGTTCTGTACTTTTCAGTGGTGATGTCAAGGACATCATCACTGACTTGCAGGAAGAAGGGGACTGACCCCTTAAATCTGTTGATTCAAGTGCCGTCCCCATCCCCACTGGCAGTCCCGCTTTAAGAGGCGGCCGGCCTCAAGTGAAACCTCAGGGAAGGCGGGCCACAAAACGTCGGGCCCCCACAGCTGCCAGGCCCCAGCCGCCCAAAAAAGCAGCGGGTGCCCCAGCTGCGGCGCTGCCTCACACCACCTGACTCCTTCCCTCTCCCACCGCCTCTGGATGCCCCGGAGGAACTGGTAGGAGGGAGATTCTCTCTCCACCTTCCGGGTTGGGAGAGGATAACATCGGATTCATGGGTGCTTCAGATCATAGCAGAGGGGCACTCCATAGAGTTTCTGCAGAAACCTCCACGTCACCCCCCTCTGAACTCCTCTTACTCAAGGGACCATCTTCTGTTGGTCAAGGAAGAAATTTCTGCTCTCCTCGTAAAGCAGGCCATAGAGCCCGTCCCCCCTCACCTTCATGGGACGGGTTACTATTCCCATTTCTTCCTTGTACCAAAGAAGACGGGAGATCTCAGACCCATTCTCGATCTCAGCTCCCTGAACCTATACGTGGAATACAAGAGGTTCAGGATGCTCTCCCTTCAAACCCTCTTGCCCCTGCTTCTGCCGGGCCAATGGCTTTGTGCACTGGATATGCAGGATGCGTACTTGCACATCCCCATTCTCCCTTCGCACCGAAAGTACCTCAGGTTTGCGTTCCAAGGGGACCACTACCAATTCCGGGCGCTCCCTTTTGGTCTTTCCTCGGCTCCCCGAGTCTTTATCAAATGCCTGGCAGTGGTAGCGGCCCACCTGCGTACTTTGGGAGTTCAGGTTTTTCCCTACCTGGACGATTGGCTCCTGGCGGCCCCGTCCAGGGAGGAACTCCTGCATTTTCTCTCCCTCACCCAGCAGGATTTCACTGGCCTGGGTATCACCATCAACCATTCCAAGTCTCACCTGGATCCTTTCCAGAGACTCCAGTTCATCGGGGCAATCCTCGATATGACAATGTGCAGGGCCTTCCTGCCTCCGGACAGGGGGGGCCTCCCTCCAGTCCCAGATTTCCCTTCTGTCAGAACGCAGGAGGGTTCCGGGCAGGTCGGTGCTCCGTCTCCTGGGTCTTATGGTGGCTGCCATCCCGATGGTTCCGCCCATGCGCCTCCACATGAGGATCTCTCAGTGGACTCTCCGCTCTCAGTGGGATCAACTTGTAGATGACCTAGATCATCTGGTACTGATCTCCTCATCAATGATAAGAGACTTGCAATGGTGGATGGTTCGAGAGAACCTATTCCGGGGGGTCCCCTTTTTTCATCCTCACCCCGCTCAGACTCTGACCACGGACGCATCAGGCGAAGGTTGGGGAGCCCATCTGGGCCCTCACCGAACCCAGGGTTTATGGTCAAAATTGGAGTTAGCTCTTCACATCAATGTGCTCGAGCTTCGAGCAGTGCTGTATGCTCTCCAGGCCCTTCACCAATACATCCTTCCGGTCACCTAGCCGTCCAAACAGACAACATGTGCGTGGTATGGTACATCAACAAGCAGGGAGGGACTCGGTCCTACCCGCTGTGCAGGGAAGCAATGAGGGTTTGGGAATGGGCAACTCTTCACAACCTTCACCTCACAGCGATCCATGTTCCGGGAGTCGACAATGTCCTGGCAGACAAGCTAAGTCGTTCTTCTGCTCTGCCATACGAGTGGGAATTGGACCAAAAAGTATCTTCCAGACTTGGGGGACTCCACAGATAGACCTGTTCGCCTCCTCCCAAAACGCAGAGCTTCCAATTTTTTGCTCGCTCGCTCCAGAGCGAGGTGCTTTCTGGAGCGACGCTCTGTCTCTAAACTGAAAGAACAGATTCGTCTATGCTTTTCCCCCGATTTCTCTGGTCCCTCGTGTGCTGCAGAAACTGGCATTGGAAGGAGCGAGAATGATTCTGATCGCTCCTTTCTGGCCCAGGCAAATTTGGTTCTCTCTTCTACAACAATACTCAGAGGTTCCTCCTCTTCCTCTGCCTTTATCTCGAGGATTGCTGACCCAGGATCAGGGGACCCTGGTCCATCCGGGACTCCAGTCTCTTCAACTTCATGCATGGCTCCTGCAGACCTAGCTCAATCTCGTTTTGGCGTCTCTCCTAAGGTGGCCGAGATTCTGGTGGCGGCTAGAAAGCCCTCCACTAGGTCCACCTACGCTATGAAATGGAAAAGATTTTCCATTTGGGCTGCCTCCAGGAACGTGGAGCCTTTCTCCTGTCCTGTGGCCGTTCTGCTCGATTATCTGTCATCTTTTCGACCTTGGTCTCAGTCACTCCTCTTTGAAAGTCCACATGGCGGCTATTTCAGCTTACCATGTCCCTTTCGCTGACAAGGCTTTTGCCCAATTGGAGGTTTCCAAGACTTTTCTCAGAGGGGTCCTTCATCTTAGACCCCCTGTTCGGACTCCAGCTCCCCCCTGGGACTTAAACTTTGTTCTCGAGAAACTTACCCTTCCTCCTTTTGAGCCTGCGGCTTCCGCAGACTTGAAGTCCTTATCGTGGAAGACTCTCTTCTTGATGGCCATTACTTCTGCTCACAGAATTTCCGAGCCCCAGGCCCTTATGTGTAAAATCCCCTTATCTGATCTTTCACAAAGAAAGAGTAGCTCTTCGCACGAATCCTAAGTTTCTCCCAAAAGTGGTAGCGGAGTCCACCTTAAATCAGTCTATTGAATTACCTGCCTTTTTCACGCAGTATTCCAACCAAGGAGAATACTTGCTCCATACCATGGATGTCCACAGGATTCTGAGATACTACACTGATAGGACGAAGGATCTCAGAAAAACTGATCAGCTGTTCGTCTCTTTTGCTCACAAAAGGGAAGGCAGTGCTGTCTCCAAGCAATGCCTATCAAAGTGTTTGGCTCATTGCATCACTTTCTGTTATGACAAGTACAACAAGACCCTACCGGGTCAAGTCAGAGGTCACTCCACTCGAGGAGTAGCCGCCTCTGCGGCTTGTTTCAAGAATGTGTCCGAGGCAGACATCTGTGCTGCCTCCACCTGGACTTCCGTCCATACATTTACTAAACATTACAGTTTGGACATTGCCTCTCGTCGTAGAGCAGGCTTCGGGTTAACTGTCTTGAGGTTTGCAAGGTCGTTTACTACTCCTTGGAGTAGTTCCTCCTCCCGGTGCCTTTTCATTTGTTACAGACTGCTTGGGATTCTGTCTTATATGTAATTACCTACTGCAAGAGCCCTCTCGAAGTAAGATAGTACAGTTACGTAAGAACTTACCGTACCAGTAGATCTTGAGAGAGGCTCTTCCAATGAAACTATCCGCCCTCCATCCCCTAGGCTTTTTCAGCTCCTTTTCCATTGAGAAATATCTGCTTCTCTCGTCCGGGCCTTCCGGGCCTGTGGCGAAAGAACTGGAAGAGGCGTCTGGGACCGCCCCTTTATACCGGCGTTGTCTGGCGCGGTCACCTGTCGTAAGGGGCACCCCGCCAGGGACTGCTAGCTAGAAATTTTTCCGGGGTCCTGCCACCTGCCGACGCCAGTCCTATATGTAATTACCTACTGCAAGCGCCTCCTCAAGATCTACTGTTACGGTAAGTTCTTATGTAACTGTACTTTCTAGGAGTGGTACATGTTCATCCACACAGACCCACCTGACCTCCCGGCTGCGGATGTACACAACTTGGCTTCCATGTAGCTAGATCTGGCGTCATGGGGCGGAGCTGAGGATTTTACCACTCGGGTGGGTGGGTGGGTGGGAGGAACCAGCTTGAAGACCTTCCGGCTCATCTTAAAGCGGCAAGGTACCTGCAAATAAGTGTGGATGAACAACATATACCATTCCTAGAACTCCTGTTACAGGTGAATAACCTATATTTCTAGGAATGGTATATGGTGCACATCCATATGACCCACCCGACCTCCTTTGGCAAGTGGCACATGGATCCCTGATTCCAGCATGCAAGATCTGACGTCACGGGGTGGAGCCGAGGAGTATACCACCTGAGTGGGTGGGAGGAGTTTAGCTTGTAGACGTAGCTGTATTTTAAGGGGAGAGGAAGACAGCCAGAAGTGTGGATGTGCACCATATACCACTCCTAGAACTGTGGGTACAGGTGAGTAACCCTCATTTCCTCTCGAGCTGCTCCTGAGGGACATGATGAACATCATAGTGGACAACCTGCAGCAGCCATGGCTAAGGTCTGAGTCCAACCATTGGCTCAGTTCTGTCTTGGCTCTAGGTGAAAAATTCTTGACTTTCCTGACTCTACCCTTGATTACTGGGGTGGGCACAAACAGGGAAAAAGGGAGAATAAAAAATAAATAGCATGCATACTTGCATTTGACTTAGTGGTGTTCCATGTGGGGCACCTAGGAATGCGTGTAAACCCTACAGTCCCACACTGAGACAGTCGTGACTGGCATCTGTCTGCATACCCCTTTCCTGATGATTAATAGGTAGAATTGTCATCAGATCGGCTACAAAAAAATGAGAAACTGCGCAGCTGAGATTATTTGGGCAGTGAAAAGGAGCAAAAAAAAGAAAATAAGAGGATCCTGTATTCTGTGTATATATCTATGTATGTATATGTGTGTGTGTGTGTGTGTATGTATATATATATATATGTATGTGTATATATATATATATATATATATATATAATCATCTATTTTTATTGAAATAATGAAGGCAAAATCCCGCGTAAAGCAGGATGAAAGCCTGCTCCGTGGCGCCGAGCAAGGGGTTCGCGCCCTGAGCCCAGTTGTCAGGAGCGGAGACCGCAGAGAGGGAATCCAGAGTGTCCATTGGATGCTTCCTGGGACGTGGTCTCTGGCACGTGCTGTGGATTGGTGAATATGCTGGTGGGGCGTGTGGCCTCGACACGCCCCCCCCATCCTCACCACAGGTCACTGTTGTACTCTGCCCAATCAGTGTGGTGTATGGGCGGGAGAAAAGAGAAAAAGTACCACCCATGCTGGCTGGATAATGGTGACCCTGCCTCCCTGGCTGGAAGCCCCGAGCTGCACCTCCGCCCCTGACCAAGTGCAGAGAGTGCCTAAAGGCACTTCCCTCTCAGGAGCCCCCTGTGGGTAGGGACCCCCCCCCCCAATGAAGGGATACATCTGGACTGGTGGTCACAGATGATGGCAGAATGGGGGAGCAGCAGTAGTGGAGATGGCTGCCCAAAGTGGGCGGCTGGTTGGCAGGCAGATAAAACAAAACAAAACAAAAAAAAAAACAAAGGATGAGTGTCTGCTGAGGCTGCATAGGAGGTGGGAAGGACATACATTCACATACTTTCATAGTGGAAGGATCTGGGCATGTTGTACATGCGGTTTCTCTCTGGTAAAGGAGTGAGACAGGCCACACTGTCTCACAGTAGGAGGAGCTGAACAGTCTGCACATTCACACTTTTACATTACAGGAGTAGGACACATATCCTGAATAGAAGCCGCTGTGCAGGCTGCACGTGCGCACAATCAAAAGAGACCTGGACTGGCCTTCAGCAGTCTCATGAAATGAGCCACCATATCACATGATGATTGCATACAGTTTTTCTGCCATATTTGTTTCCCCTGAAGGATTACTACTTTCTGCTTTTAACTGATAGGAACAGAAGTTGAGTATGTTTTTTGTAATGTAGGATTAGGCAACTTGTCCTATTCTTGGGATTTGGAACCCATCCCAAAAGTAAACAGCTTGTCTTTAAACTGAAATGCACATTTCCGACATTTACCAAAAACTTCCAGATACAGGAAGTATACTGTATCATGCTTACCCAGCAAAACAATGCACTCTTAAACAGAAAACATAAGGCTGCCACATGCAAGTTTAATGGAACCCATTATTGAATTTATTACAGTGTGGGACAAGTAAGCATTAAGCCACGACCAAGGAGGCATCTAATGGGGAATTAATGCATGGTTGGGAGGGTTGTGGCACGAGGCCGAATGCCGAGTGCCTACAACAGCTTAACTATTCATTAATTCCCCATTAGATGCTACCTTCAGAGTGGCTTAATGTTCTTGTAACATGGGTTGTAGGACAGTCTGGTTACTGAGTTTTATTTTCAGTGTGAATAGAAGAATAGGCACATCTTCCAATGTTTTAATTTCTTTTCTGTACTTTCTGAAGATTTGACAGACTGCGATTTATATTTGTGAGAACAATAGCAGGCATAAGTATAAAGAAAGTATGTCTCAAGATATGTGTCTGAAAATGATTCACATGTTATATTATCATAGCCACCTTGGGAGGTCCATTACATGTTCGTTTGTCCATTCCACTATCTGCGACTGAATCTCATTTACGTATTATGTGACCTTCTGTGCGTCTCCAGTGCGTCGCTCCGATGTGCTTACGTCCCCTATTTGATGCCTACCCTTTCATTGCACCTTGCTTGGTTTACTCACTCACTTGGAGTTGTTAAGGGTCTTGTGCGTCGGTTTCTGAGACCAGTCATTGCCCTTCGCTGTGCCATGTACTGTTACTGACTACACATGGACACCACAGCACATTTCGGCCTGCGGGCTGTGTCCGGGTGCATTCTGCTCCGGACCTGTATCGCTCGTTGCAACTCTGTGGTCCTCCACGTCACTGCTTCATCCACCTGCAGATTCCTATAGAGTCGCGGTGAGTGGTCTGGAGAAACAGTCATGGGCATTAGGGTGCGTGGGTGGGATAGACAAGTGCCGCTTCTGTGGTGCACTGCTTTTTGGCTGTGTGGATCAGTATGGTACTTCACTTTGAGGACGGCATCATTGCTAAATTAATGCCGTCTCCAAAGTATATCATCTGATGCTTTTGGACCAATTACTGCTCTTTCTTTACTGTTGGTGATCTTTGCCATGTTACAAATCAGTTTGTGGGCTGGTGGATAGTTAGCTGCTAGCTTTCAAAATCAGATAGCCAAAGCAATTTCTTTTTTTAGTGGTCATTATTTTTAAAGGTTCTGTTCAGCATCCCTGGCCTTACCCACTTTTCTGGAGGAAAAAAACTTGCGTGCAAAGCACATGGTGATATTTCAACCACTACTGAAGTGAGGACAATAGTAAATGTAATGTTTCTTACACCCCCCCCCCCAGCCTCACCCAGTAACTATCCACAGCAGACGCCTAGCGCTCACTAGATGCCCGACAAGAATGCCCTTCCCTGCAAATTTACCATCTGATTTTTTTTTTTTTTCTCCTCTTGCACTGTTCATGAGTGAGACACCTTCACAGGTGTTAGGATTTCAGAGAGTGTGTGTATAATTTTCTACTGATTGAAGACTGATGTATCTTGTTTTCGTGTTCTGTTCTGTTGAATTAGTATTAGTCATTAAGTTCCAGACTGGCCCAGGGATTTGGCAGTTGGGAGAGTTAATATGTCAGTGATACGATGTGATTACTTTTTTTTTTTGGTAAGGGGGTCTGGTGACTGGTACACACATTACTAAGTTGTACCTTCATATGTATAAATGTTACTAAATTGTACCTTCCTGTGCTAATCATGTGCAGGACTTAGCTTCAGTCTTTTTTGGTGGGGGGGGGAGACCCTCACCTGCATAGCTACTGTCTAAAGTGAGGTGGCCGAGATGATGGGGGGACTGTCAGTGGGGGCATCCAAAAGAAAAGTCTGGATAAACATAATAAAAATCCACCTTCTTTTCCTCACCTCCCAGATCAGAAGGCCACTTGTGTCTGCCTGTATGCTACACATACTCCTTTTCAGAAGCACTACGGAAACTGCACTGCGGTGAGTTCAGGTACGCATCTGCTATACCTGTGAAGGGATTTTATATTTCTGTATACACATATTGCTGCTATAAAGTAAATGCTCATCTTATTCTATACCATTACAGTTTAAAAAAGGTAAAATTCTGTATTGATCCAGTAGTTTTATACATGTTAAATGTTCATAATTAAAAAAAAAAGAGATGCTACTGTTTCGGTGCCTTGACAAGCATATTTTGACTTGCAGATGTTTTTCTGGGCTTTCTCTACACTTTCAGTATATTTTACTGCTGGCATTGTCATTGCAGCCTATGCCTGTTCTTCGTTTGTCCCATTTTTAGGGCTGGTCTGCAAAGCAGACCAGTAATATAGTGATCAGGAAGCATTTTTCAGTGGTGCTATACAGATCCCTTTGGGGCTGGAGCTTATTTGGGAAATAAGTGGATGAATGTACTTCCTGTTGTTTGTTGTTCCTTTCTGTACCATAGTCCAAATATGCTGTTGGTTGTGGGCAGTAACTATGCATGTACATGGCTTGATTGAGTTGGTATCCTCTTGTGATCGTGGTGGCGGAGGTATTGTGAGCATGCCAGCCTGCGTCTGTCCCCACTATGGAGGCAGCCACCAGTCATCCTCGGCAGCACCCGCTGCAAGCTACCGACGTCTTCCCAAGTCTGGTCTCTCCTCATCCTTCACCAGGGAGGTCTCTCCCCACCCCCCCGGCACTAGTGGATACGCCTCCCCCAGGCATCCTTGTTCGGAGCCCACTGGGCTGGCGATAGTTCTGCCTCAGGCATAACCAGCGAGCTTGACACCAGACCCGCAGCCTGCGCTGCTGTGGGTACATGACACTGGCTCCGCTCAAACCGACGCTAACTTTTCCTTACCCGGGGCTGGACTACCCCTATCCTCTGGTCTATAATTACCCTCTACCAGTGGATTACAGTGCTCTTTTTATGTGCAGATGCAGAATTCCACCTCTGTGGCCCTAGCCCCCGTGTCCCCTCTGTGGTCCCCCAAGGATCACCCTCCTTGGACCCAGTCCGGCCTGGTTCCAGCGATCCTTGCACTCCGGGGAAGAAGCCCGATGCCAGGTCTAGTGGACGCCAGGACCAGCACCTGCCCAAAAATGAGCTGGATAAGGAGGATGAAGATGACTCTGATTGCATAGTCTTCCTCCCTTCATGGGGACTCATCTGAGGACGAGGAACCCACTAAGGTGATCCCCAAGTCTCCTCCTGATGACCTGTCTTTCATGGACATCATGAGGTACATTCAGGCCACCATGGGCTGGGAGACTGAGGAACAGGACCCAGAGTGATGTTGGTTGGCTGTCTACTTGTAGCAGCCCTGTTCTGTCCCCTTGGTGGTTCCTCCTTTCATTGACTTCTTTGAGGATGTCACCCAGGTAGCCTGGAATCGCCCTTCTTTGACCCCAGCAGTGCCTTCGAAGGTTGATTGGCTTTACCATGCCCCTGCTGGTAAACTGTTTTTATGGAGACAACCTAAAGTTGACTCGGTGGTCAGCAATGCAGTGCATGACCACACCAGAAAACCTAAGCACCTTAGCTCTCTTTCCCCTGGACAGGGAGTCCAGACAGGTGGATCACCTGGGCCAACCGGGTCTTTGCCTCTTCCACCATGGCCATCAGGGCCATTAACTACTTCGCCCACATAGTACAGCACCAGAATGTCCTTTGGGACCAGGCCTGGGAGTTGATTCAGGCCTTGCCAGATGACCCAGCTAAGAAGCCACTGGCCCAGGCTCTCAAGGCAGGCTCGGACGTAGGGACCTATGTCCTTCAGGCTGCCTATGATGCAGTTGATGCCTTGGGTAGAGGGGCAGCTGCTGGCATATGTCTCTGGTGCCAGTCTTGACTCTGGGTGTCTGGATTTGCTTCTGATGTGCAGTCCAGCATCTTGGATGCCTCTTTTCAAGGTTCCATCCATTTTGGGGGAGCTGTCCAGGAATTTGTCTCCTCCCTTCAGGAGTCGGGCCAGGCTCTCCGGTCCGTCCACTCCTTGTACTGTACTCAGCCTAAGTCAAGTCAGCGGTCACCCTTTCACTGTTCCTCTCACAGACAGGCCTGCCCTCCTGCCAAAGCTCAGGGTAGACAAAAGGTGGTGTCATCCCCTGCGACAGCCGCTGCCAGGGCTACTCGAGTGGCTGCCTCTACCCTCCTGGCGCCCCCTCCTACTTCCTGACTCCTTGCTGGACCCCTTTCCTCCAGTAGAGACTCTGGGGGAGTAGTCGAGGGAGGGGGTGTCTGTTCTCCCTCCACCTCTACGGGTGGCATGGGATTACCTCAGACACTTGGGTACTACAGCTCATAGAACATGGTCACACTCCAGAACTCTTTAGAGTGGCCCCCCAAAAATCCTCCGGGCAACTCCTTTTACCCCCCAGCTCATGTGCATCTCATCTGGGAGGAAATTCAGGCCTTTTTACAAAGCAGAGCCATAGAGCCAGTCCCTCTGGCTCAGTGGGGCAAGGGGTTCAACTCCCAACTTCTTCCTGGTCCCCACGAAGATGGGGGATCTCTGGCCCATCCTGGATGTGAGCGACCTGAATCTGTTCATAGAGTACAAATGTTTCAGGATGGTCACCCTTCAAGTTCTGTTGTCCCTCCTGCACCGGGGGGACTAGCTCTATTCCTTGAATATGCAGGATACGTATCTGCATATCAAAATTTTCCCTTCTCACTGACGCTTCTGACACTTCCATTTCTGGGGAGCCAGTTTCCAGTTCCAGGCTCTCCCCCTTTGGCCTGTGCTCAGACTTCAGGGTTAGAAACAAAGTTCATTTGACTGTCCCTTTTGTTACTGTTCCTCATATTTCTCCACCGTAAGCAGTGTAATCATAAATGTCTTCTTTGTTGTTTCCAGTAACTTTCATTGGCCCCCTCTCTACGTTTGTAGATCTCTATTTCAACAAATCAAAATTCATGAACATTTTTAATCCCATACAACATCAAATCAGAGAAAAAGAAGAAAAGAAAAGGAAAAAAAAAAACGGGAAAGCTTTCCAGCTTCGCTGTATCAGGTTACATAATTCTTTCTTTGTTGGTCTTACAGTTTCTCAAACTCTGGTAGTGTCAAGTAATGACTCCATTTACCAGATGATTTCCATGTACAAATCCCTCACCAAGAATCTCCTTGGGGCAATAATCTCAGGTGATTCATTATAGTTTGAACGTTGGGACTAATCCCCATTCTAGGCGTCTAGTAACTGCTCAAGTGTAGAGATGCTCTCTTTTTCACTCTAAATGATCAAACCAAGGGAGCCATCTAGCATTAAATTTTGCGTAGACAATCTTAACCTTGCTGTAGTTGCCTCCATACTTTTTATATGCTCAATATTATTGTACCATTGGGTCCTTGAGGGTGTGTCCTTCCTAAGCCACTTCTGGGTGAGGGACTTCAATGCCGCCCCCACCAGCACTAAAAACAGGTATTTCTCCGTCTGTTTTTTCAAATCCCGTGGGAGAGATCCGAGTACTAGATTTTCAAACTCTAGTGTTGTCCCCAGAGAGAATATTTCAGCTATCTCCTCGGCTATTTCTATCCAGAAGGAGGATATGTGGACACAGGCCCAAAATATATGATAATGCGTGCCTTTTGCCCCACATCCCCTCCAGCATTTATCCGATGAGAGAATTGAATAATGGTGTGAAATCGATGGGGTCCGAAAAAAAAGGATATTAATCTTCCACCTAAATTCTCTCCAAGAAGGTGAGTTTGTTGTTTTCTGGACTCCCCTCCAGATCTCCCGCCACTTCTCCTCCGGAATACTTTGTTCAAACAACATGAAGTCTTGCTATATTATGACATATGCAGTGAGTCCCAACCTTCGAACTGCTCCGGAGGTGAAAGAGTTAACTTTCCATGCCAGGCATGGAACCTTGACCGCGAGCTCGGTTGAAAACTCTGTCTGTTCTTCAAACTGAAACTGTCAGATTCTTTACTCCGCCTCACTGAACAGTCACTCCGGAGATTTCTCCTTCTGCTCGGTTCATTTAGTCGGTTAAAGTATTATTTTTTTCGTTTTTGACCGAAATTAAACCGCAGCCGGTCGGTTCAAGCTCTGTCTGTGGTATTGTAAGTAATAGATAGGCTTACATTCATTTTATTCTGTGTGGAACTTGTAAACGTTTTTTCGGTTCGGTTTGAACCGATCAGATTATTTTAAAACTTCACTAGTCCTTATTTAGAGTGCAGTTCCCAGTTCTTATCGGTTCTAAAAAAAACGGATTTCATTACGGTTTTTTCCACGACCCGTGACACGGTTGGGAACCGATAAGAGAGTCTTGCTTGGCGGATTGCCATAAACGGGCAAGTTTGGTTAGGCTGGCACTATGTCTGAGAAACCCAAAAGAAAAACCGGGCCCGCTGGGTTTCAGCACTGTAGTGTTTGTGGGGAAGCCTTTGCTAAGGCTGACCCACACACCACCTGTGTGTATTGTCTGGCGTGTGACCACCTCAATGCAGACTGCCAGATATGTAGTAATTTTCCTGCTGCCACCATAGAAAAGAGAGTTGGTAGGCTCAGGGAAAGGGAGGCCAAAAAGTCCGCTGACCCGGATGGCCAGCCCGGTTCGGTTCCAACCGAACCTGAGGGAGTGCCCTCTGACCAGGGCGCTACTTCCTCAGGCAAAGAAGAGCCAGCTCTGAGGAGCCGGTTCCAACTAAAAGGACTAGGAAGTCAGCTAGTGTGCCAAAAGTTTTTTTCTCCAACCGCTGAGGAAATAGCTAAAGCAATTCAAATTGTCCAGTCACTTTCCCCGGTTCCGACCGAACCGACACCATCAGGGAAGAGCTCGGTTCGGCCGGTTCCACCGGTTCAAGATTATGATTTTGAGGATTTTTATGAACCGGAGGAGGGGGAGGAGGAGTATGAGGAGAGTGAATGTGGGTTTGAAAGTCTGGATGTGCCCATTGATCCAGACATCTCTCCAGACAGACCGTCAGGGGTTTCTCCCCTAGGCTATCTGAGTCCCCTTCTCATTTTATGTTCTATAAGAAAGTTGCTGAAACTCTCCAGCTCCCTGTTGAGGAAGCTGTTGATGACCAAGAGGAGCCTGATTATGTAGAAATGATGGATATTCCAGAGTCTAGGAGACTGTCTGTTCCTCTGCATAAATCTTTTCAGAAACAGACAGTAAAAATTCTAAAAACTCCTCACACTATACCTCCTGTTGATAAAAGGATGGACAAGAGGTATACATTATCAGGCTCGGATACAGAGTTCCTCACACAACAATGCAGCCATGTGGGGGTAGTGCAGGCTGCAGCCTGTGACAAGGCAAATATTCCTCTAGCTCAGCATCCCCTGAAAAGGACTCCAGGAGGATTGATGCCATGGCAAGAAACAGTACATGGCATCTTTGGGACTCAGACAGGCAAATTATATGGCTTATGCTGCTAGGGTACCAGAAATCCAGATGGGATTGTGTGCTGGCCCTGGCAAAACAGGTCCCTGACCAGCTTGCCAGGGAGCTGGAGCAGTTGGCTGCGGATGGTATTGAGGCATCCAAGGTGCAATTTCATGCTGCAGTAGACTCTAATAATGTGTCATCTAGGGTCATGGCTACATCTGTGGCACTTGGCAGAATGGCCTGGCTCAGATGTACTACTTAAGGCCATGGATTTTCCTGTTGAGGGCAATTCTCTGTTTGGGGAACAGACAGAGAATTACATGAAGAAAATGGATGAATATAGAACCACTTATAGGAGTGCTCAGGCCAAGGAAAGGCAGGCCACTCCTCAAAGGCAGCATCCCAGGGGCAGGGGCAGGTCTTTTCATAGGCCTTTTTACCAAGTCCAGGCCTCCTCTTCTGCTTTTACCCAGAGGGGGTTCTTTAGAGGGAGAGGCAGACGGGGTGCAAGCAAGCCTGCTTCCACCCCTCAGCCCAAAGCCCCTGCCAAGCAGGCACCCTGATGGGGTGGCCAGGGCCGATTCTCCACTACCTGTAGAGGGCAGGCTGGCTTACTTTATGTAGGACTGGAAGTCTTTAACGTCAGACAAGTGGGTCCTGGAAGTAGTAAGCCAGGGACTGGTTCTCAGCTTCAAAAAATTTCCAAAGATGAGAACCAGGTCCTTTCCACCTGCAAATCCATCAGAGGCACTTGCCCTAGAAACAGAAGTTTCTACCCTCCTGGCTCTCAGAGCTATGGAAAGGGTTCCACCCCTTCACCAGGGCAAAGGGTTGTACTCCAGGTACTTCCTTACCCCAAAAAGACAGGAGAATGGCGGCCCATCCTGGATCTCAGATACCTAAACAAGCACCTTTTAAAACCAAAATTCAAAATGGTGACTTTGGGAATTATTTTACCCTCTCTAAGGCCAGGGGACTGGCTAGCGTCCCTGGATCTCAAGGATGCCTACTTCCATGTTCTTATCAGGAGCTCCCATCGAAAGTACCTCAGATTTGAACTGCCCTCAGGCCATTACCAGTTCAGAGCAATGCCCTTCGGCCTCACCTCTGCCCCGAGGGTGTTCACAAAATGCCTGGCAATAGCAGTTGCTCACTTAAGAAGGCAAAAGATTGCCATCTTTCCCTACCTAGACGACTGGCTCATAGTAGGCCAGTCTCCAGAACAAGTCAAACTACACCTTCAGGTAACCCAGCAACTGCTCACATCTCTAGGTTTCCTTCTCAAAAGTCAGTTCTAGAGCCTGTCCAGCTTCTCACTTTCATAGGTGCAGAACTGAAACAAAAGCTGCCAGAGCCTTCCTTCCTCTGGAAAGAGCAAGGACCTTGGTCTCTCTGGCCTCCTCTTTCACCCTACAGGTCTCTCGACCAGCAAGGCATTTTCTGCAGCTCCTGGGCACATGGCTGCTTCTACAGCAGTAGTGCGGGAGCAAGATTTCAGATGAGGGACATCCAGTTCCATTTGAGAGCCTTTTGGTCTCAAAGGAGAGACCTCTAACCAAATTGACCCCAGTGACTGAACCCTGATCCAAGCCCTTCAGTGGTGGCAGGACCAGAGCAATCTGAGACAGGGGCCCTTCACCCCTCAGTCTCACTCCTTAATCCTTACTACAGATGCATCCCTCTTGGGGTGGGGAGCTCACATGGGCGACCTCACTGCCCAGGGATTGTGGTCCCCACAGGAATCTCTGCTCCACATCAACCTGTTGGAACTCAGAGCAGTTCTTCTCACACTTCAAGTTTTCTCCACATCTGTTCAGAACAAAGTCGCACAGGTCAGAACAGACAACACCACTACAATGTGGTACATCAACAAGCAGGGGGGCACTCGGTCTACGGCCTTATGCACCGAAGCAATGAAGTTGTGGTCTCTGGCTTATTCCCTGAACACCTCCCTTACGGCAGTTCACCTCCCAGGCAAGGACAATGTCCTGGCAGATGCTCTCAGCAGGATTTCCCAGGGCCATCACGAATGGTCACTGGATCCTCTAGTACTGGAGGTAGTATTTGCCAGATGGGGCACCCCGCAGATAGATCTTTTTGCAGCCCCAGACAATCACCAACTTCCCCTTTTTTGCTGCAGGCCCCAGTGTTGGGCTCAGTCCCTCTGGATGCCTTAGTTCTCAGTTGGGAAGGGAAGTTTCTCTGTGCCCCCTCCTGTTCAAAGTGCTAGTCAAAATCAGATCTCAACCCTGCAAGATGATCCTGATTGCTCCAGGCTGGGCCAGACAGCCCTGGTATCCACTCCTTATGTCCTTAGCAGTCCATCTTCCCCTGTGTCTCCCCAGGAATCACAACCTGTTAACCTGTGCCCAGGGGAGGGTTTGGTGTCCGAACCTCAAATCTCTCAATTTCAAGGCCTGGCTCTTGAAGAGTTAGTTTGCTGACCTACATCTCTCCCAAGGTGTATTGGATATCCTGAAGGCTTCTAGGAAGCCTTCTACCAGGGCTACTTATAATTCCAAATGGAAGAGATTTTCCATATGGTGCTCTGGCAGGCATATTTCCCCAGAAACTGCTGACTTACCCACAGTCCTGGATTATATGGTGCATTTGAATGCTTTGGAGCTGAGACCAGCTACCCTAAAAGTGCACCTGGCAGCTGTCTGCTTTTTTATCAGCAGGTAAACCCTCTTCTCTTTCAGCTCATCCTGTATTCTCCAAGTTTTTCAAGGGGTTGCTTCACACCAACCCTCCATTCAGGGACCCTGCCCCTGCCTGGGATCTTAATATTTGCATTGCTCAGCTTATGCAACCCCCTTTTGAGCCCTTGTCCTCAGCAGAGCTTAAGTACTTGACTTGGAAAACTGTGTTTTTGGTAGCCATCACTTCTGCCAGGATAAGTGAATTACAAGCATTGTCAGTGGAGCCCGATTTTATCTCCTTTCATAGAGATAAGGTGGTCCTCAGGACTAACAGAAAGTTCTTGCCTAAGGTGGTTTCAGACTTCCACCTTAATCAATCTATGTCTCTCCCTGTGTACTTCACTGACCATTCCTCCTCTGGCGAGAGGAGACTGCACAGTTTAGATGTCAAAAGAGCTCTTAGTTACTATGTCGAATGCACCAAGGGTCACAGGTTTGACTCCCTCCAACTGTTCCTCACCTATGGTGAGGTGGGTAAAGGGAAACCTGCCACTAAAAGATCAGTTGCCAGGTGGATTGTCTCTTGTATCCAATTTTGCTATGAAAAACTGGGTAAGGTTCCTCCCTCGGGCCTGAGGGCTCACTCTACAAAGGTACAGCTGCGTCTCTGGCTGCTGCCAGGGACATTCCTATCCTTGAGATAAGTCAAGCAGCTACCTGGAAAACGGTTCACACTTTTACCAAGCATTACTCCCTGGACATCCAGGCTAGGAGTGATTTTCGGTTTAACAGCTGTGCTCAGAGCCTATTTCCTAAGTAGGTTCTGTCCTCCTCCATGGAGGTACTGCTGTGTAGTCTGCATATGTCATAATATAGCAAGACTGCATGTTGTTTGAAGAAAAAATTACTCACCTTAGTAATGTTGTTTCTTTTAATGGAGTCTTGCTATATTATGACCTCCCCCCTTGCCTGCCCCTCTCAGAACCTATACTCTCGGGATGTGGGTGGGCAGGGCAGGGCAGTGTTAGCACTTAGATGCCCACCTTATTTTTTCACCCCTCCTTTTTTGGGGTGTTTGGGTGTTGTGTTCTAATCTTTTGGATCCCCTGACTTGAGTCTTTGTTTTGGGGACCAAGGAAAATGTGTTCTTATTTTTAGTAGCCAGTTGGCTAGTGTAGGTTTACGGCTTCCACACAGAACCTTAGTGAGTTTTGCTCATAAAGATCTGACAGTTTCAGTTTGAAGAACAACAGACAGAGTTTTCAACCGAGCTCGCGCTCAAGGTTCCATGCCTGGCATGGAAAGTTAACTCTTTCACCTCCGGAGCAGTTCGAAGGTTGGGACTCACTGCATATGTCATAATATAGCAAGACTCCATTAGAAGAAACAACATTACTAAGGTGAGTAATTTTTTCTTCTGCCTCAGCTTCCCATTTGACCATTACTCTCTGGATGGCTACTATACCCCCGTTTTCCATTAATGTTTGTATGTTTGGGAGATATATGTTCTAGTGTCCTGTGATATACTCCTTTGGTAAGTTAGTATTACTGGGGCTGCTGGACTTTGAGTTAGTTCTGTCAAGCCAATGTTCTTCTGTATATAATGAATACATTGAATGTATCTAAACCTGTCTGCCTTATTTAGGGCAAATTCTCTTTGCACCTCTATAAAGAATTTTAAACTATCCTTCCCCAGGAGTTGTTTTGGATATATGAGTCCCTTAATCGCCCATTCCGTTAAGCGTGCATCTCCACTATGTGCAGGGAAGCCTGGCATGTTATACAGGGGGAGGAATTCCCATACTGGTCTAGGGATCTCCCACCCCTGCCTGGCCCTCAACCACATCAATAAGATATGTTGTGTAAAGGGGTTTTTCAGCTGTTTCAGCTCTTTAGGGAGAATTCTCCAAGGTAACAGATTGAGTGGACCTAGTTGACAATCTCCTTCTTCTATCTCTCGCCATCCATGACTCTTCCCATACATCAGTATTTTGATGACTGGTAACAACTGGGCCGCCAGATAATATTTGGGGAAGTCAGGAAGTCCTATTCCCCCTCTCTCTTTGCCTTCTGTCAATATATCCCAGCGGATTCTTGTTTTTTTTCCTGCCCATATGAAATTTGAAATTCTTTTCTTTAAATCTTTCCAGTCCTTACTAGGAATTGGTAAGGGAAGGTTGGTGTATAAAAACAAGAAGCGGGGGAGAATGTTCATTTTAACTATTTCTAGTTTGTTTGTAAATGTCAGAGGGAGTATCGACCATCTATTCATTTCGGTATACACCTGTTGTTTTAAAGGCCCGTAGTTACATTTGTACATTAATCCTGTCTGCACAGGGATTTGTATCTATAAGTACCTAATTTTGGTGTTTACCCATTTAAAAGGGGTCAGTTCTATTAATTTCTGGTTTGGAGCTGTCCCCAATGCCAATACTTCTGATTTTTCCTTATTAACCTTGAAGCCCGAGATGTCCCCAAAGTTCTTCAATAAATCTAATAAGGGTGGGAGGGAAGTTTCAGGGTCTCCCACATAGATCAGGGTGTCATCAGCATACAGGGATATTTTATGGTTTGAGTTTTGAATCTCTATTCCTTTTATTTCATCCCTTTGTCGTATGGCTTGGGCTAGTGGTTCCATACTAATTGCAAATAACAGGGGTGAGAGTGGGCATCCTTGTCTTGTTCCTCTGCTAATTTTAAATGGGGGAGATATTGTGCCGTTTACCCTCACCCTCGCCTGTGAATTTTGATAACATAGCTTTATCCAGTTTAGGAAGTTCCCTTCAATACCCATTTTTTTTAAGTACCTGAAAGAGATATGTCCAGTTAAGCCTATCAAAGGCACTTTCTGCATCTAAAAAAAATTGGTAAGTCTGTTTTTGTGGTGGGTTTTTTTTTTTCCGGATAATATTTAAAAGTCGTCTGTTATTATGCAGTTGGCGATGTGGTATAAAACCCGATTGGTCAGGGTGAACTAATAGTTCTATATATTTTTGGAGTCGAATAGCGAGTATTTTAGTAAATATTTTTAGATCTTGGTTCAGTAGAGCTATCGGTCTGAATGAGGCGCATTTCGTAAGGTCCTTCCCTGCTTTTGGGATCACCGTTATTAGTGATTGGGTCCAGCTTTCTGGTATTCTGCCCTCTTCTAAGCATTTATTAAATACTTCTGTTAGTATCTTGGCCATTATAGCCCCAAGTGTCTTGTAGAATTCTCCACTAAACCCATCAGGGCCTGGTGTTTTACCCCCTGGTAGCCTTTTAATAACCCCTAATGTTTCTTCTACTGAAATGGGTCGATTCAGGTCTTGTTTCATCACTTCTGATATTCTGGGGTGGTTGATTGAGTCAGAAAAAGCCCACTCGTTTTATTTATGGTCTCTTCTCTTTCCTCTCTATACCGGTTTTGATAGAATTTTTGAAATTGGAGTGCTATCTCTTCCAGGCACTCTTGCTTAGGCCCTTGTGGCCCTAAGTCTTGTAGGAAGGGGGTGAATCTTTCCATTTGCACTTTTCTCAACCTCGGCGCCAAGAGCTTTGAGGCTCTCCCTCCCACCTCATGATATTTCTGGTTTGTGAATCTCAGATATCCCTCTGCTTTTTTATTTTCAAATTCCTGCAGGTTTTTCCGAATTTGGGTTAACTCTCTCTGGGCCCTTTGGTCATGGGGGTTGGCTTTATGCCTTTTCTCAGCTGCAGCTAGTTTGGTGGACAGTTGGTTATGGGTGATTCTTCCTAGCTTTTTTTGAGCAGAGGCAAAACTAATTATGTTCCCCCTTATCACTGCTTTAAGGGTGTCCCATTTAAGTAATGCAGAATGATTCGTTGAGTTATGGATTGCCTGAAAATCTTTGATGTCTTTAATTTTTTCACTAGGGTCTTATTATTCAATAGACACATTTAATCTCCACAGGGTTTGTCTGCCCCGGGGTATGAGGTTCAGCCTTATTGATATTGGAACATGGTCTGATAGGGTTATAGTATGTATGTCAGAGCTTAAAATCTCATGTAAGTGTGTGACATTTTTATAAAAAAGGTCTATTCTTGAGTATGATCTTTGAGGATTTGAGTAGAATGTGTAGTTTCTTTCCTTTGGGTGATGTGCCTTCCAGATATCTACCAAACCCAATTATTTTATTATTGTAGTTAGGACCTTCGAGGCTATTCTACCCGTAGCTTCTTTCTTAGATCCCTCAGAGGATGTGGGGCTACATTGAAGTCCCCCCCCAAGAAGTATCTGGCCCTGTGGTAAATCTGCTATTTTTTGAAAAACCTTCTCAAAAAAGATTTCTTGGTGCTTATTTGGGGTGTAAATATTAATAAAGTGGATAAGTTTCCCCTGAGCTTTTGCCGATACTCTCACATATCTCCCCTGCATTCCCCCTTCTGTAGTTTCTATCGTCAGGTGTAGACCCCTACGTAATAATATTGCTACCCCCGCCTTTTTAGCGTTAGGGTGAGAGGCTGCTACCACCTTTTCTACCCATGTTCGTCATAATTTGAGGTGCTCTGGCATGGTTAAGTGTTTCCTGGAGGAAGACCACATCTCCCCCCAGCCTTTTAAGTTCTTGCAGTAATCTCGCCCGTTTTACTGGTGAATTCACTCCTTTAACATTGTAGGAATAAATGTTTAAGCCCCTCATTTTATGACACATGGAGATCTCCAGCAAGCAACAGGGGGAGCAGCCCCTTTAAATGTGTATTTGTACTCAGGTTTTCCTACCCCTGTCTTACATATACCTTTTCCCTTGTTTCGTTTGTTATCCTGCTTCTTTTCTTGAATTCGTACTGTAGACCTAGTTGTAACCTTCATACCAAAAACATATATACTAAAACAAAAATAATGAGGAAGAAAGAAAGAAAAAAATCTGGAAAATTTCCCTTCTGCAATACAACTTTTAACAACCATTGAACCCTGTTTCTACTGGACCAAGCGTGGTCTAAAACAGTAGAAGAACGAAAATCAAGATTCCCTGTTATCAGGGAATCCGTTCCTCTCCCCCTGAAAGGGAAAGGAGAAGAGATGAAAGGAAGCTGTTAAAACAGAAACTTTACTTCCTATGTGCTTTCCTCGGTCCCTGCCTCCCCCAAACTAGGAGAGACGGAGTGAGGAGGTAGCTTTGCTACTCTTGTGGTGTGTGTATCACACACCCACTGTCTCTACTTGAGAGACTTAGAGCTGGTGTTATGTCCTCGCTCTAAAAAAAAAAAAAAAAAAAATGCGTCACCTATCTCCGCTCTGGAACGCCAACTCGCCCCCCTAGGACCCCTCTTGTTTTTATACTTGGTATGTTCCCTCCTCCCCTCACCATTTATTCTGTTATGTAGTTTAGTGGCTTCCAGAAATAATCTCCATTCACCTTTGTAACAGAGGATCCTCACCTCCACTCCCCTTATGCAGAGTTAATATTTGTTAGTGTCCTTATACTGGACAAATCCACACCAGATTGTGAGTTGGGGTAATTAACGTTCCTTTCTCCTTCCACACTCCCCACTGTTATGCCTCTCTTCCGACCCTGCTGCTGCCCTATTCCAGTTTAAGTTCTGCTAACCTGTCTTCCTACTACCCTTGTCTCCTGGATGCCTGATACACTTCCAGCTGTGGTGAGTAGAGCAATCCTGGGTGACATCCCTCTAGCTAACCCACTGTTCTGTTCTCGTACCCTATTTCTCCTCAGGAAATCCCCCCGACTCATGTTCCCATATCCCACCCCGGTCCCCATACCTTCTCTATTAGCAATTGAGGGAGCTTGATCTTATGCAGATTGAAGTCGTTCACTCGACCCTTCCTTCTCTAGGAAACAATCTACGAGCTATGGAGGTCTTAGTAACAGCTCGCTATCTGCATCTCCCGAGAACCAGTCCCCTAGCTGTAGCCGTGACTTCAGTCGATCTGGTCAGGAAATTTCATTACCCCGCTTCCCGCTAAACATCTCTTCAGAATGTGGACTTATCCTATTCTGGTACACTACCTCTTTGCCCTTGTAACTTAGATCCAGGCTTCTTCTTATTTATATTCACCAGGGCGATTTTCCTCTGCCTCCTTCCCTTCCCCCCTGCTTTTCCTTCTACCTATATGTATCCCCTCATCTCCCCTATTCCTGAGAAGGTAAAACAGAACATTAATAGAAAGTCAATAATCGATTCCTCCATAGTCCACTTATCTATGCATAGTCCCCATAATAGTTCATTAGTTCACCACTCTAATTCCCTCATAGATCAGTGCTCAGTTCGATGGCTCCTGGCATGCTCCTCAGCGTTGAGGGGACGATCCCGTGTACAGGCCTTGCTCCAGGCACTTTCCTTTCGCTTCTGCTCTGATTATTTTCTGTGCCTCCCTCATCAGGGTCTTCGGGATTGTGCCCGGCCGGATCCTCCTTTTTTCCTCTTCCTGCCGTGTGCCATATATTTTGTTGGAGTTTTCTCTCAAACGCCTCCAAATCTAAGTCTGGTAATGCGATACCCCAGTTTCTTAGCAGTGGGGTGGCCTCCAGAATATTTTCATAGGTTTTCAGACCTTCTTCTGTGTGAAGCCTTAGTCTGGCTGGAAAAAGCAATTGACCCTTTATTTGTTTTTTCTCTCTGACCTCCTTTAGCACTGCTCTCACTTTGAGTCTTTCTTGCTGCAGGGCTGGAGAAACCGGTCTAGAGCTTACGAGTGGGAACTTCTGACCCCGGTAGTTGAAGACCTGTTCGACAGATGGGAGCAGCCAGAGTTTAATCTTTTTGTGTTCCCATTCAATGCAAAACTGCCGCTTTTTTGCTTGCTTAATCCCGGGCCTGGAGTTTTCTGGCAAGACGCATTATCCCTCTCCTGGAAGGGGAGGCTTCTGTACACCTTCCCTCCCTTCCTGCTTCTTCAGCAGGTTCTGCTAAAACGTCAGATGGAGGGGGCAAAGATGATCCTCGTAGCTCCCTTCTGGCCTCGTCAGATCTGGTTCCCCTTGCTACAACTGCTGGCGGTGGAACCTCCGGTCCCCTTGTCCCTGTGTGCCGGCTTGTTGTCCCAGGAGCGGGGAATCCCTGGTCCATCCAGACCTCAAGTCTCTGCATCGCCATGCATGGCTCCTAAGGACATAGCCATCACCCGGCTTGGGGTGTCTTCTGGGGTCGCGGATGTCCTGGTGGCTCCTGGGTACCCTTCACCAGAGCTGCCTATGCCATGAAATGGAAGTGCGTTGCCCTTTTGGGCTACTTCACACCATTTAGACCCTTTCACCTATCCGGTGGATCAGGTGGAGTATCTTCTCTCCCTCTCTGACTGAGGCTTAAGATATTCCTGCATTAAGGTACACTATCGGTCAAAAGTTTTAGAACACCCCCAATTTTCCAGTTTTTATTGAAATTTAAGCAATTCAAGTCCAGTGAATAACCTGAAATGGTACAAAGGTAAGCGGTAAACTGCTAGAGGTTAAAAAAAAAAAGTTTAGGTTGGCAAAAACTGCTGTAGAGAACTTGCAAAGAAAGCCAAGGTGTCAGTGAGTACAGTTTCCTACACCATCAAAAGGCACTTGGAAACTGGAGGAAACTCTGACAGGAAGAGGTCTGGCAGACCCAAAGCCACAACAGAATCAGAAGACAAGTTTCTGAGAGTCAACAGCTTGCGTGATAGGTGGCTCACAGGACAACAGCACAGAGTGACTGGCACCCCTGAACCAAAAGGGCTACCACAGCATTTGCAGCGCCATGCAATACCCTCTGGTCTCGCCTAGTTGGTCAGGGGTTCATCCTACAACAAGATAATGACCCAAAACATACCTCCAGGCTATGTCAGAACTACCTTGAGGAAAAGAACAAGAGCGGTAGGCTTCAAATCATGGAATGGCCAGCACAATCTCCGACTTAAACCCCATCGAGCTGGTTTGGGATGAACTGGACAGAAGGGTGAAAGCAAAGCAACCTACAAGTGCAACACATTTGTGGGAACTTCTGCAACAGTGTTGGGAAGAACTTCCGAACAATATTTGATGTCCATTGGAAGAATGCCACGAGTGTGTTCGTGAGGTTACAGTATATCTGCAAAAGGTGGCTACTTTGTGAGTCAAAATTTAGATTAAATTTTGTTAAACAAAATGATTCTATGATTTCTTTTTTATCTCCAATTGTTTATTTGTTCTATGCTTTAATTTCAGAGTACATTGAGACATTAACCTCGTAAATTTCAATAAAAACTGGAAAAATGGGGTGTTCTAAAACTTTGACGGTAGTGTATATCTTTCTGCCATCTCTGTGTACCATGTACCTATCGAGGGCAGGGCTGTGGCTTGCTTCATGTGTCCCACCTTCTGGTGGGGCATCTTACATCTAAGCCTCTCATTCGGGACCCCGACACTCCTTGGATCTCAATTTTGTGTTGGAGAAACTCACGTTACCTCCCCTTGAACTGGCTGTGAGTTGCGAACTGCGCTTCATGTCATGGAAAGTGCTCTTTTTAGTTGCTGTTACTTCTGCTCAAAGGATTTCTGAGCTCCAGCTTCTCGTGTGTGGTTCCTTATTTGTTTTTTCAAAAAGTCAGGGTATCTTTGCTTACCAGTCCTAAGTTTCTTCCCAAAGTGTTGTCCGAGTTATACTTTGAATCAATCCATCCACCTTTCTGTTTATTTTCCAGAGTATTCTGATCGGGGGTGTACGGGGTGGGTTGCTCCATACTTTGGATGTACATAGAATCTTACGATGCTATACACACCAGACTAAGACTTTGAGAAAGTCTGATCAGTTGTTTGTTTAATTCGCACCCAGGAGAGAGGGCGCTCTGGTTTCCAAACAGTGTTTAAGTGGTTAACCAGTTGCATTGTTTATTGTTACCCAAAGGTATGACAAGGAACTTCTGGGAGTGGTTATGGCCACCAGGGGTATGGCCGCCGATATGGCTTATTTCAGAAATGTCCACTGCGGACATCTGTGCAGCTACCACTTGGAACTCTCTCCATACCTTCACCAAGTGTCACAGCCTGGACATTGCCTCTAGGCATAGAGCCAACTTTGGCCTAGCCGTTCTTCAAGGCCTCATCTCCTAGACCATTGGCTGCTGTCTTTCCTCCTCCTGGTGCTGCTTCCTTTATACTATTGGAACTGCTTAGGACTCGGTCCTACCAGTGTTGGCCTACTGTAAGAGCCTCCCTTGAAGTAAGATAGTACAATTACGCAAGAAAGTACTGGAACAGTAGGTCTTCAACAGGAGCTTTTGCAGCAGGCCATAATTTTCCCTCCCTTCTCCCCTGCTCTCGGTCTGCCTTCCTTGACTGTCTCCTCTTCCATGCGAGTGAGTCTTCTGCTCTCTCTTCCTTTTTTGGCTATCAGGAAACCTGCTCTGTTCCTTCTTCCACTGCCCGCCTCAGGTCTCCAGCGGGAGAACTGAGGAGGGTGTGGGGGACCATCTGCCTTTGCAGGATGGGCCAACGTCAGCGAGGTGACATAGGCCGTGGGCAGTCCCCCGTGTTATACTGCTAGCTAGAAAGTTTCCATGTTGGTGTCCTGGTGCCTGACGGCTTGGTCCTACTAGTGCTGGCCTGCTGCAAGAGCTTCTCTCGAAGATCTACTGTTACGGTAAGTTCTTGCATAACTGTACTATCTTCCCAGTCCTGATTATTGATGTTGAGCCTGCTTTGGCTGATAGCTGCTTAGTGGTGCAGACAAAGGGAATTGGGATGGCTGTATAGGTGGTATCCATACAGGTAATGAATTGGTACTAAACACAAGGTGAACAAGACAAGGTCAGTGGCAGTGTGCGTATTTTGAGTGGCAAAGGAGAGCACTGGAGCAGCAGCAAACGTGCAATATATTATATCTTTGATAGCCCCCTGTCAGGCACTTAAGGTGCTGCACTTGGGGGCTCTGGCAATGACCTAGTTAGGCCTTTCACTAATATGCCTCGACTGGGCTTCATAATGCTGCCAGAGGTAACCAAAATATCCTCTGGTCCTGACACACACACACACACACACACCCACACCCACCCCAGCTGGCACTCCCCCACCATGCACCACCTCAGACAGCCATCTAAATCATTGCAAACCATTATAGAAATAGCATTTAGTAACAGTTTGCTATAAACTTCTCGAATCACGGATGACGGAAGTGAATGGTGGCTCCATAATAGGGAAATTGCCGTTTACTTGGGGCATGCTGAGGAGGGATTTACCACTAGATGCCAGGGAATGCTACTTGGGGAATGGTGGGGGGTACAGTTGACATGAGGGAGTGCAGCTTGGGGCAAGGTGAAGAAGGGGAGTGCCAATAGACAGCAGGGGTGCTGCATTACACAGGGTAAGGGAAGAGTATCGCTGAACTCCAGGGAATGCTGCTTAGCAATATGAGGAAGGGCGGTACCACTGGTTGCCAGGGAATCCTGCTTTTGGGAGAGTGAGTGGGTACCACTTGCTGCTGGGTATGCTGTTTGGGGCAGGGTGAGGGACAGGGATACCACATCCACCAAGAAATACTGCTTGGGACAGGGTGTGGGAGGGAGTACCACTGGACACCAGGGAATGGTGCTTGTAGCAGGGTGGGGGAGGAGGGGTACTACTGTGTGCCAGGGAATGCTGCTTGGGGCAGGGTGAGGGAAGGGGGTGCCACTGGCCACCAGTGAATGCTGCTTAGGGCAGGGTGAGTGAGTAGGATACCACTGGAAGCCAGGGAATGTGGCATAGTGTGTGAAGGACATACTATAATACCAGTGCTGCCTGGTGCAGGGTGAAGTAGGGGTACCATTGGACATCAAGGAATGCTGCTTGGGGCAGGCTGAGTGGGGTACCACTGGATGCTGTGGAATGCTGGGTGATGCAGAAAGAAGGTGAGGGTACCACTGGGGTTAATGGTGGAATTCCAGTTGGGGAAGGGGTGCAATTGGATGGCAGGGACTGTAGCTTGGGGCAGGGAAGAAGTAGTAGTAATGATTTTTATTCATCTACAAATGAACAAGGCAGACAATCCCATTGAGTACACAAGTACATTCATTTTCAAGGGACACCTTCTAAAATGCATAACCTGGTTACAGTCTATGGAGAGAATTTATACAAAATGTACAAAATTGCAAAAATACAATTACACACGTACATATTAAATACATTTCCACGTATTAAATCACATTTCACAAACCACTAATTTCCCTACTATTAAAACTTATGCGTTTTCTAATGCTATACAACGTTCATGCAATTGACCACTTTGTTTATGATACCACTGCCTAATCAAAGACCAACTCACTTTAACACCATAGGATCTTAAATCAGTTGACACCAGGGAATGCAGCTGTGGCAGGGCGAAGGTGGGGGTACTACTGGATGCCAGGGAATACTGGTTGTGGCAAAGTGAAGGGGAGGATACCACTAAAAGTCAGAAATTGCTGCTTAGGGCAGGGTTGGCGGGGTGCCAGTGGCCCCCAGGAAATTTTGTTTGGGGCAGAGTTGGAAAATGGAGGTGCCGCTGGCCATTAGGGAATTGCTTGGGGCAGTGTGAGGGAAGGAAGTACCACTGAACGTTGGAGAATGCTTCATGCTGCAGGATGGGTGGTGGTACCACTGGAGGCCAGGGAATGCTGCTTGGGGCAGAATGAGGGAGAGGGTGCCAATGGATGCTGGAAAATGCTACATGACAGAGTGATGAAGGGGACCAATGGACACCAGGGAATGCTGCTTGGGGCAGGGTGAGGGAAGGAGATCGTCATGGAGGATATTTCCGCCATTGGGTCATACCTTTGGACCTGTAAGCTGTTGACATCATGACCACTCAGAAACTTTTGCTAGCCAGGTGCCACTATTGATGATGTGCAGCATTGGTGTCTAATTGTGAGCAGCCTGATTACTTGTCTGTTCTTTCTTCCGCTGTTGACTGCTCGTTGAACCTGCAGAGAAACACCACCATTATTTTTTTTGACCTTATTATTTTCTAAACTTTATTGCCGCTGTCCTTTTTTGCTGCAGACTGCAGAACCCTTATTTATATATTTATTTAACCTGCAGTTACAAGATCTACAAAGACGATGCTCACACCGTTTGGGCATGTCCCACAATGGTGGGGCCTGCGAGATCTGCCACGGATTTAACTAGACCACAAGGAGACACCAAAAGAAGGCTCCAGAAACTTTGGGGCTGGCAGTGTAGCCTAGTAACAAGCTATGAATGAGCTTGGTACATCTATCAGACCTGTCTTTGATTCCTACAACCTCCACTTGCATACTGTGTCATTTAACCTCCCCAGTGCTCCCTGTTCACTCCTCAAAACAGGCACTTGTGTCTAGTGGGCCTTACCTGGTTACCAAAGAGGGAGGGAGCCCTTCATCTCCTTTAAGGCCATGGAAGCTGCCCCCAAGACTGTGGGTTCCAAGCTGACTTCTCCGTCTCATATGACCACCACCTTCGGGAAGGACACTCCCCAGTTACTTTGTTGTCAAAGACAAAGGACAAACATAAGGAAAAGCCATCAAAGTCCTCACCACAAGCATAAAGACAAGACTTGTGCTTCACCAGTGAGGTTGCAGTATTCTTTGAAGGAGGGTAAGTCCTCGTATACTGTGGCAGTGGCTACTGCAGCACCCCCCCCCCCCCGACTGTCGATGACACACCAGTGTCTGGGTCTGGTACAGGTGGCACTGCAGTACCTACTGTGGACAGTATGCCCTCTACGTCAAGCGGCATCAAACTACGGCAGCACTCAGAAGACTATCAGAACTGCAGGTATGCCAACATTTATTCCAAAAATGAGAGACAGCATGAAGGGTCCTTTCTGCCGTGTTTTGTTTTTGGAATAAATGTTGGCATACCTGCAGTTCTATGAGCATTTTGTGACTTTTTTGTCTTTTATGAGTGCTGCTGTAGTTTAGTGCTGCTTGAGTATTGTGAAGCTCAGCATCCATTTGTGCTGTGAGCACGATTTTTGTATTTTTGCTGTCTACATAGTCGGATTCTACGACTCTGAAGTTGGTAGTCCCTGGCCCTTTACAGGGTGCCGTCTACACCCAAATGTGCTGGCGTTGTTTTCTGGACTGTTTTGCCAACTGTTGCTCCCGCTAACCATAGAGGCTGCCCTATCAGTGGGGCTTCTCCCATCAGCAATGTCAATGTAGACAGGATGTAAAAGCACACCTGTGATTCCTGCATCACCGGCTCAGCCATTTACTCCCATCATCATTCCAGACAATGATGAGTAGATTCTTTTTTTTTTTTTTATAATTCAGCTTTTTGACCCCCCCATCGTCACCTCCCACCTGCGACGGAGGTACATGGCGGAGCTGTCGGGGGGCTCAGTCTCAGACCTCCACTTCTCCCCACGCCTGACAGTGCCCCACGGGTTGCCCCCCACCCGGCAGGGTCGAGGGTGAAGTGTCGCCCCCAAGACTCCGGGGGGGCAGGCGCTCCAGGGTCGTCATGGAGACTGCCTGCTCCATTTTTCACTTGTTTGTTCCCGACCATTTGCCACAGTTGATCGCATGCGTGTGGAGACAGACTCGTGGCCCACTCCGTACTCTAGTTGCTCCCGACTGCACTACCTCCGGGCCTCCACCTAGGGGCAACCCCTCAGCGGGAGTGGCTGGGTCCCCACCCGGGATGGGAGAGCTGCCTTGAGGCTGCTCAATTTCCCAGCCTCCCCTCCTGTCAACCCCCGGTGGCCCGGGCTCATTCCCGAACCCAGGTTGCTGGCATAGCGCGAAGTGTGGCATCTAGCGCCTCAACCCTCAGTGCCACAGGGCCGGCTGAGGAGGAGTAGATTCTGACCTCCTTAATATGGAAGAGGATGTGAAGGATGAAGAAAGGGAACAAGATCCCTGTGAGAAGAAGAATCGGTATTTATAGAGCACTTTTCATACACAATGTATCCCAAAGCGCTTTACAAGCAATGCTAGACTGGTAGTGAAGTGACTGAATGTGTAGTGGTGGTCATATCGCGCATCAACACCCACACACAGCCTCAACGATTGCATGATCTGGTTTTTATGAGAAGGGGAATGTTGACTAAGACACCAGAAATGTGCCCTGCTCTTTGCGAATAGTGCCCTGGTTTTTTTTTTACTTGCACCTGGACACCCACCAGGACAGCACTAGGATAGGTAGAAGAGACCTCTGTTTTAACGTCTCATCCAAAGAACGGCACAGCCCAGCAGTACAGCACCTCCCTAGTACTGCACTTGTATGCCAGCGTTTTTAGATAGGAGTCCAATCCCAGTGTGGGACGAGAACCCACGATCATCTGGTCCAGAGGCGGATGTGCTACCAACTGAGCCACACTGACACATGAGGGAGTTTACCTTCCAGTTCTACCCCCTCCTCCTCTAGTGAAGACTCTGTACAATATTCACCGAGGTCTCCTTCTGAGGATGCCTCTTTTCAGGCTTTGTTCAGATAAATCCTGGATGCCATGGGATTTGATGCTGAGGAGGAAGACTACAATAACAGACATTTATTGGAGTTTTTGGAGGTTCCTACTGCACCTTACATTGTCATTCCTCCTGTATATCCTGCTTTAGAGGATGCTACGTTTGCTTCTTGGCATAGGCCTAATACCTTGCCTGCAGTGCCTAAGAAGGCTGATAAGCAGTACCCTGCTCCATCTCCTAAGCCATATTATTTTTCCCAGCCAGAAGCAGATTCTCTGGTTATCATGGCCGCTCATGATTACTCTAGGACTGCTAAACAGATGAGCATTTTGCCTCTTGATAAAGAATCCAGGTGAATGGATGTTACGGGTAAAAAGACTTGGACCTCTGCATCCGTAGGTCACAGAACTGCTAGCTACTGGGCCTGTATGATTAAATATCAGAATGGCCTGTGAAAACCTGTGTTGTCTTCTGTTCAAGGTCTGCCTGATCATCCTATCAAAGCTGAATTGCCTAAAGCTGCTTCAGGTAGTGTGGATACTGATAAGTATCTGTTACGTTCTGCATAAGATGCTTGTGATGCTTCTGCCAGGGCTGCTGCCTCTGGTGTATGCCTTTGGAGATGTTCCTGGCTTTGTGTGGCTGGGTTTGCCACTGATGTACAACAGGCTGTGCTGAATGTCCCTTTTCGAGGCTTCAGTCTGTGTGAGGCTGATGTTGAAAATATGTGAGCTTCAAACCGCCAAAATGACTTTAATGTCACTCAAATCTCTGATCCTCATCCTGCCAGGGGGTGTGGTAGTGGCTCATTTCGTAAGCTCACTGCCTGTGATGGCCATGCTGCCTGTTAGCAGTTCCATACCCATGGTGGAGGTCCCCACCCTCCTGATGCCCATGCAGACGCATCTGAAGGGATTGGTCAGAGTGGTGCCATTTCTTCACCTTGTACCTTCTGACACCAGACTTCTTCTCCCTAAATGACCAGACTAGGTGGGTTAAGCAGTCCTTATCCATTGGCAAAGCCTATGTTTCACTGTTGCCTTTGGGGGTGCAGGTTAGGGAAGGATCATCTTTGAAAGTGGAGGGAGGGCACAACAGACGAATAGGTCCTGGAAAAAATAGTGTAAAAAGGGCATGCTGTGGAGTTGCTGTCTACTCCTCCAGTGCATTTTCTACCTCCTTGTCATTATCCATGTAGGTAGGTTGCCACTTGTAGAGGAGGTTCAGTCATTTATACACGAGTGGGCTAGCAAATCCATTTTTCACCAAGAAAGAAATAAAGGGTTCTGTTCCAGATATATCATGGTTCCAAAATGAACAAGGGATCTGCATTTTATACCAGACCTGAGAGACCTAAACCTTTTCATCACGTACAGAAAATTTCGAATGGTATCTCTTTAGGCTGTCCTCCCCGTTATGAAAGGGGGATTGGCTCTGTGCACTGGATATGAAGGACGCATACCTTCATATCACATTTTGCAGTTGCCACAGGCAGTACTGGCATTATCACTTCCGAGTCTTGCCTGTGGCTTCTCCTTGGCACCATATTTACCATAGGCTTAGCAGCTGTGGCAGAGGCCTTCTGGAGGGAACGGCTTTGTCATCCTGTATCTGGATGACTGGATCCTGAAGGCCCCATCCATGGAAGCGATTCTGTAAACACTGTCAAGAACAAGACAGTTGTTCGAGGAACTGTATCATGGTGGACATACCAAAATCCGTACTCATTCCTTATCAGTACCTTCAATATATGGGTGTGGTGCTGGGTACGGCAGTGGGTAGTGCCTTCGTGCCTGCAGGTAGGGCAGAGGTATATGTTGTGCAGGCCCATCAGAAGCCATTATGTATTAGCTTGGTTGATGTCTGCAGAGGCTGATGGTTGCGGTCATCATTATGGTTCCTTTTGCTCACCCCCATATTCGTATACTGCATTGGACTCTTCGGGTACGGTGTGATCAGCTGATGAACAAGCTGGAACAAATGATCTTCATCAAGGAAATCTTTTGCAGCAGGTCATTACATAAAGGAATATTCCAGCCGCAGGTTTGATTCCATCCGGATGATTTATCAGCAGTCTATTTGGGATCGACGCCGCCGACACCATGTGTTGTGTTCTGACAGGTATAAAAGGGGGCGGTCCCAGATGCTCCTCAGTTCTTTACCTACTGCCACCTGCATGCTGCATGTTCTCCTTCCGGAGTCCAGCTTCAATCAATGATGAAAAGTTCAAAATCTACTTTTCTGCTGCGGCACTTCCAGTATCGTCACATCACTATTGATTGATCCATATCGTCTGCAGATTCTCTCTTTCAGAAAATGTTCCTGGGACTAGATCATCATGACAGAGGACCTGCACAAATTCTGTGTGAAGTGCCTGGGTCCAGCGCACGATACCCGTGCTTGTGTCCTGTTTCAGCGGTTTAATAAAGCTACCAAACGTCAACGACTGCAGACACTTGGAGAGTACCTCATGGAATAGAAAGTTGTCCTCCTGGAACAGAAATGCTGCTTGAAGTTGGAGTCCTCACCCTTGTCCTCTGCATCCCGTCATTCTGGTAAGGATCCTTCATTGACTGGGATGGTTGGCACTCAGGAGAAGCCTAGGAAATGCGCTTCTAAGAGTAAGCATGCTACCCCTGTCTCCTCTCTGTCGACGACCAGCCTGCCTTCTTCTCCCCGCTGTACGGAGCAGGGTATACTTAAAACAAAAATGGTTTTGGCTCGTAGCCCGCCAGCGACCCGGTTTCGGGAATGAGCACGGGCACTGGGGTGGCCGGGAGGAGAAGGATGGCACCCAACGCCTTCTCTCCTTCTGGGCTTAAAGGCCCCCGCCGTAGTACCGCCATTTGGAGGAGCCTGGTGGAAGGTGTGGTAGTTTGGGGGGCAGCAAGGGCATTGGGTAGATGTCGCAGAGGGGCGAGCAGGAGGCATGTCTCAGCGCACCTCCTAGCTCATTGGCCCTCATTGCACGCCGACATCTGGGGAGATGAACAAGGGAAAAAACCCTCAGTTTCTCCTAGGTGACGACACCTCACTGCGTGTCTCAGGCTTACAGCGGCATTCTCTGCTATACTGGATCCACGACACAGTATGCATGGCTCTGGGGAGTTAAGAACGGGAGTCCCTCCTCACCCCGCCCGGGGGGGGGGTTATCCAGGTACCTAGGCTAGTGGAACCATGTACTCTTGGGGCAGACCGTGATTGGGCTAGATGGTGCAGGAAGAGGATGTCTGAGTGTGGAGAGAGGAGGCAGTTGGGAGCATAAATACATGGTTAAAAAAAATGGTTTTGGCTGCCCTTTCTGAAGGAGCTGCCAAGTCTTCTTCCACACTGTCGCTGACCTCTGGCCATTCTGCTGCTTGTTCATCGATGGCTCCTCCGTCAACAACTTCACTGGGCTTTCCTCAGCTGCAGCTTCCAATGCTGCCACCTCCATCTCAAGGTTCTCATTCAAACAACATGAAGTCTTGCTGTAGTCTGACTATATGCAGTTAGCCCCAGCACTTGAACTGCTCTTGAGAGTTAAGGGTTAACTCTATGCAAAGGCATAGAATGTTGAGCTCGAGCTCGGTTTTCAAACCTCTGTCTGTGATACTCTGAAGTGTAACCGTCAGATTCTTTACTCCGCCTAACTGTGAAGTCGCTCCGGAGATCCCTCCTGCGCTTCCGTTCGGTTACAGTTCGAATCGGTCGGTTTTTCAAACCGTTGCTTCAGTATTTTGGTATCCTTTCCTCTGTCTCGGTACCAGTAAGTGGTAGTAGTAGGTAGCGGTTATTTTAGTGTTTTTTTGGTTAAGAAATTGTTTTAACTTCGGTTCTTTGCCGGTCGGTCTAGTTCAGAACCGAAACTGATTTTCATTTGTTGTATTGTATACTTGTGTGTGGTTTTTCCGGTACTTATCGGTTCCTAAAAAAAAAAAATCTGATATTTAGGATTTTTTTTAACCGACCCTTGACACGGATGTAACCGATAAGTGGGTAATCGCTTGGCTTAACCACTGTATAAGGTGATTTTTGGTATTGAAGGCATGTCTGAGAAACCCAAAAAGAAAACCGGACCCACTGGGTTTCAGCAGTGTACAGAGTGTAAGGAGGCCTTTGCCAAGGCCAACCCTCACCTCGTATGTGTGTACTGTCTGGGGTCTGACCACCTCAAAGAAGACTGCCAGATCTGCAAGAACTTTCCCAAAACCACTCTGGAAAAACATTTGCGTAGGCTAAGGGAGAGGGAGGCTGAGAAGTCCACTGACCCGGATGGCCAGCCCGGTTCAGTTGCGGCCGAACCTGAAGAGGTTCCCACTGACCTGGGCGATACCTCTTCGGGCAAATGGAGAGCAGATTCTGCAGAATTGGTTCCGAGTAAAAGGAAGAGAAAATCAGCCAGTTCGGATCCGGCTTCTCATGGTCCGACCACTGATGAGATGGCCAAAGCGATTTCAGTAGTTCAGTTGCTTTGCCCGGTTCTGACCGAACCGGTTTCCGTTCAAAGTAGACCGGTTTGATTGGAAATGTCTACTCCAGATATAGATCCTGAAGGTTATTACGAGGACTAGATGGGCTGGTAGAGCCTGACATCTCCCCAGACAGGCCCTGTCAGGTTTTTCCTCCCAGGCTTTCTGAGTCCCCTTCCCATTTCTTGTTTTGCAAGAAAGTGGCTGAGACTTTTCCATTTCCTATGGAAGAGGATGAACAGGATCAGGAGGAACCTGACTATTTAGAAATAATGGATATACCAGCGTCAAAAAGGGTGTCTATTCTTTTACATAAATCTTTGGGGAAGCAGACACAAATATTTTACAATTTCCTACATCCATACCTTCTGTGGAAAAGAGAATGGACAGGAGGTATAATTTGTCAGGTGCAGGGACGGAATTCCTTACTAATCATAGCAGCCATGTTTGGGTAGTACAAGGCTGCAGCCTGTGACAAGGCTAATATTCTCTCGGCATCTCACCCCAGATAATGATTCCAGGAAAGTGGATGCCATGGCAAAAAACAGTACTTGGCATCCTCTTTGGGACTCTGACAATCTAATTACATGGCATATACAGCTAAGTACCAGAAATCTATGTGGGATACGGTTCTGGAACTGGCTAAGAGCGCCCAAGCTAGCCAAGGAGCTGGTGCAGGTGGCTGCAAATTGTATAGTGGCATCTAAAGTGCAGTTCCACGCTGCTGTTGATTGTAATGGTGTTCATTCGAGGGTCATGGCTACATCTATCTCAATGAGGAGATTTGCTTGGCTTAGGTGTACCAACCTCTCACAGGATACCCAGGCAAAGGGCATGGATTTTCCTGTGACTGGTAATTCTCTCATTGGGGATAAAACAGAATTACATGAAAATAATGTACAGGACCACCTGTAGGAATGCTGCAGCCAAAGAGAAGCAGACAACTCCTCAGAGGCAGCAGGGCAGGGGCAGGCCTTTTCACATGCCTTTTTACCAAGCTCAGGCCTCATTTTCTTCTTTCCTGCAGAGGGGGTTCTTTAGGGGAAGCGGTAGATGTGGGGTAACTAGGACCCCATCACCTACTCAGTCCAAGCCCCCTGCCAAGCAGACACCGAGAGGTGTCAGGGTCGCCTCCCCAATCCCAGTAGGGGGCAGGCTGACTCACTACTCTCAGGCCTGGGAGTCTGCTACTTCAGACAAATGGATCCTGGAAGTATTGAGCCAGGGACTTGCTCTCAGTTCAAAAGGTGAACAAGAATGAGAGCAAGGTCCTTCAGTCCTCCCTCTCCCTTGGAGACAAAGACCTTAGAGGCAGAAGTCTCCTCTCTTCTGCTTCTGCAAGCAGAGGAGAAGGTACCTCTTTGTCACAGGGGAAAAGGACTGTATTCCAGATACTTCCTTACCCCCAGAAAGACAGGGGAGTGGCGACCCATCTTGGACTTAAGGTACCTGAACAAGCATTTGACAAAATCAGAGTTCAAAATGGTGACTCTGGGAGTAATTCTTCCCTCTGTGAGACCAGGAGACTAGCTAGCCTCCCTGGATCTCAAGGATGCCTACTTCCACGTACCTATCAGACATTCCCACAGAAAGTACCTCCGGTTCGAGTTGCCCTTAGGCAATTATCAATTCAGGGCCATGTCCTTCAGCCTGACATTTGCTCCAAGGGTGTTCAAGTGTCTTGCAATAGTGGCGGCATTCCTCAGGAGGCAGGGCATCCTTCTGTTCCCATATCTGGACGACTGGTTCCTAGTGGGCCAGTCCTCAGACCAAGTCAAGTCAGCCTTAGAGGTCACCCAAAGACTTCTAGAATCCTTGGGCTTCATTCTAAATTTAGAGAAATCTGTTCTAGTCAGCCCAGCTTCTCACCTTCATGGGGTGGAAATATACAATTCGGGCAAGAGCATTTCTCCCCCTCTCAAGGGTTCAGTCATTGGTCATTCTGGCCTCCTCTTTTCGTCCTCTAGTGTCTCGTCCAGCCAGACACTTTCTACAGCTGCTGGGCCACATGGCAGCTTCCACAGCGGTGATTCAGGGAGCAAGATTTCAGATGAGAGATGTACAGTTTCATCTCAGATCTTACTGGTCTCAGAAAAAGGACCCTCTCTCCAAACGGGTTCCAGTCTCTCAAACCTTGGTCGAGGCCCTTCAGTGGTGGCTGGAGGAAGACAATCTTTGACAAGGGGTCACCTCTATCAGTCAGGTCCCTTCTGTGATTCTCACCACAGATGCCTTCCTGTTAAGGTGGGGGCCCACCTAGATCATCTTACAGCTCAGAGAACTTGGTCACACCAGGAGTCCCTTCTACACATAAATCTTCTCGAATTGAGAGCTGTCTTCCTAGCACTTCAGACTTTCTCAACGGTTGTGCAAGGGAAAGTGGTGCAGATCAGGACAGACAATACCACAATCATGTGGTACATCAACAAACAGGGAGGCACTTGGTCCTCGGCCTTGTGCACAGAGGCCATGAAAGTATGGTCTCTAGCTTCCTCCTTTCAGGCTTCCCTGACGGCTGTGCATCTCCCAAGGAAGGACAACATTCTAGCAGATGCTCTCAGCAGGATTTCTCAGGGTCACCAAGAATGGATCCTGAACCCTCTGGTTCTTCAAGTCATTTTCAGGAGATGGGGCCTCCCAGGGAGCTCTTTGCAGCCCCGGACAGTCATCAACTTCCTCTTTATTGTTGCAGACCACCCCTTCTGGGTCCTGTTCCTCAGGATGCTCTTCTACTAAATTGGACAAGCAGGTTTCTGTATGCATTTCCTCCTTTTCCTCTGATATTCAGGGTCCTGATAAAAATCAGGTCTCAGCCTTGCAAGGTGATTCTAGTGGCTCCAGACTGGGCCAGACAGACTTGGTATCCTCTGCTGTTGTCACTGTCAGTAACACTGCCCTTGTGTCTTCCCAGGCAACACAATCTCCTCACCTCCTCTCAGGGGAGGATTCTGTATCCCATCCTTCAGACTCTCGGGCTCAAAGCCTGGCTCTTGAAGAGCTAGAATATGCAAGTTTGCACATTTCCCAATTAGTCCTGGATATTTTTAAAGTTAGCAGGAAACCTGCCACTAGGAAGACTTACAACTCCAAATGGAAAAAAGTTTGGGTTTTGGTGTTCCAGTAGGCATACTAAGCCAGTGCTGGCTGATATTGCCACTGTTTTGGACTATTTGGTACATCTTAACAGTTTAGGCCTCTGGCCTACTACTCTTAAAGTACATTTGGCAGCTGTGTCTGCCTTTTCTGTTAGTAAGGGCTCTTCCCTAGCTTCTCATCCAGTTTTCAAGAAGTTCTTCAAAGATTTGGTCCATATCAGTCCTCCCCTTTAGGGAACCTTCTCCTTCTTGGGATCTGAACATCTGTATTGCACAGCTTATGCAGCCCCCTTTTGAATCTTTATCTTCAGCTGAGCTGAAATACTTGACTTGGAAAACTGTATTCCTGGTGGCCATTACCTCTGCAAGGATGATCAGTGAATTACAGGCCTTATCAGTGGAACCTGATTTCATTTCCTTTCATAGGGATAAGGTTGTCCTCCGCACCAATAGAAAGTTTCTTCCCAAGGTGGTGTCAGACTTTCACCTGAACCAGTCTGTCTTTGCCTGTCTTTTTCACTTATCATTCTTCCTCTGGAGAGAGGAGGTTACACAGTCTTGATGTAAAAAGGTCTCTTAGTTACTATATTGAGCATACTAAGGCTCATACGAAGGACTGCTCTGTTGTTTCTCACTTATGGTGAAGTGGGAAAGGGCAAGCCTGCTACCAAGAGGTCTATTGCCAGGTGGATTGTCTCTTGTATTCAGTTCTGCTACTCTAAACTTGGGAAGGAGCCTCCCTCAGGCCTGAGGGCTCATTTTACCAGCGGTACAGCTGCTTCGGTTGCAGGAGCTAGAGATATACCTTTAGTGTACATATGCAAAGCAGCTACCTGGAAATCTGTTCACACCTTTACCAAGCATTACTCTTTGGACATCGTCACGAAGTGATGCTAGGTTTGGCACAGCTGTGCTGCAGAACTTGTTCCCAAAATAGGTTCTGTAACTCCGTCCTCCAAGGGGGTACTGCTTGGTAGTCTGCATATAGTCAGAATACAGCACGGCTTCATGTTGTTTGAAGAAAAAATTACTCACCATAGTAATGTTTCTTCTAATGGAGTCTTGCTGTATTCTGACTTCTCTCCCTGCCTCCCCTCCTGGAACCTAGTAGTTTTGGAATGTGGTGGGGCAGGCACAGTGTTGCACCCCAGAGGTGTTCTGGATATGCCTCCATCTCTTATGGGGTTTCTTTTAGTTTGGTGAATCACTACCTGTTGTGTTCTTTTTGGGTTTTCTCGACTTGAGTCTTTTGACCCTAAAACCTTGTTTTGCCATTTGGCACAAACATTTTGAAACAGTTTCTTACTTTGAGTTAGTTAGTTTAGCGCTCGTAAGAATCTAACGGTTACACTTCAGAGTACTACAGACAGAGGTTTGAAAACCGAGCTCGAGCTCAACGTTCTATGCCTTTGCATAGAGTTAACCCTTTACTATCTGGAGCAGTTCAAGTGCTGGGGCTAACTGCATATAGTCAGAATACAGCAAGACTCCATTAGAAGAAACAACATTACTATGGTGAGTAATTTTTTCTTATTGCCCGTTGACTGCTCCATTGCTGTCGTCAATGACCCTGCCTACACGGCTTGGTCAGGACATTGAGTTCCTCTTTATCATTGACAACTCTTCCGTCGATGGCGCTGGGTACCTTTTTCCACCCTTTGTTGATGGATCGCTTGGTCCCACAATCGAACACAATCTCTTCGGTTGTGCCCATTTAATCAGTGCATTCCACACCAAGTTCTGCCTCTTCTCAGTTGGCCATGGTAGATGTCCAGGCTCCTGTGCAGACTATTACGAGCCTCACGAAGTCCACTTCCCTCTCCCGTGGAAGTGTTCCTTCAGTTCCAGTCTCTGTGCCTTCTAGAAACTCCTCTGTTTCTAGAACTGCCAGTTCCTTCCCAGCGTCTCATGGTCCGCGTCACCAGGATATTGACATGGAGGACCCTGATTTACAAGATTGAGAAGTAGAGGATCAAGAGGATGCTTTGGAACAACAACTGCTGTCTCCTTTATCGGTTTCTTCTGACTCCTCAGTACAGGATGAAACTTCTCCTGTCCTTCCTTGGTCCTCTCCAGATGACCCTAGTTTTTCTGTCATGATTCATCTTCAGAAGACTTTTGGGTTCCAGGAGAATGAGCAAAACACCTCCCAGAGGAAGTTGGCCAATTATTTAGGCCTTCCTGACTGTCCTTCCTTGGTCTTTTCTCCTTTACTTGATGCTTATGAAGATGCCATTATGGCTGCTTGGCCGCAGCCCTCTTCTACACCCTCAGCTCCACGTAAGGCCGACAGGACCTATCAAGCCCCAATGGAACACCCTTACTTTACTTCCCCTCCACAGGCCGACTCTGTGGTCTTCAATGCAACTCATAAGTCAGTACGACCAAAACATCTCAATGCTCCGCCTCCGGAGAAGGAATCACGGAAGCCTGATGTCATGGGGAAAAGGGAGTACTCCTCTTCTACTCTGACCCTCAGAATTTTAAATTATATGGGTTATCTTCTTAAATATCAAAAAGAAATCTTAAAAGCAACTCCGGTTTCTATTCACTCCCTCCCCAACACTGCTCCTAAGGAGGATTTAAGAGCCAAGTTGACTATTGCTCCGCTGTTGGCCATCATTTATTGTGGGCGGCCTATGATGCCGCTGACTCCACGGCCAGGGCTTTTTCGGCCGGCATTTATCTTCCGATGCATGCCTGACTCCAGGTCTTGGGATTTGCCGTGGATGTCCAGCAGTCCATTCTCAGTGCCCCCTTTAAGGGTGACAAGTTATTCGGTCCTCCGACCCAGGATATTCTGACATAATTGCAGGCCTTGGGTCGTACATTGCAATTGGTACGATCTCTCTGCCATACCCAGACAAAACATAATTACAAGGGTAATTTTTGCCAGCTTGCAAACAAAGGTCTGCTCCCAGGCAGCAGCTTAATAATAAAAGAAAAGCTCAAGAGTCTGTGCTGGGGCCATTTAACAATCCAAAGACAACCTGTTGCGTCCCTCCTGTCCCCTAACCGATTTAGCCTACTGCCTGAAGTTTCCCCCTCGCCTGTGGGATTAAAGGCCCGTCCCATGTCAGTAAAGGGCATTTTCTCCCTATGCCTTCAGATTGGCAACACACAACCTCAGATATTTGGGTCCTCCAACTGATGCAATCAGGTCACACCTTGGAATTAATGGAGACCCCGCCTCCTGTGGCCGAAGGGGGTCTCTCTACCTGCCTCCGACCACTCCTCAGTTTTGTCAGAAGAAATTCAAGCCTTGGAGACAAAACTGGCAATAGAGCCGGTTCCCCTTTCCCAGAAGGGCAGGGGTTTCTGCTCCCATTTTTTTCTCGTCCTGAAATGGACAGGAGATTTGCATCCCATTCTGCATCTCAGAAACCTTAATCTCTACATAGAGTACAAAAGGTTCAGGATAGTAACCCTGCAGACCCTCCTGCCTCTTCTAAACAAGGGATTTGCCCTGTTCTCTGGATATGAAGGATGCTTAACTCCATATCATGATTCACCCTGCTCACAGGCGCTTCCTCAGGTTCTGTTTTTCAGGGTCATAATTACCAATTCAGAGGACCTCCTTTCAGTCTGTCCTACGCCCCCAGGGTCTTTACAAAGTGTTTTGTGGTGGTGACAGCTGCTCTACACGGAAAAAGCCTATACATCTTTCCCTACCTGGATGATTGGCTTCTGAAAGCTCCATCCAGTACTCTGCTAGCAGACACATTATCCCAAACACTTCAGCTGTCCTCCTCTGGGAATCATGATCAACATACCCAAGTCCAAAATGGATTTCACACAATGTCTCCATACAGAGCTGTCCTCAGTACTTCTCAGGGTTTAGCCTTCCTTCCCAGGGACCTGGCGGACTGGCTCATCCTGTTGGCATCCCAGATGACCTCCAATCGGTATGTCTTGGCCTGGGACTACCTTCGTCTCCTGGGGCCTATGGCGGTGGCCATTTACACCATTCCCCATGCGAGACTACACATGAGGGTCCTTCAATGGACACTGAGTTCAATGGAATCAAACAAACCATTTCAAAGCTCCTGTTCTGATTTCATCCCCGGTCATTCGCGAATTGCAATGGTGAATGTCTCTGAATCACTTCCTGTGTGGTGTCCCATTGCAGGTTCCCATTCCCTGCCTAATTCTCACCACGGATGCCTCCACCCAAGGATGGGGCACCCATCTGGATGTGGTTCGGACACAAGGGACCTGAACCACACAGTAAGCTCATTTACATATCAATATCGTAGAGATGAGAGCAGTTCTGTATGCTCTACAAGCTTTCGAGACCCTGCTTCCCCAGGACTGTCTGCAGATTCAAACCAACAGTTCCACGGTGATTCACTACCTGAACAAACAAGGGGCCACCCCGTTCTTATCCCCTGTGCTGGGAAGCAATGTGAGTGTGGTACTGGACAATCCAAAAGGTGATACATCTAATAGTAGTACATGTCCCAGGCATCAACAGTACTCTAGCAGGCGCACTGAGCAGATACAAAACTCAGAAACACGAATGGGAGATCCTCCAGGAAGTTCTGGAAGGCCCCACCCTCCTCTGGGGTCGGCCAGACATGGACTTGTTCGCCTCTCCACAAAATGCCAAACTGCCTCACTATTGCTCACTAGAGCCAGGTCCTGGAACTTTATGGCTGGACATGTTCTCTCGTTCGTGGATAGGAAGATTTCTTTACACCTTCATTCCCTTCCCTCTCTTTCAGAGGGTTCTACTCAAACTAATCTGGGACAAGGCTTCCATGATCCTCCTCATGTCTCTGTGGCCGAGACAAGTCTGGTTCCCGTTATTGCAACAGTTGGAGTGTCCAGGACCCTCATACACTTCCAATTTGTCCTGCACTTCTGACTCAGGCCGCAGGAACTCTGCTTCATCTCAGCCTCTGTTCTTTACATCTGCATGCCTGGCTCCTCAGAACATAGTCCTCACCAGGTTCCAGGTCTCCCCTAAAGTGGTGAGAGTACTGAGGGTGGCCTGTAAGCCTTCCACCCATTCCTCCTATTCAAGTGAAATGGAAGAGATTTTCCCTGTGGTCAAATGATCACAATTTGGACCCGTATTCCTGTTGGCCACAACGTGTGCTGAACTATTTACTTTCCCTTTCGGAAGGTGTCCTCAAGTACTCCTCCATCAAAGTACGTTTGTCGGCAATTTCTGCCTTCCATATTTTTGTGGCTGAAAAACCTCTGTCCCAACTACAAGTCATGGAAACCTTTTAAAAGGGTATTCTTCATCTTTAAACCCTCTATTAGGAACCCGGTCCCTCCTTGGGACTTAATGCAAATTTTTTCAAGCACAAAATTTCAAACCTTTGAACCAGCAGCCTCTTGTGAGCTGCATTTTGTCTGCTTGAAAACTATTTTTTCACTTGTTATTACATCAGGTAGACATGTTTTGGAGTTACATGCACTAATGTGCAAGGAGCCCTATCTGAATTTTCACAAGAATAGGGTCTCTTTACGTACTAATCCTAAATTTTTGACAAAAGGGGTATCTTAACTCACGTTGAATCAAGCCATGCACTTACCTGTGTACTAGCTGGAGCTGGCTAATCCAGGAAAATCCTTGCTCCATACTGTGGATGTACATAGAATGTTACGATGTTATCTCCTTTGCGCAAATCAGTGCGGCTTTTTATTTCTTTCACCCCTGGAAAAGAGGGTATTAATATTTCCAAGCCGTGGTTGTCCATCTGGTTGGCCAGCTGCATTATATTTTGTTATAATACATACAAGAAACCAGTCCCGGGGGTGATAAAGTCTCAAGAGTATGGCCACCTCAGCAGCATGCTTTAGAGGCATTTCAGCTATTGATATTTGTGAAGCTGCTACTTGGTCCACTGTTCATACCTTCACTTCCAACTCTTGACCTGCCAAGTTAAGTCCTTGCCCAAGCACTTGCCTCCCTACCCCTACCCCTTGGCTCTTTTCTTTCCTTCTGCCCTTCCTATCCCAGCTCCCACTGCTCCTCTCTACCTCACCCTAACAGTCTGCTTCTGCCTCCTCCGCTGGACGCTGGCATACCATGTACTATGCATTAGCACAATTTGTGTAACTGTCATTGGCAGACCTATTTAATGCCTCACTACATTCGGGGGGTGTACCTCAGGACTGGAGGATGGCTCATGTGGTGCCCCTCCACAAGAGTGGCCCCAAGGATGAACCGGGAAACTACAGACAAGTGAGCCTCACATCCATCGTGGGTAAGCTAATGGAGACTATCCCGAAGGAGAGGCTGGTGGCCCTCCTAGAGGCAAAGGACTACAGGACAGCAGACAGCATGGCTTCATATATGGCAGATCCTGCCAAACCAACCTGGTCGAGTTCTATGACTGGGTAACTAGGCAACTGGACAGGGGCCATGCAGTGGATGTCCTGTATCTGGACTTCAGTGGGCATGGAGCTCAGTGCCACATGGAAGGCTGGGAAGGAAGTTAGTAGGCACAGGGGCGGGTGCAAAGCTGGTGAGATGGGTAGGAAACTGGCTGAAGGGAAGGCAACAGAAGGTGGTGGTGGGTGGGGAGCTCTCACACCCAAGGGCAGTGACGAGCGGTGTTCCACAGGGCTCGGTGTTGGGACCAGTGTTGTTTGGGATATTCATTGCAGACATATCGTGGGACATCAAGAGCAAGATCAGTCTGTTTGCTGATGATACCAAGGTAGGCGCGGTGGTGGATGACCTAGGGGGATGGCAGGGGTTGCAGGATGATCTGGCAAAGCTTGAAACCTGATCAGACACCTGGCAACTGGGCTTTAATGCCAAAAAGTGCAAGGTGCTGCATTTTGGGATGAAGAACCCAAGGAGGAGTTACCAGCTAGGGGGAGTGCAGCTAGCCCAGACAGAGGAGGAGAAGGATCTGGGTGTGCTCATTACAGGGTCAATGAACAACTCGGCACAATGTAGGAAGGCAGCTGCAAAGGCCAACAAAATGCTGGGTTGTATTGCAAGGGGTATATCCTCGAGGAGGTGATTCTGCCACTGTATAGGTCATTAGTTAGACCACACCTGGAGTACTGCGTGCAGTACTGGCGTCCGTATCTGAAGAGGGACATTAAGTTACTGGAGGGGGTGCAGCGCAGAGCGACAAAGATGATCAAGGGGCTGGGGGACTTATCATACGAGAGAGGTTGAAGGAGTTGAACATGTACTCACTGGAGAGAGGAGACATGGGTGACATGATTGAAACCTTTAAATACATGCAAGGAATAAACAAGATGTGTACAGAGGGCTGTTCAAAGTAGGGAGGGAGGGCCACCAGGGCCATGATATGAGACTGGGGCGAGAAGGTTCAGGAGGGAGATGAGGAGACACTTTTACAGAGAGGTGGTGGCTAGGTGGAATGCGTTGCCTGCTGAAGTGGTATGCAGTAGAACAGTGGACTGCTTCAAACAAAGATGGGACAGGACAAGGGGGAGGGTTAATGAAGGGGAAGGGTGGAAGGGAGGGGCAGCTGCAGAATAAGGGGTGCTAGCTGCACATTCGAGCAGACTTGATAGACCTCTAGGCCTTTATCTGCTGGCAAATTTCGTATGTTCGTATTGCAACCCATGTACTGTTAAATATTTTTGTACTCTGTATGTATAATTTATTGTAACTATATTGTGTCTTTTTGTGTTAATGTATCTGACGTGAACCTCTCAACAAGCATCCGCTCACAGGTGTCATCCAAGATTTCAATAAATAAATAAAAACATTACTGCCTGAACTTTGTGCCCAGAAAGTGAACCAACTTTGGCTGGGCAGTTCTTCAGGGCCTGCTGTCCGGAACTCTTAATATTTTTTTTTGCCTCCTCCCCACTTGCCTCCCAGCTGCTGGTGACTCGTTCCTATATGTGATAACCTGCTGCAAGAGATTTCCTCTATGAAGGTAGTACAGTTGCGTAATACAGTTGCGTCAGAACTTACCATAACAGTAGAACTTCGAGAGAATCTCTTGCAGCAGGTCATGCGGTCCCTCCCTCTGTCACCCTTACTTCCTGTTTCAGGAGGGTAACATGCTCCTGCTCTCTCCAAAAACATAATTTTTAGGCACTCCCTGCTTCTCCTCAGTTCCCCTAGGATGACCTGATAACCATATCATCATATACGGTCGCTGAGGTGGAAAAGAACTGAGGCGCATCTGGGACCACCCCCTTTTTATACCTGTCAGGCCACATCATGTGGTGTCGTCAGGGGTGGTCCCAGGTAGATTGCTGGTAAATCATCTGGATGGAATCAAGCCTGCGGCTGGAATATTCCTATATATAATAACGTGCTGCAAGAGATTCTCTCGAAGATGGTCTGTTACAGTAAGTTCTTACGCAACTGTACTGTCTTCATTATGTCCCCTCTCCGCCGTGCTCTAGTGTAGTACATGGACTGCAGGAAGCTATTACAGGGCATTCTATTCTTTTTGCTGACTCCTGTGCATATCCTCATGACTCGGGAACTGGGTAGGGTGCCCATCTTGAATCTTTTCAGACCCAAAAATCCTGGACTGATTTGAAATCTGATTTCCACATCAGTATTCTGGAGATATGGGCTGTTCTGCTTGGTCTTGAGGCTTATCAAGAGCATCTCATCCCGGAACCCTTGCTGGTTCAGACAGACTATCAGTGTCATGAACTGTATAAACAAGCAAGGGAGCACTCTTACCCCTGTGCAGGGAGGTGATGAGAATGTGGTACTTGGCCATGAGGCACGGCCTTCAGCTGTTCGCCATGTTTCTCCCAGGTGTCCAAAACGTCTTGGCAGACAGGCTAAGCAGGTCTCAGTCCCTGGTACATCAATCAATCAAAATCTTTATTTATCCAGGCGATCATCATTGAGCAAGCTCACTTACAAGATGGACCTGCTATTGTCAAAGATAGTTATACATACATAGGTTAAGGTACAGAATACAAAATGTGTGAAGAGATAAAAGTAAAATTGCGGAAAAGTGGCTAGTGCAGGGTAAACATTCCAGGCGTTGTCATGGGAACATATATGCATCACACAACATTATTGTGGTATATACAACCTTCATGGATACAGAATTTGAGGTATCATAATTATTCGTTCTTAATCAAACCACTATTGGAAGGTACAATTCTTTGCATTTTAGCCCTCAGTGACCGTTTAATATACAGTACTTGGTTGAGAATCCTATGCTAGTGAGGGGCCCATAATGAGGTCTGTAACTTCTACTTAAGTGGATGATGAGAGGAGAGCAGTGTGGGGGAAAGTGGTGCCATGGGTGCCGAGGGCCAATATGGCGGCTGACTAGTGAACTTTGTTAAGATAGGGAAGGAAGGAACTATGTTCGTGGCTGAATGTGGTAAGAATAGGGAGTGGACCGTCAGCAGGACTACTAGGAACTATGGAAGCACAGGTCTCGGCGAACGTTTTATCATAGATGGTGCTAAACAGGGCAAAACTGACAGGAGAGTTGAGTCTCAGTGTTCTTTGTACCCTGTTCCAGATTGTGGGCAAGGTGTGGCTTATGGCAGCCCTACCAAAATGGGTACTAATCCTAGGGATTTTTAGGGAAATTAGCGAGTGGCTTCTTGGGGCGTAGGTAGTGACTGGGCTGAAGGGGAGGCAGGCAACAGTGTAATCTGGGAGTTTGTTATTAAGGGCTCAGAATGTCCAATGTGCAGCATTTCTACACCGCCTGTACTGAAGGGATGGCCACCCTACGGCTGCATATAGAGAGCAGTGATGAGTGGAAGACTGGAGACTAGTTATAAATCTTAATGCTCTCTGGTACAGGACATCCAGTTTTGCAAGGTGTGAGACGGAGCATTGGCCATAGATAATGAGGGCGTAGTCAATTATTGAGAGGAATGTTGATTGAACAAGCTGTCTTTTTGCGTCTGCGGTCAGGAGGTGTTTAATTCTGAAGAAGAGGCCAAACCTCTGCCTGAGCTTTTTCATCAACTCTTCTGTGTGCTCCACAAAGGAGAGTTTGTTGTCCAGCCATATGCCCAGATATTTGAATTTAGGCACAAACTCAAGGTTTTCACCTAGTAGAGTGGTTATGGGAGGAAGAGTACCAGCAGCAGCAGAGTAGGCCCTAGTGCTAGGTGGTGAAAAGAGCATGTCCTTGTTTTTTTTTTTTTGCATGTAGCAGTAGCTTTTTACTGAGAAGCTGGTGCTGCAGCGTGTTGAAATTGGTTTGCAGCTCTGTGCATGTGGCTCCAGGAGAGTCACGGCTTAGAGCACTGTGTCATCGGCAAACAAGTGGATACTGGCTTCCGTAATGCCCAAGTCCAAGTTGTTAATGTAGATGGTGAACAGTAGCGGCCTCAATATGGATCCCTGTGGGACTCCTCTTTTTATTGGTTTGAGTGGAGAGAGCTCTCCTTCGGCCTTAATTTGTTGCTGCCTGTCAGAGAGGTAGTCTCGGAACCAGTCCAATGAGGTTGAGTCCATGCCTGTTTTTTAAGGTGGAGAGAAGTAGGCAGTGGTCGACGGTATCGAAAGCCTTGCTGAGATCTAAAAACACAGCACAAACAAATTTTTTATTGTCAAGGTCCCGTTGCCAGCTGTTAGTGACTTTGGCCAGCACCGTAACAGTGCTGTGCTTTGCTCTGAAGCCAGATTGCATAGGGTTAAGCAATGTAGAGTTGTCAAGGAACTATCTCAACTCTAAATCCACAATTTTTTCCAGCATTTTTGAGAGTATAGGTAGAAGAGAGATTGGACTGTAATTGTTTAGGTCGCATGGGTCCCCTGCTTTAAATAGGGGAATAACATGAGCAGTTTTCCATTCCGAAGGTATAGAGCCCTGGGCTAGGGACAGGTTGAATAGGTGTGATATAGGTGTGGCAAGTATGTGGTAAGCTATTTTCAGAAAGTACGGGTCAAAGGAGTCGGCTCCAGCGTTTTTTCTAGTGTCTAGCCTTAGTATAAGGTCTTCAACTTCTTTTATGGTGGTTGGGAAAAGAAGATCATATCTTTGTTACTCCGTTCTGTGGACTGGGTGTTGGACTGCGGATGGAGAGTACTTACCGGCGCATTGTCGATTGCCATGCCTGCAGTGGCAAAGTGGTTGTTGAAGGCTTGAATAATTTTGGATTTATCAGTGATAGTGACATTGTCGATGGTGATTTTGGAAGGTAGTACACTACCTGGGGAGTGGCCAGACAGTTCCTTTATGGTGGACCAGAATTTGGTTGGGTTGTTGGATGCGGAGAGTAATTCATTTTGATAAAAGTTGGCCTTGGCCTCTCTGACCATTTTCGTGCAGGCACTTCTAGCTGTCCTAAAGAGACACCAGTCTGCATCAGCACGCGATTTCCGGGCCTTTTTCCATAGCTGGTCTCTTTTGAGTAAGGCATTCTTTAGATCCGGTGAAAACCAATGGCAGGTTCTGTTTTTTATTCGAACTTTAATTAGGGGAGCATGTTTGTTCATGGCACTGGCTATGATATCATGGAGAACTACATAGGCATCACTCACTGATTTAGCCAAGTAGAAACTCTGCCAGAGCAAAGAGTTTTTTAGCTCGAGTATATAGGCCAGAGGGTCAAAATTCCGTGTGGATCTTTTAGTAGAAAACTTTGATGTAGATAGTGGTTTCGTGATGGTTCTTGTGCCAGCTATGAGGCAGTGGTCACTAACATCTGCTGGAAGGATACCGGCATGGGAAAAGTAATGTGGTTTGTTGACAAGGAGGACATCCAGGAGGGTGCTTCTCATTGGATTTCTCTTGTTGGTGCACGTAGGTTCAGTTATAAGTTGGGTGAACCCATGGGAGTCACAAAATTGTTTTAGGGGTAGCGATCCGTTTGATAGCCAGTTGTAGTTAAGGTCGCCTAATATAACTGTTTCCAGAGGTGTCGTTTCCGTTTGTGAAGACAAATGGGTCAGTAGCTGAGGTCCGGCTGCTGGGGGTCTATAACAGCCTATTATGCAGAATGCCACAGATTGGTTCGGTTCAACCCTGAGAGACAGGCATTCAAATCCCCCCCGCAACGGAAGTAGAATCTAGTATAGATACTGTGAATTTGTTTTTAACATAAATGGCTACTCCTCCCCCTCTGGTCTTTGTCTGCTCTGAAGAGGAGGTAGTTGGGGATATTAACCTCACTGTCTGGTGTGGATACCCGAAGTCAGGATTCTGAGATCACAAGTATGTTTGGGGCAGTACGAGTAATCCAGGCCTGGACAGAATCCAACTTCTTTAGGAGGCTGCAGACATTGACATGCAGGAAAGTGATTCCTTTTAATGTAGTAATTTCGGTTGGAAATTAAGTCAACTTTGTGGGGCCAGGATTGAGCTCGACGTCTCCTGAGCACAGTAGTAGGAGGAGCACAACTCTTCTCAGATTGGGAAGGAGATGTTTAAAAGCACGGGCCTTATTGCGTTTCATGTAAGATAGATTGCAGGGATCCAGGGACCTGGGCATCCTCTTGTGTTGCCCTGCCATTGCATAGCTCAAGGTCCAGGTGGAGTAACACCAGACTATGCAGCATAAGAGTGGCTGGGATTTGGGGCCACACATAGCCGGGTAGATTGCTGTTCCACCTCAAATGGATTCAACATAATTTGACTGAATCAGAGGCAACCAGGGGCAGCATAATAAGTACATAGTCTTGTTATGTGGGTGTCTGATAGTGTAGGGCATGTCCCTTTATTTGAGTCAAGTATGTCTGGGGGTCCACTAATATTAGGTAGCAGGGAAAGGCTGGCTAATAAGCAAAGCCAGCCAAGACCTCTCATGGTTGCTTTGCAAAGGGGAGGGGTGTGCTACCACGGGAACTGCTGGGTTTTTAGGTCCCCGAATTTGTTTTTTATGTTATTAATGCTGCAATATGCTGCAATATGTTAGGAGTCGTATACATTAAAAGAAAATTAGGAGTAACCCTGACAGTAGCACGTCTCAGAACAAAGTTTATTTGATGTGGGCTCTTCATGGAAGGAAGGAAAGTGAAGGGGAGGGCGGAGAATATCTAGGATGCAAAAGTATATTTTCTTCAGTGGGGACTGGTAGAGGTGCCTATGCAGAGTGGAGTGGGCCAATGGAAGATTGAAGGTGGAGCTAGTGGGGCTATAAAATAACGCTCAGGGAGGGGGGAGGGGGATGGGCGAAAATTTGCGGCTTTGCCGTACCTTGCAGCAGGGAGCGTCCGGGGCAGTGGTCTCGGGCGGCGGCTATGGAAGCGCCAACCGCCCGGTGGCCGCTAGTCCTACGGCCGGTGCTGCAGAGTCCCTAAGGGAGACAGAAGGGGGACTATTAGTAGCAGTCCCAGTCAGCTGAGGACAGGCGGACCAGTGGAGGTGCAGAGTTGCAATTAGCACAACAAGGGAGCGATTTCCTCGGCACCCCTATGCCTAGCTGCAGTCTGCACGAATACAAAGAAGGGCTGTAATCACTAAAATTGTACCCTCCCTGAGCAGATCAAACAATATTTCTAGTACAGTTTGGCATGTTATTTAACATTTAAGCATCAACATTTCTCTTTTCCCCTTAGAAATTAAGAGAACAGCTCCTTTTTGGAAAGTTACAAGTAAAAAGAAAAGAATTGTAGGGCAAGCCAGTCTGAGTCCACCTAAGAAAGGTGCTCACACTCCGATAGGCTGTGGCTTTGCCATACCTTGCAGGCAGGGAGCGTCCGGGGCAGTGGTCTTGGGCGGCGTCTAGGGAAGTGCCAACTGTCCAGTGGCCGCTAGTCCTATGGCCGGTGCTGCAGTCCCTAAGGGAGCAGAAGGGGGGACTGTTAGTAGCAGTCCCAGTCTGCTGAGGCCAGACACACCAGTGGAGGTGCAGAGTTATAATTAGCACAACAATGGAGCGATTTCCTTGGCGCCCCTGTGTCTAGCTGCAGTCTGCACTGATACGAAGAAGGGCTGTAATCACTAAAATTGTACCCTTCCCGAGCAGATCAAACAATATTTCTAGTACAGTTTGGCATGTTATTTAACATTTAAGCATCAAAAGAGGAGGAGGAGTAGCTCTCTACGTAGATGAAGGAATCAAAGCAACAGAACAAAAGGGTAAACAGGGAGGAGAAGCAGCACTGTGGGTCAATTTGGAGGCAGGCAATGGCACCACAATCCGCACAGGTGTTGTATACAGACCTCCCTCTCAGGGGCAGGAAATGGACAAGGAAATGATAGAAAGTATACTTAGAATGGCAAATAAAGGGGAGATATTGCTGATGGGTAATCTGAATATGCCAGATGTTAACTGGAGTGCAGTTGCAGCAGCCACTTCTAAGAGTGGGGTTATTCTAGATGCCCTTCAGGGGCTTGTCTTAGACTACTAGTATTGGAACCCACTTGAGAGGGAGCAGTCTTAGACCTGGTCCTCTCAAATGGAGATGGAGAGAGGATCACAGATGTAGAAGTGGGTAGCCATCTGGGAACTAGCGACCATCGAACAGTATGGTTCACAATAAACACAGGAATAGAGTCATGCCATACAAAGGCAAAAGTACTGGACTTCAGGAGGGCTGACCTCACCAAAATGGGTGAGTGCCTAAGGAATGCACTAGCAAATGGGCAGGAAGGAGGGGTGGAAGAACAATGGGGAATAATAAAAACTGCCATCACAGAGGTAACGAGCCTTTGTGTGAAGCAAATAAACAAAACAAAACGATGTAAGAAACCACTATGGTTCTCAAAGGAAGTGGCAGTGAAGGTTCAAGAGAAAAAGAAAGCATTCAGAAAGTACAAGGAATCACAGAAGGAACAGGACAGAGAACTGTATCAGTTAAAGCAAAAGGAAGCTGGGAAGGCAGTCAGAACAGCAAAGGCCCGAACTGAGGAAAGGATAGCCAACTCAGTTAAGAAGGGGGATAAAACCTTTTATAGGTACATCAGGGAGCAAAGGAAGACTAAGGGAGGGATAGTGAGGCTTAATAAGGGGGGTGGGTGGGCAGAGGGTGACTGTGAAAAGGCAGAGATACTAAACAAATATTTTTGCTCATTATTTACAAATGAAGAGGGGGAGGTACCTAAAACAAACAATAGAAACACTCTGGATACAGAAGTTGTTACCAGCCCATTTACAGAAGAAAGGGTTCTGAAAGAACTCTTAAAACTGAAGGTGGACAAAGCAATGGGGCCTGATGGGATTCATCCCAGAATTCTAAAAGAACTAAGGGTAGAACTAGTGATACCACTGACTACCCTCTTAACAAATCATGGGAGGGTGGGGTGGTACCCGAGGACTGGAGGAGGGCAGATGTGATTCCCCTTCACAAAAGTGGGAGCAGGGCAGAAGCAGGAAACTACAGACCTGTTAGTTTAACCTCAGTGATAGGGAAAATGATGGAATCACTTCTGAAGGAAAGAATTGTAGAGTACCTAGAGGCCAGAGGGGCACAGGACCCAAGGCAGCATGGGTTCACAGCAGGAAGGTCATGCCAGACGAATCTTACAGATTTCTTTGACTGGGTAACCAAAGTAATAGATCAGTAGAAAGAAGTAGGCTGCTGGTTAACTAGGATCTGCAGCTTATCCATTAGGTAGCAAAATGGGCAGACTGGGTAGGCCAAGCGGTCCTTATCTGCCGTCAAATTCTATGTTTCTGTGTTTCCCCTTAGAAATTAAGAACAGCTCCTTTTTGGAAAGTTACAAGTAAAAAGAAAAGAATTGTAGGGCGAGCCTATCTGAGTCCACCTAAGAAAGGAGCTCACGCTCCGATAGGCTGCGGCTTTGCCGTACCTTGCAGGCAGGGAGCGTCCGGGGCTGTGGTCTCGGGCGGCGGCTAGGGAAGCGCCGACCGTCTGGTGGCCGCTAGTCCTATGGCCGGTGCTGCAGAGTCCCTTGCAGGCAGGGAGCGTCCGGGGAAGTGGTCTCGGGCAGCGGCTAGGGAAGAGCCGACCGCCTGGTGGCCGCTAGTCCTACAGCCGGTGCTGCAGAGTCCCTTGCAGGCAGGGAGCATCCGGGGCAGTGATCTTGGGAAGCGCCGACTGCCCGGTGGCCGCTAGTCCTACGGCCGGTGCTGCAGAGTCCCTTGCAGGCAGGGAGCGTCTGGGGCAGTGGTCTCGGGCGGCGGCTAGGGAAGCGCCGACTGCCCGGTGGCCGCTAGTCCTACTGCCGGTGCTGCAGAGTCCCTTGCAGGCAGGGAGCGTCCGGGGCAGTGAATGGGACCTGCTGACATCTGTGGTAAATGACTTCTTCGCAAGATGGGTTTGTCCAGAGTTGGACCTTTTTGCATCCCACACAGTGTAGCACTGCCACATTCCTGCTCACTTGCTCCAGGGCCTGGAGTGTTTGGTAGACCCATTGTCCTTCTCTTGGAAATGGAGGCTTCTTTAAGCCTTTCTTCTGATGCCTCTCATTCAGAGGGTTCTGCTCAAGTTGCAGCAGTACGTGCTACCCTAATGTCGGTGGCTGTCTTCTGGCCTTGCCAGATTTGGTTTTTACTTCTGCAGCATCTGGCAGTGGAGCCTCCTGTTTAACTCCCCCCTCCCATTTGGGATCTGCTGTTCCAGACTCGGGGATTTCTGGTCCATCCAGACCAGAGGTCTCTGTATCTGCATATCTGGCTCTGGAAGATGTAGCCATTGCCCGTTTTGGGGTTTCACCCCTAGTGGCTGATGTCTTGCTTGAGGCTAGAAAGCCTTTTACAAGACACCATCTACTCTTTGAATTAGAAGTGCTTTTCCATATGGTGTGTTCCTGTTCAGTGCCCTGTCAATACTGTACTGGATTGCCTTCTTTCTATATCAGACTTGGGTCTCCAGTACTTGTCCATTAAGGTGCACATGCCTGCCGTTTCGACTTTCCATGCCCTTACTGATGTGCGCTTGATGGCACAACTAGAGGTGTCCCGTAGGTTTCTAATGGGTATTCTGCACATGCGTCCCCCATTCGTAACCTGATTCCACCTTGGGTCCTGAATTTTATTCTTGAGACATTGACTTTGGCTCCTTTCAAGCCTGCTGCAACCTGTAAGATGCTTTCTTTTTATGGAAAACACTGATTTTTGGTCACCATGACTTCTGCTCATAGAATTTCTGAGCTTCAGGCTCTGATGTATGAGCCTCTGTATTTGATTTTCCAGAATGACAGGGTGTCTTTGCAGACCAAGCCTCATTTCCTACCGAAGGTGGTCTTTCATTGTACATTAAATCAAACACACATTCCTGTGTACTTTGCAAAGCATGCCAACAAGGGTGAGGAATAGCTCCACACTCCTGATGTACATAAAACACTACATTTTTACCTTGATTACACTAAGAACTGAGTGTAAAAAAAAAAAAAAAAAAAATCCTAATCTGTTTGTTTTGTTTGCCCCGGGAATGAGGGCACCCCGTTACTAAACAGTGCCTGCCCAAATGGCTGGTTAACTCTGCTTTTTTGTTATTGGAAGTACGGTAGGGAACTTCTTGGTTCTGTCTGTGGCCACTCTGCACATGGTATGGACACTTCTGTTACTTGCTTTCAGAATGTTTCTGCAGTTAACATATGTGCTGTTGCCACATGAAGCACTGTGTGTACTTTTATTCAGCACTACAGTCTAGGCATTGTCTCTCGTAGACATGCTGGTTTTGGTCTTGCAGTACTGCAAGGCCTTTTGTCATGATGCCACATCAGACTTTGCCATCCTTTCTGGGTGCTTGATACTTCTTGGGAATCGTTCCAAAGATATGGCCTAATGGTGATGTCCTCAGTGAAGATAGAACAGATCTTGTTTCAAGAGGGCTCTTACAGCAGGTAAGTAATACCATTAGGAATAAGTCGGCGGTCGCTAGAACCCCATGGACAAATTCTAGCTAGCAGTCTATAGGGACCCCCCCCAAACTTCAGCCAGCCCCAGACATAAAAGGGGCATTCCCCCAGCCCATCCTCTGTCCTTTTCCCGCCGTCTATCCGCGCACATCGACTCCATGAAAGCTTTCTGCTTTAGTCGACTATTTTTAACCACTTTTTTTTTATATTTTTAACAACTTTCTTTCTTTACACCTATTATTGCAGGATCATCTTCTCCATCCTCCTCCTCACGATGGCTTCAGCAATCTGCACTGCATGATGGCCTTTTGGCCAACCAGCTAGGCCTAGGCCTAGCTCAAGACTCAGAGGCCTGACAGCGTTGCTTAGATCTCCCCAGCATCCTCTGCATTGCCGTCGGGCCTGCTGCCAGAAGACCTTTGAGACTCTCCAACTGAACGACTACCCGAGATGGAGAAGGAGCTTCATCAGAGAGAAGCACGCTTCACCATCTTGATCCCAGTGACTGTTTCGGTTCCTTTCTCCCACTGGAGGTCGACCCCCCCCACCACCACCACCACAGCCTCCAGGTCCCTGGTGGCTGAACCCTCCTCCCTGCTTCCATGACGTCTCGGGAAGAGGTTCTTAGGGGCTCGGGACTTCGTACCCCGCCCCTGGAGCTTAGATCCTTTGGCCTTGCGAATCTTAAGCCAGGCAGCACAGCTGGTGCATCTTTGGGTGGCGGGCCTCAGCCTCTTGTCCTCCTGGCCATGGTGTCTGCCAGGTCCTCCTCCGACGTCGGGGGCCGTCTCCTGCAGGCGACGCCGGGGCATACTTTCATCTCCCCCGTGAGTGGCGTCCTTTGGGGCCAGCTCCCCATCAGGCCAGAGGCAGGCTAAGCCACCAGTCTGGCAACAGCCTACACCTGAGCCGCTGATGTCAGCTATGGAGTATGCCTGATGCTGCTCCACCCTCCTGGGTCGCCCACTAGGCCAGACTCCCTTTCCTAGCCGATGCCTGAGGATCTGTCGCCAGTCACCGAGTGGACGCCGGTTGGTCCCATCCATTTAGGACTGACTGGTTGCTGATCTACCCTTCTAAGCTGCCGGCTGGGACGGACGCCCTTTTTTCTAGCTGACGCCCGAGGATCAGACGCCTGCCACTGAGTGGGCGATGGATGGCTCCATCCATGTAGGACCGACATCTGGTTTCCTGAAAGTCTGATTCCCTGGCACTGCTGTCAGCCATGGAGACAGTGTGTCTGACGCCACCCTCTCCTCCTAGGTCACTGGCTGGGCCTGATGCCCTTTTACAGCAGACACCTGAGGATCTGTCGCCCATCACTGATTGGACACCAGACGGCTCCATCCCTTTGGGATTGATGCTGGGTTCCCTGGACTGATTTTCTGGCATTGGCTATAGCGACAGCGCTCGCCCGACGCTGCCCTATCTGCCGAAGTCACCTACTGGGCTTGACATCTGACTTCAGCTGACGCACTAAGATACCACGCCCTTCATTAACCGGATGCTGGATGGATCCGTTCCTTAGTGACAGATGCTGGGTACCACAGACCAACTCTAACTGAATCCGGGTTACCTTTGACCAGAGATTGGGGTCCTGGTCTGTACCCCCCAGGGACGAGACCTGCTCATACTGTGTGTCCCATTCCCTCTCATCACCCCCCTTTTTCCAAACATGCCCCACTTCTCACCCCCCCTCCTTCCCAGGAAAGGGACCTCACCAACGTAGTCTGACAGGTCTTGCATGCCATGCAGCATTCTCAGCCCTCTAAAGAGGTGGGTGATCCTACTCGATCTCCTCTCCCTCCTCCGCCTAAAAGGTTTTATAGTGACAGAGATACCATGCCACCCCGGTTGTCTCCTCCATTCAGGACCATTTGTCAGATGGCTAAGATTTGCCACTTGATTTCGCCGGTGATCTTGAAGATGAAGAGTTTCAAGATTTGGGTTTTCCTAATCCTGAATCCCCCTATTTAGAAATCTCTCCTCTGGATGAGGATCTGCCTCTGCCTTCGGCAGTCTCTCCCCAGACGACCTGACCTTTAGTGAAATGATGGCTCAAATCCAAAAGGTCATGGGATTCTCCACTACTGAACATGAACATGATAAACCGCGTATCCTTCATCCCATTCCAAGGCAAAAATATGGGATTTCAGAGGAGCCGACTTTGATAAGATGGCCAACAGAGTTAAGTTAGCCCTGGCAAGAAGAAATACAGGTGAGGGGGTACAGGCAAAGTGGGCAAGTATTAAGGATGCAATACTTGAAGCAACATCCCATTGTGTTAGAGAGAAAAGGAAGTGCAAAAGAAATAGGAAACCACTTTGGTTCTCAAAAACAGTATTAGAAAAAGTCAGAGCCAAAAGGCTGGCTTTCAGGAAATATAAGGGAACGCAATGGGATGAAGACGGAGGCATACCAAACTTCCCTAATGGAAGCAGGGAAGGCAGTAAGACAGGCAAAGGCCCAAACTGAGGAAACACTAGCATGAACAGTAAAAGAAGGTGGCAGGACTTTCTATAGATACATTAGTGAAAGGAGAAAGTTCAGAGGGGTGTATTGCTAAGATCAAAGGGGATAAGGGGGCGTATGAGGAGGAGGACCAGGTAAAAGCATCTATCCTAAGTAGACACTTCTGCTCAGAATTTACTGAAGAGAAGGTAGGGCAGGACCCATAGCTCAGCACCATGGACACGGGGGGAGGGAGGTGTGCACTAGTCCCTTCACAAAAGAAAGGGTCTTACAAGAGCTCGATAAGCTCAGGGTGGACAAGGCAATGGGACCTGATGGCATACATCTCAGGGTACTAGGGGAGCTAAGGGTGGAACTAGTAGAACCATTATCAGAACTGTTTAGTGAGTCTCAGCACAGGGGAGGTCCCAGAAGACTGGAGAAGGGCTCATGTAATCCCACTCCACAAGAGTGGTAGCAGGGAGGAGGCAAGGAACTACAGACCAGTCAGTCTTACCTTAGTAGTGGGCAAGATTATGGAGGCACTCCTTAACGAAAGGATAGTTCAACACCTGGAATCCATAGGAGCATAGGATCTAAGGCCGCATGGGTTTACATTAGGAAGGTCTTGTCAAACTAATCTCATAGATTTCTTTGACTGGGTAACCAGAGTGGTGGACCAAGGGGGAGCAGTTGATGTCACCTACCTGACTTCAGCAAAGTTTTTGATACTGTTTCTCATAGAAGATTGATTAATAAGCTGGGTAGGCTCGGGTTGGGTCAGAAGTTACTCACCCCCTGTGGCAAACAGGTTGACGGGCAGAAAACAGAGAGTGGTGGTAAAGGTTATACAGCCGGAAGAGATGCAAGTCACAAGTGGGGTACCTCAGGGATCAGTCCTGGGGCCAGTTCTCTTCAAGATCTTCATCAGTGACATTGCAGATGGACTGGAGGGTAAGGTTTGTCTGTTTGCAGATGACACCAAGATCTGCAACAGAGTAGATGATCCAGATGGGGTGGGCAGAATGAGAACAGATCTGTATAAACTGGTAAAATGGTTGGAAGAGTGGCAACTGGGGTTTAACGCAAAGAAGTGCAAGATCATGCACATAGGGAAGAGAAACCCTGAAGCCACCTATAGGTTTGGAGGGGAGCTGCTGGTAGTTACAAGGGAAGAAAGAGACTTGGGTATCATCACCACAAATGACCTGAAATCATCCAAGCAGACCACTAAAGCAGTAGGTAAGGCTAGGGGGATGTTGGGGTGTCGCGAGGGCTAGCAGGTTCAAGCCCTCCCCACAGCCACCGGACAACCCCCCCCCACGGAACTAAGGAGCAGCCAGCGTATACAGTGAGGTCACGAGGGCTAGCAGGTTCGAGCCCTCCCACAGCCGCGGACAACCCCCCACGGAGCAGCCAGCGATACAGTGAGGTCGCGAGGATAGCAGGTTCGAGCCCTCCCCACAGCCGCCGGACAACCCCCCACGGAACTAAGGAGCAGCCGGGCGATACAGTGAGGTCAGCGAGGGCTAGGCAGGTTCCAGCCCTCCCCAGCCGCCGGACAACCCCCACGGAACTAAGGAGCAGCCAGCGATACAGTGAGGTCGCGAGGGCTGCAGGTTCGAGCCCTCCCCACAGCCGCCGGACAACCCCCCACGGAACTAAGGAGCAGCCAGCGTATACAGGTAGCGATCCTGCGCTCACAGCCAAGACAGAGTGCTGCGACATAGGTTTTTTGAGCTTGGCACCTTTACTGGACTGACTATCTGCTACCTGCTCTAGGTTTCCTGTCGGCTGAGCAGTGGAGATTGTTTTTTACCTTAACCTCATTTTAAAGGGGTTATACAGCTGTTCTTTTATTGTATGCTAAGGGGATAGCTGTTTTTAATTGTATGTTAAGGGGATATTGTTCTCTTTAGAACGTGAGGGCTCAGGGGGACTCAATTGATTCGTTTAACGCTAAACGTAATTTGGAAGCACAGCGATTTCTGTTATTACAGACGCCTGCATGCTCTCTGTGCCATTATTTCACTCAGTAGCCTTCCTCACTGCTGTTAATTCCACCAATGAAATGCATAAACTGGATTCGCTACGTACCTGCGGTTAGCTCCACCTCCCCCAGACCAATACTTATATCTGTCTTCTTTTTCTTCCTTCAGTGAGGTCGCGAGGGCTAGTAGGTTCGAGCCCTTCCCACAGCCGCCGGACAACCCCCCCCCATGGAACTAAGGAGCAGCCAGCATATACAGGTAGCGATCTCGCGCTCACAGCCAAGACAGAGTGCTGCGACATAGGTTTTGAAGTCTCCGCCTGCGCTATGCGCAGGCTCCCCACCGCCCCCACCACCACCCTTGGTGAGCTCCTCCTTTTATAGGGTGGACCTCGTGTGTGCGTTAACCAATCAGCCCACTTTCCCATTAGCTCCTTATACTATCCAGCCACTAGTGGCCACCCTAGAGCAGCTCTCATTTCCAATACTAAAATGCAATATCTCCCATTGCCATTTACTATGCTATTCCTAACCTTATCTTACCTTCCACCCTCTTCCAACCCAATACTGCCTAACGCCTTGCCACTCCTCCCGGGTTTCACAAAGCCACCCCCCACTCCTCCTCTGTTCTTGCGGACCACACTCGGCACCACTGGCATAACTGGTCCCTGGGGGCCACTATTCTCCTCCCTCCCTCCTCCCTCTTTCCATGCAGACCTTCCAGCCTTATACATCCCTTCTACTTAGACCCTAAACCTAACTCACAATCTCTAATCGCCTCCGCTGGTCTTCCCAAAGCTTATGCGCCTAGCTAGGCTCTTCCTGGCTCTCCTCTCTTCATAGCCGACGAGAACGCAACCCTGGTCCTCCATCCCCAATGGCTGGGCTGCCTCCTGCACCAGACACCCACCTCCCTAGAGGTTTCAAAATCATCCACCTTAACATCTGCAGCCTCCTGAACAAATCAGCTGCCCTACAAACTACTGTCCTGTCTCTTCGCCCAGACATTGTAATCATTACTGAGTCTTGGCTGAAGCCCCATCACCTCGACGTGGAATTCTCAATACCTGGGTTCTCCTTAATTCGCCAAGACAGACAGGGCACAAAGAAGGGTGGCTGCACTGCCATGTATATCTCCTCCAAACACCAGTTCTCCATAATCACCCCCACTGGACCCAATAATTCTATAGACTGTCTACTAATCAAAATCCCCCTTCCGCACACTATCCCTGTATATATAGCTGGGTCATACTGCCTGCCAGACACACAGCTGGGTAGCATCCTTGACCACCTAGGGAACCTGAGGTCCCTGACGGCAGGCGGTGAACTCCACATCCTTGGTGATTTCAACCAGAACTGGCTAGGCAGTGTAGCCACCAAAACACGTTCCCAGATTAAGGCTCTAAACCTGTCCCAGCAAATAGTGGAACCCACTCGCCTAAATCATAAATCCAATAAGCATACATTACTGGATTGGGCCCTCATGACCCACCCTCATCGGATAGTTAAAGCTGGCCTACTACCAGACTCCCTTAGTGATCACCATATGATTGATATGGTGCGTAAAATTTTCCAACCCAAGGCCCCTCCCTCCCGCACACTTTTTATCAGAGCTTACAAATCACTCAGCTTAACCGCTCTCCTAAATGACCTCTCCAACATTGATTGGTCAGTCATCACCAGGGCCACCTCCATGGATGAGGCCCTAAAATTTTTCTCTACAAACTTCCTTGCCATCTGGGACTTGCACGCTCTCTCAGAAGATCCAGGTAAGAGGCACCTTGCCCTGGGTAACAGCAAACCTCTTGGGAACTCTACAGGCCGTGACCCGAGCCTGGAAATCTTACAAGGCTACAGGAGCTCAAACAGCCCTTCTGCACTACCGTTCGCTAAGAAATGCCTGCACTAGACTCATACGTCAGGCCAAATCTAACTTCTTTAAGTCTGCTTCAACAATAACTTCGCTCACCCTTCACATTTCTGGAAATCTATAAAATCCCGTCTTACTCCCCCGGCCCAACCCCTGTCTCTCACCCTCAACATAGGGGGAAGCATCATCGTGGATCCTTGCGCGGTTGCCACCAAGTTCAATTCACATTTCTCCTCCGCAGCATCCTCTCTACTTGCCTCCCGTCCCCATCCCCCGCCTTTTATCCCCCCGGCTGTTTCCTCTCTGTCCGCTTTCTCGTTACGCCCAGTCACACCTGACCAGGTACTAAAAATACTGCAGTCACTCAACCCTTCCAAAGGTAAATGCTCATCAGGCCTTGACTCCAAAATGCTCCTGCTCTCCGCACATGCCATAGCCTACCCTCTTACCGCCCTCTATAACCTGTCTTTTAGACTTGGGTCCGTCCCTACTTCTTGGAAACAAGCCACGGTCATTCCCATTGCCAAAGGAGGCGACCTTTCCTCCCCATCAAACTACCGTCCCATATCACTGCTCCCCATTCTAGCCAAAATTCAAGAGCGCCTTGTACTATCCCAGCTCCACCTCTATCTTGATGCCGTATCCTTCTTCACCCCTTTCCAGGCCGGGTTCAGGAAAAATCACTCCACCACCACCTCGCTTCTTCGGCTCACCAACACCATCCTTACAGGTATGGACAAAGGGGAAATCACTGCAGCTATCTTTATCAACCTGGCCAAAGCCTTCGACACGCTCGCATCCTCTGCTGCTGGCTAAACTTGTTCAAGCTGGACTGTCTGCATCCGCAATTAATTGGTTCCATTCCTACCTGGCAGGTAGGACCCAATCAGTCCGGGTTGGCTCGGTTACTTCCTCTTCTCTCCCAGTCACCAGTGGAGTCCCCCAAGGGTCTGTTCTTGGCCCTCTGCTGTTCTCAATCTTTCTCAACGACTTGCCTGATGCATGCCCACATACCGCCATCCATATGTACGCTGACGACACGGTGTTGTTCGCCTCTGGCCCTTCCCCGGAGGCGGTTTCATCCCATCTGCAGAAGGACTTCATCTCCATCCAACGTTGGTTCCACGCAAATCAGTTATTTTTAAACTCGAATAAAACAGTCTCCCTCACCTTCGGCACTCAGGCCAAACTAACCCGCCTTCCTGCCCCCCCCCATGATTTGCACTCTGGATGGCTCCCACTGAAGGCCTGCACTTCCTATAGATATCTCGGTATCTGGTTAGATCAGTACCTTGACTTTTCTGCGCACATAGATGCTCTTCACAAAAAACTGCATCCCATGCTGGGTGCTCTTTACCACAGCAAAAATTGCATCCCTCTACCAACACGACTAGCAATAGTCAAAAAAAATGGTCCTCCCAATTATGGATTATGGTGATGTAGTCTACGGTGCAGCCCCACAAACTTCCTTATCCAGGCTTGACCCCCTCTTCAACTCCTTCTGCAGGTTCGCTTGGACCGCCTCCTAACACTCATCACTGTGTCCTCTACCAGTCCGTTGATCTCCCCTCTCTCCACAACCGGCGACTACTACACTGTGCTAGAACTGCAGCCAAGTTCTGGACACAGTCTCTCCCCTCCTACCTGATGTCCTCCCTAACAGCCCTTCCCCCACCAGCTTACACTCTCAGAAACGTCGACTCTCGGCTCCTTCTAATCCCGCACAGATCCACCCGGTCTGGCCAAACCACTTTCAGCTGCAGGTTGCCTAAATTATGGAACTCCCTTACCTCAGACATTAGACATGCCACCAGCTCCCCGCACTGAATGCCCTTCTTCTTAATACCCACTTCGCTACATCCTGCTCCTGTTTTCCTGCTCCTTCTGCTCCCATCACTACTTAACTTCCAGCTTTTAATCTTCGGTCTGGGTATACCTTTGTACTGGGTATTTTTACTGTTCCATTGTTGCAGAATTTATGCCTGTATATTGTAAGTATGAATGCTCTCACCAACTGTCTTGTACCCACTTATATTTATGTTGCTTTTGTACACCTTATCATTTGTAACCCTCGAGATCTGGAATCGAGCGTACTCTGCTCAGTATGCTTTCCTGGTAAAACTCTTAAATAAATAAATTAGCAGGGGTATCTATCACAAGTCGTAAGAGGGAGGTAATAATTCCTCTTTACAAGACACTGGTTAGGCCCCATCTGGAGTACTGCATGCAGTACTGGAGGACACACGTTCACAAGGACATTAACCAAATTGAGGCAGTCCAGAGAAGGGCAACCAAAATGGTACAGGGACTGCATCAGAAAACATATGCTGACAGATTAACGGAACTCAATATATATACCCTGGAGCGAAGGAGGGAGGGAGGTGATATGATTGAAACATTCAAACACCTTAAGGGCATTAACAAGGTGAAAGAGTCTTAACATGTTTCAGTATAAGAAAAAACAGCAGGACAAGAGGACACAGCATGAGATTAGAGGGAGGCCAATTAAGGGGTAATGTGAGGAAGTTCTTTTTCACAGAAAGGGTGGTGGATGTATGGGTTGGCCTACCTCAGGAAGTGGTGGATATAAATACAGTGCAGGGCTTCGCACAGTTATGGGATAGGCATAAGGGAGCAATACAGAAAGTATTAATAGCTAGGCCATTGACAGAGCAAATGCTGATGGCACATTCATAAAGTAGAAAAAGAAATGGGCAGACTGAATGGGCCTTGCGGTCCTTCTCTGCCGTCAACTTCTATGTTCCTATGTAAGGGTATGGCAAAATAAATTGAATTACCTGAGGAGCCTGTTTTAGTGGTTTCCCCCACTAATACCAACCTTCCAGAATGCCATGCTGGCTGCTTGGCATCATCCTTCAGCTATTACAGCTGTTCCCCGCAAAGCAGATTGTTTATATCAGGCTCCTGTGGACCACCCCTTTCTGTCTAGTATTCCAGAGGCAGATTTTGTGGTCATTACTACCACTCATGACTGTACCAAAAAACCCAAGCACATGAGCTCCTTACCTGATAAGGAATCCCGAAGAATTGACTATCTGGGGAAAAAGGTATTTTCCTCAGGTGCTATGAATATCAGAATCTTGAACTATATGCGTCATAGGATTAAATATCAGCATACTCTGGGGTCCTCTGCCATTGAGCTTATCAATAAACTCCCTCCCTCACAGGACAGGGATAAATTATTGACTACAGTGATAACTAGTAATTCTATCTCCCGTCACCTTCTCAGGTCGGGATATGATGCGGCAGATACCTCAGCCCGACTATTTATTTATTTATTTATTTTTATTTAGTTGTTTAACCAGGAGTAGCACACTAAGCTGAAATATTTTTTTTTACAGGAGCAACCTGGAAGCACAGAGTATTTAAGGGACTTGCTCAGGGTCACACAGTATGCAAGTGGAAGCTGTGAGATTCAAACCCAGGTCTGGTCTGCTGGATGTCACCAGATTTGCAGCTCAGAGCCTTAAATCACTGCGCTATACAGCCTCCCAATATATTAGCCAATGGTATCACTCTGTGTCGCCATGCCTGGCTTCGTGTTTCATGCTTTGCACCTGATATACAACATAAAGTAGCTAATGCTCCCTTTAACAGGTCCAGGCTGTTCGAGCCAGGTACTCAGACTTTACTGGATGACTTACAGGCATCAGGCAGAACCCTCTGTACGGTCCATGGCATGTAGTGTACTCCAGCTACAACCTACCATACTCAGCACTCCTCTTATATCTCGAAAGGAGGTGGAAGATACAGACATAATAATAAAGGCAGCTTCAGAGATTGTGTTCAGTCCACCAGAGGCAACACGTCTGCTGCCCGGGGTGCCCGCTCCCGCTCTTCAGGCGGAACTGTGCAGCCCTCCTCCCAGTGACCCACTAGAGCATTCCCCCGCCTCCTCAACCAGGCCTTGGAGTCTGTGGGGGTCGTTTTGCCCTCCATCTGGAGGCTTGCCGAACGATCACTTCCGACAGTTGGGTACTTCAGATAATACAGAAGGGTCGTACTTTGGAGTTTTTCTCCACTCTACGCCCTTGCCCTTCATGGCAGATTCATTATCTTCCAGATTATATACCCATCTTACAGGAGGACTTGACGGCCCTTTTGACCAAACAGGCCATTGTACCGGTGCCCCTTCTGGAACATCAAACAGGATTTTACTCCCACTTCTTTCTGGTGCCCAAACGAACGGGAAACCTTAGACCAATACTGGATCTCAGACAACTGAATCTTTACATTCAGTACAGACGTTTCCACATGATCACTCTACCTGCCATCATACTGATCCTGAAACAGAGCGATAGGCTTTGTGCCCTAGACATGAAGGATGCCTACGCTCATATTCCCAACCACCCTGACCATCATACATTTTTTGCACTTTCACCTTCTGGGTCAGAATTACCAGTTTTGAACTCTCCCTTTGGCCTCTCATCAGCCCCTAGAGTGTTCACTAAGTGCCCAACGGTGGTAGCAGCAGCCTTACGAAGAGAAGGGGCACTTCATCTTTCCATAGCTAGACGATTGGTTAATAAAAGCAGACTCCAAAGTAGCTCTGCTCTCCTCTCTAGATGCCACCTTGAAACTGTTCACAGATCTGGGAATCACTGTCAACTGGCCAAAGTCCAGTCCAAATCCAACACAGTCTCTCCAGTACATTGGAGCTGTCCTAGATACATTTACAGCCAGGGCTTACCTCCTGCCTGCCCAGCAGGACACGCTTATATCTCTGGCATCACGCATACAGACTCAGAAAATAGTCACAGGCAGACAGATGCTGTGCTTTCTGGGTCACGTGTCTGCTGCCATCCCTATGGTGGCATTCGCCCGTCTCCACATGAGACCTGTCCAGTGGACCCTTCATAATCAGTGGTCCCAAAAAACAGGACAATTCGAAGACAAAATCAGGGTCTCTCCCTCTCTTAAGTCTACCCTGACGTGGTGGACAATCAGAATCTATCTGAATCGAGGAATGCCGTCCCAGTCCCCCAATGATGCAGATGTTGACCACGAATGGGAAGCGCACTTTGGTCCTTATCAGACCCAAGCCCAATGGCCCGCCTCTCCTCATCTGTCTCACATGAATCTCTTAGAGATGAAAGTGTTCTGTCTAGCCCTCCAGGCATTCCGGCCCAGCCTCGAATCAGGATCGTTACTGATCCAATCGGACAACACTGCAGTAGTGTTCTACCTCAACAAGCAAGGGGGTACGAAGTCTTGTATCTTATGCTAAGAAACCCTTGCAGTTTGGCAAGAAGCTATACAGCAACAATTGATGCTAACAGCTGTCCACCTACCAGGACATTGCAACCAGTTAGCCGACGGGCTGAGTCACCAGTCCACAACTCAAGAATGGACACTCCACATGCAAATGCTCCAAGACATCATCTTATGGGGCACTCCACAGATGGATGTGTTTGCCTCCCCAGAACATTACAGTCTTCCCAGATATTTTTCCATTATCCCGAACAGAAAGGGACTGTCTATAGATGCCCTGTCCCAACCCTGGACAGGTCTCTTCTTATATGCTTCCCACCCCCCGTCCCTCTCCTGCATGGACTCTGCTGAAAGTACACGTAGAACCAGCCACCATGATTCTCTTAGCACCAGTGTGGCCTCGCCAGATGTGGTTTCCCCTGCTCCTACAACTGTCAGTACGGACCCCGTCCCATTGCCGATCAGACCAGATCTCTTTACTCAACGTCTTGGGTCTCTCCTACATCTCAACCTGAAGGCTCCACACCTTCATGCTTGGCTCCTGAGGATGCTTTCACAACTCGATTACAGGTGTCCTCTCCTGTTGCCAGTATTCTCTTGGCCTCCCGTAAGCCAGCAACAAGAGCAACATACAATTCCTAATGGAGACCTTTTCCATATGGTCAGCCTCTCGATCTTTGGACCCTTACTCTTGTCCACTGATGAAGGTTCTGGCCTACCTGGCCTCACTATTTGAGTCCGGTTTAAGGTATTCTTCCGTTAAAGTCCACTTGGCTGCCATCTCTGCTTTCCAAGAGCCCCTGGATGGCTGGTTACTGTACCAGCATCATCTGGCTAAGATGCTTTTGAAGCCGTCCCGATGGCGCTGAGGGTTGAGGCGCTGGACACCACACCTCGCGCCAAGCCGGCGACCCGGGTTCGGGAACAAGCCAGGGTCGTCGGAGGCTGGGGGAGAGAGGGAGAGGATGTGAGAAAGCTGCCGGCTGGCAGCGCTCTGCCTCAGGAGGAGGTACCCAGCTCTTTCGGAGCTTGGTCACCTCTGGTGGAGGCCAGAGGGATGGCGCCATATAGAGAGCTTAGACATTCTGTAGGTCGTTGGGAGGGTTGAGGGGACCTGGTCCGGAGCTGCAGTGTGCACCTCCATGTGCATGCGTAACTGCTTCTGGGAGTCCCGGGGTAGCTCACGGGAGAAAACTTAGGAAATTGTGGGGGCCAACGTGGATGATGCCCCCGGATTGACTCTGGGGATCTGCCGGGGCACACATGGCACTAGAAGCCCCGAAGGACCCCAAGCTCGGTAGGCTTGGCAGATGCTGAGGTCGACTTGCCACACGGAGAATAAAAATCTACAAAAAAAAAAAAAGATGCTTTTGAAAGGAATGTTACATATTAAACCTCCTATTAGAAGACCCACGCCTCCATGGGATCTCAATTTTATGATAGAAAAATTGACCCTTGAGCCTTTTGAGCCAGTAGCCACTTGCGAACTCTGTTTTCTTTCATGGAAAACCTTATTTCTAGTGGGTGTCACTTCTGCTTGACGTATTTCTGAGCTTCATGCCCTCATGCATAAGGAACCTTACTTGATTTTCCACAAAGACTGGGTGGTCCTTTGTACCAACCCTTCCTTCCTTCCTAAAGTAGTCTCCGAACATACTTTAAATCAGTCCTTGGAGCTTCCGGTCTACTATCCTGACTACTCCAATCAGGGTGAACATCTACTACATACTTTAGATGTCTATCGTATACTACGCTACTATACTAATTGGACAAAATCCATTAGAAAGATGTTTCAACTATTCGTCTCTTTTGCCCCGGGTTGTGATGGCCTCCCAGTTGCAACATGTACTCTTTCATCCTGGTTGGCACATTGTATTTCATTTTGTTACAAAAAATACAGCAAGCCTTTACCTGGACCTGTCCAAGCCCTCTCCACTAGAGCTATGGCCACCACTGTGGCTTGCTTTAAAGGAGCCTTCATTTCAGATATCTGCAATGCAGCTACCTGGTCCATGATCCATACATTCACAAGGCACTACAATCTGGATATTGCCTCATAACGTAGGACGGCCTTTGGCCATGCAGTCCTACAAGGTCTCCTATCATAACTGTCCTCCCACATGGGCATTACTGATTGGGATTCATCCCAAAAGTATTACCTACTGCAAGAGACCACTCCGTGGAAGACGGTACAGTTATGTAAAAACTTACTGTAACAGAAGATCTTTGAGGAGTGTCTCTTGCAGTAGGTTTGTTCCCGCCCTCCATCCCCCTGCTTCTCTAAGAGAGCAAGTTCTGGTCCATTGACTAGGGTTGGGACTCCTTTGGTACCTTGGCTTCCCCTCGGTCCTCACTTTGCAAGCTGAATCCGACATGGGAACTGAGGATATCAGGGACTGCCCACACTTATATAGGAAACAGGAAGCTGATGTCATGTGTTGGCGGTCCCTGGTGAAAAACTTCTATAAGAGCTGCCGTGCACCACGGCGACCTCTGCTGGATACCCAAAAGTATTACCTACTGTAAGAGACGCTCCTCAAAGATATAGTGTTGCAGTAAGTTTTTATGTAACTGTACTTTCTTGGAGTGGTATATGATGTTCATTCACACTGACCCACCCAACCTCCCCTAGCAAGTGGCACACTGGTCTTGCTTCCAGTGTGCAAGATCAGATGTCACGGACGGTGCTGAGGGAGTTATCACCTGGGTGGGTGGGAGGAGCCGGCTTAAAGATTTTCTGGCAGGAGATTTAAAGGGAAAGGATACTGATAGAAATGTGGATGCCATTGGGGCACCACATAGTGATGCGTGGGAGACACTGATAAGTATGCTGGGATTAGAGGTCAGAGTGATTGTAAAAGATTTATATATTAAGTTGTTCCAGACTGAGTGGTGTAAGTACAACTTCTAGGGACATGGATATGTTGTTCATCCACACTTATTGGCAGGTTCCTTGCCGCTTTAAATCTTGCCAGAAGGTCTTCAAGCTGGCTCCTCCCACCCACCCGGGTGGTAAAACTCTCGGCTCCGCCCCATGACGCCAGCTCTTCCTTACCGCTTGGAAGCTCAGGTTCCCTCCTTAACGCTCTGCGATTAAGACTGGTTCCTAATTCTTCGAGAGTTCGAAAATCGAAAAAGTTTTGCTAAAAAGACTTTGGTCTTCTTCTCCTCGCGGCTGCGATGGACAAATCGACTCTGGTTTCGGAGGTGCCCTTGCGGGCAGAAGATGTCTAGGACGGATCCGCACTCCACGTGCGTCTACTGCCTGGGCCTTGAGCACGACTCGCAGGCCTGCGACTTGTGCTCTTCCTTTTCGACCTACGTCCTTGAAGACCGTGCTGCCCGATCACAACTGGGGCGCCCCGAGAAAAGAATTCCACCGGTGAAATCTAAAGAGGCCCGGTTGGCGGTGTCCGCGGCGGCGGGCTCGGCGGATCAGCTAGAGCAGATGATCGCCCTCGAAGAGGAGGCGGCGCGGGCCGCTTCTACCTCGGCTGCGGCATTTGTCCCGCTCTCTCTCGGTGCCTCGTACTCTGCTTCTTTTAAGGAGCTTTGTCTGACCCTCTCGACGAAAGGTGAGGGTCCAACTTCTTTGGGACCTTTTTCCAGGTCCAAAAAGAGCAAAAGTAAGTCTCTCCGTCGACGCTTTTGGGAGCGGGAAAGATCCCCCTTCCCTTGTCGACAGTTGACTTCGGTCGACCCCTCAGCTTCGGCCACTGGCTTCACGGTGTCCCCGTCAGGTCATTTGACTGAGACTCCCGACGACACGGTCGAGATTTTTCTCGACCCGTTAGATGGGTTGTTGGCTGGAGAAGCTGAGAATCCCCTCTCCCCGGTTCCCCCGGTGAGAGTTGAGGATCCCGTCGGCTCGTCTGTGCCTCCGGTTCCGGAGCCTTCGGTGGGATCGTCCGAGCCGAGGGGAGTGCCGGGTTCCGACACTCTCCTCGGCCAGTCGAGACTCTCGGTCTCGGACATCCTCGCGTCCGACGATCCCGCCCGCCATAGGCGGCCTCGGCACTCATGGGAGCGGCGCCCGCCGCCTTCCTCGGACGAGGGAGGCTCGCGCAAGTTGCGCCAGAGGTACGAGAACTCATGGCAACAGTTCTTTTGATCGGGAATAAGCCGACCCAGTCGCCTTCCCGCCATTAAGTGGCTGTCACCGGAGTGGCCGAAACAACCCCTCGTTGTAGCCGAGGAGCCTGTTCCCAGGCCGGTTGTTCGGCCAATTCCAGCTGCCCCACCGATTCTGGTGGAACCTCCGCCTCCACAGCCATTAGTTGGGGCTCCGACCAAAAATTCTCGGTCGGCCTTGGGTTTGCCCCATAGGCTGTCAGTCACCCTCACTCCCGATAAACCTCGGCAGGTGGAGGGTGGCTCAGGCCAGAGGCAGCTCTTTGAGGACTCTTCAGAGTCCGATGATGGTTCCTCCCTCTTCTCCAAGCGCATGGACTTGGAGTCCTCGGGAGGCCAGTCAGTGGACGATAGCCCTTTGTCCTTCTTAGGGTTGCTTCGACTCATCTCGGAGTCCACCGGGATGAAGTTCGAACCAGTTTCCAAACGGGCCAGGTATCCCCTCACGGAGATTCTGGACCGAAGGGATTCGCCTACGGAGGCCTTTCCGGTGGCCGAAGCCATAGTGGGTCCGGCCTTGGAACTTTGGCAGCGTCCTGCTTCCTGCCCTGCGCCGTCGGGCCAGGATGGCCAGGAAGTATGCGGTCCCACCGGCTCCTGTCCTGCTGAACACCCTCGGCCGAGGGGTTGGTTACCGACAGCGTTTTCCGGCGTGCCGGGAACGCAAGGGATGTAGACAAACCTCCCGACAAGGAATCCAAGAAATTGGATTATGCCGGGCGAAAAGTCTACGCTGCATCCTCTCTCGGCCTTCGTCAGGCCAGTTCGGCTGTCCTCATGGCACATTTCTCCCACGCCTTGTTGGGCTCCCTGGATGAGGTTGTCCCTCATCTTCCTGCGGATCTGCAGAATACGGTCAATCAGGCGCAGGACCAGGGCAGGGCAGTGGCAAAGCAGCAGCTCCAGACTGCGCTAGACATCGGGGACTCATGTGCCAGGTCTGTGGCGGCCGCAGTGGCCATGCATCGTCGGGCTTGGCTGAGGATATCCACCTTTACCTCTGATACCCAGCACAAGTTGGCGGATGTTCCCTTTTTGGGGACTGACCTCTTCGGCCCTGGGGTGGAAGGTCACCTGCAGAGGATCAAGACGTCCAATGCTACCTTGGACTCGGTCTCTTCCGCTCAGAAGGACAAAGGCCGCAAGCCACAGCCTAAGCCCTTTTGTCCTTCTGCGCCTACGGCGCGCCCGGCCCAGCAACGTCAGGGCCAGCAGGCTCGACCTTGGTTTCCCAAGCCCATGCCGTCGGCTTCCTCCAATAGGAAGCAGGGAGGTAAAGGCCCAGGAGGTTCCTCGGCTGGTCCCTCCTCCAAGCCTGCCCAGTGACGGGCTGAGGGGTGTCGCCCCCATCCCTGTCACCTCACCCCTGGTTCCCCCCGTGGGGGGACGGCTCAGACACTTCCTTTCCGCCTGGTCCGCTGTTACCACGGGACAGGTGGGTACTGAGGTGGTGGGAAGAGGCCTACCTCTGAATTCGAGCAGGCCCCGCCTTCAGAGCCGCCGCACTGGGGCCCTAGGGTCCGCATCTCACTGGCGGCTCGTCGAGTCGACATCGCCTCCTCCTCCAAAAGGAGGTGATCACGGAGGTGGAGGACCCCTTCAGACCCGGGTTCGTGTCCAGGTATTTCCTGGTTCCAAACGGATGGGGGCTGGCGTCCCATTCCACCCACACGACCTGAACAAGTTCCAAGATCTCGAACATTCAGAATGGTCACTCTGGCACAGATAATACCATCTCTGAACACAGCATGTGGTTCTGCTCTCTGACCTCAGGACACGCTTCTTTCACGCCCTATCCGTCCGCCTTATCGGAGATTCTCCGCCGAGCGGAGGGATCCTCTTCAGTTCCGAGCCATGCCCTTCCGGCTTATCTCCAGCTCCCAGGGTCTTCACCAAATGCATGGCAGTGGTGACAGCATTCCTGCGGTGCCGAGGGGTCCGGGTGTACCCTTACCTGGACGATTGGCTGATAGCAGCCCCCTCCAGATGGGAGATGGAGCGGTCCAGAGATCTGGCCCTCCAGGTTTGCTCTCAGGTTGGCCTTCTCATCAACGAGGCCAAGTCGGAACTAGAACCGAAGCAGGTGATCCTGTTCATCGGGGCAGAGCTCAACTCTCGAGCCAGAGCACGACTCCGTGGACAGGGCCGAGTTCTACCTCCTTTGCCCAGTCATTTCTGGTTGGGCACTACGCCTGCCTGGGACTTCCTCGCCTCCTGGGTCTCATGGCGGCCTGTACCAGCGTGGTCCGTTGGGCTCACTGGCACATGCGCCCCCTTCAGTGGGGACTGGCCAGCCAGTGGTCACAACACTGCGATCCTTTGGACCAGCTAGTGATAGTGACCCAGGAGATGTGGAACGCTCTCCAGTGGTGGACCGTTCCATTCCATTTGCAGGAGGGTATCCTGTTTGTCCGCCCCAAGCCGACGGTCTCTCTATCAACCGATGCTCTCTGATGGGTTGGGGTGCCCATCTGGGGAACACAGTGCACGGCCTCTGGTCCCCACGGAGTCCCGCCACATCAACCTGCTGGAGCTCCGGAGCGGTCCGCCTAGCTCTCACCCGCTTTTGCCTGCTTCTCTGGGGTCAGTGGTCCGAGTCCAGACGGACAATACCACGACCATGTACTACCTAAACGCCAGGGCGGACGCGCCCCTCCTTCTATGCAAGGAAGCTCTCCGCATTTGGTCACTGTCACGCAGCCTGGAGGCGGATCTCCTAGCCATTCATGTGGCAGGAGCCTCCAACACCCTGGCCGATGCCCTGAGCCGGATAGGGGCTGCATCTCACGAGTGGTCTCTCCTGCCGGAGGTAGTACAAGATCTGTTCTCCCTCTGGGGCACACCTCTGGTGAACCTGTTTGCCTCCAAGGAGAACGCGAAGCTGAGGCTGTTTCATGCCCGCCCCCCTCAGCAGGGCTCGCTGCAGGGGGATGCCTTCTCGAGGCTGTGGACCCCGGGCCTCTTCTACGCCTTTCCACCATTTCCCTTGATTCACAAGGTGCTTCTCAAGGCAAGGAGGGACAAGGCGCAGGTGATTCTGATAGCCCCAGACTGGCCCCGCCAGTTCTGGTACCCAGATCTCCTCAGCCTCAGCTCCAGGCTCCCGAGGCAGCTTCCAGCTCGCCCGGACCTGCTCTGTCAATCAGGGGAAGGTGTTCCATCCGGACCTTCAATCCCTGCACCTGACGGCCTGGTTCTTGAGCGGCTAGAGTTCCAGGCCTTGGGTCTTTCCGACGAGGTCCTCAATGTTGTTGAGGCGTCCCGTAAGGAGTCGACCAGGAAATGCTATGCCTTCAAATGGAAGAGATTCTCCATTTGGTGTCAGGCAAGGGCTTGACCCTTCCTCCTGTTCTGTGGCAAGCATTTTGGACTATTTATGGTCCCTTTCTAGTCAAGGGCTTAGGTCGACGACCCTAAAGGTGCACCTGGCAGCCATCTCTGCCACTGGCGCGGGGCCGGGACAGTCAGTACAGATAAGGTGGTCGGCGCTTTTCAAAAGGCCTTGATCACATTTCCTCCGTGTGAGAACCTCCACCTCCGTGATTTACTGCTGGTACTGGCAGAGCCATGGGCAAGCTTATTCAACCAATGCACAGGTGCGAACCCTCTCACCTGTCGTGGAAGACCGCCTTCTTGGTGGCTATCACGCCAGCCAGAAGGATGGGAGAACTCCAGGCGCTCTGCATTGAGTCTCCTTACCTGGTCTTCCACAGGGACAAGGTTGTCTCGCCCCACCAAAATTCCTTCCGAAGGTGGTGTCGAGTTTCACCTTAACCAGGTGTTGACTTGCCGGGTGTTCTACCCCAATCACCGGAGGCCGAATACAGGCTTCACATTGACCTAGAAGGGCGCCCGCTTATTATAAGGGAGCGCACGGTTGAAATTGGGAGATGTTCGGCCAGCTGTTTGTCACCTACGCTGAAGCTGCACCTGGCAGACCTGCAGCCAAGCAGACGATACAGGTGGGTCACCTCCTGCATAGATCTCTGCTATAAGTTGACGGGCATGGAGCCTCCCAGAGGGATAAGAGCTCATTCTACCTGCCATACTGCTGCATCGGTGGCTGCTTCCAGGGACGTCCCTATCCAGGAAATCTGCAGGGCTGCTACCTGGAAGTCAGCACACACCTTTATTACCCATTACCACATCGACCTTGAGTCACGCCGGGATGCTGGTTTTGGGACCCGGTCTCCAGTCTTATTTCTTAAGTAGGGGTGTACTTTGGCTCCCTCCCTCCGGAGAACTGCTAGAGTTCGCCAATAAGTGTGGATGAACAACATATCCATGTCCCTAGAAATCAGGTTACTCACCTGTAACAGGAGTTCTAGGAATGGTATATGTTGTTCATCCTACATTCTCGACCTAGCCCGGCCGCACAACCCTGAGCTTCAGCGGCCAGATCTAGGCCATGGGGCGGAGCCGAGAGTTTTACCACCCGGTGGGTGGGAGGAGCCAGCTTGAAGACCTTCCGGCAAGATTTAAAGCGGCTAGGAACCTGCCAATAAGTGTGGATGAACAACATATACCATTACTAGAACTCCTGTTGCAGGTGAGTAACCTGTATTTTCAGTTGTGCTGCAGTGTTGGGAGTAATGTGCTTCCTGTTACTATACAAAAGCCCCCTCTTGCACAACAAGAGTGTGCTGTCCCACAACACTTGAAGGCAGAAATGCATTTGAACTTTCAATCTTCTTTGAGGATCTCTTTTCTTTATCTGTTTATTTAGTCCTGTTTTTCTGAACAACCTATTTATACCTACTGTCATAGTTTTAAATTACTTATATTTTGTACTGTTGTCTTTATGCCACTGCATCTGTCAAAGATTTAATTTCTTGGTATTTACCCCTTGTGTACAACACTCTATGCCTTTTATACCTGTATCTTGTACTATTGTCTTTATACCATTGTATTCTGTGCTACCTAGGACCTGCTTGTAAATGAGCCTGCTCAACGGAGCGTTTTCCTGGTAAAATAAATAAATACAAATAGAATGCAATTCATCAGGCTACACCTATGTAACTGTAAGTTGTCAGGCACTAGAACCACATGGAAACTTCTGTAAGCAGTTTGCTAGCGACCCCTGCCCTCCTCAGTTCTTTTCCCGGCGTTGACCATTTTCATCAGACTGTGCACAGTAATCATGCTGTTTCAGTCACCGATTTTCTTATTGTTTTCTGACCATAGTCAAGTAGTCTCATTAAGTGATTTTTTGATGGTGTGTATGTCAGCTAAGGAGATCTGGAAGCTGTTCTATCAGTGTGTGGTGAAAAAATATACTCCAAAGATTCACACTACATCTGGTTTGGTTTAATGCACTCCCAGCCACCATCACTAGCGCACCCAAGATTGCCCATTTCAAAGTCACCCTCCGCCACCACCTCCTCAATGTCCACTCCAGTAACTGCAACTAACCTGTGCTGTCATGCCCACAATGACCCAAACCTCTGACAAAGTCCATTATGGACTGCAACCTCTTACAACAATGTCTGGCCCATGAATTATGATGGACTATACTGTAACGGATGCTCACTCATGTTAATGTTTTTCTGCTATGCTTATGTAAATATCTGTATTCAAAACTGTATATAATGTCTGTAACCTATACATGACGGCTATTTCCTTTGTAAATTGTACCCTGTTTTTTTTTCTGTCCTCCATGTGACGAGGTACCTTTGCAAATGAGCCGTACAGCTGAAAGGTTGTAAATCCGATATTTCAAATAAATAAAATAAAAATCTGCATGCGCTGCCTCAGCCCGGACCATAACGTTCAGGCGTGTCCGATCTGTGAATGATTTAATACAGCCACCCGGTGATGCTGAAAAGACGCTCTAGAAAAGCACCTTCTTAAGCAACATGTAGCTGAAATGGAGAAGGAGCTCCAGCAAAAGAGCTCTGCTGCATCGCTGGTGCATTCCTCGGGATCCACATTCTCTAAATCTGTGAAAAAGACAGCCAGGTCACACAAACACAAGCACAGGGAGAGGGAGCAAGAGAGACACAAAACCTCTCTGGTCCATTCTCATTCGCCCCTCCACGTGGGTCTGACCACTTTAGTGCAGTCTCACCGCCCAGACCATCGACCTTACATTCAGATCTGAGCAGGCTACAGGCACCACCAGGCCTAGTACGGCTGGTGCATTGCTATCGACATCAGGGGCCTTGCCTCCCTTGCTAACCTCTTCCAGCCTTCCCGTTGATTACACGGGCACCAACACGCAGGCAGTACTATCATCCTTTACAGGCATTCTGAAATGCCTTCTGCATCTTCCTCCTGTACTAGGAGCTCCATTACCGGGGTACCTCAGCCAAACTGCCATGCTGACGCCTGCTAGGGCTATGCCTCAAGCGTTGATGGTCTCACTAGCGTGCTCCCTTCATCTCGTTGACCAGATGGACGATGACCTACAGTATAATCCTGACCTTATGGTGCAGAATAATGAGGAGGCTGAAGATTTTGTAGAAAGTCCCTGCGAGAGGACTAGTTCTATAGTTTCAGCATGCAGTGAGGACTCAGTGGTTTACACCCGTAGGTGCCCCAAGGACCCATCCTTCATAACCATGATGCAGCAACGTCAAGCTGCCATGGGATTTGACTTGGAGGAACAGGATACAACCAAGAAGAATGTAATAGACTTCTTGGAACTACCCGATTCCTCTCCCATTGTAATTCCACCTCTCCTCCCTGCCCCGAAAGATGCCACCTTTGCTGCCTGGTATAGGCCTAATGTGATTCCTGCCATACCCAGAAAGGCAGACAAGATGTGTATGTCCCCTTCAGGTAGGTCTTTCTTTGCAGGCCGGCCTGAAGCTGATTCTGTGGTTATAAATGCTGTCCACGACAGATGAAAGTCACCAAAACATCTTAGTTCTCTTCCTCCTGACAAGGAATCCTGAAGGTTGGACGTGATGGGTAAAAGAACCTATGCCTCAGCCCTTTTGGGCCTGAGAATTGCAAATTACCAGGCACATATGGTCAAATACCAAAACACACTCTGAAGGAAAGCTAAAACAGCTGCTCAAGCTCTTCCAGAGGGTGCATCAAAATAGGAGCTTCTTAAAGTTTTAACAGCTGGGGCTGACAGAAAAATGCCCACTACTTATAGCCTATGATACATCGGATGCTTCAGCTGTGGCAGCTGCATCAGCAATATGCCTCGGAAAGTTATTCCTGACTAAGGACTGTGGGCTTTGCAAACGACATCCAGCAGTCCATTCTCAATGTCCCTTTCAGGATATCAGTAGTTTGGTGCAAATGTTCAAGATATTCTCTCTAATTTAAAGGCCTCAGACAGAACCCCAAAATTGGTACACTCCCTCTGTCACATCCAGCCAAGGAGCAGATAGAGGGTGCCTTTTTCATCTGGCTGGTACTAGGCACCGTACCACTACCAGACAAACAAGGGTAAAGGAGCAGGAGCCTTTCCTACTCCTGCAGCCACTCCAGGTGCCCCACTCAAAAGCCACTAGAGGTGGTGGTGTGGCAGGAGCCGCAGCTGGTTCCACCTGACTCTTTTTACACTCCCCAGCCACAATTACCTTCAGGGTTGGTTGTTGGGGGCATTCCTTCCTCCACCTGGACCAGTGAAGGGAAGTGACCTCTGATGCCTGGGTTTTGAAAATAATAGCACAAGGCAAGGGTGTAGGCAGGCCTACTCACTTTACATTTTGCGTACATCTCCCAACCATAAACCATTTTGTTACCACTATCAGTATAGGCTCTTGAATGTGAATTTGTGTAGGCCACTTAGTGTCTGTATTTGTTTAAACTTCTGTTGTTTGGACATATATACGTGTAAAACCTGCAGCTAGTGCAGAATGCGGTGGCCAGGTTGTTGACCAGTTCATCGAGATTGTCATTACACCTGTGCTGCGTGCTCTGCACTGGCTACCAGTAAGATGGCTGATCACCTTCAAGGTCGGTTTGCTGACCTATAAAGCCCTGCTCGGCCAGAGGCCCGGCTACCTGCAAGACCTCCTTCGGCCCGCTCGGTTCACCCCCTCCCCTCAGCTGACACGGGTTTTCTGGAGGTTACCAGGGTTCATCTCAAGACATTGCGCACTCGTGCATTTTCCTTCTCTGCACCAACCCCGTGGAACTCCCTCTCTTGTCACACAAAAGAAACTCGGTCAGTTGAAGCCTTTAAATGGGAACTGAAAACTTTTTGTTTTCAGGTCTTTCCACCTAATGAGATTAGCTGACCTGCTAGCAATTCATTTGTATCATCTGTTCTATAATGTGTGCTTTTATTGCTTTTATGAATTATTTTATGTAAAGCGTCTTGAGTCACAATGATAGTGTGCTATATCAAAGTATGATGATAGCCTTTTTTTTTTTTTTTTTTTTTATTTCTTTTACTTTTCCTCGACTGGGGGGGTTGTGCCTTTGGTTTCTCCCCCCACTTCAGCCAACCGTCACGGCTGCTGCCCTAGTCGTGGATAGAGCTGAGACCTCACCGTCACTACCCCCTCTGGCCACATTGCAGCGGGTACTTACCTCACTACTGCGCACACCAGGAGGGTGGACTCAGGAGGGAGCTGACTTGTGCGCAACCATTACGGCACAGTCGGGGCAGCCTTCATGCTGCCGAGAAACTATTTTTTCCCTTGGTGGTGGTTCTCCCCTGCAGGGAGGGGTGTGCAGTGACGCCAGTGGGAGGAGCGTGCATGCGCCCGCACATGCTCTTCCTGGCATTTGCCTCCTCCCACCCCTATTTCTGCAACGTCAGTGGCACTGCCCTTCAGTCTCCAGTAGGGGCCAGCCGCGTGCCGACCACTGACCAGCGTGATTAGAGGTGGGTGCCGGGGGCGGCAGTATTCTGAGGGGTCGGGAGTACTAGTTGGAGGGCGTGCATTTTTTCCGACTTCCTAGGGCTGTGGTGGTGGCCTGGCAGAGCTCAGGCTTCCCCAGTAGAGGACAACGGCCTGTGCCCTGGTGCCTACCTCGGCGTTGGCCAGGACCTCGTCATTTACAGACTCTTTTGGATTTCTGCGTTTTGAAGATCTGTTTTGCCTTGTTGGATTCAGCAGGATGCTGGATTATTAGTTGGGGGGGGGGGCAGGAGTTTTAACTGGAGTGGAATTACTGTAACCTGCTTGATTTTTGTTTGATCGATTGTGGAGAGGCAGTGAGAGGGCCTCTTTTTCGGAGTTTTGCTTTATCAGTTTTTGGATGCAACTATGAGAGGGTTGCTTCCTTTGGACACATTCCCATGGTTAGGAGGTGGTGAGAGCCCTCCTTTCTGCTTTCCAAATCTTCTGAGAACTGTGGCATGGGGAGGCACTTTGGACATTAAGTTTATTAATTTTGTCTGAGCATGCTGGTATAAGACTATAACTTGGGCAGTTTTAGTTGTTATTGTCATCCAAGCCTGATCTTGTTTTGTATCTTTGTTGTATTTATTTGGGTTAAGGGGCTGTCGGGGATATTAGGTTAATTTCTTTACATTCTGTTATGATAGTAGTTTTGCTTCAAACAGCACGAAGTCTTGCTATATTATGACATATGCAGTGAGTCCCAACCTTCGAACTGCTCCGGAGGTGAAAGAGTTAACTTTCCATGCCAGGCATGGAACCTTGAGCGCGAGCTCGGTTGAAAACTCTGTGTGTTAATCAAACTCAAACTGTCAGATTCTTTACTCCGTCTCACTGAACAGTCGCTCCGGAGATTTCTCCTTCTGCTCGGTTCATTTTGTCAGTTAAAGTGTTATTTTATCGGTTTTTTGACCGAAATTAAACCGCAACCGGTTGGTTCAAGCTCTGTCTGTGGTATTGTAAGTAATAGATAGACTTACATTTATTTTATTCTGTGTGGACCTTGTAAACGTCTTTCGGTTCGGTTTGAACCGATCAGGTTGTTCTAAAACTTTACTAGTCCTTATTTAGAGTGCGGTTCCCGGTTCTTATCGGTTCTAAAAAAAAAAACTGCTTTCATTACGGTTTTTTCCATGACCCGTGACACGGTTGGGAACCGATAAGGGAGTCTTGCTTGGCGGATTGCCATAAACGGGCAAGTTGGTTAGGCTGGCACTATGTCTGAGAAACCCAAAAGAAAACCGGCCCACTGGGTTTCAGCACTGTGGTGTTTGTGGGGAAGCCTTTGCTAAGGCTGACCCACACACCACCTGTGTGTATTGTCTGGAGTTTGACCACCTCAATGCAGACTGCCAGATATGTAGTAATTTTCCTGCTGCCACCATTGAGAAGAGAGTTGGTAGGCTCAGGGAAAGGGAGGCCAAAAAGTCCGCTGACCTGGATGGCCAGCCCGGTTCGGTTCCAACCGAACCTGAGGGAGTGCCCTCTGACCAGGGCGATACTTCCTCGGGCAAAGAAGAGCCAGCTCTGAGGAGCCGGTTCCAACTAAAAGGACTAGAAAGTCAGTTAGTGTGCCAAAAGTTTTTTCTCCAACCGCTGAGGAAATAGCTAAAGCAATTCAAATTGTCCAGTCACTTTCCCCGGTTCCGACCGAACCGATGCCATCAGGGAAGAGCTCGGTTCTGCCGGTTCCACCGGTTCAAGATTATGATTTTGAGGATTTTTATGAACCGGAGGAGGGGGAAGAGGAGTATGAGGAGAGTGAATGTGGGTTTGAAAGTCTGGATGTGCCCATTGAACCGGACATCTCTCCAGACAGACCATCAGGGGTTTCTCCTCCTAGGCTATCTGAGTCCCCTTTTCATTTTATGTTTTATAAGAAAGTTGCTGAAACTCTCCATCTCCCTGTTGAGGAAGCTGTTGATGACCAAGAGGAGCCCGATTATGTAGAAATGATGGATATTCCAGAGTCTAGGAGACTGTCTATTCCTCTGCATAAATCTTTTAGGAAACAGACAGTAAAAATTCTAAAAACTCCTCACACTATACCTCCTGTTGATAAAAGGATGGACAAGAGGTATACATTATCAGGCTCTGATATGGAGTTCCCACACAGCAATGCAGCCATGTGGGGTAGTGCAGGCTGCAGCCTGTGACAAGGCAAATATTCCTCTAGCTTCACACCCCTGAAAAGGACTCCAGGAGGGTTGATGCCATGGCAAAAGAAACAGTACATGGCAGCATCCTTGGGACTCAGACAGGCAAATTATATGTTATGCTGCTAGATACCAGAAATCCAGATGGGATACTGTGCTGGCTCTAGCAAAACAGGTCCTACACCAGCTTGCCAGGGAGCTGGAACAGGTGGCTCGGATGGTATGCGGCATCTAAGGTGTAATTTCATGCTGCAGTAGACTCTAATGATGTGTCATCAAGGGTCATGGCTACATCTGTAGCACTTCGCAGAATGGCTTGGCTCAGATGTACTACCCTGTCACAGGATACCCAGTCTAAGGCCATGGATTTTCCTGTTGTGGGCAATTCTTTGTTTGGGGAGCAGACAGAGAATTACATGAAGAAAATTGATGAATATAGGACCACCTATAGGAGTGCACAGGCCAAGGAAAGGCAGGCCACTCCTCAAAGGCAGCATCCCAGGGGCAGGTCTTTTTATAGGCCTTTTTACCAAGTCCAGGCCCCCTCTTCTGCTTATGCCCAGAGGGGGTTCTTTAGAGGGAGAGGCAGACTGCAAGCCTGCTTCCACCCCCTCAGTCCAAAGCCCCTGCCAAGCAGGCACCCTGATGGGGTAGCCAGGGCTGATTCTCCTCTACCGGTAGGGGGCAGGCTGGCTTACTTTGTCCAGGACTGGAAGTCTCTAACATTAGACAAGTGGGTCCTGGAAGTAGTAAGCCAGGGACTGGTTCTCGGCTTCAAAAAATTTCCGAAGATGAGAGCTAGGTCCTTTCCACCTGCAAATCCATCAGAGGCACTTGCCCTAGAAACAGAAGTTTCTACCCTCCTGGCTCTCAGAGCTGTGGAAAGGGTTCCACCCCTACACCAGGGCAAAGGGTTGTACTCCAGGTACTTCCTTACCCCAAAAGACAGGAGAATGGCGCCCATCCTGGATCTCAGGTACCAAACAAGCACCTTTAAAACCAAAATTCAAAATGGTGACTCTGGGAGTTATTTTACCTTTCTAAGACCAGGGGACTGGCTAGCGTCCCTGGACCTCAAGGGATGCCTACTTCCATGTTCTTATCAGAAGCTCCCATCGAAAGTACCTCAGATTCAAACTGCCTTCAGGCCATTACCAGTTCAGAGCAATGCCCTTCGGCCTCACCTCTGCCCCGAGGGTATTCACAAAATGCCTGGCAGTAGCAGTTGCCCACTTAAGAAGGCAAAAGATTGCCATTTTTCCTTACCTGGACGACTGGCTCATAGTAGACCAGTCTCCAGAACAAGTCAGACTACACCTTCAGGTAACTCAGCAACTGCTCACATCTCTAGGTTTCCTTCTCAATCTTCCGAAGTCAGTTCTAGAGCCTGTCCAGCTTCTCACCTTCATAGGTGCAGAACTGAACACAAAGAGGCCAGAGCCTTCCTTCCTCTGGAAAGAGCAAGGACCTAGGTCTCTCTGGCCTCTCTTTCACCCTGCAGGTCTCTCGACCAGCAAGGCATTTTCTGCAGCTCCTGGGGCACATGGCTGCTTCTACAGCAGTTGTGCAGGGAGCAAGATTTCAGATGAGGGACATCCAGTTCCATTTGAGAGCCTTTTGGTCTCAAAGGAGAGACCCTCTGACCAAATTGATCCCAGTGACTCGAACCCTGATCCAAGCCCTTCAGTGGTGGCAGGACCAGAGCAATCTGAGACAGGGGGTCCCCTTCATCCCTCAGTCTCACTCCCTAATCCTTACTACAGATGCATCCCTCTTGGGGAGCTCACATGGCGATCTCACTACCAGGGATTGTGGTCCCTCGAATCTCTGCTCCACATCAATCTGTTGGAACTCGAGCAGTTTTCTAGCACTTCAAGTTTTTCCACCTCTGTTCAGAACAAAGTTGTACAGATCAGAACAGACAACACCACTACAATGTGGTACATCAACAAGCAAGGAGGCACTCGGTCTACGGCCTTGTGCACCAAAGCAATGAAATTGTGGTCTCTGGCGTATTCCCTGAACACCTCCCTTACGGCAGTTCACCTTCCAGGCAAGGACAATGTCCTGGCAGATGCTCTCAGCAGGATTTCCCAGGGCCATCACGAATGGTCACTGGATCCCCTAGTCTTGGAGGTAGTATTTGCCAGATGGAGCACCCCGCAGATGGATCTTTTTGCAGCCCCAGACAATCACCAACTTCCCCTTTTTTGCTGCAGGCCCCCAGTGTTGGGCTCAGTCCCTCTGGATGCCTTCCTTCTCAGTTGGGAAGGGAAGTTTCTTTATGCCTTCCCCCCCTTCTCTCTTCTGTTCAAGGTGCTAGTCAAAATCAGATCTCAACCTTGCAAGATGATCCTGATTGCACCAGATTGGGCCAGACAGCCCTGGTATCCACTCCTTTTGTCCTTAGCAGTCCACCTTCCTCTGTGTCTTCCCAGGAATCACAACCTGTTAACCTATGCTCAGGGGTGGGTTTGGTCCCCGAATCTCAAATCTCTCAATCTCAAGGCCTGGTTCTTGAAGAGTTAAAGTTTGCTGACCTACACCTCTCCCAAGGTGTATTGGATATTTTGAAGGCTTCTAGGAAGCCATCCACCAGGGCTACTTATAATTCCAAATGGAAGAGATTTTCCATTTGGTGCTCTGGCAAGCATATTTCCCCAGGATCTGCTGACTTACCCACAGTCCTGGATTATATGGTGCATTTGAATACTTTGGGGCTGAGGCCAGCTACCTTAAAAGTGCACCTGGCAGCCGTGTCTGCTTTCTTATCAGCAGGTAAACCCTCTTCTCTTTCGGCTCATCCTGTATTCTCGAAGTTTTCAAGGGGTTGCTTCACACCAACCCTCCATTCAGAGACCCTGCCCCTGCCCGGGATCTTAATATTTGCATTGCTCAGCTTATGCAACCCCCTTTTGAGCCCTTGTCTTCAGCAGAGCTTAAGTACTTGACTTGGAAAACTGTGTTTTTGGTAGCCATCACTTCTGCCAGGCGCATAAGTGAGTTGCAAGCATTGTCAGTGGAACCTGATTTTATCTCCTTTCATAGAGATAAGGTGGTCCTCAGGACTAACAAAGTTCTTGCCTACGGTGGTTTCAGACTTCCACCTTAATCAATCTATGTCTCTTCCTGTGTACTTCACTGACCATTCCTCCTCTGGCGAGAGGAGACTACACAGTTTAGATGTCAGAGCCCTTAGTTACTACATAGAACGTACCAAGGGTCACAGGTTCGACTCCCTCCAACTGTTCCTCACTTATGGTGAGGTTGGTAAAGGGAAACCTGCCACTAAAAGATCCATTGCCAGGTGGATTGTCTCTTGTATCCAATTTTGCTATGAAAAACTGGGTAAGGTTCCTCCCTCAGGCCTGAGGGCTCACTCTACCAGAGGTACAGCTGCGTCTCTGGTTGCTGCCAGGGACATCCCTATCCTAGAGATATGTCAAGCAGCTACCTGGAAAACAGTTCACACTTTTACCAAGCATTATTCCCTGGACATCCAGGCTAGGAGTGATGCTCGGTTTGGCACAGCTGTGCTTCAGAGCCTATTTTCAAACTAGGTTCTGTCCCTCCTCCATGGAGGTACTGCTGTGTAGTCTGCATATGTCATAATATAGCAAGACTTCATGTTGTTTGAAGAAAAAATTACTCACCTTAGTAATGTTGTTTCTTCTAATGGAGTCTTGCTATATTATGACCTCCCCCCTGCCTGCCCCTCTCAGAACCTCTACTTTTGGGATGTGGGTGGGCAGTGCAGTGTTGGCACTTAGTAGATGCCCACCTTATTTTTTCACCCCTCCTTTTTGGGGTGTTTGGGTGCATGTTTTTAATTTTTTGGATCCCCTGACTTGAGTCTTTGTTTTGGGACCAAGAAAAATGTGTTCTTATATTTAGTAGCCAGTTGGCTAGTGTAGGTTTACAGCTTCCACACAGAACCTTAGTGAGTTTTGCTCGTAAAGATCTGACAGTTTGAGTTTGATTAACAACAGACAAGAGTTTTCAACCGAGCTCGCGCTCAAGGTTCCATGCTTGGCATAGAAAGTTAACTCTTTCACCTCCGGAGCAGTTCGAAGGTTGGGACTCACTGCATATGTCATAATATAGCAAGACTCCATTAGAAGAAACAACATTACTAAGGTGAGTAATTTTTTCTTTGGGGAAGGGTTTATTTGTATTTATAGTATTTATGGGAATCTTTGTTGGACCCTTAGGGGTCTGAAGACGGGCCGTCTTTTGGACTTTTTGTAGATATAAAGGGGGGTATTGAGAGGGTGTATTTTATTTAATTTGGGGCTGGTCCAGGGAAGTTAAGGGTGTGGTTTTTGCTACAGGAGTTGTTTTTAAGAACTTCTCTGGGACTTATGCCCTTTTGAGCTCCCAGCTCTTCCAGCCGAGGTCTACAGGAGATGTAGGGCCTTGGGCTAGTCCGAGGAGTCCCTGGTAGGATCGAACTCTAGTGGCTTCAGGGGTGTCTGAGATTCAGGTGGTGAAACCTAGGAGGCACCCTGGAGCAAAATAGGAATTTGAAAGGGGGGTGCAATGTTTAATTCCCATACCCAAGGGCTGCACTTTAAGGGGTGGGCAGGTGACTGGGCCGGCTGCTACATCTCATCCTACTCAGGTTGTGTTATGCAATGCCAGGTCGATGGGGAACAAGACTGCCGTAATAGCGGATTTGATTTCCTCGGTTAACCTGGCTTGCATCACAGGGACCTGGTTGGACTAGAACGCCGCTGCCATATTGGAGGCAGTGGTGCCGGCCGGGTACTCTGTGCTGCACACCCCGAGGGAGGATCATAGGGGTGGGGGGGGTGGCCATTTGCTTTAAAGCTGCCCTGAACCTCACAGTGTTACTTGTTGGTCCAACGCGGTCCTTAGAGTGTGTGGCCGCCCGAGGAGGTGTGGGGGTGGGCTTCAGAATCCTCCTGCTCTATCGTCCCCCGGGTGTGAATGGGGACCTTTTGAGAGAACTTGAAGAGCTCATCACTAGTGTGATGTTGGAATCCCCCAGATGGTTGATTCTGGGGAGATTTCAGTGTCTGGGTCGACGACGAGTTCTCGAAGATTGGGAGTGATCTTCTTAGGAATATGGGGGATCTGGGCCTTACACAGATTGTGACAGCAGTGACGCACTTGGGTGGCCATACACTGGACTTGTTTTTTTTCTGCAGGTTTTGAAATTTCCAACTTCAGTATTGATCCAGTGGCTTGGTCGGGTCACAACACTGTGGGGTTTGGGTTTAGGGTCCCCACCCCAATTGGTTCTGCTCCTGTGGAGTTGATCTGGTACCGCTCATTAAGAGGAGTCTCCTCGATGGGACTGTTTGCAGTACTGAACCTATCGTGTATTGTGGCAGCATGTGTGATTGGGCTGGAGGAAGCAATGGCAGCCTATAGAAGCAAGACTGTGGCCTTCGACCAATCGCTCAAGGTCCGCCCCTTATCTACACTCCAAAGCCCTCCCTGGTTTGACGAGGATCCCGGAGGTTAAAGATTAAGGGGCGGAGGTTAGAGAGATGCTGGAGGAGATCTGTCTAGATGGAGGACAAATTGGTCCTGAAGTCGCATTATGTTGACTATGAGGCAGCAACCTCCAGGAAAAAGGCAAAATTTGTGTCTAGGGAGATTGCTGCGGCGGAGAATAGGCCGGCTCAGCTCTTCTGAACAGTAGACAGGCTGTTACATCTGATCTGTTTCCGTATTGGGGGAACAGGTTCGAGCACTGTGTGCGAGGAGCTGGTTCTGTTCTTCGCCGACAAGGTGTCATCCATCAGGGCCGAGGTCTCCTTGAGTGTCTCTCGAAAGGGATGCAGGTTTCAGCTTGAGTTGTGCCAAAACACTCCTCTTGCCTGGGATGAGTTTGAGCTTGTTGGGGTGGAGGAGGTCGTGGGGATTATCTCAAAGCTGCGACCTATACACAATGTGATCTAGACCCAGGTCCTACCCGCCTTCTGGTGGGGTGTTTGGACCTGACTGGACCTGTGGTTGCTGAGATTGTCCAGTGTTCCTTGAGGAGTGAGGTCTTTCCACTATCCTTGAGAGAGGCTGTGGTTAGGCCCCTTTTGAAGAAGCCCTCTTTGGACTCTGATAACCTCGGCAACTACAGACTGGTCTCTAACCTTCCATTTTTAGGAAAGGTTGTAGAACAAGTGGTGGCCGCACAGCTGGAGAGACATCTCACTTTTTCCTTTACCTGTGAGCCTTTCCAGTCTTGATTCCGGGTGGGGCATAGCACTGAGACAGCCTTGGTAAGGATACTGAATGATCTCCTGATGGCAAGGGACAGGAGAGCTCGTACAATCTTGGTTCTCCTGGACCTCTCAGCGGCACTTGACACCGTGGACCATGAGGTGCTACTTGACTGCTTGTGGTTCTGGTGTGGCTTGAACGGGTCTGTCATCAACTGGTTTAAATCATACCTCACAGACAGGGTGCAAAGGGAGAAAATGGCAATTTTCTCATCTAGCCTGATGCCCCTGAACTGTGGAGTGCCACAGGGATCGGTCTTGTCGCCTTCATTGTTCACGGTGTATATGCTGTCATTAGGGGACATTATCAGACGGTACGGTCTGGGGTTTCACTGCTATGCAGATGTTACCCAGCTGTACCTGTCCTGTGCACCCGATACTCAGGTGTCAGACTCAGTGTTTAACAACTGCCTCGAGGAAATCCAGTCATGGATCACTCAAAACTGGCTTAAACTCAATCCAGACAAGACTCGGGTACTGGTTGTGGATCCGGGTTGTCGTGGGGGGGGGGGGGGGCCCAGTCTAGTACTGGTGGGTGTTCTCCTTGTCCCCTCTAGACAGGGGAAGGATTTTGGCATGATCCTAGATGATGGTCTGACACTTGAGGCCTGGGTGTCAGCTGTGGTCGAAAGCAGATTTTATCATCTTAGGAACATTGCCCGAATCTGAGCCCTGATCCTTCCTGAGGACCTGCCCACACGAGTGCATATGTTTGTCACTACCAGGCTGGACTACTGTAATGCCCTATACCTTTGGTTATCTGGAAGCAATCTCCGCAGGCTGCATCTAGTGCAGAACACGGCGGCAAGACTATTGACCGGGACTAGAAGGTGTGAGCACATTGCCCCGGTCCTCCGTGGGGCTGCACTGGCTGCCAGTCAGGTGGAGGATTGTCGTCAAAATAGGGCTCCTTACCTGTAAGACCCTACATGGAATGGGTCCAGTCTGCCTGCAAGATTTCCTGGTTCCTCACCGCCTGGCACGGACCCTCCGTTCTGCCGAGGGGGGCCTCCTTAGGGTTCCCAAGGCAAGGCTGCGGAACTCTGGGGATAGGGTGTGTTTGGTTGCCCCACCTACCCTTTGAAACTCTTTACCAGAGTTTTTAAGGAGGGCCCCCTTGGTAGAAACCTTTTAAAAAGGATTGAAAAGTTACCTGTTCCAACAAGCATTTTTAGAATTTTGATATCTTTCTAACTATGGAATTATAATTTGTTTTTATATTAGAATTACTGTATGGATACATGTTTATTGTTATGGTTTTCTAACCCCAGTAATGCTCAGGATATTCATAACTTTATGCAGTAAGCCTGGACGGTTGGGCTGTCCGGAGAGATGGAACACATGCAAATGAGTAGAATTCTTTGCACGTGAGCATCTTTCAAATACTGCTTCTACCAACTGTGGTGTTCTAACCTCTTCAGATTTTTCTCTCTGCCTGAAAGCCTGGGCGCTCCGGAGTGGTCATCTTACTCTTTCGCGTGAAAAAAGATTCAAAACCTTAAAAAACTTAAGTATTCTCTATTTCTTTTATTGCCTCTACTAATTGTTAGTGTAACTCTTGTTTATTGCTTAAATTACATATTTTTTCTGGTTCTTCACGGTTCAGTATAACTGTGGGAGAACCGGGTTAGTTGTTTTAAAGCAGCAGTACTACAAAAAACAAAATTGTGCTTTTTTGACAGTTTATTCCCTGTGCCCTGCTAGTCATATACCTGGTGATCTTTCTCGACGGCATTGTACTATCGTAGAGTAATTTGCTCAGTTATTCTCTGCTTTTGTTTACATTTCTGCCACTAAGCATGTTGCACTGGAACCCCCTCTGCTGCCAGCTTCACATGTGAATGACTTGCAGGGACATCGGGAATGGTCAGCAGAGGGTCCCTCTGTTGTTGTCAAAAGACGTGATGTGACCTGTAGAAAAAGTGCAGCTGAAAATTAGTCAGACGCCATATTTGTTGTAGCGCTACAACACTTCAAATGAATTGCAAATATCTAAAAAAACTAAAGACGACTGGAAAAAAACATTTACAGGTATGGAAACTGGAACTTTGGCTGCATGCTTACAGCCGAAAAACAGAATTTTGATAGGTCACTTCCTGATTTCGTAGTACTGCTGCTTTAGGTTATCGGGGTTCTCTGATTAAAGAGCCTTGTTTTGGTCTATTATTAGTTTAGTTTTTTAGTCTATTGTATTATTTTTGAGACCGCTTTTTATCGGTTACAGAACTGCTGATCCAGTTCACCTGTCATCTCCTGGGTTCGGTTCCTCCAGTACCCATCGGTTCCGGAACCGACTGCGCAAAAAAAAAAAAAATGGTTTTAGCTTTTAAATAACCGCACTTTATTCTTTACTTAGCGGCTAGTGTGTTTTCTCGTTTTTAAACATTACCATGTCAGAGAAACCCAAAAAGAGAACTGGAGAACCCGGTTTCAAGAATTGTTTAAAATGTGGAGATGTATTTGCTAAAGCAGACAAACACACCTATGTCATGTGTGGCTTGTCTGGAATTTGAACATCTGGATCAGGATTGTGAAGTCTGTAAAACTTTCCCGGAAAAAAAAGTGGGAAAACGCCTTGAAAGGATGAAAAAACATTTTCCTAGGGGTCCCTCCGGCTCTGACCAGCTGACACCCCAATCTGCTGTGGCTGAACCCACAAGTTTGCTTACCGGGTGAAAAAGGGGCAAAAAGAGGGAAAGAACTGGCTGACTCCCCGGTTCCCTCAAAGAAACTCAAAAAAAAAAAACAAGCATGCAGAATCCTCCCCTGCTAAACCAGGGACTTCTGCGCAGATGCATGCAATGACCTCGGTTCAAGAGATAGCCCAGGCTTTTAAAATTATTCAGGCACTGCAAAACATTGTTCCCCAGCAGCCTGCCCCTATCCAGGGTCCCCAGGCCAGCAGTGGTGTGTTGCCCCCTTTACAGGAGGAGCAATATTATAGAGAGGAAGATGATCCTTTTCAGGATGATGAACCAATCCCTCCAGAGGTATCTCCTGTGCAAGATTTTGGTTCTCCTCCCAGGGTGTCAGAGGATTACTCCTCACATTTTACATTTGTAAGGAGAATTGCAGATGCTCTTGATATTGCTACCACAGAGCAGAGTGAGGATGAGGAGGGAATTGCATTTCTCTGTTTTAATCATTTTTAAACTGGAGTTTTTCAGTGTTCTCCTCCTGGAGTTTTATTTGATGTGGTTTTTGTCAAGAGTTATCCTCCCTTTGGAGTTTTTTTTTCTAAATTCTATGCTTTAATTAGGGGACACCCCTCTTTTTATAAAATATTACTTACATTAGTTCCTAATGTCTGACTTCCAGGCTTTTCACAACTCTGAAGAGGTTAGAACACCACAGTCGGTAGAGGCAGTATTTGAAAGATGCTCACATGCAAAGAATTCTACTCATTTGCATGTATTCCATCTCTTTGGGCAGTCCAACCCTCCAGGCGTACTGCATAAAGTTATGAATACCTGAGCATCACTGGGAAGAAATAAGATTACTATGGTAAGTAATTTTTTCTTGTTATGTGATGGCTTTTTCTGTAGCGCTCAGAGTCCCAGGAATTGCGCGCTTTATAAATAAAATTGTTTATCTAGCTTATATATCTAGTATTCTCTAGTATGTTCCTTCTAGGTCAGTCCTGCACAGAAAATTACCCCCTCGACTAGAATTAACGACAAAGCCTCCTCTTGGCTGCATTAACATACAGGGTGTGAAAGCCTATGGTAAGTGTCTCCCCCCCCCGACTTTATATGAAATAATGACAGCGCCTCCCCCTGGCTGCTTTACCTCCTGCTAAATTAGTTTCTTAAACCCACAGCACTCACCATGTACCTTGGGCTGTACTAGCTGCAGTATGCTGTACCTCTATATGAGATAGCTTACAATTGTAAATAGACCAATTGCTGTTATTTCTTGTATTTTTTGTCTCTGTGCTTGTGCACTCATACTCTGTAACTACCTTTCTGTGTTGTCCGCCTGTCAAGACGTGGAACCTTTGAAAAAGAGCATTTTGCTCAAAAGTTATGCCCAAATGGTGAAATAAATAAAATCTGTCTATCTATCTTAGCAGAGCAGGCCACAGTTCAAGATGCATGAATGGGAACTGCTAACCTCCATTGTAGATAACCTCTTCACAAGATAGGGTCATCCAGAGTTGGACCTTTTTGTGTCCCCACATGACACAAAACTGCCATGTTTTTTGCTCACTCCAAGGCCTGGAGTGTCTTGGTGAGATGCATACAATGCATTGTCCCTCTCTTGGAAAGGGAGGTTTCTGTATGAATATGCTTTCCCTCCCATTCTATTAATACAGAGAGTGTTACTGAAACTGAAGGTGGAGGGTGTAACCCTCATCCTCTTTGCACCCCATGGCCTTGGCAAATATGGTATCTGCTGCTCCAACAATTAGCAGTGGAGCTTCTAATATCTCTGCCTCTGTGCAGGGTCCTGTTGTCACAGGACAAGGGGTCTCTGGTCCATCTGAACCTGCAGTCCCCTGCATCTGCATGCCTGGCTCCTGAAGACATAGCTATTGCACGGCTTGCTGTCTCATCTAAAGTTGCCGATGTGTTGGTTGTGACCAGAAAGCCTTTCACTAGACATACCTATTCTTTGAAGTGTGTTTCACTTAGTGAGCCACTTCCAAACATCTGGACCTATTCACCTGCTGGGTAAATGCAGTGCTGGAATACTTGCTGCCACTGTCTGATGGGCATGCAGTCTTCCAGCTGGAGGTCTCTCATACATTTTTGAAAGGTATTCTGATATAAAACCTCCCATTTGTAATCCGGTCCCACCTTGAGATGTGAGTTGTGTTCTTGAAAAACTTACTTTAGCTCCTTTTACGCCAGCCTCAAGTTGTGGCTTATGCTTTCTATCATGGAAAGCATTATTTTTAGTTTGTCACTTCTGCGCGAAGGATTTCAGAGCTGCAGGCTCTTATATGTGAGCCTCCTTATTTGATTTTCTACAAAGTCTGTGTACTAATCTTAAATTTTTGACAAAGGTGGTGTCCAAGTTTACATTAAAGCAAACCATCTGCCTTCCTGTTTATTTTCCTGAGCATGCCAGTCAGGGTGTGGTTTTGCTCCATATGTTGGGCGTACATAGAATACTAAAATTCTGTGTGACCTGCACCAAGGACTGCAGAACGTCCTCTCAGCTTTTTGTTTCGTTCACCCTGTGGGAAAGGGGCGTGCTTCTGTGTCGAAACAGTGCTTGTGCAAATAACTGGCACGTTGTATTACATTCTGTTATATGAAGTACGTCTAGCGCAGTTCGTGGTCACTCCTCTAGGGGAATGGCCATTTTGGTTGCCTGTTTCAGAAACATTTCTGCAGCTAACATCTGTGCTGCAGACACATGAAGCACTGTCCACATTTTTAGCTAAGTATGACAGTCTGGACATTGTTTCTCACAGAGGAGCAGGCTTTGGCCTTGCTGATCTACTGGGCCTGCTGTCCTGAACCAGACTGCTCCAAACCTCCCAGTTAGTTATGGGACTGCTTGGGACTTGTTCCAGAGGTGTGGCCTAATTGAAGAGAGATCTTCGAAGAAGATAGACTTTACATACTTACTGTAACAGTAGATATTTGAGAGACTCTTTATGCCATGCCAACTCTCCCTCCTTCCCCCTTTTCTAATTTGTAGGGTATATTGCATCCGATTTCTGCCTTGGGAATTTCCATGGCTGTTATATCCAACGCCTTTGCTTGCCTACTGTGGGAGGTGCTGGTATGATCTCCTGGATCCCCAAGAAGAGAGGTCCTTTGAGCACATTTTTCAGCGGGGAAGTGAGGGGACACGAGGCCGCCCACATTTATGTCGACACTGATGCATGATATTGTCATGGGTGGCCCCTGGCTAGCAAAAGTTTCCATGTGGTCCTAGTGTTGATGCGAGTATAGTTCCAAAGGTGTGGCCTAATGGAAGCGATTCTCTCGAAGATCATGTGTTACGTTAAGTACGTAACTGTTACTGATACCTAGAGCCAGGGTTCTTCTGAGAATCGAATCAGAACTATTCAATTTTTGCCAGATTTGAACTGAACTAGAACCCTAAAAATTAAAAACAGACGAAACCGAACCTGAACCCAGACCACATGAGATGAGGAGAACCCACATGGAGGTAGTAGTCTATCCATGGTATTCTGCACTTTTCCAGCTGTGTGAAGTATTGCCTACAGATTGTGAAATGATTTCTTTATTGAAGTCAGTAATGACTGTTAATATCAAAGCAAAATCTAATGATGATGAGCCACAAGAAAAAGGCAAACAAACTGATGTCAAGGACATGCTGTCCAGTCTAGGTGGTCCTTCTTCAACAGCAACCAGATCATTGTCATCCAGTGAACTAAAAACATATTTAGAACATGACAGTTATACTGACAACTGCCTTGAATTCTGGAATAAGACGGGAATACACCTGCTCCCAAAACTAGCAAAGCTTGCACAGAAGTACCCGTGCTTGCCAGTTAGCAGCAGTAGCAGTGACAGAGTGTTCTCATTCTACAAGCAAGTTCTAGATGACCGAAGATCTCACCTATCAGTTAACATGCTTGTTCTGTATTTGCTAAATTCTTTAACATTTATACTTTACAATTGAACTTGTACTTGCCTGTTTGTTAGTTTTTTACTCAAAGTGATGTTGATTTGAATAAAGTTAACAATGTGAAATCAGTTTCTTGTCTCCATGTGTTGTGTGTGTGTGTATATGTATATGTGTATATATATGCTGTGTGTGTATATGTGTATGTGTGTGTGTATATATATATATATGTGTGTGTGTGTGTGTGTGTGTGTGTGTATATATATATGTGTGTGTGTGTGTGTATATATATATATATGTGTGTGTGTGTGTGTGTATATATATATATATATATATATATATATATATAGTAAATTTAGTAACACTGAACTTGAACCAGAACCGAACTAGAAAATAAACCAAAAGCCTAGAACCGAACTGAATCAGAACCCAAACATGTAATTTTTAAGCAGAACCGAACTAGAACTCCAATAATCTGGAGAACCCTGGCTCTACTGATACCCTCCTTGTCCTCTGCCTGCCTTCACCCATCTCGTGTCCTGCTCTAGGGGAGCTTCCTCCCTGAGTCCTCCCTCCTTGTTGCTTCCTTATCTTGGGGTATTTTTGCTCACTTTGATATTACAGCCTGCCAGCTTAAATGCTTATCCAAATAGCACTTAAGCCCTCAAGTAAGTACTGGTTCCTTCTGGAAGGATTGTGGCCATCTCCCCTGTGGAGGTCAATTTCCTCACATGCTGGTCCCTGTTCCCTAATGTAGCTGAAACCATTCTCCATGCACCATGCCTTCAACCAGTTGTTAAAAGCCATGGTGCAGAGTGTCCTTTCCTCAGCTGTACACGCAGCATATCGGGAAACGCCACCTTACTTGCTAGCCGTTTCAGGCCCCTTCCCAGCTCCCTGAAATTACCCAGCACTGCCCCTTGCCAGATGGATTTGCCCCAGGTGAACAATGACATCTAGCTCCCTCCCATCTCCTGCAGCCCTAGTGATCCTCTGGATCTGCTCTCCACCGCTCCAAGCCAAGGCACCAGGGAGGCGATTCACCTTCCTCACACCACTCCCTAGTCTGTCTCCCTAACGGTGGAGTTCCCCACCAGCAGCAGCTTTCTTCTTAGTTTGGGACATCTTCCTCCCTCCCCTTTTGAGGACCCCCACTTCCTTCTTTTTCACTGTTCTGAGTGTCTCTCCCAGTTGCCCTGTCTCACAACTATGATGAAGAAATTGTGCAGTGATACTGGCTTAGGAGTGTGTTCCCTTCCCTTCCTGCCATCCCCACCCTTCCAGCGCCCACTAAGGTCCAACCGCTCTGTCTCTGCCTAGGCATCCTCTGGGGGAGCATTGACAGTCTTGGTGGCCCCTGAGTGGGGCAGAAGGCTCTTGCCAGCCTCTGCCGTCAGCCCAAAGAGGTGCATGCAAATGGGGCAGCACCTCGGTCTCCAGAATGTGTCCTGAAAGGCTGAGGCTCCACACTCGTTGTACCACATCACTCCCTTGCTCTTTCCTTTCTTAACATTTTTGTCTGGTCTGTGTTTTGTCTGTTGACACTTAAGTACCTTCCTGCCTCATTTCTTTGTCTTCCTGTCTGTTCCTTTACCTGTTTGAAATGTATTTGTTTACCCTACCCTAGATAGGTTATCTCCTACCTTCCCTTTTCAATCCTTCAAGTATTTGCTACCTTCATGATGTCTACTACTTTCTGCCACTTAGTTGTTATCCCACAACCTGTACCTACTTAACCTTAAGCTCAGTTTAACTGTGCATTTCTGTAACTTGTTAAATTTAAATGTGAAGACCTCTCGACACAGTGCTTCCTCAAAACTGAGCCAGTTGTATGATGAAGTAGTTAACCTGTCTAAATATCTTAATTTATTTCTTCTATTTCTCAGGTGGAAATGGCGCCAGCGGATCCGGATCTATCTTGAGGGAACAGGAATCAACCCATTGCCAGTGGATTTGCATGAGGAGCAACTGAGTCTGGAGCAGCATAGCAAGGCCCATCGTATTCATATGATTGACAAGTGTAAGCAAATTAAGTTAGGAACAGAAGGTAAAAATTGAATAACTGGCCAAGGACGGGAGATGTGGTCTATGTAATTTTCTTCAGTACTGTTAGTGAAGTAACAGACTGTGGAAGGATGGTTTCTTTCTCATAAATGTGGAACTCCTTAATAGTGTATGAATGGTTACTTTTCTCATAGGGTGAGGTGTTGCACTCCTTCGCACCAGTTCATTCCCGCTTTGTTACCTCTCGCCGGAGTGCCCACTGGTTTACAACTGAGCATCAGTGATTGAAGGTACAAGGTAGGTGTTTAGAGTGTAGGTGGAAGAAATGTAGGGTGCATGGTGGAGGACCATTATGTGTGCTACCAGGAGGCAGTTCACTGTGAGAAGAGGAACTTCTTCTTGGGTTTTACTGCAGCCAGTAGGAACAGGACAGCTGCAGTCTTAACATGTTGTGGACAGTCTAGTGTATCCACACTGTCTGCTTTGCAAGGGAGACTGCACTTGCTGAGAAAATCAGATAGTTAAACCTGCTTAAGGCCAGGGTTGCCAGTAACCAGCACAAGGTTTCCTCCACGGCCACAGTTATCAGCTGCAGTAATGCAGACATAAGGGTGCAGTGGACCTTTAGTCCTTGGATTGTTTCCACCAGCTGGATGAGAGATTGCTCAAGTAGTCTGCATTACACCACTTCTTAAATGGACTCAACCCCAGCATAACTTTTCAAAATTGAGGTGGGGGCTTGGGTTTCAGTGTTCACAGGAATCGCTGGAGCTTCTTTGCTGGACGGCTGTCTTCTTGCCACTTAGAAAGATGCAGTGGTCTGGCCTTTGCTAAAGAAGCCATCACTGGATCCTGATGATCATGTGATTTATGGACCTGTTTCTGGCCTGATGTTCCTAGCTAAGATTGTGGAAAAGATTGTTGCAGAAATGAACAATGTCTTGGAGCCATTTCAGTCTATCTTTTGTTGGAGACAGCACCTGTCAGGTTTTGCAATGATCTCTACCTGGCGAGGGATCAAGTTTAGGTTCCCATACTTATTCTCAACCTGTCATCAGCATTTGATGTTATACCGTTAAAATGACAACTGAGATTGAGCGACTTGGATTTGAGCGACTCAATCTCCGCGCCTGTAAGGTCAGCGACCCTGAAAGGGTCACAACCGGGAAGGGCAAGGCAAAGGGAAGAGCAACAGGATACCGGAAGAGGATGGAAGGTATGTGAGGGTTGGCGAGGTGGGAAGCCACCGAGTTGGTTGTGTGGCGCGATAGTTAGGGTGGCTGGCTGGCTCTGGTGGGAGAGGGTGCAGGGTTTGGGGCTGGAGAGGAGCACAATATTTTGTGCTTTACTGTGCTGGTGCCCCCCCCCCCCGTTCTCCCCCTTCCCCCTCTCCCCCGGAGTTTATTTTCAGTAAGGTAGTGTGGGGCAAAGCCCACATAAATAAGAGAGGGGAGTTTCCTCACTGCGAATACTGCGAATGTACACTCGTCCTAATGGGCGATCGCCGTTATCACATAGAACCTCATTTGATACTGTTGATCATAAGGGGTGGGTTGATAGACTGGAGGGATCTGAGCATTCTTGAGCTTATTTTATAGGTCTCATGCTCTGACGTCATTGAATCATGTGGTAATGACACTTATATTGAAAGTGTGCAGTTGCCATAGAGACCTTGCTCTAATATCCCCTACATCAAAACCAAAATAAAATAAAGTGAAAAAACAATGAGTCCTTTTGTACTGTGACAGTGCAGAAGATAACACAATTATATACAATTAAAAATAAAAAATCAGCTCAGTTGGCTACACATCAAAACATCTGGTAGTCCACAGCAAATAATCTTTTAAATGTATTTGTGTGTACCACGTAAAGTATGGAAGCACATTAGTGCCAGTTACTTCTGAAAAGATATAGAATGGCACAGTAAAACCTCCAAATTAGTTACTAGTCACTGTTTGGGGGGGGGGGGGAGAGAGCAGTGTGTAGAATGCAGACACTTATGTTATGGTAGTCAGAGCTCATACTGGTAGTCACCCCTACCTTTAACAAGATCTAGCCAGAGCCGATACGGCTGTGACGAGCTGCCAGATGACCAAAATTACACGTGTGCATAGAAATTATTGAACGTCCGGGTGTAACTTGACCATTTTCTGGAGTTGCTGCACCAAATTTTCAACATGGCCTTTTTGGGACCCCTCCTCATGAAGCGTGCCAGTGTTATTTTGTTCACTTGTCCTGAAAGGTGATTTCGCAGAGCGACCGCACCATTCTGTGCCACAGGTGCGAAAACACGTTTCAGGCAGGATGTGAAAAATGACAGCTGCACTGTTAAAAAGGTGTGCAAACATGGCAATGTTGAAAATCTGGAGTGAAAATATAAAAAATTGGTGAAGTTAGGAGCGTGCGTACAAACTGCGCACCACATGCTTATAATGCAGTCATTTTTTGGAATTTTTTCACCAGATTTGCAGCATGGGATTTTTGGGACCCCACCTCATGAACAGTGGCATTGGTGTTTCGTTAATCTGTCCCGAAAGGTGATTCCACGCAGTAACCACAAAATCACCTTTTAGGACCAAGTAATGAAATGACAATGACACTGGTCACAAGATAGGATCCCAGGAACCCCATGTTGAAAATTTGGAGCCAGAATTTCCAAAAATGGCTGATTTAGCAACATAAGTTGAAAACCCTGTTAAATGCCATTATAGCACGCTTACCTTTTATTCTTCAGTTTGCGGTTCGGCTTTGAAGAGTGCAGACGTGTCCTGGTCCATAGAAGATGAAAGCGCCAACCTCAGAGGTAAGTATGGGGTAAAGGGGGTTGCCGAGGTGGGTGCTTGCGTGAGGGGGATGGGGGAGGGGGGTACTGGGCGATGACGTAGGTGCCGCTTTTTTTACATATAAAAAGCACGTCATGGGAAGGTTTTTCTTTTATTTACAGGAAAGAGAAAAAAAACACATACATTTGGGCACACTGGGGTGTTCTCCCAGTGTACCATATAAGTTGGTGGGTGGGTACATGATGCCAACATGGGTGTTGGGCACCCTGATGTTGGCACGGGGCTAGTAAATACATTTGGGCACACTGGGTTGGGCTTCCAGTGTGCCACATGACTTGGGGGGTGCTACATAATTCCAACATGGTGATTAGGGACCCCAATGTCAGTGCGGGGAGGAAAGCAGCAGTGGAGGGTTTTCTTTCCTGTCGTTGCAGCGGCGATATGACTGCGCATGCACAGCACTCGTGCATGCGTAGTTGTGGTGAATGGCATTTTGCCATTCACAGCATGGCACTGGCGGACCTATGCATTCATGCGAGTCACGCATGCGTTGTTCTTGCCCCGAAATGCGGCCGATCATGGCGGAGTGGTTCAAGCTTCGTTGGACTTTCGGTAGGATACTTCCAAAAGTCCCAATGGAAGGTTCCACGATTGGCCGTCTTTGTAAGCTGCATTCGATCCCAGAGTGGCTGTAGGCTCTGCCCACAGCCGTATAAAAGGCGTGACCTGCCAACATAGGGGATCTACTAAACTCATAGAACTGCTCACTGTTCAAAGTACTGCTGTAAGAGAGTCACAGAAGAGAAAACAGAGAAAATAAAACATCATTAAAAGCCAGACACTCTTGTGTATCAATACCAAAAACATATTTTCTTATTGGAATGGTTTCAAATCCCAATCCTCATTAATCCCTTGTGGTTTCGGGCTACTTAGGGAAAAATCCAAAATGTTTCCCTCTGCAATCATTTTTTGAGCCTGTCACCTCTTTTGTCTCTTTTGATAAATTCAGGTCCAGTGAACTTCATGACTTTGGTGTTTGAGTGGAATTCATAAAAGTCTGTCACAGTTACCATTCCTAATGCTTCTGACATGTTCTAGAATTCTTTTCTCAGTGGTCTCATTGTCCTTCTTATATAGGTTTTATTGCAGTCACACCAAAGTTATGTACACCACAAAACTTGTGATGTGTGAGGTGAATTCCCTGTTCTAGGGACGTGGATATGATGTTCTTTCCACACTTCCTGGCAGTTGCCATTCCCTTTAAGACTCTGCCGGAACGTCTTTATGCTGGCTCCTCCCACCCACCCAGGTGGTAACTCCCTCGGCTCCGCCCCGTGACACCAGATCTTCCTTTCCGTTAGAGGATGCAGGTTCCCTCCTTATTGCTCTCGCGCCGAGTTGGCCTTTTGCTAATGAATCTTTGTATTTCCTTCCAAAGTGAATAAAAAACATTGTCTTTAGGCTTGTTCTTTCGCACTGCGATGGATGACGATAAGTCCACTCCGGGGTTCCGGCGATGCCTCTGCTGGCAGAAGATGTCCTGAACAGATTTGCACACTGCGTGTGTGTACTGCCTAGGCCACGAGCACGATCCCCAGACGTGCGACATTTGTCAGACTTTTCACCTCTCCGTTCTTGAGGACCGTGGAGCCTGCCTTACTTTAGGCTGTCCGAGTGAACGGAACCTGCCAGTCAAATCGAAGAATGCCCGTCGGGTGTTCTCCACAGCTGTGGGATCCGCTGAACAGTTAGCGGCTTTTTCTAGGAGACTGCGGCTCAGTCCTCCTCGGCTTTGACCTTTTTGCTGCTATCTTTGGGTGCCTTCTTCTCAGGGTGTTCAAGGACTTGCACCAGGCTCTCCCGACTCATGCTCAGGGCCCCTCGTCGGCACACAGGTCCAAGTCTAAAAAAGAGACAAAAAAAGGTCTTGCCGTCGAAAGTGGGATCAGGAACTCTCTCAATCCAGGACTTCCGATTCTCGCGCTTCTCCAGATCCGACTTCAGTCAGATCTTTGGCCCAGGCCACCGACTGTATGGTAACCCCATAGGACCACTTGGCCAAGATGCAGGTTGATCTTTTGGTCGAGATTTTTCTTGAGCCGGTCGACCAGTTGTCAACCAAGGAGGCCAACTCTTCCTTGTCCAGTTCTCCGTTCCTGACCCAGACCTTGGGAGGGATGTATCAGTCCACTGATTAGCCACCTCTTGTCATCAGCCAGGAACCGGAGGTGCCTCAGCACTCACTGATATCCTCTGTGGGCCCCCGCTGGTCGAAGTCGCTTTCCAGTCTTATTCCCAGGGATCGAGCAGCTCTCGCCGACGGTGTTCTGGCTCTGGTGAGAAAAGGCTTCGGCGCAAGTTGCGTCGATGCTGTGAGGATCTCATGTGGCAATAGATGGTGTTTTCCGGTATGAAGCTTATGCTGGCTCCTACCCCGGACATCACCTGGCTTTTGCCGCAGAGGCAGACACATTCTCCACCTAAGTAGCTGACCAGACGTGTCCCGGCTCTGCCTACTTTGGTGTCTCCACCAATTCCTGTGGAGCCACTGCCTAAGCAGCCGAAATCTGGCGCTCTGACCAAGGAGTCTCTGCTGGCTTAGAGTGTTCCCCATCAGCTGTCGGTCACCGTCACCCCTGGCCGTTCCTGGAGGGTCAGCAGGGATTTGGTGGTCGACCCCTCTTCGACAGCCCCTCTGAGTCTGAGGGTTCCTCCTTACACTCCTGTCCGATGGACATGGAGTTGGTTGGGGGTCTCTCGACAGATGAAGGCCTTGCCTCCTCTGCCTGATCTCTGACTCCATGGGTCTTAAGATGGAGCCTGTTCAGAAAAGGGCCCGATAACCTCTTACCAAGATTTTGGACCTGGGGTGACTCCCCTTGGGAAGCCTTCCCGGTCGCAGAGGTCATTCTTGGCCCTGTCTTGGAGCTTTGGCAGCAACCCGGCTTCTGCCCAGCGCCATTGGCTCGGATGGCCTGTAAATATGAGGTCCCTACTGGCTCCATTTCAGGATTCATAGAACATCCCCTCGGCCTAGGACTTGGTGGTGATTCTGTGTTCCAGCACTCTGGCAATGTGGGGGACATCGACAAACCACCTGATAAGGAGTCCAAGAAGTTGGGCCATGTGGCAAAAAAGGTCTACACTGCCTCTTAGCTTGGCCTTTGCCAGGTGAGCTTGACCTTTCTGATGACCCACTTCTCCCATGCCCTGTTGGGCACTCTGGATGAGGTGCTTCCTCATCTTACAGCGGACCTCTAGACCACGGTCAAACAGGTTCGGGACCAGGGTCAGGCTGTGGTTAAGCAACAGCTCCAGACAGCCATGGACATTGGGGACTCCTTTGCCTGCTCTTTGGTGGCTGCAGAGGCCATGTGCCCCTGGGCTTGGCTGCCGATCTCTGCCCTCATGGCAGATACCCAGCACAAGCTGGTGGATATGCCCTTCCTGGGCACCGACCTGTTCGGTTCTGGGGTTGAGGGCCATCTCACCCACATTGTAAAGTCCAGTACCACCTTGACTGTGTGACATCCACCCAGAGGGACCCCCAAGGGCTCCAAACAGAAGAAGAATCTCTTTTGGTCCACCTCCACTCCTGCAGCCAAACCAGACCAGCCTCAAGCTGGGCAGCAAGCTCGGGGCTGGCGATGTCTGCCAAAGTCAGTGGCTTTGGTTATCCTCAAGCTTGGAGGACAAGGCCCCAGTGGTTCCTCAGCAGGGTCCTCCTCTGCCTCCAAGCCTGCCCTGTGACGGGATGGGGTGCCTCCCTCATGCCTGTCATGCCACCCCTGGGTCCTCCCGTGGGGGGCTGGTTCCACCACTTCCTTTTTGCTTGGTCTGCTGTCACTTCCCCAGGAGTCCTGATGCCATGGACAGGTGGGTTCTCAAGGTGGTCTGTCAGGGTCTGCCTCTGGAGTTCGAGCAGTACCCTCCTTTCTGAGCTTTCGCCCCACAGGAGGACTTTATATCCGCAGACATCCTGTTGGCCCCTTGGGATGTCATTACCCAGCTGCTCTACAAGGAGGTCATGGTTCCTGTCGTGGATCCTCCGGAACACTCAGTCTTTGTATCCAGGTACTCCCTGGTGCCAAAACGGACGGGGGGCTGGCACCCCATTCTAGATCTGCACGACCTGGACAAGCTCCTCAAGTCACGTACCTTCAGGATGGTCACTCTGTCTCAGATCATACCATCTCTAGAGCAAAACATGTGGTTCTGCTCCCTGGATCTTCAGGACATGTTCTTTCATGTCTCGATCCATTTGTCTCACAGCAGGTTCCTTTGCTTCTGAGCAGAGGGAACCCTCTACGAGTTCCAGGCCATGCCATTCGGCCTGTTCTCGGCTCCCAGGGTCTTCACCAAGTGCATTACTGTGGTGGCAGCTTACCTGAGGCACTGAGGGATCCAGGTTTACCCCTACCTGGACGACCAGCTGATCACTGGTCCCTCCAGGCAGGAGGTGGAGCAGTCCAGGGACCTGCTCCTCCAGACCTGCGGCTCTCTTGGCCTCCTGGTCAACGAGGCCAGGTTGGAACTTGTACACTCCCAGGTGATCAGCTTCATCAGCACAAAGATCGACTCTTGCAGAGTCAGAGCTTGGCTCCCTGCGGACAAGGTGGAGGTTTTCTCCTCCTTTGCCTGATCATTTCTGGTTGGGCAATTGTGCCCTGCCGGGGACTTACTGCACCTACTGGTCACATCACGGCCTGCACCAGCATGGTCCAGTGGGCCCGCTGGAGAATACGCTTTCTGCAGTGGGAACTGGCCAGCCAGTGGCAAAGGTCACTTCAACCAGCTGGTCACTGTGACCTGTGGGATGCTTTCCAGTGGTTGTTGGTCCCAGAACATCTGTAGGAAGGGATTCAGTTTGTCCGCCCAGAGCCAACAGACTTCCTGATGACCGATGTGTCTCTCTCATGGGTTGGGGTGCCCATCTGGGGGAACACAGAGTCCACAAGCTCTGGACCCCCAAGGAGTCCTGATGCCACATAAACCTGCTGGAGCTCTGAGCAGTTCGGCTGGCACTGACCGCCTTTGCTCCTCACATTCAGAGTCATGTGGTCCGGGTCCAGACAGACAACACCATGACCATGTACTACCTCAACAAGCAGGGCGGGATGCACTCCCTGCCTCTGTGCAAAGAAGCTGTCCATGTGTGGACCCTCGTGCGCAGCCTGGGGGCCGATCTTCTAGCCGTCCATGTGGCTGGGGCCTTCAACCAGCTGGCGGGCACACTCAGCTGTGTGGCTGAGGCATCTCATAGGTGGTCTTTCCACCCAGAGGTAACACACAGTCTGTTCTCCCAGTGGAGCATGCCTCAGGTAGACCTGTTTACCTCTAGGGAGAATGGAAAGCTGCGGCTGTTTTGTGCCCACCCCGCTTAGCAGGGAACTCTGCAGAGGGATGCCTTCTCGAGGCCCTGGACCCCAGGCCTCTTCTATGTCTTCTCTCCACTTCCCTTGATCCACAGAGTGCTACTCAAGGCCAGGAGGGACAAGGCACAGGTGATCCTGGTGGCTCTGGACTGGCCACGCCAGTTTTGGTACCCCGATCTCCTCAGCCTCAGCAGCAGGCTCCCAAGGTGTCTTCCTCTCTGCCCGGATATGCTCTCCATCAGTATGGGGAAGGTCCAGCCCGGTGGTGCTGAGGGTTGAGGTGCTGGACGCCACACCTTGCACCACGCCAGCGACCCGAGTTCGGGAGCGAGCTCGAGCACCGGGGGTCGGCAGGGGAGGGAGAGGATCGAGGTCCGGGGGCTGCCTCTCTCCGGGGCTCTGTTGTCCATGCCCAGCGACTCCCGTGGAGAGCGGAGCGCTGCAGAATGCGGACCACATGTTGGGGCAAGCATGGCTGATGCCGCAGGCTGCCATACACCATTGCATCAGGGGACGCGATGCTTGGGAGGGGGAGAGATTGTGGGCACAACTACGAAAAGTCCTCTCCAGCCCGGATAGGTGACAGCCCTCCCAGTGCTGTTCCTTGCCACTGGCCCTTCGGCCTCCTCAGGCCCATATGGGGCCGGAGTTCGGGGGGGGGGAAGGTAATGTCTATGAAGATGGCAGGGTCCACAGTGGGTGGTATAGTGGAATTGGTAAGAGGAGGGGCCAGAGAGAGTTCCATGCTGGGGAGCAGAAAAATAAGTTTGGGGGGGGGAGTCGGGGGAAGGTATTCCTTCCGGATCTTTAGTACCTGCACCTGACATCCTGGTTCCTGAGCGGCTAGTTCCAGGCTTTGGGTCTCTCCGAAGATGTCCTCACTGTAGTGGAGGCATCTCGCATGGAATCAACCAGAAAATGCTGTGCCTTGAAATGGAAGAGATTCTCCATTTGGTGTCAGGGCAAGGGGTTGGACCCTTTGACCTGTCCAGTGGCTAGCATTTTAGAATACCTGTAGTCTCTCTCCCAAGCGGGACTTTGCTCAACGACTCTTATAGTGCACCTGGCAGCCATCTCTGCTTATCGGGCGTGGGCCAGTCCGCAGTCGGTGGCACAGAAGAAGGTGATCTGGTGCTTCTTTAAGGGCCTTGACCACATTTCCCCTCTGGTGCATGAACCACCACCACCGTGGGATTTGTTACTGGTTTTGGCAAAGCTCATGGGCAAGCCATTTGATCCGACGCACAAGTGTATGTGACAGGGTTGAATACGGCCCTGCCCCAGTTGGTATGGAGAAAGAGTTTAAATGCAAGGATCTGTTCTAGTCTGTCCTTTTCTGTCTCTTCTCTGTCTGGTTGCGCAACCAGATTTTTCTCGTGATACCGAGGACTTGATCACCCCGACGGTCTTGCAGTTCTCTGCCTCTCGTTATCTCCCTACCCTAACTTGCCATCCTGTCTTTTCTCCTCCCTTGCATATCTGCAGGTATAGAAGTATATGTGGATCATTTTGTGGAAATGTAATTGATACTGGGATTCCTTTGTTTACATCTGTATATAGTTATACTGTTGAAATTATTGCAAAGCTAAAACTGTATATTGTTGTACTGTTAAAATGATTGCAAAGCTATTTGGAACTCAAGGGGTTAACTTGAGATGCAATTTTTAAGCCTTTTGCAGAAGATGTAAACATGAGGTCAGTTCTGGGTCACAATGTTCTTTTTGCTGCACCTGCTGAAACTGACAACATTGGAAACTTACAAGAACACTGTGAGAAGCATGCTATTTTCTTAGCGAGGTCCTGCACAGACTTATAAAAAGGAGCTGCAGTGTTTTGCAAAAGAGAGAGACACACTGAGATTGGAAATAGTGAAGAAAAACTCAGAAGGACTCTGTTTTCTATGTTTCTACTGCCATTGTAAATAATTATTTTGAACATTTTTATTATTTTACTGTTAATAATAAAACTCTTGTTGCGAATTTTACAATTGCTCCTGGTTTTCCTATGCTTCCTGATCTGTGCCTCTACGACAGAGTGACATGTCTCACCTGTCATGGAAGATTCTATTCTGTCTATTCTTTAAGTAGGGGATGTGCACCTTGCCTCCCTCCTCCCAGAGAACTACTAGGAGTCTGCCAGAAAGTATGGCTAGAACATCATATCTACATCCCTAGAAAAGCAGGTTACTCACCTGTAACAGTAGTTAGGAGTGGTATATGATGTTTATCCACATGGATCCACCCGACCTCCCCAGCTTCGGTACACAACCTCTGCTTCCAGCGGGCAAGATCTTGCGTCATGGGGAGGAGCCATGGTAGTTACCCCCCGAGTGGGTGGAAGAAGCCAGCTGGAAGACGTTTCCGGCAATCCTTAAAGGGAAAGGCAACTGTCAGAAAGTGTGGATGAACATCATCTAGCACTCCTAGAACTACTGTTACAGGTGAGCAACCTGTTTTTATTACACTAACATAACCAATTCTGTCCGTAAAACGGACCAACTTTTTGTTTCTCACCCAAGAGGGAAGGTGCTGCAGTTTCCAAACAGTGTTTATCCAAATGATTGCCAAACTGTATTGTTTTCTGTTACCAGAAGTATGGTAAAACTCTCCTGGGGGAGGTTAAGGGGCATTCTACCAGAAGCATGGCTGCCTCTACTGCTTGCTTCAGGAATGTGTCAGCTGCTGACATATGTGCCGTGGCCACTTGGAGCTTTGTCCACACTTTCATAAAGCATTACAGTCTGGACATTGCCTCTAGGTGCATGGCAGACTTTGGCCTAGCTGTCCTCCAAGGACCCCTGTCATAAACTTTCTGCCTCCTTGCAGATCCTTTCCTGCCTCCCATGTTTCAGTTCCTTCTGATTCACACTGCTTGGGATTCTGTCCTCAAGGTAATTACCTACTGCAAGAGCCCTCTCGAAGTAAGATAGTACAGTTACATAAGAACTTACCATAACAGTAAATCTTTGAGAGACACTCTTGCAGTAGGTAACCTTTTTCCCTCCCTCCTTCCCCAACCTTCTGTTTCTCTTTTTTCTTCCTCTTTATGTTGGGTTCAGGAGCCTCTTTTTCTGTTCTTCTGTCGCTCCTTGGGAGGTCTCTGGGAGAACTGGAAGGTGGGCGTAGGGACTACCTAATATATAGTGTCACACTGACGTTGGTGGGCGGTCCTTGTCAGAGACTGCTAGCTAAAGTTTCTGATGCCAGAAGGTGCAGTCCTCAAGGTAATTACCTACTGCAAGAGCCTCTCTCGAAGATCTAATGTTACGGTAAGTTCTTGCGTAACTGTACTTTTCATATGACACACTTACACTGCTGCCTGGCTCATGGCCCTTACAGTCTCAGTGAGGAGGTTTGCCTAGCTTAGAGCCACAAACTTCTGTCAGAATACCCAGGCAAAAGCAATGGATTTCCCCTGTGATAATTCCCTTTTTAGGGATAAAACCGAGGCCTGCATGAAAAAAGTGGAGGAGTACAAGGCCACCTGCAGAAGTAATGCGGCCAAGGATAGATTCTTCACTTCATATAGGTCCCAGACTAGGGGAGGCCAGAGGTAGGGGATCCTACTCCAGGCCTTTCTTCCAGGCCCAAGTCCTACCAGACTACCAACAGTCCATTGGGCACTTCAGGGGTAGGGGCAGAAGGGCAGCGAGATGTGCAGACCCAGCCTCCCAGGCCAAGGCTCTACCGAAACAGAACCCCTGACCTGTTAGTACAGGTCACCTCCCCTCTACCAGTAGGTGGCAGACTAGCTCACTTCCTCCAGGCTTGGCAGTCCATCACCACAGACACGTGGGTCTTGGAGAATATGAGCCAGGGTCTGTCCTTAAGCTTCAGAACACTCCCCAAGCTAAGAAGCATCATTTTTTCTCCAGCCACCCCATCAGAAAGGAAGCTTCTGGAAGCAGACGTTGCCAGCCTGTTGGTCATCAGAGTAGTGGAACCTGTCCCTCTGTTGCGGAGGGGCAAGGGGTTCTACTCCAGCTACTTCCTAACACAAAAGAAAAATGTGGACTGGTGACCCATACTAGATCTCAGGCTCCTGAACAAACATGTGACAAAGCCAAAGTTAAGAATGGTCACCCTGGCTATGATAATCCCCACTCTCCAGCAGGGGGACTGGCTGTCATCCTTGAACCTCAAGGGGATGCCTATTTCCACATCCAAATCTGACCCAGCCACAGAAGATATCTGAGGCTCAGATTTCCTTCAGGTCATTATCAGTTTGCAGCCATGCCCTTTGACCTAACATCAGCCCTAAGTGCATTAACAAAGCGCCTAGCTGTAGTGGTGGCTCACTTGAGAAGGCAAGCGGTCACCGTGTTTCTTTACCTAGATGACTGACTAGTCATAAGGCAGTCCCCTCAGCTTAACAGAGCATTCTGGAATCTCTGTGATTTTTGGTAAATGCCCAGAATTCCCAAGTAGAACCTGTTAAGATACTGGACTTCATTGAAGCAGAGTTGGACACCATGCAAGGAAGGGCATTCCTGACCCATGACAGGGTAAACAGTATTCTGGAGCTGGCAGGGTCTTTCAAACTGAACAGACACAGGCCTGCAAGACACTTCCTGCACCTACTAGGCCACATGGCAGCAGCCACGGCTGTGGTACTAGGATCAAGATTCCAGATGAGAGACAATCAGTTCCACTTAAGGGCTCACTGGTCTCAGAGGAGGGGTCCTCTGGCAAAGTTGGTACCTGTTTCAAAAACTCTTTTATACAGGCCCTGCAATGGTAGATGGGCAGGGACAATATCAGAGAGGGAAGTATTTTCTGAAAAGAAAGTCTCTCACTAGTGCTAACTAAAGGCGCCTCCCTCTTGGGGTGGGGTCATACATGCTCGACCTCACAGCCAGTGACACATGATCCCCCAGGAATCATTTCAGTGCAATAGTCTGTTAGCGCTAAGCGCAGCATACCTGGCTCTTCAGTCATTTGCACCTCAGCTAGAGGGCAAGGTGGTGCAAGTCAGAACAGACAACACAACCACCATGTATTACATCAACAAGCAGGGGGGACCAGGTCTACCCTCTTGTGCACAGAGGACATGAAGGCCTGGAACCTGGCCTACTCCCAGCAAGTCTCCCTGTCCACCATCCATGTACCAGGCAAGGACAACATTCTGGCAGATTCTGTTGGTAGGATCAGCGAGAACCATCACAAATGATCCTTAAACACATGGGTACTACAATCGGTGTTCAGAAGGTGGGGCACACCAGAGATAGACCTCTTTGCCTCCCCAGACAACCACCAGCTGCCACAGTTCTGCTGTAGGCCTCCAGGCAAGAGGACTGTGCCACTGGTTGCCCTAGCATTAGATTGGACAGGCATATTTCTTTATGCCTTTCCTCTCCTGCTTAGGGTTTTGATAAAACTTCGGACACAGCCAGCAACAGTGATCTGATGGCACCAGATGGGGTGAGACAGCCTTGGTATTCGTTTCTGTTGGCCCTGTCAGTGGCACAGCCGATTCACTTGCCTCAGGGGCACAGTCTGCTGACATCTTTACAGGGAAGAATACTGTATCCCAGTCTCGAGTCCATTCACCTCAGGGCTTCGTTCTTGAAGACTTAGTTTGCCAGTCTGCACCTCTCCGAAGAGATTCTGAAGGTCCTTGGGGGTTCTCGCAAACCCTCAACCAGGAAAACTTGTGCTTCAAGTGGAAGAGGTTTTCTGTATGGTGTGGCCACAAAGGAATGCACCCTGCTACTGCTGGATGGTCTGTCCTTTTGGACTGTCGGACCCACTTGAATTCACTGGGCCTTTGGCCATCCACCTTGAAGGTACACCTGGCTGCAGTCTCTGCATACATTTCAGCCAGTAAAGACAGGTCCTTGGCATCTCAACCTGTCTTCAGGAAGTTTTTTAAAGGTCTCATCCACCTTGAGGGAGCCAGTGCCGGCCTGAAATCTGAACATTTGCATTGCCAGGCTAATGGAACACTTATTTGAGTCCATGGCAACTTAGAAACATAGAAACATAGAATTTGACGCAGATAAGGACCGCTTGGCCCACCTAGTCTGCCCATTTTCCTACCTAACAGATAAGCTGCAGATCCTAGTTAACCAACAGCTTACTTCTTCCTGCAGAGTTAATGTATGTTACATGGAAAGCTGTCTTCCTAGTATCCGTTACTTCAGCTAGACGAGTAAGTGAGCTTCAGGCCCTGTGCACAGATCTGAACTATATCTCATTCCACAGGGATATGGTGGTACTCAAGACTAATAGGAAATTTCTGCCTAAAGTAGTTTCGGATTTCCACTTGAGCCAGTCGTTTACATTGCCAGTCTTTTTCACTGCCAACTCCAGCTCAGGGGAGCAGAGATTGCATAGCCTGGATGTCAAGAGGGCACTTGGCCACTACCTTGATAGTACCAAAGCATGCAGGCCAAAGGTTACCCTGTTGTTCTTCACTTATGGTGAGGTGGGTAAAGGTAAACCAGCATCTCGAAGAACCATTGCATGCTGGATACTGCTACAGCAAAGTTGGTAAGCAGCCACCCCTGGGTCTTGGGGCACAGCTGCATTGGCAGCTGCAGCAAGGGATATACCCCTACTGGAAATTTGCAGAGGAGCTACATGGAAAACTGTTCACACATTCACCAAGCACTACTTCAGTATATGATCCAGAAGTGATGCCAGGTTTGGCACTGCAGTTCTGCAGTGCCGCCTTCCCAAATAGGTTCTCTGCCCTACCTCCAAAGGTACTGCTTGGTAGTCTACATTTGTTAAGCATACCCAGTGATTCCTGGGGTTTGAAAAAAAAAAAAAAATTACTCACCATAGTAATTATGTTTCTTCCAGGGGATCACTCAGTATGCTTAAGCTCCCACCCTGCCTCCCCTGCCAGAACCAGGAAAAAAGGGATCTCTTATCTTACATGCTTGCTGGTCACTGTATGTCTTATTGTTTTATTAGGATTCATGCTTTAGAGTTTTATAAACCAGTTGTGTTTAATTGTTGTCCCTTCTTACAGGGACTATTTCTTAAGGGGTTGATACAGGGTAATAGGGTTACGTAGTTTAGCTAGTTAGGGTGCCTACACTTGGTTAGGCTTTGTAATGAGTCTGAGCACTTCTGAGTGCAGCAGTTACTAGGGGCAGCAGTTTGAAATTGACACGAGCCAATGAGAGTTCCATCTTTTTTTTTTCTCAACTATCTTTTACTCCTTCACAGCTCGAGGGAACTCTCTCAGGCAGCCCATCCCTGTGCCGCCCTGCCTGAGGGTCTCTGCGACCTATGCTTTCTCTCCCACCCCCCACAGCCGGCACCCCCGGTTTAACCCACCCAGAGAGGGTAGGCTGACTCCTTACCTTGGGCTCCTTACGAGATGGACTCCGGCATGCAGATGGGGCCCGGGTGGAGGATCGAAGAAGCCAGCTGAGACGGACCCTGGTGCTGGCCATGGAGGATAGGTGGTGTTGCCTATCCCTCCGAGCCAGGTTTTTCCATGTTCTCCCAACCCCACCCCTGCGTGTGCACACCCCCAACACTCTGCACATGGCAGCCCTGCAAGTGTCGGGCATGCCATTACATGCCACCCACGCTCTGCGGCACCCCTGATCTCCAACAGGGTCACCGGAGTGCTGGGCGCCCCAGTGCCCTCCCCCCAGGATCAGAGAGCAGCCTTACAGGCGCTCAATCCAATCCTTCCCCTGCCGACCCCCAGCGCCCGAGCTTGCTTCCAAACTCGGGTCGCCGGTGTGGCGTGAGGTATGGCGTTTAATGCCTCAATCATTAGCACCACTGGGCCAGGGTGAGAATTCCATCTTTTACATAGATTCCATTCTCTCTCTATGGCAGTTCAGCACTGAAGGCCAACTGCATTTAAGCATACTGAGTGATCCCCTTGAAGAAACACAATTACTATGGTGAGTAATTTTTTTATCATCTGACATTAATGTTTTGTCTCATCTGTATACTGCCTTGTCTTCTTGCCCCGGGACATATATATTTTTTTTTCCTTTTGTAATTGGGTAAGGCCCACTAGGCACAAATAGCTGTTTTCAGGGGCGACAAGGGAGCACTGTGTGGTTAAGTGACTTGCTCAGAGTCTCACAGTATGCAAATGGAGATTGTGGGAATCAAACCCAGATCTGCTGCATGTACTAAACTCATTCACAGCTCGTTACTTTAACCACTAGGGTATACTGCTAGACCATAATTGAAAATGTCTCAGTTTGTTTCCTGGTAACCCAGACTGTTTGGAAGGGGAGCATTCTGTTGACCCATCCGTAGTTAGGTTACATTTAATTTGGGGTGGCAGTTTGGTGTAGTGGTTAGACCACAGAGTTGTGAACCAGGAGATCCAGGTTTGATTACTACCGCCACTGTGTTAGAAACATAGAAAAATAGACAGACACAGCAGAAAAGACCAAAGGTCCATCTAATCTGTCGGATTTCCCTAATCGCGCCCAGGACCTTTTCTCCATATGGGGTTTTATCCCGATCCACTCCCTTGCTCCCCTCCATACTGCTGCCAACCTGAGCAGCCACCAAACCCTTCATTCTGTTCCAGCCATGCTTGAAACCAGTTGTGGTCTTGGCGCCCATTTTATTCCCATCAGGAACTTTGAGACGTTCTGTGTGATCCTGAACAAGTTTAGTTTAGTTTTGTTCCTGAACCAAGATATGGGATTTCGAAGTTTTCAAAAGTTCTCACCTCTCATGCCATGCCTGCCATGAAACAAAATATCTTGAATATCTTGGTAAGGTGCTGTGTAGAAACGTAGTAACCCCTTCATAAGACATCCACATTATGAATGTAGCATGTACATTAAACAGGTAATCTCAACGGGAGAGATATTTTTAAAATTGTGAGTGGCGGCTATCTTTAATGTCAGTTATTAATTACAAAGATATCTATATAAGTCATTAAAATATGAGAAATAGAATAATAGATAGGGGACTGTGTATTCAGGCGACTACAGCACCATTGAAAGGGTCTGAGGGACATGTGATCCTCAAGAGTGAAGCTCAAGAGTTTCCAACATGTCTCCAGATCCTGGAGATGTTATTATAGCGAAGTAATTACAGTCTTCTATCTGTTCCTTTATAATACATAGAAATGAGAAAGATTTCAAGTGAAACAACTTGTAGGGATCTGGAAGCTGCCAGTATTGTAAAGCTCCCAGTCAGGAGGGACAGGTGGCATAGCTGCCAGAATATAAAGCTGCTACTGTGGCTGTGTTAGAGTGCTGAGATGGCTTTACATGTAGGTCAGGGGAGGATGACAGCAGCATGTTAGGAGACCCATTTGTAAAGCCACACTGGCTAAAATGAAAACCGCCCACTGGGCTTTAATAAACCAAGCCTGCAAGAGGCAGGCAGAACAAGGCAGTCCCTGAGGGGAGCAATATGGGAAAGCCACATTGCAGCTGTATGTGAGAGGCCCGAGTGGTTATCTGTATGGGAATTGGGGGGTTGGGGGCAGAGTACAGCACAGGGGCAGGAGAATTTGCTGTCTTTCTTTATTCGTTGTCTGTTCATGTTGCTAAACTATTTATAGATCACTGGTTCTTCACCCAGACCAACTTCTACTGTACGTGACAGTTACAGTAAAAGGTGGTTTGTAGGGAGCTGTGGAGAGTGTATGCTGCACGAGGAGGCATTGTTCTCATGCTGCTATGTTAGCATATGCATCAGTAGTATTTCTGGATCTCGTAATACTGTAGGTGAATAGTATGAGATCTCATAATGCTGTTGATGGATTTCATCGATGGTATTACAGAGGAAAATTCTAAGACTTTCAGTAGTGTTATTTCTAATATCTGATTATTACAAAATTAAAATACATGGAGGATGAATCTGTATATGTCAGAAATAGATTTCTGCCCCCCCCCCCAAAAAAAAAGATACTGCTTCTAGGGATGTGTTCTTTCCACACTTGTTGGTGGTTGCCTTTCCTTTTAAGAGCTCACCGGAATGTCTTCAAGCTGGCTCCTCTCACCAACCTGGGTGGTAACTCCCTCGGCTTTACCCCATGACGCCAGATCTTCCTTTCCACTGGAAGAAGCCGGTTCTCTCCTTAACGCTGTCTCGCTGAGTATGCCCTTTGCTGTTAAAATCTTAGGAGTTATTTCCAAACCATTAAAAAAACTTTTTCTTCAGGTTGTTCTTCACGCCAGCCAACATGGATGATGAGAAAGTCTGTTCTAGAGTTCCAGAAATGTGTTTGCGGGCAAAAGACGTCTTGGACAGATTCGCACACCGCGTATGTATATTGACTGGGCCATGAGCATGATCCCCAGGACTGCGACGTCTGTCATAGCTTCCATCCATCCATTCTCGAGAATCATTACGCCCGCTTTATTTGGGGCTGTCCAAGTGAACATTACCCACAGGTAAAGTTGAAGGACATCTGTCGGGCGGTCTCCGTGTCTGCAGGGTCCGCCGAACAGTTAGTGGCTTTCGAGGGTGTGGCAACCCAGGCTACGGCTGTGGGCCTTTTTGCCGCTCTCTTTTTGGGCACCTCCTTCATGAGGGCATTTAAGGATTTGTGCCAGGCTGTCCTGACTCATGACCAGGCCCCAAATCCAAGTCTAAAAAAGAGGCCAGGAAACTGTCTCATCGTTGAGCGTGGGATTGGGAACGCTGGCTCTCTTGGGCTTCTGATTCCCCACGGTTCTCCAGATCCAACTTTGGTCAGACCTTCAGCCCAGGCAGCCAGCTCCACAGTATCCCCATCGGGCCAGTTGGCTGAGACACAGGTGGATCTTCCAGCTGAGATCTTTCTCGAACTTGTCGACCAGTTGTCGCCCGAAGAGGCCGATACTTCTTTATCCAGGACTCCAGTCCTGACTCGGACCCAAGGAGGGATAGATCAGTTCGCTAACCCGCCATCTCTCATTATTGACCAGGAACTGGAGGTGCCTTGGCTCTGCCGACACTGCAAGGCCTGCCACTGGTTCCCCAAGCGGTTGCAGTGGAGGTCCAAGTCTTGCGCTCCCCGATGGAGTCGGCGGCTTGCGCGGCCCCACTTTGACTCTCGAGAAAGTGGCGCCGCTGCTACTCTTCATCTTTGCCCTCTCTAATGAGGAGAGGTTTCGGCCCAAGTTGCATCAATGCTACAAGGATCTCATGTTGCAATAGTTGGTATTTGCTGGTATGAAGCCCGTTCCAGCTTCTACCTCGGCCATCACCTAGCTTTCACCACAGAGGTCGATGCCTTCTCTGCCTTTTCAGGACCCGACCTGCATCATGTTCCCGGCTCGGCCTCCCCCTGCGTCTCCGCTAATCCCGGTGGAACCGCCCCTGAAACTAGCTGAAATCTGGCACTCCGACTAAGGAGTCTTGGCTGGCTTCAGGTCTTTATCATCGGCTGTCAGTCACCATCACCCCTGACCGTCCATGGAGGGTCAGCAGGTATTCGAGCAGTCGACCCATCTTCGATGACTCCTCGGAGTTCGAGGTCTTTCCATGGATGAAGGCCTGACCTCCTTCATGGGCCTTCTCTGCCTGATCTCGGAATCCATGAGTCTTAAGATGGAACCCATTCAGAAAAGGGCTTGGTACCCTCTTACTGAAATCTTGGACTGGGGTGACTCGCCTGGGCAGCCTTCCCAGTAGCAGAGTCCATCCGTGGCCCTGCTTTGGAGCTCTGGCAGCGACTCGCTTCCTGTCCAGTTCCATTGCCTCATATGGCCCTGAAGTGTGCGGTTCCCACCAGTTCCCTTTCAGGGTTCACAGAACACCCCTCAGCTGAGGGCTTGGTGGCGGATTCTCATGCTTCAGCGCCCGCAATGCGGGAGACGTTGACAAACCGTCCGACAAGGAGTCCAAGAAATTGGACCATTCAGTGGAAAAGGTCTATTCTGTCTCTTTGCTTGGTCAGGCAAGCTTGGCCCTTCTGATGGCCCACTTCTCTCGTGCGCTGTTTGACACTCTGGATGCGGTGCTTCCTTATCTTCCAGTGGACCTCCAGACCGCGGTCAAGCAGGTCCAGGACCAGGATCAGGGTGTGGCTAAGCAGCAGCTCCAGACAGCCATGGATATTAGGGACTTCTGTGCCCGTTATGTGGCAGCCGCAGTGGCCATGTTCTGCAGGGCTTAGCTGTGGCTCTCTGCTGTCATGGCAGACACCCAGCATAAGCTGGCAGATGTCCTTTTCCTAGGCACTGACCTGTTCGGTCCTGTGATCGAGGGCCACCTCACCTACATTGAGAAGTCCAGTTCCCCCTTGGACTCGGTGACATCCACCAAGAGGGACCCCAACGGCTCCAAGCAGCAGAAAAAGAAGCCCTTTCGTTCCACCTCTAGACCTGCAGCCAAACCAGGATCCAGCCTGGCAACCTCGGCTGAAGTCGGTGGTCTCAGTTGTCCACAAGCCTGGAGGAAGAGGCCCCAGTGGTCAGACAGGCTCTCCTCCTCCTCCAAGCCTGACCAGTGATAGGATGAGAGGTGCCTCCCTCGTGCCCTTCATGCCACCCCTGGGTCCTCCCTTGGGGGTCCCGCTCCACCTCTTCCTTTCTGCCTGGTCCGCTGTCACCACAGACAGGTGGGTTCTTGAAGTGGTTGGTCAGGGTCTGCCTCTGGAATTTGAGCAATACCTGCCTTGCCAAGCCTGTGCCCCATAGGAGGATATGGTATCCGCAGACATTCTGTTGGCCCTTCGGGATGACATTGCCCAGCTCCACAAGGAGGTCTTTGTTCCTGTTGCGTACCCTCTGGAACACCCAGGGTTTGTCTCCAGGTACTTTCTGGTGCCAAAACAGATTGGGGGGGTGGTGGCTGTTAAGCTATCTTAGATCTGAACAACCCGAACAAGTTCCTCAAGTCACGCACCTTCAGGATGGTAACTCTTGGATCATACCATCACTAGAGCACAACATTTGTTCTGCTCCTGGATCTATAGGATGCATTCTTTCACGTCCCAATCTGTCTGTTTCACAGACGGTTTCTCTGCTTCCGAGTGGAGGGAACCCTCTGTGAGTTTCAGGCCATGCCATTCGGCCTGTCCTCTGCCCCCAGGGTCTTCACCAAATGCATTGCAGTGGTGGCAGCCCACCTTAGGCAGCGAGGAGTCCTGGTCTACCCCTAACTGGATGACTGGCTGATTGCAGGTCCCTCCAGGCAGAAGATGGAGCAGTCCAGGGACCTGCCCCTCCAGACCTGTGTCTCTCTCTTGGCCTCCTGGTCAACAAGGCTAAGTTGGAACTCGTACCTTTGAAGGTGATCAGCTTCATCAGGGCAGAGCTCAACTCTTGCAGACCCAGGGTGAGGCTCTCTCCTCCTTTGCCCAGTCATTTCTGGTTGGGCAGTTGCGCCTGCCCGCCACTTACTGCACCTGCTGGGTTACATTTTGCCTGCACCAGCTGCTTGATCAGCCTGCTGGAGAATGCGGTCTCTGCAGTGGAGTTGGCTAGCCAGTGGTCTTGGCGCAGAGGTCACTTCCACCCAGTGGATGTGGGATGCCTCTAGTGGTAGTTAATCCCAGAACATTTGCAGGAAGGGATCCTGTTTGTCCGCTCAGAGCCGAGGTCATCCTGATGACTGACACTGCTCTAGTGGGCTAGGGTGCCCATCTGGGGAAACGCAGAGTTCATGGATTCTGGTCCCCTAGGGTCCCGATGCCACATCAACCTGCTGAAGCTCTGAGCAATCTGGCTGGCACTGACTGCCTTTGCTCCTCACATTCAGGGCAAAGTGGTCGTGATCTGGACAGACAACACCATGGTCATGTACTGCCTCAACAAGCAGCAGGTGGGGCGCTCCCTGCCCCTATACAAAACTCTCTACATCTGGACCCTCGTGGCAGCCTAGAGGCCGATCTCCTGGCCACCCATGTGGACGGTGTCTCCAACCAACTGGCAGATGCCTCAGCTGTGTGGGCGAGGGTCTCTATGGTGTCTCCACCAGAGATAGTCCACAGTCTCTTCTCTCAGTGGGGCACCCTGATGGCGGGACTGTTTGCCTCCAGGGAGACCGCAAAGCTGAGGATGTATTACGCCCGCCCCCTCAGCAGGGAAAGCTGCACGGGGATGTTTTCTCAAGGCCCTGGACCCCAGACCTCTTCTATGCCTTCCTTCCGCTTCCCTTGATACACAGAGTCTTGCTCAAGGCAAGGAGGGACAAGGCATGGGTGATCCTGGTGGCTCCAGACTGGCCACACCAGTTCTGGTACCCTGATCTTCTCAACCTCAAACAGGCTCCTGAGGCGCCTTCCTCTCCGGGCCTCGGCCTTCCATCAGTTAGGGGAAGGTGCTCTATCTGGACCCTCAATCCTTCACCTGACAGCCTAGTTCCTGAGCAGCTAGAGTTCCAGGCTTTGTGTCTCTCCGAAGATGTTCTCAACTTTGTTGAGGCATCTCAGGAGTCAACAAGAAAATGCTATGCCTTCAAATGGAAGAGGTTCTCCATTTGGTGTCAGGGCAAGGTGCTGGACCCTCTGTCCTGTCTAGAGGCTAGCTTCATTGACTACCTTTGGTCTCTCTCTGTCAGGCCTTAGGTCGAAGACCCTCAAGGTGCACCTGGCAGCCATCTCTGCTTACAGAGCGTGGGCTGGTCAGCAGTCGGTGGCAGGAGAAGGTGGTTTTGCTTTTTTTTAAAGGTCTTGATCATATTTCCTTCCGTGCATGAAGCACCACTACCTTGGGACATGTTACTGGTATTGGGAAAGCTCATGGGCAAGCCATTTGAACCGATGCAGAGGTCTGATGCCTCACCTGTCGTGGAAGACTGCCTTCTTAGTGGCTATCACGCCAGCCAGAAGGATCAGTGAGCTCCAGGTGCCTCGTGGTGTCTCCTTACCTGGTTTTCCACAGAGACAAGGTTATCCTTCACCCCAACCCAAAGTTCCTCCTCAAGGTTGTGTCTGAGTTTTACCTTAACCAGGTGATTTACCTCCTGGTGTACTTCAACCACACCTCAGAGGCTGAGCACAGGTTCAGTACTTTGGACTCTGACAAGTGCTTTCCTATTACAAGGAGCACACTACTGGAGTTCAGGGAGAGGTTTGCCAGCTGTTTGTCACCTATGTTGAAGCCACACCTGGCAGACCAGCAGCTAAGTGGATGATTGGCAAGTGGATTGTATCTAGCAATGGCCTCCACAATAGATTGGCATGTAGGGAGCCTCCCATAGGGCTGAAGGCTCATTTCACCTCGCCATACTGCTGCCTTCAGTGGCTGCTTCCAGGGATGTCCCTATCCAGGAAATCTGAAGGCTGCTACCTGGAAGTCAGCACACACCTTTATTTCCCACTACCACATTGACCTTGAGCCACGCCGGGATGCTGGTTTTGTGGCCTCAGTTTTCCAGTCTCTGTTCCCTAAATAGGGGGTGTGTGCCTTACCCCTCCTCCTGGAGAACTGCTAGGAGTCTGCCAACAAGTGTGGCTAGAACATCATAGCCACGTCCCTAGAAAACCAGGTTACTCACCTGTAGCAGTAGATCTTACTTCGAGAGGGAGCTCTTGCAGCAGGTAACATAGAAACAGAAAGTGACGGCAGAAGGAGACTGTATGGTCCATCCAGTCTTCCCCCCAGCCCCCCTTCTTAACTGCTATTCAGTGTTATAATACCTTTGTGCCTATCCCATGCCTTCTTGAATGATCCGACTGACCTAATCTCCACAACCTCTGGTGGAAGGCCATTCCAAGTATCCACCACCCTCTCGGTAAAGAAGAACTTTCTTGTTTCTATGAACTTGCCTCCTTCCAGCTTCATGCCATGCCCCTTGTTTTGCATGATTCTTGATCTGAAATAGATCCTGAACCTGGACCTTGTTTATTCCTTCAAGTACTTGAAGATTTGATCATGTCCTCCTTTCTGCGTTGTTCCAGGGAGTAGATGTTTAGGTCATGCAGATGTTCCTCGTATGTCTTGTTGTGGAGTCCAAGTATCATTTTTGTAGCTTTCCTTTGCACTGTCTCCAGTCTGTCTATGTCCTTTCTGAGGTGAGGTCTCTGGAACTGCACACTGTACTCCAGGTGAGGCCTTACCATTGATCTGTACAGTGGCATAATGACCTCCCTCTTTCTACTCATAATTCTTCTTCCTGTGCAGCCTAAGATACTGTTTGCCTTTAACGCTGCTTTTTCACAATGCTTAGATGTTTTCAGGTCATCTGTTATAATCACCCCCAGATCCCTTTCCTGCTTTGTGATTTCCAGTTTCACTCCACACAGGAGGTATTTCTCACAAGGATATTTCCTCTGTAGGTGCATGACCTTGCACTTTTGGGCTTTGAAATTTAATTGCCAAGTTTTTGTCCACCTTTCTAGGCTTTGAAGATCAGCCCTTATCCTTTCCACTCCCCTGGAGTGTCTGCCCTATTTACATATCTTTTGAGTTGTCTGCGAATTGACACCCCTTGTCTTCTAGGCCCACAGATATGTCACTGATAAAAATATTGAAGAGTATAGGCCCCAGCACAGATCCCTGTGGCACACCACTAGTTACTTCTCTCTCCTCTGATAGTTGGCTGTTTACCAGTACCCTCTGAGTCCTTCCAGTAAGCCATCTCCATACCCAGTTTACCACTTTATGCCCAACTCTTGTACTGGCAAGTTTAAGTAGTCTTCTATGCGGGACCGAGTCAAAGGCTTTGCTGAAGTCTAGTTATATTACATCCACAGTGCTGCCCTGATCTACTGTCTTTGTTACCCAATTGAAGAAATCTATTAGGTTTGTCTGGCATGATCTTCCTGTGGTGAAGCCATGTTGTCTTGGGTCCATGATATCATTTTCTTTGAGAAAGGATATCATTCTTTCCTTAATTAGGGTTTCCATTGTTTTGCCGGTAGAGATCAGGCTTACCGGGCGGTCATTGCCAGCACTTTCCCTACTGCCTTTTTTATGAAGAGGGACAACTGTGGCCTTTCTCCAGTCCACAGGAATTTCCCTGACCTCAAGCAAGAGGTTAAACAGTTCATTCAGCGGTGCTGCCATGTCTTCCCTATGTTCCTTCAGTATCCTTGGGTGTATTTCATCAGGACCCATGGCCTTGTCAACCCTAATTTTTTCTAGCTCCTTCTGGACACTATCCCTTGTGAAAGTTGCCGAATTCATAGTGCTGTTGTCTGCACTTTTTTCTGTCAAGGTAGGACCACAAACTTTTTCTTAGTAAATACTGAGCAAAAGTATCTGTTAAGGATTACTGCTTTGTCCTTGTCATTCTCTGTGCATTCCCCATCTTCCCCTTTAAGTCTGACTATACCTCCACTGGTTTTCCTTTTCTCCTTGATATAGCTAAAGAAGGTCTTGTCTCCCTTTTTGACCTCCAAGGCGATCCTTTCTTCTGTTTGTGCCTTAGCTGCCCTGATTTGCTTTTCTGCTTTTCAGTTTCTCCTTGTATGTCTTTGTCTTTTCACATCCTGTTTGCTTGCATCTTTGAAGCCAGTTTATTTCTCCCTGACCTTGGTGGCCTCTTCCTTGGAGAACCATAGGGGTTTCTTCTCTTCTTGGCTTTACTCACACTGTCATACATTGTTTTGATGCTCCTATGATAGCTTCCTTTAGAGATGCCCAATACTTATCAGTCTGGCCTGTCCATGTTAATTTAGCCAGGTTAAGTCTGAGCTTTCACCATTTTACCAAGATCTGCACGCCTGAAGTCCAAGATTTTAGTTTTAATGTGCTTGATTTCTTTTTCTGTTTTAACCTGGAACCATACCATCTGGTGGTCGCTAGATCCTGGGTTGCTCTCAACTTCTACCCTTGATATAATGTCACTGTTGGTGAGTAACAGGTCAAGGATGGCTTCCCCCTCGTGGGTTCCTTGACAAGCTGCATTAGGCCCGATAAGTGGAGAGTGTCAAGGAAGTCTTTGCTTCTTGTTGTAGCAGCGGAATGGTTTCCCCAATTTATGTCTGGTTAATTGAAGTCGCCCACCAATACTACATCCCCCTTTATACTCCTATTGTAAATGGATTCTAGTATCTCCTTGTCCCCCTGCTAGCTGATTGCTGGGGGTCTGTACAGTACTTCTGCTCTAGTAACTGCACCTGTAACACCATTAGGACTATGCAGTAGGACCTCACAGAAAAATTTCTAGCTAGCAGTCCTAGATGGGGGACCAACCCCTGATGTCGGCTCTGCCCCGATATCAAGCATGGTATAAAGGGGTGGTCCCCAGCACCACCCAGTTCTTTTCCGCCGCCGACCCACGTAGTATCGCTCCATGGATGCTTCATGTTGACTGCCATTTTCGCTCTCGCGCAGTTACTGTTCGTTAGCATATTTCTCCTCACCTTTTTCCTTGTTTTGTGCATGTCTTCTTCATCTTCACATCGGTGGAAGTCTAAGTGCATGTGTGGCAAGCATATCCCGGCTAGAGACTGCCACTTGGCCTGCCTTATCTGCTTGGGTCTGTGCTACAAGCCAGATGACTGCCAGCATTGTCAAAAATTCAACAAGAAGACTAGAATCTGCCGACTCGACAATGAAATCATACCTTCTGGAACAGCAAGTGGCCGCCATGCAGAGGACCCTTTCGGACAGAGTTCCTCTTCCTCAGCTAGGGAATCCTCCCCCAGAGAGAAGAAATCTGCCGGGAAGTACCATCATAGGGAGGAGGATCAAGCCAGGTCAGAATCCCACCCCAGGTCCCCCTCACACGACCTCCACATCCTCCGCCTCTAGTGGGAGGTTGGTATCTGTTCCCCCCGGCCCTCTAACCATTCCCGGGGTTACTGTGGAGAAGACTCCTGCCTCTTCTCAGTCACAGGACAGGGAGTCTTCTGGGCATGGGAGTTCATCCACCCCAGTGTCCCTGGCTTTAAGGCTCCACAAGCAGTCGCTAGGGTCTAAGTCAGATGGATAGGCATCTTCTTCAGGTGGCAAGTCAGAGTCTGCTGCCTGCTCGGAGTCCTACTGCCCGCAAAACATTGGAGTCCTCTGACAGGTCGAAGGGGTCGGGCGGCACTACCACACACCAGGAATCAGAGCGCCAGCAGAAGCACCAGTCACCTCGTGACAGGGCGTCGACCATTTTAAAATGTCATCAGACCTCAGGGCCTTCTGATACAGCATCAGAACCAGACCAGATGCCCCCTTCTAAATGGCCATCTGCTCCGAAGGACCAGACTTCGGACCAGGTGACAGATCACATGCCTGAGGACCATATGTCCGGGCCTCTCGACAGAGGTTCGAACCTGTCGTTTCCACGTCCTCCCAAGGAGCTGGATGTCCGACCTCCAGGGAACACAACTCAAGAAGGAACAGTGCCACTGGTCCAAACGCCTGATGGCAAAGAGCCGGCAGACTGGACAGTCCCACTGGATGCACTGCAAGGGCTGCTGCCAGGTGCCCCGAACATCTCTACTCTGCCACCAGCACAGCCTGTCATCCTGTTGGTAGAGGTAGAAGCTTTATTCAACTCATGGTGAAATATCATAAAGGGGGATCTGCTGCCTAGGCACGAAACAGTCCCTATCCCTAGAGGACTCCCACCTCTGGTTCCGCCCAGGGAGTCCTCGCCCCAGAGGCCTCTGAGACTGCCTCCAATGCCAAACTGCCCATCAAGAGATGACGACCAGGGGTCACCAGCACCTGGCGGTCATGGTCGACACCCATTATCCATACTTTTATCCAAGAGACGTCCGCATTCATCCTCAGAGATGCAGGGGACGACTCCTACTACTCTGAGGACGAGCTGCCTCTTCCCTCTCCAGATCGTAAGAGGGACTTTCCCAGGTTTCCCCCAGACGACCCTTCATTTTTGGATGTAATGCGGCACATCCAATACCTTAACCAGTGGGACACGGAGGAACTTGACCCTGAAAGCCATCGCCTGGCAACCCAAAACCCTTGGTCATCCCTCCATTAGTAAAGCCTTTCCAGGAGGTCACGAAACTGGCCTGGAAGCATCCTTCCACTACTTCAGCTGTCCCCAGGAAGACGGACCGCCTTTACAGGATGCCAAAAGGAGAACCTCACCTGAGTGAGCAACCAAAGGCAGACTCCATGGTGCTGATGGCTGCCCATGGCAGGGCACAGCAGCCAAAGCACATGAGTTCCCAGCCACTGGACTCAGAATCCAAGAAACTGGACCAGATGAGCCGCAAAGTGTACTCCCAGTTACCTGCACTGTAAGGTCACTTCAGTTTTTTTGGCACACATTGTAATGTACCAAAGATCCTTAGGAATAAGGCCTTGACTCAAGGCTCGCCTGATTCTGACAACAAATCTGAGCTTATGGCTGTCATTCAGTCTGGTATTGACATGAACAAACATGTTCTAAGGAGTTCATACGAGACTGCAGATACGGCCGCCAGGGCAGCTGCAACAGGGGTATGTATGAGGCGCCATGCCTGGCTAAGGATTTCTGGATTCCGGCAGAACCTGTAAGATGTAATCCTGGATGCACCCTTTCAGGGCTGAGTTCTCTTCTGTCCAGAAACTGAGGAACTGATCACCGGGCTACAGGGGGAAGTGGCGGATATCTGCACTTCCAAGTGCTGTAAGGCTCTCCACCTGCAGCTTCTGGCTTCATCATGCCCCCTGGGTGTGCAGGTGTCCGCCAGTACCCCACACCTTTTCTGGTCTTATTGTCTACATGCCCCGGTTGTGACATCACAAGCAGGGAATTATGATTTGAGCAATAAGCAAGAGGCTAAGTACTTACAGAGAACTAATTTTAAAATGAATGGTGAAACTGCATGACTTTATAGTGTAGACAGCAGCACAAGGCAGAGAGATCTAACTAAAGCTCCCTAGCACTTTAGGCTGACCGGGTCGTTTATCAGGACTGTTGGGAGCTTTGTGTCGGTTCTGTGCCTGATCACGTTGTTCACATAATAAAATGGTGCAGTTTCAACATACTTAGACAATTAGTTGTCTGGGAGTGCCTGCGCCTTGCTTTTTGTTTTGCTATCTTATGCTGGCTGCCTGACTGGTGCACCTGGTTCAGTGGCTGGGAGGAGCTCATTTCTGAATTTGTTTAATTTGATTCTGACTTCAGCTCCTGACTTCGGCTCACTGATTCCGTACTTACAGGTATGGATATAGGACTGATGATTTCTGACATTTTTGTTGATCTTGCTAAGGCTTTTGACACTGTGGCGCATCCTGTCCTGCTGGACAAACATAAAGCTGCCAGCTTTTCTCACTCTTCAGTCGGTTGGTTTTGTTCCTACCTTAAAGGCAGGTCTCAAGCTGTCTGGGTAGGAAAATCCATTTCCCTTCACTTGTCATTAGCTCAGTTGTCCCTCAAATGTCTGTCCTGGGTCCTATTCTCTTCAGTATTCCTAAATGACCTACCCTCTGTCTGTTCATCTGTGTCTATTCATATGTATGTTGATGACAGTTCTTTTTGCATCTGGCTTCTCTACCTCGTGACCTTACCTCCCGACTTGAGTTGGATTTTGACGACATTCATTGTTGGTTCAAGGATAACTAGTGTTCTCTCAGTGCCAGAAAAACAGTCTCAATGACTTTTGGTACCCATCAAAGTCTTGCCAAACCTATTCTCCCCTACTGTTTAATACCCTTGATGGTACTAATATTGAAAGGGTCTCCTCCTTTAAAGGAAAACTGTCCAATTCTTCAGCTTCTCACACCCAGACTTCCTCCCCCCACCTGCTGATTAAGCTTTTGCCAAGGAAAAGACTTTAATTTATGTGCAGCCTGGGAGTCTGGAACATAGTGAGCCGCTGCGCGGTTCTATTTAGTATGAGTGTGGCATCAGCACTGCTCGCTCCAGGACAAATGTATTGAAGCGAGCGGTGCGGTGCCGCAACTTTCACACTAAATGGAACTGCGCAGTGTCCATCATGTTCCAGACTCCCAGGCTTTACTGAATTAAAATACATTAAGTTCCAGCACATAAACTAAAGTCTTTTCCTTACGAAAAGCTTAATTGGTGGGGTAAGGCTTTGGGGGGTTGGGAGCTGAAGATTGCAACAGTTTTCCTTTAAGTACCTCAGGGTTTTACCCTAACCGGCATCTTGATTTCTCTGTGCACATTGATATAATTCACCAAACGCTTCACCCTAAGCATATTGCTTTGTACAGGAATAAAGCAAGTATACTGCTTCCTGCCCACTGATAAGTTGTCCTAAAAATTATCCTTCCTATTTTTGACTACAGTGATTTAGTCTGCAGTAGTGCCCCTAAATCTTCCCTTGCCAGAGTGGACCCCTTTTTCATTCTTTCTGATGCTTTGCTTTAGATTGCGCCTGTCATACTCACCACTGCTCTCTTTACTCAGCTCTTTCCCTTCCCTCTCTTGATGCTAGGCGCCTTTCCCTTTGTGTCTCTTTTTTTTATCCAAATTCTGGTTTGGCACTCTTCCATCTTATCTCAAATCCCTTCTTTCCCCTCCTCCTCCTCCTCCTTCCTCCTACCCTCTTCGCAACAATGCTTTCCATTCTCTCTCTTTTCCTTTTAGAAAATGTATTGTTGGCCAGTATGCTTTTTCTTACTGCTTTCCAAAACTTTGGTCCTCCCTTCCCCTTCATTCTGCCTCTTCTGCTTCCTCCCTAAAGTCTCTTCTTTCTGACTTTTGTCATCCTGCCTGCACTGCTTGTGACCTTGCCTCTTTTTCTCCATTCTCTATGCTTGCCCTTTTATTGTTCTGCAATTTTCCCTTTCTGTAATATTAGTGTTATTTTTCTAGATGCTTTCATTTACTATTCTGCCTATTCAGTTCAATTCAATTTTTATTTTACCAGGATAACACCATTGAGATTTATTTGCGAAGAGGTTCTGGGGACACAATTTTGTAAAAGGTACAAGGAGCTCATAATAGACGCAACAAGGCAGATGCAAGCAAATTAATCACAACACAAGTGGTCACAAATCCTATAATTCATGGGTACACCTTACCTAAAGTTCTGGGCACAGTCTACAAGAAAGGCCACAACTGAATTAAAACTAACATTCAGACTGCTTTGGGGGGTCATGGGGAGTTGGGAGCAAGGTAAGTGCAAGAGATGAATGAGGCAAAGAATGAGCTTGGGGTAGGATGGAGAGAAGAAAGAGTGGGACGAGGTGAGGCAGTTGAGGGAGCAACATAGCTAATAGAATAGGAGTACAGAATATAAGGAAGTTGTTGCAAAGTATCAGGCTTTTAGGGGGTAGATGAAAGGGTGTAAGAAGGGTATCCGGAAGGATCCACGTAAAGGAGATTTAGTAAAAGCAGAATGATGATAATATTCATGATTCTGCTTGTAAAACTATATTATTGTATTGTACCTTATTTTATTTTTGTTTAGCTATCTCCTACTCCCTCTCCTCAGGACACCTCTGGAAATGATCTGTTTTCAGCTCAGTATGTACTTCCTGGTTAAACTTATAAATAAATAAAATAAGACTTGGGCCTCAGCTGTAAGTGAATCTTATGAGACAAAGACCCAGTTAGTATACTGATGTCTTTAATTAACAAAAAAAAAAAAAAAAAAACAGAACCGCTTGCAATTCATCCTTTTATGGAATGTTGTGTAACTTATTTGCAGTTGTGGAGAGCCCATCTTTAATATATTATTAATGCAAGGAAAAATGTTAACCTGGTATTGCATAACAAAAATAAACATAGAAATTTAGGCAGTAGTGGCAGAAAATGTCCTCACAGCCCATCTAGTCTGCCCAACCCTACCTGTGGTGTGTTGCGAGTACCTAGGGGTCACTTCCTTCCCTCATGCCCTCCTCCCCATCCACCTTTGCCAGCTTTTTATACCTATCCCACCCATGCTTAAATACTTTTACTATTTTGGCATGGATCACCTCCCTTGTCTGCTTATTACACTTTTACACCACCCTCTCCACAAAAAAGTGCTTTTTTAAAAAATCTCCCAGCCACCAGATTCATGATGTTCTTACTTGTGCCCCTATTCGCAATTATTATAAATTATTCCCTGTTTTCCACTCTAACTCCATGTAGAAATTTGTAAATCTCCATCATGTCACCCCTTTGCCTTTTGTCCTACAGCATATACATGTTAAGGCCCTCAAATCTTTCCTTTTAGGGCTTTCCTCATTACCCTTGAATCATCTTGGTGACGACCTTCCGTATTGTCTATACCCTATCCCTGATCTTCCTGGACTAAGTCTCCATCACTCATTCACACTAATGGGATAGCGCCGGAGGCACTAGGACCAAAGGGGAGCAAACATTTTTCAGAAGGGTTGGCGCTGAGACAGGACCATGCATGCGCGGCACCACAAGACTAGCTCGCGCCTATGTAGGCTATCTCTGCATCGACCCTCTAACTGCCTCAGTTCCTTTTCTTCCGCCGAGTGCGCTTGGATGTCGACATCGCTCGTCTGCTGGAGTCAAAGTTTTTGTCTATATGCCAGCAGTTTTTAGTGTTTAATTTAACATTTTAATAGTAGTAATTTCTTATTTTATGAACAAGAAAAGATTATGAAGAAGAAAAAGAAATTCTCACCTGCCATCAATGGAGTCGTCCTTAGACGGTAGCAGTGATGGTAGGAAGACTTGGTTTGAAAGTTGTTATGGCAGAGGGGCTGTGTGTCCGGTCCACCGCCCTTTGATTGGGGGGGGGGGGACAGTCCACCGAAGCATGAATTAGCGGTTCCGGGGATCCGACTCCGCTTAACCTCGAGCTCTTCTTCCTTGCTGGGGGAAGAAGCATCTGTGTCGCTCGAGGTTGCCCTCTGGTACGTCTGCACGAGGATTGTTCATCAGGAGGGACGATAGGCCTGAACCGACTTTGGTGGGTTTCCCTGGCCCTGCTCCTAACGACCGCATTCTTCGACTCCAGACTTCATCTCTTTCTTCGTTGGAGCTCCAGTGAGCAGTTTCACCTCTGGGCCGCCTCCTGTGGAGCAGGGGTTCGACTCTCCAGTTTTCCAGGCCAGTGTTCCTGATTTTGGGGTCTCTGGGCCTCAGAGCCGCTGAACCAGAGTCGGGTTGATTGGATCATTATGAGCGCGGTGCCCTCTTGGTGCCTTCGCCATTGTGTCAACCCCTCGTGCCTACCCCCCTCTCTTTCTTTCCATGCAGGGGTCGGCATGAGCACCACCTTTTCTCCTTCTCCCCTTCTTCTCAGGATTGTCCATTGGCATTTTTCACGGTGTTTTTCCTGGTGCCGTGCCCGACACCATGAGTGGTGCCGCAGGTCTGGCGCCGTGGCCGCTGGTTTTGGCATCTGTGCCGTGGGCGGCACTGCTGGTGTTTGGATCGGCGCCAGGAGTTGGCGCCGTGGGTGCGTTTGTTGCTGCCTTTGTTGCCAGCGCTGCTGGCATTGCCATGGGTGTCTTGCGGTGGCATGGATGCCTGCAGGTGGTGCTGAGCGCCAGCCGGTGGTGTGGGCAGCACCAAGCACCCATGGGTGGCACCGCAGGTGGTACCGGGCACCCGCGGGTGCCATGAGAATCTTGGGTGCCATGGGGTGCCACGAGTATTATGAGTGCCATGGGTGATGGGGTGCTATTGCTGCTATGGGTGCCGGGGGTACCTGCGGGCACCTTTGGATGTCACCCAGGTTGGCATAGGCACTGCTTGGTGCCCTCCTGTGCCACGAGTGATGCTGGTGCCGCAGGAGTGCCAGTTGGTGCTGTCCAGCAGAACTAGTGACAGATTTCCTTCTGCAGACCGCTTCTTCCGCCGGACTTGTGGCACGATGTTTCCACAGAATGAAGTCCTGTTCTACGGATTATTTTTCCACACATCTTAGTGGGTGGCGGTCTGCATGGGATCTTGTGACATCCAGTAGTTTTCTGCTGAAGGAACTCTTCTGTACTGTTCTGCCAGCGGACTCTCTCATTCCACTCAGCACTTTCTCGGCTCCCTACATGGTGCCAAGCTCCTTGACATCCTTCCTGGTGGCGGAGTCTCTAATGGCTCTGACCTAGACCTCCCTTGGGGTCCTTCTATGGTAGAAGTGCATCTAGATGACTCTGTCTCTGTCCCTGTCCTTCTGGTCAGTGATACAGCGGATGACTCATCTTATATACTGAAGGGCACGCCCTCTCTATCATCAGAGTCCGTGATGGAAGATCTTTTCAGTAGTTCATCAGTAATGGGGTTCACCTTAGTATTCAGACTGCATCCGTGGACCATACATCTCTGCGTCTAGACTTTCAGTCATTAAGACAATTACACTCTGTGGAACATTCTAATTCAATGGTCAGGAACCGCATAGACTCTTCCGCGCCTTTCATAGGGGTGTATAGTCCCCTTCTGATACTGCCCCTTTGGTGGCTTCTTCGGCACAGGTGGTTAACATCTGTTCAGCTGTGATTATTAGTCCAGTCACGATTTCAGTTATGGATGCTCAGGCTCCTCCTGCCCCTCAGAGGAATGACATCTTCGTCATTTTTGTATCAGGCAATCCTTGTGAAATAGCAGCCTGAAACCTTGGCAGGCTCGGACTAGTGGTTTAAAAAAAAAAGGTTATTATTATCACGGCACAGGGGCCTAATAAGAATTACGATGCCACACTTTTGGATCTGGTCAGGTTCCATCTCAGCCCCTGAGGACGGTTGTCTCTAAAACTATGGTAAAGAGTACCTAATTTCTTCTACTCCTAAGGAGTCCGATCCAGCGGAGGTATGGGTCATCTCTTTTCTTGTAAGAGATTTCTCTTATTCGAGATATTTCCTAGACCTAGGCGACTGTCCAGTCTGTTGGGCCCCCTTTTTATCAGGCTTTCTTCTCTTGATCAGAGCCTCGCAGCAACAGAAGTGACTCTCCAGCAAGTCGAACTCAGGTTCCTACTTCCTTGCTTGCTGCAGCTAACAGATGACATGATCTTACTGAGACACAGCTCTTGCAGCAGGTTACACCATTAGGACTGAAGCCGGCAGGCGTCAGGACCCCGGAGAAAAATTCTGGCTAGCTATCTTCAGCGGGACCGCCCCGGCTTCGGTCCGCCTCCGGCGTCAGGCGTGTAGTAATAAGAGCGGTCCGCCAAGATTCCCCAGTTCTTTCCCGCCGTCGACTTGCATGTCTCGACCCTTCGGTTCGGTTTCTAGCACGCGACGCGTGGTAAAGTGCTTTCCTACGGGAAATTTGTTCTCCGAGTTCAGTTTTCTCTCTGATGTCCTCCCCGACCTCCGGTCACTCCTCGAAGGGCGCCTGTGGGAAGCAGATCCCATTTAAGGATCCGCACTTGGCCTGTGTCCGGTGCCTAGGCCCAGACCACGACACCCGGTCCTGCTCTTTTTGCCAGGGTTTCAGCAGCAGAACCCGGATCCGTCGCCAGAAGGCCCTACAGGTGTTCCTGTTAGAGGAGCAACTCAAGTCCATGGCTTCCAAGGGAGATTCTTCGCAGAAGGCCCACAAGCATGCTGAGAAGCACAGAGAGAAGGCCCCTTCCAGGTCCCCTTCTAGGGCCTCCGACTCGCGCAGCTCTGGTTCCAGGTCCAACCGCTCTCCTTCCCAGGCCAGCTCTCAGCCTCCCCCCGCTGCGGTGAGAAAATCTTCTTCCTCTTCTCAGGCCAAGACTCCCAGGCCTTCCTCGTCATCCAAGGCCTTGGCTAAGTCGGGGGATCGCCACCATCACCACAAGTCGGGTTCCCGCCATTCTGAACCCGACGTCAGGTCTGCCTCCTTGCCTCCTCGGAAAACCAAGGAGCTCACCTCTCTCAAGAGGCCGCAGGACCTGATGCCGGTTCGTCCGACGTCGACCTCTCGCCACAGGTCCCCAGAGCCGTCGTCTGCCAGAAGACCGTCGCCGGCCAGGCCTACTCATCACCGGACGCCGGTAGGGGTACTGGCGCCCGCTCCAGTTGAGAAGAGGACCCCGACACCTCCGACCGACGTCGGTCAGGAGACCATCACCGAGGAGGAGTTAACCCAGTCTGAGGACCAGACGGGCGACTCCGGTCCTGTTGAGACTCCCAGGGAACCCTCGCCGCAACCCGAGCCCCCTGTGGAGCCGACGCCGGGTCCTGACGACCGTCCACCGGCGCCCGGACCGTCGTAGGGCCTTTCCTTTTCAGAGGTGAAGGAGCTTTTCACTTACTGGTGGGATACCATCAAAAAGGACATGGTCCCCACTCCACCTCCTCCTCCTACACCGGTTGCTCCTCCGGTTCCTGCGCCCCCGTCTCCGTCTGGGTCTGCAGGCCGGTTACCTCCTCCCCGGGAGCCCAGGACCCCTCCAAGGGGGAGACTCGATAAAAGGAGACCTCCGTCCAGATCATCTTCTAGGTCACCCAGTCCCAAGAGACCCAGAAGACGCCGCCGATCGCCTTCGACGGAGGACACGGGATCAGAGTTTTCTACATCCAGATCCCCATCTCCCCTCTCCATCCCTTCTCTGGACCCACGTGAGCTGCCAAAGTCTCCTCCGGATGACCCTTCGTTCTCGGATATCATGAGACACATCCAGGAGAACATGGGTTGGGATCACGGAAGAGTTAGACCCAACAGCTCGCCTTGCAGTATCTTGACAGAAGGACCCCAAGCCTGTGGTGGTGCCACCCTTGGTAGACACTTTCGTGGACGTCACCAAGGCAGCGTGGAAGCGTCCACATTCGCTCCCGGCGATGCCGAAGAAAGCTGACCGCTTGTACAAGGCTCCAAGAGAAGACCAGTACTTGACCCAGCATCCTCAGGCCGACTCTCTGGTCATAACAGCCTCTCATGACCGGTTCCAGAGACCGCAACATCTGAGCACCCTGCCACTGGACCCAGAGTCCAAGCAGCTGGACTCCATGTGTAGGCGCACGTATGCTTCCGCTACCTGCGCCATCAGATCCCTGAATTATTTGACCCACATGGTGGAGTTCCAAAATGCCCTGTGGGAGCAGGGTCTGGATGCGGCTGAGAAGTTGCGGAAGGTGAGCAGAAGGAGGAGATGTTACAGCTCCTCTGTCACGGGTTCGATGTGGGAACCCAGGTGCTATGAGCAGCGTGACGATTCTCGGACTCCTCGGCCCGAGGCAGCTTCAGGCGTATGCCTCCAGAGGCACTCTGGCTCCGTGTCTCCGTTTTACCCCGGACGCCCCATTCGAGGGAGAAGTTTTGTTTGGTAAACCCTCAGAGAAGATAATTACCAAACTCCAAGAGGCCAGGAAGGCGGTGAGGTCGGTTCAGGCCATGTACCGACCCAAGCTTAGTTCCTTTCGTAGGAACCAAAGCCGATCTCGTGGATGGACGCAGAGGCAACAGTCCCGCCCCGTTCCACAGCAGAGGGGCTCCGGGTTTCGCAGAGCCCAGGGAAAACAACCCGCAGGTCGGAGCCCACGCACTCCTAAGCCGGTCCAGCCAGCGGGACCCTCAGCCACCACAGTCTGACTCCTTCCCGGCCCCCGGCCCTCAGGATCAACGGGACGTCATGGTCGGGGGTCGCATTGCGAATTTCCTGCCGGGATGGCAGACTATAACCACTGACAGGTGGGTCCTACTGTTGGTCGGAAGAGGCCACTTTATAGAATTCGCGGAAAAGCCACCCTCGAGGCCTCCATTGCTCGCCCGGTACCCGGGTCAGCACAAGTCACTGATCAGGCAAGAGGTGCTCGCACTCCTGCTAAAGGGAGCGATGGAGTACGTCCCAGAGAACCAGAGAGGACACGGATACTATTCCCACTTCTTCCTGGTTCCAAAGAAGACAGGGGACCTCCATCCGATTCTGGACCTCAGCGATCTCAATTTGTCGGTCGCCTACAAAAGATTCCGCATGGTAACTCTTACGGGTGTTAGTCCCATGCTGAAGCAGGACTCCTTTTTAGCGTCGCTAGATATGCAGGACGCTTACCTGCACATCCCTATAGCTCAAGCGCACAAGAGGTTCCTGCACTTCGAGTTTCTCGGCCATCATCTTCAGTTCCGAGCCCTTCCATTCGGGCTGTCATCGGCACCCAGGGTCTTTACCAAATGCATGGCAGTCATGGCAGCGTCTCTAAGGAGACAGGCCCATTATGTGTTCCCGTACCTGGACGATTGGCTTCTCATGGCCGCCTCCAGAGAGGCGTTGTCACGGGCGATCCAGAGCACCCAGGACCTGTTTCGATCTCTGGGTATCCTAATCAATCACAAGAAGTCCCTCCTGGTACCGTCACAGAAACTGCAGTTGATAGGCGCAGTACTGGACACCGTTCAGGGAAGAGCATTTCTTCCAGGCGACAGAGCGGAGCGCATCAGATCCCTCATCAGGGAGCTTTCAACAAGACCGCCCCAGCCAGGTCGGTCCTTCGCTTGCTCGGACACATGGCTGCGGCCATTCCTACTGTCCCTTTCGCAAGGCTCCACATGCGGGTGACTCAGTGGATGCTCAAGGTGCAATGGGACCAAAGGCAAGACCACATGCAGCATCCGGTCAGAATCACGAATACCGCGATTCGAGACTGGCAGTGGTGCTAGACCCAGGGACACTCTCTATGGGTGTCCCCGGAGGTAATCCTCACCACAGACGCCTCAGGTCTAGGGTGGGGAGCACACCTGGACGGGGTGAAGTCCCAGGGTACGTGGACCCCTCTGGAGGCCCACCTCCATATCAACGACCTAGAGATGAGGGCGGTCCTTTATGCCCTGCAGGCCTTTCAGTCAGAAATCCCGCCGAGAACTCTCCTGCTTCAGACAGATAACACGGCGGTGATGTATCACCTCAGCAAACAAGGAGGCGCACACTCTTACCCCCTTTGCAGGGAGGCCATGAGGGTGTGGGATTGGGTAATCCGACACGGCGCGAACCTGATCACAGTACATGTTCCCGAGGTGGACAACACGATTGCAGATGGCCTGAGTCGCTCCCAGGCCAGAGTCCACAAGTGGGAACTTCTCCAGGAGGTAGCAGAGGATCTGTTTCTTCAATGGGGAACTCCAGAATTGGACTTGTTCGCCTCCCCATCCAACGCAAAACTGCCCAATTTTTGCTCGCTAGATCCAGGGCCTGGTGTTTTCTGGCGAGACGCGTTGTCCCTCTCCTGGGCGGACAGATTCCTCTACGCTTTCCCTCCCTTCCCGTTGATCCAGAGAGTTCTTCTCAAACTGCGCAGGGAGCATGCAGCAGTGATCTTGGTGGCCCCACTCTGGCCCAGGCAGATCTGGTTCCCTTTGCTAATTCAGCTGTCCCGGGAACCTCCGCTCCCGTTGCCATTCAGCTCCCACCTCTTGTCTCAGGAGCAGGGTTCACTGATCCACCCGGACTTACGCTCACTGAACCTGCACGCATGGCTTCTAGAGACATAGCCATCTTGCGCCACAGGGTCTCGCAAGAGGTTGCGGAAGTCCTTTCTGCAGCCAGAAAGCCGCAGCGATGCGACATATGCCATGAAATGGCCGCTTTTGTCTATATGGTCGCAGCACGCTGCCTTTCCCTTTAGGTTGCCCGTGAAAGCTGTGTAGAGTACCCGTCTCCTTTTCCGCTCGGGTCTCGCTCTACCTCGATTAAAGTGCACCTCTGTGCCATTTCAGCTATCACCTCCGATGGGACAGCGTACAGTGGCACAATTAGATGCCTGTCGAGAATTCTTAAGAAGGGTGTTATACCTTAGGCCACCCATTAAGGACCCAGTGCCTTCTTGGGACTTGCTCTTTGTCCTGAAGCAACTCACGCTCCCCCTCTTTGAACCTGCCGCGGATTGCGAGCTGCGTTTTCTGTCATGGAAAACGTTATTTTTGGTTGCTGTTACATCAGCGAGAAGAGATTCTGAGCTTCAGGCTCTCATGTGCAAAGAGCCCTATTTAATTTTCCACCGGGACAGAGTATCCCTGAGGACGAATCCTAAATTCTTGCCTAAGGTGGTTTCCACACTCACTTTCAACCAGGATATTGACCTGCCGGTCTACTTTCCTAATTACTCTAACAGAGGAGAGGCGCTGCTTCACACCCTGGATGTTCACCGCAGCTTGATGTACTACCTGAGCAGAACTAAGCAGCTTCGCACTTCGGAGCAGCTTTTCGTCTCCTTTACCGAAGGTGAAGGCCAACCAGTATCCAAACAGTCCCTGTCTCGCTGGCTTGTCCAGTGCATCTCTTACTGTTATGATATCAAAAGAAAGCCCCTCCCAGGAGCAGTCCGGGGCCATTCCACTAGGGGGCACATCTTTTGCAGCACTTCGAAACGTCTCCACTTCTGCCATTTGTGCTGCAGCCACTTGGAGCTCTGTTCATACCTTTATCAGGCATTATAGCCTGGACATCGCTTCACGGCGAAGAGCAGACTTCGGCCTGGCAGTGCTACAGGGTCTCCTGTCCTAGATTCAGGACCTGGAACGTTCTTTCTTATTTCCTCCTCCCAGAGTGTTTGCAAGCACTATTGCTTGGGAATCAGTCCTAATGGTGTAACCTGCTGCAAGAGCTGTGTCTCGAAGTAAGATAGTACAGTTACGTAAGAACTTAGCGTAACAGTAGATCTTCGAGAACAGCTCTTGCAGCAGGTACCTTCCCGCCCACCTTCCCCCTTGGAGGAGGCATGGCTTAAGCCTTTAACAGGAATTTTTCCGTTTGTCTTCTGACGGTGGATCCTCAGTCTCCCATTTCGATGTCAGCCTGTGGCCGGAAGTCTCCGGCAGGAGAACTGGGGAATCTGTCGGGACCGCCCCCCTTATGTACTACGCCTGATGTCGAAGGCAGTCCCCGCTGAAGATGGCTAGCTAGAATTTTTCCGTGGGGTCCTGACGCCTGCCGGCTTCAGTCCTAATGGTATAACCTGCTGCAAGAGCTGTTCTCGAAGATCTACTGTTACGGTAAGTTCTTACGTAACTGTACTTTCCTTTCCTGACCGTAGGTCAAGTAGGTCTTTTTCTGAGATGGCTTCTCAAATATTCTCGCCTTCGGTTCCTGCGCACTGGTTCCGTGCCAGTCACTCATGAAGCTATCCTTTCCAAGTGCGTGACGGTGCTGTGAGGTTTGTTTTTTCCGCAAAGTAAACTAGAGTCCTTCCTACTCCCTTCAGGGAGGCCGGAGTGAGTAGTACCTCACCGCATTGAGTCACTTCTGCCACTATTCAGTCACTTTCGACGAATGGGTTAGCCTTAACTTGGCTCTGCTGTGTCCCTCCTCGACGCACATTTGCCTCTATTTGCCTTAGAAATCCAACCCCTGTTTTTTTTTTTTCCTTTGTCAGAATGTTTTTCCGCAGTGGACACATCCTCCTGTATACTTTTTCTTTCTTCCCTGAGTTCAGAAACTGCTAGTACAATTGTACATACAGGGGCAGGGTGATTCCTTTTTGGGAATATGAAGTGGGTAGGATCTGGTTCTACTAGACCACCACAAGAGGCTTCTAAGTCGTGCTTGCCCTTCCATCAGGAAGGTTTCAGTGACTTAAGTGGAAACCATTCTCCTTGATGGGCTAACCCCACCTGGACCCCCTTTTGCTCACCAAGTAAGGGGTTCAAGTGCCCTTGGACCTGTTGTTTACAGGTCAGCAATACTTGGTAGTGGGGGTTTCCATCTGCGCTTTTTGGTCTACCCTGAACCAGTAAACTTTACCTCCGGCTCGTTCAGCTCCTGATGTCCTTTTGCATTAGATTAGTACATGTCTTTGACACTGTTAACTTTGGTCCTGTACCAAATTGTGAGGCCCGGTTTCCACCGCTCCTAGAGTGGTTGCAGCTTCCTGGCAGAGTTTCATTTTGTGTCCATTGCAGTCATCTGCAAAATGGTGTTACAACTCAATCACTTATCTTGTAAGTACTATATTCTAGATGCTCTTTCCAAGACACCTCTTTTTTGTGAAGCTGGGAAGGCAGTCAGAACAGCAAAGGCCCAAACCGAGGAAAAGATAGCCAACTCAGTTAAGAAGAGGGATAAAACCTTTTATAGGTACATCAGGGAGCAAAGGAAGACCAAGGGAGGGATAGTGAGGCTTAATAAAGGAAAGGGAGGGTGGGCAGAGGGTGACTGTGAAAAGGCAGATATACTAAACAAATATTTTTGCTCAGTATTTACAAATGAAGAGGGGGAGGTACCTAAAACAAATAGTAGAAACACTCTGGATACAGAAGTTGGTACTAGCCCATTTACAAAAGAAAGGGTTCTAAAAGAACTCTTAAAACTGAAGGTGGACAAAGCAATGGGGCCTGATGGGATTCATCCAGAATTCTAAAAGAACTAAGGGTAGAACTAGTGACGCCACTGACTACCCTCTTTAACAAATCATTGGAGGATGGGGTGGTACCCGAGGACTGGAGGAGGGCAGATGTGATTCCCCTCCACAAAAGTGGGAGCAAGGCAGAAGCAGGAAACTACAGACCTGTTAGTTTAACCTCAGTGATAGGGAAAATGATGGAATCACTTCTGAAGGAAAGAATTGTTGAGTATCTAGAGGCCAGAGGGGCACAGGACCAAGGCAGCATGGATTCACAGCGGGAAGGTCATGCCAGACGAATCTTATTGATTTCTTTGACTGGGTGACCAAAGTAGTAGATCAGGGAGGGGCTGTGGACATGGCCTACCTAGACTTTTAGCAAGGCATTTGACACAGTCCCACACAAAAGATTAATGTACAAGTTAGCCAGCCTGGGAGTGGGTCCCAAGATGACAGCCTGGGCAAAGAATTGCCTGGAGAATAGGACACAGAGAGTAATAGTAAATGGAGTCCACTCTGAAGAAAGGGGGGTTACTAGTGGGGTACCGCAGGGTTCAGTATTTAGGACCGATCCTCTTCAGTGTCTTTATAAGCGACATTGCAGAGGGACTGGAAGGAAAAGTATGTCTCTTTGCAGATGACATAAAGATCTGCAACAGAGTTGATGCACAAGGTGGGGTGGAAAGGATGAGAAGGGACTTGGCAGTTAGAGGAATGGTCATATGTGGCAGCTAGGTTCAATGCTAAGAAGTGCAAGATAATGCACCTGGGAAGCAAAATCCCAGGGGAAGAGTACACAATGGGGGGTGAGATACTAACAACAACAAAAATGGAAAGGGACCTGGGGTAGTCATATCAGATGACCTAAAGGTGGGCAAGCAATGTGAGAGGGCAGCAAGGAGGGCTGTGGGGATACTGGGATGCATAGGGAGAGGCATCACTAGTAGAAAACAGGAAGTTATTATCCCTCTGTACAGACAGCTGGTGAGACCCCATCTGGAGTACTGCGTGCAGTTCTGGAGACCCAATCTCTGCAAAGACATAGACAGGATGGAAGCTGTCCAGAGGAGGGCAACTAAAATGGTGCAGGGTCTGCACCGGAAGACATATGAAGAGAGGGAGAGGGGGGACATGATAGAAACTTTCAAGTACCTCAAGGGAATCAACAAATTCCAAGAGGGTAGCATCTTTCAAAAAGAGGTGTGCAAGAACAAGGTGGTACAATTTGAAAATAGAGGGGGGGCCGCTCAGAGGTAATTTAAGGAAGTATTTTTTCACAGAGAGGGTTGTGGATGCATGGAACGGCCTTCCGGAGTCAAAAACAGTGGTGGAATTCAAGCATGTATGGGACAGTCATAAGGCAATTCTAGGTGGTGGGGGTAGGAAGAAATAGGCTGCTGGTTATCTAGATTCTGCAGCTTATCCATTAGGTAGGGAAATGGGCAGACTGGGTGGGCCAAGCGGTCCTTATCTGCCGTCAAATTCTATGTTTCTATGTTATTAGAGGACAACTTTGGCCGGCCCTTTGAGTGAACTCTTTCTCCTCCACCCTACTTAGGGTTGTTTGTTTTAGCTTGATACTCTCCCATTAGTGTGAATGAGTGATGGAGACTTAGTCCAGGAAGATATGGAAATTACATACTTACCGTAATTATTGTTCTTCTTGGACAGTCTCCATCACTCATTCACACACCCACCCACCATCCCCTGGGTTCACTCATTTCTTTCCTGGTCTTCATGATCCTATGGTTCAGGCTGTGAAGTCATTGTTTCTTAACCCTTCCTGCAAGGGCCGTCTGGGTCCTTTTAGGCCCAGAAACTCAGGATAAGTTATTTTCATTAGTTACGCTGCACCTCCTCGGTCAAAAAAGTACTGAGGTGGTTGGAGGGTCGACGCTAAGATAGCCTACATAGGTGCAAGCTAGTCTCGTGGTGCTACGCATGTGTGGTCCTCTCTCGGCGCCGACCCTTCTGAAAAATTTTGGCTCCTGCTTGGTCCTAGCACCTCCAGCGCTATCCCATTATGTGAATGAGTGATGGAGACTGTCCAAGAAGATCAGTAATCACGGTAAGTACGTCATTTCCATTTCTTTCTCTAGTGCACAGTTTTCATCAGCTGCTATTCAGAGTAGGTTATGTATAGTAGTGCTTTGCATCTGATTTCCGCCAAATTTAGAAAAGAACCTCATAGCTTATCCAAGGTGCCCCTGCTCCAAGCTTTAGAGCGACTTTAATGGCATCATTTTAAGTGTTGGAAGTAATCTTACACAAAACTGGTAAAACAGCTGCAAACACTGTGCAGTCATGAAATTTTATATGGTGATGTCATTGCTGTTACGATTCGATGTTGATAATTTTAGAGAACTTTAAAAAACAATATTAAGACACAGTTCAGTGTATATTTTATATAACTTAAGGACTAAACATCAGGAGTTTATCAACTGTACAGTACAAGGATCCGTTTCCTCTTAAGTGATCCTAGTAATGAATAAAAGGAACAGAAATACAGAAAATCTGTAAATGTGTGTGAATATTATGTTCTTCGTAGTTTTGTAAAGAGTGACAGTCACTTTTTTATAGCATTAGCAGGAATCTTGATTGTGAAAATAATATGAACATACGAAGAAGCCAGCAGAAGAAGGCCATTTGGTCCATCAAGTCTGCTCATATTGCAGGGTCCACAGCTTGAGCTAATAATAATCAAGACGACATTACATGGGTTGAAATGAATTCAATTAAACTTTACTTGTTTCTTAAAAATAGGGCCCAGAGACAGTCCTGGAGTACATCTGATTCCTGTGAGAGCACTGAATGAGGTCTTCATTGGGGAGTCCCTTTCTTCCAGGTACTAATCCAAACTATGTATATTTTTGATACTTTTTGTTTAGTTTTTGTCCTTTTATCACCTGTGTCCACCTCTTCATAGGAATGTCTGATACCATCTTCCATAAAGAATAAGGCATGACAGAGGGTGGATGACTTCAACCATCATGAGTTACATTGGCAAGCATAATCCCTCCAGTGGAATTGCCTTACTCCAACAGTGCAAATGTGTGTAACTGCTTGCAGTGCTCCTTGTATTCTAACATTCCAACCCTACCTTTGAAGCTAAAGAAGGCAACTAACTGGTTAGTGCATTGAAACCATGAGTGCCAAATTTAAAATACTTTTCTTTGGTTAAAGAAATTCCTGTCTGGAATTTAAGGATAGCTCTAGAATTTATAATTGTAAATTATGGGTGTGTCGCTTGAAAACCTTTGGAGACATTTATATGGTGAGGCCAGGGGACACAGTACCCAGGGTTTTCCGGAGGAGGAGGCTGTCGGCCCCTCATCGGTAAACGGTATAGAGGAGTCAGTTGAGTGGGATAGAGGGGGAATGGTAGAAGGCATGAGGGGAGGGAAAATTGACATTTGGCTGGAGAAGGGGGGAGCAGGCCAGGCAGAGAAGGGTGGTGTTTCAGGTTCAAGGAAAGAGGGGAATAAACAGGATTGGTGGAGGGTAGTATCCTTTGATGAAAGAAGTCTCGAAAACAAAATGGATGACCTGCAGACCATGATGGCAGAGGGAAAGGTTGATTAGGTGATGCTCACCAAGACCTGAGTCATCTCAGACCATGACTGTGGTCTCTCCATTCTGGATACATTCTATTTAGAATGAACAGGGAAAGGGGAAAGGTGGATTGGTACTGTATACTTCAGAGAAGACATAACATTTGCAAGACAGGACATGGTGGAGGGGGCCTAAAGACACTGTTTGTCCAGCTACATATGGCAGCATGAAGACGCCTATGGCTGGAGGTTGCATATCTGCTGCCTCAGTAGGATGAACATTATGGACATTGAAAGGGGGGAATGTGTTCAGAAAGGCAGCAGGGAAGAGGGAAGTGATATAATAGTGGGGGACTTCCACTTGCCCAAGATAGATTGTAGTGTCCCAATTGCCACCTACAGTAGGAGCCAGTTGTTCCTGGGCACAGTCCAGGACAGGTCCGTGGTCTAAGGGTGAATGAATCAGCAAGAGAAGGGGAACATCCTGGACCTGGTGCTAACAAATAGGGATTATGTCTTTGTGTGTGTCTGTGTTTTGTATATCTAGATACATAAGTGTATTAGAGTTGAGTAGGCTGTTTAATGTTAAACCTCTGACTTTGCACTTTAATAGCCCCCCCCCCCCCCGCCACCATTCAACTGAGTTGCACACATTTTGGATGCATGATCTGGGGGGCAAGGTTTCTTGATGTGTCACGTTTCATTCCGGTTGGATAAGTGAATTCTGAGATCCGAATAGTGAAAAAATTGGAGGGTTGGCTTTTTTTTTTTTATTTGTAACGCTTGGTGCTCAGACAGTTTGGAATTTTGTTCTTAAATTTTCAGGGTAGAAAGAGCTTGCCCTAGAACGGTGCCTTTCATTAGTGTGGTGAAAAAATATTAATCCATTCCAGAGTTATAAGGATTTGAAATTTCAGTTCGGAACATGCTCAGTATGGTCTTTTGGATAACTGTTTCATACAAAAAAGAATTTGGCAATACAAAACAGGATTCTCCTTCGTGAGGGAAGTAATCCTGTTTCATGAGAAAAGAAATTCTGCTTTTGTATGGAAGCCATCTTGTTTCTGTTTTTCCCCAAAAAAGTTTTTTGAAAACCATTCAAAATCGCATCCTGCAGAGAAACCATCACATGTATCTTGCTAAACAGGACCCCATTAGGTGGATTTTGCAGTTTGTGGAAAAAGGAGCTAGAAATGTGTTTTTTAAAACATTTTTAAAATATTGTTTTGTGAGGTGATTTTCTTCTTTCATATGGCCTCCTGACACAGGAATAGAGCAATACTTGAGAAGATTACGTTCATTCGAAAGAAGAATTTGGACTTAGTTTTTGACATTCTTTTTTCATATGAACCAATCCTCTTTCGTGAGAATGACAGAGTCTCATGAAAGAGGATTGTTTCATACAAAAGAAAAATTTGGACTCTGGTGTTTTTTGTTTTTTTTGCACATTTTAACTGTAACAAGCCATAACTATGTCAGTATTTGGAGTTGAGACGATCTACGTATCAAAAGAAATGTCTCTACTACAAGAGTAACACATTGCACCCAGCAAAAATATTCAGGAGCCATATAAAAAACATCAAAATTAAAAAATGAAAATTTCCTTAGGATAACATTGCAAATTTAATGAGCTGTAACTCCATCAGCCATCAGTCTTTTCAGTTAAGTGACAAGCTATATGTGAAAAGAAAGGTCTCAGTGAGTGCTACAAGACTAAGCCCCTAAGAAATACCAACTGAAGATAGACATGAAAAACATTATTAACATGAAAAAATAAAAATTCCCATAGGATAACATTGTAACTTTTTTTCCTGAAACTGATTTATTGAACAGTGCCACTATGGTAGACAGGACAAAGTAAAATAGAATACAAACAGTTCTCTCACTGTGACAGGGAGCTCCTGCCACTCTTGAGCACCAACCTTTTCTTAAATCTGTTGCAACAGTTCTTCCATTGCTTAGCTTAATCTATCCTATACAATTTCTAGTCCGTAAGGTTGGCCGCCTGTGGGCACCCCCTTCTTTCTTAACTATGCTATAGTGTCCTCTTTAATATTCCTTTTCCCTCTCAGGTTCTCGTATAGGAAGGTTATTGTGGTGACCTTCGAGCTAATGTAAAACAGGCTGTGTTCCTCGCTGTTGAATTTAGTATACAGTGTGGCACTATGCCATAAAATACTTTAATATATATACCTTATATGTGAAACCTGTAAATGTTAAAAATACCATGGCACTAGGTGTTTTTGATAAAGGTAAAAAGTACTAGTTGATTATATTATAAAAATTAAGTTAGTTGTGCTATTCAAAATGCATGTAAATTGCTGTAAGTTGAACAAGTCTGAAATGTCATGATTTACATATATCCCATGATGCTTTGCATTATGGAAGTATGTGTGATGTTGTGTTACTTTGAAACTTGGCTTATTGTCAGTGCCCTTTGGGGTAACCCTTGTTTCAGTGCTTCTGCACTGAGGTTCTTAGCTTTTTTTTTTTCTTTTATTTGAGCCTTCGCTACCCAAGCAAACAGGCCCTGCATAGGGGTGGAGGCTGAATCTCAACTGCTAAGTTGATCCGAGATCATTGAGTCAGTAGGTGCTGGCTAAGTGTAGAGGAAAGACTTGCACAGTCTATTGCTACAGAATGATGTACTGAAGTGGGGATATGCCATTGCTGAAGGCTAGCTGCTGTATTTTGAATAAACGTGACAGAGATTGTGTGTTGAACTTGAAGTTTGGAGTCTGGTCCATCTGTTATTCCACAGCCCCGCCACACACTTGGTGTTTGGAGTGGGATAACTTGCCGTAAACATCTGGACTGGCAGAAGAGGGACGTTTTCCAGTGGATATCGCCCAGATATCTGAGGTGGACCAATGCACCAGGAGTTGCCAGAGGAGAACCCGGAGAAGAAAGTCCATGGAGTTCTGACCAGGACCATGACTGATAGATGGAGAGAAACTGCTACCTGGATTGGACCTGGGAGCTCGGAGGAAGGCCAAGCCTGAAGATGAAGAAATGCAGGTTGAGGCAGACTTGAGGTGCAAGAGACAACACCTAGGAGGTGGAGACCCTGATGAGGATGATCCACTGGATGAGTGGGCAAAGGTTGGAGGCAGATTGACTACACAGAGAGGTGGAACACCAATGCCAGGTGCTCAAGAGGTTCCTGCCGGAGAGTTTGGATAAAGAGTCGGAGGAGGATTTTTCGAGGGCTCAGTTTGAGGAGGACCCCCTGACTGAGCAGGATATTCCTTTCTTGCCTTTGATCTAGGATTTTACCTGTTGGAAGTCGGAGATGCAAGTATAGAACTTGAATGAGAGACCTCCGGTAAGACTATACCTAGTGATATTGTGTTAGGGTTGAAGACTCCAAGAAAGCAAGAAGATTATGATGCTGAAGGGACTTTTTCTTGTATTGATGCAGCTAAATCTGTTAACAGTATTGACTGGGGCATGCTGCAGGCTAGAGATGCTAATATTGCCAAAATGTTAGTTTAAGATCAAGGAGGTGGTACATGTGTTTTATCTTTTTGATGAATAACCTACAAAGGAGGAAGAGGTGGGTGGAAAAAGCTAGGAACCTGTGTTGGGATAACACCACAGTGTCTACCCTAAGGTGTCTGTATCTGTAGCAAGTGAAATGAATCAAGAGACATAGTGGGTTTATGTAGATGGGTTGAACCTAGGACTGGGCCCCTGCTTAAAACAGACATGTCTGGTGAGGTTGGAGCAGGTAATTACTCACCCCTGAGAAAGCCTGTTGTGGTACTGGACTTTACAGACGTACAGATTTTTGGTTAAGAAATATGACAGAGTTTCCCTAAAAGGAGATGGGAAGGTACTGGTAGTCTCGGTTGAGAAATCTGTTCATGCCTTAGGGTAAAGAATGATGATATCCACTATGTTTATGATAGAATGTTTATCGTTAATATGGATCCTGAGACAGAGCTCCTGAAGATGGATGGGTGGAAGCTCATCCCTTCCTGGGACAGGAAGGTGGTAAGCAGTCTGCAATAATGGCTTCCCTCTTAAGGTGGGGGATATGTGACAGGTGCTCCTGCCACTCTTGAGGACCCACCTTTTCTTTAATCTGTTGCAGCTGTTCTTCTTTTCTTAGTCTAATCTATCCTATACAATTTCTAGTCCTAAGATTGGCCACCTATGGGCACCCCCCTCTCTTTCTTGACTATGCTATGTTGTCCTCGTTAATATTCCTTTCCCCTCTCAGGTCCTCGTATAGGGAGGTTATTGTGGTGACCTCCAAGCTGATGTAAAACAGGCTGTGTTTCTCATTGTTGGATTTAGTATGCAGTGTGGCATTATGCCATAAAATACTTTAATGTATATACCTGATGTGTATGAAACCTGTATATATTAAAAATACCATGGCACTAGATGTTTTTGATAAAGGTAAAAAATACTAGTTGACTGTATTATAAAAATTAAGTTAGTTGTGCTGTTTGAAATGCATGTAAATTGCTGTAAGTTGAACAAGTCTGAAATGTCATGATTTACATATATCCATGATGCTTTGCAATATGAAAGTATGTGTGATGATGTGTTTCTTTGAAACTTGGCTTATTGTCAGTGCCCTTTGGGGTAACCCGTGTTTTAGTGCTTCTGCACTGAGGTTCTTTGTTTTCAGCTTGTTTTTATTTTTTTTTATTTTATTTGAGCCCCCACTACCCAAGCATACAGGGCCCGCATAGGGGTGGAGGCTGAATCTCAGCTGCTAAGTTGATCAGAGATCAGTGAGTCAGTAGGTGCTGGCTAAGTGTAGAGGAAAGACTTCCATAGTCTGTTTCTACAAACTGATGTACTGAAGAAGAGAGATGCCATTGCTGAAGGTTATCTGTTGCATTTTGAATAAACATCACACAGAGATTGTGTGTTGAACTTGAAGTTCGGAGTCTGGTCCATCAGTTATCCCACAACCCCTCCGTACTCACCATGAAGATTACAAAAGTATGTGTGTCCCATAACAAAAAAAAAATACCTGAATTAGAAATATGCAATATATAAAAACAGCATTAATCTTAACAAGATCACCTATAAAGTAAAAACAGCTAGTTAATGCACAGTAAATACCCACAGACCTGCTCCCACAAACCGTTGGTAATAAATATTCCAGTGTCCAAGTATAGCACAGTTTAATCCAGGCAAGTCAGATAAGTCAAGGGTCTGAGTCTCAGTGAGTTCACTGGGGATAACGTATTCATCTTGGGGATGCCGAGGAGGCCTTAAATCTCAGGAGGAACCCGTGAATAGCAAGTAGGATTGGGGCAATCCCAAACCACAAAAGAAAGGTAGCGACAGGGAAGTCTGAGGCTGTAGTCCAGGGATTGCGCCCAGGTGTTAGCAGTGCACCATTGGTGGCAGGGTTCCAAGAATGTAGGTAATCAGAGCCTGAGGAATGCTGTAATACCCTGCATTATCTCAGTTTTGTAACTTTCTGTTTCCATTGAGCAAGTGTTTGGGGACCAGGAGATAACCATCGTATCATCAGGTGTTTAAGTGTGGCTGCCCTCAGGATTTGGCTCAGCTTAATTCTACCTGCAGGCTCCTGAAGGAGGTCAGGAAAGCCCAATATAAAATTGGTAAAGGTAAAAGATACTGTTATGTGCTTATAGTTATGAATAGCCAGCCAATAGCGGAGTATTGCTGGACAATCCAAGAAGATGTGGGCATGAGAGCCACCCCCCACTACCACCACCAATTGCTTCCAACAAGCATCAAAATAGGTGGCACCAAAGTGTTTGGTAACAGTAGGAGTTTGGAAATATATCATCAAGATCTTCCAGTTATACTCTCTCCATGTTGGTGAAGCATTGACCATCCAGCCCCTTTGTAACCTGTGTTCCCAGTGTTCTGGGGAGAATTGCAACCCAGATTCTTCTTCCCACTTAACTCTTAAGGATTCAGTAGGTGGGGTGTGTTATTTGCTAAGTAAGGTATACAAGCTAGATATCCATCTGGATTTAACTTTAAAAGTTACCAACTAGTAGAAATGATTCTCCAAACCCGATTGTGATCTCTCCATTTGAAGCAAGTGTTGTATTATAAAATGGTGCACCTGAATGAACCATTAGTGGTCCTCCCGCCACAAGCGGAACTTGGTTTGGAGTTACTAGAAGGACATGCAGTGTTGTCCCCGAATCAGTTGTACAAACCTGGTAAGGCCTGTAGCCTCCCAATACAGGAATGCCATGTCTAGTCATGGGGGGAGAAAATCATCATGGTGTCTGATCAGTGTCCATTGGGCCTAAGGCATTTGGTTATTTCAAACCCCAGGAAATCTTACTGTATTCTGACAAATGCAGTATGGTCTCACCATAGGACTGCCCTGGAGCTGAAATGGTTAATAGAACCTATGCTAATAGTGGAATGTTGGGCTCGAGCTCTGTTTTCAAATCACTGTCCCTGATTGCACTTCCTGCAACCGTCAGATTCTTACCAAGCATGCAGAAGCTAAATACCAACTATCCAAACTTAAGTTTACTACCCCTAAATACTCCTATTAGGGGAACAGAAACTCCAAACAACAGGACACTTCTCTAAGACTCAAGTCAGCAGATGCCCAAAAAACTAATAGGCACCCACAGGTTTCCAACATCAGTGATACAGGAGTGAGCAGAGCCCTGTAGGTCCTAGCAGGGGAGGAAGGGTGGGAGTTCAGAGTAATGCAGTAAGATTCCCTTCGAAGAAACAATATTACTATGGTAAGTAATGTTTTCACAAACCCCAGGAAATCTTACTGCATTCTGACAATGCAGACTACTCCAAGAGTGCTCCTTGAGGCGGGCAGAGGACCTATTTAGGAAACTGGTTCTGCAGAACTGCTGTGCTAAACCTGGCATCACTGCTGGCCTGGGTGCCTAGTGTGAACGGTTTTCCAGGTAGCTGCCGTACAGATTTCCAGAAGAGGAATGTCTCGAAGCTGCTATAGATGCATCAGTCCCTCTAGTAGAATGGGCCCTAAGCCCTTGTGGGGGCTGCTTACCCACTTTTGTCATAACAGAATTGGATACATGAGACTATCCATCTCGCTATGGATCTCTTTGTGGCAGGTTTACCCTTGCTAACCTCACCATAGGTCAGAAAGAGCTGGTTTCTCTCCCCTCTGTGACCTTTTGTGTGCTCTATGTAGTAAATAATAGCCCTCTTGGCATCCAAGCTGTGTAGTCTACGCTCACCTGAGGAGGAATGATCAGTAAAAAAGACTGGCAGGATGATGGACTGATTAATGTGAAGGTCAGGCAGTCCCAACCCTCCCTCGTCCTTGGAAAGATGTAGCAATCCCTTGGCCACCTAGGACATTTACAGAGTCAAATACTGTAGATCTAGATAATTCCATCAGCAAGTCATTCCAGTATGTCCAGGGGACAGGGATAGGGTGGTCTGAAAGAGGAAAAGTAATCGCTGGGGGGGGGTTCATTTTAATAAGTTTTTATTCGGCCATAAAGAGTTAAGAGGAGAAGCTTCCATCTAGATATAACTTGCCTGAGGGAATTTATTAATTTATGGTGGTAGTTCTGAAAGAACCGAGTTACATCCACCGAAACAGTAATGCCCAAGTAACAAAAGCCATGACAAGGGGCCCAGGAAAAGGGAAAGTTATATTTGAATCCCTGTGGAGGGGATCCACTGAAAATCATTGCCTCTGACTTAATGAGGTTAATTTTGTATCTTGCCAGAGAGCCAAACCGTCTAACGGGGGAAAGGGGAGGGGGGACTCTTCAAGTAGGTGAGACAGTGCTGCCCTGTTGGCTTCTAATTGGGTTTTTATATGTGCATCTAATAAATACTTAGCTGAAATTCATGATCTGCTATTTGTTTTTCCAGGGTCAATTGTTGGAATAGCTTTTCTTTTTTAACCCGGGAAGCATAGAATATTATTTTCCTCTCAATGTAGATTTTAGCACATCCCAATATAGAAGGCCGGGTGTCCCTTTGTGGATTTGTCTGTAGAAAGAATTTTATCTTGTCTCGACTAGGCCACAAACTCCTCTCTGTTTAAATGGCTCACATTAAATCTCCATGCCGTGCATTTAGTATGGAGATTTTTGACCAGGACCAAGACAGTGAGGGCATGATTAAGAGAGTTGCACTGCCTATTTGGCATCTGTGTGCACCATGGGCCCATTGGTTGGGATGAGAAAATAATCCAGCCAAGAGTATGGCTTCAGAGATTAAAATGAATAGTCCCGGACCCCAGGTGCATGTACCTCCATATTACTGTTAGTCCAAATTCTTCACACAGACATGCCAGAGTGTTAGTGGCTTGAGATCTCCCCCCACTCCCAAGACCCAGCCTATCTAAAATGGAGGAAAGTGTAGTGTTAAAATCCCCACCAATAGTAATGAGGCCCAATCTGTGATTGTGTCAGAAATTACCTTGGACAAAAAGCAGACCCTCGGTTGTTCCTCATTTGGGGCATAAAGTTTTTAGAGGATGCATGGTGGCCACCAAACTCCTTGGTAAATTTCACGTATCTACCGTCAGGGTCTGTCTGTACTTAAGACAACTGCAGCGAGAATTTCTTTTGATTAAGATGCCCCCCCAATTTATGGGGCTGAGCCAAACACTTCACCTACCCACGCTGTTCTTAATTTACTATGCTTTAGTTCCGTCAAGTGCATTTCTTGTAAAAGCACAACCCCTACCCCTATATTTTGTAGTTCTAGGGACATGGATATGTTGTTCATCCACACTCATTGGCAGTATCCTTGCCGCTTTAAATCTTGCCGGAAGGTCTTCAAGCTTGCTCCTCCCACCCACCCGGGTGGTATAACTCTCGGCTCCGCCCCATGACGCCAGATCTTCCTTACCGCTTGGAAGCTCAGGTTCCCTCCTTAACGCTCTGCGTTTGTGACTGGTTCCTATTTCTCCGTTTGCGGTTTAAAAATAATATTTTGCAAAGACTTCAGTCTTCACATCCGACGGCCGCGCGCGGATAAATCGACTCGATTGAGATGCCCATGCGGCAGAAGATGTCTCGGACTTGATCCACACCCACGTGTGTCTACTGCTTAGGCCTTGAGCACGACCGCGAGGCTTGCGACCTGTGCTCATCTTTCTCGGCTCCGTCCTCGAAGACCGTGCTGCCCGATTGCAACTGGGCGGGTCCGGAGTTGCGCTCTCCGGTGAAGTCAAGGAGGCCCGGTTAGCGGTGTCAGCGCGGTCGAGCTCGGCGGATCAGCTCGAGCGGATGGTCGCCCTCGAAGAGGAGGCGGCGCGGGCCGTATCTTCCTCGGCCGCGGCATTTATCCCGCTCTCTCTGGGTTCTTCCTACACGGCTTCCTTTAAGGAGCTTTGTCTGTCCCTCTCCACTAAAGGAGAAGGGCCTGCGTCTGCTGGACCTTTTTCTCGGTCCAAAAGAGGGACAAGGGTAAGTCCCTCCGTCGACGCTCTTGGGAGCGGGAAAGGTCCCTCTCCCCGGGCCGTCGACCGTCGGCTTCGGTCGACCGCTCGGCTTCGGCCACTGGCCTCACGGTGTCCCCGTCAGGTCAGTTGACCGAGACTCCCACTGATGAAGTCGAGATTTTTCTCGACCCATTGGACGGGCTGTCGCCTTTAGCAGCCGAGATTCCCCTCTCCCCGGTTCCCCCGGGAGGAGTTGAGGATCCCGTGGGCTCGCCTGTGCCTCCGGTTCCGGAGCCCTCGGATGGACCTTCCGAGCGAGGGAGTGTCGGTTCCGGCCGACACCTCCCTGCACCGACCCCGGAAATTCCGGGACTCTCGGTCTCGGTCTCGGACCTCTTGGCGGTCCAGCCGTTCCCACCGTCATAGGCGGTCTCGGTCTCGGCACATGGTGAAGCGGCGTGCGCCGCTCACCTCGCCCTCCTCCTCGGATGAGGGAGGCTTGGCAGAATTACGCCGACGGCACGAGGACCTTATGTTGCAACAGCTCCTCCTGGCCGGGAATAAGCCGACTCCGGCGCCTTCCCCGGCCATTAAGTGGCTGTCACCGGAACGGCCGACAAACCCTCGACTTGCCCGAGGAGCCTATACCCAGGCCGGTTGTTCGGCCAAAACCAGCTGCTCCACCGATTGCGGTGGAACCTCCGCCTCCACAGCCACCAATTGGGGCTCCGACCAAGGATTCTCGGTCGGCTAAGGGTTTACCCCATCGGCTGTCAGTTACCCTCACTCCCGACCGACCTCGGCAGGTGAAGGGTGGTTCAGGCCAGAGGCAGCTCTTCGAGGACTCTTCCGAGTCCGAAGATGATTCCTCCTTCTTCTCCAAGCGACTGGACTTGGAGTCTTCAGGAGGTCAGCCAATGGACGATAGCCCGTCGTCCTTCCTAGGACTGCTTCGGCTCATCTCGGAGTCTACCGGGATGGAGCTCGAACCCGTTTCCAAGCGGGCCAGGTATCCTCACGGAGATTCTGGACCGAGGGATTCTCCGGACGGAGGCCTTTCCGTGGCCGAGGCCATAGTGGGTCCAGCACTGGAACTTTGGCGCCTGCTTCCTGCCCTGCGCCTTGGCCAGGATGGCCAGGAAGTATCGCGGTCTACCGGTTCCTTGTCCGGTTTTTGAACACCCTCTGCTGAGGGGTTGAGTTACCGACAGCGTTTTCAGCGCCGGCAACGCCAGGGATGTGGACAAACCTCCTGACAAGGAGTCCAAGAAATTGGACTATGTCGGTAAAAAGTCTCGCTGCGTCTCTCTCGTCGTCAGACCCATTCCGGCGTCCTCATGGCACATTTTCTCATGCCCTGTTGGGCTCCCTGGATGAGGTCATCCTCATCTTCCCGCCCGATCTGCAGACTACGGTTAAGCAGGTGCGGGACCAGGGCAGGGCAGTGGCCAAACAGCAGCTCCAGACTGCTTTGGATGTAGGGGACTCATGTGCCAGATCGGTGGCGGCCGCAGTGGCTATGCGTCGGCGGGCTTGGCTGAGGATATCCACCTTTACTTCGGATACCCAGCACAAGTTGGCGGATGTTCCCTTTTTGGGGACTGACCTCTTCGGCCCTGGGGTGGAAGGTCACCTGCAGAGGATCGAGAAGTCCAATGCCACCTTGGACTCGGTCTCTTCCGCTCAGAAGGACAAAGGCAAACCACAGCCTAAGCCCTTTCGTCCTTCTGTGCCCTCGGCGCTCCGGCCCAGCAACGTCAGGGCCAGCAGGCTCCGCCTGGCATCCCAAACCCAAGCCGGCTTCCTCTAACAGGAGGCAGGGAGGAAGGGCCCAGGAGGTCCCTCGGCGGTCCCTCCTCCAAGCCTGCCCAGTGACGGGCTGAGGGTGTCGCCCCCATCCCGTCACCTCACTCCTGGGTCCCCGTGGGGACGGCTCCGCACTCTGTTCCGCCTGGTCCGCTGTTACCACGGACAGGTGGGTCTTGAGGTGGTGGGAAGAGGCCTGCCTCTGGAATTGGAGCAGGCACCACCCTTCAGAGCCGCCGCCTCGGGGCTTCGGGATCCCAGCACTCACTGGCGCTCTCGTCGAGCCGACATCGCCTCCTCCAGAAGGAGGTGGTAAGAGAGGTGGGACCCTCTTCAGACCCAGGGTTTGTGTCCAGGTACTTCCTGGTTCGAACGGACGGGGGCTGGGCCCCATTTCGACTACCACGACCTAAACAAGTTCCTAAGGTCTCGAACCTTCAGGATGGTCACTCTGGCTCAGATAATACCATCCTTGGAGCAGGGTGTGGTTCTGCTCTCTGGACTTGCAGGACGCGTTTTTCCGTCCCTATCCGTCCGCTCTCACCAGAGATTCCTTCGCCTCGAGCGAAGGATCTCTTCGAGTTCCAGCCATGCCCTTCGGCTTGTCTCCAGCTCCCAGGGTCTTCACCAAATGCATGGCAGTGGTGACAGCATTCCTGTGGCGCCGAGGGTCCGGTGTACCCTTACCTGGACGACTGGCTGATAGCAGCTCCTCCAGGAAGGAGGGAGTGGTCCAGAGATCTGGCCTCCAGGTCTGCTCTCAACTGGGCCTCCTTATCAACGAGGCCAAGTCGGACACGAGCCAAGCAGGTGATTTTATTCATCAGGCGCAGCTCGACTCTCTTGAGCCAGAGCGGCTCCCGGCGGACAGGGCCGAGGTTCTTTCCTCCTTTGCCCGATCATTTCTGGTTGGGCAATTAGCCTGCCGGGACTTCCTGCGCCTCCTGGGTCTCATGGCGGCCTGTGCGTGGTCCGTTGGGCCCGCTGGAACGGCACTCCTTCAGTGGGGACTGGCCAGCCCAGTGGTCACAGCGCTGATCCCTTGGACTGCTTAGTCGGTGACACAGGGGATGTGGAACGCTCCAGTGGTGGACCGCTCCAGATCATTTGCAGGAGGGCATCCTGTTCGTCCGCCCGAGCCGACGGTCTCTCTGTCGACTGATGCCTCTCTGATGGGTTGGGGTGCCCATCTGGGGAACACTGGCTCATGGCCTCTGGTCCCCGGGAGTCCCGATGCCATCAACCTGCTGGAGCTCCGAGCGTCCGCCTAGCTCTCACCGCCTGTTCGTCCTCCGGGTCAAGTGGTCCGAGTCCAGACGGACAATACCACGACCATGTACTATCTAAACCGCCAGGCGGGGACGCTGCCCATGCTTCTATGCAAGGAAGCTCTCCATTTGGTCACTCGTGGCGCAGCCTGGAGGCGGATCTCCTAGCTATTCACGTGGCAGGAGCCTCCAACACCCTGGCCGATGCCCTGAGCCGGATAGGGGCTGCATCCCACGAGTGGTCTCTCCTGCCGAGGTAGTACAGCATCTGTTCTCCTTTGGGGCACACCTCAGGTGGACCTGTTTGCCTCCATGGAGAACGCGTAAGCTGAGTCTGTTTCATGCCCGCCTCAGCAGGGCTCGCTGCAGGGGATGCCTTCGAGGCAATGGACCCCGGGCCTCTTTTACGCCTTTCCCCATTTCCTTGATCCACAAGGTGCTTCTCAAGGCGAGGAGGGACAAGGCGCAGGTGATTCTGATAGCCCCAGACTGGCCTCGCCAGTTCTGGTACCCAGATCTCCTCAGTCTCAGCTCCAGGACTCCACGGCAGCTTCCAGCTCGCCCGGACCTGCTCTCAGTCAATCAGGGGAAGGTGTTCCATCCGGACCTTCAATCCCTGCACCTGACGGCCTGGTTCCTGAGCGGCTAGAGTTCCAGGCTTTGGGTCTTTCCGACGAGGTCCTCAATGTAGTTGAGGCGTCCCGTAGAGTCGACTCAGAAAATGTTATGCCTTCAAATGGAAAAGGTTTTCCATTTGGTGTCAGGCAAGGCTTGGACCCTTCCTCCTGTTCCTTGGCAAGCATCTTGGACTATTTATGGTCCCTTTCTAGTCAAGGGCTTAGGTCGGCGACCCTAAGGGTGCACCTGGCAGCCATCTCTGCTTCACGGGCGGGCGGGAAGCAGTCGATGTGCCAGGAGAAGGTGGTCTGGCTTTTCCAAAGGCCTGATCACATTTCCTCCAGTGCGGGAACCCCACCTCCGTGGGATCTACTGCTGGTACTGGCAAAGCTCATGCGGCGTTTATTCGAACCTATGCACAGGTGTGTCTCTCTCCACCTGTCGTGGAAGACCGCTTCTGGTGGCTATCACGTCAGCCAGAAGGATGGGAGAGCTCCAGGCGCCTCCATCAGTCTCCTTACCTGGTCTTCCACAGGGACAAGGTTGTCCTGCGCCCCCACCCGAAATTCCTTCCGAAGGTGGTGTCGGAGTTTCACCTTAACCAGGTGTTGACTCTGCCGGTGTTCTACCCCAATCACACCTCGGAGGCCGAATATAGGCTCCATACTCTGGACCCTAGAAGGGCGCTCGCTTATTATAAGGAGCGCACGGCTGAAATTCTGGGAGAGGTTCGCCAGCTGTTTGTCACCTACGCTGAAGCCGCATCTGGCAGACCTGCAGCCAAGCGGACGATAAGCAGGTGGGTAACCTCCTGCATAGATCTCTGCTATAAGTTGGCGGGCATGGAGCCTCCCAGAGGGATAAGAGCTCATTCTACCCGGCCATACTGCTGCAACAGGTGGCTGCTTCCAGGGACGTCCCTATCCAGGAAATCTGCAGGGCTGCTACCTGGAAGTCAGCAAACACCTTCATTACCCACTACCACATCGACCTTGAGTCACGCCCGGATGCTGGTTTGGGGCCTCGGTTCTCAGTCTCTCTTTCCCAAGTAAGTATATGGGGTGTGCGTCTTGCCTCCCTCCTCCCGGAGAACTGCTAGGAGTCTGCCAATGAGTGTGGATGAACAACATATCCATGTCCCTAGAAATACAGGTTACTCACCTGTAACAGGAGTTCTAGGAATGGTATATGTTGTTCATCCACTCCACTCCACCCGACCTCTCGCTCTGACGCGACAACCTGAGTTTCCAGCTGGGCCAGATCTGGCCATGGGCGGAAGAGTTATACTCACCCGGGTGGGTGGAGGAGCTTGAAGACCTTCGCAAGATTTAAAGCGGCAAGGATACTGCCAATGAGTGTGGATGAACAACATATACCATTCCTAGAACTCCTGTTACAGGTGAGTAACCTGTATTTTTGCAGTACCCTCAATCTCTTGATTTGGCTGTTAAGACACTTGACATTGTATGATACTATACAGAAATCTGCATGTTTATGGGAAATACTTCGAAAGGTATAACAGGCGTTGGGGGTTGTGCGTCTTTGAATAACATGAGGGAATAGAAAAACATCTGCAGCAAGCAGTAAGAAACAAGTTAACTTCAGATGCAACATTTCAATCTCACTAGGAAAAACTTGTGAGCTTTTAATAAAAGGTAAGCACTTCAAGGCAGTCCGCCAGGGGCAGCTCAGTGTCGCGGGTTACAGGGAGAGGGTGCCAGGTGTTCTGCAAGAAAGAACTTTGGCACACAGTCTTAGTCTTCAGTGCCGAGGGCGGTGTCACCATGTATACAAGTCCACGCCCTTCGTAGTTGGAAAAGGTGAATAACACAGACTGGAGGCTGCCTAGTGGAGGGGAACACTAGAAAAGGTGCATCCCCTGATAACAGCAAGGAGGGTATGAATACATAAGCCAGCTCAACAGTGCCGAACCAGCAATACAAAAACCATATCTACAGGGCAAACAGGTGAGGTCCACCCGAGAGGAGGACACCCGGACACAGGGCCACAGAAATTACTAAATAGGGGCAGACATAAATCTAGATCTCTTCCGGAGAAATTAATAGTATTTAACATTTAGTATGACACGGGTTCCCAAGCACCATGGCATGGAACCAAAGCCAGGCCGTCAGACCCCTACCCCAGCTGCTGCCAGTAATTCAAAGATCAAATGCAAAGATATTCAAAAATTAACCCTTTTTGCTAGTACAAAGACAATCAGACCTTATGTATTACAAATAAAAAATAAACTGCAGGAATTGCAATATTTTATGTATAAATATTGTTTCATTACCTCTCTGATGGCTTCACAGGAAGGCCCTCAAACTTTTTCAGACCAGTTGGTGGAATCTTGGGTGAGCAGGGATGTCATTGAATGCAAGAGTAACATCATTTTCATTAAGGTCCTGGCAGCTTAGTATACACACAGTACATCAGATTATGAAATGGCAAAAATCAGTTTTCACTTCAAACAGTATTAAATGTACTAAAAATATTAAATATCTAGTAACTTTCACAGGCTAATCAGTAAAAATTTGGGGACAGTATTAACCCCTTGCTGTGCGAGGACTGGTGCATCAGTCCAGAATTACTATGCCTAATTCGTCGGCAGCCCAAGGGTTAAATAGGAGAAGGTACCAAACATCCTCGGGTCATGTAATTTTTCCCATTTTCCTACTAACCTAAATGTAGTAGTTTTGTTTCACCCCATTTGCTTGGGTTCTGCAACACTCTCAGTATTATGAGGAAGGCTCTTGCTGCAGGCCACACCGGTAGGATTAATCCGCCAGGACCTCACAGGAAAATTCTAGCTAGCAGTCTATCACAGGGACTGCCCCTCGCTGATGTTGGTCAGCTGATATCAGCACAGCCTGTATAGGAGGGTGGTCCCCCACACTTCCCCAGTTCTTTTCCTGCCATCGACCCATGCACGTTGGACCTTAGTGAATGCCACAGCTACAGTCAATCGCTATTTCCTGCACTTACTGCGCTTTTTTATTTTTTATTATTTCTTAGTGTGAAACATCAACTCTTCTCCACCAGCCTTGCCTTCCGACCGCTCCACGAAGTGTGCCTCAGGCAAACAGATTCCTGAAAAGGACTGCCTAGGCCCAGTCACGACACTGAAGCCTGCCAGTTCTGACAGAAATTCAACCAGGCCACTCTGAGACAATGTTTAAAACCTGGAGAGCCATCTTTAGAGCAGAAATTGGTCGCCATGGAAAAGGAGCTGCAGGATGGGAGCTCTTCAGCCTTGCCCAGCTCTGGAGTCCTTCTTCTTCTTCTTCTCATAAAGAGAAATCTAGGAAGCATAAGCACGAGGAAAAACACTGGGAAATGGCCTGTAAGCTTCTCTCTGTCATGGTCACCCATAAATCGTCGATTGCATGGGTCGCCTCTCCCACGGAGGATCGACGACCCTGCCCCTGCAAGCCCTCTCTTCCTTTGTGCTCCTGGTGGCTCTGCCACTCGCCCTTATCTCTTATCTCCTTTGGGCGGATTGCTTTGAAGTGCTTACCTTTATTGTAAGCTCATTAAGCCCGCCTCAAGGCCTTTCTGTTTAATCAGGCCTTCCCGGACTTTGATTTATAATTATCTGATGCTTGACTTTCGTGTTTGTCTGTCCCTGTCTACATATTCAGTTTGAGTATCTATTGCTTAGCATATTATTTATAAAATTTTATAAAAGTGAGTTTTAGTGTAGAATATTATTAGATTTTATGTCATAGTGTCATTTTATATATTTTCATATTGTCGGTGTTATTTGTATGTGATTCTAATTGTTTGCTGCCCAGAGTCTCCGGGATGGGTGTCTTTTTAAATAAAATTTGCCTTGCCTATCTCTGGTGGCAGCTCTTCGGGGCAGGGGACTTCGTTTCCTGCCCCCAGCCCCTGATGCTCAGGCCCTTATCCTCCACGGGCTCTCAGCCAAGTGGCTCGGCCGGGTCTTGGTGTTTTGGGCAGCTCTATCGATCATCACCCTCCCCGCCCAAGCGCTGCCTTCCTTGGCTCCCATCTTGGGGCCGCCACCAGTCCAGCTAGACAACAACCACAGCACACCACTGCTGTCTCTCACTGGCGTCGCCTGTCTCCTTCTCGGGGTGTCTCCATCCCTCATGCGCTGGCTTCTCCTGTAGTGCCGATGATGGTGGACTCTTCGCCGGGCACACTCAGATCAGCACCCTCTGGGCTGACGGTTATGCTGCAGCACCAGCCTTTGGGCCTGGCACCATTGTCACCACAGCTGAGGCCTTCTGGCTCATCACCGATCGCTACCCAGCACCAGGTGGACCAACGCCAGAATATCCTTCGCCATCTCCTCAGCCGATGTTTACCAACCCATGCTTTCACTCCATTCCTGCTGGTGTATAACAGCACCCCAGGGGATTATAGTGCCCTTTTGTGAGTGTGGTGGTCTTTCATGCAAAGTAGACCCCTACTCCTCAAGCCCGGCTCGCCTCCAACATCTCCCCTCCATCCTCTGCAGGACCCTCAGCCCAAGAATTCGGAACGGGTTGGTCTCAGCAAACCCCATACATTGGGGTCTTCAGGGGCGCGCCGTTATGGTTCAGGTTGTAGAAGGTATGCTTGCAGGCCTCTGACGCCTGTCCCGGACAGCGATACTACAGGGGATGATGCTGAATCCTCTGGGTCTTCCCCTCTCAGGGCGAGTCTTCGGAGGGGGTGGACCAGGCTAAGGAGGTGTCCAAGTACCCTACCCCCGACAACCCATGCTTCATAGACCGAGGAACAGGACCTGGAGAGTCCGCTTGACTGTCTTCCTCCGCAACGGGATGGCCTCCTGTGATGGTGCCTCTATGATTGACTCTACGAGGATGTCACCAAGGCAGCCTGAGCTCACCCCTCTGCTACCCTCCTCTACCTAAAAGGTGGATCGCCTCTACCATACCCCAGCGGGCCAGCCTTTAATGGGCAGCCACCCTAAGGTAGATTCTGTGGTAATTAATGTGATGCATTGTCGTAGTAAGAAGCTCAAGCACCTCAATATTCTTCCCCCTGGACCAGGAGTCCAGGCAGCTGGATCACCGTGGCAAACTGGTTTTTGCCTCTGCTACCTTGGCTGTTAGGGCCATCAGCTATCCAGCCCACATGGTCCAGTATCAAAATGCCATCTGGGACCAGGCCAGAGACTTAGTCCAGACTTTGCCTGAGGACACCACCAAGACACAGTTTGCGAGCTTATGATGCTGTTGATGTCTTCCTGGCATGGGGCGCTGCTGGGGTCTGTCTCAAGCACCATTCTTGGCTCCTGGAGTCTGGTTTTGCCCTGGACATACAGGCTAATATTTTGGATGCCCCCCTTTTGCAGGGTGGTCCTTTTCGGGGAGATGCCCAGAACATCATATCTATTTTGTAGGAGTCCGGGCATGCCCTCAAGTCGGGCCATTCGCTCTGTCACACCCAGTCTAGAGAGGGCCAGCGTCAGTCCTTTCATTGGTCCCCCCGCAAGCAAACTCTGGACCCGCTCACCCAGGGTCAGCAGGAAGTGCAAGGCCACAGCAACTTCTGCCGGCCCCCTGCCCACACTTGTCTTCACCTCCGGACTCCTTACCCCCCACCCAGCTGAGGATCCAAGGGAGGTAGTCGAGGGTGTGATCACAGACAACTGGATGCTGCAGATCATAGTTCACAGTCGCACTGGAATTCCCAAAATGGCTACCAGCAAATCCTCCTGTCCACTCTTCTTATCCTCTAGCACATCTTTCTCTGGTTTGAGAGGAAATTCAGGCTCTTTTTCAAAAAAGAGCCATGGAGCCTATCCCTCAGGCTTAATGGGGGAAGGGGTTTTTACTCCCGCTTCTTCCTCATCCCCGCAAAGACCAGGGATCTTCGGCCCACCCAGGACCTTAGTCAGCTGAATCTGTACATCAAATACAAGCACTTCAGGATGGTCGCCCTTCAGGTAATGTTCACACTTTGCACCAGGGGGACTGGCTTTGTTTACTGGACATGCAGGATGCCTACCTGCAGATCTGGGTCTTTCCTGCCCATTGTCTCCTCCATTGCTTCCATTTTCAGGGAGCCCATTATCAGTTCTGGGCTCTTTCTTTTGGCCTTTCCTCGGCCCCTCGAGTATTTACTAAGTGCCTGGCAGTGGGAGCTGCCGCATTGAGGAGGCGGGGCTTCGATGTGTTTCCTTACCTGGACGACTGGCAGCTTGCAGCCCCCTCCAGGGATCGCTAGTTCAAACCCTGGAATCAACCTTCAGTCTCTTCCAGGCCTTGAGAATCACCATAAAACTGCCAAGAATTCTGCTCTCCCTTGCTAGTGCCTCCAGTGCATGTGTGTGTGTGTGTGGGGGGGTCCTGGACACCAGTCAGGGCAGCACCCTTTTTCCTGAGGACTGGGCGGAGAGATTGATGGAGCAGGCTTGTCTGGTTTCCTCCAGTCGGCAGGTCCCGGCCACCGACCACCAAACCAAGGATACCTGGATAGAAGTGGAGCAGGGTCTTCACATCAGTGTACTGGAGATACAGGTGATCCTTTACACCCTGCAGGCCTTTCAGACATATCTCCTTCCAGGTTCGCTGCTGGTGCAGACAGACCACATGTGTGTGTTGTATTATATCAACAAGCAGGGGGTGACCCATTCTTACCTCCTCGTCGAGGAGGCGATTAAGAGTCTAGTTCTGGGCACCGAGCATAGTCTGGAGCTCTCGGTCGTGCACGTTCCAGGCATTGAAAATGTTTTGGCTGACAGTCTCAGCCACTTTAGGTCGCAGGCTCACGACTTCACACCTCAGTGGTTGAAAATCTCTTCGACAGGTGGGGCTGTTCAGAGTTGGACTTCTTGGCATTCCCACTCAGTGCAAAACTGCCACTTTTTTGCTTGCTCGATCCTGTGCCTGGAGTTTTCTGGTGAGACGTATTCTCCCTCTCTTGAAAAGGGGAGGTTACTCTGCGCTTTCCTCCTCCCTCCCTGCTCTTGCAGAGGTTTTGCTCAAGCTCCGTTGGAGGAGGCGGAGATGATTCTCATAGCTCTCTTCTGGCCACACCAGATTTGGTTTCCCCTGCTTCAACAGTTAACTGTGGAACCTCTGGTGCCCTTGTCCGTCTGTATCAGCTTGCTCTTCCAGGACCGGAGCACCCTGGTCCATCCAAACATAAAGTCCCTGCATCTCCATGCGTGGCTCCTGCAGACCTAGCTGTTGTCCACTTTGGAGTATCCTCTAGGGTCGCTGAAGTCTTGATGGCAATCAGGAAGCCCTCCGCCAGGGCCACTTTTCCTATGAAATGGAAGTGCTTCTCCATTTGGGCCACTGCTCGCCATTTGGATCCATTCACCTACCTGGGAATCTGGTGCTGAGTACATCCTTTCCCTTTGGATTGAGGTCTAGGATACTCTCCCTTAAGATGACCTTTCCACCATCTTTGTGTACCATACACCTATCGAGGGCAAAGCTATCGCCCAGCTTGAGGTGTTCCGCATAATCCTGCAGAGTATTTGCATCTGAAACCTCCCATTCGGGACCCGGTCCCTCCATGGGACCTCAACTTTATGTTGAGTAACTCACTTAACCAGCTGCAAGTTGCAAGCTGTGCTTTCTGTTGTGGAAGCGCTCTTTTAGTTGCTGTTACTTCTGCTTGAAGGATTTCCGAGCTACAGGCTCTTGTATGTAAGGAGCCTCATTTGGTTTTCACAAAGACCAGGTGTCTTTGCATACTAATCCTAAGTTTTTACCTAAAGGGGTGTCAGAGTTTACTGTAAATCAATCCATCCACCAGCCAGTTTATTTTTCTGAGTATTCTAATCAGGAGAGGCGTTGCTCCATACTTTGAATGTTCACAGAATGTTGCAGTATTACACAAACTGCACCAAATCTTACAGGAAAAAGGATCAGTTGTTTGTTTTGATCACCCCCAAGAGAGAGGGCGCTCTTGTTTCCAAACAGTGTTTATCTAAGTGGGTAGCAACTTGTATTGTTTATTGCCACCGCAAGTACAACAAAACCCTTTCCGAGGGTAGTCAAGGGTCATTCCACCAGGGGTATGACTGCTTCCGCAGCTTGCTTCAGAAATGTCTGCTGCGGACATCTGTACAGCTGCCACCTGGAGTTCTGGCCACAGTTTCACCAAGCATTACAGTCTAGGTATCTCCTCTAGGCAATGGGTCAGTTTCGGCCTGGCAGTTCTTTAGGGCCTTTTGTCATGAGCTCTTGACAGCTGACTTGTCCTTCTCCTGGTGGTGTTATCCTGGTAATAACCAGTACTGCTTGGGACTCAGTCCCTACTGGTGTGTCCTGGTGCAAGAGCCTTCCTCGAAGTAGGATAGTACAGTTACGTAAGAACTTACCGTAACAGTAGATCTTACTTCAAGAGGGTTCCTTCAATAGGACATTACATATAGGACTAGGGCCACCTGGCATCTGGGCTACACAGCAGACTTTTCTAGCAGTACCTGATGGGGGACCACCCACCCGACGTCACGTGACTGTATATAGTGGGCAGTCCCAACGCCCGCCCTCCAGTTCTTTCCCACCATCGCCTCGTGTCAGTTGCATTGCAGACTTCCATTAGTGATCATCGTGAATAGTTCTTGCATCATATTTTTCCCTCGCTATTTTATAACCATAATCTTCAGTTCTTGCTTATGTCTTCACCCAAGAAGAAGTGTTCGTCCTGCGGCGCATACATACCTCATAAGGACGGTCATCTTAAGTGCCTTATTCTGCCTGTCTTTGACACTCAGGAAACCTCCTCAGTTCTCCTTCAGCTGCCCATGTGGGTCCAGCGGAGAACTGAGGTGTATGGGGACCACCTCCTAATATAGGCTATGCGACATCCGCTGACTGATGTTGATGGGGGGCAGTAACCCATGGTAACTTTAGCTAGCAGACTTTCTGTGTGGTCTTATCGCCTGATGAGCTTAGTCCTATCCATGTGGCTGCTGCAAGAGCTTCTTTCAAGATCTACTGTTATGGTAAGTTCTTACATAACTACTTTTTCCTATAATGGGTTCTTCTAGAATTTGCACTGCTGCCCTTGTAACTCTTCCAAAATATTTACTTATGTTCTGCGCCTCTTTGTAGTTTGTATTCTACCCTGTCCTTTGCTAATGTAAGACCTTTATTCATCTTTCTCAAAATATGCACCTCTTTTACTATACCTTCACAATATTTTTACATTTACCCTCCCAAAATGTGCACTTTTTGCTTCTGCATCCATCCAGATATGAACCCTATCTTCTACAATCTCTATCAAAATCGGTACTTTAGCCTACACCACATATGCATGCATCTACCCCTGCACCCTCTCCAAATTTGTAACTACCTAACTCCCAAATTTGCACTTGCACCCCTGCAACCCTTCTGAAATCTGAACTTGTACACCCAAAGTTTGCACTGCACCTCTGCACCCATCCTGAAATTTGTACGTATACCACTGAGTCACTCCCAATTACATTTGCCCTTAGCATCCCTCCCAAATTTGTACTCTGCCTCTGCATCCATCACAAAATTTGTACCAGCATCCTCTCCTAAAATTTGTAGTTGTACCTTGCATACCTCTCTCGAATTTGTACTTGTACCCTGCACATACCCCACATTTCTGAATGTACATCTGCACACCTTCCCAAAATTTGTAATTGTACCCTTGTACCCCCTCAAAATTTGTACTTCTACCCCTGCACCCCTCCCAAAAATTGTACTTGCACCCCTTCCAAAATTTATACTTGTACCCCTGCCCCCAAAACATTGGTACTTGTACCCCTGCACCCTTACCAAAATGTGTACTTGCACCCTACACACCTCCCAAAATGTATACGTGCACACCCTCCCAAAATTTGTACTACTTCCCCTGCATCCCTCCCAAAATGTGTACATGGACCCCTCCTGATACTTGTATTTCCACCCCTGTATCCTTCCAGAAATTTGTAGTTGCACCCCTGCATCACTTCCCCAAATTTGTACTTGTACCTCTTCACATACCCAAAATTTGTAATTGTACACCTGCACACCTTCCAAAATTTGTAACTGTACCCCTATACCCCTCCCAGTATTTTTACTTCTACCCTTGCACCCCTTCCAGAAAATGTACTTGGACCCCTGCACCCTTTCCAAAATTTATACTTGTACTCCTACACCCCTCCTGAAATTTGTACTTGCACCCTCCCAAAATTTGTACTTGCACCCTGCTGAAATAGGCATCCCTCCCAGATTTTGGGGCTGAGGTGCAGACTTTGGGAGTAGTGTGTGAAAGGTACAATACATACATTTGCAGTAGTGTGCGGCACAGGGTACTAATATGTGGAGGGGTGAAATGGTAGGCATGTAAATTGTATGAGGGTTGCAAGAGAAGGGATATGTTTTTGGCAGTCTTGCAAATGTTGCTATTTGTGCAGGGAATGGGGTAAAACATTTGTGTAAGGGTGTGGATTAGGGAATAAATTTTGGGAGGGGTACAGGAGAAGGGGAGTAAAATTTTATAAGGTCCCAGGTGTAGGGGCTGACATTTTTGGATGGGAATGAGGGGTATGGTACATCCTCTGCAAGGGGTGTGAGGGGTGAGTGGGCAAATATTAGACTGGGTGCAAAGTAGGAGTAGAGATCAAGTGTGAGGGAGCAGATTTAAGGGTGCTTGGCAACATTTTTGGAGAGGTGCAGAGGTATACGTTTTAGGAAGGGTGCAGTGTGTGGGAGAAAGGGTATAGGTCATAAGAGCGGTGCAAGGTGGAGTTAGAAACTGTGTGAGCATGTTTTGGAATATTTATAAGGGAGGGGCAGGATAGAGTTGTATATTTTTGTGGGACAGTACATTTGGGGAGAGGTACTGGAGTAGTAGTACCCTTTGTGTTAGTGCTTTGGAACCTCAGCAAAGGGAGTGAATCTGAAAAGAATAAATTAGGAGGGTGATGCGGTGGCTGTCTTCAGGGCTGGACACAGGAAAACAGTATGAGGTGTTTTTTGTGGGGGTTGGCAATTTGATATACTGTGTGTACTAAGCTGACAGGATCCGAGGAAAATTATGTCATTGTTGCTTGAATGACATTAGTACCAATCCAAGATTCTGCTGGATGGTTTGAAAAAGTCTGAGGATTTTTGTAAAACCGCCTAATAAGAGAGGCAGCAAAATAGCATTCATAGATAACTAATTGCAGTTTCTGATCTTTATTTGTAACTAATAAGGCCTAGTTGCCCAGTGGAGGGAGGCAAATAGTACATTTTTAAAGCTTTGCATTTGATCTTTATACCTCCAGAACCCAGAGGTCAGACTTTCTGCCTTATTATAAACTGAATAAGCAGAAGTGCCATCCGCAGGAGGAGAGAAGCTAAAGCCCTCCCCCAGCCACCATCTAACATGATGTGCACACTGTACCAAACAGGCAATGTATTGGAGAGGGAGTAAGGAACAGGTCAGGGAGGTGATCCTTCCCCGTACAACGCCTTGATTAAAGTGCATCCGTAGTTCTGCGTCAAGTTAATACAAAGGACATTGAAAAAATTGAAAGGGTTCTCAATGGCCACCCTTATTTTTATACAGGAAAGATGTCACTTTTACATCATTGGGTCAATTACCCATTTTCAAGATGCTCCTGTTATAACAATCATCAAACCTAGTTGATTAATGACTTGGGGGACAAGAGCTGCAAGGGAAGATCAGATATATTAACTTGCCAAGAGAAAGCTGAATGGGGGGAAGGGACAACATGATCACAATGTTCCAAATACTAAAAGGGCTAGACAGGATGGTGCATATACAACTGTTAAGCTGGTGATTGCAAGCAAACCTTGAGGGCGTACACTGAAACGGGGATGAGGAGCAAGGAATGAAAAGCATGTGGAACAGCTCTTCTGGTGAGCTAGTGGAAACAAGCCCAGGTCGAGTGTCAAGGCAGGACTAGACTGATTCCTGAGGGAGAATAGCACTGAGTGTATGAGTAAGTACAACATTCTTACAATTAACATTGTATGTGTGTCTGTATATAGCCAGTTGTGCAGCAAAATGGGTGGACCAGATGGAACCCAAGTACTTTCTACCACTACGATACTGTTATATTATGTTACTGATGGAAGTCTGTGTTGTCTTACACAGGGCGAGCAATGAAGTCCTAAATATCCAGTCTTACATTCTCACTCCATAGGGCTTCCTACTTAGAGATCTCAGTTGACGATGGCCCCTGGGAGAAGCAGAAGAGCTCTGGACTCAATGTTTGCACAGGGACAGGATCAAAGGCCTGGTAATGTACTGTGGCATTTTCACAACCAGATTTATTTTTAAACTGCGGGAAACCAACTTGGTTTATTAGAAAATCAAACACTTTAGTATTTTAAAATGTTTCTTAAAGCTGTTTCTGCAAGTTTATTACATTCAGCATTGAAGATAATTCCAGTCACTGTGGTAGGTTCTCTCAGTTTATTTACCCATGATATCCCAGCTGAAATGCAGCACCAAATAATTTTTTTTGGCTTTATTTTAACAGCCATGAAAAATGGATTGGGAATAATAGTCCTGTTCTAGGGACATGGATATGTTGTTCATCCACACTTTCTGGCAGGTATCCTTGCAGCTTTAAATCTTGCCGGAAGGTCTTCAAGCTGGCTCCTCCCACCCACCCGGGTGATAAAACTCTCGGCTCTGCCCCATGACGCCAGATCTTCCTTACTGCTAGGAAGCTCAGGTTCCCTCCTTAACGCTCTGCGTATAAGACTGGTTCCTAAGTCTTCGGTTTACCCGAAATTTAAGTTTAAGGTTTTCAAGACTTCAGTCAAATATTTCCCGGCTGCGATGGACACAATCGACTCGTTTCTGCAGGATGCCCATGCGGGCAGAAGATGTCTGGGACGGATCCGCACTCCACGTCAGCGCTCACTGCTTAGGCCTTGAGCACGACCCGCGGGCCTGCGATCTGTGCTCTTCCTTCTACGACCTACGTCCTGGAGACAGCGCTGCCGGTTACAACAGGCGCCCAGCGTTACCGCGGTGAAGTCTAAGGAGGCCCGTTTGCGGTGTCCGGCGGCTGGCTGTGCGCGAACAGCTCGAGCAGATGATCACCCCGAGGAGGAGGCGGCGCAGGCCGCATCTTCGTCTTCCTCGCCGCGGCCTTTATCCCGCTCTCTTTGGGATCCTCCTATTCAGCTTCTTTTAAGGAGCTTTGTCAGTCCTTTCCACCAAGGGAGAAGGGCCATCAGGACTTTCCTCTCGGTCCAAGAAGAAGGACTCTAAAGGTAAGTCCCTCTGTACGTGATCTTGGGAGGCGGAGGTCCCCTCCTGGATAGTCGACCCCCGACTTCAGTTGATCCTTTGGCTTCAGCCACTGGCCTCACGGCATCCCCATCAGGTCAGTTGGCTGAGACACCCGTCGACGCAGTCGAGATTTTTCTCGACTCGTCGGACGGGTTGTCGACTGGTGAAGCTGACAGCCCTCACTCCCTGGTTCCTCTGGCGGAGATCGAGGTAGCTTTGACTTGCCTGTGCCTCCGGTTCGAGTCCACGGTCAAAACTGCCGAGCCGAGGGAGAGCGGGTTTCCGCCCTGCCCCAGAACCCTCCTCGGAAACACCGAGGTTCTTGGTCTCGGACATCTTCTCCGTCCAGCCCGATCCTCTCGCGCATAGGCGGTCTTGTACCGTAGTAGTAAGGCCGCCACTCATCTCGCCTTCCTCCTCGGACGGTGAGAGGCTTCACGCAAGTTGCGGCCGGCGCCACGAGGACCTCATGTGGCAACAGCTCCTTCTGTCCGGGAGCAAGCCGACGTCGTCGCCTTCCCTGGCCATCAAATGGCTGTCACCGGAGCGGCCGAAGCAACCCCTCGCCCTAATCGAGGCGCCTGCCCCCAGGCCTGTTGCTCGACTGAAACTGGCTGCCCCACCGATTCTGGTGGAACCTCCGCCTCCACAGCCGAAATTTGGGGCCCCGACCAAGAATTCTCGGTCGGGCCAGTGCCTGCCCCATAGGTTGTCAGTCACCCTCACTCCCGACCGTCCTCGGCAGGTGGAGGGTGGCTCAGGCCCAAGGCAGCTCTTTGCGGACTTGTCCGAGTCCGACGACGATTCCTCCATGTTCTCCAGGCAGGTCGACCTGGAGTCCTCTGGAGGTCAATCGCTAGACGATAACCCATCGTCTTTCATGGGTTTGCTTAGACTCATCTCGGAGTCTACCGGGATGCAGCTCGAGCCCATATCCAAGCGGGCCAAGTATCCCCTAACGGAGATAATGGACCGTGGGAATTCACCCACGGGGGCCTTTCCGGTGGCCGAGACCATTGTCGGCCCAGCCTTGGAGCTCTGGCAGCGACCTGCTTCCTGCCCTGCGCCTTCGGCCAGAATGGCGAGGAAGTATGCGGTCCCTACCGGTTCCCTGTCCAGTTTTTCAGAACATCCTCAGCTGAGGGGTTGGTTACCGACAGCGTCTTCTGACATGCCGGAAGCACCAGGGACATGGACAAGCCTTCCGACAAGGAGTCCAAGAAATTGGACTACGCCGGGCGCAAAGTCTACTCTGCGTCCTCCCTTGGCCTTCGTCAGGCCAGCTCGGCCGTGCTTATGGCACACTTCTCTCACGCCCTGTTGGGTTCCCTGGATGAGGTAGTCCCTCATCTCCCGGCTGACCTGCATACCACGGTCAAGCAGGTGTGGGGGCAGGGCAGTGGCCAAGCAGCAACTTCAGACTGCTCTGGACATCGGTGACTCATGTGCCAGGTCAGGCTCGCAGTGGCCATGCTGCCCGGCATGGCTGAGGATATCCACCTTCACAGCGGATACCCAGCACAAGTTGGAGGATGTCCCCTTCTTGGGGACCGACCTCTTCGGCCCTGGAGTGGAGGGTCACCTCCAGAGGATCGAAAAGTCCAATGCCACTCTGGACTTGGTGTCCTCCGCCCAGAGGGACAAGGGCCGCAGACCGCAACCCAAGCCCTTTCGTCCGTCTGCGCCCACGGCACGTCTGGCCCAGCAGCATCAGAGCCAGCAGGCTCGCACTTGGCATCCCAAAGCCAAGTCTGCGGCTTCCTCTTCCAGGAAGCAGGGAGGCAGAGGCCCAGGAGGTCCCTCGGCCCGACCCTCCTCCAAGCCTGCCCAGTGACGGGTTGAGGGGTGTCGCCCCCAACCTCGTCACTCCACCCTGGGCTCTCCCCATGGGGGGACGGCTCCGCCACTTCCTTTCTGCCTGGTCCGCTATCACCATGGACCGGTGGGTGCTGGAAGTGGTAGGAAAGGGCCTGCCTCTGGAGTTTGAGCAGGCCCCCCCCTCAGAGCCGTCGCCCCGGGAGGCCTCGGGGTCCGCAGCCTCGTTGTCGGCTCGCCAAGCCGACATCGCTCTGCTCCTTGAGAAGGAGGTGATCAGAGAGGTGGCGGACCCTCCCTCAGACCCGGGGTTTGTATCCAGGTACTTTCTGGTCCCAAAACGGATGGGGCTGGCGCCCCATTCTCGACCTGCACGACCTGAACAGGTTCCTAAGGTCTCGGACCTTCAGGATGGTCACTCTGGCTCAGATAATACCGTTCCTGGAACGAGGCATGTGGTTCTGTTCTCTGGACCTACAGGACGCGTTCTTTCACGTCCCTATCCGTCCGTCTCACCAGAGATTCCTTCACTTTCGAGCGGAGGGATCCCTTTACGAGTTCCGAGCCATGCCCTTCGGCCTTTCTCCTGCTCCCAGGGTCTTCAATAAATGCATGGCAGTGGTGACAGCATTCCTGCGGCGCCGAGGGGTCCGGGTGTACCCTTACCTGGATGATTGGCTGATAGCAGCCCCCTCCAGACTGGAGGTGGAGCGGTCCAGAGATCTGGCCCTCCAGGTTTGCTCTCAGATCGGCCTTCTCATCAACGAGGCCAAGTTGGAACTCGGGCCGAAGCAGGTGATACATTTCATCGGGGCAGAGCTCGACTCTCTTCGAGCCAGAGCACGACTCCCGGTGGACAGGGCCGAGGTTCTTTCCTCCTTTGCCCAATCATTTCTGGTTGGGCAATCGCGCCCTGCCCGAGAATTCCTGCGCCTCCTGGGTCTCATGGGGGCCTGTACCAGCATGGTCCGTTGGGCCTGCTGGCACATGCGTCCCCTTCAGTGGGGATTGGCCAGCCAGTGGTCACAGCGCTGCGATCCATTGGACCAGCTAGTGACGGTGACCCAAGGGATTTGGAACACTCTCCAGTGGTGGACCGTTCCAGTCCATTTGCAGGAGGGCATCCCGTTTGTCTGCCCCGAGCCGACGGTCTCTCTATTGACTGATGCTTCTCTGATGGGTTGGGGTGCCCATCTGGGGGAGCACAGAGCGCACGACCTCTGGTCCCATCGGGAGTCCCGATGCCATATCAACCTGCTGGAGCTTCAGGCTTTTCATCTAGCCCTCACCGCCTTTGCTCCGTCTCTACAGGGTCAAGTGGTTCAGGTCCAGACGGACAGTACCACGACCATGTACTACCTAAACCTCCAGGGCGGGACGCGCTCCATGCCTCTGTGCAAGGAAGCTCTCCACATTTGGTCACTCGTGCACAGCCTGGAGGTGGATCTCCTAACCATCCATGTGGCAGGAGCCTCCAACACTCTGGCCGATGCCCTAAGCCAGATAGGGGCTGTGTCCCACGAGTGGTCTCTCCTGCCGGAGGTAGTACAAGATCTGTTCTCCCACTGGGGCACACCTCAGGTGGACCTGTTTGCCTCCAGGGAGAATGCGAAGCTGAGGCTGTTTCATGCCCGCCCCCCTCAGCAGGGTTCGCTGCAGGGGGATGCCTTCTCCAGGCCGTGGACCCGGGCCTTTTCTACGCCTTCCCCCATTTCCCTTGATCCACAAGGTGCTTCTCAAGGCGAGGAGGACAAGGCGCAGGTGATTCTGGTAGCCCCAGACTGGCCCCGCCAATGTGCTGGTATCCAGATCTCCTCAGCCTCAGCTCCAGGCTTCGAGGCAGCTTCCAGCCAGCCGGACCTGTTATCAGTCAGGGGAAGGTGTTCCATCCGGACCTTCAATCCCTGCACCTGACGACCTGGTTCCTGAGCGGCTAGAGTTCCAGGCCTTGGGTCTTTCCAACGAGGTCCTCAGTGTAGTTGAGGCGTCCCGTAAGGAGTCGACCAGAAAATGCTATGCCTTCAAATAGAAGAGATTCTCCATTTGGTGTCAGGGCAAGGGCCTGGACCCTTCCTCCTGTTCCTTGGCAAGCATCTTAGACTACCTATGGTCCCTTTCTTAGCAAAGGCTTAGGTCGATGACCCTAAAGGTGCACCTGGCAGCCATCTCTGCTTACCGGGCGCAGGCTGGGAAGCAGTCGGTGGCGCAGGAGAAGGTGGTCGGGCGCTTTTTCAAAGGCCTGGATCACATATCCCCTCCGGTGCGTGAACTTCCACCTCCGTGGGATCTACTGCTGGTATTGGCAAAGCTTATGGGCAAGCCATTCAAACCAGTGCACAGGTGTGACATCTCTCACCTGTCATGGAAGACTGCCGCCTTGGTGGCTATCACCTTCAGCCAGAAGGATGGGAGAGCTTCAGGCGCCCATCGAGTCTCCTTACCTGGTCTTCCACAGGGACAAGGTTGTCCTGCGCCCCCACCCGAAATTCCTTCCGAAGGTGGTGTTGGAGTTTCACCTTAACCAGGTGTTGACTCTGCCGGTGTTATACCCCAATCACACCTCGGAGGCCGAATATAGGCTCCATACTCTGGACCCTAGAAGGGCGCTCGCTTACTATAAGGAGCGCACGGCTGAAGTTCGTGAGAGGTTCGCCAGCTGTTTGTCACCTACGCTGAAGCCGCACCTGGCAGACCTGCAGCCAAGCGGACGATAAGCAGGTGGGTCACCTCCTGCATAGATCTCTGCTATAGGTTGGCGGGCATGGAGCATCCCAGAGGGAAAAGAGCTCATTCTTCCCGCCATACCACTTCATCGATAGCTGCTTCCAGGGATGTCCCTATCCAGGATATCTGCAGGGCTGCTACCTGGAAGTCGGCACATACCTTTATAACCCACTACCACATCGACCTTGAGTCACGCCGGGATGCTGGTATTGGGCCCTCGGTTCTCCAGTCTCTATTTCCTAAGTAGGGGGTGTGCGCCTTGCCTACCTCCTCCCGGAGAACTGCTAGGAGTCTGCCAGAAAGTGTGGATGAACAACATATCCATGTCCCTAGAAATACAGGTTACTCACCTGTGACAGGAGTTCTAGGAATGGTATATGTTGTTCATCCACATGACCCACCCGACCTCCCTGACTTCAATGCACAATCTGAGCTTCCAGCTGGCCAGATCTGGCATCATGGGGCAGAGACGAGAGTTTCTATCACCCGGGTGGGTGGGAGGCCAGCTGAAGACCTTCCAGCAAGATTTAGCAGCGCAAGGATACTGTTAGAGGGATGAACAACATATACCATTCCTAGAACTCCTGTTACAGGTGAGTAACCTGTATTTCTAGTGACATGGATATGTTGTTCATCCACACTTATTGGCAGGTCCCTTGCCACTTTAAATCTTGCCGGAAGGTTTGTTGGCTCCTCCCACCCACCCGGTGGTAAACCTCGGCTCCGCCCCCATGACGCCAGATCTTCCTTACCGCTTGGAAGCTCAGGTTCCTCCTTAGCGCTCATGCTGACTGGTTCCTGAAATTTCGTCTTCAAATCTTTTAGAAGAAATTTTGATATCTTCTTCCTCGCCATGGCGATGGCTCAATCCTTCCCGGCCCTGGGAGGCGCCTGCTTTCCTCCAGGAGAGACCGCACTCCATGTGCGTTTACTGCATTGACCTGGATCATGATCCTCAGCTTTGCGAGTTTTGTTGTGCTCTTCGGCCAGCTCTCGGGAGTACCAGCGGCCCGTTTGGGGCTCGGACATCCGGTAGTTTTTCCCGCTCCAGAAAACCCCTCGGATCATCGGGCGTCCGCTTTGGCTGTTTCTGAGCAGCTCGAATCCGCCGGGCGGGGGGCGGCTCCACGTCCCTCTTCCTCAGTTGCGGCGTTTTTCCCGCTGTCCTTGGGTTCTACTCATTCGGCTTCGTTCAAGGAGCTTCGTCATTCTCTTTCCTTGAAAGGAGAGGGACCCCTGGGACCTTCCCCTCGGCCCAATTCCAAGGGGCCACAGGTGGGGTCCCTTCATCGGCCCCGACGGGAGCGGGAAAAGTCCCCCTCCCTCGTAGGCAGACGCTCGGCTTCAGTCGAGCATGCGGCTTCGGCCTCTGGTCTCACGGTGTCCCCATCAGGTCAGCCAGCCAGGACCCCCGTCGACGTGGCAGAGCCCCTCGGCACGTCATGTGGGCAGTCTCCTGCCAGTGCCGCATTTCCTTCGCCGGTTTCCCCAGTGAAGGCTGAGGTTCTGCCGGTACCCTTGGGTCGACAGTCCTCGGCCAAATTCTCCGAACCGAAGGAGGAGCGGGCGCGCTCTGCTCCCTCTCCAGCCCGCCCTCGGTTTCCCTGAGGATTCGGGTCTCGGTCCTCCTCTCGGTCTAGCCGCTCACGCCGACCTCGGCGTTCTCGGTCGGGGCACAGAGTCAAGTGGCTTTGGCGTTCTTCCTCGTCTCCCTCCTCGGATGAGGAGGCTTCGATGCCGTTGCGCCGGCGTGCACGAGGAACTTATGTGGCAGCAGATGCTGTTGTCCGGAAGTCAGTCGACCCCGATTCATTCTCCGGCTAGTAAGCAGCCGCCGCCCGGTCGGCCGACGCAGCCACTCGAGGTAATCAAGAGCCCTCTTCAGGGCCGGTTGCTCGCCTGATCCTCGCTGCCCCTCCGCCATCGGCGGAACCCGGGCCGGACCATGACCTGTTTTGCAGGTCACTCGGTCCCCTCACTCCCGCCCGCCCTCGGCGGATGAAGAGTGACTCAGGCCTGCGGCAGCTTTTTGCAGACTCTGAGCCTGACGTCGGCTCCGTTATGTTTCCTTGCAGGGAGGACCCATGGTCTTCCCCGGAACATTCTGTGGACGACAGCCCATCGTCCTCTTTGGGTCTGCTCCCGCTCATCTCGGAATTCACCGGAATGCAGCTCGAGCCCGTTTCCAAATGGGCACCTTACCCCCTTATGGAGATTCTGGACCGAAGGGCTCCCTCGGAGGCCTTCCCGGTGGCTGAGGCTATCGTGGGCCCAGCCTTGGAGCTCTGGCGGCGGCCTACTTCCTGCCCTGCGCCTTCGGCCAGGGTGGCCAGGAAGTACCCTGTCCCTGTCGGTTCTCTGCCCGGTTTCTTGGAGCACCCCTCGGCTGAAGGGGTAGTCACCGACAATGTTTTCCAATGTTTTGGAAACACTAGGGACGTGGATAGGCCCCCTGACAGAGTCCAGAAGGATGGACTACGTCGGGCGCAAGGTTTACGCCGAATCCTCCCTAGGCCTCCGTCAGGCCAGCTCGGCAGCACTGATGGTGCACTGTTCCCACGCCCTTTTGGGCTCCCTGGACGAGGTCCTTCCTCATCTTCCAGCCGACCTGCGGTCCACAGTCCGGCGGGTTCGGGACCAGGGTAAGGCGATGGCGAAACAGCAGCTTCAGTCGGCCCTGGATCTGGGTGACTCCTGTGCTAGATCGGTGGTGGCCGCAGTGGCCATGCGCCACAGGGCGTGGCTGAGGTTATCCTCTTTTTCCTTGGAAACCCAGCATGAGTTGGCGGACACCCCTTTCTTGGGGGCTGACCTCTTTGGCCCTGGAGTGGAGGGACATATCCAGGGGCCCGAGAAGTCCGATGCCACTCCGGACTCTGTCAGTCCCGCCCGGAGGGACAAGGGCAGCCTTCAGCCTTTGCATAAGCCCCTTGGCCCCCCTACCCCTGCGGCTTGACCGGCCCAGCTCAAGGGCCAGCAGGCATGCGCTGGGCGGCCTGTTGCCAGACCAGCATCTTCCTCCAAAAGGAAGCAGGGAAGTAGGGGTCCGAGAGCCCCCTTGGCCTCTTCCTCCATCAAGCCTGCTCAGTGATGGGCTAAAGGGGAGCTGTCCCCAGCACCGTCGACCCTGCCCTGGCATTCCCCGTGGGGGACGGCTCCGCACCTCTTCCTCTTGGGTGGTGCTAAGGATAGCCCTGTCACGGGTTGCGAACAGGTTTCCTCTTGAGCCGTTACCCCACGGGGATCTTGGGTCCACAGACTCCTCGTCGGACTGCTGAGCCGACTTGCCTGGCCCCCTAATTAGGGGTGGTCAGGAAGGTGGTGGGCCTCCTTCTGACCCGGGGTTCGAGTCCAGGTGTTTCTGGCCTCAAACGGACGGGGGGCTTGCGCCCATCCTTCGGCACGATGGATGGTCCCTCTGCCGATTTCCCATCCTCAGTTCGAGGCGTGCGGCTTCCTCCTGGGCCTCCAGGACGTACTTCCTCCTCGTTCCATCTGTTCTTGAGAGACCCCTCCCTTTCTCAGGCGAGAGGTCTCCTTACGAGTTCCTGGCCAGGCCCTTCGTTCTCTGCTCCGCAGTTTCTGCGGCTTCGAAGGGTCCGGGCATAACCCCACCCGGATGGCGGCCTGATTAATACCTTCCAGGCTTACATTGGTCTCCCTTACCGGAACCACGTTGGAACTCGTGCCTTAGCGGGTGAGGTTTCTCCAGGACTAGGCTCGACTCCCGGACAGGGCTGAGGTTCTTCCTCCCTTACCCAGTCAGGTTGGCCAGGTAATTGTGCCCTTCTGGGACCTCCTGCACCTCCCGGGCTCTTGACGGTTGAGTTCCCCTAGTGGGACAGGCCTGCCGGTGGTCACAGTGCTGCGTTCCTCGGACCAGTTCGTGACTACAGCCCAGGAGTTAGTGGAACGCTCTCCTCCGGACCGTTCCAGCTCCTAAAGGAGAACATCCTGTTCGTCCCCCCTGGGTCGACGGTCTTCTCCGACCGATGCTTCTCAGATGGATGGGGGTGTCCATCTAGGGGAATACAGAGTGCTTCGCCTCTGGTCCTTTCGGGAGTCCCGATGTCCTCTCTACCCGCTGGAGCTCCAGGTGGTCCGCTTAGCTTGCACCGCTCGCTCCGTTTGTGCGGGGTCTAGTGGTTTTAGTCCATCCGGACAGCACCACAACCTTGTGCTACCTGCCCCGCCAGGTTCGGTTGAACCCCTTGCCTCAGCGTAAGGAGGTTCTCCGCATTGGGTTTTTCACGCAGTCGGAGGCGGGTTCCCAGCCTTCTGGTGGCGGGAGCCTCCAATCCTCCGGCTACTGCCCTAAGCCGGACATAGGCTGCGCCTTATGAGTGTTTTTTTGTCCTGCCGGAGGTAGCACAGGATCTTCTCCTCCAGGGAGAATACGAGGCCAAGGCTGCTTTATGCCCACCCCTCAGCAAGGTCTGCTGTAGGGGATGCCGTCAGGGCCACGGACCCTGGGCCCTTCCGCGCCTCTCCCCCATTTCCCTTGACCTACGGGCAAGGCAAGGAGGGACTGGGCGCAGGTGATGCTGGTAGCCCCAGACTGGATTGCCAGCTCTGGTATCCAGCTCTCCTCAGTCTCGGCCGCAGGCTCCCGTGGCGGCTTCTAGTCCGCCCGGTCCTGATTTCCTTTTAGGGGAAGGTTTTCCTTCGGGACCTTTCAATCCTCACACCTGTAGGCCCAGTCCCCAGCGGCTAGGGCCAGGCCTAGGTCCTTCAGCAGGGTCCTCGACTCTCGAGGCGCCCTGCTAGGAGTCAGCCAAAATAATGCTTGTCCTCTTTGGAAAGTTCTCCATTTGATGATGGGATAGGGCCTGGCCCTCTCCGTCCCTGAAGCGGCGTTGGACCATCTCGTCTGTTCTTTGAATTAGGGCTTGGGCCGACTGACCCTCTAGGTGCTTCTGTGGTCACCCCTGTCTTCCGGGTGCGGGCCGGAAGGCAGTCGGTGGCGCAGAATAGGTGGTCTGGCACTTCTAGGCCTCGGTCACGCCTCCCCTTTGGGGGAGAGTATCCCCATTCTGTGGGATCCTTGCTGGTATGGGCTTAGCTCACTAGCAAGCCATCCAAACCTTTGCACAGGTGCGAGTTTCCCTCACCTGTTGTGGAAGAACACCTTCTTGGGGCTACTCGTCCATCCAGAAATTGGGGAGAGTTCCAGGCGCTCCTTTGAATCTCCCTATCTGGTCTTCCACAGGGACTAGGTTGTCCTGCGCCCCACCCGAAGTCCTTCCGAAGGCAATGGCGGAGTCTTCCCTTCGAGGGTATTGCCTCTGCCGGGGTTCATCCCCATTCACACCTCGGAGGTCGTATATAGGTTCCATAGGAACCTGTTTAACGCTCACCTACCTAGGGAGCGTAAAGCTGAAGTTCGGGAGAGGTTCGCCAGCTGTTTGTCATCTACGCTGTAGCCGCATCTGGCAGACCTGCAGCCAAGTGGACGACGAGCGGGTGGGTCACCCCTGCATAGGTCTCCACTATAGGCGGGCGGGCATGGAGCCTCCCAGAGGGATAAGTGCTCATTTTTACCCGTCCTCCGCTGCATCGGTGGCTGCTTCCGAGGATACTCTGGTCCGGATATCCGCAGGGCTTCCGCCTGGAAGCAGGCTTTACCGTTCCCCTTCCACATCGACCTTGGGTCACGCCGGGGTGCTGGTCGGGACCTCGGTTCTCCAGTCTTTCTACCTAAGTAAGGGGTGTGCGCCTTGCCTCCCTCCTCCTGGAGAACTGCTAGGAGTCTTCCAATAAGTGTGGATGAACAACATGTCCATGTCCCTAGAAATACAGGTTACTCACCTGTAACAGGAGTTCTAGGAATGGTATATGTTGTTCGTCCACACACGCACAACCTGGCTTCCAGCGGGCTAGATCTGGCGTCATGGGGCGGAGCCAAGAGTTTTACCACCCGGGTGGTTGGGAGGAGCCAGCTTGAAGACCTTCCGGCAAGATTTAAAGCGGCAAGGGACCTGCCAATAAGTGTGGATGAACAACATATACCATTCCTAGAACTCCTGTTACAGGTGAGTAACCTGTATTTTTCAGCCATGGCCTGGGGCAAGAGGTATTGGGCAGAAAGTGGTGCAGATAGAACAACAGATGGCCCTCTGTTACAGAGCTGTACTCCATCAAGGGATTCCAGTGATAACTAAAGTTAGAGCAAAACTTGAGAGGATTATGTCTCTAGAATCCAGAGATACGAGCTATTGTTTCAAACAGCTCCAACTGCCATGCCATACTTTTGTTTACAGTCTGTGGCCCACATATCTGTTTCAAACAGCTCACCCTGTCAGGCCAGCTGATCTGAAAGTGACCTCCACCCACCACCATGAACTTTTCATCCACTATGACGAAGCTCTCTGCAGCTTCTCTCATTGTTTAAAATAGTGGTTGAAGTAGCGACAGGAGTACACGATAAACAGCATTCTGAATTGTAATAACATTGTTCTGTCATCAGATCATTGGTATTATGACTTCCTGATGTCAGAACAATGTTACTGTGAGTTTCTTAGTCTAGTTTTCCAATGATGAAACAAGTGAAACCATGTGTTCTAGGACCGTGGATATGTTGTTCATCCACACTTATTGGCATGTCCCTTTGCCCTTTAAATCTTGCTGGAAGTCTTCAAGCTGGCTTCTCCCACCCACCTGGGTGGTATATACCTCGGCTCCACCCCATGATGCCAGATCTTCCTTTCTACTGGAAGATACAGGTTACCTTCCTCGTGGTCACTCATTTCGTAGGCCCTGGCTTTCAATACTTCAGTTTTACCGAAATTAAAACTCGTCCGAGTTGACCATCATGCTTTTGCATCCTCGATCATGGAAGAGAAATCTTCTCCATGATTTCGCCGGTGTTCTTGCGGCCAGAAGATGTCTCACACCGATCCCCATCTCACGTGGGTCTACTGCCTAGGTGTCCGCCATGACACCTCATCCTGCAGTTTTTGCTTGGCCTTCCATCCCAACGTTCTTGATGACCGCTTGGCATGTTTAAAGTTGGGGAGACCGGAGAAAAGGAATCCGGTGAAGTCCGAGGCTAGGTGGGCTGCTCTCACGTCGCTGGTTCTGCTGGAACGCATGAAGGCACAAGAAGAAGCCGCCCGCGCTTTGGACAGTTGAAGCTTTTTCATTCCACTCAACCTAGGCACCACCTTCTCAGGTTCCTTCAAGGACTTGTGCCAGTCTCTTCCCACCCGGGAATAGGCGCCCACAGGCTCGCAAACCTCCCGATCTTGTAAAAGTGATAAGGAACCGAGCACATCTTTATCTTGGTGAAGACGCTCTTGGGACCGAGAGAGGTCTCAGTTCCAGGAGCATGTGATCTTGACCTCTGTCGAGATTGCTTCCGCGGCCGCAGGCTTCACGGACCTTCTGTCAGGCCAGTCGACTGAGGATGTGACCGATGAGGTCGAGATTGTCCTCGACCCCATCAGTCCACTGCCGCCGGTCCCTGTCGATGACTCCTTGGAAAGATTTTCCATTTGGTGTCAGGGTAAGGGTCTAGACCCCTTATCCTGTTCTGTGGCTAACATTCTCGACTACCTTTGGTCTCTCTCCAAAAGGGGTCTACGATCATCGACCCTTAGGGTGCACCTGACAGCCATTTCTGCTTACCAGGCATGGGCCAGTCAGCCAACATTGGCGCAGGAGACAATGGTCGGGCGCGTTTTCAAAGGCCTGAATCACATATCCTCCGTGTGTGAACCTCCACCTCAGTGTGATCTACTGCTGGTATTGGCAAAGCTCATGGGCAAGCCATTCGAACTGATGCACAAGTGTGAGCTGTCACACTTGTCGTGGAAGACTGCCTTCCTGGTGGCTGTCACGTCTGCCAGAAGGACAGGGGAGCCCAGGCACGCTCGTGGACAAAGTTGTTCTGCGCCCCACCAAATTCCTTCCAAGGTGGTGCCAGAGTTTCACTTTAACCAGGTGTTGACTCTGACGGTATACTACCCTAATTACACCTCAGAGGCCGAGTACAGGCTCCATACTTTGGACCTAAGACGTGCTCTCTCCTATTACAAGGAGAGGACGGCGGAAATTCGTGGAGAGGTTCGCCAGCTGTTTGTCACCTATGCTGAAGCTGCTTCTGGCAGACCTGTAGACAAACGGACCATAGCAAGATGGATTCATCATGCATAGGTCCGTGATATGAGTTGGTGGGCAAGGAGCCTCCCAGAGGGTTAAGAGCTCATTTTACCCGCCATACTAGTGCATCGGCGGCTGCTTCCAGGAAATCTGTCAGGCTGCTACCTGGAAGTCGGCAAACGCCTTCATTACCCACTTCCACATCGACCTTGAGTCATGCCGGGATGCTGGTTTTGGGACCTCAGTTCTCCAATCTCTGTTCCCTAAGTAGGGGTGTCCACCTTGCCTCCTCCTCCTCGAGAACTGATAGGAGTCTGCCAATAAGTGTGGTTGACAACATATCCACGTATCCTAGAAAACAGGTTACTCACCTGTTACAGTAGTTTTAGGGAGTGGTATGTTGTTCATTATGAACCACCAAACCTCCCGGCTGGGGCCGCACACAGCAGCTGGCTTCAGCGGGCTAAGATCTGGCGTCATGGGGCGGAACCGAGGTGTATATACCACCTGGGTGGGTGGGAGGAGCCAGCTTGAAGACTTTCGGCAAGATTTAAAGGGAAGGGACATGCCAATAAGTGTGGATGAGCAACATATACTACTCCTAGAACTACCATTACAGGTGTGTAACCTGTTTTTTTTTTTTTTTTTTTTTTTTTTTCCCAAAACCGTGACAGTGCCAAATAAACTAAAACAAGTAGTAGGGGTGGGTGCTAGTGAGCAATTGAAGAGAGCGGCACCACTTTTCTTAGCTTCTGACAGAACTTCCCTAAAATTGTAAAACAAGTATATCTTCTTTGGGGATATGTTAGTCATCAGGTCACACCATAGGAACTTCACAGGCAGTGAAGCAGGTTCCACAAGGAGGATTTTCAGCAGTACGACTGGAGCCACCCATGCTGTCTGTCTGTCGACATCACCAACCCTATAAAGGTGTGAGTGGCCTTACTCCCTCCTCTGTTCCTTCCTACCATCTACTCGCTTGCTTGGGTCAGCGCAGAAGCTCTGATGCAGTATTTGTGCCTTTTTCGCCTACGGCTTTTTCTTCAACTATTTTTCAGAATCTCCTTTTTAAAAAGAGATTCCTCTAGCTTGTTTATTTCGAGAGTTAATCCTTCGACTTCTCTTTTCCGTTGCTGCCGATGCGGAGTGAAGATTGCCTCCACAGACATTCTCTCTGTCTCTGCTGTCTTGGCCCTGACCACGAAGTTTCTGACTGAGAACTCTGTCAGAAGTTTAATCAAACAACTCTTAGGTGACGCAAAAAGGCTGTCAAAAATTTCCTGATGAATCAACAGGTAGCCAGTTCCAGGCTGTGGTCCTCCAGGGTCCTGGTCTCCCAGTCGCCGACAGGGTCGTCAGGCTCTCAGGCCTCCCAAGGCCTGAGAAAAATCCTCATGGAAAGGTCCGAAAGACCTAGATTGCAACCACTCCCGCCAGCGTCTGTCTCGTTCCCTGGTGACCTCTTGTCCTTGTGGTGGATTCTCGTTGGCTGCTGCTGCTCCAACACACAAAACTGCTGTCCAGGTCTCTGTGCCCTCCAGACCTATATCGACAGCACCATCGCCCAATTCTCAGGGCGGCTGGCTATTGACCTCTTGGTTGTCGACTGTTGTCCCATCAAGGCCTGCCCTTTCTCCCTCCAGGGTCACAGTCTCTTCAGGTCTCAGGACCCAAAAGGTGAGTCGTTGACACCTGTGCCATTGACCCCCAAGTGCGACTAACATCACCGACTTGAACAAAATCCTGAAAAAATTCACTTCTGTGATTGTGCAGCAGCTGGGAATGTATAGGCCCTCCTTGCCAATGCCATAGATGGCAGCTTTGATGTCGATGCCTACTCATTGGCCACAGGAAGCTCCCCACAAGCCGTTGTTAGCGCAGCCAATGCCGGGCCTAGATTTGGAAGAGGTCAAAGTCGAGGAGTACCATCCAGACCTTATTCTTCCTGATGAAGAAGAGGAAGGGATCCTGGTCTCGGACAGGTCCACAGCTTCCTCTGTCAGTAAGGATTCAGTTAAGTTATACCCCTGGGTCTCCTCCTGAGGACGGCACATTTTTCAGTGTGATGAAGCAGCTGTCCTCAGCCATGAGTTTCTGCACTGATGAAGAGGATGTCACCAGGAAAGAGCTGGTGGACTTCCTGGAGATCCTGGAGTCTCCCCCAAAAATCATTCCTCCAATCTTGCCTGCCTTGAGGAATGTAGCCACAGCAGCCTGGCACAGACCAGACATGGTGCCAGCTATGTCTTGCAGGACTGATAAGTTTTACCATGCCTCCCATGGGTTCCCCTGCTATGCTGCCCAGCCCAAAACAGACTCTGTGGTCATTAAGGCAGCACTCAACAGGTCTGAGGTGCCCATACCCTTCAACTGTCCCTGATTTTCAGGGACGTCCCTGATTCTGCCTCAAAATTTTACTCTGTCCCTCCTAAAAATTGTGTTTTTGTGACCAAACAGTGGGGGTTGTAAGCACAAAATAATGGCAAACATTAAAGTTACAGACTTGTTCTTCCTTAGAAAATGCATTTTACACTAAACCCTTTATTCTACCAGCTTTCTGAGAGGATAACACCAATTTTGAAAATGTGTCCCTGATTTTGGCCCTTTGTCCCTGATTTTTTTAAGCCTTGTCCCTGATTTACGAGGCAGGAGGTTGAGAGGTATGGAGGTGCCTAAGCCTCTTAGTTCTCTCCCCCCAGATAAAGGGTCTTGAAAAATTGACCTCGGGGGCAAGAGGGTGTATGCCTCCTCCACACTGAGTCTGAGGATTGCAAACTACCTGTCTGACATGGTAAAGTACCAGAATGCTAATTGGAAAAAGGGCAAGGTCGCTGCCCAGGCCCTCCCAGATGGCACACAAATGCAGGAGTTGCTCCAGTGCCTTCAGGCAGCTGAGGATGTTAGCAAGCACCCCCTCTGAGCCCTCTGTGACATGACCGACACCATTGCCAGGGCTGGGGCCACAGCGTATGCCTCTGTAGGCACTCCTGGCTGAGGTTATCCAGTTTTGCTGCTGATGTTAAGCAAAAAGTGCTTAGTGCCCCCTTTAATGGCACTTAGTTGTTTGGTCCTGATATCCAGGACATTATCAATGACCTACAAGCCTCTGGCAGGGCTGTTAAATCTGTCCACTCCCTCTACCATAATCAGTCAAGAGGTAGAGGGTGCCCTCCCTTTTGCAAAGCAACCAGTAGACCCAGTGCAGCCTCGCAGCCCCAAGGGAAGCATAGAATCCCGGCTGCCTTGCCCGCCCCCTCCAATGCTAGAGCTGAGGCTGAGCAACCCAGAAGTGAGGGACCAGTCCCTGCAGCTGGATCCATCGCTGCTTGACTCATTGCCAGACCCCTCTTTTCTGGTTCCGGACCAAGAGGTGATCGGAGGTTGGTTCTCCCTCCTTCTGAATCAGTGGAGAACCATAACTTAGGATGTGTGGACACTGCAGATCATAGAGAGGGGGCACACCCTGAAGCTCATCGAGCAGCCTCCCAAAACCCCTCCCCCACCCTTCATCCCCCCAAAAAGCCATCATTTCTGTTCTCCGGGAGGAGGTGCAGTCCCTTATGCTCAAGCAGGCCATTGAGCCAGTACCCAGGCATCAGAGAAATGAGGGGTTTTATTCCAGACTTTTCCTGGTCCCTAAAAAGACCAGCAGTTTGAGGCCCGTTCTAGACCTAAAGGACCTCAATCTGTACGTCCAGTATAAAAAGTTCCAGATGATAATTTTGCCAGGCCTGATGCCTCTCCTCAAAACAGGGGCTTGACTCTGCTCAATGGACATGCAGGATGCTTACCTGCACATATTGGTCTTTCCTCCTCACAGAAAGTTTCTCCGTTTTGCCTTTCAGGGCTAGCATTATCAGTTCAAGGTGCTGCCCTTTGGCTTGTCCTCTGTGCTGTGAGTCTTTATCAAGTGCTTAGCAGTGGTAGCAGCTCTGTATTCCTGTATCTGAACGATTGGCTTCTAAAGGCTCCGTTCAGGGAACAGCTTCTGCTTACTCTTGAGAGAGCTCTCCAATTGTTCCACTCCCTGGGTATCACTATCAGTCTGCCCAAGTCAGTTCTTGTACCATCCCAAAGGCTGCAGTATATAGGGTGGTTCCAGACTCTGAGCAGGGTAGGGCCTTCCTGCCCCAAAACGGGGCAGAGTACCTTATAGCACAAGATCAGGAAGTTGCTCAAAATCGCTATATTCCTCCCAGGGTGTACCTGATGCTGCTGGGCGTGATGGCAGCTGCCATAGCTACTGTTCCACTGGCCAGACTTCATTTGCATATTCTCCAGTGAACCCTACAGGTACAGTGGGACCAGCGTACGGACGAGTTGCGTCGGCCAGTCCGCAAGGTACTGCAGTGGTAGATGGACCCCTTGAACCTGCTTCAAGGTGCCCCATTCCAGATCTCCTCCCCGCAGCAGATCCTCACCACGGATGCCTCAAGTCTAGGCTGGGGAGCACACTCAAGTCCCTTCCAGACCCAGGGCTCTTGGTCCCAGTTGGAAACCTCTCTGCATATCAGTGTCCTGGGGATGAGGGCAGTGTTCTAGGGACATGGATATGTTGTTCATCCACACTGTCTGGCAGGTTCCTTGCCGCTTTAAATCTTGCCGGAAGGTCTTCAAGCTGGCTCCTCCCACCCACCCGGGTGGTAAAACTCTTGGCTCCGCCCCATGACGCCAGATCTTCCTTACCGCTTTGGAAGCTCAGGTTCCCTCCTTAACGCTCTGCAATTAAGACTGGTTCCTACTTCTTCAAAGTTCGAAAAATTGAAAAAGTTTTCTCAAAAGACTCCAGTCTTCTCCTCGCGGCTGCGATGGATAAATCGACTCCCGGTTTTCGGAGATGCCCCTGCGGGCAGAAAATGTCTCGGACGATCCGCACTCCACGCGCTACTGCTTGGCCTTGAGCACGACCCACAGGGATTGCGACCTGTGCTCTTCCTTTTCGGCCTACGCCCTCGAGGATCGTGCTGCCGTTTACAGCTAGGCGTCGAGAAAAATTTCCACCGGTCAAGTCGAAGAGGCCGGTTGGCAGTGTCAGCGGCTGCGAGCTCTGCGGATCAGCTCGACAGATGGTAGCCTCGAGGAAGTGGCGGGCCACTTCTACCTCGACCGGCATTTGTCCCGCCTCTCTCGGCCTCGTGCTCGGCTTCTTCAAGGAGCTTTGTCTGACCCTCTCTCGAAAGCGAGGGTCCAACTTCTTCTGGACCCGTTTTCTGGTCAAAAGAGCAAAGTAAGTCTCACGTCGGCGCCTTACGGAGTGGGAAGATCCTCTCCCTTGGTCGACAGTCGACTTCGAGTCGACCCTCAGCTTCGCCACTGGCTTCATGGTGTCCCCACAGCTAGTTGACCGAGACACCTGGCCGACGCCGGTTTAGATTTTTTCTCACCGCTAGACAGGTTGTCGGCTGGAGAAGCTGATAATCCCCTCTCCCCGGTTCCCCCGGTGGGAGTTGAGGATCCCGTCGGCTCGACTGTGCCTCCGGTTCCGGAGCCGTCGGAATCTTCCAAGCCGAAGGGAGTGCCGACTCTCGGCACCCCACCGCACCGACCTCGGCCTAGCCGAGATGCTCGGTCTCGGTCTCGGACCTCCTCGCGGTCCAGCCGATCCCGCCGTCATAGGCGGTCTCGGTCTCGGCACCGCGGTAAGCGGCGCCGCCGCTCTTCCTCCTCCTCTTCCTCGGACTAGGGGAGGCTTCGGCGCAAGTTGCTTCGGAGGTACGAGGAACTCATGTGGCAACAGCTCCTTTTGACCGGGAATAAGCCGACCCAGTCGTCTTCCCCGGCCATTAAGTGGCTGTCACCGGAGTGGCCGAAACAACCCCTCGTTGTAGCCGAGGAGCCTGTTCCCAGGCCGGTTGTTCGGCCAATTCCAGCTGCCCCACCGATTCTGGTGGAACCTCCACCTCCACAGCCATTAGTTGGGGCTCCGACCAAAAATTCTCGGTCGGCCTTGGGTTTGCCCCATAGGCTGTCTGTCACCCTCACTCCCGATAAACCCGGCAGGTGGAGGGTGGCTCAGGCCAGAGGCAGCTCTTGAGGACTCTTCAGAGTCCGATGATGGTTCCTCCTCTCCAAGCGCATGGACTTGGAGTCCTCGGAGGCCAGTCAGTGGACGATAGCCTTCGTCCTTCTTAGGGTTGCTTCGACTCATCTCGGAGTCCACCGGATGAAGCTCGAACCCGCTTCCAACCGGGACAGGTATCCCTCACGGAGATTCTGGACCGAGGATCTCCCACGGAGGCCTTTCCGGTGGCCGGGCCATAGTAGGTCCGGCCTTGGAACTTTGGCAGCGTCCTGCTTCCTGCCCTGCGCCCGGTAGTATCACGGTCCCTACGGTTCCCTGTCTGGTTTGGAACACCCCTCGGCCGGGTTGGTTACCGATAGCGTTTTCAGCGTGCGGGAAGCGCAAGGGATGTAGACAAACCTCCCGACAAGGAATCCAAGAAATTGGATTATGCTGGGCGAAAAGTCTACGCTGCGTCCTCCCTCGGTCTTCGTCAGGCCAGTTCGGCCGTCCTCATGGCACATTTTTCTCATGCCCTGTTGGGCTCCCTGGATGAGGTTGTTCCCCATCTGCCCGTGGACCTGCGGGACCAGGGCAGGGCAGTGGCAAAGCAGCAGCTCCAGACTGCTCTTGACATCGGAGATTCATGTGCCAGGTCAGTGGCGACCGCAGTGGCCATGCGTCGGCGGGCTTGGCTGAGGATATCCACCTTTACCTCGGATACCCAGCACAAGCTGGCGGATGTTCCCTTTTTTGGGACTGACCTCTTCGGCCCTGGGGTGGAAGGACACCTGCAGAGGATCGAGAAGTCCAATGCTACTTTGGACTCGGTCTCTTCCACACAGAAGGACAAAGGCTGCAAACCACAGCCTAAGCCCTTTCGTCCTTCTGCACCCCCGGCGCGCCCGGCCCAGCAACGTCAGGGCCAGCAGGCTCGACCTTGGTTTCCCAAGCCCAAGCCGTCGGCTTCCTCCGATAGGAAGCAGGGAGGTAAAGGCCCAGGAGGTTCCTCGGCCGGTCCCTCCTCCAAGCCTGCCCAGTGATGGGCTGAGGGGTGTCGCCCCCCCCATCCCCGTCACCTTACCCCCGGTTCCCCCCGTTGGGGGACGGCTCCGGCACTTCCTTTCCGCCTGGTCCGCTATTACCACGGACAGGTGGGTCTTGGAGGTGGTGGGAAGAGGCCTGCCTCTAGAGTTCGAGCAGGCACCGCCTCACAGAGCCGTTGCCCCTGGGGGCTTCGGGTCCCCAGCTCACTGGCAGCTCGTCGAGCCGACATCGCCTCCTCCTCCAGAAGGAGGTGATAAGAGAGGTGGAGGACCCTCCTCAGACCCGGGTTTGTGTCCAGGTATTTCCTGGTCCCGAAGCGGACGGGGCTGGCGCCCATTCTCGACCTACACGACCTAAACAAGTTCCTAAGGTCTCGAACCTTCAGAATGGTCACTCTGGCTCAGATAATACCATCTCTGGAACACGGCGTGTGGTTTTGCTCTCTGGACTTTCAGGACGCGTTCTTTCACGTCCCTATCCGTCCATCTCACTGGAGATTCCTCCGCTTCCGAGCAGAGGGATCCCTATTTGAGTTCCAAGCCATGCCCTTCGGCCTTTCTCTAGCTCCCAGGGTCTTCACCAAATGCATGGCAACGGTGACAGCATTCCTGCGGCACCGAGGGGTCCGGGTGTACCCTTACCTGGACGATTGGCTGATAGCAGCCCCCTCCAGACAGGAGGTGGAGCGGTCCAGAGATCTGGCCCTCCAGGTTTGCTCTCAAGTCGGCCTTCTCATCAACGAGGCCAAATCGGAACTCGAACCGAAGCAGGTGATACTGTTCATCGGGGCAGAGCTCGACTCTCTACGAGCCAGAGCACGGCTCCCGGCGGACAGGGCCGAGGTTCTTACCTCCTTTGCCCAATCATTTCTGGTTGGGCACTGCGCCTGCCCGGGACTTCCTGGCGCCTGGGTCTCATGGCGGCCTGTACCAGCGTAGTCCGCTGGGCACGCTGGCACATGCGCCCTTCAGTGGGGCTGGCCAGCCAGTGGTCCAACGCCACGATCCCTTGGACCAGCTTGTGATGACGACCCAGGAGATGTGGAACGCTCTCCAGTGGTGGACCGTTCCATCCCATTTGCAGGAGGGCATCCCGTTTGTCCGACCCGAGCCGACGGTCTCACTATCGACCGACGCCTCTTTGATGGGTTGGGGTGCCCATCTGGGGGAACACCGAGTGCACGGCCTCTGGTCCCCGCGGGAGTCCCGATGCCACATCAACCTGCTGGAGCTCCGAGCGGTCCGCCTAGCTCTCACCGCCTTTGCTCCGTTTCTCCGGGGTCAAGTGGTCCGAGTCCAGACGGACAATACCACGACCATGTACTACCTAAACCGCCAGGGCGGGACGCGCTCCATGCTTCTATGCAAGGAAGCTCTCCGCATCTGGTCACTCGTGCGCAGCCTGGAGGCAGATCTCCTAGCCATTCATGTGGCAGGAGCCTCCAACACCCTGGCCGATGCCCTGAGCCGGATAGGGGCTGCATCGCACGAGTGGTCTCTCCTGCCGGAGGTAGTACAAGATCTGTTCTCCCACTGGGGCACACCTCTGGTGGATCTGTTTGCCTCCAGGGAGAACGCGAAGCTGAGGCTGTTTCATGCCCGCCCCCCTCAGCAGGGCTCGCTGCAGGGGGATGCCTTCTCGAGGCCATGGACCCCGGGCCTCTTTTACGCCTTCCCCCCCGCCCCTTCCCCTGATTCACAGGGTCCTGCTCAAAGCGAGGAGAGACAAGGCGCAGGTGATTCTGATAGCCCCAGACTGGCCACGCCAGTTCTGGTGCCCAGATCTCCTCAGCCTCAGCTCCAGGCTCCCGAGGCAGCTTTCAGCTCGCCCGGACCTGCTTTCAGTCAATCAGGGGAAGGTGTTCCATCCGGACCTTCAATCCCTGCACCTGACGGCCTGGTTCCTGAGCGGCTAGAGTTCCAGGCCTTGGGTCTTCCGACGAGGTCCTCAATGTCGTTGAGGCGCCCCGTAAGGAGCTCCCATCAGAAAATGCTACGCCTTCAAATGGAAGAGATTTTCCATTTGGTGTCGGGGCAAGGCTTGGACCCTTCCTCTTGTTCTGTGGCCAGCATTTTGGACTATCTATGGTCCCTATCTAGTCAAGGGCTTAGGTCGACGACCCTAAAAGTGCACCTGGCAGCCCTCTCTGCTTACCGGGCGCGGGCCGGTGAGCAGTCAGTGGCGCAGGAGAAGGTGGTCGGGCACTTTTTCAAAGGCCTTGATCACATTTCCCCTCCAGTGCGGGAACCCCCACCTCCGTGGGATTTACTGCTGGTATTGGCCAAGCTCATGGGCGTTTCATTCGAACCAATGCACAGGTGTGATCTCTCCACCTGTCGGAAGACCACCTTCTGGTGGCTATCACGTCAGCCAGAAGGATGGGAGAACTCCAGGCGCTAGCATCGAGTCTCCTTACCTGGTCTTCCACAGGGACAAGGTTGTCCTGCGCCCCACCAGAAATTCCTTCCGAAGGTGGTGTCAGAGTTTCCACCTTAACCAGGTGTTGACTCTGCCGGTGTTCTACCCAATCACACCTCGGAGGGCCGAATATAGGCTCCATGCTTTGGACCCTAAGGAGCTACGGCTGGGATTCGGGAGAGGTTCGCCAGCTGTTTGTCACCTACGCTGAAGCCGCACCTGGCAGACCTGCAGCCAAGCCGGACGATAAGCAGATGGGTCACCTCCTGCATAGATCTCTGCTATAAGTTGGCGGCATGGAGCCTCCCAGAGGATAAGAGCTCATTCTACCCGCCATACTGCTGCATCGGTGGCTGCTTCCAGGGACGTCCCTATCCAGGAAATCTGCAGGGCTGCTACCTGGAAGTCAGCACACCTTTATTACCCATTACCACATCGACCTTGAGTCACGCCGGATGCTGGTTTTGGGGCCCTGCCCCCAGTCCTTATTTCCCAAAGTATTAAGGGGTGTGCCTTGCCTCCCTCCTCCCGGAGAACTGCTAGGAGTCTGCCAGACAGTGTGGATGAACAACATATTCATGTCCCTAGAAATACAGGTTACTCACCTGTAACAGGAGTTCTAGGAATGGTATGTTGTTCATCCACACGACTCCACCACCTCCCCGGCTTCCGACGCGAGACAACCTGGAGCTTCCAGCGGGCTGGATCTGGCGTCATGGGGCGGAGCCGAGAGTTTTACCACCCGGGTGGGTGGGAGTAGCCAGCTTGAAGACCTTCTGGCAAGATTTAAAGCGGCAAGGAACCTGCCAGACAGTGTGGATGAACAACATATACCATTCCTAGAACTCCTGTTACAGGTGAGTAACCTGTATTTCTGTGCCATGCAGGCCTTTCAGGAGCACCTTGCTCCAGGTCAGTTGCTGGTGCAGTCAGACAATCCAAGTGTAGTATACTACATCAACAAATGGGGGGGGAATTATTTGTACAACCTGTGTAGGGAGGCCGAGAGGGTATGGTACTGGGCGCTGGATCATGGTCTGGTGCTTTTCAGCAGTCCATGTGCCAAGAGTATTAAACACTCTGGTGCACAGCCTCTACTGGACTCGGTCCAGCATGCACGAATGGGAGCTCCTCTCCTCCATCGCAGAAGATTTGTTTGACAGATGGGGTCATCCAGAGTTGGACCTTTTTGCATCCCCACTCAACGCAAAACTGCCCAATTTTTGCTCGCTAGATCCAGGGCCTGGAGTTTTCTGGCAAGACGCGTTCTCTCTCTCTCCTGGAGCAGGAGGTTCCTTTACAACTTACCTCCATTTCCTCTTATTCAGAGGGTGCTAATCAAGCTACAAATGGAGGGGTCAGCATGATTCTGGTGGCTCCATTCTGGCCTCTGCAGATATGGTTTCCTGTGCTACAACAGCTGATGGAGGACCCTCCGGTCCCTCTTTCCGTTTGCAGGAACCTGCTGACCCAGGATCAGAGAACCCTAGTCCATCCCAACCTCAGGTCCCCCCATTTGCATGCTGGTCTCCTGAGGACATAGCCAGATTTGTGGTCTCTAATAAAGTGGTGGACATCCTAGTGGCTGCCCAGAAGCCTCCCACTTGGACCACATATACCATGAAGTGGAAGAGGTTTGCCATCTGGGCTGCCAAACATAGTCTGGATCCTTTCACCAATCCGGTGAACCACATCCTGGACTACCCGAGATCTCTATCTGGTTCAGGTCGCCAGTACTCCTCCCTCAAGATGCACGTTTTGGCTATTTCTGCCTTCCGTGAGCCCGTGGGTGACCGCACGATTGCTCAGCTAAATGTCTGCCATACATTTTTTTAAACTTTCTTATTATTGTGCAAAACTGACATACAGTTCAAAACCAAGCATGGAATGGTCTATAACATAATTTATCTGCCATGAGGGCACCACTCCTCTTAATATCAACGAAAGAAAAAAAATGTACCACATTTTTTAAGGTATATCTTTGAGAAATATACATTTTAAATTAAAGTCCATAAACAATAGTCTATAATTGCTGAAAGGGAGTCCATAAGCTGCGTGGAAATGAATAAAAGAAGTCCTATAGAAATGTTCCATAAGTCATCCTCCGCCACTAGGGAGGAAAGGTGACCACCACACCAAACCAAATCTTGAGCACCTATGGTGTTAAATCGTAATAATAAACAGAGCTTCCCTATGTGTATCTACTTCTAAACATACATTCAACAGGTCAGATTTATAGTTGGCAAATTCCTAGGTGCAAACCATCCCCATTTCTCCCAGCAAAACTTTCGGATGAAGTAAATCTGAGGTAGTGTCCAAAGGAGGAAAATAGAAACCATCTACTATATGTAGAAAGTTGACCATTGCAGCAAACGATTTTAGTGATCGAGGGTAAACTGAGATTTTAGTTCAATTATAGTTAGCATTAGAGCTGGCAATCTAGTAACATCAAAAGGTGAGTGAAACCTCTACAGTAGATAATTAACTTGTATTAGCTAGCACTCTAATGTAACATTGAACAGCTAAGATTTTAAAACAAAATTTACCCCACCAAATACCAAGAGAGTGAGTCCTAGTACAAGTGGAGCTTCACGGAGCTTCTTCATTTTCCAGTGAGGAGGTTTCACTCTCTCGTTTCCTCTGGCGGACCTCTGTGTTGCTCCTAGCCCATTTCAAGTACTTTGCTGACTCCGTAAACAGAAGTACCTTCCCATGACGTGCAGTCCTTAGCTTCAAGGGGAAAACAATGCTTGTGGGATGTTTGCTTCGCACAGCATGGCCTATCGAATTTTTTACGTCTCTGGCGGGTGGCATAACCAATATCGGGGAAGATCCTAATTTGTTCTCCGTCCTGGAGGATGGCCCGCTACTGCCTTGCTAGTGCCAAAACCGCATCTCTGGGTTGTCGGGCCTAACTCTAGGGGTTACCCGATAAGCTTTCTGGAAGCATTGTACTCGCTCTGAGACCTCTTCCCCAAGCTGCTGTATGAGCCACTCTTGCAAGAAGAAGAGATGATCGTCTTCACAGCCCTCCAGCAAACCTAGTATACGTAAGTTTGCAGATCTCGCCTGGTTTTCTGGAGTTTCCAAGCGAGATGTTAGATGTGTGTTTTTCTTTTAGGACTGCCTCCATAACTGCATCTGCTCTTTTCATGGCCTCAATCAATGCTCCTTGCACTGACTCCAGGGTAACTTCCATCCCGGCCACCGGATTTGATAATGCATCAAATTTATCAGAATGACACGACACTGAGCTAATAACTTGTTCATGTTTGTGCCCAGTGATTGCAGAGTCTCTTTGTGAGGTAAATCGGTTGTTTCTTTGACAGCGCGGCCCTGCTGGGACCGCATGGCGGACGTTCCTACAGAAGTTTTAGGTTTTGCTCCCTCACCCATAGATTTATCCTTGTGAAGAGTACCCATTACTAGGGACGTGCATATGTTGTTCATCCACACTTCTTGACATGTCCCTTTCCCCTTTAAGGATTGCCAGAAGGTCTTCAAGCTGGCTCCTTCCACCCACCCAGGTGGTATAGCCCTCAGCTCCACCCCACAATGCCAGATCTTCCTTTCCGCTGGAAGATTCAGGTTGCCGCCTCTTTGCTCTCGCTTTTTGTAGGCCCTGGCGTCAAAACCTTCTGTTATTCCAAAACTTCGACTCATTCGAGTTAGCGATGGTGAATCTCATCATTCCATCATGGAAGGTGAATCTTTCCCTGGATTTTGCCAGTGCCCGTGCGGCCAAAAAATGTCGCACACTGATCCGCATGCTGTGTGTGTTTACTGTCTGGGTGTCTGCCGTGACACCAAGACTTACGAGATGTGTCTCGCTTTTCACCCGAACGTCCTTGATAATCGCCTTGCATGCCTCAAATTGGGCAGGCCCGAAAAATGGAATCCTCCGGTGAAATCTAAAGAGGCCTGGTGGGCAGTCTTTGTGGCTGCGGGATCCACTGAACAGATGGAGCAAATGTAGGCCTTCGAAGAAGAAGCGGCGCAGGCCACAGAATCTTCCTCTCAGTCATTTTTCATTCCTCTCAACTTGGGCTCTATCTTTTAGGGTTCCTTCTGAGAGTTGTGCCACTCTCTCCCCACTAAGGGTGAGGGACGTGCGGGCTGTCGCTCCTCTCGGTCCCATAAGAGGGATAAGGATCCGAATCCATCTTCGTCTTGGCAAAGACGCTTCTTGGAATCATGAGCAATCTATGTCCCAGGAGCCGGCAGTTTCAACTTTGGTTGAAATTGCCTCCTCGGACGCTGGCTTCTCGGTCTTGCCGTCTGGCCAGTCGATCGAGGTCTCAATTAACAAGGTTGAGATCGTTCTCGATCCCATCGATCCATGGTCGCCTGTTCCAGTCGACGGTTCTCTCAATAGGACCCCGGTTCTGTCTTCTTCGGACGAGGAGACCTAGACAGCTGGGGGATCCCGTCGAGGAACTGGTCCTTGATCCCAGGAAGTCACCGGTCCTCCCTCCCGGGGTCTCCTGAGTGACCAACTCTGCCAGTCCAATCCAGGTCGAGATCTTGGACCGCTCAACCGACAGGCCGAGGAAGACGCACAAGCGCTCCAAAAAGAGGCGACGCTATTGGTCATCCTCATCCTCCTCATATGAGGAGAGGCTTCGACGGAAGCTCCGCCGACACTACCAGGATCTGATGTGACAGCAGCTGATCCTGTCCAGGCGGAAGCCGACCACTGTCTCTACTCCGGCCATTACTTGGCTTTCACCTCCTAGGCCGAAGCAGACTCCTTTGGAAACGGTGAAATCAGTTCCCCCTCCCATGGAGTTGGCTAAACCCGCTCTGGTTCAGCCGATATCTGTCTCTCCACGGATTGTGGTGGAGCCGCCACCTAAACAGCCTTTGGGAGGGGCTCCTATGAAGGAAGCTCGGTCAACTCTTGGTCTTCCTCACAGGATCTTGGTCACCCTCCCGCCTGATCGCCCTAGGCACGTTGAGGGTGGCCTTGGCGGGTGACCGTTATAGCCGGATACCTCAGATTCAGACAACACCGACCTTGACTCTCAACCGCGGGATGACAAGTCAGCCGGTGATCTGTCTATGTAGGAATGCCCTTCGTCCTTTCAAAGGAATGCTCTGCCTTATCTCAAAATCCACGGGGATGCCCCTATAACCAGTCCAGGGATGGGCAGAGTACTCTCTGTGACATTCTCAAGAGAGGGGATACCCCAACAGAAGCCTTTCCTGTGGCTGAAGCCATTGTTGGCCCGGCCTTGGAGCTTTGGCAGCATCCTGCCTCCTGCCCTGCGCCGTCTGCCTGGATGGCTTGCAAGTATGCAGTACCCATGGGGTCCCTCTCAGGGTTCACAGAACATCCCTTGGCCGAGAACCTTGTTACCGCCTCTGTGTTCAGGCATACAGGCAGTTCTGCTGACACCGATAGACCCCCGGACAAGGAGTCCAAGAATCAGGACCACTCTGCCAGGAAGGTCTATGCGGCCTCCTCTTTAAGCCTCAGTCAGGCAAGCTCAGCCATCATCATGGCGCGCTTATCCCATGCCCTTCTAGGGTCCTTGGACGAAGTTTTCCCACATCTCCTCGTAGACCTTCAGACTACGGTCAAGCAGGTCCGGGACCAAGGCCGTGCAGTTGCCAAGCGGCAGCTTCACACAGCTCTGGACATTGGTGACTCATGCGCCCTTTAGTGACAGCCACGGTTGCCTCACACCGCAGGGCTTGGTTGAGGCTTTCCACCTTCACGGCGGATACCCAGCACAAACTTGCTGATGTTCTTTTCCTGGACACTGATCTCTTCAGTTCAGGTGTGGATGGTCACCTTCAGCGAATCAGAACAGCCCAATGCCACCTTGGACTTAGCTACTTCTGCTCAAAGCGCTTCTGGCCCTCAGGAGCCCCAGACAGGGAATCAATATTCATACAGGTCACTCTCGGCCAGACCAAACACCTCACTATAGGATGTGTCTGCAATCCACCTAAGGTGGCTCTCCAATCCCTAGAGGCCTTCACCAGATCCACGACCAGTGGCTTCACCACGGAGCATATCATTATGGGGGACTTCAACCTAAATTGGGCCCATGACCCCAACAGAGACCTCATGTCCCTGACACAGGAGGCTAATCTGACAGAGATTATATCAGTACCCACCAGGTTGAATCATAAGTTGGGAAACCATACCATCCAGGACTAGGCTCTGGTTACAAACCCCACCAGTACGCAGAAAGCTGGACTCATGGCCGATGCCTTGAGTGACCACTCCTCAATGTTCTGCATCTGGAGGAATAACGTGCCAAAAGTCCAACCCAGAATTTTGACCGCCCGAGATTACTCAAATTTCTCGGCGGCACAATACAATGACTACCTCCATAGTCTGAACTGGAGACCCATTAGGCTCCTCCCCTCCTTGGATGCGGCACTAGAATACTTCCAAAACTCATTGATTTAAAGCAGCCAACCTCTTCACCCCACTAAAAAAGCTCAGAGTACAAGGCAGCTGCTACAAGTGGATCTCTCCAACTCTAAAAGCCCTGATGATCAGCCGGGACAAGGCCTGGAAGAGGTTTAAGTCCTCTCTCCTGGCTGACCTTGTGGCATATAAAGCCCTGCGAAACAAATGCAAGAGCTCAATAAAACGGACAAAAAGGGAGTATGTCACCCGCCTTCAAAAGAATAGCTTAGGAACCCCTAAACTATTTTGGTCTCACATCAGTGAGTTGATCAAAGGAAACTCCAAGGCTGAACCTGGCCCTATGGAAGTCAATGGCAAGCTAGTGCAAGATGGCCCACAAATTGCCGCAGCCCTCAACCTTCATTTCACCAACCTTGACGTACATAAAGCTGCACTACCCCCTCCTCCCCGGGCACCCAACCTCCGTTACTAAACAACCACTGTTCCACTTCAGGTTGGTCAGGACTAAAGAGGTGCTAACTCTGCTGAGGGCCCTGAAACTCAAAGGCCAAGGCGGACCTGACGGAATTAATCCCAGGCTATTCAAGGATGGTGCCCAATCCACCTCCAGACCTTTGACCTGGTTCATAAATAGATCTCTGCTGGAAGACACCGTTCCACACCAGTGGAAACAGTCTAACGTTGTTCCCATCCACAAGGGTGGCTCCAGGGAGCAAACGAGTAACTACCGGCCAATTTCTCTGCTCTGTCTACTTGTCAAACTGCAGGAAAGGCTAATATATAGCCAACTTCGTGACTACCTGGAGACTCACCAGCTACTGGCCTCCTCTCAACACTGTTTTCACATGAACCATGGCATGGACACTGCCTTCACAAACCTCACGACTGACGTGCTCAGTGCCATGGACAAAGGGACCCCCACTGGCGCGGTATTCTTTGACCTGTCCAAGGCCTTTGACCTCATCAACCACAATCTCCTACTAGAAAAACTTAAAAAGATAGGCCTAGACTCCCTGGCACTTAAGTGGTTCGAGAGCTTTTTATCTGGCCGCACCCAGAGAGGTAGCTGGAAGGGGCACTATCTGACCCATTACCCCTAAAAGAGGGAGTACCACAGGGCTTGATCCTTGGTCCCCTGCTATTCATTGTTTACAAATGATCTAAACCTCCACTGTGGGGGAAGCACAGTAGTGCAGTACGCAGATGACACCGTCATATACCGCTCCTTGGATAACCTGGGGATTCTCCGCCCCTTACTCCAATCTGACCTTACATCACTGGAGAACTGCCTAAAAATAAACAGAATGGTCTTGAATGTAGGCAAAATAAAAGCCATTCTGTTCGGGGCCAGATCCCTGGGGCAAGACAGGACCAGCTCCCTACAGCTTTAATCGCTGGCTGGGACCAGCATTAAAGTTGAGCCCTCATTAAAATACCTAGGGCTCATGCTGGACCAAGGACTCGCCTTCAAGAACCACATGGAACAAGTGACCAAGACCATCCATGGGAAACTTGGCATTCTGTATCGGATTAAGGATCAGCTTATTCCGGAAGCCAGGCTCTCTATTGCTTCAAGTATCCTGCTCCCCACACTGACCTATGCAGCACCTGTAATACAGGGAATGGCCAAGCTAGAGGTCCACCGGATGCAGATTCTTTACAACAAGGTAGCGCGGTTCGCTACCCAGGACCATTCAAGAAGCCACCACTCCGACACACTAGCCAAATTACAGTGGCCTTCTTTTGAAGCACGCCTTCAGTACCCTCTCCTCTGCCTAGCATTTAAGTTACTCAGCCCTACAGCTCCTCCCAGCCTCTCATTTACCATAGCTTCCAAGCATAACCCTCGAACACTGAGGTCCGCAGGGAGGACTCTACTAGAAACCCCCAGGGTCAGGACCAGCGCAGGCCAGAACTTTCTCCGTCACAGTCCCCCCCATCTGTGGAACAAACTTCCACAAGTGATACAGGAAGCCCCCTCGCTCATGAACTCGCATCCAGGCTCAAGGCGCACCTACTTGAGGCAAGCACTTGCCTATGTCATGGCACCTGACAGTCCCCCCCCCCCCAACAGACTTATGCCAGTCTCCTTACCTGTTAAGAGTCGTGACAAACCATTATGGATAGTTTGCCTCTACTGTTATGAATCAATGTCAAAACTGTAACAATTGAACCTGTATGTCAGTTAATACCCATCTACTGTCTGTTCCACCATATAATGCCATATAATGTCTCTCCGGGTTGCCCCTGAAAAAGGGACCTTCGGGGCCCAGTGGGCCTACCTGGTCATCAAAATTCAATAAATAAATAAAATAAATAAGAAGTAGCAGAAGAAGAAGCCTTTTCGACACTCTGCTCCTGCGGCCCAGCAGTCCTCCTTTCAGGGAGGATAGCATCAGCAGACACAGGCGTGGCACCTCCGGCCCAAGCCCAGACCCGCAGAGGAGGTTGGTGTTCAGGCCCTGGACCCTCTTTCTTGAAGTCTGACCAGTGATGGGTTGGGGTGTCCACCCCTATTCCCATCACGTCAGCTCTGAGTCCTCCCATGGGAGGTAGACTCCGCCACTTCCTTTCCACCTGGTCCGCTGTTATCATAGAAAAGTGGTTCTTAGAAGTGGTTGGCCAGGGTCTGCCTCTAGAATTCGAACAGGACCCACCCAGCTGAGCCTGCGCCCCACGGGAGGAGAGAGTGTCAGCCAACACTCAGTTGGCTCTGAGAGACTACATGGCCCAGCTCCTCTTCAAGGAGGCAGTGGTCTGAGTGACAGATCCTCCAGTCAGCCCAGGGTTAGTTTCCAGGTACTTCCTGGTCCCGAAGCGGACGTGGGGCTGGTGCCCCATTCTAGATCTGCATGACCTGAATCAGTATCTCAAGCCGCACACCTTTCAGATGGTAACTCTGTCCCAGATCATACCATCCCTGGAGCAAAACGTGGTTCTTTCACTGGATCTTCAGGACTCGTTCTTTCACGTCCCAATCCATCCATCTCACCAGCGGTTCCTCCTCTTCAGAGCAGAAGGAACCCTTTATGAGTTCCAAGCCATGACATTCTGCCTGTCATTGGCCCCACGGGTCTTCACCAAATGCATGGCAGTGGTGGCAGCTGACCTCGGCATTGAGGGGTCAGGGTATACCCTTACCTTGACGATTGGCTCTTAGCAGGTTCCAGCCAGCAAGAGTTGGAGAAGTCCAGGGACCTGGCCCTCCAGACCTGCTCTCAACTTGGCCTCCTGATCGAGACCAAGTAGGAGCTCATGCCTTCTCAGGGGATGTGCTTCATCGAGGCAGAGCTAGACTCTTGCTGAGCCAGAGCTTGGCTCCTGATGGACAGGGCAGAGGTTCTCTCCTCCTTTGCCCAGTCATTTCTGGTTGGGCAATTGCGTCCTGCCCGGGACTTTCTATGCCTTCTGGGTTACATGGCGGCCTGCACCACTGTGATCCGTTGGGCCAGTTGGCATATGCGCCCCCTTCAATGGGAGCTGGCTGCCCAGTGGACTCAGAGCCTAGGTCATTTCGACCAGCTGATCACTGTGACCCAGAAGATGTGGGATGCTCTCCAGTGGTGGAATGTCCTAGACTGGTTGCAGGAAGGGATCCCGTTTGTCCGCCCGAACCAACGGCCGTCCTCATGACTGATGTCTCTCTCATGGGCTGGGGAGCCCACATGGGGGACAACAGGGCTCACGGATTCTGGACCCCCCCGAGGAGTCCTGTTACCACATCAACCTGCTGGAGCTCAGAGCGGTCAGACTGGCACTGACAGCATTCGCTCAGCAGCTTGAGGGTCAAGTGGTTCAAGTCCAGACGGACAATACCATGACCATGTACTACCTCAAAAAGCAGGGCGGCACACACTCCCAGCTGCTGTGCTGGGAAGCGCTCTGCATCTGGGCACTCATGAGCCGACTGGAGGCGGATCTCCTAGCCATCTATGTGGCAGGAGCCTCAAATCAAGTGGCAGATGCCCTCAGCCGCATAGGCGAGACATCCCATGAGTGGTATTTCTATCTAGAGGTAACTTACAGCCTGTTCTCCCACTGGGGCAAGCTGATGGTGAATCTGTTTGCCTCCAAGGAAAACACGAAGCTGAGGCTTTCATGCCCGCCCCCCTCAGCGGGGAGCGCTGCAGAGGGATGACTTCTCGAGGCCGTGGACCTCAGGCCTCCTCTTCACCTTCCCTCCATTTCGCCTGATTCACAGGGTGCTCCTCAAGGTGAGGAGGGACAAGGCACAGGTGATCCTGGTAACCCAAAACTGGCCACGCCAGTTCTGGTATCCAGATCTCCTCAGCCCCGCAACAGGCTCCCAAGGCATCTTCCAGCACGCCCAGACCTGACCTCTGTCAGTCAGGGGAAGGTCCTCCATCTGGACCTTCAATCCCTGTACCTGACAGCCTGGTATCTGAGCAGCTAGAGTTCTAGGTTTTGGGGCTCTCCAAGGATGTACTCATAGTAGTGGAAGCATCCAGAAAGGAGTCGACCAGAAAGTGCTATGCCTTCATCTGGAAAATATTTTCTATTTCGTGTCAGGGGAAAGGGCCTGGACCCTCTGTCCTGTACTGTGGCTAGCATTTTAGACTGCCTTTGGTCTCTGTCCAAAGGAGGTCTTCAGTCTTTGACCCTTAAGGTGCACCTGGCAGCCATCTCTGCTTACCGGGCATGGGTTGGTCGGCAGACGGCACAGGAAAAGGTGGTCTGGCATTTTTCAAAGGCCTTGATTACATATCCCCTCAGGTGCGTGAAACTCCCCCTCCATGGGATTTACTGCTGGTCTTGGCAAAACTCATGGGCAAACCATGTGAACCGATGCACAAGCATGAGCTGTCACACTTGTCGTGGAAGACTGCCTTCCTGGTGGCTGTCACGTCTTCCAGAAGGACTTGGGAGCCCCAGGCGCTCTCGGTGGACTCCCCTTATCTGGTCTTCCACAGGGACAAGGTTGTCCTCTACCCTCACCCGAAATTCCTCTCGAAGATGGTGGTAGAGTTTCGCCTTAACCAGGTGTTGACACTGCCTGTGATCTACCCGAACTACACCTCGGATGCCATGTACAGGCTCCATACTCTGGACCTGAGACGAGCTCTCTCCTATAATAAGGAAAGGATGGCAGAAATTCGGGGTGAGGTTCACCAGCTGTTTGTCACCTACACTGAAGCCGCTTTTGGCAGACCTGTAGCAAGATGGATTACATCTTGCATTGATCTCTGCTATAGGTTGGCTGGCAAGGAGCCTCCCAGAGGGATAAGAGCTTATTCTACCTGCCATCCCGCAGCATCGGTCGCTGCTTCCAGGGACATCCCTATTCTGGGAAATCTGTTGGGCTGCCACCTGGAAGACAGCAAACACCTTCATCACCCATTACCACATCGACCTTGAGTCACGCCGGGATGCTGGTTTTGGGCCTCAGTTCTCCAGTCTCTGTTCCCAAAGCAGGGGGCGTGTGCCATGCCTCCCTCCTCCCAGAGAACTGTTAGGAGTCTGCCAGTAAGTGTGGATGAACAACAAATCCACGTCCCTAGAAAAAACTATTACTCACCTGTAACAGTAGTCCTAGGAGTGGTATATGTTCATCCACATGGACCCACCCAACCTCACTGGCTACAACACACAAACCTGGCTTCCAGTGGTCTAAGATCTGGAGTCATGGGGCGGAGCCGAGGGCTATACCACCCGGGTGGGTGGAAGGAGCCAGCTTGAAGACCTTCCAGCGATCCTTAAAGGGGAAAGGGACATGCCAAGAAGTGTGGATGAACAAGATATACCACTCCTAGAACTGCTGTTACAGGTGAGTAACCTGTTTTTTTGTGCTGTAGCTCTTGGTCTTCACACTTCACTTTCTAGGATTGGTCTGCTCAATCTGGAACCTGTATTTTTATCTTATTTATCAGCTTTTTAGATGTAGAGCTCTAAGGAGAAGCTGCCATCTTGCTTGGACTCCACAGCCCCCCTCCCATACATTTTAAGGGCATGATGCATCTGAAAACCCCAATTCGTTCCATCTGTTCCTGGGACTGAGGTTTAACCTAAACTCTATTTAGGAACCCATTACATTTTTTAAACATTGGTTCCCCCTGTTTTGGTTCCACTCTTTCACATCCGTTCTATCTGTTCCTGTGTCTGAGGTTTAACCCAAGCTCTGTATAGGAACCCATTACATTTTTTAAACATTGGTTCCCCCTGTTTTGGTTTCACTACCAGCTGCTTAAAATAACCTTGGAAAGAAATATCATTAGTTTGCTCAGAAACAAAATCACAATCAGTTATCAGTTTAGGTTCAGCATTTTCATATATTAATCCCTTATGTCCATCAGTCTTTTGTTGCCACTGTATCTTCAGACATCTTCTTTCTTTCCTGGACTTACGGATCTTGGACCTATGCTCAAACTTGGATACTACCCCCACTTTCATTTAGTGTGACACCCCATTAATATTCAGAGTCACTTGGGTGGTAGAATAGTATCGAGTGTCCCCAAGGATGCAGATGACACCAGTACCTGGTCCTTTTGCACAGTGTTTTCCCAGCACTTCAGTATGCACTAGAGTCGGTTTGCTTCCCTAATCAATAAGTGCCCACAATCTTATCTCCCACCTTGATCTCTCTTAAGTACTTGCCCCAGTATGCGAAGGACAAATCTGCTCCAATGTTACTCTCCTTATTACGGCAGTTTCCTGCAATATGGCCTGACTCATTATAGTTATAGCAAGTAAAGTCTTTGGGTGCAGATTTGTTACCCCCACCAGAGTTCTTATCAGACTTGGAGTTAAATCAGAGGAAAAAGAGGCTCTTACCAGTGCTTTGCTGTTATCTCACTGCTGAGGCATCTGTCTGGCCAAATGGTAGTCTTCAGCCAATGAAATGTCCCTTTCCCCACTTTCTGGTTGTGTTTTTTTTTTTTTTTCACCCAAAGCTGCACATCTGTAGGCAGGTTATTGATGAACTGCTCCATTGCAAGTGTGTCAGTGATCTGTGGGACTGTTTCAGCTTCTGGTTGGAGCCAGTTAATAAGGAGTTCTCTGAGTTGAGTGAAGGCTTCTCAAGGATTGTTGACTGAATGGTACTTCAGAGACCAGAATCTTTGCCTGTAGGTCTCTCCCGAGATGTTATACCTTTTCAGGATTTCTCTTTTCACCAGGTCATAGTTTTCTGACTGTGTAGTGTCCATATTGCCATAGGCAAGTCATCCTTTACTTGTCAGGTAAGGTACCAGCCTGATTGCCCATTGCTGCTTTAGCCACTTGCAGGCTGCAGCAACTCTTCAAGAGTTGCCAGATATGCTTCAGTATTATCTGAGGGACACAACTTTGTAAGTCTAATGTTTTTTAAGGTGTTTGTGTCTTGTTGATGTGCTGGACCTGTGCCAGATCCTCTCATAGTTTGCAAGGCATCCAACCATTACTGCTCTTGTCGCTGCATCTACTCTTTTTCTCTGTGCCTCTAAATGCTGAATTTCATTTTCTCTTTGCTACATCTCCTCTCTTCTCTGTTTCTCTGTCTCCTTTTGTTGTACAGCGCACCATTTGAAAAAGGGCAGTCAGGCTTTTAGGTTCTGTCACTGCCTGTTCTTTTTTCATGACATTCCTGTGACGACCCTTCCGGTGGCGCGTACATAAAATACACAGTTTGCATCGCCCTGCGTCTTCGTAGAGCAGCTTGTGTGTGTTGCAGTTCAGCTAGTGATTTAATGAGCTTTTTATGCCCGCATGAGGGCTAGATGCACTTTACTGTAGGAACTAGTGCTGTAGTGTGGCAAGGGAACAGACTGCTCAACCTTTGAGTATTAGCACCTCAGTTGTCACTGAGAGTGATTACAGAACCTAATATCTCCAGTAGAGTGGCAAAAATACCACTTTTAAGTGATTTTTAAAATTTTAACTGCACTTTGGGGAACGAGCGTTACCGGAAGTGCCTGTGACCACACTTCTGGTCGTTCCTCTCCATCATCCTTCCCCAAGCAAGCAGAGGCAGCATAGGCAGAGGCAAGCACTGTCTGCCAGCGTCAGCCGGGGAAAACTGGGACAGGGCCTGACTGGTTAGCAGATATCAAGGAAACTGATAACACTGTTACAGCAGTGTGCCAACAGAAGTGTAGTATACTGCCAAAATAGAAAGTACAGTAAACAATGGCACAATCAGTGGTCTCCTCTAGGGAACTACTACTAATTCTATGTCATGAGGGCACCCAAGTTAATTGTCTAAAATGCAGAATGTATGTTGAAACCACTCCTATTAGTTTTACAAAAACATTTACATGTACTAAATGCAGGGCCTACACAATGTTGCAGACAAGATTAAACGAACTTGAAAATGAAATCACAGCTTTAGTGCAAAATGAATCACAGGACCCAAGGCAGGGCCAGCTGGGGAACTTAAGGCAAAATGGTAAATGTGCAAGGCATGAAGATCAAGATGATAGGGGCTCGGACAGCGAACAAAGACAGGTTGAAAAAGGAAATGAGAGTGAACATAATTCCAACCAAGAAGAATGGTACACAGTTGCATTGGGTAAAGAAAGAAAAAAGGGGAGATGGACAGAAGTAAATAGACAAATATCAAACAGCTTTAGCACATTGGTTAATATGGAAACTGAAGACTTAACAAATACGCAAACTATCTAAAATACTAGAGAATACAGTGTCTTAGGAGATGTTATCATAAGAAAATGTGACAGAATAGTCTGTCAAGATGATAAACAACATAGAATGTTACTCTGTTATCTGGGGGGCTTAAATAAGACCTAAATTTAATCACACCAAATATAAAGTCGAGTCAATCAAACCCGGTGGTTACATTACATGTGGGCACAAACAACATGGGATATAGTCCCAAGAAGGATATCTGCACATAATTATTAGACAGCGCTAGGAAATTAAAACTAGGAGCTGAGGTGATTATTTCAGGTTTGCGACCTGTACCCCATGCCAAAATGGAAAAAACACTATAATCAGAATTAACACAAGGCTAAAAAACTGGGCGAGGCATGAAACATTAGATTCATAGACTCCTGGGCTTACTTCCACAACAAACATTATCTTTACTGTGGTGACAAATTACATTTGAAAGATAAGGATGCACACCAGTTGGCAAGACTGATTAAGAAACACATGGAAAGTGTTCCTTTAAACTAAATAAGTCGGGAGTCGGTGGACTTCCACCGTTAAGAAATGGGTCAAACCGACCAGAGGGAGGGATACAACAAAAACATACACATAACGGACTTAAGAAAACCAGACATCAGAGTAATGGTAGGATAAAATGTTTATGTAATGCCAGAAGTCTTAAAAACAAAATTGATGAACTACAGGGGTATCTGATCCACAAAAACATTGACATTTTCGTGGTGGCCGAAACATGGTGGAAAAATTATACATGGAACAATGAATTACAGGGTTATAACTTACTTAGACGAGACAGGGACACCAGCAGAGGTGGAAGAATCGCCATGTATGTAAACACCATAAGCGCTGTTGACAACCACAAAAATCAAAAAACATAGTGGTGAAACAGAGACAATATGGGTACAAAGTAACACAAGAACTGCAGACTCCTTTATCCTAGAATTAGGTTGTATAGACCTCCATCTACAAATGAAAACACCCACAGCCTTCTGTTAGAGGAAATAGCTATTGCCGCGGAATGTGGACCACTAGTACTGACAGGTGATTTCACTTTTGAGTGATATTAACTGGACCACAGGGAAAGCCACCAGTAAATCTGGAAAAACATTTATGCAAGTTTGTGAGGAACATAATTTAACACACACACAAAAAAAAACTGGAGAAAAGAACATTCTGGATTTAGTACTAGGTTCTGACGACATGAATATTGACAACTGTATAATTCCCCCCCCCCCTTTACAACAGTGACCACATGAGTATAAATTTTGACATCCAGTGTCCACCTAAATGTGTCAGGATGTACAGAAATAGGTTTATACAGAACAGCAGATAAAACGGCTGTGAATCATGAAATTAACAACAGACTGGAATAAACTACTTACGAACAAGACTGGAGAAGAAAGTTGGCAGGTCAAAGCACACGATATTAGACATATTTAATAAATACATTAAGCATAGGGAAAAGTACAATAAGAGGTATAAAACCAAAATGGTTAAACAAAAAGATTATTAAATTAATCAAACAAAAATTAAGCATATGCGGTATGTAAACATAATGAAACAGTACAAAACTGTAAAATATTCAAACGAAAACAAAACCTGTAAAAGTACAATTAACCGATCCAAAAAAAAAAGGTTAGAACTAAAGTTAGCTAGAAATGCAACAAAAAGCAACAATAAGCCATTTCTAGGGACATGGATATGTTGTTCTATCCACACTTACTGGCAGGTTCCTTGCTGCTTTAAATCTTGCCGGAAGGCCTTCAAGCTGGCTCCTCCCACCCACCCGGGTGATAAAACTCTCGGCTCCGCCCCATGACGCCAGATCTTCCTTACCGCTTGGAAGCTCAGGTTCCCTCCTTAGCGCTCTGCGTTTTAGGCCTGGATCCAAACTCGTCGGTTAAACCGAAACTTATTCTTAAATTTTCTAGACTTCGGTCTGTTTCTTCCTTTGTGGCTGCGATGGACAAATCGACTCCTGGATTTCGGCGGTGCCCTTGCGGGCAGAAGATGTCTCGGACCAATCCGCACTCCATGTGCGTCTACTGCCTTGGGCTCGATCATGATCCACAGGCCTGCGAATTGTGCAAGTCCTTTTTGGTCAACATCCTCGAAGACCGTGCTGCCAGATTTCAACGTGGGCGCCCCGAGAGACTTATTCCTCCGGTGAAGTCGAATGAGGCTAGTTGGGCAGTGTCCAGCGGTGGGCTCGGCTGAGCAATTTGAGCAGATGATCGCCCTCAAGGAGGAGGCGGCCCAGGCCGCATCTTCTTCTTCCTCGGTCGCAGCATTTATCCCGCTCTCCTTGGGCTCCTTCTACACGGCTTCTTTCAAGGAGCTTTGTCAATCCCTCTCTACAAAAGTTGAGGGTCCATCGGGAAATTCCTTTCAGTCCAAGAAGGACTCAAAGGGTAAGTCCCACCATCGACGTTCGTGGGAGCGGGAGAGGTCCCCTTCCCTGGAAAGTCGACACTCAGCTTCGGTCGAGGTTGCGGCTAAGGCCGCTGGCTTCACGGTGTCCCCGTCAGGTCAGCTGGCCCGAGACACCCATCGATGCAGTCGAGATTTTTCTTGACCCATTGGACGGGCTATCGACTGAAGAAGCTGACAACCCTTCTTCACCGGTTCCCCCGGTGGAAACCGAAGACTTGCCTGTGCCTCTTGTGCCGGAGTCCCTGGTTAAGGTTCCCAAGCCGAGGGAGGAACAGGTTTCCCCCACTCCCTCCCAGACCCACCCTCGGAAACACTGAAGGTCTCAGTCTCTGACCTCTTCTCTGTCCAGCCGACCCTGCCGACATCGGCGGTCTCGGCACCGAGGGATGCGGCGGTGCTGCTCATCCTCATCTTCGTCCTCTGAGGATAGGCTCCAGCGCAAATTGCGTCGGCACTACGAGGGCTTGATGTGGCAGCAGCTTCTTCTGACCGGGAACAAGCCGACCCCGTCGCCTTCCCCAGCCATTAAGTGGCTGTCACCTGAGTGGCCGAAACAACCCCTCATGGTCATCGAGGAGCCGAAGCAGACGCTGGTTGTTCGGCCGAAACCAGCTGCACCACCCATTGTGGTGGAACCCCCGCCTCCACAACCTAAAACTAGGTCTCTGACCAAGGATTCTCGGTCGGGTCAGGGTTTGTCCCATCGGTTGTCGGTCACCCTCACTCCCAGTCAGCCTCGGCAGGTGGAGGGTGGCTCAGGCCCCCGGCAGCTGTTTGCAGGCTCCTCGGACTCTGATGGTGACTCTTCCCTGTTCTCCAGGCCTCTCGACCTGGAGTCCACTGGGGGACAGTCAATGGACGAGAGCCCATCCTCGTTCATGGGAATGCCTCGGCTCATCTCAGAATCTACTGGGATGAAGCTCGAACTCATGTCAAAGTGGGCCAAGTATTCCCTCACGGAGATACTGGTCCGAGGGGATTCTCCCACGGAGGCCTTTCCGGTGGCTGTAGCCATTGTTGGCCCAGCTCTGGAGTTATGGCAGCGGCCAGCTTCTTGTTCTGCTCCTTCGGCCAGGATGGCCAGGAAGTATGCGGTCCCCACCGGCTCACTCTCTGGATTTTTGTAGCACCCCTCTGCGGAGGGGCTTGTGACCGGTGTTTTCCGGCGTTCCAGAAACGCTAGGGACGTGGACAAGCCTCCCAATAAAGAGTCCAAGAAACTGGACTACACCGGGCATAAAGTCTACATTGTGTCCTCCTTAGGCCTTCGTCAGGCCAGTTCAGCCAGACTGATGGCACACTTTTCCCATGCCCTTATGGGCTCCCTGGATGAGGTGATTCCTCATCTCCCGGCTGACCTCCAGACTACGGACAAGCAGGTGGGGGATCAGGGAAGGGCAGTGGCAAAGCAGCAGCTCCAAACTGCTCTTGACGTTGGAGACTGTTGTGCCTGGTCAGTAGTGGTCGCAGTGGCCATGTGCCGCAGAGCTTGGCTGCAGATTTCCACCTTCACGATGGATACCCAGCACAAGCTGGCTGACGTCCCCTTCCTGGGTACCGACTTGTTCAGTCCCGGGGTGGAGGGTCATTTGCAGAGGATCGAGAAGCCAATGCCACCTTGGACTCTGTCACGTCTGCCCAGAAGGACAAAGGCAGCCTGCAGCAGCGTAAGCCCTTTCGGCCTTCTGCCCCTGCGGCACGTCCAGCCTAGCAACACCAGCATCAGGGCCAGCAAGCTCGCACTTGGCACCTCCAAAGCCAAGCCTGCAGCTTCCTCCAGCAGAAAGCCGGGAGGGAAAGGCCCAGGAGGTCCCTCTGATGGTCCTTCCTCCAAGCCTGCCCAGTGACGGGTTTAGGGGGTGTCACCCCCAGCCTCGTCCCTCCCCCCAGGTTCCCCCCGTGGGGGGACAGCTCCGCCACTTTCTTTCCGCCTGGTCCTCTATCACCATGGACCACTGGGCATTGGAAGTGGTAGGAAAGGGTCTGCCTTTGGAATTCGAGCAGGCCCCACCCTATCGAGCCGTCGCCCCACGGGGGCTATGGGGTCCGCAGCGCCTCTGTCGGCTCGTTGAGCCGACATTGCTCTGCTCCTCCAGAATGAGGTGATCAGTGAGGTGGCAGATCCTCCACCAGACCCAGGGTTTGTGTCCAGGTATTTCCTGGTCCCAAAACGGATGGAGGGGCTGGCGCCCCATTCCAGACCTACATGACCTAAACAAGTTCCTAAGGTCTCGAACCTTCAGGATGGTCACTCTGGCATAGATCATTCCATCCTTGGAACGAGGCATGTGGTTCTGTTCTCTGGACCTCCAGGACGCGTACTTTCATGTCCCAATCCGTCCGTCCCACCAGCGATTCCTCCGCTTCAGAGTGGAAGGGTCCCTTTACGAGTTCCGGGCCATGCCCTTCAGCCTCTCTCCAGCTCCCAGGGTCTTCACCAAATGCATGGCAGTGGTGACAGCAGTCCTGTGGCGCTGAAGGGTTCGGGTGTACCCTTACCTGGACGACTGGCTGATTGCAGCCCCCTCCAGACTGGAGGGGGAGTGGTCCAGGGATCTGGCCCTCCAGGTGTGCTCTCAGATTGGCCTCCTCATCAGCAAGGCCAAATCGGAACTCGTGCCAACGCAGGTGATTCAATTCATCGGGGCAGAGCTCGACTCCCTTCGAGCCAGAGCACGGCTCCCAGCGGACAGGGCCGAGGTTCTTTCCTCCTTTGCCCAATCATTTCTGGTTGGGCAATTGCACCCTGCCCGGGACTTCCTGCGCCTCCTGGGCCTCATGGCGGCCTGCACCAGCGTGGTCCGTTGGGCCCGTTGGCAGATGTGTCCCCTACAATGGAGACTGGCCTGCCTATGGTCACAGCGCTTCGGTCCTCTGGACCAGCCAGTGTCAGTGACCCAGGAGATGTGGAACCCTCTCAAGTGGTGGATCTTTCCAGCTCATCTGCAGGAGGGCATCCCGTTTGTCTGCCCCGAGCAGACGGTCACTCTAATGACCGACGCCTATCTGGGTTGGGGTGCCCATCTAGGGGAGCACAGAGCGCATGGCCTCTGGTCCCCTCAGGAGTCTTGATGCCACATCAACTTGCTGGAGCTTTGAGCAGTCCGACTAGCCCTCACCACCTTCACTCCATTTGTACGGGGTCAAGTGGTCCAAGTCCAGATGGACAATACCACGGCCATGTACTACCTAAACTGCCAGGGCGGGACATGCTCCTTGCCCCTGTGCAAGGAAGCTCTCCGCACTTGGTCTCTCGTGAGCAGACTGGAGGCGGATCTCCTAGCCATCCATGTGGCGGGAGCCTCCAACACTCTGGCCGACGCCCTAAGCCGGTTAGGTGCCGCCATCTCACGAGTGGTCTCTCCTGCCGGAGGTAGTACACTATCTGTTCTCCCACTGAGGCATACCTCAGGTGGACCTTTTTGCCTCCAAGGAGAATGCAAAGTTGAGGCTGTTTCATGCCCTCCCCCCTCAGCAGGACTCGCTGCCGGGGGATGCCTTCTCGAGGCCGTGGACCCCAGGCCTCTTCTACGCCTTTCCCCCATTTCCCTTGATCCACAAGGTGCTTCTCAAGGCGAAGAGGGACAAAGCGCAGGTGATTCTGGTAGCCCCAGACTGGCCCCGCCAGTTCTGGTATCCAGATCTCATCAGCCTCAGCTCCAGGCTCCCGAGGCGGCTTCCAGCCCACCCGGACCTGATCTGTCAACCAGGGGAAGGTTCTCCACCCAGACCTTCAATCCATTCACCTGACGGCCTGGTTCCTGAGCGGCTAGAGTTCCAGGCCTTGGGTCTTTCCGACGAGGTCCTCAACGTTGTTAAGGCATCCCGTAAGGAGTCGACCAGAAAATGCTACACCTTCAAATGGAAGAGATTCTCCATTTGGTGTCAGGATAAGGGGTTGGACCCTTCCTCTTCTTCCTTGGCCAGCATTGTGGACTACCCGTGGTCCCTTTCTCAGATAGGGCTTCGGTCGACGACCCTTAAGGTGCACCTGGCAGCCATCTCTGCTTACCGGGCACAGGCCAGGAAGCAGTCAGCGCAGGAGAAGGTGGTCGGGCGCATTTTCAAAGGCCTTGATCACATATCCCCTCCGGTGCGAGAACCTCCACCTCTGTGGGATCTACTGCTGGTATTGGCTAAGCTCATGGGCAAGCCATTCGAACCGATCCACAGGTGTGACATCTCTCACCTGTCGTGGAAGACCGCCTTCTTGGTGGCTATCACGTCAGCCAGAAGGATGGAAGAGCTCCAGGCGCTTTCCATCGAGTCTCCTATCTGGTCTTCCACAGGGACAAAGTTGTCCTGCGCCCCCACCCGAAATTCCTTCCGAAGGTGGTGTCGGAGTTTCACCTTAACCAGGTGTTGACTCTGTCGGTGTTCTACCCCAATCACACCTCGGAGGCTGAATATAGGCTCCATACTTTGGACCCTAGAAGAGCGCTCTCTTACTATAAGGAGCAGATGGCTGAAGTTCAAAGAGGTTCGCAGCTGTTTGTCACCACCCACGCCTGAAGCCGCACCTGGCAGGCTCTGCAGCCAAGAGACGATAGGCAGGTGGGTCACCTCCTGCATAGATCTCTGCTATAGGTTGGCGGGCATGGAGCCTCCCAAAGGGATAAGAGCTCATTCTACCCACCATACCGCTGCTTCGGTGGCTGCTTCCAGGGACGTCCCTATCCAGGAAATCTGCTGGGCTGCTACCTGGAAGTCAGCACACACCTTCATTACCCACTACCACATCGACCTAGAGTCACGCCGGGATGCTGGTTTTGGTACCTCGGTTCTCCAGTCCTTATTTCCCAAGTAGGGGGTGTGCGCCTTGCCTCCCTCCTCCTGGAGGACTGCTAGGAGTCTGCCAGTAAGTGTAGATAGAACAACATATCCATGTCCCTAGAAATACAGGTTACTCGCCTGTAACAGGAGTTCTAGGAATGGTAAGGAATGGTATATGGTGTTCATCCACACAACCCACCCGACCTCTCTGGCTTCTAGTGGGTTAGATCTGGCGTCATGGGTCGGAGCTGAGAGTTTTATCACCCGGGTGGGTGGGAGGAGCCAGCTTGAAGACCTTCCGGCAAGATTTAAAGCGGCAAGGAACCTGCAAGTAAGTGGGGATGAACAACATATCCCATTCCTAGAACTCCTGTTACAGCTGAGTAACCTGTATTGTTTGGGTATATAAACTCATTAAAAAATGCATCACTGGGCTGACCTCTGTTATCGAAAACACACAAATTATATCTGAGCCCTCACAAATGGCTGATACTTTTAACAACTATTTCTGTTCCATTTATTCCGAACCCAGCATTAGGAATGTAAATTGCACTAAAAACAATGAAGTTCCACTCTGTACAAAAGAGGAAATAAAGACTAAAACTGGAAACTTAAAAAAGTTTGGTGCCCCAGGCCTTGATAACATAACCCCACAGATTCTTATATTAATACAATATAGTATCTGCTGACTGTTATAAATACTATATAACAAACTTCTGTGCACTGGAGGTGTTCCATATGACTGGAAAATGGCAAAAATTACCCCTATACATAAAAAAGGACTGCAAAGTGATATTAGGAATTACAGACCAATTAACCTGATGTCTGTCCTGGGAAAAATATTTGAATCAGTCATTAAAGACAGACTGAGCATGCATATTGAGCAAACAAACTGTATAGACATCTCAGCCTGGGTTTATTGCAGGATGTTCATGTCTAACTAATCTTGTGTGTTTTTACAATACATTTAGCAGGTTTTTGGATAGAAGTATCCCGACAGATGTAATTTTGCTAGATTTTCCAGAGCCTTTGACTCTGTACCTCACTGGGCAATAATTCAAAAGATCAGCTAATTAAAAAATAAATACATATATTGTACAGTGGATAAGCAACTGGTTGACAGGACACAGAGAGTCAGTTAATGTTTTTTTTTTTTTTGTCCAGCAAGGAGCATGTGACCAGCAGTGTACTGCAGGTCTCTGTATTGAGCCCTGTACTCTTTCAGTTATTCATAGCCGAAATGGGGAAAAACATCACAAGTAATCTAATAAAATACACAAACGATACAAAACTTGGTAGATCTTGTGAGTCTCATGAACATGTACAAGTGATACAAAACGACCTTGAGCTAATGTCAGACTGGGCATACAAGTGGGGTATGAGCTTTAACATGGAAAAATGTTGTATATTGCATTTGGGGAAAAACAGTAAATAAAATGCATACATTCTCAGTAGTACCATATTAAAACAGGCAAGTCCTGACTGGTATGGATGATCTCTCTCCCTCCTTTAAGAGAGGAGGGAGAGAGGGGATATGCTAGAGACATACAAGTATCTTACAGGGAGGAACAGGGTGCAGGAATACACTATTTTTAAGCGAAAAAGATGTTCCAGGACTAGAGGGCATGGGATGAAGTTGGAGGGAGGACGATTCAGAGGAAACGTGAGGAAGAATTTCTTCACAGAACGGGTGGTGGACAAGTGGAACACCCTACCAGAGGAAGTGGTGGGGGCTGAAACAATCACGGGATTTAAGAATGCATGGGATAGACGTAAAGGAATTCTGGAGGTCAGGGGTAAGGGGCAACAGACTTTTAGGAAAACATAAACTGAACTTACAAGCTCAAATGGGCAGACTGGGTGGGCCATAGGCCCTTATCTGCCGACACTGTCTATGTATCTATGTATCTTATAGGCAGGGACTTGGATTTTGGTCTACAATGTACCAATGTTATTTAACAATGTTAGGTACAGGATAGCAGGAGCAATATGTAGGAATATCAAGAGCAGGAGCGCCAAGGTGATACTTCCCTTGTACAGGTCGTATATGAGGCCCCAGCTGGACTATTGTAGTCAACTTGGAATCCTCACAAAAAATAGACATAATAAGGTTGGAGAGAACACAAAGAAGAATTACCGAACTTATTTCCGGGGTGTGAAACATTTACCATACAATGATAGAATTAAAAAGTTGGGTCTATACTCCTTGGAAGACAGACTGAAACCTGGTGACTTCTTTATAAAATCATAATATAATAAGAATGTAAACCTTGGTAGGGAATTGGACATTACATTTAAATATCTAAACTGTGCTACGAGGGGGGCACTCATTGCAAGTCCAGAGTGGGCTTTTTCAAACTAATAAGCGTAAATATTTTTTCACTGAGAGAGTGGTCAACTCGTGGAACACTTTTACCGTAAAATTTAGTACTGTGTGCTAAGAAGGAGGATTTAAAAATTAAAAATCTTTACAAACTAATGCTTGAGGGTGGGAACACACAGTATTATAATTACTTCATATAGGAGCACATATGAGCTTATGCTTTTTAAGCTCCTTCTTACATTAATGACATTAGTAACTGGTGCTGGCTGTTCAGTCTCGGGTTGGACTTTTGTTTCTGCTTCTAGTTTGGCTGCTGTTCTTCTAGTAATCACTCATGGACTTGCTGCTGCAGAATCTATACCTTTCTTCTATGCTTTCCTGGTACCAGGTCTAGTACTCGCACACAAAACTCTTCGCTTGGAGTATACATGGCGTAAATCCCACTTAGTGTGTCACCATCTGTCATTGAGGCACAGGTCAGGAAGCATAGGAAAACCAGGAGCAATTATAAAATTCACAGTGAGTGTTTTATCATTATTAATAATATACACAATAATGGATGGAGAAGTGTACTTAATGAGAAATTAATGGTTGCCTGAGGTGTGGGATGCTACATAAACCCTGTGGGGTTTGTTAAAGCATCCCACACCAAGGGAAATTATAACTCAGCCAGGCAATGGGAGAAATTGCTGACCAGTTATTATAGCAAAATAATTTTTTTTTTAAATATAACTATTTACAAAGGCAGTATAAACGGCGAAAACAAAGTCCTTCCTCTAAGGTTATCTCAATTCCAAGTTTCAGTTTAGCTCTCTCTGGCAAAAGTATTGCTGCTCTTGTTATAAGTCTTTGCCTGGGAACTCATTAAGAGAACATCCTGTTTCTCAGAAAATCTTGTCAGTTTCAGTGCAGAGCAGGCTTGCAAACAGAACAGTGTTCCAAGCTGGCCTTCTGCTGACGGCTCTGCAAAAGAGTTTGCAAACAAGCCTGAGAGGAGCTCAGACTGCACCTCAGGTTAACCCCATAAATTCCAAATAGCTTTCTGCAATCATTTCAACAGTATAACTATATGCAGTTTCAAACCAAGGGATCCCAGTATCACATACAGTTTCACACAAAGATTCACACATATTTTTATAACCAAATATATGCAAGGGGGAAGAAAAGACAAATAGCAAGTGAAGGCAGAAAGATAGGAGGAAGTGGAGAATTGCGAGACAGAGTCATCAGTTTCTAGGTCTCACGAGAATATTTGGTTGCGCAACTAGACAGGCAAGAGACAGAAAATGATAGGAGAGACCAGATCCCTGCAGTCAACTCCCTCTGCGTAACAAATGGGACAGGGCCTTACTCAACTCTGTTACAGTGGGGTCTCACCAGAGACCTGTTAAACGGAAGGATCACTTCCCTCCTCCTCCTGTCAAAGCCTTTCCCTATACATCCTAATATTGTACTGGCCTTACTGTACACTCTGTTACACTGGCAGGATTGTTTAAGGGTGTCCAGGATAATGACCCCTAGGCTCTTTCTTCATGAGTGGTATAGAGTTGAACTCCATCAAGCCAGTATTCTGTCTTTGGGTTGCCCTTACTCAAGTGCATCACTTTGCACTTCACGTTGAACTTCAGCTGCCTGATTTTGGACCATTTTTCTAGCCTCTGGGGGTCCTTCTGTAGGTCCCTGACAGCCTCGTCACTGTCCACCCTACCGCCTAGTTTTATGTCATCTGCGAAGAGGGCAGGCGTGCTCTGAATAGAAACATAGAAGTTGACGGCAGATAAGGACCGCAAGCCCCATCCAGTCTGCCCATTTTTTCTACCTTATGAATGTGCCATAGGCCTTTACTTCTGTCAATGGCCTATTCATACTCATCTGTAGTGCTCCCTTATGCCTATCCCATGCCTGTTTGAAGCCTTGCACTGTGCTCATATCCACCACTTCCTGAGGTAGACCATTCCATGCATCCACCACCCTTTCTGCGAAAAAGAACTTCCTCACATTACCCCTTAATCAGCCGCCCTCTAATCTCATGCTGTGTCCTCTTGTCCTGCTATTTTTCTTATATTGAAACATGTTACTCTCTCACCTTGTTAATGCCCTTAAAATTTCTCGATCATGTCACCTCTCTCTCTTCCTCCTTTGCTCTAGGGTATGCATATTGAGCTCCGTTAATCTGTCCTCATATGTTTTCTGATGCAGTTCTGCACCATTTTAGTTGCCCTTCTCTGGACTGCCTCAATTTGGTTAATGTCCTTGTTCAGGTGCGGCCAACAGTACTGCACGCAGTACTCCAGATGGGGCCTAACTAGTGTCTTGTAAAGAAGGATTATTACCTCCTTCTTACAACTTGTGATACCTGTACTAATACACCCCAACATCCCTCTAGCCTTATCTACTGCTTTAGTGGTCTGCTTGGATGATTTCAGGTCATCTGTGATGGTGATGCTCCAGTCTTTCTTCCCTTGTGATGGCCAGCAACTCCCCTCCCAACCTATAGGTAGCTTCAGTTTCTCTTCCCTATGTGTATGATCTTGCACTTCTTTGAGTTAAACCCCAGTTGCCACTCTTCTGACCATTTTGCCAGTTTTTCCAGATCTTTCTCATTCTAAATGGAATTTAGATTCTAAATAAATGGAAGGTGATGAGTATCAATGCCCGCAGTCTGTGCAACAAACTCCTGAACTAGTGGCCTTGATGGAAGAGGGATGCCTGGATATTGTGGCAGTCACTGAAACATGGTACACAGAGAACCATGAGTGGGATGGCAGAATACCAGGATACACAGTCTACAGGAGGGACAGGGTGGGTAAAAGAGGAGGAGGAGTAGCTCTCCGTATAAGGGAAGGGATTAAAGCAATAGAACTAAAGAGTGAAAAGGAAGTTGATGAGTCACTATGGGTCACCCTGGAGACAGGAAATGGCACCGCAATCTGCATGAGGGTTGTGTACAGACCCCCATCTCAGGGGGAGGAAATGGACGAGGAAATGATAGAAGGCATCCTTAAAATGGCAGAAAAAGGGGAGATATTGCTGATGGGGGACCTGAATATGCCAGATGTTAACTGGAGTACCTTTGCTGCAGGCACATCCAAGAGCAGGGTCATTCTTGATGCCCTACAGGGGGCATGCCTCAGACAGCTAGTGTTGGAACCCACTCAGGAGGGAGCAATCTTAGACCTGGTACTCTCAAATGGGGAAGGAGAAAGGATCTCGGATTTAGAAGTGGGTAGCCATCTGGGAACATGTGACCACCAAACAGTGTGGTTCACAATGAACACAGCCATAGAGTCAAGCCATACAAAAACAAGAGTATTGGACTTTAGGAAAATGAGAATGCACCTCAGAAAAGCACTAGCAAATGGGCAAGGAGGAGGGGTGGAGGAACAATGGGGAATAATCAGAACAGCCATCGCAGAGGCAACAAGCCTTTGTGTGAAGCAAATCAATAAAACAGAACTAAGGAAAATACCACTGTGGTTCTCAAGAGATGGCAGGGATGGTTAAAGAGAAAAGGATTGCATTCAGGAAATATAAGGAAACACAGAAGGAGCAGGACAGAGAACTTTATCAGTTAAAGCAGAAGGAGGCAGGGAAGGCAGACAGTATAGCAAAGGCACGACTTCCAGTTCCATCCCCGATGGTGATGGTAGCCTAAGACAACTGCTCTGATCCCCCTTCTGAGACAATCCTGCCTCTTACATCTAGAATTCTCAAAATAATATAAATACAACATGCACAAGAGGGGGAACAAGGGTCCTGCATCTATAAAAACTAAAGAAAATGGAAGATGTTCCCAGATCGGAGTCCGAGATCTCAGAGTCCGAGTCGATTCTACCGCAAAGCACGCCATCGCCTGTCAAGGCTACCCAGCTCGAATATCGCACACCAAAGAACAGAATTTAAAAAATTAAACTGGATACGATATACCGCAAACTTTGTGCATTCAGGGCGGACATCAAACAGCTATATTCAGAAATACGCAGAGATGTGCAGCAATTAGAACAATGAGCAGACGACTCAGAGCGCCAAATTACAGCTACAGAGAATTGAGTAGATGACTTGGAAAATGTAATGCAACAAATACAAGAACAATAAGACCTCTTAGAAGCACGCCAAGAAGACGCTGAAAATAGAGCACGCCGTAAAAATATCGTCTTTATTGTATTCCGGAAGGCAGTGAGTGCTCCAAAATAAAAGAATTCATATCTGGCCTACTTCGCTCAGCTTTAGACCTCCCTGAGGACTTTCAGTTTGATTTTGAGAGTACATAGAGCCTTGGCTCCAAAACCCTCCACGGTAACAGCGGCACCCAGATCTATAATTGCCAGATTCAATAAATATGCAGTGGAAGAATATATACTGCTAACAGCTTGGTGCAAACAAAAGATCTTCTTTGGACAAACCAGATTTTATGTGGATCATGACTACGCACCTCGCACAATGAAACAGCGAAGGGCCTACCTCCCTTTACTTTCTACGATGAAAAACCAGGCATTAAGTTTCAGACCTCCTATCCGGCGAAGCTCGTTGTCTTCATGCCTGAGGGAAAGATGTTCTCCAATGCGGAGGAGGCCCGTGAGCAATTGACAGCGAAAGGTTTGATGTTCCCAGAAAGGCCTCAGCCTGGTGTATCCCGTTCCTTACAGCCTTCGCGATGGCAAGCAGCACAACCAAAACCAACTGTCGTAGAAGAAAAGAAAAACCAGATAAACACAAGAGACCCTAAACAACAACAGGCAAAGTTTGTTCGAGACACCTCTACTATCCTTGAAAGAGAAACCTGAAATTTTTTGAAGGTACTTTTTGGTAACATTGTTCACGTTTAACCGCGGTGGCCTTAGGGAGGTGGGGGGCTGGAGGTGAGACGGAAGCAGTGTGGAACTAATTCGGATACCTCCGACTTAGGCCTGGTGACTGCCCTCAACTCTAGCTCCTGGTGTTTAACCATCTAAAAATCTGGGCGACACTTGTCTGGGATATGCAGACGGGCTTGTTCTCACGGCAGTACCTTTTCCCTTAGCCCACCCTCCCCCAGCGAAGCTTGGAAAACAAAATAATTGAGCCCTGACACGGGCATTACATGCTGCTTGTAAAAATCGATATCTCTCAGCTTTGAGAGGAGGCACAAATCAAAGTTATCACCTAGAACTGACTGAATCCTGCCTCTCTCCACATGGGAAACGTTCATGGCTAAATCATACCCATATCCACACTTACTTATTGGACATACCAACGAACTGTTATGGCCAAAACCGTACTTGAAAGCAGACCAGAGTTGCTGTTCAAGATGGGGACTAGAATGTGAAGACCCGAAATATATTGATTTTCTCTAGGGACAATCCATACAGGAAGGGGATTGGTGTTTGAGAGCGAGACTTTGTGCAATTTTGTACAACATTCCTATGGGACAACCATCGATTTACTTTTATAAATTGGGACAAAATGTTTATTATTTGTTTGACTTATTACTACATATTCTGTCCCTTTTTTCATTTGTGGGCCTTAACAGCCCACGGAGGGCTCGTAGCAAAATATGCCCCGATCTTAACCCTCCTGCTGGGTTTAAGTTTCATTATTCCAGTGCACACCCAGTACTTAAAGGGAAATGGATAATAGTTTCCCCTTGGAAGCTTTCATATTTTTTTATATTATTTGCAAAAAATATGGCAAAAGTGACAACTGCTTTAGATCAGTCTGTGAGAGCCTTAATAGTATTGACCATACGGAAAGTTTTTTTTTTGTTTTTTTTTGGTTTTTTAGTGTTAATGAGGTTCCTAATGTTTAACCATGCCCTGCTGGCATGTGAGTTATGGCTTAAAATTCGAGTATATGCAACACAGTTTATTAAGGTGTCAGGCAGGAGGTCTAATATTTCTATCCTGTTTGGAAAGAGATTGCTGGGGACTTGTCGTAGCGGCAAAAAAACAACCTCTGAGAGATTTGGATCTGGATCCTGTATACATCAGAATAGTCAAGATTGTGGATTCCTGTTAGGGTTGAAGAGACAAAGAGGGGGGGCTCTTATTCAGAGAAAGACTACTTTCTTTATAAGTAATTATGGCTAACTCTGCTCTTATTCTGTCCTTGAATGTAAATGTCATTCACAATCCGGTAAAACGTAGAAGATTACTACGATATTTTAAACAAAGTAAGCTAGATGTGATTATGCTTCAAGAGACCCATCGTTCTCAATTGGAACATTCCAAATTAGGGGCATGGGGGTTTGATAAAGTGGTGGCCTTGGCCCAATCCTTTGGACGGAGGCATGGTACTGCAATCCTAATTCCATATGATATACAGTTCCAAATGCAAAAACAGATCATAGATCCAGATGGAAACTATGTAATTGTGGTGGGTCAGCTTTACTCGAGGCAGATTACACTAGCCTCGCTCTAACTTCCTCTGGGAAGTAAAGTGAAGGTGGCACAAAGATTCCTGGATACCTTGTTGCCTGCTATTCAAGGCATGTGTATTATTGGAGGGGATTTAAATATCACCCTGAATATCAAGTTAGATTCATCTAACCCCACTAAACATTGGCGATCAGCTATCCAGAAATATTTAAGACAAACCCTCCCTGAATTGGGGTTCATAGACACATGGAGCCACTTCTTCCCTTCAGTAAAGGCATTTACGCATTTCTCACCCAAAACAATACCTCAGCACGACTAGACTATTTTTTTTAACTTCAATCGAACACCTTGAGTATGTTAGAGATATATATGTAGGGACGTCCCTTTTATCAGACCACACGCCTGTTTTCTTAAAAATAGATGTGGAGAGACCTACAAAACAAAACTTTTGGAGGTTTAACACAACCCATTTACAGGATCCAGAATTCATTCAACTGGTTAAGTCCCGCCTACCAGTTATCCAGGCAGAGAATGCTTCTCCTGAAATAGCGACTACTATTAAATGGGACACACTCAAAACCGTGCTATGGGGGGATATTATCAAATACACTTCCTTAAAAAAAAAAGGGGGGGGGTAGAGAAAAGAGAGAACGGGAACTGCAGGAGGTTTTATCGAAACTACAAGCTAAGTTATGTCGAGATAATTCTGTCAAACCTGAGATATTAATAATTAAACAAAAACTTCAAAAAATAACCGACCAAAAAATAGAGCAGCAATTGCTTTATTTGAAATTAAATTCAGTAGAAGGGGGGCCACGAGGAGCCAGGAATCTGGCAAGACTTCTTCGAGGGTCCAGAGGCAGGGCTACGGTTACTAAACTTCGACATCCAGAAACTAACCAATTACTGTCCCATCCCATTGCCATCAGACAAGCTATGGCTGACTTTTACAAACTTCTGTACACAGAAGATATCTCCCCAAGCCCACATCAATTGACTACATATCTCCAGAGCACTAAATTACCCCATTTAAATGTCCACCAAGCTGAGTTCCTGATACAGTACGTCCTATTACCGACCAAGAGATTATAGCTATCCTTAAGTTGACCAAGACACAAAAGGCCCTGGGACCAGATGGATATCCGAATGAGTTTCTCAAACAATTTCAGAAATAACTTATACCCATTCTGTTACGCGTATAGAAATACAAGAGGAGGTCTCCCAAAATCCTGGCGATATGCTGAAATTACAGCTATCCCAAAACCGGAAAAGACCCAACTCTGGCCACTTCCTATTGCCCCATATCTAAATTGAACTGTGATTATAAAGTTTTCATGCCTATTCTAGCTCACAGATTAGACAGATTTTTACCTCAGCTAATTGACAGAGATCAGGTGGGATTTATCATGAAGCGCCAAGCCCAAGATGCAGTACGAAGGGTTCTACTATTAGTCGAAGATGCTACTCAAAGAAAAATTCCTTTAATTTTACTCGGGCTTGGCGCGGAGAAAGCTTTTGATAGAGTGTTGTGGCCCTTCCTATGGGCTACCCTTAAAGAATTTCATTTCCCTGAAAAATTCATATCCCAAATCCAGGCCATGTACCACTCTCCAGTGACTTATCTGAAATTAGACAGTTTGATTTCTTCACCATTTACTCTATATAGAGGTACCCGACAAGGGTGCCCCCTATCCCCACTTCTTTTTTCACTTTACTTAGCACCTCTAGCTGCCAAATTAAGGGAAAATGGTAACGTTCAGGGGATCCCACTAGGAGGCAAAATGTTTAAATGATCCCTTTTTGCAGACGATATTCTGCTGACCTTGACTTCCCCAGAGACATCTGTTCCAGCGGTATGGGAACAACTTCAGTTTTTTAGTACCTTATCTGTCTATAAAATAAATTGTTCAAAAACTGAAGTACTTAATTTTTCCTTTTCTCCCTGCAGACAAATGAAACAGGAGTTTCTAGGGATGTGGATATGTTGTTCAATCCACACTTACTGGCAGGTTCCTTGCCGCTTTAAATCTTGCCGGAAGGTCTTCAAACTGGCTCCTCCCACCCACCCGGGTGGTAAAACTCTCGGCTTCAACCCATGACCCCAGATCTTCCTTACTGCTTGGAAGCTCCGGTTCCCTCCTTAGCGCTCTGTTTTAGGCCTGGATCCACACACTTCGGTTAAGCCGAAACTTATTCTAAAATTTAAAAGACTTCAATCTTCCTTTTCTCTCGTGGCTGCGATGAAAAAATCAACTCCCGGATTTTGTCTGTGCCCCTGCGGGCAGAAGATGTCCCGGACCGACCCGCACTCCACGTGCATTTACTGCCTACAGTCGTGGCCAAAAATATTGGCGCCCTTGCACTTTTTCAAATAACTCACAATTCCTCTAAACATAAGTTGAAATTAACAGTGCAGTATTTGGTCTCCACAATTCTTTATTTCTCTGTTAATATTACAGAACCTTTGTTTTTGATTCAGAGTTTAATATATCCTTTTAAATCAGAAAATGAAAAGAAATGGCATTGACAAAATTATTGACACCCTAGTCTTAGTATTTGGTAGCACAGCCTTTGGTCAAAATAACTGCAATCAACCACTTCCTATAGCCATGGATGAGCTTCCTGCACCTCTCTACTGGCAGTTTGTCCCTCTCTTCTTGTGAGATTTGAAGGGTACCTTCTCCCAACTGCTGTTTTCAGATCTCTCCACAGGTTTTCAATGGGATTTAGATCTGGACTCATTGCTGGCCACTTCAGAACAGTCCAGTGTATTGTCTTGAACCATTCCTGGGTGCTTTTTGAAGTGTGTTTGGGGTAATTGTCCTGCTGGAAAAACCATGACCTTCGACGGAGGCCCAGCTTTCTGACGCTGGGTTCAACATTGCGCTCCAGAGTGGCCTGGTAATCTCCAGATTTCATGATGCCATGCACACGTTCAAGGCACCCAGTGCCAGAGGCAGCACAGCAACCCCAAACATCACTGAACCTCCTCCATGTTTGACTGTAGGAAGGTGTTCTTTTCTTTTGAAGGCTTCATTTTGTTTTCTGTAAACATAGAGATGATCGCTTTACCAAAAGCTCTAATTTGGTCTCATCTGTCCACAGGACATTCTCCCAGAAGGACTTTGGCTTGTTCAGGTGTGTTTTGCAAACCCCAGTTGGGCTTTCTTATGTCTCTCTCTCAGCAGTGGGGTCCTCCTGGGCCTCCTGCCATATAACCCCCTTTCATTGAGTTGGCGACGGGTGGTGTGAGTTGAAACTGTCGTACCTTGTGTCTGAAGGTCAGCTTGAATCTGTTTGGCAGTTGATCGAGGTGCTTTCTCCACCATTCGAACAATCCTGCGCTGCAGTCTTCAATCAAGTTTTCTATTGCGGCCATGTCCAGGGAGGTTGGCTACAGTGCCGTGGGCCTTAAACATCCTGATAACATTACGTACGGTGGAAACAGGAACATCAAGGTCTCTGGAGATTGATTTGTAGCCTTGAGATTGTCCATGCTTGGCTACAATCTTCTGTCTGACCTCCTCAGACAATTCTCTGGCTGTCCTTTTCTCCATGTTCATTGCGGTACACACAGTGACACAAAACAGGAGAATGAGTCCTTTTCTCTATTCAAACTGGTTGAATGAGTGATTTTTATAATGCAGGCACCTGCAACTCACCACAGGTGAGTTCAATTCCAAAGTGAAGCAGAATCACCTGCTTGAAATCTAATTATTTCTAACTACTTCTTAAAGGTGCCAATAATTTTGTCCGGGCCATATAAGGATTTTTGTGTGGAATAAGCTAAGACTTAGTAAATTTTTCTGCTTTTTGTGTTTTATTCCACTGCAAACCAAAGAAATGCATATGTGGATACCAAACGATTTTTTTAATTTCAACAATTTTCTGGAAGGAATGGTGCATAATTAGAAAAAACTGCAAGGGTGCCAATATTTTTGGCCACGACTGTAGGACTAGGCCATGGCTCACAGGCTTGTGAGTTATGGAAATCTTTTTCGACTTCGGTCTTGGAGGACCGCGCTGCTCAATTGCTCTTGGGGCGCCCTGAAAAACATTATCCTCCGGTCAAGTCGAGGCGGCCCAGACCACATCTTCATCTTCCTCGGTCGTGGCATTTATCCCGCTCTCCTTGGGCTCCTCCTGTACAGCTTCTTTTAAGGAGCTTTGCCAATCCCTCTCCACCAAGGGAGAAGGGCCTTCGGGACATTCCTCTCGGTCCAAAAAGGAGGACTCCAAAGGTGAGTCCCACTGTCAACGTTCGTGGGAGCGGGAGAGGTCCTCTTCCCGGGATATTAGACAGTTGACTTCGGTCAAGGTTGTGGCCAAGGTCGCTGGCTTCATGGTGTCTCCGTCAGGTCAGCCGGCCGAGACACCCGTCAACGCGGTCGAGATTTTTCTCGACCTGTCGGACGGTTTGTCGACTGGAGAAGCTGACAGCCTTTCTTCACCGGTTCCCCTGGTGGAAACCGAGGACTTTCCTGTACCGGAGTCCCCGGTTAAGGTCCCTGAACCGAGGGAGGAGTGGGTTTCCCCTGCCCCTTCTCTTACCCACCCTCGGAAACCCCGAAGGTCTCGGTCTCGGACCTCTTCCAGGTCCTGTCGGTCCCGCCGTCTGCGGTCTCGGTCTTGGCACCATGGAAAGCGACGGCGCCGCTCATCCTCGTCGTCCTCCTCGGAGGATAGGCTCCAACGCAAGTTGCGTTGGCGCTACGAGGATTTAATGTGGCAGCAGCTTCTTTTGTCTGGGAACAAGCAGACTCCGTTGCCTTCCCCGGCAATTAAGTGGCTGTCACCAGAGCGGCCAAAGCAATCCCTCGTAGTGGTTGAGGAGCCGAAGCCGGCACCAGTTGTTCGGCTGAAACTGGCTGCACCACCCATTGTGGTGGAACCTCCGCCTCCACAACCGAAGACTGGGGCCCCGACCAAGGATTGTCGGTCGGGTCAGGGTTTGCCCCACAGGTTGTCGGTTACCCTCACTCCCGATTGACCTCAGCAAGTGGAGGGTGGCTCAGGCACTCAGCTGCTGTTCGCAGACTCATCGGAGTCTGACGATGATGACTTCTTGTTCTCCAGGCCGCTTGACCTGGAGTCCACTAGGGGTCAATCAGTGGATGAGAGCCCATCCTTGTTCCTAGGTATGCTTCGACTCATCTCGAGTCCACTGGGATGAAGCCCGAACCTGTTTCAAAACGGGCCAAGTATCCCCTCACGGAGATACTGGACTGAGGGGATTCTCCCACAGAGGCCTTCCCGGTGGCTGATGCCATTGTTGGCCCGGCCCTGGAGCTTTGGCAGCGGCCAGCTTCTTGTCCAGCACCTTCGGCCAGCATGGCTCGAAAGTATGCTGTCCCTACCGGTTCACTCTCCGGTTTCTTGGAGCACCCCTCTGCGGAGGGGCTAGTGACTGACAGCGTCTTCCGGAGTACTGGGAACACTCGGGATGTGGACAAGCCACCCGACAAGGAGTCCAAGAAATTGGAATACTCGGGGCGTAAAGCCTATGCTGCTTCCTCCCTAGGCCTTCGTCAGGCTAGCTTGGCCATCCTGATGGCACACTTTTCACACGCCCTTTTGGGCTCCCTGGCTGAGGTGATTCCTCATCTCCTGGCTGACCTTCAGACGACGGTCAAGCAGGTGCGGGATCAGGGAAGGGCGATGGCCAAACAGCAGCTCCAAACTTCTTTGGACATTGCTGACTCGTGTGCCTGGTCAGTAGCAGCCGCAGTGGCCATGGGCCACAGAGCTTGGCTGCGGATCTCCACCTTTACAGCGGATACCCAGCACAAGCCGGCAGACATCCCCTTTTTGGGTACCAACTTGTTTGGACCCTGGGTAGAGGGTCATCTTCAACAGATCGAGAAGTCCAACGCCTCCTTGGACTCGGTCATGTCTGTCCAGAAGGACAAAGGCCGCCAGCAGCAGCGTAAGCACTTTTGCCCTTCCGCCCCTGCGGCACGTCCAGCCCAGCAACATCAGCATCAGGGCCAGCAGACTTGCACTTGGCACCTCAAAGCCAAGCCTGCTGCTTCCTCCAGCAGGAAGCCGGGAGGAAAAGGCCCAGGCGGCTCCTCGGCCGGTCCTTCCTCCCAGCCTGCCCAGTGACGGGTTGAGGGGTGACTCCCCCAACCTCGTCACTCCTCCCTGGGTCCCCCCCCCCACCGTGGGGGGATGGCTCTGCCACTTCCTTTCCGCCTGGTCCTTTATCACCACGGACCACTGGGTGTTGGAAGTGGTAGGCAGGGGTCTGCTTTATGAATTAGAGCAGTCCCCACCCTATCGAGCCGTCGCCCCACGGGGGTCTACGGGTTCCACAGCCTCTCTGTCGGCTCATCGAGCCGACATTGCCCTACTCCTCCAGAAGGAGGTGATCAGAAAGGTGGTGGACCCACCTCCAGACCCAGGGTTTGTGTCCAGGTACTTCCTGGTCCCAAAACAGATGGGGGGCTGGCGCCCCATTCTCGACCTACACGACCTAAACAAGTTCCTAAGGTCTCGCACCTTCAGGATGGTCACTCTGGCTCAGATCATTCCATCCTTGGAACGAGGTGTGTGGTTCTGTTCTCTGGACCTTCGGGACGCATTCTTTCATGTTCCAATCCGTCCGTCTCACCTGCGATTCCTCCTCTTCAGGGCAGAGGGATCTCTTTACAAGTTCCGGGCCATGCCCTTCGGCCCCTCTCCAGCTCCCAGGGTCTTCACCAAATGCATGGCTGTAGTGACAGCATTCCTGTGGTGCCGAGGGGTCCGGGTGTACCCTTAGCTGGACGACTGGCTGATTGCAGGCCCCTCTAAGTTGGAGGTGGAGCGGTCCAGGGATCTGGCCCTCCAGGTCTGCTCTGAGATTGGCCTCCTCATCAACGAGGCCAAGTCCGAACTCGTGCCATCGCAGGTAATTCAATTCATCGGGGCAGAGCTCGACTCTTTTCGACCCAGAGCACAGCTCCCGGCGGACAGGGATAAGGTCCTTTCCACCTTTGCCCAATCATTTCTGATTGGGCAATTGCGCCCTGCCCAGGACTTCTTGCGCCTCATGGCGGCCTGCACCAGCGTGGTCCGTTGGGCCTGCTGGCACATGCATCCCCTGCAGTGGGGGCTAGCCCGCCTTTGGTCTCAGCGCTCCGATCCTCTGGACCAGCCAGTGACTGTGACCCAGGAGATCTGGAATGGTCTACAGTGGTGGCTCATTCCAACTCATCTGCAGGAGGGTATCCCGTTTGTCCGCCCCAAGCCGATGGTCACTCTGACGACCAGCGCCTCTCTGATGGGTTGGGGTGCCCATCTGGGGGAGCTCAGAGCCCATGTCCTCTGGTCCCCTCAGGAGTCTTGATGCCACATTAACCTGCTGGAGCTTCGAGAGGTCTGACTAGCCCTCGTCGCCTTCGCTCCGTTTGTTCGGGGTCAAGTAGTCCAGTTCCAGACGTACAACACCACGACCATGTACTACCTCAACCGGCAGGGCGGGACGCATTCCTTGCCTCTGTGCAAGGAGGCTCTCTGCACTTGGTGTCTCGTGATCAGCCTGGAGGCGGATCTCCTAGCCATTCATGTGGCCGGAGCCTCCAACAGTCTGGCGGATACCCTAAGTCAGATAGGCGCTGCATCTCACGAGTGGTCTCTCCTGCCGGAGATGGTACAAGATCTCTTCTCCCACTGGGGCATCCCTCAGGTGGATCTGTTTGCCTCCAGGGAGAATGCGAAGCTGAGGCCGTGGACCCCGGGCCTCTTCTGTGCCTTCCCTCCATTTCCCTTGATCCACAAGGTGCTTCTTATGGCGAAGAGGTATAAGGCACAGGTGATTCTGGTAGCCCTACACTGGCCCCACCAGTTCTGTTACCCAGGTCTCCTCAGCCTCAGCTCCAGGCTCCTGAGGCGGCTTCCAGACCGCCCGGACCTAATCTCAGTCAACAAGGGGAAGGTACTCCATCCGGACCTTAAATCCCTGCACCTGACGGCCTGGTTTCTGAGCGGCTAGAGTTCCAGGCCTTGGGTCTTTCCGACGAGGTCCTCAACATTGTTGAGGCATCCTGTAAGGAGTCAAACAGAAAATGCTATGCCTTCAAATGGAAGAGATTCTCCTTTTGGTGTCAGGACAAGGGGTTGGACCCTTCCTCCTGTTCCTTGGCTAGCATTCTGTACTATCTGTGGTCCCTTTCTCAGCTAGGGCTTTGGTTGATGACCCTTACGGTAAACCTAGCAACCATCTCTGCTTACCGGGCACGGGCCAGCAAGCAGTCGGCGCTGGAGAAGGTGATCGGGCGCTTTTTCAAAGGCCTTGATCACATATCCCCTTCGGTGCAAGATCCTCCACCTCCGTGGGATCTACTGCTGGTATTGGCTAAGCTCATGGGCAAGCCATTCGAACTGATGCACAAGTGTGACATCTCTCACCTGTCGTGGAAGACCACCTTCTTGGTGGCTGTTTCATCAGCCAGAAGGATGGGAGAGCTCCAGGTGCTTCCTCCGAGTCTCCTTATCTGGTCTCCCATAGGGACAAGGTTGTCCTGCGCCCTCACCTGAAATTCCTTCCGAAGGTGGTGTCGGAGTTTCACCTTAACCAGGTGTTGACTCTGCCGGTGTTCTACCCCAGTCATACCTCGGAGGCCGAATATAGGCTCCATACTTTGGACCCTAGAAGAGAGCTCTCTTATTATAAGGAGCGGACGGCTGAAGTTTGGGGAGAGTTTCGCCAGCTGTTTGTCATGTACGCTGAAGCCGCACCTGGCAGACCTGCAGCCAAGCGGATGATAGGCAGGTGGGTCACCTCCTGAGTAGATCTCTGCTATAGGTTGGTGGGCATGGAGCCTCCCAAAGGGATAAGAGCTCATTCTACCCGGCATACTGCTGCTTCGGTGGCTGCTTCTAGGGACGTCCCTAGCCAGGAAATCTGCAGTGCTGCTACCTGGAAGTCGGCACACACCTTTATTTCCCATTTCCACATTGACCTAGAGTCACGCCGGGATGATGGTTTTGGGACCTCGGTTCTCCAGTCCTTATTCCCTAAGTAGGGGGTGCGCGCCTTGCCTCCCTCCTCCTGGAGCACTGCTAGGAGTCTGCCAGTAAGTGTGGATTGAACAACATATCCACGTCCCTAGAAATACAGGTTACTCACCTGTAACAGGAGTTCTAGGAGTGGTATATGTTGTTCATCCACACGACCCACCGGACCTCCCTGGCTTCGCGTAACCTGGCTTCCAGCGGGCTAGATTTGGCGTCATGGGGGGGAGCCGAGGGTTTTATCACCCGGGTGGGTGGTAGGAGTTAGCTTGAAGACCTTCCGGCAACATTTAAAGCGGCAAGGAACCTGCCAATAAGTGTGGATGAACAACATACACCACTCCTGTTACAGGTGAGTAACCTGTATTTCTGCCCCAGTGCATTGACTTCCTCCTTAGTCAGATGAAGTCCATCGAATTTAAAGAACTTTTGCTCCCAAAACTGTCGCCCGTTACCTATAAATTTGTGTCCTTTTCCTGGCACCAGCCCTTAAGCCACATGTTTAACTCCCCTATCTCCCTTTCTCTGACCTCCCTCCATCTGCCCCCCTCTCCCAGACTGGCAGGATCTCTGAGAAGGAGATGCTGGACGAAATGGATGACAGTTTGTCTTCCAGCCGATATCCCGTGATAATCGCGACTTTATAATAGCGACATTAAAAAACGCCAATACAAAATAGCGAGCACATGAAGGGTGACAAGAAACAACAGCGGATAAGCAATGGATAAGCAATAATAGAGAATAAAACTGCCAATCCGATTACAAGTATTGCGACTGTCACAGCACAGTCACAGACCTCCAACTTGAAACCCCTCACAATCCTGAGGAAGTTGTGCAAGAGATACCCAAAGAAAAAACAAGTCCCCTTAAAGTTCAGGAGCAGCCCCTGGGATTTCTTAGTAGGGATTGTATCTGCAATCCATTTGAACTCCACCTGCTCTCCCTGCACTATGTTATATGTCCCTCAACTGTAATCACCAGTCTGCTGAGAGATGGAGAGACACAGAGTGACAGTAGGGCAAGCAGAGTGACCATTGCCCTTCAGCCCCCGCTCCAGGACACACATCCCCCAACTGTGCTGTACAGGCAGCGGCTTCACCGCCTGAGAATAGAGAGAATGAGTGACAGCAACTGAGCAGGTTGGACAGCCACCAGTGTAAGTTGCTAAGTTCCTGACACTGTACCTAAACTCTACGAAAACTGTGGTGTTTTCAAAATCCCACTCAGGCGCCTCAGATACGAACATAATTTTATTTGCAATCCATTTGAAGATCAGCTGATGCCACGTGGAAAATTTGTTAAAACATACATTTTGAGACCTAATTCCCCACCTTAAGCAATTGGAGTCATTTTTGCTATCTGTCAGGGATACAGTTTGTGTAAGATACTAATTGCTTTATGTATTCCTCTCTTGGGGGGGGGGTCCTTTTATTTTGGGGCATCGCTTGGCGCTATTTTGACGATTTAGCGATATATATGCTGCGCTATAATGCTGGGTCGCTAACTTGCTAGTTGACTTTTTAAATTCTCCGTTTTTTGTGGCGCTATTATGCGGTCACGATTTTAACATGGAACCTCCCAGCCTGATCAGGTGTTCCTTGGTCTCCACAACTGACCAGTCGTGAAATCATTAGTCCTTATGTGTACCAGGACATCTGTTTTCTCCTGCTTTATGCACGATTTTAGCAATGCGGTCAGTATCTCTCAATGCTGATGTACCCGGGAGACATCTGACCATTAGCCCCGGCCGGAGGTGAGTATCAACTCCCCAAATCATGCAGTCTCCTATGATCAGAAGTGTGTTGGATTTCCTTTTTGCTTTTTTTTGTTTTGGTCCCTGTTTTGGGCGAGTTTTGTAGCGCTAGCTCCTGTGCTGCAGTGTCCTCTGCCCCTTTGTTTGATTTCAGCGATAGAGGCAGATACCTGTTTGTGGTTTTTTTCTATGGTTTGTGGAGGTGATACACTGGTGAACATTGAGTGATGGGGCACCCAATTTGCCCCTCCTAACCACCTGCCAACCTCCCGGACCAGCTACCCTCTGCGGGTAGTCACCAAGGTCGTTAATGAATATGTTGAAGAGGACCAGGCCATGGACTGAGCCCTGAGGCACACCGCTGGTGATCTCTCCTCCCCGCCCTCACTCCATTCACTACCACTCTGTTTCCTTCCCTTTAGCCAACTTCCCACCCAGCTAATTATATTCTGGGCTGACGTTTGTGTGCCACGGAATCAAACGCCTTACTAAAATCAAAGTACAGGAGATCCAGCGGGTGGCCCTTGTCCATTTCCTTTGTTACCCAGTCACAAAATGTAATTAGGTTTGTCTGGCAAGACCTACCCGCTACAAACCCATGCTGTATGCCATCCTGAAGACTCTGCTTCTCTAGGTATTCTAGTACTACTAAGTCTTGTTTGATTAGAGTCTTCATGAGCTTCCCAATTACCAACATGAGGCTAACTGGCCTGTAGTTGCCAGCTTTCTTCTTCCCCTACCCTTGTGGAGTGGCACCACATCTGCACATCTCCAGTCCCCAGGCACGATCCAAGTGAAGTGATCGATTGAACAAATGTGTGAAGGGAACTGCAGCTTTTTCCCTCGGCTGTCTCAGTACTTTAGGATGCAGCCCATCTGGCCCTGGTGCTTTGTCCTCTTTAAGCCGAACTTTTGCCTTCCTGACCCTGCTGGCTGTAATATTTGGTGGCTCCATTGGTTTGATCCCCAAATTTGCTGCCTCAATGCCACTTTCAGGCATTGGCCTGTATGTTCCTTCATGAATACAGAAGTTGTTGTTCAGAATGGCAGCCTTCTTTTCATCCCCTTCGACCATCGTGTCTCCATCTGAGTCTAACTATCCCTGACCCCTTCTTACTCTTTTCCCTCTGGGTCTGGTCCTGGAGCCAATTGCCTATCCATCTGATCATCTGGTTCCCCACCCCCCTTTCTCCCAGCTTATCCAACAGGCCCTCGTGAGGAACAGAGTCACATGCCTTGCTGAAGTCTCGAAAGAGAACGTCCACTGGTCTACCCAGGTCCAAGGCACTCGTCACCCAGTCATAGAACTCCACAAGGTTTGTCTGACACGATTTCCCTGGGACGAATCCAAGCTGTTTATCATCCAGGCACCCTGACTTTTCCAGGTCCCCTCTAGCCTCTCCTTGACAATGCCCTCCATCACCTTGCCCACCACTGATGTCAGGCTGACAGGCCTGTAGTTCTCTGCCACCTCCCTTGATCCCCCCTTGTGGATAGGCACTATATGCGCCACCTTCCAGTCCTGGAGCACCCACCCTGTCCTCAGAGAGATGGTGAAAAGCTCCGCCAGGGGTTTCGCCAGGACATCCGCAAGTTCCTTCAGCACTCTGGGATGTAATTTATCCGGCCCTGGTGCTTTCTCCGTCTTAAGGGACCTGAGGGCTTCCCTCACTCTCTCTGCTGTGATTTTCACTTCCGCTACCTCTTCTCCCTGCTTAGTCTTCCAACCTCCTGCCAGTGATGCCTCCCCCTCTCCCCAGACCCACCGATCGGTAAGGGTCCACCCCTCCTCAGTATCACTGTTTCCTTCCATGTATGATGCAGCACCCCCATTTTCCTTGGTGAAAACTGAGGTGAAGTACTCATTTAGTACCTCAGCCTACTCCCCCGGGTCTTGTGCCCATGTCTTCTCTGTTTTAATCCTGCTAATCTGCCCCTTCACCCTTCGTTTTTCCCCAGTGTATCTAAAGAACCCCTAGTTCCCTCTCCAGATTTCCCTGGCCAGGTTCTGCTTCTTCCTTGCCTTAGCCGCCCTCACCACCGTAGTGGTCCTTCTAGCCATCAGCTCATACTCCCCTCGATCCCTTTCACTCCTTGAGCACTTGAATTGCCTATTGGCTGCCTACTTTCCCCGCACCACCTCCTGGACCTCCCTGGTCCATCAGGAGGGTTTTTGGGCCTTACCGCATTTTCGTCTTACTCTTGCACAGGTGCTGGTAGCATCCTGCTCTCCTGATGATTTCTCACCTACTGTCAGTGTCCATGTCTGACCCAATCCCATCCAAATGCTCCTTAAGGATCCTTCCCATTTCCTTAAAATCCGCCCCCCCGAAGTCTGTTACCTCCGTCATTTTGCAGCCTTCTACCCCTCCTAGATCCAGGCAGAACCAGACCGCGGCATGGTCACTCACCGCCAACAGGTCCCTTACCTCCAGGCCCCCAGTCTGGTCACTATCTGCCAGGACCACATCCAGTACCCATGCATCCCTGGTCGGTTCCCCTACCTGCTGAGTTAGGAATGCGTCTTGAAAGACATCCAACAACCTCTGTTCCCTGGCTACCAAGGATGTCATAGTCTCCCAGTCTGTTCCTGGAATGTTTAAGTCCCCAACACCACCACCCTTCCCCTGCCCAATCTGCAGTGTCTTCCAACATCTGCCACCAGACTCTCCTCCAGCTCCTACGCCAGCGCAGGGGGTCTATACACCACTCCTATTTTTACTCTCTTGTCCCCCACCTTGTTATCAAGGTGACCCAGATCGCCTCCACGGTTCCCTCTGCCTCCTCTACTCCCCCATGCCAATGCAGTTTTTGACTTTCATTGCTACCCCTCCTCCCCTTCCCTCCCCACTGTCCTTCCTGAACATAGTGTAACCCTCCAGGTTGAGGCCCCAGTCGTGTCCTGCGTTGGCCCAGGTCTCAGTGACCACTGCCACATCCACTGCTCCCTCAGTTAGCATCACCTAGAGCTCAGGAATTTTATTGCCCAAGCTCCTGGCATTTAGCAGGACTACCTTCCACTCTTTCCCTATACTTCCATTTCCCCTGCTCGTGTTCCCAAGGGGATTCCGTTTTTCCCTGGTCTGCACTTTACCAGTTGGCCTTTTCCTGCATTTCTCCAGCTCCCCAGGAGGGTGGAGACAGAGTCCCTCCTTTATCGGACCCCCCTCAACAGCCTTTTCTCCCATCCTCCCCCCTTCACAAGTTTAAACCCCACTTTTCACCAATGAACTCCTCTGTTTTAAACTTAAGGATTCCCCTTCCCTCGAAATTGAGATGGAGTCTATCTCTGGCATACAGCTCCTTATCCTCCCAGGTCTCCCCCATCAACCCATACCCTCTGGCCTCACACCACTCCCTGAGCCACTAGTTTGTCTCCCTAATCTTCCTTTTGTGTTCCCTGCTAGCCCTTGGCATCGGCAGGATTTCCGAGAAGGAAACTGTGCATCCTGTGTCATGACAGACCCTGGCAAGCTCCCTGAACCTTGCCTGTATCTCTAGCTCGCTATTTCCCTCAATGTCATTTGTACCCAGATGGACCAGTATGTCTGGGGAACCCCCACACTCCTTTGCCAGCTGATATACCTCATGCTTGGCCCTGTGCACCGTTAGTGCAGAGAAGCATTGTGTTCTAACTGGCCAGGCTTCTCCCTCCCTATCCCATTTGATACCTCTGATCATAGAATCCCCCAACAGGAGCACTCTTACCGCTTCTTTTCCTCCATTTCCCCCTTCCATGTCCCTCATCCTTTCTACCGGCCTCTCCACCCAGTCAGCTCCTTGTTCCTCCCCCTATCCGGGTGCCACATGCCGCCCCTTCCTTATTTACCCTGGCCACCCCCTCCCCTCCGACCCTATGCCTCTCCTCCTCCTGAGTATCCTTCTGTACCTCGCTAACTCCCCCCTCACTGCTCATGACTGGTCCTTCTCCCCCATCCGCTAAACTAGCCTGGCTCATCCTCCCTTCCTTCCTGTCTCCGTTTAGTCCCTCCTTGCTGCTGATTAAATGAAATGTGGCATTTAAAGCCAACATAGTTTGACAGCTCCCTCTCTTTTGTTTTCTCTCTAATTTTGACAAGCTGTTGTGTGTTTGGTTAGGTAGGAGGGTAAATCACGTTTAACAAGTGAGGGGGCAAGCCTGAGATGCAAAACACCTCTGAGGTACTGCACTGCCCTCAACTGGCAAGTATACCAGTAGAGGGACTACTTTACAAAAACATGAATTTTCAATTAATTTGCAGGTATTGTTTTACTTTTTCTTTAACTATTCTTAAAATTGTTACATGTAACCCATTTTCTAAGTGCAGTAATAACCTACAGGGTGGTTGGTATTGGGCTATACCAGACCTTCCAAGGGCTGCAAGGCCTTCCATCTGTGACGTCTTTCCTCATTATTCCCTGGTTGATCTGGTATAGCCCCATACCACTGACCCTGCTGGGTGTTATTGCTTACTTGTATGTTATGAGATAATTACCTTACTGATTAATGGATCTAGAGCAAAAACATATAAAGGACTAGAATCCCATACCAACTCAGAACTGTAAATAAGTAATCATGACTTACCCTATCAAAAGCTTTACTTTGATCAAGAGACGGTCAGTATCCTAGAACACTGTGATTCCTACAAAATTTTATCACCTCCCTCACGAAAAAGAGATTTTCTTGAATGTATCTAGAGGGTATGGAACATGTCTGTGCTGGGTGTGTTAGGCCTTCTGCCACTGTCTGTAAGCGTAAATGTAATAATTTTGTTAAAATGTTAAGTCTGCATTTCAGAAACAAAACTGTCTCCAATTCTGTATGTCTATTTTATCCTCTTGTTTTGTACAAAAATATCATAAGGCCCTTTGAAAAGGAAGCCAGGACTTTCCCTGCCATCAGAAAGGACCTAAACACCATCTGCAACATACTAGCCACCTCAGTTGAAAAGACTATATGTAATTTGTTTGGTAGCCCATCCCAACCTGGTGACACCCCTAATTTTAAAGATTTTATAATAGCCAGAGTCTCCTCCTCTCTGATATGTGAAGCAAGACTGTTTCTTTCAGATGACTCCGGATTCGGAAGAGGAGCCTCCAAAAAGGTAGCTATGTCCCCATAGATTTCTGCACTGCTCCCGAAAGTTTGTAAAATCTACTGATCTACTGGTTTTTATATGTGAGTGATCTCCATTACTAGTTGCCCCTCACCGTTCCTTAAACCCATGAAATTAGATGCATCTTTCCTCTCCTTACATTCAACAGATGGGTCCTCATAAGGCATTTTTTTTGTGTTCTGTACTGTAATTCTGCCTTTAAAGTGGCTGCTCTATCATACTGATGAAGCCTCATTTGCTCCTTTAAATTCTGGATTTGATCTGCAATTCCCAGTACCATTACTGGCCAAAGAAATTATTTTCTGTAATTGCTCCCTTAATTTTTTTTTTAACTTTCTATTTATAACATTTTATGAAATACAGCAAGCATACTATATTTGCATAATATTATACAAGCATTGAAAAACATGCGTTCCAGAGGGTAAATGTACTGGTTCAGTGTTAAGTATACTAACATAATATAGTCTGTTCACTACTTCTAGACCACCTGAAGCTACTAAGGAGTAAAAGCCAACAAGACAATAATGTAGGAGAGTCCGCAGTCACCTTATTTATGTCTCGGAGGGGATCAGCCATTATTTCTGCCCCTCGTAGGATTCTAAATAAAGGGTGGAGGGCTGGGAAAACCCTTAAAAGAAATCATTAAGGATATACAGCAGTTGTCCTGTACTCGGTTACGTTGCATTACACCCCTACCTCTAAAGCACATACCAGATGGCTGGTAGGGAGACAGTATATTGGTAAGGATTTAGCAAAAAGCTCACAAATTGAGCGGAGTGCCACCTCACTCCCATTCTGAGCTGATCTCCTTATGGGCAGGCAACAACTTGCATGAAGTTGAAAATGCCAGAGAAAAATGATTAGAGCTTAACACAACATGGCTTAAGACTTTTATCAAGCTACCAAAATGTCCCATTCTTGAAAAGAATTCATAGGTATTTGGAAGAAAAAAAAAGAAGTCTCAAATAGTCTAATGATGGCTAGAACAACATTGAACTCGGTGAGGCTGGAGACCAGTATTAAACGGCATGGGGTCATAATGTCACAAGACATTATGCCGCATGCAAAAAGTGTGCTGCCAATACAGCCTATTTTTTATTTTTTTTTTAGCAGGGGCTGCTTTGACCCCCGACCCCAAAATAAAGATTCTAACTTGGGCGGGAGGGGTGAAAAACACACAAACTGCAAAATAAAATTACTTGCATCTGGGACCGGAATCGAACCCAATCCCAAAACATTCTGCCTCGTCCTCTGCTGCCAGTGGCTTATCTCAGAGGACCATGGCAGCTGCTCGGCGGAGACCCATCCTGGTAGAGTTCTTATCCTCTGCCTGGGACAGCGAGAGGGTGCAATACCATGCACAAAAGCATTCGCGGTATTGCACCCTCTTGCTCACATCTACAGCGCTATTTTAGTTTATCGCTCATGTCATATGCTATTAAGTGTACGGCATATTGACCTGGTAGGGTATCAGACATCCAGAAAATAGCAGCCTATTAGAGAGATCCTGAGGGCTCAAAAAAATGTCTCGGATAGATGAATATCGCTTAGAACAACAGGGAAACCAAGCAGTTTGTCATTGGAGTCTGTCTCAAGTTCAGCTTTTCCCTCTTGTTCTTTGGAGGTAAGCTGAGCAGATGGGAGCTTGGATGCAAACTCTGCGGCTGCATCAGGATCAGTAAGGTTATGTGTTTTATTGGCATGGCGGATCTGTAGACACGCTGGAAATTGAAGTTGAGCAGCAATACCATTTTCCAGCAGGAATGTTTTAGTAGTTTGCAAAGCTTTTTCCTGGTCTATGTTTGAGATGAGATTCTGGAAATAGAGCAATTTTATTGCCCTCCCACACAATATCACCACGTTGTCTAGCGGCCTGCAGCAGGGGAATGCGAGCCTCCGGGCTAGTGAGAGTCACAATGGCTGTCAGCGGACATGAGCTACCCGTACCTCGTGATCTAACCCTCATGGGGTTAGCAAAGGCCTTGATCACATATCCCGGAATCTTCTGGCAACAGTCTCAGGTCTGTAAAAATCAAATGTGTAACCACTGCAGGTATCTCGGTTCTCCCAGCAAATCTTGGAGGGAAGCCCATAATGCGTACATTAGCTTGCCGTTGTGAGTTTTCTAGAGCTTCTACCTTTACCTTCAGAAAGTGAAAGTTCTGTACGAGTGCTGCATTTCTTTCTCACTGACCGTCTATTTCAGAGTTGAGCTCTGTGATGTGGGCATCATTTATTTGCACTTTAGTGTCAAGTTTCGTGACTCGTGCCTCAATTGTGGCAAGCCTATGATTAGTTTCCTCCCCTGTAACTTGTATCTTTTGCAGCATTGCCATAATTTGGGGATTCGGCGTGTCTGAGGATCTTGTGTCCACAGAGGTGGATGGCCCAGACCCTGTGCCTTTCGATCCAGACATGGATGAAAGATATGCCTCCAAACTCGGCGTGGCATGCTTGTGGTCATTTTTCAGACCCATTTCGTGCTCCCCAGTTAATAGCACACAAGCAGTGGTCTCCAAAGACAGAATCAAATGCAGAAGAACGGTAAGATATGAATTTATAGCTTAAGTCCCATCAGCCGTTCATGAAAAAGCAGCCACCATGCTGAATGCTCCACAGCGTCCGCTCCATTGCTCCCTTAATTTGAAATATTGAAAACATTTGTTGTTTATTTCTTCCCATAATTCTGAAACCAGTTATGTATGTCCAGTTTTGCATCCTCTCACCATTCCCCAGTATCCTCATATATACATAACTCTGATTGTCTTGCCCTTAAAATCTGCCTAACTGATTCCCTTACTTCACTTTGGGAAAGAACAGAAGAATTCAGCCGCCATCTTTGTCTAACTTTTGGGACTTCCTGATCATGTATAATTTCCACCACAAAAAGTAAATGATCGACAGTTCTACTGTCACAACTTTGTGTCTTTAATGGTCAATTGAAGTGATAGAAAAAATGATCTATTCTTGTAGATAATGTGTTCCAGAAAAAATGATCTATTCTTGTAGATAATGTGTTCCTGAAATAAGTGATCTTACTTCGAGAGGGCTCTTGCAGTAGGTAATTACATATAGGACTGACGCCACGGAAAAATTTCTAGCTAGCAGTCTCTGGCAGGGGACTGCCCCCACGTCAGGTGACCGACGTCATACGATGTCAGTATAAAGGGGCGGTCCCCCACACCCGCCTTCCAGTTCTTTCCCGCCGTTAGCTCATGTCAGCGCCACGCGGAAAAGTTCAACGCTCGTCAGCCTCAGTCGTCGGTAGCTTTTACTGAGTTATTTTCTATTTTTTGTCAGGTATTCGTCGGTGTATGTCGTCCCCTAGTGAGGTGGAATCCAAATCGGACTCCCTTCCGGACTCTCAAGTCAAACAGGAAGTGGCTGACCTCGTCCGCTCTGCACGTTTGGCCAGTCGGCACATGCTTTGTGCTACTTACGATGCAGTGGACACTGCTGGTGGGAGCTCTGCTTTTGCCATAGGCTTACGGCGTCATGCCTGGCTCGGTGTGTCAGGGTTGGTCCCGGAAGTGCAGTCTGCTATTCAGGAAGCACCCTTCCGGGGTTTGGTGCTGTTCAGTGGTGATGTCAAGGACATTATCACCGATCTGCAGGAGAAGGGGACTGCACTGAAGTCTGTGGACTCCGTGTACCATCCCCATCAAACGCAGCGCTGTCCCTTTCGCAGGCGGAATCGGCAAAAGGCGAAACCCCAGGGAAAGCGGGCCGCTAAACTCCGGGCCCCTCCGGCTGCCAATCCCCCTCCGCCCAGAAAAGCAGCGGGTGCTTCAGCCGCGGCGCTGCCCCACACCACCCGACTCCTTTCCTCTCCCATAGCCTCTGGGCCTTCCGGAGGAACCGGTAGGAGGGAGGTTTTCCCTCCACGTTCTGGGTTGGGAGAGAATAACTTCAGATTCCTGAGTGCTCCAGCTGATCGCAGAAGGACACTCAATAGAGTTTCTCCAGAAACCTCCTCGCCACCCTCCCCCAAGGTCATTGTACACTCGGGAACACCTTCTGGTCCAGGAAGAGATTTCAGCACTTTTGCTGAAGGAGGCGATAGAGCCCATCCCCCTTCCTCTTCAGGGAATGGGTTACTATTCCCACTTCTTCCTGGTCCTGAAGAAGACAGGAGATATAATGCCGATTCTCAACCTCAGTTCCCTGGACTTGTTCGTGGAGTACAAGAGGTTCAGGATGCTCTCCCTACAGGGCCTCCTGCCCCTCCTTCAGCCGGGACAGTGGCTGTGTGCTCTGGATATGCAGGATGCTTACCTGCACATCCCTATCTGCCCTTCTCATCGCAAATACCTCCGTTTTGCTTTCCAGGGGGACCACTACCAGATCAAGGCCCTCCCATTTAGTCTTTCCTCGGCACCCCGGGTGTTCACCAAATGTCTTTCGGTGGTAGCAGGCTACCTGTATACCCAGGGGGTGCAGGTTTTCCCGTACCTGGACAATTGGCTTCTGGCGGCCCCATCCAGGGAGGATCTCCTGTGCTTCCTTTCCCTTACCCAGGGGGTGTTTTTCTCCCTGGGCATCACCATCAGCCACTCCAAGTCCCACTTGATCCCATCCTAGAGGCTCTAGTTTATCGGGGCGGTCCTGGACACGACTTCTGGCAGGGCCTTTCTGCCCCCGGACAGGGCAGCCACACTCCAGGCTCAGGTCAGCCTGTTGTCCGGCCGCAGGTGGGTCAGTGCCAGGTTGGTTCTTCGCCTCCTCGAGCTTATGGTGACTGCAATCCTAATGATCACTCGTGCTCGGCTCCACATGAGGATCTCTCAGTGGATGCTTCGGTCTCAGTGGGATCAGTTGGTGGACATCCTGGACCAGCTTGTCCTAATCTCCTCTCCCATGGTTCAGGACTTGCAGATGTGGAAGGTTCAAGAGAACCTTTGTCAGGGTGTTCCCTTCTGTCTCTCCTCCCCCCCGACTCTGACCACAGACGCCTTGGACGAAGGTTGGGGAGCCCATCTCGGACCTCACAGGACCCAGGGCTCCTGGTCCAAGCTCGAGAAAACACTTCACATCAATGTGCTCGAGCTTCGGGCAGTGTTTTATGCTCTTCAAGCCCTGCATCTGCTCCTCCTTTCCAGCCACTTAGCCGTACAGATGGACAATATGTGTGCAGTATGGTACATCAACAAACAGGGAGAGACTCGTTCCTACCCTCTTTGCAGGGAAGCGATGCGAGTTTAGGATTGGGCAGTTCAGCACAACCTCATGGCAGTTCACGTCCCGGGAGTCGAGAACACCTTGGCAGAAAACTCAGTTGGTTGTCTGCTCAAGCGCATGAGTGGGAACTGGATCGGGGGTCTTAGACGATATCTTCCTACGTTGGGGAACACCACAGGTGGACCTGTTCGCCTCACCTCTAAATGCAAAGCTTCCCGACTTCTGCTCGCTCGCTCCAAAGCGCAGCATTTTTTGGAGAGACGCTCTGTCTCTAGATTGGAAGGACAGATTCGTCTATACTTTCCCCCTATCCCTTTGATTCTGAGAGTCTTGCAGAAACTCGGTTCAGAAGGAGCTTGAGTGATACTGTTCGCTCCTTTCTAGCCCAGGCAAGTTTGGTTCTCTCTTCTGCAACAATAGTCAGAGGAACCTCCTCTTCCTCTGTCGCGACTTTTACTGACCCAGGATCAGGGGACCCTGGTCCATCCAGGTCTCAAGTCCCTTCAAGTACACACATGGCTCCTGCAGACGTAGCTCAAGCCCGATTTGGGGTTTCACCCCAAGTGGCTGTGATTCTGGTGAAGGCTAGAAAACCCTCCACTAGGTCTACCTATGCCATGAAATGGAAACAGTTCACAATCTGGGCCGCTTCAAAAGATTTAGAGCCTTTCTCATGCTCTGTTGAGCGGCTGCTGGATTACCTGCGCCACCTCTTTGATCTGAGTCTCGGTCATTCGTCCTTGAAGGTACACATGGAGGCCATTTAGGCCTACCGTGTCCCTTTTGCAGACAGAACGTTTGCTCAGCTGGCGGTCTCTAAGACTTTCCTTAGAGGGGTTCTCCACTTGAGACCCCCTATCCGGGTTCCTGCCCCTCCTTGGGATTTGAATTTCATCCTCGAAAAGCTTACTCTGCCTCCTTTCGAACCGGCAGCCTCAGCAGACATGAAGTTCCTCTCATGGAAGACTCTCTTCCTAGTGGCCATTACTTCTGCTCGGAGGATTTCTGAGCTCCAGACCCTGATGTGTAAAATCCTGTATTTGATTTTTCACAAGGAACATGTGGCTCTGCGCACCAACCCTATGTTTCTCCCCAAGGTGGTAGCGGAATCTACATTGGACCAGTCCGTAGAGTTACCTGCTTTCTTTACCCAACACTCCAATCAAGGGGAGTATCTCTTACACACTCTGGACGTTCACCGAATTCTGAGATACTACACTAACAGAACAAAAGATCTCAGAAAGACTGGTCAACTGTCTCTTTTGCCCACAAAAGAGAAGGCAATGCTGTTTCTAAGCAATGCCTGTCCAAATGGTTGGCTCATTGCATCACTTTCTGTTATGACAAGTACAGCAAGACCCTTCCAGGTCAAGTGAGAGGCCACTCCACCAGAGGAGTCGCTGCCTCAACGGCTTGTTTCAAGAATGTGTCAGCGACGGACATCTGTGTTGCCGCCACTTGGACTTCCATCCATACATTTACAAAACATTACAGTTTGGATATTGCCTCTCGCCATAGAGCAGACTTCGGGCTTGCTGTTCTGCAAGGCCTCCTTTCTTAAGGTCTTCACAGCTAGAGGATCTACTTTGAGTAGCTTTCCTCCTCCTGTTTGCTTCTTCTTTTCCAGACTGCTTGGGACTCAGTCCTATATGTAATTACCTACTGCAAGAGCCCTCTCGAAGTAAAATAGTACAGTTACACAAGAACTTACGGTAACAGTAGATCTTCGAGAGAGGCTCTTGCAGTAGGTAATACCTTCCCGCCCTCCATCCCCCTAAGCTTTTTTAGCTCATTTTCCAGGTTGGGAAATATCCCCGTCTCTCTCATTTCGCCCTTTTGGGCCTTTGGCGGGAAAGAACTGGAAGGCGGGCGTGGGGGACTGCCCCTTTATACTGACGTCGTATGACGTCGGTCACCTGACGTGGGGTCGGTCCCCCACCAGAGTCTGCTAGCTAGAAATTTTTCCGTGGGGTCCTGATGCCTGCTGGCGTCAGTCCTTTATGTAATTACCTACTGCAAGAGCCTGTCTCAAAGATCTACTGTTACGGTAAGTTCTTACATAACTGTACTTTCCCACCCTGTGTATATTTCGATCGGTAACTGTCGATCAACCCAGCCACATTTTTTTTTTTGCTGCTATAGAATCACAGTAATTAATCTTCCCCCTCTTCTGTAGTGCCTCAAATTCGAAGCTGTAGTTTGTCACCTCCCTAAACTATTTGTCTAGAAGTAACCATATATGGCTAAATTGCTTCAAACAAGGCCACCCTTTCAGATTAATTTGTGGGGCAAATATATCTATCAATCTGTATTAATAATTGTTCCGTCTACTATCCAACAGAAAGGCTCGACCTGGAATTAAATCAGTTTATTCAGTTTGAAATCTTCCCCTTCAAATAGAATACATGCCCCGTCAGTCAGCCCTGTTCTTCCCAAAAGACCAGAGCAAAGGTCCCCATACCCAATCTTTCCTAACTTGATTTAAGCTACTTATTGAAGCCATCTAACCCTGTTGGACAAATATCATATGAAATTCATCTCCCTGTAGCAGTGGAAAAAAAAAGTTTTTCTTTTTTGGAGACTCTGTGAACTACATACCTTTAGGAGGCAACTTTAATATATATCATCTTTGCATATAAAAGGATTATTTGCAAAACACACCTTACTTGAGTATTAGTTTATTTATTGATTGATAAATATCTTGGAAGTTGCACCTTTGAGTCCGACTCGTCTACAAAGGTTCCTCGTCAGAGAAAGTAAAGGAGATAATGCAAAAAAGCAGGTACAGGATACAAATTTACAAATAAATTAGAGAGATTTAACAGCACATGAGCAGTCATTAATGTTCAGCAATGCCAGGCTACAGAAGTGATGATTGGTTCAAATTTACAGGAAAAATGCAACTACAATAAACGAAAAAAGAGTAGATATTTAACAAACAGGAGCAGTCTATTAAAACACATTTTTGAGTGCAGAGAATAGACTGTTCAAGATTACAAAATAATAAGGTACAATTTGCTGCAATTTGGAACTCAATTTCAGGTAGTTTAATAAAGATTAAGATTGCTGGTGAAAGCCAGAAAGCTGCAACAGGAACAGGGTGGTTAGAGATGAGGGAAAAGTAGGAGAGCTGACAGAGGAGTGCAGCTAGGAGAAAAGGAGGGACCAAAGGTAAGTGCCGGAAAAACAGGAGTGGTGGCTTATGAGAGGTAGGGACAGAGGGAACAGGGGTTGAAAAATTCCCAAGTCCGAGGTCCAGGACCACAAAAAGCAGCTTGCACACTACAGCCCTTTTAAGCCCGACGGACTTGGCTGTATTTACTTCCCCCCCCGAAAGTTTTAAATAAATGACAAGCGAGGTGCACACTAGCCCTTTAAGTGAATGCTTCCCTCTGTGTTTTGCGTGATCCAAGGTGCTGCTGTGTACCATAGACTGCTGCCTGGCTGGCTGGTGTGGCAGCAGCCTGCTTCTAGCCTGCTCGGGGGTGGGGGGGTGAATCTGTGGCACCCTGCTGGCTGCTTGTAGTCCGAGGCTCCTGTGCTCCTCTTCCACGCCTCCTTTCTCTCACAGCAGCTAATTAAGAAGCGCGACGTGGAATTGGCGGTTTGGCGCACAACTGCACGCACCGCACAAAGAGAGAGAGGGAAAGAGTAGTCGATACCAGAGTTGTGTGGACAGTGGCAGCCTAACTTGCAGAAGAGTTATATTTGTCGAGCAGACTGCAGAGCAGGGATCTGTGAAAAAAGGAGCCAGGAGTCCATTGGCCGTCACCGCTCAGAGTTGCTGGTCTGGAGAAACGGTAGAGCAGTCTGAGCCCTAAGCCCATAGTAACTAGGTACTCCCTCGCGAATCTGTGCCGGTCCTGAGGAGGAGAGGAGAGACTAGAGCTAGCAGAGAGCAGTGAGACAGTGCAATGACTTGAGGAGAACTAAGAGAGGAAATCAGGATTCGCTGGGTAAGGGTGTCTCTCCACCCCCCCTCCAAGAATTGTTAGCAGCAACAGCCCATTTATTTAGAAGGAGGATCCATCTTGTCGTCAGTCATCTGACAGGAGCCTGGAGGTAAGGAGTTTGATACGGGGGGGGGGCACGCTGGGCAGACTGGGTGCCAAGATAACACCATTAAATAATAATTGGAGCCCCCATTATTTAAATATTAAATCTGACTTGTTAAAAAAATAACCAAAGAGTCCCTGTTGTGTTCTTGAGGAGTGTGTGAACTGTGAGTGCATTCATGTGAAGGAGAGGGAGTGGGGATAAAATGTATTTCAGCTGTCTCCGTAGTTCTGCTGACCAGACCTCAAGGAAGTCATAATATCCGCAGGCAGGGCACCAGTGGGTGAACAAGAACAGAAAAGTATTTCTGGTGGCTAGCAGTCCCTCCCCCACCTGATCCATCGCCTGATATAATAAAAAGTGTCCCTGGTTGCTAGCAGTCCCACTCCTCATCAGATATAATAAAAAAATTCCTCTGGTGGCTAGTGGTCCCTTCCCCCACCTGATTATACATCAGATATAAAAAGAAATTCCCTCTGGTTCAGAGATTAGCTCCTCCACCCATCCTGGTCCCCTTTATAGTCACAGAAACATTTCCCTAGTGGTCCTTCGTCTTCCCCAATTGCCATCCCGTGAGAATACTAACAACTCCTCCCTGGTGGCTTAGTGATTCTCCACCCCATCCCTGATCTGCCAGTTGTATGAGACTGAACTGCGTCTGGAGGTCTAGTGTCCCCCTCCCCCCACCCTGGCAGGTTATGCCCCACCACCCCGGTCCCCCATCTCGGAACCGAGCAGTGACCAGCACAGCCCTCACCTCTCCTCCATGGGTGTCTGCTGACTGAGATCTCATGAGCATGCACTGTACAGTACGCGACTTCATCGACGACAGTTCACTTGAGCTGTCAATCAGTAAACACAAGCGATACTGTACACAGTATGCTTATTTAGAGCTCAGCTGTTGGCTAGCCATGATGGTGAGAGATGGGTTGTGCTGGTTTCTGGCTCAGATGGGGGAAGTGGGGTGATGTGGCTCTGCCTGTCAGGCTGGGGGGACCACTAGACCACCACCAGGGACAGTTTAGTCTCTTACAACCAGTGGATCGGGGATGGGGACCACTAGCTACCAGGGAGATGTTATTAGTGTTACATACATAGATACATAGAAATATGATAGCAGAAAAGGACCGCCAGGCCCACCTAGTCTGCCCACTTGTCCAGTTCTCTGCTAGGACATGCCCTTTCCCCTCACCCTCAACAATCCCGTGTGTCTTATCTCGTGCTCTTTTGAAGCATTCCACTGTTTCCAATCAACTTCTCAGGGAGTGTGCTTATAAAAAATGGGAGACTAAGGCTTTTTAGTTAAAAAAACCAAAAACAAAGATGTACAAAGTATTGGAGCGGACCCAGAGACTGTGTGTGTCTGTCTTACAGCACTGCTTCAGCGATCTCAATATAAAAAGAAAACTGGCGGTTCACTGATGCATGCTGGATTGTGAAACTTAATTTAGAGCCAAGCATATAGTCTTGAATCCAGCCTGCGAGCTGTGAATAATTTGGCTTGTAGAGGGCTACCTGTTGCTTCCTATAAGAAATGACGAAAAATTTGCTTTAGTAAAAATGTAGTGGGGGAAGAAAAAAAACTGACTTACTAATGCCTGCCACGGACTTATGGACCAAAAATAACATAAGTCCTGGACTTACGGCCTCCCCCCCAATTTTTCAACCCCTGAGGAAGATTTGCGAGAGGTACACCAGAGGTGTCTCTTTTTGCTCCCTAATTTGCTTTTTTTTTTTTGCATTTACGTTTGGTCTCTGGTTTTGGAGGCAGAGAGAGGGTGGGTATTGTCAGGAAACGTTTGGTGCAGTGTCTGTGTCTGAATCCTCCCAGTTCTTCTATGCTTAAAGGAGCTTATATTTATTTGATATTGGTACCTCCATGGTGTGACAGGGTTGAATAAGGCTCTCTCCCATTTGTTATACAGAAAGAGTTTAAATGCAAGTATCTATTCTATCCGCTCCTTTTCTCTCTCTTGTCTGTCTGGTTGTGCAACCAAATTTTTATTGCGAAACCATCGGAGTGATCAATTCCTAGGTCTCACAAGAAAAATTTAGTTGCCCAAGCAGATAAGAGACAGAAAAGGAGAAGCTAGAACAGATGCTTGCATTTAAACTTTTGCTGCATAACAAATGGCACAGGGCCTTATTCAGCCCTGTCACACATGGAATCTTTAGCCATCTTAGCCAGTTGGGAGCTTCTTTCACAGTGTCCTCCAACTGTGGTGGGGGCATGATTGAAGTCTCACTTGGAAGGACACTAGTTTCCTCCTTAACCAAAGATTCATCCTGCACAGGATTTGCGTTCTCTGCAGAGATTTCTTCTAACAAGATGGAGTCCACTTCGTTCGTTTCCATCGAAGGGAATTATCTCCCTCCTGTACATCTCCTGCTTCACTGGAGGAGTGGTCTCCTGTGTATGGGCAGAGTCTGAATCCAAGGCATCCTGTTGGTCTGTGCCTTCACTTTGTGGGGGAATCAGGCTAGTTGTGGTTACTAGACCAGATTTGGTAGGTGCTTGAGTAACTTGCTGAGCTGTGCTGTTTCTCTGGGCTTTCTGCACCTAGTCCTGTTGGTTTATGCCATTTTTCCTGTTATGTGCTGCCCAGGGGCAATTTTGAAAAATATGCCCCTTCTCTTCACAGAAGTTGTACCTAAATTAGCTTCTGCAGGTTATGCTGACATGCCCAAATGCTCCACACAATCCACAACGTAACCGGTCACTCGCACTTGACAGATGGGATCTATCTCCACATTTGTAGCAAGACTTTGGTTGACCAGAATAAACACAGACTCCGTCTGTCCCTCCCCAGGAAAAAAACTATTTGGAAGATGCAGGATACCACCCTCATTTTGATGGAGTTTGACTTGGAATCTCCAACCCCCAGTCCAGAGATGTGCCGAGTCTATAATTGTTTTTGGAGGGCCTAAAATGTTGCAGCATTGGTGTAGCCAATAATGAATGTCTCCAGCATTAATCCCCTCATCACAGAACATTGTTGTTGCACTTTTTACCATAGGTTTTGTCAGGGATCACTATAAAGGGCTCCCACATAGGATAATATTTCACCTGATTGTATTTAATCCAGAAGAGTTCTAGACTCTGGGGATCCAGAAGCAAATGATTTGATACCTTTTATTGGACCAACATAGATGTTGCACAAAAAAGAACAAAGTGCTCTAGCTTTTAGACCATTCAGGTCCTTCTAGACTCGGGAGGTGGGGGAGGGATTGAAGCTGACATCAGAAATTGTCATCCCCAGAAACATGAGTTAAAAGAAGACAATAGCTATATCTCAAACCTTCCCTGCTGCTTCCCAGAGCCCCGAATTGCATTTTCAAATTAAAATAAAAATTTTGAAAATCCCTCCTGATGTAGTTTTTAAGTTTATTATTTTCTTCTGTGGCATCCGGTGTAAAAGAATGTCTACAGCCATCTCGTGGCTGCCACGCGCATTCCACACTCGCTCTGTGCTGATACACCCTTCAGACTCTGCCATCAATCAGCTGCATACATTACCATAAAGAAAGTGAGGGATGCATGTGGTAGCCATGAGGTGGCTGCGGACACTCTTTTAAACTGGAAACCACGGGCGAAAATATTAAACTTAAAAATATCATCGGGAAGCATTTTTAAAATGTGGAAATCCAAATCAGGGCCTTGGGATGCGGCGGGGGAGGTTTGAGAAATATCTACTCTTTTCCTTTAATGTATAAATTTCAGAAGCAGTAAATTCCAAGGACTCCTTTAACAATTTTGTACCCAGGAAGACCCGGTCAGGCCCATCCGCCATGCTGCTGCGGTATCTAATCCTTACAGCATTATTCCTGGGTACTGATTCAGGACAGTTTGAAATAAATAATAATAATAAATCTGTAAACGAAGATGCACAATGTTGTTTTTGGGACTTGCTGCTCAAAGGCCCCTATGCTCTTCATCAGATGTATGGTCTCTGGTATTGCTGCATCTTTTCAGAACCCTGGGTAGGGGCTTGTGAGCCACCCTCCAAACCCATCTCCCGAGCAAGCTGCAGTCCATCCTTCCTTTGATTTCCTTGGTCAGTTTTATCCACATCTTCTACAGCTGAATTAGTATTAACTCCCAAATTTGGGGGTGGAGAGGGGGGTCTCATTCCAGTTACTGATTCAGTCTGAGGCAGTACAGGTACCCTCTCTTCCATAATATTTCTTCCACACTCCTGAGCTTTAGACCGTCTTTCTCCTTTCTCCTTCTGGGTTATAACACTGACATAACATTCCCAGAGTCAGTCTTATTTTAATTAGTGTCCAAAAAACATACCTGACTGTCGTTTACTGCGAGCCTTCTGGTTTGCCTCAGTAGAGCGGGAAGCTGAACAGAGCTCTGTAGCTTGTCCCATATGTGTCTGTACTGCTACCATTTTCAACTGTAATCCATTGCTTTCCGAACCAATAAAGGAATCCCAGGAGGGGTCAGGCACCTACTGTATTTCCCTTCATCTTTCATCCAGCCGCTATTCATTAGCATGTTTTTCTGGTGACCAAGATGTTTGACTGCTGGGAGCTTTGTAGTCAGAACGCTGTAGTAATTCTCCTCCTTGTTGTCATCTGCCACTTATGTCCATCATCACTCAGCTGATTGTCAGTGGCCACCGTTTGCCCTTTTTTGAGTGTCCCTTTGATGTAGAAACGACTGCCTGTTCTTGTAGATCTGCCCGTGGACCCAGGTCACTGGCTTCCTTTCTTTGATTTACAGCTCCTGTAATTCCTTCAAGGCAGCCTTCCATTTGGAATATCTCTCTTCGTTTTCTGTTAGTAGAGTGACCAGAATTCTTTGTCGCTTTGCCATCTCCAGCTGTTCTGCTGCTGCAGTAATACCGCCATTCTTTGTATCTGGTGAATCCATAATCGTACTACTACCTCAAACGGAACTTCATTGCTTTTTCTAATTCTGTATCTTGAGCACTCACTAGATCTCTTTGTGCCTTCTGACTCACACTAGCTGGGAGAGAGGACAACAACTCAGCCTGCTGCAGTCTGCCTTCCTCCTCTGCAGCCTCCTGATCCTCCATCTTGGATTCAGGGCTAACAGCGCCCCCTTCCAAGAGTAGGAGAGCTTCCCTGAGGTCCTGGCCAGATTTCCACCAGTTACTAAAATGTTACCAACAGCTTAATCTGGTTCAGTATGTCAGTTTGCATCTGTATCCCCGCCTCAATGAGGCTGAAAACAGGAAAAATTGCCTAGCCCTCTTTCCTCAGTCTGAAAAGGAAAAAATAAATAAATAAATAGTTTTGGAGTTCTATCTGTTTCTGTTAGTAATCGTTGCCCAGCCTGTTGCCACTGAAATGTTAGAAGGCTGAAGGTTCCCCTCATAGTAATTTAGACAATGGTGATGGCAGTGCTTTTCAGCTTGAGAAGGGGATTGCGTAGCTTGTGGCACCACAGTGACTATCGTGGAGGTCCAGGGAGCTTGCTTCCCCAGAGGCTCCTCTGGGGTGTGCAAGGCCACTAATGGCTGTCCCTTCGGATGCCAGATGGAGGAAGGAAGAAATGGGTCCGAAAACGTATGGCAACTTCTATGTGATAACTGCAGGCACTCTTGGGGTGCCGCTTCATGAGGACCTCCTTTGGGGGTAGCAAGGGGTAGCTGATGACGGGGCTGGGAGGTAAAACATAGAAACATAGACTTTGGTGGCAGGTAAGGACTGCTTGACCCATCCAACCTGCCCATTTCTCCCTAGCTACACCATTACTGCAGACTGTGCCTGATCTACAGCTGTTTCCCCCCTTCCCCTTCCTTTCCAGTATGATTCCCTTGTGCTTCTCCCATGCATTAATGAACCCCACCACTGTTTTCACCCCCACCACCTCTGCTGGAAGGCTGTTCCAGGAATGCACCACTTTTTTCTGTGAAGAAGTACTTCCTCACTTCTCTTCTGACTACCCTGCTCCAGCTTCATAGCATGTCCCCTTGTTCTGTATCACCTTTTCTTCTGAAAAATACTTCCCTCCTGTACCTTATTAAACATAGAAACTGACGGTAGATAAAGACCGCCAGGCCCATCTAGTCTGCCCGTAAACCCCACCCTTTTTAGCGGCCTCTGACCCTACATGGTCAATGGCTTTCACCTCTCCTTCCCACCACTAGAGTTCCCTTATGCTTGTCCCAGCATGTTTGAATCCACCACCCTTTCCGTGGAAAAAAAAAAACTTCCTCACATTTCCCCTTATCCTGCCACCTTCCAATCTCATATTATGCCCCCTTGTTCTTGTATTTCTCCTGCATCGAAATATGTCACCCCTTGTACCTTGTTTATGCCCTTAAAGTACTTGAAGGTTTCTATCATGTCTCCCCGCTCCCTCCTTTCCTCCAGTGAGTACATATTGAGGTATTTTAATCTCTCCTCGTATGTCTTCTGGTGCAAGCCATGTATCATCTTTGTCGCCCTTCTCTTAACTGCCTGCACTCTGTCTATGCCCTTACGAAGATTCGGCCACCAGAATTGTACACAGTACTCCAGATGTGGCCACACCAGTGTTTTTTCCTTGCAGCGGAATCTTCATCACCTCCCTCCTTCTGCTAGTGATACCTCTGCCTATGCACCCCAACATGCCACTGGCCTTCCCTGCACCTTTAGGTCGTAAGAAATGATAACCCTCAGATCCCTTTCTTCCATGGTGACTGTCAGCACCCACCCCCAAATTCTGTAGCTCTCTCCCAGGATTTCTGCGTCTCAGGTGCCTTATTTTACACTTCTTCAAATTGAATTTCAGCTGCCACACCTCAGACCGTTTTTCCAGTTTCCCTAGGTCCCTCCTCATTTTCTCCACACCATCTAGAGCATCGACCCTGTTGCAGATCTTGGAGTCATTTGCAAACAGCCAGAGCTTTCTCTCCAGCCCTTCTGCTATGTCGCTAACGAAGATCTTAAACAGGACTGGTCCACAGACTGATCCCTGAGGTACCACACTAGTCACCCATCTCTCCCTAGATTGGACCCCATTTACCACCACTCTCCGTCTCCTGTCAATTAACCAGTTTCTAACCCATTTTTCCTCCTTGTGGCCCATGCTCAGACTACCCTTCTTGTTAACCAGCCTTTTATGTGGGATGGTGTAGAAGGCCTTGCTGAAATCAAGGTAGGTGACGTCTCCCCTGATTCACCTCCTTCATAACGCAGTCAAAAAAATCGTATCAGATTGGTTTCACACAACTGCCTGTGGGCTTCTTTGGATTCCAAGTGTCCTACTATCCTTTCTTTAAGCAGTACCTTCATGATCTTCCCCACTACTGAGGTGAGGCTGACCGGCCTATAGTTTCCTTCCTCCTCCTTGCTCCCATTTTTGTGGAGAGACTACATGTGCCCTCCTCCTGTCCTCTGGATTCATTTCTGTGTTTAGTGACTTGGTGAGCATGGTTGCCAGAGGCGCTGCTAGCTCCTTTTGTAGTTCTTTAATATCCTCAGGTGTATGCCATCTGGCCCCATTGCTTTGTCCACCTTCAGTTTTGTGAGCTCCTCCAGGGCGCTCTCCACTGTAAATGGACTGGTGTCCACCTCTCACCCACCCCTGTGTATCTGTTGCCCAGTTGTGTTCCCTGACCCTTCCCTTCTTCAGTGAATACTGAATATTCAGAAGTAAATGGTGAATATTCAGAAGTATTACTGGCTTCCATGAGGTATTTAAAGATCTTCGTCATATCCCCTTCTCCCTCCTCTGTTCCAGGGTGTACATATTGAGATCCTTTAGTCTCTCCTCGTAGGGCTTTTAATGTAGACCCAGCACCATTTTAGTTACCCTCCTCTGGACTGCCTTCACTCTGTCTGTGTCCTTCCAGAGATGTGGTCTTCAGAACTGGATACAGTAGTCTTAAGTGGGGTCTTACCAGCGATCTATATAGAGGCAGCCCAACCTCCCTTTTTCTGTTGGTGATACCCATCCCTTTGCACCCCATCATCTTAGCATTGATACCCTGGGCACCCTGCTGGTCACCCTCACTTCCTTGGAGTGAACTTTATCACCACCCTCTGTCGCCTATCCCCTAACAGATTTCTTACCCATTTTACCACCTTTGGACCCACTCATAAGCTACCCAGCTTGCGTACTGGTCTACTGTGTGGAACGGTGTCAGAAGCCTTACTGAAATCTAGGTAGACCACGTCAGTTGCTCCACCCTGATTTAAATGCTTTGTCACCCAATCAAATAAATCTGATATTCTTTTGACATGACTTCCCCACTGGCAAACCATGCTGCCTCAAGTCTTGTAACCCACTGGATTCAAGATATTCCACAAGCCTTTTCTTCAGCAGTGATTCCATTAACATTCCCACCACCGATGTCCGACTGCCTGGCCTATAATTGCCAGACTTCTCCTTCCTACTGTTTTTGTGGAGTGGGGCTACATTTGCCCTCCTCCAGTCCTGTGGAACTGCTACTGTTTCCAGTGAGCTGTTTAATAGAACTGTCAGAGGTGCAGCCAGTATTTCTCTGAGCTCCCTTAATACTTTTGGATGCACCCCATCTGGCCTCATTGCTTTGTCCATCTTCAGATTAGCAAGTCCCTTCAAGACTCTCGCCTCCAAAAAAGGACTAGTGTCCACCTCCCTCCCTCCAAAGCTTTTGTTACTTTTTTGGGGGCCCTCCCCATCTCCTTCAGTGAACAGTGAACAAAAATATTTGTTCAGGATGTCTGCCTTTTCCTGTTCTTCCTCTGCACAGTCCAGCCTTTCCCTTTATGAACCTCACAATCTCACCCCTGGTCTTCCTCTTGTCACTTACATACCTAAAAATATGCCTTGTCCCCTTTCATTACCTCCCGGGCTATTCTCTATTTGGTTTATTCTTTTCTGCTCTTTGCTGCTTTCCCTGCTTCCCTGTTTCCTCTGATATACCTCCCTATCATCAACCCTCTGCATTTCCTTATACCTTCTGAATGTAGCCCTTTTAGCCTTTACCTTTTCAGTCACCTCTTTCGAGAATCGTAGCAGTCTTTTTTTTTTTTTTTTTTTCCTTCTCCTTTTGCTGTTATTTGGTGCAGAGGTTTGTTGCCTTTACTGTGCTTCCCTGTATCTTTGCCCACTGTTCCTACACCCCACCCAGGTCATCCCCTCCCCTAGGTCATCCCTGAGGCATTCACCCATCTTTATAAAATCTACCTTTCTGTAGTCCAGGACCCTCGCCCTTGTGTGGTTAGATTCTGCATCTGTCCTTATATTGAACCACACCATATGGTGATCACTGTTCCCCAAGTGGCCTCCCACTTTAATGTCTGCAACAGTGTCTCTGTTAGTGAGTACCAAGTCCAGTATTGCCCCATCACGAGTGGGGCCACTGACTAGTCGCCTGAGGAGTGCCCCCTGAATCCAGGATGTCACTGCTGCTAGCTGAAGCTGCTGCTGGGAGGCTGCAGTCTACATCAAGACCTCCACCAGGAGCACCTCCCCCTTTTCTGCTATCTTGCCAGTGGCTTCCACCGGCACCTTATCGAATTCCTCCCCCTGTGCTGGAGGTCTGTAGATCACTCCAGTGTGAATAGTGGCTCCAGTCCCTATCTCCAGGGAGACGCACTGTACCGCTGTCTCCCACTGTATCACCTGTATCTCCATTGCTTATATCCTTTCCCTCACATAAAGCACCACATCCCTCCTCCTTTCCTTCCCACTCAGTCCTTCCTGAACAGAGTATAGCCTGGTATGGCCATGTCCCAGTCATGGTTTTCAGTGCACCATGACTCAGCAGTGGCCGCAGTATTCAAGCTGGCTTCTAGGTCCGGAATCTTATTTCATGGACTTCCAGCATTCGCACACATGGCCTTCCAGATTTTGTTTCCACTGTGCTTATTGCTTTTTTTTTTTCCTTTTTGCCCTCCCTCCTTCCCCCCCACTTTTTTAAAGCTCCTGTTCATTTTGCCCTTTGTCTCTCCCCGCTTCCTTTACTAATTTGCATCCTGATGGCACCTAACCTGCCTCTCTCCCCCCTTTGTGTTCCCAAATCTGTCCCCTTCACAATTGAGTCCCTCACCAGAAGTTGCTACCTTCTCCTCTGGGGTCCTCTGCCACTTTCCTTGGGGTCTCCACTCTGGCTGGCCCCACCTCCTTCCTGGTCACTACCGTGGGTGCCTCCTCCCAGCAGTCCCACCCTGCGGGAGTGACATGGGAATTACATAGTGGTACCATATGAGAAATGTGCCTCTCTCCCACCTTTCCAGAGCTAACCATCGTCCAGCCATTTCTCCTCCCTGGCATCCTCTGAGGTAATTGTGGCAGACTTCGTGGCCCTTGGGTGGGGGAAGTGGTCCCCCTAATCCTAGCTAGCTCGACCTGGAGTCTAGCGACCTCCTGCCTGAACAGATAGAGATGCGTGCAAATGGAGCAGCACCACAGTCTCCAGAAGGTCTTTCTGAAAACTGTCACCCCAGAGCCACTGCACTTCACCACTCCCAGCATTCACAACTTCTGTTCTCCCTATGTTACCTAGAAATATTTTTGTACCCCTACCCTTGATAGGGCGTTTCTAGTTTTCACCTCTTTTGTTCATATCTGTGTTCTCCCGTGCCTTGTTTAAATCTTTTTATATTCCTACCCTAGATTGATGTGGCTCCTATTCCCAGTTTTGGCCTACCTTTGACCTTCCACCCTTTCCAGCAGGGACTGTTGCAACAGTAGTGAACAGGTTACCTTTGCCTTAATTGACTGGTAGAGTCCCCCGCTTCTCTGCTTCCTTCTGCTGATGCCTGCCGACACCTACGACACCAGTCATCTGTTCACTCCTTCGCTGTTCCACTCACTCACTGGATGTGAATGTGTGGGACATGATAGCAGTGGCTGCTTTTATCCAGAACCTTCTCCCTTCCTGGTGGTGTGCTGTTTGCTCTGGGTGATCAGTAATTAACTAGCTGAGGTCCCAGGCCAAACAATTAGCACTCCTCCTCCTCCAAACTACAGGTCCAGACACAGTTCTTGTAATATGGCCCCTAAATGTGGGCTACTCTGGCTTGTCTCAAATTTACCCTTCACTCAGTAATAAATACACTAATTAAAACATTTTTCACCACGGCTTACCCCACCTAGGTTGCTGGGGTAACCCCAGGCAGATCATTCACTAGAGGATAAAAAGCTTGATTAAAAAAATGTGCAAAAGCATTTTAGTAAAATCAAAAACAGGGTATTATAAAATGAAACTGGGAAAGTTACCAATAAAAAGGAAAAAATAGAAACTGGTTATTACAGGCAAAACAGGTAGTAGAGTCTCTGAGGGAGGAGAGCTTTTCAAAGGTCACTTAATCCTCCATCCCCCAGCCAGCCCCGGAACAACCAGAGTCCATTCCTGAACCCAGGTCGCCGACATAGCAAGTGGTGGTGTTACTGCTGCCCTACTGGGCCGTCTTAGTTGGGCACTTCTTTTTAATCACAAGGGGCATGCATTAGTAATATAGGAGGCCAAGGAGGGTCCTCTCGTGTAAGGAACAAAGCTATCATCTCTGCAGTCCTTCATTCACCTGCAGCCTGAGAGTGGGAGATCCGAGGCCTCTGATAGACCCGTCTCTCCCACACCACTATACAATAGGACAGGCCAGCCCGGTGCTGATGCAGTAGGAATCATTTTGTAATTGTGTTGTTTACGTTTCATCAATTACAGTTGTGGTACTTTAGAAAAAAAAAAAATAGACTTGAAAAAGAAACGCATGTTTCTACCATTGTGGATATAGTTCACTATTCACACTGTGGAAGTTGTGCTGGATACAGATGAGTCAATGGATGTCTTTAAGCTAAGCATCTCCAACCACCTGTGGTGGCATCCTCCAACTCCCTGTTGATATCAGATTTTTTCCTCTGGAATGGATGGGTCTTATCTTTCACAGCTCTGATTGCATTAGAGGATTCTAGTTTTCAAGCACTAATTCTTTGGTGAACTTTGACTTTTCCGAAGAGTTTTTGGCTCATTGAGTGAATTTAATCTTCAGTTTATGCTTCATTGATGACATGCGGGTGGAAAAACCAAAACCCTTTTTTAGCACTATGTGCATTGCGGCCAAAAGATGTCCTGGCACGACACGTGCCTGTAAAAACATCACAACATGCAAAAGTATCCTTCGTGCCATGCCATGTATTTGACATCTTTGGAAGAACGGAAGGCTTGTTTCTACATTGGTAGGCCAAAGTACTGCAAGCTGCCCTCTGCTGCTGCTGGGTCAGCAGCCCAACTTTCGGTCTTGGGAGAGGAGGCGGTGGTGAACAGGCAAGCTTAGTTAGTCTTAGCAGTGGTCCCGGCTGGGCCCACTGTTGGAGGGCCATTCACGGACGAGTTCTGGAAAATTTAATCAGTCCTCCAGACCTTTGGAGAGAGCCTACCCTATGAGCACAGGCACAAGAAGCAATGTTGATCACGAAACCAGGGATAATCTCACTCTTCCTGCTCCCTCAGTTCCCCCGACTGGTTGACCTTCCACAGGTCGCGGCATCCACCGTGGCCTCATTGGACCTTGAGTCCTGGACTCCAGTTGAGCAGCTGGGTGACATCTTTCTCAAGCAAGTCAATAAGCGTTGGGAGGAGACTGAGGATTTATCGACCTCACAGACTCTGGTTCTCCCTGTTGTCATTCAGGAGGAACTGGCATAGTCAGTGGCCTCAACGCGTCAGCTGAGTCCATCCAGGTTGTGCCTACCGTGACAGTCCACCCCGGTATCCACTCCTAGGCCTGTCGTGGTCTTCTTATCAAAGAAGGTGATCTGCCCAGTTCCGCTGGTGGGCAGTCGCTGTCAGCCCAAGAGTCGACAGCTGAGGCATGGCTCATGGTCACAATCCCTATCGACTGATTGGCGCAGTATCGACACCAGTTGGACTCGTCATCCTCGAATGATGATTGATGTCAGCGTCGTCTTCATCGACATTACCAGAATCTTCTTTGGCAACAGAGATCCTTTGTTGGTCAAGGCAGAACTTTGCTTGGCTGCCCCCTAGCGGGTGGCTTCACAGACTGCTGTGTACACCTCTCCTCCTCTTGGTGGAGGAGCCCTCTCCCTTGCAACTGCAGATGGGGTCACTTGCTAAGGAGTCCCTCCAGGCCACAGGTCCGCCTGCTGGCTATATGTTGAGGTCACCCAGGGCTCTAGGGTGATCTGCACCCTTGAGAAGTGGGGCAGGGCAGTCTTTAAGGACCCATCGGACTGTGAAGTTGAGTCCTCCATGACCTCAAGTAGGACTCTCCAGTTCAACCTCGACTCTTCCCACAGTCTGTCATCTCAGTCAGGCTTGACCTGTTTTGGGGCTTTTCTCCAACTGATGTTGGAATCCTTTGTGGTCCCTTTGGAGCTGGATCAGAAGCAAGTTAAAGACCTGTTCACCAGCATTGTGGACCGGGACAATTCCCTGGGGATGGCCCTCCCCCGACTGAGGTCATTATGGGACGGCCTTAGACCTGTGGCATCACTCTGCGAACTGTCCAGCACCCCCAACCCATATGGTTCTTAAGTATAAGTCCTCAGCTGGAGCCTGTCAGGGTTCACGCCCACCCCTCTGCATAGGGCCTGTAGTCTGACTTGGCCTTTCAGAAGTCAAAGGGCCAGGGAGATGTGGATAAGCTGCTCTGACGAAGAGATGGTCTACACGGCCTCCTCGCTGGGTCTTTGGCAAGCCAGCTATGCCATGAAAATGGCTCGCTTTGGCCATTCCTTGTTCTGCCTCTTTGGGGAACCGCACCCCTTGCTTTTTGCCGACAAGAAAGTTGCTGCTAAAGCTTTTTGTGACCAGGGCTGCATGCTGGCTAAACACCAGCTCCAGATGGCCTTGGACCTGGGTGACTCCTGTGCATTTTATTTATTGAAAAGTTTCACCAGGAAAGGAACACTGAACAACAAGTTGCTTGTCTCATGGTGCATCCTGGGGGGAAGGGTACTGGGGAAATTTACATACGTCAAGTATACATACGTAAAACTTTCATACATACAACCAACTAACAGTACAATTTAAACAGTGCAGCAAGACAGTGAACATCATAGCAGGTTACAAAAGTACTGAACATAAGGTAATGTTCAAATAAGTACAGTCATTGACAACATGAGGGAATAGATGAGTGCAATGCTTTAGGGTGTCAGCATTAGCCGATGGGGGCTAAATTACAGCTGAGTAGTTAGCAGGTGGAAATGGAGCAGAATAGGCAAAGGGCAGGGAGATTATCTGCAGGTACAATTTACAGAATGGAAGTCATTTAGGGCCAGAGAGATGGAGTGGGGGGAGGATGAGAGGCGAATCTGAGGGGGAGGGGCATTCCATAGCGACACAAACTTGGCGCAGTGGAGAAGGCAGTGATTTTCTAAAGATGAAAAGGACAGAGAGTGGTAGAGGTTAGTGATGGGTAAGAGGGGAGGAGTCCAAAGCGAAACGACAGGAGTTAAGGGTGTCCAATCTGGCTAAGGAAAACTTGGGAGTAGCACTATAGACTATATCGCAGTAGTCAAAAATAGGTAGAATCATCTTCTGGATTAACTCACACCTTGCTGATAGCGGGAGGCAGCTTCGGTTTCTGTATAAGACGCCAAGCTTGGGGCGCAGTTTCAACAGAATGGTGTCCACATGTCCAGAGAAGTTGAGGTGTTGGTCGAGCCAAACCCCTAAGTACCTAAAGGATGAGGTGTTATCAGGGACGGTCCTGTCAAGGGTATGGAAGGAGGGGGAGGGAGGGGAGCCTAGAGAGTATCTGCCTATTGCCAAAGGTCATAAAGACAGTCTTCTTGGCATTGAGGGAGAGTTGATGAGAGTTGAACCAGAGCTGGATTTTACTGAAGTCCAGTTGAAGTCTGGTTTCTACATCAGCAGGGGACTGACCTGATGTAAAGATGACCGTATCATTGGCATACATATAGATAGAGGTGGATGAGCCGGCTGATGGAAGGTCATTAAGGAATATAGAAAATAAGACAGAGCCCAGAACTGACCTCTGGGGAATGCCAGTGTTGATGGGGAGGGGAAGCAGAGTCTGCAGTTCTGACTGACTGGGTCCATCCTACAAGGTAAGCCTTGAACCAGTTTGTGGCAGATTCGGTGAGGCCAGCCAAGGAGAAGGTATTTAAAAGAAGGGTATGGGAGACTGTGTCGAAAGCCTTTGCAAGGTCGACAAAAATAGCTTATGTGATTTGGCCACTGTCCATTCCTGTGAGGATGGAGTCTGTGAGCCTAATCAGTGAGGTAGTGGTGCAGTGATTCTTCCGGAAGCCAGATTGGAACAGAGTGAAAAAATTAGAGTCAGAGATAAGTAGAGAGCGGAGATAGAACCAGATGTTCTTGTAGTTTAGTGAGGGTAGGTAGGAGAGAAATGGGATGATAATTTGCAGGAGTGGAGGGGTCACCCTTGGGCGGGGGAGGAGACAGTGGCATGCTTCCATGCTGATGGGATGGTAGCTGTAGCAAGGAGAGGTTTAGGAGTACTAATAGAGGAGTTGAGATAGCTGGAGCTGATAGGTACAGTAACTTAGGGTCCAAACCATCAGGTGAGCTGCCTTTGGAGGGGTTGAGAGCATAGAGTGCAGCCACAGTATCAAAGGGTGAGATTTCAGAGGAGGAGGAGAGACTTGGCGAGAAGGGTTGTCTGCGAGAGGAGAGTGGGTCAGCAGGTAGGGGAGATAGTAAGGAGGAATGGAGAGATGAAGCACAGGAGGTAAAATATGAATTAAATTCGGTAGCAACATTAAGGTGATCAGTAACTTGAGTGTTGTTTATCTTGAGGAGAGGGGTGGGAAGGGAGGAGGTGGGGGGAGAGAAGAGGGAGTGGATTACTTTCCAGAATTTAGATGGGCTGTTGATGTTGGTCTAGAATGTAGAGCAGAAGTATTCAGATGTCACTGACGAGTGGCTTTAGTGCACTTATTACGCAGTGAATGGTAGTTGTCATAGTCAAAAGGGAGACTAGTGGCTTTGTGCATTTTCCAGGCATGATCCCAGGCCTTTTGATCAGTGGCTACAGCCATGTCAGTGTGCTGTAGGACCTAGCTGGGGTTGTCAACCTTCATGGCAGCCAGCCAGCACAAATTAACTGATGTGCCTTTCTTGGGCATTGACCTCTTCGGCTCGATGGTGGAGGAACATCTCACTCATACTGTGAAGTCCACTACCACTGTGGAGTCTGTGACTTCATCCTAGAAGGACACTAAACCCAGAAAAAAGTATTTTTGGCCACAAAGGTTCCAGCCACAGCAGGATCACCAGCAACTCTATTGGGGCAGTTTCAGCAATGTCATCCAAAACAAAGGTTTGGTGATCAAGGCAAGAAGAAAGGGGTGCATCTTGTCCAGCAGCCTGGAGCTCCCTGCAAGGCTGCTAAGTATGAGTCGAATGGTGAAATTACACCGCCAGTCCATGTCCTAGCCCTGTCAGGGGTCAGCTCCTTCACTTCTTGCCACAGTAGTCTACCATTACTATAGACAAATTGGATCTAGAAATGGTGGGAAAAATGCTTGCTCTGGACTTCGAGGCTCTTCTGCCGTACCTACCCCAGGCTCTTTGAGAGTACAGGGTGCCTGAGGGCATGCTGTCCACACTCGGGGACGAGATTGCTCAGCTCCTGGCACACAAGGCTATAGAGCACATACTTGACACACTGGCTACTCAAGGATACGTCTCCAAGTACTTTCTGGTGCTGAGGTTGGGGGGGAAGGGGTCATGCCCCTTACTGGATTTGCATGACTTGAACAAACTGTGTGAAGAGCCAAAGTTCCGTAAGGTCACTGTGACTCAGATCATACCTTCCTTGGAGCATGGGGAGTGGTTCTGCTTCCTAGACCTCCAGGATGCTTTTGCCCACATTCCATTCTGTCCATCCCACTGCCCTTAACATCCAGCTCAGGGTGGAAGGAGTATTGTACTAATTCAGGGTCATGTCTTTTGGCCTGACGTCCATGCCGAGAGTCTTCATCACGTGCCTTGCTGTGGTGGTGGTGGCTTTCCTGTGGTGCAGGTGAATCAGGGTTTATCCATACCTGAACTACTGGCTTATAGCAGGCATCTTCAAAGAGGCAGTGGAGAGATCCAGGGATCTGACCCTCCACACCTTTAAAGACTTGGGCAATCCTGGTCAACCTGGCCAAGTCAAAACTGGTCCCCATGCAGGTGATCAAGTTCTCTGGGGTGGAACTGGACTCCCTTTGGGCTAGGGGCCTGCATTCCAGGGAACAGGGATCGGATCTGGCCACCTTTGTTCAATCTGGCAATTTGCATCAAGCCTGGGAATTCCGCTGGGTGCTAGGGTACATGGTAGTGTTGACCAGGGTAGTCAGTTGAGCACACTGACGAATGTACCCCCTCCAGTTGGAGCTGTGCCGCCAGTGATCTCAGCACCATAGCCACCTTGACTGGCATGTCCATGTGACTCTGTCGATGTGGGATGCCATTGAATACTGGCTTTGTCCCCAGAACCTGGAAGAAGAAATCTCCTTTGTCCATCCAGAGCTGTCTGTGACATTGATGATAGACCCATCTCTAGTGGTGTGGGGCGCTCACCTGGGAGATCACACAACCCATGGGTTTTGGTCACCCTGGGAGCTCAGTACAGTATGTCTGGCTTTGATGAAATTCACTCCATTGATTCCAGGTCTGGTCGTTCAGATCCAGACAGACAAAATCACCATGTTCTACCTGAACAAGAAGGGCAGGAGACACTCATTTATGTCGAGAGGATTTCTGCTTCTGGTTGCTGATGCACAGCCTGCAGGCCGATCTTCTGGCTGTACACGTCACAGTAGAGAACAACCAGCTAGTGGATGTACTTAGCCAGGTCAGAGAGATGTTGCACAACCAGCTGTTTTCTTGGTGAGGCACCCTCTGGTGGACCTGTTTACCTCCTGGGATAACAGAAAACTGAAGTAGTTCTGTGCCCACCCCACCCCCCAGAATGGAACGCTGCTGTGGGATTCCTTCTCATCCCTGAACTCTGGCCCTTCTGTACGTTTTTATTTTCTTCTGCTTGATTCACAAGGTGGTGATCTCAGAGTCCAGAAGGACAAGGCATGAATGATCCTGATAGCTCCAGACTGTCCCAGTCAGTTCAAGTACCAGAATCTCCACAGCATCAGCAGCAGGTCCCCATGGAGGTTGTCTCTGCCCCAGACTGCTGATAAGACAGCAGGATATGAACCTGGACCTTCAGGCCCTGCACCTCTGAGCCTGGTTCCTGAGCAGCTGGAGTTCTTGGTCCTCTTGGAAGACATCTCCATAAGGTGGAGGTGTTGTGAAAGAAATTGACTCATAGAATGTACACGTTCAAGTGGAAGAGATTCTTGCTGTGGTGTTAATGGAAGGATCTTGATCCTCTCGCATGCCCAGTGGCTCCGATTCTCGACAAACTTTGCTCCCTATCGCAGTCTGGTCTGCCAGCCACGACATTAAAGGTGCACCTGGCAGCCATCTCTGCATACTGGGTGTGGGCTGGTATGCTGGTGGTAGTGCAGGAGGTGGTCAGGTGTTTTATCTAGGGCCTGGATCACTGCAGGAACCACTGCCTCTGTGGGCCTACTGCTGGTGCTGGTTGTGCTCATGAGCAAGCCATTTGAGCCTGTGCACAAGTGTAAGCTCTTACACTTGTCGTGGAAGGCTGCCTTTTTGTTGAGTACAGCATCTGCCAGAAGGGTGAGCGAGCGCCAGTCACTCTTGGTGGAGTCTCCCTATCTGGCCTTCTACAAGGACGAGTTCATCATTCGCACTCATGCAAACTTCCTCCCGAAGATTGTGTTGGAGTTCCACCCTAACCAGGTGATTAACTTCTGGGTTTTTTTCAGTAAGCTGTCCTTGGACACCGATTGTAGGCTTCACACCTTGGGTTTGCAGAGAGCACTATCCTATTATAAGGAGCACATGGTAGCAATTTGTGGTGAGGCTTACCAGCTGTTTGTCGCATACAATGAAGCTGCGCCTGGCAGACCGGCAGCTAAGTAAATGATCGCCACAGGTATCACATCCTGCATCAAACTCTGCTGTAGGTTTGCTAGTAAGCAGTCACCCAAGGGGCTGAGGGCTCGTTCAACCACACATACAACTGCCTATGTGGCTTCTTCCAGGGATATCCTGATTGAGGAGATATGCAGGGCTACAGCCTGAGCAAAAGCACACACATTTATCTTTCGGTACAGTATCAACATGCTGATTCATCGTGATACTGCTTTTGAGGCCTCAGTCCAGTTTCTGTGTGCCAGATATGGGTATGTGCCTTGCCCCCTCCTCCCAGAGGAGTACTAGGAGTCTGCCAGAGTGTAGATAATTAACTGTATCTACGATGATAGAAATATAGTTTACTAACCTATAACCATAGTTCTACTAGTGGTATACCTCTCACATCCACACAGCCTCTTTTGGCAAATGACGCACGGATCCCTGATTCTAGTGCTCAAGATCTGACATTGGTGGGGTTGAGACAGAGGATACCACCGTGGGTGGTGGGAGGAGCTTAGCTTAAAGAGCAACTGGCACCTCCAGAAGAACTTTGAAAAACATAATAGTTGGACTCAACGCAGCATATATTTTCCATTAGTTCTGTATTTCTCCTCTCCATTATTTGTTACTGAAGCCATGTACAGTACACCAGGATCTTTGTTCTTTGCCAGTTTATCAGCTACTGTTGCTGAATCCAAATGTGATGTCATAATACTCTGATTGTGACATTACAGTTATTACCATAGCAGCAGACTGTGAAATCACAAGAGGGAATTATGACTTCATGTGAAGAATCAGCTGTATGTGCAGATGAATTTTGAGGGAATAAGTTCTTGTTTCCATGCCAATTTCCTCATTAATTAAAAACTTCAAGGGTAATTATATGGAAGATGTGTGAAATACAAGCTGAATTGTGTTTAAATATTACATTTTCTAAAGCATTTCCAGAGGCATCAGCAGTTCTTTAAAGAGCAGGTTCTTTAGTATAAGACATTAGTGCACCCCCCCAAACACACACATAAGGCAGCTTACTTTTCCCCAAAGTCAGTGTGCCACATAGTTTTATATATTTCCATTGGTATTTTCTTAAAAAAACTCTCGTAATTTTCCTCCCAGCAGCCAAAGCACCCCGACCTCCTGCGTCGGAGACATGCCCCCCCATGCTAGCACATTTTGTGACATTGGTAAAGGGCGACCACGGGTCATGCTTCATAGACTATAAAATGGGGTAGTTTTTAAGGCCCCCCACACACACACACATTTTCAGTACCGTTTTTCCAGCCCAGCCGCTCAACTGACCAGGATCTTGTTAATCGAGCGGTGGCTGGAATTTAGAAAATCAGTACAGAAAAGTTAAAAAAATAAAATAAAAAATGTTTAAATTGCTCCATTGTAGTCTGTGGAGCGTGCCCTTGCATTCATCCTTTACCAGTGCCACAAAACGTGCTAGCGGGGGCGTGTCTCTGACTCAGGAAGTCGGGGCATTTTGGCTGCTGGCTCTGGGAGGAAAATTACGAATATTTTTTTTTTTTTTTTTAAGAAAATACCATTGGAAATAAATAAAACTATGGCACACTAACTTTGGGGAAACGTAAGCTGCCATATGTGTTTTTTTTTGGGGGGGGGCACGTCTTATACTAAGAATGTGTCTTTAAAGACATCTGGTGACTTGGCAGCATGCAATAGAACTGCGAGAGTGTGGATTTGAGCTGTAAACCACTGACGTAACTAGGGTAACAGGTGAGTAATCTATATTTCTGCCTAATTTCAGCCCCAGTTGTGAAACTGTCGAACGCTACTAAAACTGCTTGGTTGTTATCTAATGTCTATTCATGTTCTCTTACCAGTATTTCTTTTTATCTAGGTCCTATAACATTAACAAACTGTCATGTCAATCAGTGGAGGATATCCTTGTGATTGGTAAGTCATGAAGCAGTAAACTCTGGCATATTCAGGCCAGCCCAGGTGGCAGCGCAGCAGAAGCTTGCTGTGCTGCTGTTTGGGAGACTGGCATTTACAGTGCAAGCCTGGGAATGTTACCCTGAAACTGGCGGGTGTGGGGGGTGAGCATGTGAGTTGTTTGACTTTCAAGGAGAGAAAGAACAGGCCCCCCTCATGACCAGTCAAGGAGCAGCATTGTTGTCTGCTATGAAAGCAACTGCTCAGCTGCCATCCAGGCCGAAAAAAGGATGTAACCGTCTGAGCATCTGGCTGGTTGGACCGGGGGGTGGGGGGGGGGTTGCATATTTGTGTTCTTAAACAGAATTTAGCAACATACAAAAAACTGTTAAGATACATAGATATATTTGCTGGTCCAGTGGCGAAGAGGGCAGAGGCATCCTGAACCATACCTTTTCCCACACCAGCGACTGGGGTTCGGGCGTAAGCTTGGGTCTCTAGGGGTCAGCTGGAGGGGAGTAGGGTTGAGCATCCAAAGGACAGCTGTCCTCTCCCGGGTTGGGGTGGCTTGCTTTCTTAGCCCTTAGCTGCCCCAGGTGGAGACCTGGTGGAAGTGCCAGCAGTGCGGGAGACATGAAGGGAGGGGCTGCGGCTCTGTAGACATCTGTGCCTCCACACACATACTTATGCATGCCGCAGCAGGGCTAAGGAAGAAAAGCGGAAAGTGGCTGGTGCAAGCTACATGAAGCCCTGCACACTTTCCTCCACCTTGTGTCGTCGACCGGCTACCTGCCTAAGTCTGGATGTGTGTTTGGGTGGGGGGAAGACAGCACTCCCCTTCCCAGCCCCGCCACAGTGGAAAATCCATGGGAGATTTCTGGGCGGGTTGATCTGGTGCGGCGAGTGCTGGGTGAGAGGAGGCTGGGACAGGGTTGAAAGCCTGCCCGCACCAACTGAAAGGAGAAAAACCCATATGGCCAAAAAAAAAGATACATAGATATATTTTTAGATGGTTAAGCACTTAAATCTGAGTCTACCCTGTTTTTATATCTAGTTCAACTAGTTACCTCCTTTAGCTGATGCTTTGTAGTCTGACTTCCCCCAATAACCCCTTTGTGTCCATCCTGTTTGATACTGAAATCTGATTGATCACTTTACGTGGTTGTCTGTTCAGTGGTTCACCACTCTTTCAGCAGAGAAAAACTTCATTCTGAATTTTGAGGTTTTGACCTCTGTTGTTTGTCTGACCTTTAAATCTGACTAGCCTATTGATGCCCACCCTATCATATCCCCCCCATGTAATTGTAGGTCTTTATCATGCCCACTCTTCCTCTCCAATGAGTACGTGTTAAGTAAGGAATAATCCACAGTCGGGTGTGGGAAAATGCTGTAATACCTGAACAACCAGGAAGTGAGATTTTGTTTTTTTTAAACACTGCTTTATTTCCTTCTACGCATAGACATACAGCAATACATTTATTGAATACAAATCCGTAAACACGATCTAGTGGTCTTGTTAAGTTATACAGCAATCTGAAGCATAAGAATATTCAATGTTAACGCACCAGAGGTTATTAAAGTTGATAACATATTGAGTTGTCTTTTGCTGTGTCTAGAATTAAACTCATTTAAGAGCTCCCCTACGTGGGTGCTTATACATGCGTGTCAAAAAAAAAAAAAAAAAAAACTACATTTAACCTACTGGGCTAAACTACCCAGTTCCAACGTGTGGTGATTTTTGTGCTCTCCCATCTCCCCTCCCCCAAAGAGTTGTCCTTTATCCAGTCTTTTGGTGTAAGCCCATGCAACGTCCCCAGTGGTCGCAAGCCTCCCTTCATCCCTCAACTTTACTCCTGTCCCGAGGGCTCCCCCTGTTCCCAGTCTGTTCTTTGTTGTTCTCCCCTACTTATAGGCCATGCCTCCCAGTTGCGCCACCGAGCTTCATGACGCTCCTGGCAGAATCGCAATTTTGCCATCATGGCCTCCATCACTAAGACTCCCTTAACTCGCTGTATCCATTCCCCCACCGTTGGGGGTTCCTGCTTCAACCAGTGTACTGTTACGCATTTGAGAGCCACAACTATTAGGGTCAACAAAACTCCCCTGGTCTCTCCTTTCTGGTGCGTAGCCACCCGGAGCCCCAACACCCATTACTCAAATCTTAAAGGAAGGAGGATCCCAGTGATGTCTTGCATCACCCTCTGAATGGTTTTCCAGTGTGGCTGTAGCACTGGACAGCCCCAGAATATGTGCCAGTGATTCCCTGTTTGTCCACAATTTCGCCAGCAGGCTGCCGACCCGAGCTATGACGACATGTAATTAACGGAGTGTGAAAGAACCTAAGATCTTCCAGAAGAACTGCTGCCACACTGTGGCAGATGTTACTCACCATCCCATTTCCAGTTTATGTGACTAAGCTGACTCTGTTACAGTTATGCTTGCTTCTCTCTCCCAGGCTCCCCTAATGGCTACCAGGGTTGCTCCGTTCTGAACCTACAGAATTTTATAGATACTTGATATGTGTCTCTTAAGATTCTTGATGGTGACCACCCCATATATGAACTCTTCCCATCCCGTATAGGGCCTCGTGAGGAGTTGAACATTGTCTCCTGTGTTAATAAAATGTCGGACTTGCATATATCGGAGAAACTCAGAATTAGGCCTGCCGAACTTGTCTTTAGCTCAGTGAATGGTTATACATTTCTGCCCCTCCATAAGCTGTACAAACCTATAAGGTCCCCGGATCCCCCAGCTTGCATTCACAGGGTCCAGTAACAGTGGAAAAAAATTGTTTTTCGTATCTAATAAGTGACGGGCCCCAGTCCTTCTGGTGTGTTTCAGTTTCCGGATCTTCCCCAGGATATATAACCCATGTTTAACCCAACAATTCCTCACCATCCCCACCAGTTCTGGAGGCGCTGTGGTTAGGGCCAGTGTATGTAGTTGTCTCATTCCCACATCTTCGTCTTCAGTCAGATACCATTGAGATTACATTCTCTGTTTAGCCCACATCGCCAGCATTTTGCACTGTGACCCAAATATAAAGAGGGATTAGGCAGAGCCAGATCTCCGGACCCTCTGGGGAGATGTAGCATGTTTCTGGCAACCCTGGGTCTTTTATTGTTCCAGACAAATCTGGAAATCTGCTGGTTGGTTTTGTTCTGATACAAACCGGTATCCAAATGGGGAGGCACTGAAACAAAAAAAGGAATTGGGGCAGTATATTAATTTGTAAAGTAGCTATTCTTCCCTCTAAGCTTGGTGGCAGCAGCCTTCATCTTGCCAAGTCCCGCTCCAGAGCCCTCCACAGCTGTTCATAATTTGCATTGAAAAGTCTGTTTAAATCTGTTGTGCCCTGTATACCCAGATAGCTGATCTGATTGTTTGGGGCCCGTTGAAAAGGAAAGGTGGTCCTAAAATCTTCTGGGCACTCCCTGCTTAAAACCAAGGCCTCTGATTTCATAAAGTTAATCTTGTAGCCCGAAATTGTCCCAAAGGATTGTAATAAGTAGATAAGGGGTGGTAAGGAGTGCTCTGGAGAGGACAGAAAAAGGCATCAGCATACAGGGAGAGTTTCTGTTCGATCCCACCTGCCATAACCCCCCTGATATCAGGACTGCTACGCACTTTTATTGCTAGAGGCTCCAGACTAATGACAAACAAAGGGGGGGGACAGGGGGAAACTCTGCCATATTCTCCTTGACAATGGGAAGGGCCCCAAGCTGATGCCATTTATCCTTACTAAGGCCATAGGATTGGTATACAGCTGTGATATGACTTAAGAATTTGGGGCTAAATTTCATGCGCTCCATGGATGCTTTTAAGAATTGCCAATTAACCCTATCAAACATATTTTTTGGCATCCATGGTTATGGCTATCTGGAACTGGATCTGGGTCTTCTGGGAGGATATAATGTTTAACAGCCAGCGGATATTATCTGGGAGATATCTGCCCAAGATAAAGCAGGTCTGATCTTCATGTACTGCTGAGGGGGCTACAGTCTGTCTCCCCACCATTAGGCTGGTAAATAGCTCCAGGTCTACATTTAGCAATGAAATGGGTCTATATGATCCACATTTTAGAGGGTCTTTGCCTTCCTTAGGTAGCACTGAAATCTGGGCCAGTCACCAGGAATCCAGAATTTCTCCCCCCCTTCCATAATCTCCTCACATACCAGTAGTAAAAGTGGGAGTAACTGGTCATTGAAGGTCTTGTAAAACTCTGGTGTGAAGCCATCAAGACCAGGTGACTTTCCATTTTTCAATCCCGCTATCTGGGCCCTCAGGTCTGCCATGGAGACTCCCCCCCTCCAATCTGTCTTGAGCCTCTTCAGAGAGTGTCTTGATGGTCAAGCCTTCAAAAAAACTGTCTGTAAAGTCTGCATAGTTTAAAATCTCCTCCGGTATATAGAGACTTACAGTAGTCCACAAATATGTTAGTGATCTCTCCTGGTTTGCTTGTTGGGCTCCCCCCTCTGTCTGGGTGTTTCAGTATTAAAACCAGCCTACTGAGCTGCTGGGACCCGAGTGTGTCTGCCAGTAGTTTCCTGGCCCTGTCTTCCCCTCAAAGTATTGTTGACAAATGACCCTTTACTTCCCTTCTAGTTGGGCTTGAATTAGGCTCTCAAGGGCTTCCCTTTTTCTGTGAGGAGTCTCTTGACTTCCAAGTTTAGGGTGATTTTATGTTAAAACTCTTAAGTCTCTCAATTCCTCTTCTAGGCTCGCTAGTTTACCTGCCATCTTTCTTTTGTGTTCTTTGTGAACTTTATTATTACCCCTCGGAGAACTGCCTTTAGTGCATCCCATCGGACTGTGTGGGATGCATCTCCCACTGGGTTCTGTTGCTGATATTCTAGTATGGTAGACTTAATTAGGCTTCTAAAGTTGGGTATATTCAGTAGTCCCACATTAAACTTCCAGTGCGAGTTCCAGACTGCGGGGTCTAGGGCAAGAGTTAGTCTGACTAGTGCATGATCAGAGAGCATCTGTGGCATAATTGCGCATGCCAGGGCAGTGTAGGCCTATTCCTCAGAAAGGACCAGTAAGTCAATTCTGGTATAGCAGTCATGTCTATGGAAGTGAGGTTTTTACAGCATTTTTTGCACCGCCAGAATGAATTATTACAATTGTTGTTATTAATACTTTTGTTTTAATTATTTTGTTTATGCACTTTGTTCGCCCTTGGTCCCCACTGGTGCCCTCACTACACCCCAGCAACTCACTTTTTCCCAGGTCTTACCTGCTCTCATGTTACCCCTGTGATTTGCCCCTTATGGTGCAGTCCTCGGGATGGGGGATAGGTCCCTTGGGTGCACAAAATTCCAGTCATCAGGAGCATGCCCAGCTTGGTGAGTGTGGGGCCTGCAAGTGCAGTGGAGTTGTCATTTTGCATAGGAGTACAGGTGATTCAAATGGGCATGCGCATACACATGATGTTCATAACACAGCACCAACCAGGTAGTGTAGAAAAGCAGCAGCAAGGGCAAATAAAATGTTACGCTGCATTGCCAGAGGGATCAGCGGCAGGTGGGAGGAGGTAGTACTGCCCTTGTACAGGTCGTTAGTGAGCCTGCATCTGGAATACAGTGTACAGTACTGGTGCCCATACCTTAAAAGGGCATTAAACTGCTGGAGATGGTCCAAAAGAGGGCAACAAAGATGATCATAGGCCAGCAGGGTAAAACATATGAGGAGAGGTTGGAGGCCCTGAACATGTACTTGCTGGAGGAGAGAAAGAAGGGACATGAGTGAGACCTCCAGATATTTGAAAGGGATAAACAGGGAGTGTAAGGAGGGTCTCTTTAAGCTTAGTGGAAGCTGAAACGTGAGGGGACACAGCTCAAGTTGGGTGGAGGCTAGGAGGTAGTTCTTCATAGAGGGGATGGTGTCAAGTTGGAATGCGTTTCCGGAAGAGGTAGTTTCGATGAAGAGGGTGGGCAGCTTCAAGAGAGGCTGGCATAGAGTTAGAAGAAAAGTAAGGGACAAGGGAGTGGCAGACGGGGGAAGGGCGGACTGGGGAGGGAAGCAGGGTCAGTAGCTTAAGCTGTTGACCCTACAATATGAGTAGACTAGATAGACCAAATGGCCTTCTTCTGCTGGTTTCTTCATGTGTTTGTATGTACCAGAGAGCAGGGTGCAGGCATTCCTGCAGATGGCATGCAACATCTTGCCCAAATTGATCTTCGGGGGGGGGGGGCTGTGGAGCCTGAGCTAAACAGTAGCAGGAGATTACAGCTCTGAGCCTTTTGTCCGATTTTATTAAAATAAAGTACTTTCCAGCAGTCCTCGGAGGAAAATTTTAGTGCCATTAGAAAGAGGAACCTTTCTAACCCTAGGATGGGCAACCCGAAGAAGGAAAGGGGCAGAGGAATAGGAAGAAAATCAAAGCGGGATCTCTAACCCACCTAAGACTCCTGGTGAGGGACAAGCTGCGTCTAATGTAGAACCGGAGGAAACGATGGCCTCCATTGGTCTGAAATTGAAAGGAATCATTACCTCGGCAGCTGAACTCAATAACAAGTTGGATACCTTTGCCACTAGGGTTACAGCAGTGGAAAAGGATGTGGAAGGCCTCAAAACAGAGTTTCATGATGTTAAAAAGGCATCGGAATCCTCCACAGCAGCTACGGCCACGATCATTAAGGAGAACACTCACCTTTGGGCTCGTATAGAGACCCTGGAAAATCGATCCCGCTCCTCCAACGTGCACATTCTAGGACTCGCGGAAGGGGTTGAAGGAGATCACCCTTTATTAAACATTAAAGACTGGCTAGAAGAGAAACTTGTCCTGAGGGGTCAATCCTCGTCCTTCAGTATTCAAAAAGTTTACAGTATTACACCCAGGGGTCAAAGAGAGGAATCAGAGGTGCCATGCACGCTGCTGGTGGTGGTGGTGACTGATGGAGTGGGGACGAGAGATTGAATTCTGAGGTTGGCCAGACAGTTGAACCCTGTAACGCAGGATGAGCATGCTGTCCTTTTCTTCCTGGACATTAGTTATACCACCAGAATGCGCCGCAAGAAATTTGAAGGCACAAGGCGTCTGCTATGTGAAGCCACCATTCCGCATTCAATCATTTTTCCAGCCAGATTACATATTGTGCATGAGGGGAAAGTCTGGCTGTTTTCAGATCCCACAGAGGCCGGCATATGGGCCACTTGCTTTACCTCTGCCGCAGCTCGTCGTACCAGAGAGAGACTGAATCGAAAGAGGAGGATATTGGGGAATTAGGAGCTGGTTGAATCGATGGTATGCTTACAACGTTGACGTTGATGCTTTTGACACTGTTCTGGACAGTTCTGAAAGACTCATGCAACAGTTTGGAAGGTTTAATTTACTCTGTTGGCATAACATTAAAAAATTAACATAAATATAGCTCAAAGTAAATATTGAGCCCTTTCATACAGTATATCAGGAGTTATCAGAGTTCTTATGTTCCTGCTGTTGATGTTTAAACTTAAAGGTTTATACTTCACTTTAGATTTATAGTGTGACGTCCCATACTCCACTTTTGTGGAGTTAATGCTCTGTGCTGGACTTTGTTTTAAATGGACTTTAGTAAGACGAAATTAGTCACACTGCTCATGGGTTCTTAACACAGCTGACTTTCTGTTTATATTTGTGTGGGATACTACATCTTGTATTGCCCTCTAATGTGGTATCAAAATGTTCAGCATGCTCTTACTTCCTTAGATTAAGGAGAGACGTACTCTCTCCAGAAGAAATATCTTTACTTTGCTGTATCGAATGGTCTTGAACATGGTAAATGTATAAGTGTGTACACTTTTTAAATCACATAAAAATAAAGTATACATATAAAAAAAAAATTGATCTTCACCATTCATTACTAAATGGGTCCTACCGGAGGTCAGGGCCCTGCTCGGGGAAATAAAAGAGCACTGCGTCTTTAAAATTTTTCTGAGCTGACGGAGCAGTCATCGGGATGGCGCCACCCATGAGGCCAGCATTCTATGTGGTACTCGCGAGTTGACCAGTAACCGACACCAACTCCTTCCAGTCCCCAGTTCTTGTTTTACCACCATCTAGGAAATATCCTGCGAGGGAAAACTTCCTTCAGGCAAGTTTCTGCGTCCTACTCGAAATCCGCTAGGCCTGTATCCTTTGATCTGGCGATGAGTACCGGCACTGTTTCGGTTCCGGAGTTTAATTCTCTCTCTTTATTTTTTTGTGGCACCGAGTGCTTTCTTTGTTTAAATCCCCTTTTTTATTTTTCTGTGTGACGGTACTGTCAGGGCCGGGGCATAGATACAAGTCAAAATGCACAGTAGTTTCCCATATGCTCCATAACCGTTACAGACCCCCCACGACTGTTGCTTCACCTGTCTGGGTCCCTGCCACGTGATGGACGAGTGCAACACCTGTTTTTCCATGGACTACTGTACGCTCATTATCTACGCAATTGGGGAGAGACACCCAATTTTAGGACGGTGTTAAGCCACTCGGGATTCCAAGACAAGGTCTCTGAGCTCCACACATGAGCCCCCCTGGCTCTGTAACGGGCAGCAGGGATGGGACCCTCTCTGCTCCACAGCTTGCTGGTGCAGCAGTTCCCAGTGAGGAGTTGGTGGGGCAGCCACCGAGGAGGGCGGCAGGTCACCCCTTGCAATCCAGGGTCTTCTCTGAGACACGGATGACCCCCTGTGTGGAACCTGAGCTATGCATGGGCTCTACTCCAGTGGTCCCCTTGGTGCCGTGGTCTGTTGCTGCCCCTGCTCCCAGCACCATCTCTGGTGCCGGTAAGCAGGGCAGCACTGGCTACATGCCCATGGTCCCCTCTGATGCCACTTTCGGTGCCAGGGGAACTGAGAATCCAGGGGGTTGCCAATTTGGAGATCTCCCTGATCTCATCTTCCACCTCGGGGGATGAGGATCTGGATGATCCCAATTGGGTGCCGGGCTCTGAGGAGCTCTTGGATTCTGCCTGAGCCTCTCTGAGGCCTTCAGAAGATCCTAGGCCAGCGCCGTCTTTGGACGGTGCTGCTAGCACCACCGTCACTCCAGAGCCTTCTGGCGCCAACTTTGGTGCCAAGGACTCATGTCTGGGTTCTTTCCACGGCTCCTGGGACCTGGGAGTGGCTTCCCAATGGGGTCGCTGCTCGGACCGGGTCCTGTCAACCCCCAACCCGAGAGGGGGACTTGCCCCTTGGAAGAGGCCTGGTTGAATCCAAACTGACCGACTTGGAAGGGAAAGCCCCAGTCCCTGCAGAGGGGGCAGTGGAGCCCTCCTGAGCATCCCCTCATCAGCTGGGATCCATACCATGATAGGCCTGCATTCAGCCTTGGGGACAGCACCAGCTGCGGCACCAGAGACCTGGGGAGGATGCTCAGGAGGGCTCCTGCGCCCCCAGCAGGGACTGAGTTTCTCTTCCAAGTCAATCAGTCTGGATTCTTCAACAAGATCTCTTAGAGGGACAGGTCCCTTTCTTTGAAGTCAGCCTTGGCAGGACCGGTCTGAGCTCTTGACAGTCCGGAAAGCCTCGGAGACCCCGGCAGGCGTCGTCGTGTGGACCTGTCCTGCCTTCCTTCATTTTGGGGAGAGGTCCTGCAGTTGGTGAGACAGGGGCCTTCCGGTGGACTCTGCATGGCTCCAGTCCTCCCACTTGGGGGATTCCCCTCAAGGCCAACACCCAGTCCACCCCTCACCAGTTGGGTGCACTGTGGTGGGCTGGACAGCTGCTACCTTCAGGAGGGGTCCCCTGTGCGATCCTGCAGTCCTTGTAGGGCTGTCCCTCCTTCTGTTCCTCTGCCATCCACTCTCCCTCTACCTGGTCTCTTGGGACCTGGGAACAGTTCAGGGGTTCAGCGACTGCATTTCCCCATTACCCTCAGGGCCATCTCCGAGGTCATTTATTTATTTGTTTATTTATTACTGTTTTTACACCTCCAAGTAGGGAACTCTCTCCAGCGACTGCTTGCACCATCCTCTACCTCCCACTGTGAAGCCCTGAATTCTGCTCCTCACCCCGGACCGGCAACACCCCCGGATCTAAACTCCCACGGGGAAGGGCCACCCTATCCTTGCGGGGTGCTCTATCTAGAGTACAGAGTGCCGGCCGGGGTAAGGACACAGGAGCAGATAGAGGGTGACCAGTGTTAGGAGTGTTGGCTGGAGGGCAGCGCCTTCGCCTATTCCCACGGAAGGGGATTTTTCTATTTTAGAGGTATTGCCCCTGCAGGCGCTGCTGTCAAGGCAACACTATGCGCAGCTCTGCCCCAGCATCACGCTGCGACGCTACGTCAACACCTCCGACTGCCCCCAGAGGTCGCACCATGAGCAGTCTCTTCCCCCAGCCCTCCCTAGGAAGAGAGGAGTCCACTGGACGCTCGATCTCTTGCCAACCCCCGGCGACTTGGGCTCGTTTCCCGAACCCGGGTCACCGGAGAGATGTGGCATCTAGCACCTCAACCCTCCACGCCACCGAGCCGGTACTTCGAGGTCATTTCTAAACCTCAAATCCCTGCACTGCCTGCCTCTGACTCGAGTTCTTCAGAGTCTTCAACTTCCTCCACTGAGGAAGAGGATGCCTCTCTCCACTTCTCAGGTGCCACGGACTTTACGTCCTGCCAGCGCTTCCTGACGGAGATGATGGAGGAGATCCATATTTCCTACTTTGCTGGATGTAACCCAGGATGTGTGACACTGTCATTCCTAGGGGATTACAGGGCCGACAACTTGGTCACACCTCCCTGGCCGCAGCCATTCGTGGAGGACTTGCACGCGACCTGGCTCCATCCCACCACCTCACCTCCTGCCCCTAGGGACTGCATGCGCAGGTACTGAACTGCCATGGGGGTCTCCAGATGCCATGCCCCACCCTACTTCAGGAGTGGAGCTCCTGGACACCCCAACTGGGCATCGTCGCCCTCGTCACGACTGCACCCTGAATGCTGACTTGGCTGAGTTTGACCAATGGGGGGAAGGGTGTTCTCGTCGGCACGCCTTCTGTTGCAGATCGCTGCTCATCAGGCTCACCCAGTGGTCTATGCTAGGCACATCTGGATGCTGCTGGGCCAGCTCCTTGCGGTGATGGTGAGGAAACCCAACAAGACATTGGCCTCACTGCTCAGGACCTGGAGCTGGGAAGACACCTCTCAAAGGCAGTGTGTGATGCCAATGAGACTTCCAGGCTGGTGGGAACTTCAGTCTGCATTAGGCGGACTGTATGACTTCGCCTAGCGAGGTCGTCACCCTTTGCCCAGCATAGGGTGCTGTCCTCACCATTCCAAGGGGCCTGGTTCTTTTCTCAAAGGGCATGGCGTGAAGTGCAGGGGCCCCTTCCATCTCCCGGGTCTCGGGAGCATCCGCTGACCCATGCCCATAAAGGGGCCCTCTCCTCCTGCGCAAATCCCTCATGGAGGGCTAGGGGGAAAAATCTTTTTCCCTCAATGTTTGCCTTCTTGGCACTCGTACCCATTTAGTTATGAATGGTGACGATTAATTTGGTTAAAATATGAAAATTACGTACTTACTGTCATTGTTGATCTTCCCAAATATCTTCCCCATTCATTACACCCACTCTCCCTTCCTGTAACCAGGCACTGGGCAGCGCTGTGCCCCCCTTTTTTCTGTTCTCCCTACTTCTTGAATTGAGGCGGGGATCGGGGGGGGGGATAGTTCTTCCTAGGGGCAAACCCTGCTCCTTACACCTCTGGGCGTCCTGCTATTCTCTGGATAGGCCCTTTTTGGGAAGGCTGTCTTCTTTTTCTTCTGTTAGAGAGGAAGTTTCCTCTGGAATCTTCTCTCCAACCTCTTCCTAATCTCCTGCAAGGGTCAAAGTTGGCTCTGACGTGTTTTCTGGTTGGGCTAGGGGCTGGTAGTTTCTTTACTAAGCCTGTAAGTTACTGCTAGAAAAGTAACTTTTAATAGACTCCCCAACCAAGTCAGTGGGAAAGCCTCCTTCCTCTCCTGGTCTAGCAGGAAAGGTTTTCAGCTGACCAGAGGCCTACATGTTCCCTTGGCCAAGCTGGGCCTAAATCAAACACCCCCGTTTTTTTTTTTTTACAGGCACATGTCAGTGGATGGATTGGAAAACCTGGTGAAACCTCCTCGTTGAATGTCGAGGGGACAAGCCTCCTCAGAAAGGGGAGGACTATTCTTAGTCTCTTTTTCTCTTTCTTCTCTTCTTTTCCTTCTATTGCTTCTTCTGCCTCTTATGGCTGCCCAGCGTACTGGCCACCCCTGCCTTCCTAGCCTATCCCTCTCTTGTGAACTTTTTCTCTCAGCTTTACATTTTTTTCTCCCCTCCCTCCCCTATCCTTCGGGCACCCTTGCCCTCCCTCTATCTCTAACCTTATCTTCTCTTACTCGCCTGGCAGCCAGAACTGAGGACTGGGAGGAGTCTGCATCAGTTACTGGCCAACCTGAAAGCACCACGTAGAATGCTGACCTCGTGGGTGGTGCCATCCTGTCGTCGGCTCCTTTAGCTTAGAAAAATTTTAAAGAGGCACTGCTCTTTTATTTCCTGAGCAGGGTCGTGGCCTCTGGTAGGACCCATTTAGTAATGAATGGGGAAGATATTTGGGGAGATCAACAATTACAGTAAATATGTGATTTTCATATCATGGAGCTCAAAACTGTACAAGCCCACTCCGTGCAATGGATGCTAGGTCTGAAGCCTCTTCGGTGTTCTCAGTGCACCTGGCATGGTTGCACATGAGAATGACTCACTGGATGCTCAGTGTGCAGTGGTCACAAGTATCACATCCTCATACCTACCCCATTCAGGTGACCAAGCTCCTGGTTTGGTAACTCACATGGTGGTCAGTAAAGGACAGTCTCCTCTAGAGCTTTCCATTCTCCCAACCGAAGCCTCAGCTGACTGTCTCCATGGATGCCTCTTTGTTGGTATGGGGGCCCACTCTCCGGGTCCCCAGACACAAGGTTTCCTGAACCTGTCAGAGACTCCTCTCTACATCAGTGTGTTGGAGATGAGCTGTTTTGTACAGCGTGTGAGCTCTAGTGGATCACGTCGACCACAAAACAGTCCTTCTCTAGACACACAATAAGTCTGTGATGCATTACATCACTCAGGAGCGCACTCTTACATTCTCTGCAGGCAGGTAATGAGAGTGTTGGAGTTGTGCCTGGAGCAGGAGATCCTGCTCCAAGCCATCCATCTGCCAGGAGTCCAGAACACTCTGGCAGACGAGCTCAGCCAAACATGGGCGGATCTCATGAATGGAAACTAGCTTCAGACGTCATGAGATTGCTGTTCGACTAGTGGGGCACCTTAGATGTAGACCTTTTTTCCATCCCCACTCAACGCCAAACTGCCTCGATTCTGCTGCAGACATCCAGGACATGGCTTTTTCTGTCAAGATGCATTCAGACTGCAGTGGCAGATCTGTTTCTTCATGCATTCCCACCAATCCCTCTAATGCAGAGTGTATTGCCCAGACTGGAGGCAAGATGATACTGGTCGTCCCCTGCTGGCCTCGACAGATAAGTTTTTCTCTGAACAGTATGTCAGCAAGCAAAGGAGATTCTTCCACTCAGGACAGACTGCTGACTCTGGGTCACCTGGTGCATCCCAACCTCTGCTTCCTTCACATTCAGGCCTGGCTTCTGAAAAGATAGAAGTGAGCAGGTACAAGGTATTTAAGAGTGTGTCTGAAATATTTGTGGCTGCCCATAAACCTTCCACTAGGAAGACTCACACAATCAAATGGAAGAGACTTTCCATCTGGTGCTCCAGAGCCAGAATGGACCCTTTTGAGTGACCACCTTACAAGGTTCTGTATTACTTGCTGGACCTTCCTGATGCTGACATACAGTATTCCACAGTTTAGGCCCACTTGTATGCTATTTCTGTGTACCTCAAGCCCTTTGGCACCCTCTACCTGGCATAGCTGCCACTGTTCAAGGGTTTCCTTAAGGACATAGGGCATCTTACACACACTGCCTTGTTTCAGGAAGCCAGTGGCTGCCTAGGATATCAGTGTTCTGCTGCATATGCTCTCCTGCAAGTCTTTAGAGCCCCTTACGACATGTGAGCTGAAGTTGTTAACTTGGAAAGCTGCATTTTTTAGTGGTCATCACTTCTGCTCACAGAATGTCTGAAATCCATGGCTTGGTCACAGATCCTCTGTATCCTGTTTTTCACTAGAAGGTAGATCTAATTCAAGGATATCTTTTCCCTTAAGCCACACCTTTGGAACGTCACCCATCAGGCACTAGGACCACACGGAAGCTTTTGCTAGCTGGGGCCATCCATGTTGACGTCATGTGTCAGCGTGTATATAACTGTGGGGAAACCCTTTCCCCTCGTTTGTTCTTTACCTGCCGTCAGTTAGCCTTGTCGGACCTGCAACTGTAATGAACACTGACGTACAGCATTGTTCTTTATTCTTTTGTTCAAGTGTTCATCGCCGCCTATGCATGCAGCCAAACCCTTCAACGCGCTTCGGTACTGTGAGTGCTGAGAGAAGATTTTTCTAAATGACACCCATGTGGTGTGCATTTGCTGCCTGGGCCTCTCTCTTAATGTGGGGGCCTGTGAGATTTGTCAGACCTTTAATCAGGCTGGACTTCCAGTTCCGGCATGATCTACTAGACAATGTGGCAACTGAGCCCTCTGACTAATACAACAGAAATTGGACACCAAAAGCAACAAAAACGGACAAATTCAGAAAAGAATTGGACTAACTTGGTGTCTCACAACACTAGATGTCAGCTTTTCATAAAAAACCCTTCCAGGCCATAGCAGACGCAGTCGATATGGAGGAGCCCTGCTCGGCTGACCCGAAGTCTCAAATGTGGCCTAGCCAGGGATCTTCAAGGAAATGATCCTCAGCAACAAAAAATAAAAAATCTGTAGCCGAGTGTAACATTAAAACGATATTAACAGCGATTGCTGACTTCCGTGATGAGGTTAGAGAAGCAATGACGGACATCAGATCTGAACTGGGTACGCTACAGACCTGAATAAATGAAGCAGACCAACAGATAACGGTCAATACCGACAAGATAGAGGAATTAGAAAACTCAATAAAAATCTTGGCGACAGAACAGCTGACCATGGCCTTCAGACAGGAGGATGCGGAAAATCAGGCAGACTCCGAAACATTAGGCTATTCGGCATTCCAGAAAACGAAGAAGGCAATGACACACTCGCTTTTGTGGATTACCTTCTCAGGCTGGTACTAGAGCTCAACCCCAATCTCCAGTTGGATATAGAACGAGCGATAGAGCCTTGGGCCCAAGCCCACCCGCCTGAAGCCAGACCCACTCATTCATGATCAGAATGCTCAGTTACCAGATCAAGGAGCTCATTTTGAGGAAAGCTTGACAGAAGGGTAGAGTAATTCAAGGCCAACAGCTCCTATTGTTTGACAACGACTATGCGCCCTTCACCCAACGCCAAAGAGACTATGCACCGTTGTTCCCAGCACTTAGATCTCAGAAGATCTGTTTCCGAACTCCGTACCCAGCTAAACTAACGGTCCACTTACCATCTGGGTCAGCATACATATTCTTCAGCACTTGAAGCAGCAGAGGATCTGGTAGCACGAGAAATTATCCCCAATAAAATCCTTGATATGGTGAAGTCATGGCTTGAACAGACCCCACGGCAACCATTGGACGTACAACAAAGTATGCAGCTAGCAGATATCTTTAAGCGCCTGAATCAGTACCGCAGCCCAACTTTGGGTACATGAGGTATGGATAAAGAGACACTTATGAACCTAAGCTCGAGCAGCATAGTGATTTCAGAAGTGACTCTCGATGGTGTTGGTTACCCCTTACCTTTGGGGAGGGAGGAGGCCCATCTGGAACCATAGGGGTGATTCATCGTTGTCTGAGTAGTGAAAGCCTCCTATAATTAACCAGTAGAAATCTTAGACTAGAAAAATTAAACATAACGCTGGGAATAATATGACTGGATTGGGCATGGGGCTGAAACATTTTCCAGTCTGCATTATCTTGCTTCTGAAACTGAACGGTAAAAGGGACTCAGGGTCCAGAGTCTAAAACCAATCTAAAGGATGGGTTACATCGAGAAGTGGTTGGATCATAGCAGAAGAGGGAGAGTACCCCCCCAACACACACGCACATATTTTTTCTTTCTCTTTGAAACTGGAGGAAATCATGGGACAGAACGGGACAAGTGAACGACTTCAAAGGAACTTTATTACTTTACTGGTATAAGGACACTCGACACTGAATTAATGTATTATTATCCCCTCTTAAATTTTTTCTCATATGAAGTGAGGGCTTCTTCCCTCCCCTTAAAGCCCGATGGTTAGGTGACCATATGTTGGGTCTTGGTGGCGGGGATTGGGAACCCCCAACAGCAAAATAGAGGGGCTCGAAGGTTGGGAAACACCCCAATAAAACTAAATAAAGGCATGATCTACATGTCAAACTGTTTCAGTGGGGATATGGAGTGGGGGTTTTACTGTCAGGCTGGGTGTTCCCTTTCTCCTCCCCTATGAGTGGGGGAGGACATACTGTGATGGCAGATTGCTTGTTCCCACAGGCAGGGATACTTAGAACCTTAGAGAGGTGCACAAATACTAAGAATTAAAAGCTTGGGAAGCCTGTTTGGACCCAGATTTGTCTAAATCATGCAGTTGACCTTTTTTTAAAAAAAGAAGTCACGGAGGGCCCTATAACATGGGTCGCTATTTTATCCTTTCCTTTTTCCCCCTCTCTTTTTCCTTCCTTTCAGGTCATGCTGGACCCAAACCTGGGAGAGGTAATGTTCCTCCTCGCCCTTATAGGGGTGTTATCCCTGCCCCAGAGGCTTTCCTCCTTCTGGGACAGACAGGTGACCCTCACCTCCACTCCTGCCCTTCCAGAGGTTCAGGACAGGAGATATTAGAGTGCTTTCTGTAAGCACCTCCCTGTTGGGAGTGTGTGTGTGTGTGTGTGTGTGTGTGTGTATGTATGTGTATATATATATATGTTTATATATATATATATGTTTATATATATGTATATATGTATATACATATTACTGTTTGATCTTTCGATGTGACTGCCACTGTACATTCGAGGCTGTCCACCATGAGATCTGTATATAAGTTTAGAGGTAGTAAAGGGAAGAGTTTGAGTTTAAAAAGGGGGGGAGGAAGGGGTATAAACTGTTTAGGATGGCAATGTTCAAAGGTTATTATTGGAATGTTGGGGATGGGGGGGGGAATCTAAAACGCACACAAAGCTTAATTATCAAAGTTTATTGACTTATAAACAACGCAAAGACAGGAGAAGGAGTAGTCATCCAGGCTGCTTGCCCATTCGGAGGTGGAGAGTGATTGGGTTGAATCCAGCTTTCAGACACCTAAGGATAAAAAAGAATAAAATTAGTAAAAAACTTAACAATGGTAATTAATCCAACACAAATCTATTCCGAAAATATAAATGGACTTCACGACCCAGTAAAAAGATACAGAGTTATGCAACAAATTAAAAAAACAAAAAGCATGCCTTTATTTCTTACAGGAAACTCACCTTTCTGATTCAGAGCATCAGAAGTTATGTTGGGGGGAAAAGATTCAGGGTCTTTGCTTCATCTTATCCCGGGGTAAAAGGAGAGGAGTTGCCATTTTGGCTGCTAATGATACACCCTTAGAAATTAACAAAACGTGGACAGACACACAGGGCAGATTTATAATATTACAAGGCAAAATATACCGCCAACAAGTAACAATAGCAAATGTTTATTTTCCCCCTCAAACGCCACTTCAGGCATTGAGGAGATTCATCTCCCTCCTTTTAGATCATTTACAGGGGCAGCTCATAATGGGAGGCGACCTAAATATGACCCTCTCCCCACATCGGGATTGCTCATACCCACATCAACACCGGTACAACAAGATGGTTAAACACTTTAAAACTACTTTGGATCATCTAGGCGTTATAGATATATGGCATTGCACTTTTCCATCATCCCTGGGGTACACATTCTCCTAGATATTATACCTAATCTCACCTAGATTGTTTCTTTACAACATGTGAACATTTCTCAAAAGTACAAGATATATACATAGGCCCTAAACTAATTGGAGACCATCACCCCTTAATTTTAAAATTGAACATGGGACAGACGCAGAAGAGAACACTTTGGAGAATGAAACCAATATTGCTACAAGACAAAGAATTCCAGGAAATGATTACAAAAAGAATCCCGCAATTCCTAGAAGAAAACACTAACCCCACAGTAACAGAAGCAGTTTTATGGGATGCATTAAAAGCCACAAAAAGGGGGGAAGTTATAGCATATACTTCCAGGAAAAAAAAAGAGAGAGGGAAGCGAGATACAAACAACTTATGGAAGAACTCCTGAATTACCAGATGCTGTATAAGGACGGTGATCAGAAACTTAATAACAAAGACATCCCTACAAAAAATCTTAGACAACAAGACACAACAGGCATTGATCTACCTTCGACATACTACACACGAAGGGGGATCCCAAGGAGCAAAGAAATCGGCATACAAATTATACTCTAGAAAGCAGACTTCCATGATTGTAAAAATCAGGGACCCAACTACAGGGCTGATGGGCCATAAGGATTCCCATATTACCCATACTTTTTAAAGAGTTGTACTCGGAGGGAGGAGTAACTACCAAAAATGGATAGAGAAATGTTCTTGTCTGGTCTGGGGCTCCCCAGTCTGGAAGAATCGCAGAAATTTTTTTTAGCAGAACCAATTTCTAGTAACGAAATTATGGAGGTGATTAAAAATCTTAAGTCTGGCCGTTGTCCAGGCCCCGATGGATATATCTGAATGGTATCAAAAATTCTTGCAAATTCTCCTCCCAGGTTTACGGACATAATGTAATGAAATAGCAAACCGTGAATCCCCCCCCCCCTTGGAATTTAGCCACATTGATGCCAATACTTAAACCACATAAAGACCCGATGACACCCACAGCCTATCGCCCTATTTCCATTTTAAACAGTGACTATAAGATTTTTACTAGCATCTGGGCTGCCAGAATTAAAAGATTCCTCCCCAAAAATATAAACCCAGATCAATCGGGATTTATCTTGGGGAGGACAACCTCGGATAATATCCGAAAAACATTGATCCTCCAGGAGTATGTATTAAAACGACAAATCCCAACAGTCTTCCTTAGCGTGGATGCCGAAAAAGCTTTCAACGGTGTCCTAGTTGTTTTTATGGGACACCATGCAAACTTTCCAATTTCCAAACTCATTTATAAAATGTCTTCAGAACTTGTACACCTCTCCACAGGCCTATATAAGAACTAACAGGGCAATTTCATCCCCAATACAAATAAAGCGAGGCACTCGCCAGGGTTGCCCTCTTTCTCCAAGTTTACTTGCTCTGTATATGGAGCCTCTTGCCAAAGCTTTACGTAAGGCAAGGGATTTAGAGGGCATACCAATAACCCAACAAGAGTATAAAACAAGTCTATTTGCAGACGACTTACTTTTATCCCCGACGTCACCAGGAACTTCTATACCTGCGGCCTGGAGAGTCCTAAAACATTATGAGGGAATAGCTGGTTTCAAGCTAAACTATTCAAAAACAGAAATTCTAACTTATAACTTTACCCCCTCCAAAACCCTGAAGAAGATATTTCTGTTCAGATGGCTCACAACAAAAATAAAATACCTAGGTATAAATATACCACAGAATCCAGAGGTCTTGGAATTAGTGAACTATGAACCACTGACAGTTAAAATCCAGTCAGACTTAACCAAATGGGACACCACTGCTCTTCACCTTTCACCAAAGGATAGACGCTGTTAAAATGGACATACTACCCAGACTTCTTTATCTAATCCAAAACATACCTAACTTCCCTTCAACATTTTACTTTAAATCCTGACACAAGATTATCTCATTTATTTGGGGGCATGGACGCCCGAGGATAAGACTATCATTATTGAAACTGTCTTTAACAGCGGGGCGTAACCTACTGGATTTCATTTATATGCAAGAGCAACATCTCTTCGTATAATAATGATGTGGCTGGCTACAGACTATAAATCACCATGGAAATGGTTGGAATTCAACATAAATTACCTATTTGATATAACTGAAATGTTCTCCTCTGAACGATCTCTTCCCTCCATGGACTTCCTAGGAATAACAGCCAACACATATCAAGTATGGAGGAAGCTGAGAAGAAAGAGTGATATCCATAAAGCTTTTGAATACTGTAAGCTAATATCAGAAGATGAATCTTTCCTTATAGCAACATCGGACCTCTCCTTCAGAGGATACAGGAGGTTACGCTTATCCCATTACTTCCAAGTTCTATCACCACAGGGCATTTGCTCATCAACATTTTAAAGTCAAAATTTAATCTTAGACACTCAGACCAGTTCTGCTATTTTCAAGTTTGAAACCACATTTTAAGAGGTATATACATACAACCTATTCTGATGACACCAGCACCGGGATTATTGAAATTTTTTATAACAGCCTTACAAGGGGCATTTGAGAGTCATTTAATTTGAAATTTATATAAGGACCTTAGAGAGGAGGTTCCAGAAACCACAACATCAGTATTATTTGAAATGGAATAAAGACCTTGATTTAGAAATTCCATGGGAATCCTGGTTAGAAACAAATACAATAACAGCTAAGATTACTTCATCCCCATGTGGTGGGAGTTTGCATGGAAGTGCAGAATACGTATCCCCCACCCCAAGTACTTAGCAAATATTTCACTGAGAACTATGGCAGGTGTCGCGACTGTGACTGTGGCTGTAATCATACCACTGGGTCATTTCTTCTGGAGTTGCCCATACTTAATGCCATCTTGGTTGCATTTCAAACTGAACTCTCGAAATGTCTATCCGAAACTATTGAACTAACAGCAGAACAGATTATGCTGCATATTTACTCCGATCACTCTCCACCCTGGATACACACTCTTATCCCGGTATTTTACTTACAAAGATAAAAGGAGCACTCCAGACGGAAAATAAACGCTAAAGTAGCCTTTTATTTACATGCCAGTAATAAATGAACCAGGGTTAAAAGGCTACTTTAGCATTTATTTTCCATCTGGAGTGCTCCTTTTGTCTTTGTTTGCATGTAATTGAGGTTAACAACCTCCAGCAGGAGCACCCCCTCATTAACTGTGCGCCACTCTTAACTTTGTTTTGGACTCTTGGTATTTTACTTAGCAGCTAAGAAAGCTATCAGTAAGCATTGGATGACTAATGTAATACCAACTATTATAGACGGGAGACAAATTGTGAAACAAATGCATTGTACAGAATCAATCAACTCCAGGATCCAATGCAGGGGACCAAACTATATGAGAAAGTGACAAATTTGGATATTACATCAGGCCTCAGTCGATTTGGATTTTCCCCATAAAATTAAGGAAGGCCCTTTAAAATTAATAATAAAAACACCGGAGGGATGGGAGGATGGAGGGCTTCTGCACTAGTATGTGGGACGTAATGGGTGGAGTGTAGAGGTCAAAACAAACATCTGGAAAAGAACGATATAAGAGGATCTCTGTGACATGGGATGTATGGAGTTGAGGACATTCAAATAGTAGATGCAAGAATTAATAACCTGATTGACTATGGAAAAACTTTTATCGACTCTAACTTGGGTAAGGTATGTGTATTAGAATCAAAGTTTTTCTCCTGTAATGTAACGCTTTTAAAAGAAAGTAATATTGTATGGGTCAATGGACAACAAAAATGTATGTATAAACAGTATAATGAAATGTGTGCAAAATAATAAAAACAAAAAAAAACAACCTTTAATCAGGCTACGATGCAACATTGCAGAAAGGAGTTAGACATTTATCCTTAAGAAAACTCTAGCAGCCACCTCTGAGACTGCTATGCCCGCCTCCTCTTGGGTTACCCGGACCAGCGAGATTCACCCATTTGGTATAAGGATGCCCGCAAGGCTGTTTCCTCACAGAGCGATTTGCTCTAATAAGCAGCTTCCATCTTCGAGGAGGCCGAGCTCTAGGCTGCTTCCAGGTGTTGCTTCGTCCACCTTGGTTCCTGTGGGCTTGAGTGCCTCGTTTACCAGGGCATTCAGGGAATTGTGCCAGTCCCTGTTTACTCTGAGAGGGCCCTCCACAAGGGTCTAAATCTTCATGGGCCTCTAAGCTGAAGAGGTCCCGTCGCAGGTCGTGGGATTGGGAGTGGGCTCACTCCTCTCGCTTCCATGATTCTGCTTCTGGCGCGACAGCCATCGAGCTGTCCACTTCGGCTAGCATTTCTGCTGTTCAGGTCCAGGCCGTTGGCCCCACAGTATCCCCGTCAGGTTTGCCAGCCAAGATACGGGTCAACCAGCCAGCCAAGAGCTTTCTTGACCCGGTCAACCTATTGTCGGAGGACAGTGGGGATGATTCCCTTTCGAGGACTCTGATCCTCACAGCCCTTTCACAGGAGGGGCCAGATAAGCTGGTCAGTCAGTCTTTCTTCCCTCAGGAGCTCGACCCCTTGGGGGTTCCTTGGTGTACTGCACTTTGCCCCATGTCTCCTCCCTGATGAGCTAGCCATCGTTGGTCGAGATCACTGTCAAAGTCCTGTTCGAGCTCTCAGTCAAGATCTCAGGACTCCTGACGCTGCAGCTATTAACCGTCAGCCAAGAGGCACCATCAGTGCTCCTCGTCTACTTCTTCCTCGTCTTCAAACGAGGAATGGCTCCACCGTAAACTGTGGCACTGATATGAGGAGCTTGTCTGGCAACTGTGGATTCTCTGTCACGGCCATGCCCTACAGCAGCCCCCAGTGCTCCCCTGGTCACCCTTTTCGTGGCCTGTGCCGGTTCCCCTGGCCAAGCAGATGTCCACTTTCCCACCCATTTGGATGGAGCCACTGCATTCACAGCCCTTGCACGGGGCACCGTCCAAGGCTGCGCGCTCCACTTCTGGGCTTCCTGGCAGGCTCTTACTGCAGATCTCGCACTCAGATGAGTCACAGATTGTCCATGGGGAGTCAGAGTCAAGGGCAGTGTTTTATTTATTTATTTATTAAATTTTGTTAACTGGGTAAGCCCACTGGGCCACGAAGGTCCCTTTTTCAGGACGACCCGGAGTTAGTTGCATAGAGTTTGCAAATACATGCAGGTAATACAGTGTAGGACATAGCGTACAGGATTACAATGACAGTATACAGTTTTCATAGAAGAGGGCAGTTGTGTACAGCACATTTACAGAATACAGCAGTGGCATCAGATAGATTTAGGGCACTAGACGCTTAAGTACATACAAGTAGTACAGTGTAGGATAGGGTAAAGGATTATAAGGACAGTATATAGTTTCTCTAGAGGGGAGCAGTTTTGTAAAACACATTGACACAATTCAACAGTGGCTGCTGGTAGACTTAGGGTGTTAGATACATGTTTTTTTGTAGCCAGACTGCAGCGGTGTGATTAGTTAGCCATCGGTACAGGAGCAGGGACTAAGGTTATGGAGGTGAGCGTGCAGTCCCTTCTGAAATGTGGTTGGGTAGGGTGCTTCCTGAAGGTGGCCTGGGAGTTTATTCCATAATATAGGGGCTATGTGGGCAAAGGACTTACTTGCCACCTATGGAGCTGGCCCTGGGGATTTCCAGTTTCTAGGGACATGGATATGTTGTTCATCCACACTGTCTGGCAGGTTCCTTGCCGCTTTAAATCTTGCCGGAAGGTCTTCAGACTGGCTCCTCCCACCCACCCGGGTGGTAAAACTCTCGGCTCCGCCCCATGACGCCAGATCTTCCTTACCGCTTGGAAGCTCAGGTTCCCTCCTTAGCGCTCTGCGTTTTTTGACTGGTTCCTGATTCTTTGGTTCGTCCAAATTTAGTTTTGAAGTTTTCTAAACTTCGGTCTTCTTTTCCATCACGGCTGCGATGGACACTTCATTTCCTGGCTCTCGGAGGCGCCCTGGCGGGCGGAATATCTCCAGGACTGATCCGCACTCCACGTGCGTATACTGCCTCGACTTGGACCACGACCCGCAGGTCTGCGAGTTGTGCCGCGCTTTTTCGACCAACATCCTGGAGGATCGTGCTGCCCGATTGGGGCTTGGACACCCCGAGGATTTTTTCCCGCTGGTAAAACCCAAAGAGGCTCATTGGGCGGTGGCTGACTCAGCTGAACAGCTTGAGCACTCTATCGCCCTTGAGGAGGAGGCGGCCCAGGCCGCATCTCCCTCCTTCTCGGTCGCGGCGTTTGTCCCGCTCTCTCTGAGTTCCTCTCATTCGGCTTCATTCAAGGAGCTTCACCAGTCCCTTTCCACGAAGGGAGAGGGACCATCGGGACACGCCTCTCAGCCCAAGACGAGGGAGTCGAAGGGTAAGTCCCATCGTCTATGTTTGTGGGAGCGGGAGAGCTCTCCTTCCCCGGATAGCCGACCATCGACTTCAGTCAAGGTTGCGGCTCAGGCCGTTGGCTTCATGGTGTCCCCATCAGGCCAGCCTGCCGAGACACCCGTCAGCCAGGTGGTCGACTGGAAGAGCCGTCAACCCTTCTCCGCTGGTTCCCCGGCGGAGACCGAGGTTCTGCCTGCGCCTTCGGGGCAGCAGTCCTTGGTCAAAGTGTCTGAGCCAAGGGAAGAGCGGGTGTTGCCCACCCCTTCCCAGACCCGCCCTCTGTTTCACTGAGGGGCTCGGTCTCTGTCTTCATCTCGGTCAAGTTGCTTCCGCCAACTTCTGCAGTCTCGGTCTGGGCACTGAGTTAAGTGGCAACACCGTTCCTCCTCGTCATCCTCCTCCGAGGAGCTTATGTGGCAGCAGTTGCTGTTGTCCGGGAATCAATCGACTCCGATTCATTCCCCGGCTATCAAGTGGTTGCCGCCTGAATGGCCGAAGCAACTGCTCGCCGCAGTCGAGATGCCCATTTCTGGGCCGGTTGTTCGACCAAATCTAGCTGCCCCACTGATTGTGGTGGAACCTCGGTTGGGTCACGGCCTGTCCCGCAGGTTGTCGGTCACCCTCACTCCCGGCCGCCCTCGGCAGGTGAAGGGTGGCTCAGGCCTGAGGCAGCTCTTTGCAGACCTTTCAGAGTCCGATGACGACTCCTCCGTGTTCCCCAGGCGGGTGGGCTTGGAGTCCTTACGGGGCCAGTCTCTGGACGATAGCCCATCGTCCTTCCTGGGTCTACTTAGGCTCATCTCGGAGTTTACCGGGATGCAGCTTGAGCCCGTGTCCAGATGGGCCTATTATCCCCGATGGAGATTCTTGACCGAGGGGATTCACCCACGGAGGCCTTCCCTATGGCTGAGGCCATTGTTGGCCCAGCTTTGGAGCTTTGGCAGCGGCCTGCTTCCTGTCCTGTGCCCTCGTCCAGGATGGCCATGAAGTATGCGGTCCCTATCGGCTCTTTGCCTGGTTTCTCAGAGCACCCCTCTGCTGAGGGGTTAGTTACTGATAACGTCTTCCAACGTTCCGGGAACGCTTGGGACGTGGCTAGGCCTCCCGACAAGGAGTCCAAAAGACTGGACTATGTCGGGTGCAAGGTTTATGCTGCGTCCTCCCTCGGCCTCCGGCATGCCAGCTCGGCTGCTGTGATGGCACACTTCTCCCACGCCCTCATGGGCTCCCTGGTTGAGGTGATCCCTCATCTCCCTACCGACCTGCGGACTACGGCCCGTCAGTTGCGGGACCAGGGAAGGGCGGTGGCTAAGCAGCAGCTTCAGACTGCTCTGGACATAGGTGATTTCTGTGCCAGGTCAGTAGCGGCTGCGGTGGCCATGCGCCGCAGGGCGTGGCTGAGGCTATCCACCTTCTCGGCGCATACCCAGCACAAGTTGGCGGACATCCCCTTCTTGGGGACTGACCTCTTCGGCCCTGGAGTGGAGGGACACCTCCAGTGGATCGAAAAGTCCAGCGCCACTCTGGACTTGGTCACCTCCGCCCAGAGGGACAAGGGCCGTCGTCAACATCAGCGTAAGTCCCTTCGGCCCCTGCGGCACGACCGGCCCATGAGCACCAGCACGAGGGCCAGCAGGCTTGTGCTTGGCATCCCAAACCCAAGCCAGCGGCTTCCTCTAATGGGAAGCAAGGAGATAAAGGCCCAGGAGCTCCCTCGGCCGGTCCCTCCTCCAAGCCTGCTCAGTGACGGGTTGAGGGGCTTCGCCCCCAACCTCGCCACCCTTCCCTGGGTCACCCCCGCCACTTCCCTTCTGCCTGGTCCGCTATCACACGGACCGTTGGGTGTGGGAGGTGGTAGGTAAGGGCCTGTCTCCGGTTTTCGAGCAGGCCCTTCCCTTTCAAGCCGTCGCCCCCGGGGGGACCACGGGGTCCGTAGCCTTGCTGTCGGCTCGCCGAGCCGATATTGCCCTGTGCCTCGGGATAGAGGTGATCAGGAAGGTGGCGGATCCTCCTCCAGACCTGGGGATCGTGTCCAGGTATTTCCTGGTCCCCAGACGGATGGGGGGCTGGCGCCCCTGTCTCTACCTGCACGACCTGAACAGGTTCCTTAGGTCTCGGACCTTCAGGATGGTCACTCTGGCTCAGATAATACCATCCTTGGAACGAGGCGTGTGGTTCTGTTCCCTGGACCTCCAGGATGCGTTCTTCACTTTCCGATCCGTCCATCTCATCAGAGATTCCTCCGCTTCAGAGCGGAGGGATCCCTTTACGAGTTCTGGGCCATGCCCTTCGGCCTATCTCCAGCTCCCAGGGTATTCACCAATGCATAGCAGTGGTGACAGCATTCCTGCGGCGCCGAAGGGTCCGGGTGTACCCCTACCTGGACAGCTGGCTGATTGCAGCTCCTCCAGAGCGGAGGGGGAGCGGTCCAGAGTTCTGGCCCTCCAGGCTGCTCTCAGATTGGTCTCCTCTTCAACGAGGCCAAGTCAGAACTTGTGCAGAAGCAGGTGATACTATTCATCGGGGCAGAGCTTGACTCTTTCGAGCCAGAGCTCGGCTCCCGGAGGACAGGGCCGAGGTTCTTCCTCCTTTGCCCAATCATTTCTGGTTGGAAAATCGTGCCCTGCCCGGGACTTCCTGCGCCTCCTGGACCTTATGGCGGCCTGCTTCAGCGTGGTCCGTCGGGCCCGCTGGTACATGCGTCCCCTTCAATGGGGACTGTCCAGCCAGTGGTCACAACACTGCGATCCGTTGGACCAGCCCGTGACAGCGACCCAGGAGATGTGGAACGCTCTCCAGTGGTGGACCATTCCCGCATATCTGCAGGAGGGCATCCCGTTCGTCCGCCCTGAATCGATGATCTCTCTATCGACCGATGCATCTCTGATGGGTTGGAGTGCCCATCGGGGGGAGCACAGAGCGCACGGCCTCTGGTCCCCTCGGGAGTCCCGATGCCATATCTACCTGCTGGAGCTCCGAGCGGTCCGCCTAGCTCTTACCGCCTTCGCTCCATTTCTATGGGGTCAAGTGGTTCAGGTCCTGATGGACAATACCATGACCATGTGCTACCTAAACCACCAGGACTGGACGTGCTCCTTGCCGCTGTGTAAGGAGGCTCTCTGCATATGGTCTCGTGCGCAGCCTGGAGGCAGATTTCCTAGCCATTTAGGTGGCAGGAGCCTCCAACACCCTGGCCGATGCCCTAGGCCGGATAGGGGCTGCGTCTCACGAGGGGTTCTCTCCTGCCAGAGGTAGCACAAGATCTGTTCTCCCACTGGGTCACGCCTCGGGCAGACCTTTCTCCCTCCAGGGAGAATGCGATGCCGAGACTGTTTCCATGCCCGCCTCCCTCAGCAGGGCTCGCTGCAGGAGGATGCCTTTTCGAGGCCGCGGACCCCGGACCTCTTCTACGCCTCCCCCCACCATTCCCTTGATCCACAAGGTGCTTCTCGAGGCGAGGAGGGACAAGGCGCAGGTGATTCTGGTAGCCCCAGACTGGTTCCGCCAGCTCTGGTATCCAGCTGTCCTCAGTCTCAGCTCCAGGCTCCCGAGGCGGCTTCCAGCCCACCCGGATCTGATCTCTATTATCAGTGGAAGGTATTCCATCCGGACCTTCAATCCCTGCACCTGACTGCCTGGTTCCTGAGCGGCTAGATTCCAGGCCTTGGGTCTTCCGGTGAGGTCCTCAGCGTTGTTGAGGCGTCCCGTAAGGAAGTCGACCAGATAATGCTATGCCTTCAAATGGAAGAGTTCCTCCATTTGGCATTAGGGAAAGGGCCTGGACCCTTCTTCCTGTTCCTCGGCAAGCATTCCAGACTACCTGTGGTCCTTTTCTCAGCAAGGGCTTCGGACGACGACCCTTAAGGTGCACCTGGAAGCCATCTCTGCCCTCTGGGCGCGGGCCAGAAAGCAGTCGGTGGCGCAGGAGAAGGTGGTCTGGCGCTTTTCAAAGGCCTTGATCACATTTCTCCTCTGGTGCGAGAATCTCCACCTCTGTGGGATCTACTGCTGGTATTGGCTATGCTCACGGGCAAACCATTTGAACCAATGCACAGGTGTGATTTCTCCCACCTGTTGTGGAAGACTGCCTTCCTGGTGGCTATCACGTCAACCAGAAGGTTGGGAGAGCTCCAGACGCTTCCTTTGAGTCTCCCTATCTGGTCTTCCACAGGGACAAGGTTGTCCTGCGCCCCACCCGAAGTTCCTTCCGAAGTTGGTGTCGGAGCTTCACCTTATCCGGGTGTTGACTCTGCTGGTGTTCTACCCCAGTCACACCTCGGAGGTCGAATATAGGCTCCATATTGGACCCTAGTTGAGCGCTCGCTTTCTTAGGGAGCGTACGGTTGAAGTTCGGGAGAGGTTCACCAGCTATTTGTCATCTACGCTGAAGCCGCACCTGGCAGACCTGCAGCCAAGCGGACGATGAGCGGGTGGGTCACCTCCTGCATAGATCTCTGCTGTAGGTTGGCGGACATGGAGCCTCCCAGAGGGATAAGAGCTCATTTTACCCGCCATACCGCTGCTTCGGTGGCTGCTTCCAGACATGTCCCTATCCAGGATATCTACAGGGCTCCTACCTGGAAGTCGGCACATACCTTAACTACCCACTACCACATCGACCTTGGGTCACGCCAGCATGCTGGTTTTGGGGCCTCGGTTCTCCAGTCCTTATTCCCTAAGTGGGGGGGGTTGTGCGCCTTGCCTCCCTCCTCCCGGAGAACTTCTAGGAGTCTGCCAGACAGTGTGGATGAACAACATATCCATGTCCCTAGAAATACAGGTTACTCACCTGTAACAGGAGTTCTAGGAATGGTATATGTTGTTCATCCACCCGACCTCCCCGGCTTCGACGCACAACCTGGCTTCCAGCAGGCTAGATGTGGCGTCATGGGGCGGAGCCGAAAGTTTTACCACCCGGGTGGGTGGGAGGAGCCAGCTTGAAGACCTTCCGGCAAGATTTAAAGTGGCAAGGAACCTGCCAGACAGTGTGGATGAACAACATATACCATTCCTAGAACTCCTGTTACAGGTGAGTAACCTGTATTTTTTGCCCGAGGTGCAGAGTGGTTTACTGGTCCGCTTTGGGGCAAGTAGCCTGATTAGCCCTGCAGGAGGTTGGGCATCGAGGAGCTTGTAAGTCCAGCTTAGTAGGGGCTAGTAGAGCTTGTTGTTCAGGGTGGGCCAGTTGAGCGTGGCGAGGGCTTCACAGTGGTGGGTCCTCGGATGGGTTTTCATAGCAAAACGTGCAATTTTGTGGTACAGAGTTTTAGGAGTCCTTGCTCTCTGGATCTCCAGGACACCTTTTTCCACGTCCCGACCAGTCCATCCCTCTAGCGGTTCCTTTGGTTCCATTTGGAAGGAATTCTTGTCCATGCTATTCAGCCTTTCCTTGGCGCCCAGGAACTTCAAGTGTATTGCAGTGGTGGTGTTATTCCTGCTGCACCAATGAATCCGGGTGTACCTGTACCTGGACAGCTGGCTGATCACATGTTCCTTCAGGGAGGAGGTAGAGCAGTCAAGGGACCTGGCCCTTCAGACCTGCTCAGCCTTGGGCCTTCGAACAACATGAAGTCTTGCTGTATTCTGACAATAGCAGTGAGTCCCAACCTTCGAACTGCCCCGGAGATGAGAGTTAACTTTCCATGCCAGGCATAGAACGCTGAGCTCGAGCTCGGTTGAGACTCTGTCTGTTGCTGTTTAAACTCAAACCGTCAGATTCTTTACTCCGCCTCACTGAACAGTCGCTCCGGAGATTTCTCCTTCTGCTCGGTTCAGTTTGTCGGTTAAAGTACCGCTTTTCTCGGTTTTCGACCGAATTTAAACTGCAACCTGTCGGTTCAGTCTCTGTCAGTGGTATTTGTGAGTACTAGATAGGTTATTTTATTTATTTATTTATTTAGCTTTTGTTGACCGGGTAAGTGCACTAGACAAATCCTGCCTATTTTCAGGCACGACCTGGGGGAGGGGGATACAGATGAATGCCAACTGACCTTGAACCAGATTAAGCTGTTGGTGGTATTTTTAGTGAATGAGGGAAATTTGGCCAGGACACCGGGGAAATTCCCCTACTCTTTTCGATAAGTGCCATGGGATCTTTAACATCCACCTGAACTACCACCAATCCAGGCAGATGGGACCTCGGTTTAACGTCTCATCCGAATATTTATTTCTATTCTGTGTGGAACTTGTAAACGGTTCATCGGTTCGGTTTGAACCGATCAAGCTGTTAAAAAAATCTTTATTTGTACTTTTAGTGTGTGGTTACCGAATTTTATTATGTTTTTTTCCACGACCTGTGACATGGTCAGGAACCGATAAGAGGGTCTTGTCTGGCGGATTGCCATTAAAAGGGTAAGTTTGGTTAGGACTGGCACAATGTCTGAGAAACCCAAAAGAAAAACTGGTCCACTGGGTTTCAACACTGTAGTGTGTGTGGGGAAGTCTTTGCTAAGGCTGACACCCACACCACCTGTGTTTATTGTCTGGGGTTTGACCACCTCAATGCAGACTGCCAGATTTGTAAAAATTTTCCTGCAGCTATCCTAGAAAAGAGAGTTGGTAGGCTCAGGGAAACGGAGGCCAAAAAGTCCGCTGAACCGGATGGCCAGCCCGGTTCGGTTCAGACCGAACCAGAAGGAGTGCCCTCTGACCAGGGCAAGACTTCTTCGGGCAAAAGGAGAGCCGATTCTGAGGAGTTGGTTCCGGCTAAGAGAACTAGAAAGGAAAAATCAGCTGGTGTGGAGCCAAAACTTTCCTCTCCAACCGCTGAAGAAATAGCCAAAGCGATCAAAATTGTGCAGTCGCTTTCTCGTTCCGGACTGAACCGCACCATCAGGGAGGTGCTTCAGTCTGCCGGTTCCACCGGGTTCAAGATTATGATTTAGAGGAATATTATGAACCGGAGGAGGAGGAAGAGGAGTATGAGGAAAGTGAATGTGGTTTTGAAAGTCTGGATGTGCCCATTGACCCGGACATCTCCCCAGACAGACCTTCAGGAGTCTCTCCTCCTAGGCTTTCTGAGTCCCCCTCCCATTTCATGTTTTATAAAAAAGTGGCTGAAACCCTCCAGCTTCCTATGGAAGAAGCTGTGGATGACCAGGAGGAGCCTGACTATGTGGAAATGATGATATCCCAGAGTCTAGGAGGCTGTCTATTCCCTACACAAATCTTTTGGGAAACAGACGTTTAAGATTTTAAAGACTCCTAATACTATACCTCCTGTGGATAAGAGAATGGACAAGAGGTATACATTGTCAGGCTCAGATACGGAGTTCCTTACACAACAATGCAGCCATGTTGGGATAGTGCAGGCTGCAGCCTGTGATAAGGCAAATATTCCCTTGGCTTCACACCCCCCAGACAAGGACTCCAGGAGGATTGATGCCATGGCAAAGAAACAGTACATGGCAGCATCCTTGGGACTCAGACAGGCCAAATATATGGCCTATACTGCTAGGTATCAGAAATCCAGATGGGACACTGTCATGGCTTTAGCAAAACAGGTCCCTGGCCTGCTTGCCAAGGAGCTGGAGCAGGTGGCCGCTGATGGTATTGAGGCATCCAAGGTGCAATTCCATGCTGCAGTGGACTCCAAGGATGTGTCATCTAGAGTCATGGCTACATCTGTGGCACTTCGTAGAATGGCTTGGCTCAGATGTACTAGCCTGTCACAGGATACCGAGACTAAGGCCATGGATTTTCCTGTTGTGGGTAATTCTCTGTTTGGGGAGCAGACAGAGAATTACATGAAGAAAATGGACGAATATAGGACCACCTATAGGAGTGCACAGGCCAAGGAAAGGCAGGCCACTCCTCAGAGGCAGCACCCCAGGGGCAGGCCTTTTCATAGGCCTTTCTACCAAGCCCAGGCCTCCTCTTCTGCCTATGCTCAGAGGGGGTTCTTTAGAGGGAGAGGCAGAAGGGCACAAGCAGCCTGCTTCCACCCTCGCCAAAACCCCTGCCAAACAGGCACCCTGATGGGTTGGCCAGGGCCGATTCTCCACTACCTGTAGGGGGCAGGCTGGCTTACTTTGTCCAGGACTGGGAGTCTCTAACATTAGACAAGTGGGTCCTGGAAGTAGTAAGCCAGGGACTGGTTCTCAGCTTCAAAAAATTTCCAAAGCTGAGAGCCAGATCCTTTCCACCTGCAAATCCCTCAGAGGCACTTGCCTTAGAGGCAGAGGTCTCTTCCCTCCTGGCTCTCAGAGCTGTGGAAAGGGTTCCACCCCTACACCAGGGCAAAGGGTTGTACTCCAGGTACTTCCTTACCCTAAAAAGACAGGAGAATGGCGCCCATCCTGGATCTCAGATACTTAAACAAGCACCTTTAAAACCAAAATTCAAAATGGTGACTCTGGGAATTATTCTACCCTCTCTAAGGCCAGGGGACTGGCTAGTGTCCCTGGACCTCAAGGATGCCTACTTCCAAATTCTCACAGAAGCTCCCATCGAAAGTACTCAGGTTCGAGCTGCCCTCAGGCCATTACCAGTTCAGAGCAGTGCCCTTGGTCTAACCTCTGCTCCAAGGGTATTCACAAAATGCCTGGCAGTAGTAGTTGCTTCTCTAAGAAGGCAAAGGATTGCCATCTTCCCATACCTGGACGACTGGCTCATAGTAGGCCAGTCCCCAGACCAAGTCAAGTTACACCTACAGATAACTCAGCAACTGCTCACCTCTTTGGGTTTCCTTCTGAATCTTTCAAAGTCAGTTCTAGAGCCTGTTCAGCTCCTCACCTTCATAGGCGCAGAGCTAGACACAGAAAAGGCCAGAGCTTTCCTTCCCCTGGACAGGGCAAGGACCCTTATCTCTCTGGCCTCCTCATTCACCATGTCTTGACCAGCAAGGCATTTTCTACAGCTCCTGGGGCACATGGCTGCTTCCACAGCAGTGGTGCAGGGAGCAAGGTTTCAGATGAGGGACATTCAGTTCCATTTGAGAGCTTTTTGGTCTCAAAGGAAGGACCCTCTGACCAAATTGATCCCAGTGACTCGAACCCTGATCCAGGCCTTACAGTGGTGGCAGGATCAGAACAATCTAAAGCAGGGAGTTCCCTTTGTCACTCAGTCCCACTCCTTAATCCTTACTACAGATGCTCCTTCTTGGGGTGGGGGGCTCACTTGGGCGACCTGACTGCCCAGGGATTGTGGTCCCCTCAGGAATCTCTGCTTCACATCAATCTATTGGAACTCAGAGCAGTATTTCTAGCACTTCAAGCTTTTTCCAAATCTGTTCAGAACAAAGTTATCCAGGTTAGAACAGACAATACCACCACAATGTGGTTCATCAACAAGCAAGGAGGCACTCACTCTATGGCCTTGTGCACAGAAGCAATGAAGTTGTGGTCTCTGGCTTATTCCCTGAACACGTCCCTCACAGTACACCTCCCAGGCAAGGACAATGTCCTGGCTGATGCTCTCAGCAGGATATCTCAGGGCCATCACAAATGGTCACTGGATCCCCTGGTCTTGGAGGTGATATTTTCCAGATGGGGCACCCCACAGATAGATCTTTTTGCAGCCCCAGACAATCACCAACTTCCTCTTTTTTGCTGCAGGCCCCCAGTGTTGGGCTCAGTCCCCCTGGATGCCTTAGTTCTCAGTTGGGAAGGGAAGTTCCTGTATGCTTTCCCTTCCCTCTCCTGTTCAAAGTGCTAGTCAAAATCAGGTCTCAACCCTGCAAGGTGATCCTAATTGCTCCAGACTGGGCCAGACAGCTCTTGTATCCACTCCTGCTGTCCTTAGCAGTCCATCTTCCCCTGTGTCTTCCCAGGAATTACAACCTGTTAACCTGTGCTCAGGGGAGGGTTTGGTACCCGAATCTCAAATCTCTCAATCTCAAGGCCTGGCTCTTGAAGAGTTAGAGTTTGCTGATTTACACCTCTCCCAAGGTGTAATGGATATTCTGAAGGCTTCTAGGAAACCTTCCACCATGACTACTTATAATTCCAAGTGGAAAAGATTTTCCATATGGTGCTCTGGAAGGCATATTTCCCAGAGTCTGCTGATCTGCCCACAGTCCTTGATTATATGGTCCATTTAAATAGCTTAGGCTTAGACCAGCTACACTGAAGGTGCATCTGGCAGCTGTTTCTGCTTTCATTTCCAGCAGGTAGTTCTCTCTTTCAGCTCACCCTGTATTCTCCAAGTTTTTCAAGGGATTGCTTCATACCAACCCTCCATTCAGGGACCCTGCCCTGCTTGGGACCTTAATGTTTGCATTGCTCAGCTTATGCAACCCCCTTTTGAGCCTTTGTCTTCAGCAGAGCTTAAGTACTTGACTTGGAAAACTGTGTTTCTGGTAGCCATCACTTCTGCCAGACGCATAAGTGAGTTACAAGCCTTGTCAGTGGAGCCTGATTTTATCTCCTTTCATAGAGATGAGGTGGTCCTCAGGACTAACAGGAAGTTTTTGCCTAAGGTGGTTTCAGATTTCCACCTTAATCTATCTGTCTCTTCCTGTGTACTTCACTGAATATTCCTCCTCTGGCAAGAGGAGGCTGCACAGTTTAGATGTGAAAAGAGCCCTTAGCTACTACATAGAACATACCAAGGGTCACAGGTTTGACTTCCTCCAACTGTTCCTCACTTATGGTGAGGTTCGTAAAGGGAAACCTGCCACTAAAAAGATCCATTGCCAGGTGGATTGTCTCTTGAATCCAATTTTGTTATGAAAAACTGGGTAAGGTTCCACCCTCAGGCCTGAGGGCTCACTCTACCAGAGGTACAGCCGCTTCCCTGGCTGCTGCCAGGGATATCCCTATTCTAGAGATATATCAAGCAGCTACCTGGAAAACAGTTCACACTTTTACCAAGCATTACTCCCTGGATATCCAGGCTAGGAGTGATGCTCAGTTTGGCACAGCTGTGCTTCAGAGCCTATTTCCTAAGTAGGTTCTGTCCCTCCTCCATAGAGGTACTGCTAGTCTGCTATTGTCAGAATACAGCAAGACTTCATGTTGTTTGAAGAAAAAATTACTCACCTTAGTAATGTTGTTTCTTCTAATGGAGTCTTGCTGTATTCTACCCCCTGCCTTTCCCTCTCAGAACCTCTGTTTTGGGATGTGGATGGGCAGTGGCAGTGTTGGCACTCGGGTGCCCCACCTTGTTGTTTTCACCCCTTTTCTTGGGTTAGTGGGTGTTGTGTTTTTCATTTTTTGGGTCTCCTGACTTGAGTCTTTGTTTTGGGACCAAAAAATTTGTTTTTATGTTTAGTAGCCAGTTGGCTAGTGTAGGTTTACAGCTTCCACACAGGACCTTAGTGAGTTTAGCTCGTAAAGATCTGACGGTTTGAGTTTAAACAGCAACAGACAGAGTCTCAACCGAGCTCGAGCTCAGCGTTCCATGCCTGGCATGGAAAGTTAACTCTTTCATCTCCGGGGCAGTTCGAAGGTTGGGACTCACTGCTATCGTCAGAATACAGCAAGACTCCATTAGAAGAAACAACATTACTAAGGTGAGTAATTTTTTCTTTTGGTCTACCTGGACAAATTGTAACTCTGACCCCACAGGTCATTCACTTCATCGAGGCAGAGCTCGACTTCCTTTGGGCCAAGGCCTGACTCCCGGTGAACAGGGCGGAGGATATTAATTCCTTTGCCCAGTCATTTAGGGTTGGCCAATCGCACCACGCCGGGGACTTCCTGCGGCTGCTGGGGTACCTGGCTTCCTGTACCAGAATGGTCCGGTGGGCCCACTGGTGGATGCACCCCCTGTAGTGGGAGCTGGCCCATCATTGGTCACAGCACCTCGGTCACCTCGACCAGCAGGTCACGGTGATGCAACTGACATAAGATGCCATCTAGTGGTGGCTCATCCTGGAACACCTGCAGGAAGGAGTCCCATTCCTTTGTCCAGAACAGATGGTAACTCTCATGACTGACGCATCTCTGCTGGGATGGGGAGCCCATCTCGTGGTCCACAGGCACTGAACCCCCAAGGAGCACTGATGTCTCATCAACCCGTTGAAGCTTTGGTGCATCTTGCCCTGACTGCCTTCGCTCCAGTTGTGTGGGGTTGGGTTGTTCAGGTACAGACAGACAATATAATGACCGTGTACTACCTCAACAAACGTGCCGGGATGTATTCCCTCCCATTGTACCGGGAAGCTCTCTGCGTCTGGTTCCTCGTATGCCAATCTTCTGGTGATCCATGTGGCCAGTGCTTCCAACCAGCTGGTGGACGCCCTCAGCAGTGTGGGCAAGACGTCTCTCACAAGTGGTCTCTTCACCAGGAGTTGGTCGATCACCTGTTTTCCTAGTGGGGCACTCCCCCTGATCGATTTGTTTTCCTCCCAGGAGAACTTGAGGCTGAGATTTTGTACCTGCTCCCCTCAATGCGAGACATTGCTGGGGTATGCCTTCGCAAGGCCCTGGACCCCGGGCCTCATGTATGCCTTCCCTCCCTTTCCCCTGATCCACAAGATGTTGCTCAAGGTTCAGAGAGACAAGGTATGGATGATCCTGGTGGCTCCAGAGTGGCTGTCTCGGGAGGGTCCTCCACCAATAGCCTCTCGGAAGAAGTTAACTCGCCAGTGCTATGCCTTCACATGGAAGAGATTTTCCATTTGGTCCCAGGGCTGGGAGCTAGACCCCCTGTCCTGCGCAGTGGCAAGCATACTGGATTACTTGTGGTCCCTCTTTGTTGGACCCAAGGTCGACGACCCTCAAGGTACATCTGACAGGCATCTCTGCATCTGGTATGCTGACAGTGGCCCAGGAAATGATGATCAGGTGTTTTTCTAGGGCCTTGACCACTTGTCTCCACCAGTGCATGAACCACCACCAGCTTGTGACTTGTTGCTGGTAGTGGCAGTTCTCATGGGCAAAGCCATTAGAACCCATTCAGAGGTGTCACATCTCCCACCTGTCATGGAAGACCACCTTCTAGGGACGTGGATATGATGTACTATCCACACTTCTGGCAGTGTCTTTTCCCCTTTAAGGCTTCCCAAACATCTTCAAGCTGGCTCCTCACGACCATCCAGGTGGTAACTCCCTCAGCACCGCCATGTGACATTAAATCCTCCTTTCTGCTGGAAGAAGGTTCCCTCCTTACCGCTCTTGCACTGAGTAGGCCTTTTGCTTTAGTTCTAGTATGATTTATGCTAAACCAACTTCTTGTTTTCAAGCGATCCCCATCTCTGCTATGGACGAATCAAAATCAGCACCAGGATTTAAGAAGCGAGACTGTTAGCAGCAGATATCCCACACACCTCATGCATTTACTGCCTGGGCCACGAACACAATCCTCAGGCATGTGGCCTCTGTTGCATTTTGCATCCAACAACCTTGGAAGACCGGCACACTTGGCTTCTCTTGGGGCACCTGATGAATGAGATTCATCCATTCGCTCAAAGGATGCCTGCTGCGGGGTCCACTCAACAACTTGCAGACTTTGAAGAGGCTGCAGCTCTGGCTGCTGAGCATGCCTCTATGGCTTCGACCTTCATGACACTTACTTTTGGTGCCGCCTTTTCATTGGCGTTTCGTGATTTGTGCCAGTCCCTTCCCACCTTTGGGCAGGGCCCTTCTGAGGGCACAAAATCAAAATCTTCCAAGAAAGAAACTAAAAAGAAGTCTCGCTGTCGATCGTGGGATTGTGAGCACTTTCAAGCCTCTGATTCCTGAGCTTCTCTGGAGGTTTTTGCTACGGTAGATCCTTCGGCCCAGGCCACTGGCTCCACGGTCTCCCCATCGGGCCAGTTGGTCAAGATGCCAGTTGACCAACCTGCTAAGATTCTTCTCGACCCAGTCAACACGTTGTCGCCAGATGAAGCCAACACCTCCCTCTCTAGCCTCCTGCTTCGCAGGGTGGGTCAGACCAACCCACTGATCTGGTCTCCAGCCCTCAGGATCCGAATATCCAGGAGGTTCCTCGGCTTTCGCCGGCTCCTTCAGAGTCCTGCCGTCGGCATTCCCAATGATTGAGGACACGGTCTCTGACCCAGAGCCCAGATTCAAGCAGCCCACATCGACATAGGCATTCCCGCTGTCAACACTCGGGCAAGCATCACCGCCACTATTCCGACGACGAGGAGAGGCTCTGGCGCAAAATGTGTCGGCGCTGCAAGGAGCTTATGTGGCACCAGCTCATGTTCACCAAGATTAAGCTGCTTCCAGCTCCCACTCCAGCTGTTCCATGGCTACTGCCAACTATGCCTCAGCCTACCCTGCTTGGGCGGCTCTGCCTCAGCCTGTTCCGACCTCTCCACCTATTCAGGTGGAGCCACTGCCCAAACAGCCGCCGGTGGGTCTGCCCCCCCTAAGGATGCCTGTACTGCTTCCGGACTTCCTCAGGGCTGTCAGTCATCATGACTCTCGATAGACCCCGTAGGGTCAGCGGGTATCTGGCGGTTCACCACTTTTCGATGAATCCTTGGAGTCAGAGGGCCCCTCTCTGCACTCTCCGTTGCACGCCATGTCGGGTGAGGATTTGTCGATGGAGCATGGTCCCACTTCTTTTGTGGGCCTTCTCCGGCTGATCTCTGAGTTGACGGGTCTTCAAATGGAGCCTTTCCAGAAATGGGCTAAGTACCCACTGACCGGGTGACTCCCCTGAGTAGGCCTTCTTGATTGCCGAGGCCATGCTTGGTCCCACTGTTGAGCTTTGGCAGCATCTGGCCTCTTGCCATTGACTTGGATGGCCCACAAGTGCATGGTCCCTACCAGTTCCCTTTCGGGGTTTCACCAAACACCCCTCACCATGGGTCTGGTGGCTGACTTGGTCTTACGGCGTCCCAGCAGTGTCGGGGACATGGATAAGCCTCCCGACAAGGAATCCAAGAAACTGGATCATATGGCAAAAAAAGTCTGTGCTGCCTCTTCTCTCGGCCTTGGGCAGGCGAGTTCGGCCCTTTTGATGGCCCACTTCGCTCATGCCCTTTTAGGCACGCTCGATGAGGTGCTTCCCTAGCTCCTGGCTGACTTACAGACTATGGTCAAGCAGGTCTTGGACCAGGGCTGAGCTGTGGTTATGCAGCAGCTCCAGATGGCCATGGACATCGGCTAAGCTTGCGCTCGGTCCATGGCTGCCGTGGTTGCCATGTGCCACAAGGCTTGGCTGAGGATCTCAGCCTTTACCATAACAGTAGATCTTCAAGAGAATCTCTTCTTTTAGGCCATGCTGACCCTTCCGCCTTCATTCCCTCTAGGGTGATCTTAACATACTTCTCATTTTGGTCTTTGTCATGGTGGTTCCTTCAGCACCTTCCCTCACCTTGTATGCCTTGTGTTTGTATCCTCTCTTGGTTCCCCAGACATGATGGCCCTCTGAGTCTAATCTCTGGCTGGGAACTGAGGAGAGATAGGGTCACCCTCAATTATATACACACTGACACATGATGTAAACATGGGTGGCTCCAACTAACATTTTCCGTGTGGTCCTAGTGCCCGATGGCTGATGTTCAAGATTCTCTCCATGATGTACTAATATGGTAAGCATGTAGCTGTTCTTGCTCTGCACACATTCTAAGTTCCTACCAAAAATGGTGAAGTTCCATCTGAATCAGCCACTAGTGTTGCCTACCTACTTTGCCAACTTTGAAAATGAAGGAGAACGCACTTTCCATTCTCTGGATGTTAAGAGGGTCCTTTGGTTTTATTGCACAGAACTGAGCACGTTAGGCAATCTAAACAGTTCTTGTCTCCTCCTATCCCATCTGAAAGGGGCAGCCTATTACAATCAAGTGCATTTCTGTTTGGGTTGTGAACTGGCTATGCCGTGGCTCGGGTCAAGCTGGAAGGTCAGGTATGTGCCCACTCCACTAGTGCTGTTGCCACATCTCTGGCAGAGATTCGCTCTGTATAGAGGGATTCGGTAATGATGGAGCCCACTCACCCAAAGTGTATAAAGCTTATTTAATGGGTAGTTTCATTCATATAGACATTTAGATTCAGTTATATTCAGTGCCCACATCAAACGTTTTGGATTATGATACTTCATCAGTGATAAAGCACTGAACTAGAAAACATTAAAGATATATATATAAATATAATATCACAATTTTAAAGTACAAAAATTATAGAAATTTAGACTTGGAACAAATAACCTCACCATGGGTTGCTTCACTGTGACTTGTATAGTTTAAATCCTCGATAGTAAATTAAATTCCTATATAGTTCTGTGTTTAAAAAAAAATTAATAAATAATACTGTCTAAATTGGAAAATGAGTATGCAAAGTTCAGAATCCAAACATAAGTGTATCTCACCATATTATTTAAAAACTTTCTTTCCATATTTCAGATTATTTTTAGTGGTGCCCATATTTCTTGAGAGAAGTTACTATATAGTTGGAGCTTTTAATAGCTCCAGCTTGGAATGTACATGTCTCAGTGCTGTACCGGACTAAGTTTAAACTGGAGTCGAGGTTGCCGCTAGGCGCTTTTGTATTCAAAGTGCCGACAGGAGGGATATGAGATAACCAGATAAATTTTATATAAGGGAAGGCACTATAAATTAAAAAAATTTTTTGCAGCAGTGCTAATTAGGCCTTGCCAAACACTGAGGTGAGACCCAATTTTAAGTGGAAGTTTCCTTTTAAGTTCATGATAGATTATGCTGCACCTCCTTTGTTGAAAAAGTACCGAGTCGGTTGAGGGCTGGTGTTGAGGTAAGCCTGGTGCTACGAGCCAGTCTTGGAATGACGAGCATTTATGCAGCTGGATCTTCCTGGACTCAAGTCTCCACTACTCATTCACATTAATGGGAGTACGCTGGAGGTGCTAGGACCCTGCGGGAGACAAAAATCTTCAGGAGGGCCGGCACCGGGATAGGACCTCGCATGTGCAGCGCTGCGATGCTAGCTCACGCCATATAGTCTATCTCGGCATCAGCCCTCCAACCGCCTCTGTTTCTTTTCTCCTGCCATTGAGTGCGCTTCGATGACGATGTTGCTCGCCCGTCGGGAGTCTAGTCTTCGTCTATACGACAGCAGCTATATAGTCATTCAGTATTCGCTTAACTTACCATTTTTAGTGTTCTTTTCTTTTTAAAAAAAAAAAAAAAAAGTAGTAGTAGTTATTCTCAGCCTGCTATCAATGGAGTCTACTGTAGCGGTGATGGTAGGGAGACCATTTGAAAGCTGTGATGGCAGTGGTGGTGTGTCCAGTCTTCCACCTTTACCGGGGGTCCGCACAGGCAGTCCAGTGCTGGGGAACAGTCTGCCCTGTAGCACAGATGTAGCTGTTCCAGGTCCCGGCTCCACATGACCTCCAGTTCTTCTTTCAGTTGAAGAAGAATCGGTACCTCTCGAGGTCGCTCTCTGGTATGTGTGCGCGTTGGTCTTCTCTGGTTCAGAGCGGTAAGCCTGAACCGACTCTGGTAGGTTCCCCTGTTGCTCTGCTCTTATCGGCCATGATCTTAGACACCGGTTCTCATTTCTGTCCTTGATGGGGTTCCAGTGAGCAGTTTCACCTCTGGGTGCTCTTTCAGAGCAGGCGGTACGGCGTCTGCCCAGTTGTCCTGGCTAGTGGTCCTGAGTCCGGGGCCCTCGGGCTGCGGCCGTGTCGGCCAGGCCAGAATGTGTGTGGTGCCCTCTCTGGTGCTAATGCCATCGATGCTGGCTTCTCGTGCCTACCCTTCCTCTCCTTTTTCCATGCAGGGGCCAGCATGGGTACCGCTGCTTCTTCTTCCTTCCCTTACTTCAGGTCTAGGCCCAGTAGCGATTCTGGCGCCGTGTGTTGTGCCTGCTCCATGTGGTGCCGTGTTAGACGCTGGCACTTTGAGTGCTGTCACCTTAGGTGGCGCCATGTGGTGCATCGGTGCCTGCGCTGTCCGCAGCACTGCGTTGGTGGTGCTGGGTGGTTGCGCTGGGCGGTGCCGTCGGCGCCGGGTGTGGCGTCATGTGTAATGCTGGCACCACAGATGGAGCTGAACTCCTCCCCAGTCCAGGTGGTGGCGTCTCCCTGGTCCTGACCTGCCCTTTGGAGGTTATTTTGGGATAGAAGTGGATCTGGATGAGTCTTTCCCTCTTCTGCTTTGTTGAAGACGCAATGGATGACTCATTTTATGGGCAGGAATGCAAACCCTCTGTATCAGTATGATGGAAGATCTTCTTTCCAGTTCCTTTTCCTCAGGGATTTGGGGTCCACCGTAACATTTCAGTATTCATCTGTGGACCAAAACAGACTCCTATGTCTTGAGCTCCTACATTCCTCCATATTAGTACACCCTGTGGAACACACTTAATGCAATGGTCAAAAGCCTCCCGAATAACGCTCCATTGCTAGGGGCATATAGCCTAATAATCAGCTAAAGCTTTTATGGACACATACGTCTCTGCCTCTAGGGCAGCTGCCGCTGCCAGCAGGTGGTTAACATCTCCTTGACTGGGCTTATCTGTTCGGCTAAAGGCCGCTAAGAACAATAGGGCTGCCATTTAAACCACACAACATCCTCGTGACAAGCAGTCCTGTGAAAGTAGTGGCCTAGGTGCCCTTTTCAGGAACCAACCCTTCAGCCATGAAGAGACCACAGTAGAGGGCACAGGATACGAAAGCGTCCTATACTAACCTCTGTGGATCCAGCCCAGACCCCACCCCAGCTGTCTTGGGGGGGGGGGGCACCTCTCGACAGTAGGAGGGATGTCTAATTCGGTTTTACAACCAGTGGAAGTCCATTACAGTGGACCTATAAGTCATCAGGATTTTCTGAGAGAGATGCTGTCCCAGTTTCGCAGCTTTCCCCAGACCTTCCACCCAGACGGCAGCCAGTCTGTCAGCCTCTTAGTCACACGCTCTCTGCTCTGAGATATGGGGCCTCTGCAGGTGCTGGGCAGTGAAAATCATTCCACAGCGTAACGAAGCACAGGATCCTATTTCCATTGCTTCTGGTTCCAAGTTAACAGACAGCATGCGCCCATTGTCGACCTTGGAAGGTTAAACAAGTTCCTTCCTTCCTGGACATTTGGCTGCTAGCCAACCCATCCGATTAAGAGACACAGGAAGCAGTCGCCACAGCTTCTCAGTTGTTCTCTCCATGTTCGGGGAAGGTGCCAGTTCATCTTCCCAACAGCTCCTCCTCTTAGGAGCTCTCCTGGATACCTCCAAGGCGTCAACTTCATTCCAGAGGATGGGAGAAAGGGCATCTTTAGATGGCTCGTTACAATACAGAAAACTTCTCTATTCAGCGTCCTTTTGGTGGAGCGGATGCTGGGACTCTGGACATCCTCCGCAGCAAGCAGTGGTCTTCGACTGCGCATTTGCAATCCTTCGTACAAGATGACACAACCTCTGAGAAAATCCATGGGGGACTCACTGCCAAGGCCTCCACACTCAGGTGTGGAGACAGAAGGATCCTCATCTTATCATAAATTTCTTATAGGCAAAGTCCTGGAGTATGCCCCCTGCCACGAAGTGTTGCTACTTCCGAAGGATGACAAAGCTGTGATGTATTACATCAGCAAACAGGGTTGGGTGTTCCCTTACCCTCTCTGCAGTAGGGCCGTGAGGTTGTGAGAGTGGTACCTCGAGTACAGTGCATCAGTTCAGATTTTGCACAGTCGCTTTTGACTAATGGGGCAGTTAGGACCTGGTCCTTTTGCGTCCCCTCTCAATGCAAAACTGATTCTATCCTGCTTCAGAAATCCTGACCCTGGTGTTTTCTGTCAGGATGTGTTCATTGCAATATTCAGGATGCTCCCTGTACATTTTCCTCCTCTTATCTTAATTCAGAGGATGCTGATCAAGTTGTATGCACGGGGGGCAGGGTGAGTCTCATCGTCCCAGAATGGCCTCGGCAGATTGATTTGCATTGATCTACAGTCTGTCAGAAGTTCTTCTGAGGCGACTACCTCTACGAGTGGACCCTCTGACACAGGGACTTTAGTCCATCCTAGCCTGCACTCTCGTCATCTCCATGCTGGGCCTGGAGGAGATGGAAGTGGGTAAGCTCTGTTTTTTCCCAGAAAATCGCAAATGTCTTCTACGTCGTACATAGGCCTTCCACCAGGAAGGCTTATGTGGCTAAGTAGAAACCCTTCTCCATCTGGTGTGCAGGTCCCACCTGGAGCCTTCAATTGCCCACCAAGTAAGGTGTTGGAGATCTTACTTCGAGATACAGCTCTTGCAGCAGGTAACACCATTAGGACTGAAACCGGCAGGCGTCAGGACCCCACGGAAATCTTCTAGCTAGCAGTCTTCAGCGGGGACCGCCTCCGATGTCGGTCCCGCCCCCGACGTTAGACGTAGTACATAAGGAGGTGGTCCCGCCAGATTCCCCAGTTCTTTTCCCCGCCGACTTGCATGTCTCCGGACCCTTCCGGGTTTGTTTCTAGCGCCGCGACGCCTGGTTAAGTTCTTCCTTCGGGAAAAAAGTTTGTTTTTTCTTCTCAGCTTCTGTCTGATGTCCTCTCCAACTTCCGTTGAAGGCCATCCGTCGAAGTGCACCTGTGGGAAACAAATCCCATTCAAAGACCCACATTCGGCCTGCGTCCGGTGCCTAGGCCCAGACCACGACACCCGGGCCTGCTCCTTCTGCCAGGGGTTCAACAGCCGGACCCGGATCCATCGCCAGAAAGCCCTTCAGGTGTTCCTGCTCGAGGAAAAGATTAAAGCCATGGACGCAGCCTGCAAGGGGGAATCTTCCGACAAGGCCCGGAGACACCTCGAGAAGCATAGGGAGAGAGTGAGATCCAGGTCCCCGTCTAGGGCCTCTGACTCCTGTAGCTCCAGCTCCCGGTCCGACCGCTCCCCTTCCCGGGCCCGCTCTCAGCCTCCCCCTGCAGCGGTGAAGACTTCTTTGGGTTCCTGCTCTCTTCGTCCTCGGCCACTAAGGCCCTGTCGAGGTCGGGGGACCATCATCACCATCACAAGTCCGTTTCCCGCCATGTGGAACCCGACGCCAGGTCAGTTTCTTTGCCTCCTCCTCCCCAGCGGAAGACCAAAGAACTGACTTCACTTAAGAGATCGTCGGACCCGACGCCGGCCAAACACCATCGGTCCCGAGAAGCGATGACCGCCAGACGCCCGTCGCCTCCACGGACGCCTGCCGGGGGACCAACGTCCGTACCTACTGAGAAGAGGACCCCTTCGCCTCCCACCGACGTCAGTCAAGAGGCGATCACGGAGGAGGAGCTGACCCAGCCCGAGGACCAGACGGGCGAACCCGGTCCTGTCGCACCCCCAGGGAACCCTCGCCGGAACCTGAGACCCCTTGGGAGCCGACGCCGGAACCCGACGACCGGCCATCGGCGCCTGGTCCGTTGTCGGGCCTCAGCGTATCCGAGGTCAAGGAGCTGTTTACTTACTGGTGGGATACCATAAAGAAGGATGTGGTTCCCACACCTCCTTCTCCTCCTCCTCCACCTGCGACTCCGCCGGCCCCCACGCCCCCTACTTCACCCAGGGATGCGGGCCGAGTACCTCCCCGAGGAGCCTACGGATCCTCCTAGGGGTAGAACAGAAAAAAGGAGACCTCCGTCCAGATCTTCTTCAGGGTCACCCAGCCCCAAGAGACCCAGAAGACGCCGCCATTCGCCTTCGACAGAGGACACAGGATCGGACTTCTCAGACGGATCCAGATCCCCCTCTCCGATCAACGTCCCTTCTCCGGACCCACGTGAGCTTCCAAGATCTCCTCCGGATGACCCATCGTTCTCAGAGATTATGAGGCATATCCAGGAGAACATGGGCTGGGACGCAGAGGAACTAGACCCCGAGAGATTACGCCTTGCCAGATATCTTCGCAAAAGATCCTAAGCCTGTGGTGGTGCCACCCTTGGTGGACACATTCGTGGACGTCACCAAGGCAGCGTGGAAACGTCCACGCTCGCTTCCGGCGATGCCGAAGAAAGTTGACCGCCTGTACAAGGCCCCTAGGGAGGACCAGTACTTGGCATCACATCCTCAGGCCGATTCTCTGGTCATTACAGCCTCTCATGACCGGTCCCAGAAGCCACAACATTTGAGCACCCTGCCACCGGACCCAGAGTCCAAACAGCTGGATGCTATGGGCAGGCGCACGTATGCATCCGCTACCTGTGCCATCAGATCCCTCAACTACTTGACCCACATGGTACAGTTTCAAAACGCCTTGTGGGAGCAGGGACTGGATCTGGCGGAAAAGATGCCAGAAGGTGAGCAGAAGGAGGAGTTACTGCAACTCCTTCGTATGGGTTCGGACGTGGGAACCCAGGTGCTGCGACGATGATTTCTGCAGACTCGGCCAGAGCAGCAGCTTCAGGCGATGCTCCTCGAGATGCTCATGGCTCTGTGTTCCTGATTCACCCCGGACGTCCAGAAGAACATCTTGACGCCTCGTTTCATGGAGAAGTTCTTTTTGGTGAGTCCTCGGAGAAGGTCCTCACCAAACTCCAAGAGGCAGGGAAGGTGGTACGGTCTGTCCAGGCCATTTACAGACCCAAGCTTAGTTCCTTTCATAGGAACCAAAGCAGTTTTCGAGGCCGGATGCAGAGACAGCAGTCCCGCGCCGGTCCGAAACAGAGGGGCTCCTTCTCCCGCAGAGCCCAAGGGAAGTCGTCAGCAGGCCGAAGTCAACGACCAGCTAAGTCGGCCCAGCCTGCTGGACCCTCAGCCACCACAGCATGACTCCTTCCCAGCCCCCGCCCCTCAGGATCAACGGGACACTAAGGTCGGGGGCCGGATTGAGGACCACCTGCCAGGGTGGCAGTCCATAACCACCGACAGGTGGGTCCTTCAGTTGGTCGAAAGAGGCCACTTTATAGAATTCGTGGACAAGCCACCCACAAGGCCTCCTCTGCTCTCCGTTACTGGGTCAGCACAGATCACTCATCAGGCAAGAGGTACTCGTGCTCCTGCAAAAGAGAGCGGTGGAGTATGTCCCAGAGAGCCAGATAGGATCCGGATACTATTCCCACTTCTTTCTGGTTCCGAAGAAAACAGGGGACCTCCGTCCAATCCTGAACCTCAGCGACCTCAACATGTTGGTCGCCTACAAACGTTTTCGCATGGTGACCCTCCAAGGACTCATTCCCATGCTGAAAAAGGACGCCTTCTTAGCGTCCCTGGACATGCAGGACGCCTGCCTGCACATCCCAGTAGCTCAAGCACACAGGAGGTTCCTGCGCTTCGAGTTTCTCGGCCACCACTTTCAGTTCCGGGCCCTTCCGTTCGGACTGTCCTCGGCTCCCAGGGTCTTTACCAAATGTATGGCAGTCGTGGCAGTGTCTCTGAGGAGACAGGGCCACTACGTGTTCCCGTACCTGGATGACTGGCTTCTCATGGCCACCTCCAAAGAGGTTCTGTTGATGGCTATTCAGAGCACCCAGGGCCTGTTCCAGTCTCTCGGCATTCTTATCAACTACGAGAAGTCTCTCCTAGTACCGTCCCAGAAGCTGCAGTTCATAGGCGCAGTTCAGGACACCGTCCAAGGGAAAGCCTTTCTTCCCGTCGAAAGGGCGGAACACATCAGATCCCTCATCAGGGAACTTTCGGCCAAAAAGACCGTCCCCGCCAGGTTGGTCCTTTGCTTGCTCGGACACATGGCTGCGGCCATTCCAACCGTCCCTTTGGCAAGGCTCCACATGCGGGTAACTCAGTGGATGCTCAAGGTGCAGTGGGACCAAAGGTAAGACCACCACATGCAGCATCTGGTCAGAATCACGAACGCCATGATTCGAGACTGGCAATGGTGGCTAGACCCAGGGACACTTTCTGCGGGTGTCCCGTTTACCGCGCCATCCCTGAAGGCAGTCCTCTCCACAGACGCCTCAGGGCTAGGATGGGGAGTGCACCTGATCGGGGTGAGGTCCCAGGGAACATGAACCCCTCAGGAAGCTCACCTCCACATCAGCGTGCTGGAGATGAGGGCGGTCCTTTACGCCCTGCAGGCCTTTCAGTCAGAAATACCGTCGAGTACCCTTCTGCTTCAGACAGACAACATGGCAGTGATGTATTACCTCAACAAACAAGGAGGCGCACACTCTTACCCCCTCTGCAGGGAGGCTATGAGGGTGTGGGATTGGGTAATCCGACACGGCGCGAGCCTGATTGCAGTTCACGTTCCCGGAGCGGAGAACACAATTGCAGATGGCCAGAGTCCACGAGTGGGAACTTCTTCAGGAGGTAGCAAAGGATCTGTTTCTTCGATGGGGCACTCCAGAGTTGGACTTATTCGCTTCCCCATCCAACGCAAAACTGCCCAATTTTTGCTCGCTAGATCCAGGGCCTGGTGTTTTCTGGCGAGACGCGTTGTCCCTCTCGTGGGTGGACAGATTCCTCTACGCTTTCCCTCCCTTCCCGTTGATCCAGAGAGTTGTTCTCAAACTGCGCAGGGAGCACGCAACAATGATCCTGGTAGCGGCTCTGGCCCAGGCAGATCTGGTTCCCCATGCTGACGCAGTTGTCCCGGGAACCTCCAGTTCCGTTGCCTTTCAGCTCCCACCTATTGTCTCAGGAGGAGGGTTCATTAGTCCACCCGGACTTACGCTCACTGAACCTGCATGCATGGCTCCTAGAGACATAGCCATTATGCGATATGGGGTCTCGCAAGAGGTGATGGAAGTCCTTTCCGCGGCCAGAAAGCCGGCAACGCATGCGACGTACGCCATGAAGTGGTGCCGTTTTTGCTTATGGTCGCAGGCACGCGGCCTTTCCCCTTTAGAATGCCTGGTGAAAGGGGTGCTGGAATACCTTCTTTCCCTATTCCATTCGGGTCTCGCCTACTCCTCCATTAAAGTGCACCTCTGCGCGATCTCTGCATACCACTTCCCGGTGGGACAGCGCACAGTGGCACAGCTTGATGCCTCTCGAGACTTCCTGAGAGGGGTGTTGCACCTAGGCCACCCATCAAGGATCCCGTTCCTCCTTGGGACCTACTCTTTGTCCTGGAACAACTCATGCTTCCCCTTGAACCTGCCATGGATTTAGCCGCGCTTTTCTGTCATGGAAAATGTTATTTTTAGTTGCTGTCACGTCAGCAAGGAGAGTTTCCGAGCTTCACGCTCTCATGTGCAAGGAGCCTTATTTAATTTTTCACCAGGACAGAGTGTATCTGAGGACGAATCCTAAATTCCTGCCTAAGGTGGTCTCTGCCCTCACTCTTAACCAGGACATCGATTTGCTTGTGTATTTCCCTCTAATAGAGGAGAGGCGTTGCTTCACACCCTGGATGTTCACCGCTCCTTAAGGTTCTACCTGAATAGAACTAAACAGCTTCGCAAGTCGGAGCAACTATTCGTTTCCTTCGCTGAGAGGATGCTGGGCCAACCAGTCTCAAAGCAGATCCTTTCTCGCTGGCTTGTCCAGTGTATTTCATTTTGCTACAACCAGACATAAGCCCCTCCTGGGTACAGTCCGGGGCCACTTGACAAGGGGGGTGGCTACCTCCTTTGCAGCACTGCAACATCTCCACCTTGGCCATTTGTGCTGCAGCTACTTGGAGCTCAGTGCACACATTTGTTAGGCACTATAGCCTGGATATTACATCACGGCGGAGAGCCGGTTTCGGCCTAGCCGTTCTACAGGGTCTCCTGTCCTAGAGTCAGGACTTGTTCAAGATCTTTCCTAATTTCCTCCTCCCAAAATGCTTTCAGCGCTGTTGCTTGGGAATCAGTCCTAATGGTGTTACCTGCTGCAGAGCTGTATCTCGAGTAAGATAGTACAGTTCACGTAAGAACTTACTGCTGTAACAGAGATCTTCGAGAACAGCCTTGCAGTGGTACCTCCCGCCCACCATTCCTCTTTGGAGGAGGTACGGCTACCAGGCCTTGGCAGGAGCTTTAGCTCTTTTCTTCTGATGGCAGATCCTCGTCTCCCTTCTGATGTCATCCTGCGGCTGGGAGTCTCCAGTAGAAGAACTGGGGAATCTGGCGGGACCGCCTCCTTATGTACTACGTCTGACGTCGGAGGCGGGACCGACGTTGGAGGCGGTCCCCGCTGAAGACTGCTAGCTAGAAGATTTCCGTGGGGTCCTGACGCCTGCCGGCTTCAGTCCTAATGGTGTTACCTGCTGCAAGAGCTGTTCTCGAAGATCTACTGTTACGGTAAGTTCTTACGTAACTGTACTTTCCTCTTGGACCTGTCGAAAACAGGTCAGCCATACTCGTCAGTGAAAGTATACATCTGCGCATTCAGTAGACATCTTGTCACTGGCTCAGTTCCCGTTAGTCAAGTTTTGCTTTAACTCCAGAAGGAAGGGGAACGCTCCCTTCACTCTCTTGATGTTAGGACGGTTCTGCGATTCTTCACTAACAGAAAGAAGAGATACACATCCAAGCAGCTATTGTATCTTCAGCATGCCTTGGTTGGGTCAACCTCTTGCCATGAGATGTTTTCAGCTTGCTTAGTAGCATGTCTCCGACACTATTAATCTGTATTGCAGGCAAGTGGAAAGGCCAAATTATGTCCAGTACCTCCTACGCCGTGTGCTCAGCCACAAACCAGGTGCAGGAACTAGGGTTGCCAGAACCAACCACTAAAACAGAATCCAAGAAAAGTTCTGCACTCCGGGTGCAAACAAGGACCAGAAAGCAGTAATGTTACCTCAATGTTTATTCCATTCCTTCTGGTTCAAACTTTTTGCGTGCAGCTCCTAACAAAAATCTGGTATACCCACTTCACAACTCATTCTCCCAGCGCTTCGACCAGGGGTGTGGTCTTCCTCTGGTCCTTACTTGCACTCAGAGTGCAGAACTTTTCTTGGATTCTGTGTGAGTTGAAAGGCCAGATTCACACCACACTGTCGGAGCGGTTGCGACTTCCTGGCAGAGATTCGTAATGTACCCATTGCAGTCATCTGCAAGGCGGTGAGTTGGAGCGCAGTGCATACCTTTGTAAAGCATTATATTCTGGAAGTCCATACCAGACAGCTATCTTTCTTTGGCAGGACAGTCCTTATGGACTTCCATTCTGAGTGAGCTCTGTCTCTGACCGCCTTACTCGGGGGATGGGGGTTGATTTTTAGCTCGGTACTCTCCCATTAGTGTGAATGAGTGGTGGAGACTCGGTCCAAGAAGATCAAGAATTACGGTAAGTATGTAATTTCCATTTGTTGTTCTGGTTCCTACAGTGTCTTAGTACCTCTGGCGAAGATCCAGTAATGTGAATCAGTGGTGAAGCAAGAATTAGTGAGAATGCAATTTTCATTTTCTGATGTACCACTGAGGGGTAACAGCACAGAGAGCACACTCTGGAAGATTGTGAGTATTTACTGCTTATTTGATGTTTTTTAAGGAACTGTGAGACTCTTAAGGCAGGTTGGGGTCTCAGGAAAGAAAAAAGGAGAAGGGGGGGTTAAAGTGTGACAGGCAGTTTGTAGTTTCCTGCACTGTGGGACTGTTTACCTGCGGACTGATAAGCTGTGGCTGATTTGGCTGTTTTCTGAACAGTCTAGGTCCAGTTTGCCTAGCACAGCTATTCACGCCTTTTTCGTTTGACCACTTCTGTTGATCTCGAGCCAGTGACGGTGGTTTTGGCACGTTGCGCACTGTTGGAGCTCACTGACCATTCGTTTAGAGTGGGGGGAGCATGTGTGAGTGCGTACATCGTGCATACTGACAAATTGTCATCATGCTCATGTGTATGACCTCATGGTGCATGCGCCGAAGCACTCTAGGTCAGAGCACAATCACATGCACTGAAATGCTTGCATTAGAGCCACAACACTGTTAAGTTCATTGCTTTTCCTTGGTGGGGTAGAGCATCAACTTAGCAGGGATACCAGTAGGTACAGCTGCATTTGTCTTTCTCCCTCTCTCTGTCGCTAGGTTAAAAAGTAAGGAATGGCAAGGATTAAATGCGTTTGATCTCCTAAGAAAGGCATAGAGGATTTAAAGGAGCAGAGCTTACAGTTAAAACTGCATGCAAAATTATATCTGGCACTATGGCTTTTTTGCATACCAATACTTTTTAAGAAGTGTAAGACCTGCTACAAGACTATGAAACCATCTCCAGTGGGTTCATATTGCCCCTACAGTGTAGAACAGTAGAGTATGTCTGTTTTGTCTTCTCCACTCCCCCACACCACCACCAAGCCAGAGGGGGGCGTCTGTGCTACCAACTGGCAGTGGTGTAGCTGAGTTGCACAAGTCTGTATTGTATTTCTTAAATGAGATTCCACAAGTAGGTGATCCACAGGAATTACCTGCAAGAACACCAGAAACAAGGCAGGCCCTCTGTCCAAAGGGGAGCACATTAAGGTGCTGCATGCCTGGAAACCTGGGTTTGAATCCCACAGCCACCACTTGCATAAAGTGTGACTATTACAAGTCACTTAACTTACTTGCTCTCCCAGGACGTACCTGGAAACAAGCGTCAGCTTAGTGCATCTTTCCTAGCCAAATGTTGTAAAATTAACAGAAAAAAAAATTAGAAAAGATGCACTGGAGCATAGAGATTCTGCTCACCCAGTCTTTACAGTCATCTCCCTGTCTTGCCAGCATGGAAAATAAGGTAAGGATATAGGGGGTACTGAGGAGAATCCCACCCCTAGGGAGTCAGTTCTGTCGGATGGGGAGTGTCCCTTTGAGGAAGAGGGAGAGTCAACATACCCAAAGACAAGGATTCTGATCCCTGAGGCTTTCAGGACATTGCAGCTACAGGAGGTACAGGTCATAGAGATCCTTGTTGAGAACTTCCATTATTTTCTGCCTCAGCTTCTGCTCCAAAGTACTTTCAAACCTCTGTCTCTGTGACTCAGTTATAGACTAAGACTGCGCTGTGGTAGACAAATGTAAACAGCTACCTAGACCCAGAGTTTGATGTTGGCTCATTCAGGAGGAGATTAAGAAGTGAGAAATTGCATTGGTGACTGATGAGGCCAGAGGCAGTACTGTGAAATGCACCTTACCTAGGAAGGTTCGTCAGCCTGGTCTAATGCTCATGACAAAAGTGGACACAGTGTATAGTCAGGTCTTTGCTTCGAGTGGCATCAATCTGCAAATGATGTACATCTCCTTCTTAGTGTCCAGGGCCTTATGTCCTTGGGTAACCTCTGGGTAGGTCAATTCCACAGGAATTTTGAGGGAGAGAATTTTTACAGCTCTTTCAGTGCCTTCCTCTTTTTTTGGGAGTTGTGGCTATGGAGATTTTGTATATGCCGGGTCATTGAGCCTACTCTACAGTGTTGACAGTGCGAGATGTGTGACTTCACCACTGGCCCACAGATCAGGCATCTAACACGAGATAGTACAGTATGACTTTTGTGGGGGATTTGCTGTTTGGCCCTGAACTGGATGGAATTTTGAAGGACAGCTGGATAAGAAAGGGAAGTTGCCTATCTCTAAGCTGCAACAGAAGCCAAGCCTCACTTCAAGGGGGTGTGGTTTGAGCTGCCCTCAGCAGTTGAGGGGCACATTTCAGCCTGTTTTGATGTTTGGTAACTAGAGAAGATGGGGAACTTATTCTGGATCTAACTTCGAGAGGGCTCTGCAGTAGGTCTTCACATATAGGACTGCGCCCCCTGGCGTCAGGACTGCACGGCAAACTTCTAGCTAGCAGTCTATAGCAGGGGACCGCACTCAACATCGCACGATGGGATGTCGGCGTGACCATATATAGGGGGCGATCCGCATGCCTGCCCTCCAGTTTTTTTACGACGTTGACCTGAATTCGTCAGACCTCATGATGAACTCTGCCTCACTCTACCGGCAAGTATTTTCAAGTTTTTTCTGTCTGTTTTCCTAAATTTTGTTGCATGTCTTCGTGCAGAATTAAAAAGTGCTCACAGTGCGGCGCTCAAATCCCGCATGGGGATGATCACTCCCGCTGTGTCCTCTGCCTGGGCACCAAACACTGGGTGGCTGATTGCAAGATCTGCCAGTCATTGAACTAGGCCATGCGCTCCCGGTGCCAGAAGGCCCTCAGTGCCTATCTCCTAAAACAATGCCTTGCATCGACGGAAAAGGAGTTTTGGGAGCTGCAGGAATGTTCATCTTCACCCACCCCAGAGAAAAGAAAGAGGAGAAGCGCCAGGAATGGGACCGGTCTCCCTCTACTCTGCATTGCCAGATAGCCGCTGACACCACTTCGGGTGGGGCCTCCACATCGGTGAGTACTCCTCCTCCTAGGTCTCCATCCACCCTGGTGGATCAGACGCCTTTCCCCCGCTCCAGCCTTGGTCAATGGGCAGCAGGGGGATTCCTCTCCAGAGGACTTGCTTTCGGGACCTGTTGATAGCTCTGCAGATAAGTCTCCCTTTGGCTCCACTGCTGGGTGCACAGCCTCAGTCGATAAGCTGGACTCCAGCTTCTTAGCTTCTTGGCTGTTGTCCGCTTGACCACGACCTATACATCGGACGTCAGCTCCTGTGACGCCCACCCAGTTGAAGCCAGTCAGTCGGCCGCTGGCTTGTCTGACGACTGCTCGGCTAAAGAGCTCCTGTTGGATCCTTCTTTGGTTCCCGACGTCGTGCAGAGCCAGCTTCCAGGCTCCCCTTCATCCCACGAGAGTTCTCCCTCCAGGGCTTCACTGACCCATCAGAGCTCGACCTCTTAATTTCCCCAGACCTCGAGTTCTGCTGTCAAGGAGACCACTCCTGCAACAGGCCTTCAGACTAAGATTTTTGCTTCCCCAGCAGACCTGTCGATGGGGGTGTCTATTCTTTTGCCCCCCTTGCCCTTCTCGGATCAGACTTCTGGCATCATTCCAACCCCGACGCTGGGCCAATCTCCGGTTCTAATCCGCACTGATTTGGGGATGGACTCAGGGTTTTACGCTCCAACGCTGAAGCCCCCTCCTGGCCTGTCGGGGATCCCTGTAGAGACCCCAGGCCGGCATACTCCCAGTGGTCCCTGGGCTCTACCACCTTCTGGGTCTTCGGCCCCTCCGCCATCTGGCCCCTCGGGTAACTATGCCGGCTACCCGCTGCCACAGTTCCCGTGCTACCAGACGCCTGGAGGGCCGTCGGGCTACCCATCACAGGTGCCAATGCCAGGGTACCAGACGCCAGGCAGCATGTACCAGGGGTACAATCCTTACCCCTACTGGTATCAGACTCCTGGGTACCCCGTACAAATGGTACAGTTCTTACCCCTACTGGTATCAGACTCCTGGCTTACCCCCCTTACTCTACCACGGGCTACCCAGGCTACCAGCCTCCACCTTCTCCACCACCTCCTTCTCATCTGGAACTGCAAGGGACTGTTCCGTCCTGGTGGAAGGATGCCAAGTCCCAACTCCTGCAGGAGCTGGGACAACACTTATCTGGTCGTGGCTGCCACCCCGACCCACAGGACAGTGATGAGGAGCCCGCCCCCAATCAACCACTGGTCGTCAGACAGGGACTCGGGCAGACACCTAACTGGGGGGTTTTTCTGGAGCCAAGGCCGCGGAGGCAGTACCAAACGTGACCTCCATACCAAGCAGAACGGAGTCTTCTGACTCCGACTCTGTCGGTCATTCGCAGCCTCATTCCCCTATAGAGCCACAACCGAAGGAGTCTCCTGAGTCTCCACCAGAGGACCCATCCTTTGCGGAGCTCCTCTGGTCCATCCAGCAGCCCTGTGGTTGGACGTCTCAGGAAATGGACCCCGAAAGGAAGAGGCTCGCCGAACATCTCAACCTAACTAATGTGGACCCCCTCCTCATCCCACCATGGATGGGGCCACATGAGGACTTAGCGTTGACAATATGGCAACGACCATCTTCCATTCCTGTGGTTTCGAAGAAAGCCGACAGGACTCATCACCCCCCCGGAAGGGGCATGCCATTTAACTAGTCATCCTAAGGCCGACTCTACAGTTATTACTGCTTCCCATTATAGATCAGCTCAGCCGAAGTACCTGAGTGCCTCCCCACCGGATAGAGTCCAAACAGATGGACCAGTATGGCTGCAAGGTACACGTTTCCTCCACCTGTGCCATTTGGTCTCTAAATTGTGGCCCAAATGTTGTCCTTCCAGAAGTTGGCTTTATCCAACTTGGAAAAAGATCTACAGGCTATTCTGGATGAGGACCTCAGAAATAAGCTTCTTGGGAAAGTAAGACTCAACAAGTCTTCATACCACCATGCTTAGCGCCACCTATGATTCAGTTGATTCGGTAGCCGGTGTATTACTACGGGTGTTTGTTTGGGGCTTCTGGCTTGGCTTCAGCTTGCGGGACTAGTGCAGGATGTCCAAAGCACTCTTCTGGACGCCCCCTTCAGGGGTTCCATCCTTTTTAGAGGCAACGCTAAGAATATCATAACGGAGCTTTAGGAGAGTGGCAGGTCACTTAAGGACATCCGCGCCATGTATCACTTGGGCCAAAGACCCAAGCAGCCTTTTCGTCACCCCCAAAAGAGGTGGAGTAGGCAGAACCAGGGCCAATGACATGGCAGGTGCCATGCCACTGGTTCTGGCACCCAGACTCCCCAGACAAAAGCCCAAAAGATTGCTGGAGGCAGCAAGGTGGCCCTCCCCTATGCATCCTGACTCAAGGGGACCCCCGCCACCTCCTCCCATTTTTCAAGAGGAACCCATTGGGGGGAGGTTTGGCCTCCAACTGATGGGGTGGAAGGTGATAACAGGAGACGCTTGGGTACTCCATCTCATTGCAAGAGGGCACTCAGTCGAATTCCTGGACAGATCCCCGAATAATCCGCTGGGCAGGTCTTACTACCTGTCAGGACATCAAGTCCTCATTAGCAGGAAATCCAAGCTCTGTTGGAAAAGTCAACTATAGAGCAGGTTCCTCCAGGGCAGGTAGTAAGGGGATATTACTCCCACTTCTTCCTAGTGCCCAAAAAGACGGGAGATCAGAGACCCATTCTAGATCTCAGCCTGCTCAGCCTCTTTGTAGAATACAAGAGGTTCTGCATGCTAACTCTCCAGGGACTGTTACCCCTGCTGCAACAGCAGCAATGGCTGTGCTCGCTGGACATGTAGGATGCTTACATGCACATCCCTATCCTCCAGTCCCACCACCATTTCCTGAGATTCTCCCTCCAGGAGAACCATTATCAGTTCAAGGCACTCCCTTTTGGCCTCTCCTTGGCACCTTGGGTGTTTACCAAGTGCCTGGTAGTGGTAGTTGCAGCATTGCGCCCCAAGGGGATTTATGTGTTCCCTTACCTGGACAACTGGCTGTTGTCAGCTCTGTCTCAGGACAGTCTGATGGATTCTCTTTCCACCACCCTGGACCTCTTTTACAGACTTGTCATCACTGTGAATTATCACAAGTCTCAACTGTCATCCTCTCAGCACCTCCAGTTCATTGGAGCAATGCTGGATATGGTCCAGGGCAGGACCTTCCTACCTATGGACAGGGTGGAAACTCTGATTCAGCAGGCTGTGTCGGTGTCCAGCTCTCGTTGGACCACAGTGCGATCCATCTCCCCTACTGTTGGGGCTCATGGCGGCTGCTATCCCCACAGATCCTTTGGCCAGACTGCACATGAGGGTGACCCAGTGGACCCTCAGGGTCCAGTGGGACCAGTGATTGGACGACATGAACCACAGGGTCTTAGTCTCCAGTAGCTTGAAGAGGGATCTCCTCTGATGGCAAGATCTATTCAGCCTCTCCCTGGGGATCCCCTACATGACCCTCACAACTGATGCCTCTGGTCAAGGCTGGGGAGCCCACCTGGGAGACCATCGAACTCAGAGGAGATGGTCTCTGCAAGATGAGCATCTGCATATGAATATTCTGGAGATGAGAGCTGTGCTCTACGCTCTCCAGTCCCTTTTACTTCCGGGAACACTCCTAATCCAGACGGATGACATGGCCACGGTCTGGTAAATCAACAAACAGGGAGGCACCCGATCGTACCCCCTCTGCAGGGAGGCAATGCAGGTGTGGTACTGGGCAGTCCAGCATGGCCTCTCTCTGAAAGCAGTCCATGTTCCCAGGAGTTCACAGTATCCTGGCAGACAGTCTCATCCGCATTGTCGCACGGGCTCGCGCGTTGGAGCTAAAGCAGGAAGTAGTGGCAGATCTCTTCGATCAGTGGGGTCGGCCAGAGATGGACCTCTTCGCCTCCCCATCCAGTGCAAAACTACCCAGCTTTTGCTCGCTCGTTCCCGGGTGTGGTGTTTTTTGGCAAGATGTGCTGTCTCTGTCTTGGACAGGGAGATTTCTGTACGCTTTCCCTCCCTTTTCAGTCCTTCAGAAGGTTCTGCTGAAGCTTCAGACAGAGGGGGCTCACATGATTCTTATAGCCTCTCTTTGGCCTTGGCTAATTTGGTTCACTCTGCTGCAGCAGCTGACATTGGTACCGCTGGTACCACTTCCTCTCTCTCTCTCTCAACCTTCTGTCTCAGGAGCAAGGTAGCCTGGTGCATCCCGAGCCTCAAGTCTCTCCACCTGTATGCATGGTACTTATGGACATAGCAGTCTTTCATTTTGACATCTCTTCTCGAGTCGCCCAGGTTCTAGTAGAGGCAAGGAAACCCTCAACTAGATCCACGTATGCTGTGACATGGAAGAGATTCTTTGGGCCATGGCCAAGGGCCTGGACCCATTCTCTTGCTCAGCCCCCGAGGTCCTTGAGTACATCTTGCACCTGTCTGATTCGGGCCTCAGTTATTTCTCTCTGAAGGTCCACCTTTCTGTGGTCTCTGCCTATCACCTTCTAGTGGGGGGGGGAAACCCTTACTCAGTTGGAGGTCTCCAAAACCTTTTTTAAGGGGATCTTCCACTTTAAGCCTCCGGTCCGTAATCTGGTTCCCCCCCCGGGATTTAAATTTTATTTTAGAGAAACTTACTTTGCCCACCTTTTGAGCTGGCAGCAAGTTGCGACATGCTCTTTTTGTCTTGGAAAGCGCTCTTTTTAGTCACCATCACTTCAGTTCGAAGGATTTCAGAGCTTCAGGACCTTTTTTGTTAGGAGCCATATTTCATTTTCCACAGAGACCGGGGTGGCTCTTCGGACTAACCCTTTCTTTCTTCCGAAAGTAGTCTCAGAATTTACTTTGAACCAAGATGTTCAATTGCTGGTTTATTATCCAGAGTATTCCAATAGGGGTGAATACATCTTGCACACTCTGGATGTGCACAGGATCCTGAGATATTCTATTTCTAGGACCAAGGAGGCACGTAAATCTGACCAGTAGTTTGTGGCTTTCACACCCAGATGTCAGGGTAGAGCCATTTCAAAACAGGGTGTGTCTAAATTCTTGGCTAATTGCATCTCATACATCTACCAGAAGTATGAGAAGCCCCTTCCGGGGGAAGTGAAAGGCCATTCAACACGTGGTATAGCTGCCTTGATGGCCTTCCTGCAGAATGTGTCTGCTGCGGATATATGTGCTGTGGCCACTTGGCCTTCCATCCATACTTTCACCAAGCATTATAGTCTGGACATCGCATCTTGGCTTAGGGCTGGTTTTGGCCTCGCTGTCCTGCAAGGCCTCCTGTCATAATCCGCTTTCTAGTTGGCAGATGTTTCCTCCTCCCAGAACTTAGTCTCCAGCTTCTTTTTTTGACTGCTTGGTATTCAGTCCTATATGTGAAGACCTACTGCAGGAACCCTCTTGAAGTAAGATATTACAGTTACGTACGAACTTCCCATAACAGTAGATCTTCGAGAGAGGTTCCTGCAGTAGGTCTCATTTTCCCTCCCACCTCACCCAGCTCCTACTTTTTCCTGTCCTTTCCTTTCCCAGGGCTTTATTTTTCAGTAGCTCTGGGCTGCAGGAGTTGTACTCCTTTCTTCTGTTTTCTTCTTTTCAGGGTCTTCCAGCGGGAGAACTGGAGGGCGGGAGTGGGGACCACCCCTATATACAGTAATGCCAATGTCCCATCATGTGACACCAGGGGTGGTCCCCCACTATAAATTGCTAGCTAGAAGTTTGCCGTGCAATCCTCACCACCACGGGGCGACCCTATATGTGAAGACCTACTGCAGGAACCTCTCTCGAAGATCTACTGTTACAGTAAGTTCTTACGTAACTAATTTTCACAGGTAACGGTAATAGATGCCTTTTCTCATGTATACACAGTGGAAGTAAAGGAAGAAGAACTAGATCTTCTTAATAAAAGTATGCGTGCCCATCTCTGACACCATTGCTGAGGTGGAAGGTTGCAAGACTTTTACCATAATGGGCCCATACAAAAATGGATACGTGGGTGCTGACAGTTGTGGGACACGATCATTGTCTTCCATCCCTAATCTCTCCATACCAGTTGAATAAGCAAGTAGTAAGCCAAGCTCTGGACCACCTGATGCGGATAATGGCACTCGCCCAAGGTTTTTTTTTTTTTTTTTTTTTTTAGAACAATCCTGAACTGAAGACCCTTGTACAAGTATGTCAAACACATGATGTTAAAGATGGAGTCCCTGTGGTGTATTATTGAGCAGTCCAACTGAGGGAACTGCCTAGCACCTATCGACTTGAAAGATCCCTGTTTCCACATTCCAAACTGCAAGTCACACCAGAAATACCTGAGATTTGAAATCCTGAGGCAGCCTTCCAGTACTAAGCTCCCCTTGGGTCTGACAACAGCACAGTGTTTTTTTTTTTTTTTTGTTTTTTTAACTATTTTTCCTCACCTCCCATTCATTGGCCTCTCTCTGGAGTGGGCACGCGGTGCTGTGACTTTCTCCCATCTGCCTGAAGCCTTGGACTACAACTGGTGACAGGCACCCTAATCCCAACTGTCTGCCTGACCCCCGGATCTGGGGAGGGACCGCCAAGCTCCTCGGGTGCTCTATCTATAGTATTGAAGGCAGCAGTCATGGATAGGACCAGGTTGGGACCAGAAGTCCAGCAGTGATGTGGGGTCATGACCTCTGGCCCTTCCTTCGTCTACCAATGGCGAGAGGGGTTTTTCCTTTTTTTTTTCCCTCCCCCTAGTGGAGATCGGGCATGCAATGACATCCAGTGTCGCTGGGCTCCACCCTGCCACTATGGCAATACATGAAGTTCATAGCTTCCTCTAACTGTTGCCAGGGTGCTCAGGAGCGGACGCATGTCCCACACACCTACCCAGGAAAGGACAGCTGTCCCTGGACACTCTGTCCCTTCCTGCCTCTGCCGACCCGTGGCCCGGCCATTGTCTCAAACCCGATCGCCAGCATGGCACGAGGTGAGACATCTAGTGCCTTAATCCTGCTTACTGGGCCGGCACAGAGTGTTGTCTTGAAAGTTCTGTTTGTGCCGGTGGTACAACTGAGACAGGTGGGCCATCAAGTGTCCCCTGCCTGATTGAACTTCTTATCAGCGCACTAATAGCTTGGATGGCAGAGAAGTTGGTGTCAAGGACTCGAAGTCTTGGAGATGCATGGCTGCATAATCAACAAGGAGAAGAGCTCCCTGATGCTGATGCAGAGTTTGAGTTATCTGGAAGTGATGTTCCTGGTGTACACAAGGAAGGTTTTCCTCTCCACAGTCAGGAAAACATACCTAGTTCAGGAGATTCATTGACTGAGATCCCAGTCAATGGTGTCTGCTCACAGGCTTCTTCAGGACTTGGATCTGATGTTAGCAGCGATAGAGCTGGTACTGTGAGCCAGATTCCATACATGATCTCTCCAAGACAGAGATATAGTACTTTGTGTGGTCTCCAACCTCAGAGGAGCACCAGGCCCCAATTCCTTTATCCAAACCAATATTGCAATGCTTGCATCTAGGATCTCATCAGGGGACTCTCCTTGAAGCTCCTCCAGAGTAGATTTTGACCACTGATGTCAGCCTGTTTGGCTGGGGAGTGATTCTGGGCCAGATGCCTGTGCATGGAATCTGTGGCCCTTAGGAACAGTGTCACCAGAGGAAGGCTTTGGAGAGAAGGGCAGTGTACTTAGCCTTGAGGCTGTTGCAGGACCAGGTTTGGCCACAGGCAGTAAAGGTGAGATTGGATACCATTAATAGGGTGTACAGAAATGGTCTGTGTAGCACAACAGTGCAAGCATTATCACGGACACAATCAAATGCTTCAGTGTGTGGAAGAAATTTTACTGTCCGACAGCAGTTCTTGTAGTGTGGGAATGGAATGTCCAGGCAGATTGGTTAAGTCATGAAAAAGCCCATCAGTGGCAGTGGACGCCTAACTCAGAGGTGTTCAGTCTACTGTTAGAAGGTTCGGGCAACCTCTGGTGAACTAGTCGTGTCAGGGAGAACACTCATGTTCCAAGGTTCTTCAGTGGTTTCAGTAACTTTGGGGGGAAGTGGTGGTGCCCTGTAGCAGCAGTGGGACTTTGGCAGGTGTGCTTGTCACAGCCTCTCTATTTGCTGCCCAGGGTACTGCAATGGTTTAGAGTTCAAATGAGTTTGTCTCTTCTGATAGTCCTGGAGAGGCCAAGATGACTGTAGTTTTCAAACCTGCTCAATCTGGCAGTGCAGGCCTGTTCTAGTTCCTGCTATGTAAAGTTTTGCTCGGTCATCTCGGAGTTGATGCAGTGAGCAGCCTGGCTCCTGAAACAGATTTCTCAGAAAAGGTGATAGAGGCCTTACAGGTCTCTGGAAAGGTTCCTCCATACTAGCATATGGCAGTGTGTGGATTGTCTTCAGTATGGTCCAAATGCCTGGAACATTAGGTCCACTGGGGCTACAGAACTGCAGATCTTGGCCATTTTAGCGAATGGGAGTGGACAAAGGACAAGTATTGAGCGTCCTGTGGGGGTTAGGTCCGCTTTTTGTGTAGTGCTGGGGCCAGCAATAGGCACCTCTTTGGCACCAGCTCAGAGGGCATTGCTTTTTTCATAATGATCAATCATAAGGAGCCTTACTTAATGTATGGGACAAGGTATTTTTAAATTCCCCCTAGAAACTCCAAAGGAGTCTTACCTGCCCCAAAGTTAGGTGATGCATAAATTATCATTTTGCTGTGGCTATAATTTGAGAGGGAAGGGATTGTATTTTGGCTTCGTGGAGCCCGATCCCTTCCATTTCCACAGTTGAGCAGTGGCCTTGATTTGTTGAAATCAGCACTCTAAAATGTTAAAATATTTAGGATCCCTGTATAAGGCTCTGGATTGCAAAACATTTGAGCGTGGCGGCATGTTTCCAAATTGGGAAGTGGAAGGGATTGAGCTTGCAGCTCCACGTAGTCAAATTACAGTCACTTCTCTCCCGAATTATAGCGACAGCAAAATTATCACTTTTAGGTATGTGGATATCTTGTTCTTATCCACACTTCTTGGCATGTCCTTTCCCTTTAAGAATCTTGCTGGAAGGTCTAAAAGCTGGATCCTCCCACCCACCCGGGTGGTATAACCCTCAGCTCTGCCCCTTGATGCCAGATCTTCCTTTCCGCTGGAAGATTCAGGTTCCCTTCTTATTCTTCCCACGTTGAGTAGGCCCTGGCGCTTAAATCTTCAGATTATTTACCTAAGCTAAAACTCATTTGAGTTTCTCTGCATCGTTTCATGATCGTGACTGCGATGGAAGACAAGTCCTCACCCAGGTTCCGCCGTTGCCTCTGCAGGCAGAAGATGTCACTCACCAACCCGCATGCCACGTGCAGCTACTGCCTGGGCCACGATCATGATACCCAGGCCTGTGACTTTTATCACTCATTACAGCCGAACATATTGGACAATCACCTTGCACACTTACAGCTTGGACAACCGGAAAAACGGAACCTGCCAGTCAAATCTAAAGAGGCCCATTGGGTGGTCTCCGCAGCTGCGGGGTCCGCTGAGCAACTTGAACAAATGAAGGCCTTCGAGGAGGAGGCGGCTCGGGCTGCCGATCAGTCCTCTTCAGCATCGGTCTTCATGCCACTCAAACTGAACTCTACCTTTACATGCTCCTTCAAGGAGTTGTGCCAGTCTCTCCTAACTAAGGGGGAGCGCCTGTCAGCTTTGCACAGCTCCCGTAAAAAGGAATCCAAGGAGTCAGGAGGTAAGTCTTGGCAATGATGTTCTTGAGATCGAGAGAGATCTCGGTCTCAGGAATCTCCTATTTCGACTTTGGTCAAAATGCAGCCTCAGTCACTGGCTTCACGGTGCCCCCATCAGGCCAGTTGACTAAGATGTGGGACGACAACCCAGTTGAAATTATCGACCCCATTGACCTGTTGTCACTGGATGAGGCTGACAATTCTTTGTTCAGGACTCCAGTCCTGACTGGACCTACCGAGGAGGAAACCCAACTTGCTGGGAACCTCCTCACGGTCCCTGACCCTGGCATGGAGGAGCTGCGGGTTTCACCAGCGCTTTCTGAACACCCCCATCTGTGACAGGGTTGAATCTGGCCCTGTCCCATTTGTTATGCAGAAAGAGTTTAAATGCAAGGATCTGTTCTAGTCTCTCCTTTTCTGTCTTTTCTCTGATTGCGCAACCAAAGGACTTTTATCACCCAACAGTCTTGCAGTTCTCTGCCTCTCGCTGTCTCTCTACCTTCTCTTGCTGCTCAGTCTTTTCTCCCCCCTTGCATATCTGGGGAGATAGGGGAGCTAAACATGTGGCTCAAGGGCTGGTGCCAGGAAAAAGGACACAGATTTGTACGGAACTGGCAACAGTTCTGGGAGCGAAAGTTCTTTAAATTTGATGGACTGCATCTGACTAAGGAAGGAGTCAGTGCATTGGGGCAGAAGTTTGATGTCTTTGCAGAATATTTAAACTAGCAAATGGGGAGAGGGGTGCAGCACCCCATACATCGAATGGGAAGAACACCTCTCCCCCCTCAGCTGGTGGTCAGACAGGGATTCAGCATGTTTGCAGTTCATTTGCATCACCAGGTAAGAAAAAAGGTCCGTCTCCCCATATGATGCACAGGCAAAATGCCAAACCTCATCCAACAACTAACACACTGAAATCTGGCCAATGGAAAATCATGTACACAAATGCTCACAGCCTGGGAAATAAGATCCCAGACCTGCAGGCAATAATGTCAGAGGCTGAACTGGTCATAGTAGCAATTAGTGAGACGTGGTTTACCAGTAACCACACTTGGGAGACTTCAGTACCTGGCTGTGTACTGTTCAGAAGAGACCGAGGTGCAAAAAGGGGGTGGAGTGGCCCTGTATGTAAAATATCAAAGCTACAGAAATTCAGAATACACATAAGGAGCCAGAAGAACTGTGGGTCACCCTGGAAACAGGAAATGGGACAGCCATAAGAACTGGGGTTGTCTACAGGCCCCCAGACCAGGGGGAGGACATACACACATTACTGTTACAAGATATACAAAACATGGCAGCTAAAGGGGAGGTTCTGATAATGGGAGACTTCAGCATGCCGGATACAGATTGGTCAATACTTGCAGGAACATCTGCCAGAACTAGACACATGGCGGATTCCCTGCAGGGGGAGGGCCTCAAAACAGTTGGTACAGCAACCCACAAGAGACAGGGCTATCCTAGATCTAGTGCTGACTAACAGGGAAGGGATCACAGATCTCCAGGTAGAAGGTCACCTGGGGGCCAGTGACCATCACATGGTATGGTTCAGTTTGGCCACTACCTCTAAATCATCCCATTCCAAGGCGAAAATATGGGACTTCAAAGGAGCTGACTTTGATAAGATGGCCAACAGAGTTAAGCTAATCCTGACAAAAAGAAACACAGGTGAGGGGGTACAGGCAAAGTGGGCAGGCATTAAGGATGCAATACTTGAAGCAACATCCCACTGTCTTAGACAGAAAAGGAAGTGCAAAAGAAGGAAACCACTTTGGTTCTCAAATACAGTAGCAGAAAAGGTCAGAGCCAAAAGGCTGGCCTTTAGGAAATATAAGAGAACACAGTGGGATGAAGATAGGGAGGCATACCAAACTGCCCTAAGGGAAGCAGGGAAGGCAGGCAAAATCCCAAACTGAGGAAACACTAGCACGAACAGTAAAAGAAGGTGACAAGACTTTCTATAGATACATTAGTGAAAGGAGAAAGTCCAGAGGAGGTATTGTTAAGCTCAAAGGAGAAAAGGGGGCATGTGAGGAGGAGGACCCTGTAAAAGCACCTATCCTAAATAGATACTTTTACTCAGTATTTACTGAAGAGAAGGTGGGGCAGGGCCCACAGCTCAGCACCATGGACACAGGGGAGGGAGGTGAGCACTACTCCCTTCACAAAAGAAAGGGTCTTACAAGAGCTCGCTAAGCTCAGAGTGGACAAGGCAATGGGACCTGACGGCATACATCCCAGGGTACTTAAGGAGCTAAGAGTGGAACTAGCAGAGCCATTATCAGAACTGTTTAGTGAGTCTCTGAGCACAGGAGAGGTCCCAGAAGACTAGAGAAGGGCTCATGTGATCCTGCTCCACAAGAGTAGTAGCAGGGAGGAGGCAGGGAACTACAGACCAGTCAATCTTACCTCAGTAGTAGGCAAGATTATGGAGACACTCCTTAAGGAAAGGAGAGTGCAACACCTGGAATCCATAGGGGCACAGGATCCAAGACAGAATCGGTTTACAAAAAGAAGGTCCTGTCAAACTAATCTCATAGATTTCTTTGACTGGGTAACCAGAGTGGTGGACCAAGGGGGAGCAGTTGATGTCATCTACCTTGACTTCAGCAAAGCTTTCTACACTGTTCCACATAGAAGATTGATAAATAAGCTGGGTAGGCTCGGGGTGGGTCAGAAGTTGGTCAACTAGGTGGCAAACTGGTTGGCGGGCAGAAAAGAGAGAGTGGTGGTAAATGGTATACAGTCAGAAGAGATGCAAGTCGCAAGGGGGTACCTCAGGGATCAGTCCTGGGGCCAGTCCTCTTCAATATCTTCATTAGTGACATTGCAGATGGACTAGAGAGTAAAGCTTGTCTGTTTGCAGATGACACCAAAATCTGCAACAGAGTAGATGATCCAGATGGGGTGGGCAGAATGAGAAGAGATCTGAATAAACTAGCAAAATGGTCAGAAGAGTGGCAACTGGGATTTAATGCAAAGAAGTGCAAGATCATGTCACATAGGGAAGAGAAACCCTGAAGCACCTATAGGCTGCGAGGGGAGTTGCTGACGGTCACAAAGGAAGAAAGAGAGTTGGGCATTATCATCATCATCATCACAGATGACCTGAAATCATCCAAGCAGACCTCTAAAGCAGTAGGTAAGGCTAGGGGGATGTTAGGGTGTATTAGTAGAGGTATCACAAGTCGTAAGAGGGAGGCAATAATCCCTCTTTACAAGACACTGGTTAGGCTCCATCTGGAGTACTGCATGCAGTACCTGAGGCCACACCTTCACAAGGACATTGACCAAATTGAGGCAGTCCAGAGAAGGGCAACCAAAATGGTGCAGGGACTGCATCAGAAGACATATGAGGACAGATTAACGGAGCTCAATATGTATACCCTTGAGCAAAGGAGGGAGATCGGTGATATGATCAAAACATTCAAACTTTAAGGGCATTAACAAGGTGAAAGAGTCTAACATGTTTAAATATAAGAAAAATAGGACAAGAGGACACAGCATGAGATTAGAGGGAGGCCGATTAAGGGGGAATGTGAGGAAATTCTTTTTCACAGAAAGAGTGGTGGATGCATGGAACGGCCTACCTCAGGAAGTGGTGGCTATGAATACAGTGCAGGGCTTCAAACAGACATGGGATAGGCATAAGGGAGCAATACAGATAAGTATGAATAGATAGGCCACTGACAGAGCAAAGGCCGATGGCACATTTATAAGGTAGAAAAAGAAATGGGCAGACTAGATGGGCCTTGCTGTCCTTATCTGCCGTCAAAGTCTATGTTTCTGTGTATAAAAATATATGTGAATCATGTGGAACTGTAACCGATACTGGGATCCTGTGTTTAGAAATATGTATAGTTTTGCTGTTGAAATGTAATATTTATACTGTTGAAATGATTGCAAATAACTGTTTAGAACTTAAGGGGTTAACCTGTTTGCAAACTCTCCGAGAAGCTGTAAGCAAAAGGTCAGTTCTGAGTCACAGCTTTCTTTTTGCTGCACTTGTTGAAACTTACAAGAACACTATGTGAGAAGCATGCTGTTTTCTTAACGAGCGGGGGTTGCAAGATGTGCCTTTTGAGAGAATTGCAATGGATGTAGTTGGCCCCATAGACAAAAGTAAAAAGAGTAATCGATTCATTTTGGTAGTATGTGACTATGCTACTCAAAACCCAGAGGCAGTTCCAATGCGTATGGTCACAGACCCAAAAGTAGCAGCAGAGCTTGCCAAAATTTTCAGCAGAGTGGGCATCCCTAAAGAAATCATTACTGATCAGGGTAGTAATTTTAGTGCTTCATTACTTAAGGGGCTGTACAGACTACTAGGTATCACTGCCATAAGAAACTCCCCTTATCACCCTCAGACAGACTGTCTTGTTGAGCATTTTAGTCAAACCCTAAAACGCATGTTAAAAAGGTTTGTAAAAGGGGAAGGGAAAGACTGGGACAAATATTTAGCTTACCTGCTTTTTGCTTACAGAAAAGTGCCACAGGCATCAACAGGTTTTTCACCATTTGAAATGCTGTGTGGTAGACAACCTAGAGGGCCACTAGATGTAATAAAAGAAACATGAGAAGATAACCCCCATCAGAAATCTGTTACAGTTTATATGTGTGCCCTAAGAAAGAAGCCGGGAAAATATGTTGAAATCGCCCATAGTAATCAGGAAGAGGCCCAAAACCAGCAGAAGGTGTATTATGACCATGGGGTAAAAGAAAAGGTTTTTGAGCCAGGTGAAAAGGGCTTGCTACTGTTACGCACTACAGAAAATAAAATGTTAATGAAGTGTCAAGGGCCTTATAAAGTGCTTAGACGAACTGTCACAGTTAACTATGAGAGTGAGACCCCTGACAGGAGAAATCCTATTCAGATATACCATGCTAACCTCCTCAAGAAATGGGCTGAAAAAACACCAAAAGCTGTTTTGCTAGTTTTACCAGAAACTGATAAAGAAGATATTGATGTAGCATATGATAGACTGGAACAAACTGTAACTGCTGATGCTGTCACGGTGAATGTTTCCTTAACCTCAGAACAAACTGCAGAAATCTGTAACTTGCTAAAGACATTTAACAGTGCTTTTACCCCAGTACCGGGCTGAGCAAAAGGGGTCGCGCACATAATAGTGATAAAGCATGCTCGCCCTATTAGACAAAAAACATACAGATTACCAAAGCAATTAAGAGCAGACGTAGTTAAGGAAATGCAAACAATGAAAGAATTGGGTATCATAGAAGAGTCGAGAAGTGCTTGGTCATCACCAATGGTGATGGTAAACAAAAAAGAGGAGGTTGTAAGACTCTGCCTTGATTTTAGGAAACTTAATCAAGTGTCAGAATTTGATAGTTATCCTATGCCCAGAATAGATGATTTGGTGGACAGACTGAGGAGTGCCAAGTATATTGGTACCCTTGATCTCACCAAGGGTTACTGGCAAATCCCCTTAGCTAAAGAATTCAGAGACAAAACTGCATTTGCCACTCCTGTAGGATTCTATCAGTTCACCACCATGCCATCTGGTTTACATGGCACACCTGCTACATTCCAGCGGTACATGGATGTGATTTTATCCCCCTCACTGGTTATTGTGGTGCGTACCTAGATCATGTCCTGGTATATGGTCTGGACTGGAAAAGCCACCTGGAACGCCTACGAGCAGTTATCCAATCTATCAAAAAGGCAGGTCTGACAGTTAATCCTAGTTAATCCTACTAGGTGTGCATTGGGCATGCAGGAAACCATATATTTGGGCTGTGTTTTGGGAAATGGAGAAGTCAAGCCAGAGGTTTCTAAACTAGAAGCTGTAGCTAACAGCCCTGTCCCCAAAACCAAGAAACATGTCAGGTCATTATTAGGGCTGGCTGGTTATTATCGGAGATTTGTTCCCAGCTTTGCAGAGTTGGCTACTCCCTTCACAAAACCCGTGAAAAAACGGTACTCTAATAATGTGAAATGGTCCCCAGAGTGTGACGAAGCTTTTCGAGCTATTAAGGCTGCATTATGTTAAGCCCCTGTTTTAAGAAGCCCAGACTTTGAGAAACAATTTTTGTTACAGACTGATGCATCAGAGGTAGGCCTAGGTGCAGTCTTGAGTCAGCATTTAGATGGGAAAGAACATCCTATTCTGTACATAAGTGGGAGATTGCACAACAGAGAGAGGAGGTGCTCCACCATTGGGGGGGGGGGTGTCTTGCAGCGGGGTGAGCAATGGAGTCCCTTGAGTTTTGCCTGCTAGGAGCTGACTTTAAACTTGTAATGGATCGCAGTCCTCTCTGTTGGCTTAACCAAATGAAGGATAAAAACTCTAGAATCACATGGTGGTACCTGGCACTACAGCCATTTAAATTTAAAGTGATGCACAAATCTGGGAAAGAGAATGTCAATGCTGATTTTCTGTCTAGATAAGGATCAGGAATTGAGAATTCCGAAGATTAAAAAAAAATGTGAGTTGAAAGTTCTCTGATATGCTGCATATGCACTGAACTATAAAGATTATAAGCTACTATCATGTTAAAGTAGAATTTAAAGAAAGTTTTGGAAACCTGTTTTTGTAAAACAGGTTCCCTCTTGGGGGGGGGGGGTAATGTGACAGGGTTGAATAGGGCCCTGTCCCATTTGTTATGCAGAAAGAGTTTAAATGCAAGGATCTGTTCTAGTCTCTCCTTTCCTGTCTCTTCTCTGTCTGCGCAACCATATTTTCTCGTGAGACCTAGGACTTGATCACCCCGACAGTCTTGCAATTCTCTGCCTCTCTGTACCTTCTCTTGCTGTTCTGTCTTTTCTCCCCCTTGCATATCTGTAGGCATAAAAATGTATGTGAATATGTAACTGATACTGGGATCCCTTTGTTTAGAAATGTATATAGTTTTATTGTTAAAATGTATATAGTTATACTGTGGAAATGATTGCAAAAAGCTGTTCGGAACTCAAGGGGTTAACCTGTTTGCAAACTCTCTGAGAAGCTGTAAGCAAGAGGTCAGTTCTGGGTCACAATGTTCTTTTTGCTGCACTTGTTGAAACTTACAAGAACACTGTGAGAAGCACGCTGTTTTCTTAATGAGCGGGGATTGTAAAAACAAAACTTCAATTTCTTGCAAGAGAGAAACACAGAGACTGAGACTGGAAATTGAGAAGAAATCCAGATAGACTTTCTCTTTTGTTTTTTTGGTATATTTTCTTTACTCCTTTCACTGGTCCCATAGGTCTCTCTCCAGCTCTGCCCAGGACCTAACCCACTATCCCACTCAGTCTGATTACCCCCCCCCCCAAAACATCCTACCTCCGGCTACAGGCATCCTCCAAGTCCTTTCTAGCAACCGACTACCGGCTTTGAACCCCCAGGTAGGGCATGAGCTGCTCAAAGCTCTATCCAAGTGTAAGTTGCCGCCCAGGGAATGAAGAATTAGGAAATTTTAGACAATGAACATGGATGGGTCAGGTGAGCAGGCCTTCGCCTACCCGGGTGCCAGGGTTTTTCCACATTTCCTTGGTTCCCGGGAGCTCAGATGTGCAGTGATGTCCAGTGCACGATGGGCGCACTCCCGCACACACTCACAGGACGTCCACCATAGCTCCCATACCCCATTGTTACGGTTTCTGCTGCGTGTGGCCCCCATCCACCACCAGAGGTCGTCCAAGCTGCGGAAGACTATACACCCCCAGGAGAGGAGAGCAGTCCTACGGACGCTCAGTCTCTCCTACCCTGCTAACTCTCGGTGGCCTGAGGTCATTCCTGAACTCGGGTCGCTGCAGAGGGCAAGGTTTGACGTCCAGCGCCTCAGTCCTCAGCGCCACCGGGCCTGCTTGGACTTTCTTTGTTTATATTGCCATTGTAAATAGTTATACTGAACAATTTATTTTTTTTTATCTTACTATTTTTAATAAATCACTTGTTGCAAATTTTACAACTGTTCCTTTGCTTCCCGATATGCCACATCCTTCATGGGCATTCTCCATCTTATCTCAGAATCCACGGGGATGAAACTGGAGCCTGTCCAGAGACAGGCTCAGTATCCCCCAGTAGAGATTCTGACTAAAGGGGATTCTTTGACAGAGGCCTTCCCAGTAGCCGAAGCCATCACTGGCCTGGCTCTGGAGCTTTGGCAGCATCCTGCCCTGTGCCATCAGCCCGGATAACCCGCAAGTATGTGGTTCCCATCGGCAGCCTATTGGGGTTCACAGAGCACTGTTCAGCTGAGGGATTGGTGACCAAATCTGTGTTTCGGCGCTCAGGAAATTCAGGAGACACCGATAGACCTCCGGACAAAGAGTGCAAAAAACGGGACCATTCTACCCAGAAAGTCTATACTGCCTCTTTGCTCAGTCTCCATCAGGCGAGCTCAGCTGTCATCATGGCACACTTCTCCCATGCCCTCATGGGCTCTCTAGATGAAGTGCTTTCTCATCTCCACGTGGACCTTCAGACTACGGTCAAGCAGGTTCGGGATCAGGCTTGGGCTGTTGCAGAACAGGAACTCCAGATGGCTCTTGACATTGGGGATTCCTGTGCCCTTTGGGTGGCTGCTGCGGTCGCCATGCACCGCAGGGCCTGGCTGAGGGTCTCAACCTTTATGGCGGACACTCAGCACAAACTGGCAGACATCCCCTTCCTGTGCACCCTACTTGTTTGGTCCAGGAGTTGACTGTCACCTCCAGCGCATCGAGAAGTCCAGTGTCAGCTTGAACTCTGTTGCCTCTGCCCAGAAGGAATCTCAGGGTTCCAAGAAGCAGAAGCGTAAGCCCTTTCAGCCTTCTGCCCCTCCAGCCTAGCAGCCCCTGTACCAGTTGGGGTAGCAGCAAGCTCAGTCTTGGTGCCCTCGGCTCAAGTAAGGGACTTCAGCGGTCTGTAACAGGGATTTATTTAACTCTAAAAATTGATTAGCGTTTTGCTCATAAAAGCGCCAAATCTTTGTGAAAATGCATAGCTCTTGCCTCACTGTGTTTGACAAACACAGCACTTCTAGAAAATCTATATGAATACTTTCTGTACAGTTAGTATCATGCCAAGAAAAAAACTGCTAATCAATTATTTAAAACCCTGTGTAAGTCTGAAGGGAAGGGTCCTGGTGGTCCTGCGGCCGGTTCCTCCTCCTCCATGCCTGCTCAGTGACAGGATGGGGGTGACCACCCCCATGCCTGTCACACCTACTCTGGGTCCTCCTGTGGGGGTCCAGCTCCACCACTTCCTTTCCACCTGGTCCACTGTCACAATGGACAGGTGAGTATTGGAAGTGTTTGGCCAGGGTCTGCCTCTGGAATTTGAAGCAGTACCCACCAAGCTGAGCCCTCGCCCCACGAGAGGAGAAGGTATCCGTGAACACTCGGTCAACTCTCTGAGACGGCATCACCCAACTCTGCAAGGAGGTAGTGGTCAGAATCACTGATCCCCCTGTCAACCCAGGGTTCATTTTAGGTATTTCTTGGTCCCAAAATGGATGGAGGAGCTGGTGCACCATTCTAGATCTGCATGACCTGAACAAGTTTCTCAGATGTCACACTTTCAGGATGGTTACTCTCTCAGATCATACCATCTCTTGAGCAGAACATGTGGTTTTGCTCTCTGGATCTGCAGGACGCGTTCTTTCATGTCCCAATCCGTCCGTCACACTTGAAGGTTCCTGCGCTTCTGAATAGAGGGAACCCTCTACGAGTTTCAAGCTATGCCTTCATCGGCCCCCAGGGTCTTCACCAAATGCATTGCAGTGGTGGCGGCCCATCTTTGGTGTTGAGGGGTCAGGGTGTACCCGTCTGGACAACTGGCTTATAGCTGGTCCTTCCAGACAGGAGATGGGGAGAGGTCCAGGGATCTGGCCCTCCAGCCCTGCATCGACTTTTGCCTCCTAATCAGAGAGGTCAAGTTGGAACCCGTGCCTTCGCAGGTGATTTGCTTCATTGGGGGCAGAGCTAGACTCTTGCCGAACCAGAGCCAGGCTCGCGACGGACAGGGCGGAGGTTCTCTCCTCCTTTGCCCAATCATTTCTAGTTGGGCACTTGTGTCCTGCCCAGGACTTCCTGCAACTTCTGGGCTACATGGCGGCCTGCACCTCCATGGTCCGATGGGCCCAGTGGCATATGCACCCCCTTCACTGGGAGCTGGCCAGCCCAGTGGACTCAGTAACTGTCATTTCGACCAGCTGGTCATTGTAACCCAGAAGATGTGGGACACTGTGCAGTGGTGGACTGGCCCAGAGCATCTGCAAGAAGTGATCCCGTTTGTCTGTCCCGAGCCAACAGTCATCTTGACGACTGACGCTTCTCTCATGGGCTGGGGTGCCCACATGGGGTACCACAGAGTTCATGAACTCTGGGGCCCCGAGGAATCCCGATGCCACATCAACCTGCTGGAGCTCCAAGCAGTTTGGCTTGCACTGACTGCATTCACTCCGTTCCTTCGGGGTCAAGTGGTTCATGTCCAGATGGACAACACCACGACCATGTACTATCTCAACACACAGGGCGGCACACACTCCCGGCCTCTGTGCAGGGAAGCTGTCTGCATCTGGACCATCGTGAGCTGACTGGAGGCAGATCTCCTAGTCATTCATGTGGCAAGAGCCTCAAATCGGCTGGCGGATGCCTTCAGCCGTGTGGGCGAGGCGTCCCACGAGTGGTCTCTCTATCCAGAAGTAGCACATAGCCTGTTCACCCACAGGTGGACTTGTTCGCCTGCAGGGAGAATGCAAAGCTGAGGCTGTTTTGTGCCTGCCCCCTCAACAGGGCTTGCTGCAGGGGGATGTCTTCTCGAGGCCGTGAACCCCAGGCCTCTTTTATGCTTTCCCTCTACTTCCCTTGATCCACAAAGTGCTCCTCAAGGTGAGGAGGGACAAGTTAGGGCTGACAACCCCAAAGCACACCCCAGCGCCTGTTGGTGTGTGGAGGGTGGGGTGGGGGGTTGTTAGAGTTTGAAACCCTAATGCCTCATTTCCATACTTTTGTTGCTTCAACCCTAACTGATGCATTAACGAAGTTTTTTGCAATGATATATACTGTATATAATATATATATGTATCATACTGTATATAATTGCCGTTTTTTGTTGACCTTAAATCAAGTCACCTACCATTGTATATTGTACTCAAAGCCAGGTTGGCTCCTCCCATCTGCAAATTTGAAACCTCTCCTTGGGAGGAGTTGTCTGTAATACTAAACAAAATCAGATGTCTCCCATCACTTATATTCACCCCATCTTTGTGGAACTACCAGTATAGATAATCTTCATACATTTAGACAGCTCCGCACCCCTATCCTCTTAATGGTTTCATAGAGGGTCTGCAGCCCCATTCCCTACTTGGCTTCATAAAAGTGCTGATTTTAGGGGCAAGGCTGCAGCACTCGCTGGCTACTCCGCTCATACAAGGAAGTTACGAGCTGAGGAAATAAAGTTAAATATTAATTTACACAGTAAAAAACTTCTAAACTGCTGAATTTAGTTCCTTGGGCTGGCAACTCATTAATGTGAACATGTCAGCTGCTCTGTAATTTCCCTGTTGACAATGCAGAGCGATACAGAAATGAGAAATTCCCAAATACTTACCATAGTTTCCTTTTCCATTAGCTTCATGTCGTTTTTCATTGGTCTTAAATTGACTCGCCCACCACTGTACTCGAAGCTAGGTTGGCTCCCCTCATCTGCAGTTCGAGACCTCTCCTTGGCAGGAGTCATCTACAGTACTGTGCAGAATCAGGTGCCCCAGTCACTTGTCTCACTCCGATGCCCTGCAAGAACGGTTATCCTTTGAAATCTATGGACCTTGACCACTTAGCAATACCACAGACCAGAACAAAATTAGGTGATATGGCATTCTTGGTTTGTGCCCCTAAACCGTGGAACACTGTTCCGTCTCAAATCATGGCAACTCACCTTGGCGCTCCCCCAGACCTCAGATTACCGTGGGTCGCAAGGGCTCGAAGGAGACCGCACTCCCCAGCAGCAACTTCCAGCGGGGACTGGACACTCGCGCTCCCAAGACCTCAGATTACCGTGGGGGCGCGGGCTAGAAGAACCACCCTCCCCAGCAGCAGCAGCAGCGGGGACTGGACGCTCGCGCTCCCCGACCTCAGATTACCCGTGGGTCGCGAGACTCGAAGGAGACTGCCCTCCCCAGCAGCAGCACGCAGCGGGACTGGACCGCTCGCATCCCCAGACCTCAGGTACTGCAGACCGCGGAGTACAGGGAGTCTGAAGCTAGCAGGTTGAATTTGCGCCTAAACTTGACTCCTACACAGCGCCTGCAATTGAACTCTGAGTGCTGCTAATTCTTTCCACCACATATAGGCTGATGTTTAACTAGTGTGCTGTTAGCCATACCCTTATAGTGTAGCCTTGCATCTCCCTGTGTAATTATTAATTCTGATGATTGCTGAAGGCTTGTGGTGTCATAGTCTGGGATTGCGATTTACAAAAAGGGCTTGTGATTTGACTAAATCTGCTCCTTTGTCTTACCTGGCCCGCCTCCTCATACCAGTACTTAAACCCTCTCTCTCCTCAGATTACCGTGGAGTGCAGAGGGCTCGAGAGAGACCGCCCTCCCCAGCAGCAACCCAGCGGGGACTGGACCGCTCACATCCCCAGACCTCGGGTACCGCAGACCCTTGGAGTACAGGAGTCTGAAGCTAGCAGTTTGAACCCGCCCGGCACTGTGTGCAGCTCCCCACCGCCCCACCACCACCCTTAGTCGGCTCTCACTTTATAGTCATTACCACGTGAGGCTGTAGAACCAATCAGCCCACTTTACCATCTGCAGGTTATACTGGCTGGACACTAGAGGGACCCTGCTCATCTAAGCCTCCTATTTCTCTAACAACAGCATATCATAATGGCTCCTTTGGGTATTGCATTATTCATGCTGATCCTCTTCACCCAACACTGCTACAAAAACACAGTTCTAAATATCCATGACACTGCGACATATGTTCTTATGCTAGCCTCTCATGCACCTCCCATTCCTCTAACCCTCCCTCTACCCCCTTTCTCCACCTGCACCCCACACACACTGGCTCGCCCAACTACCTCATCACACCCCCCTCCGGCACCCATACCCTCCGCAGCCCACAATAGCTGGTGGCATCCCCCTGCACTAGCCCTGCCCACCCTTAGCTCCCTACCCATCCCCTGCTGGGCCCCTTGCAAATCCTCCCGACCACCCAGACATCACCGCCGTCACAGCAGCAGTCCCTTACTCCAGCTCACCATCTTGCTCCTCCTGCTCTCTGGTAATGTCCATCCCAACCCAGGCCCAGACCCCGGTGCATTGCCCTCCACAGGGCATGGCCTGCATGAATATCTGCAGCCTGCCTAAAAAGACTGCTGCACTCCAATGTTGGGTCTCCCAACATTAGCCCGACGTCCTTGCCATAGTGGAAACTTGGCTCTCACCAGTGACCCCGGACTCGGCGGTCTCCTCCCTGGCTTCTCCCTCTTCGAGAAGATCGTGGTGGAGTGGCGGGGGCTCGCTGTCTACCTAACAAACTCCCTCCTGGGTCATGCCCTGCGTGCCCGAAGCTCGATCATGGGGCCCAAGCAATCACCATTAAAATCTCCCTGACCCAGGCCGTGGCCCTCTTTACCTCTAGCGACATATGTACCCCCCGAGAACAAAACCAAGCTATCCGCTCCCTCACTGAGTACCTCACTACCCTGCCACACAAGGCGGAACAGCTCATAGTGGGTGATCTTAACATCAACTGGCTCAGTGCTACCGCTGCTCAAATCAAAGATACCTTCACAGCCCTCGATCTATCCCAACTAGTGACTCAATCCACCAGATTTAACCAATCAAATGGGACTAGCAGCTTCTTGACATTGTGCTCTCCAACCGCCCTCACAAAATAAAGGATATTAATGTGTTGCCCAACTCCTCAGTGACCACTCGCCAGTTCTTTGCCACTGGTCCACCCCACACTCAAAACTTAGCAGCACGCCACCCCACCGTCGTTTTCACCCGGAGGTCTCACATAAACTTAAAGCGTCACCTTGCACAACCAGTTGGTCCCGATCTCCCTTGCTATGGATATAGACGTCGCCCTTGCTTTCCTCACCAATGCCTTCTGCAAGGCCTGTGATGTTTTTGGCCCTGTCACCCACACCCATACAAAGAGACACTCAGCTGCCTGGATAACCACCCCCTGATCCAACAGCTGAAGCAACGTGATAATCTATGGCACATTGCTGTCAATACTGGCAAACTAGCTGACAGGCAGGCCTATAACGCAGCTCGCAACCAGTGCACCTGGGCCATAAGAAAAGCCAAAGCCAGCCACTACCAATCCGCCTTAACATCCACATGGGGCAATGCCCGCACTTTCTGGAATAAGGTGAAAGAGCTAAACGGGACAAACTGCTCCTCCCCTCCCACTCAAATGATCATAAATGGCGCTGTTAATGCGGACCCTTCCCGTATTGCCAACTGCCTTAACGAAACCTTCACTGATCTAAGCTCAGTTCTCCCGGCCCACTTCTTTGACCCCATACCGGTATGCAACAATCCAGCTATTGCTCGCCCCCTACTTCTCTTTAGGACTATCTCCCCACAGGATGTGAAACCAATCCTCAAGCCCTCTCTTCCCGCAGCCGGTGATGACCCCCTCGACTCATAGATACTCCCGCTAACATTGGATGTCATGCTAGTCCCCTCACTGACCTCCTCAATCGATCCTGTGTCTCGGCCAATTTCGAAGGCATGGAAGCAGGCCGAAATCATCCCTATACATAAGAATGGAGACCGCACTGTACCAAATAACTACAGACCTATCTCCATCCTCCGTCCCCCTCTCCAAAGCGCTCGAAAAAATAGTATCCACACAACTTGCGACTTATCTATCCAATCACAACATTCTGTGCCCTGAACAACATGGCTTCCGCCCAGGTCACAGCACTACCACAGCTCTACTGGAATTCTCCCACCATATACACTCGGTATTAGATGGCAGAGAATTGGCTGGGGCAGTATTCATTGACCTGTCCAAGGCCTTTGATACTGTGAACCACCCACTATTGCTTGACACCCTCTGTAAAGTAGGGCTGTCATCTGGCCCATTAGCCTGGTTCTCCAGCTACCTTTATGGTAGATCCCAGCAGCGTCAAGCTAACTGATTGCCTATCCTTGGCGTTGCCTGTCCTTTTAGGAGTCCTCAAGGCTCCATTCTGGGTCCCGTTATTCAGTCTCTTCCTGAACACCCTTCCCAGCTCTTGTGCAGGAAAGCTGCTGTTATATGCAGATGATGCAGTCCTGCTCTCCTCGCACCCCAATCCAGCCACTCTCCAGAGCAGCCTACAAACCTCCTTCAGCCAAGCTGAAAAATGGTTCCTCGACCACCGCCTGGTCCTGAATCTCAAGAAAACAAAGTCAATGATCTTTACACACCACCAAAGTAGCTCCAAAAATGCCCCCCTCTCCATCCTTCCCAACACCCTCCATCCCCTTGAGCAGGTGTCAACATACAAATATCTGGGCATCACCTTTGACTTCGGCCTTCTCCTTTCATGCCCATATCAATTGCCTATCCTCTGCCATGAACACCGGTTGGGCTCCTTTATAAATCACAAAGACTGCCTCCTGGCTTAGCCCTACGGTTGGCCATCGCTTCCTCCATCCTGTCACTGGTTGACTATGGCCTCCCCATATCACAGCGCTGGCCCACTACCCTCACCAAAGTCCAGACCTCCATCAACAAAGCCTGCAGGCTCCTGGCCGGTGCCCCAAGCGGAACTCACACATGTCGGCTCTATGCCGAAACGAACATACTCAATCTGGAAGAACATCTGCAATATCACACAGGTATCCTAGCAAAAAAGACTCTTCTTGGACTGTGTCCCCCTGGTGTCACTACTCAGCTCCAGCCTGCTTCCCACTCAACCGCCACCCGTACCGCTTCCAAGGCCGCCTTCCAGGTGCCTAGAGCCAGGACCTCCCTTGCCCAAAGGTCTTTTTATTACAGAGCACCGTCCTGGTATAACTCCCTCCCCAAGCACATCTCAGACACCCCTAAAATTGGTCCGTTCAAAACTGCCCTACGCAACCACCTACTTGGCGCCCGGAAGTGTACGTGCCCACGGTAAGTCCTACCGCTGTTCCCCAGGTTCATTAGCCTGCCCCACCCCATTTTCCTATGGCTATAGCCTCATGACCTACCAGGTCCTAACAGCGCTCTCTGCTCTGTTCTCTGGTAAAATACTTATGTCTTATGCTATGTATAATGTATGTACTGCACCTGTATTGTTCCACCCTGTCTCACCGCACTATTTGTTGTTTCCCCTCCCTGTGACGAGGTGCCTTTGTAAATGAGTCTGTGACTCAAAGGTTGTAAATCCGATTTATGAACTAAATAAATAAAATAAATAAATAAATCAGAAAATGTTTTACCTTTCAGACCTTTCGAAATAAGTCATTCTCACCTGCACCAAGTGACTGTATGTACCCATTTCTCGCTGCTGAATTTTTTAATTGACTTTTGTTCATGTTGATAGTCACCTTTGTGCTTATCACTGCATTTACCAGTTGGGTAGAATGTGTGTCTAAACTTCTCTTCGGGGATATCTCTGTCATCAGATCACACCTATGGAACTTAGCCATCAGGGTCAGGATCAGACGGAAGCTTTTTCTGTAGCAGTCTATTAGGGTCTGCTCACGCTGACATCAGGCTACATCACACACTCTATATAAGCACAGGTGGCCCCGACTCCCTCCTCAGTTCTTTCCCGCTGTCGACCATTTACAGACGGACTCCACAGAAGCTTTGTTGCTCAGTTCAATCACGAAAACTACTTACCTTATATTTTATATTTACCTTTGAATTGCTTTATTTTAAAGTGATTCCTTTTGTCTTTGAATGTCAAGACCTATGCCTTCATCCCCTCTTTTCCATCGCTGTCACTGCAGAAGAGATTTCTTTAACCGACAAGCACAAACATGCCTGAAGTCCAGCCTTGCCATCTGGCACTGATGCAAGAAAGCCCTGCAGGCGTTCCTCATGAAGCAACAGGCAGCCATCAAGAGCTAGGGTCTTCTGGTCCCCAATCGCTGAGCATCTTCTTTGGGCTCTTGGAACACCAAGGCCTTGGACGGGTCCACGGAAACACTGTCCTCGGGACAAGGACTGGCCAAGGACTGTCTCCCCCACGGTGACAGCGATCCCAGTGGACTGTTCCTCCTATTCTCCCGGGATCACTCTGTAAACCACGTCAGCATCAACACCTCATTCCATATAGCCACGACCCCCCACAGAAAGTCTTATTCTAGTCTTCACAGGGGCCATCAGTCTCCAGGTTGTCAGCCCCAACCCTGCTGTTGAGACCTTTTGAGACTCTAGGTCCTAAGGTGCTGGGCCTCCACCGCTTCTACTGTGGGTAGCGGTGGTTCATTGGAGCTGGGCCCTGCGCCCCTTCCATTGATACCTGTGTTGGCAGCTGATTTCTCACCATTATTAATGCAATTCTTTCCTCCATTACCTCATCTGTCATTCAGCAGTTTGTTCCATGGCCAGAGCTGTCATCACCCATGCCATTGGGTACAGCTTCAAGGTCAACACCAATTCGACCCACCCTCCCAGCACCTTCCAAAGAGATGTCGATACGCCAGCCATCAGTCCCTGCCTCACAACAGGCCAACGTCGAGGAGGAGTGCCACCCTGTTATCCTTCTCCCTGAGAAGGAGGAGGATGAGGAGGAAGAAATTAAGGTGGACTCCTGTGACAGGTCTACTGTCTCCTCCAGGATTGAGGACTCTGTCAAACGCCCCCAGGAACCTTCCCCAGCTCAGGACCCCTCATTCTTCATTATCAGGAAGCAGCTCTCCTCCACCATGGGGTTCCAGACTGAGAAAGAGGAGGATATCACAAGGAGGAATCTGGTGGATTTCTTGGATTCCAGATTCTCCACCCAAAGTTATTCCTCCTCTGGTATTAGTATTGAATGATGCCACTGCAGCCTGGCACAGGTCCAACATGGTACGAGCCATGCCCAGGAAGGCTGACAAACTTTACCAGGCACTTCAGGGGCTGCCCTTTTATGTAGCCCAGCCAGAAACAGTAGTAATCATGGCTGCTCATGACAGGCTAAGGTCCCTAAGCACCGTAGTTTCCTGCCCCTTAACCGGGAATCTAGGAGGCTAGACCTTTGGGGCAAGAGGAATTTTGCCTCTGCCACTCTAGGCCTTTAGATTGCCAGTTACTTGGCTCACCTGATTAAGTATTAGAATACCCTCTGGTGGAAGGTCAAAGCTTCTGCTCAGGCCCTCCCTGAGGGTTCCCAGAGACAGTAGCTTCTCAAAGTATTCCAGGCCTCGGAAGATGTCAGTAAGCATTTCCTCAGAGCCACCTATGATATTGTTGATACTACTGCCAGGGTAGCTGCCTCAGAAGGCATTCCTGGCTTAAAATTTCTGGTTTTGCAGCTGACTTCTAACAAAAGGTGTTAAATACCGCTTTTGTGGGTCACAAACCTTTTGGTCCAAATATGCAGGATATTATCTGTGACCTGCAGGGCTATTCAGTCCGTCCACTCCCTTTACCATACCCAACCCAGGAGTAGACCGAGGCCTTCCTTTCATAAGGTTTCTCACAAGTCTGGTTCTGGAACCAGGATCCAGGGCAAGTGCAGGGTCAGTTCTGCCTTGCCCACCCTCTCCTCCACCTCTGGTTCATCTGCCAAGCAGTCCAGAGGAGGAGGAGGAGGAGGTGCGGTTCAGCCTCAGCGTGACTCCTTGTCAGACTCTCTCATATTGTTTCAATTCAGGAGGTGGTGGATGGAGGTCGGTTCTTCCTCCCTCCATCTGTCCCAGTGGAGAGCCGTTACTACAGATGCGTGGATTCTGCAGCTAATCAAAAAGGGCCATGCTCTAGAAAAGCCTCCACATGTTGCCCTAGTTCCCACCTCTTATCCTCCAGAGAGGAGGTTCTCTCCTTGTTGTACAAGAGGGCAGTAGAACCAGTGCCCAGGCATCAAAGGAACAAGGGGTTTTACTCCAGGTTCTTCCTGGTTCCCAAAAGAACAGGGGACTTGAAGCCCATTCTGGACCTCAAGGAGCTGAACCTTTTTATCCAGTACAAAAAGTTCTGAATAGTCACTCTGCATGGACTACTTCCTCTGCTCAAGCGGGTTGACTTGCTTATTTATCAAGTGCTTAGCAGCTGTAGCAGCAGCCCTCCAGCATGAAGGCCTTCATGTGTTCCCATACCTGGACGACTGGTTACTGAAGGCCCAGTCCAGGGAGCTTCTGTTGTTAACTGTAGAGCACACCCTGCAGTTGTTCCAGTCCTTGGGCATCATTGTCAATCAGCCCAAGTCTGTGTTGACCCCGTCCCAGAGGCTAGATCAGCTGGCCCCTAATCCACAGAGTACTACACTGGTGTATGGACTCTGACACTCTTTTGGAAGGGGTCCACTTCCTTATCCTTCGTAGCAAATCCTCACCATGGATGCTTTGGGTCTGGGTTGAGGAGCCCACTTTGGTCCTTATCAGACCCAGGGTCTCTGGTCCCAGTGGGAGACTCGTTTCCACATAAACATCTTAGAAATGAGGGCAGTTCTGTATGCTTTGCAGGCCTTCCAGAACCATCTCTTCCTGGGCCCTCTGCTGGTGCAGTCGGACAACCTCAGTGTGGTCTGTTACATCAACAAGGGGGGGGAGGGCTACTCATTCCTACCCCATGTGCTGGGAGGCAATGAGGGTCTGGTACTGGGCTCTAGATTATTGTCTAGAACTGCTAGCTGTCCATGTGCCAGGCACCCAAAATGCTTTGGTGGACAACCTCAGTAGGTCACAGTCCAAAATGCACGAATGGGAGCTGCTGCTCTCGGTCGCAGAAGACCTGTTAGACAGGCTGGGGTCACCCAGAGTTGGACCTTTTTTGTGTGTCTGCTCACTAGATCAAGGGCTTGAAGTTTTCTGGCGAGGTGCGTTGTCCCTCTCCTGGAAAGGGAGGTTGCTTTACACATTCCCTCCTTTTCCTCTAATTCAGAGAGTATTCATGAAGCTACAAATGTAGGGTGCCACCTTAATTCTGGTGGCCCCTTTCTGGCCTCATCAGATATGGTTTCCATTACTGCATCAGTTGACTGTGGAACATCTAGTTCCCCTGCCCCTTTGCTGGAACCTGTCGACACAGGCTCAGGGGACCCTGGTCCATCCAGACCTCAAGTCCCTCCATCTGCATACATGGCTCCTAAGGACATAGCCGTTGCTTGGTTTGGGGTGTCTCAGTAGGTGGCTGATGTCCTTGTGGCCACCAGAAAACCTTCCACCAGGGCCACTTTCTTCATGAAATGGATGCGGTTTGCTATATGGGCTGCTTCTCATGATCTGGCGCCTTTTCCCCCTCTGGTGAACCCAAGTTCTGGAGTAACTCCTGTCCCTGTCTGATGCAGGACTCAAATACTCCTCTCTTAAAGTGCACCCGTTCGCTATATCAGACTGTGAGGCTTAGGTGTCCGTGTGGTGGACCTGTATCTGTAGCAGCTGCATTTGGAGGTAGCCATAATATGAGCATTAAGCCTTGTGCGGAAACTTTTGATGGAGGGAGCTTCCTGCATTCCGGGAGGGAGGGAGTTCCATAGGGTGGGTGCCGTGTGAGTGAAAGACTTGCCCCCCACCTTGGTTCTGACTCTTGGGACAGCTAGGAGCATGCTATCTGTTGTGCAGAGGAGCCAAGGGTTATTCTTTAGTGCAGTAAGTCCTGAGAGGCTGGGGGGGAGGGGTTGGGCTCTTTAATTTAAAGGTTTGGCAAAGCAAGTGGTACTGGAGACAGGCTTCCCAGGAGGGCCAATTTAGCTGGGATAGCGTGTCACAGTGATGGTTCCTGGGGTTTGACTGGGCGGCGAACCGAGCCACCTTATTGTATAGAACTTGGGAGTCTATTCATCTCAGGTCTAGCTACTCCCTGGACCACTGGGGCCGCATAAGTAATTGTCGGGAGGAGGAAACTGGTGGCTATGGAGACCCTTCCTTCAGGTATCAGCTGGTCTTTCAGTCAGTAGAGGGTGCCTAGTTTCGCATGTGCGTTTTTAGTAACTTGATCCACGAGGTCCTTGAGGGTGAAGCCCTGGTCCAGGGTGAGGCCAAGGTATTTTAGTGACTCCACAACCTCTAGCCTACTGTCCGACGCAGAAGTCAGTTGTAGATGTCGGCTTCTGTCATGTCCAAGGGATCTTGGGCCAAACAGCATGGCCTTGGTCTTGTTTGTGTTAAGGACCATTCTGTTGTTAACAAGCCATTGCTCGAGGAAACTCGGGTCTCCTTGTAGCCAGGGGCTGAGGTCTCCCAGATTAGTGGAGGGTCGATAGATGATGGCATCATCTGCGTACTGGACCACAGAACTCCCACCACAGTGGTCGCAGAGTTCGTTGGTGAAAAGGGAGAAGAGGAAGGGGCCAAGGATCGACCCTTGAGGCACTCCCTCTATTAATGGGAGTGGCTCCGATGAGACTCTTTCCATTTTACCCTCTGTGAGTGTCCATTTAAGTAGCTTTCGAACCACATAAGGGAATGGCTGTCAAGGCCTACGTTGCCCAGCTTAGTCAGTAGCAGATTGTGATTCACCAGGTCAAAGGCCTTGGATGGGTTGATAAAGACCGCACCAGTAGGGGTCCCCTTATCCAGTTCTCTGAGAACGTCAGTGGAGAATTTGGTGAGGGCAGTGTCCGTCCCATGCCTGATTCTGAAGCCATGCTGGGAGGGTGCCAGAAGTTGATGGAACTCTAGGTATTCACGGAGTTGCCCATAGATCAGCCTCTGTTGTATCTTTGCCAGGGTGCAAAGCAGGGAGATGGGCCTTTAATTGCTAGTGGACTCCCGATGGCCTCCCTTGTGGATTGGGCCCACGTAGGCCTGTTTCCATTGTTCAGGGACTGCGCCCTCTTTTAGGGATCGGTTAAAGAGCCAGGTCAGGGGTCTGACTAGGGACTGGGCTCCTTCCTTCAGTAGCCTGGGATGAATCCCATTAGGTCCCTCGGAGCCAGAGGTTTTAAGAGTCGTTAATAATGAGAGAACTTCTTTTGGTTTTACCAGTCTGAGGTGGAAGGTTGGGCGGTCAAGGTTAGGAAGTGACCGCCTGTTAGGGTTCGGGTGGAGGGGAAGTAGCCCAGCCTAGTAGGAATCGAGGTTCATGTAGTGGTGGATGAGTGCCATAGCGATGCGGGGGTCGTCGTTTGTTAGTTGACCATTTACCTCAGTGGGGCCATGTTCGGTCTTGCCGTTCCCCTTTAATAACCCATTTATGTTTGCCCAGAAAAGTCTAGGGTTTCCTAGATTCTTTTTCTGAAGTTGCGTGACAGACTCCCTTTTGGCTGTTTTGATGGCCAGCTTACACCTGTTTCTGAGAGTTTTGTAGCTCAGCAGGTAGAGTGGAGAGCTTGTATTTTTTCCAGGCTTTGTCCCGGTTTTTCATTAGGGTTTTCAAGGAGGGGGTGATCCACTTAAAGCAGCTTCCCTTGGTACGGAGTTTCTTCTTGGGGGCGAATAGGTCGGCTGCCATGTGGAGTGTTCGCTGAAAGAAGGCAACAGCCTTGTCCAGTAAGGAGAGGAATTTGATTGGGCTCCAGTCTATGCTGCTTAGGTAGTTGGATAGTTGTTCGGGTAATAGATGGGTGTAGTCCTTTGCAGCCAGGATTCACGGACGGAACCTGGGAGCCCTATTTTTCCAATTGCAGAATATTGGGGAGTGGTCACTCAAAGCGTCCGCTAAGGTGCCTGCAACCTGTAAGTTACCAGGTTTGATCGCCAGCACCCAGTCGAGGGTGGAATGATTCCCTGTTTTGTGGTTCAGTCTTGTTGGCCCAGAGATAACCTGCGCAGGGTTTGCTTCTTGTACCACTCCTTTAAGGGAGTGGTTTGCATTTGTGGCCCAATTTAGGTTAAAATTCCCCAGAATGAGTAGCTCAGAGGAGACCTCCTCTGCAATGTCTTTTAGGACTGCCTCGAGTGATGATAGAGCGTTCTTAGGAGGGTTGTATACACACCCAATGGTGAGATGCTTGCAAAGACCAAGGGTGATGCGTACAAAGACTGAGTTGCCATCAGTGCTGGTAGTGTGTTGCAGGTTAACCTGCACAGAGTTTAGGGGTGTCTTTAGTATAGATTAAGATCCCTCCCCCTCTTTTGTTTGCTCTGTCTTTTCTAAAGAAGTGATACCCGAGGGCTGCGACCTAGAGTGAGAGTACTTGAGATTTGAGCCAGGTTTCTGATACGGCAAAGACATCTGGATTATACAGGTCCAGCCAGGCTTGTACTTTATGCATCTTGGATCGTAAACTACATATGTTCATATGTGCAATCCACATGCCCTTCATGGACGCGCAGTGAGGGTCCTGTGAGGAGGAAATCAGGAGGTTGTTAGGAGGTGGTCCAGGGTTCGGCTGAATGTCACCTGCGATAAGCAGGAGGGCAACAATGAGGCAGAGTGAAGGGACGGGGGAGGGGAAGTAGCTCAGTACAGAGTTTTCGCTTTGCGAAGAGGAGGGTAGAGTACCAAGTACCTTTCCTGTAAAATTTGTGGGCCATCAGGAGTGACTGTGGACTATTATGGGAGGGGGGGGAGTAGCATTTCCAGTGGGAGAGTGGCGGGGTATCAGGCAGAGGGGTACCTCTGGAGTCAGGGTCTCCTGTGCTAATTAGCCTATCAACCCCGAGTAGGGACAGGATGTACATGATGGCCAGGAGTAGCCCTCTGTTGGGCCAGCAAAGGTAGGGTATTCCTTGCTTTATGGACATTCTATTAGGTAGGGGTCCTTTCAGCAGTAGAGGGATATATAGGGGAAAGCCTTGTATCTTAGCGTTGTCACCCTGGGTCCAAAGTGCTCCACTTCTCTGCAGTCCCCCTATCTCTTCAGAACACTGTGTCCCTTGTGCGAGAGACTTAATCAGGGGAGTGACTAGAGACTATAGGATTACCTCCCATTGTCTGACTAGTAGGTGCCGCTCACCCCCTATGGGAGATGGACCAGGTCGTGAGCAGCAAGTGAGATTAGCAGTACCTTCTATGGTGCTATATCCTATCTGTTGTTTTGTGCCTCCAGAAATTTGGCAGACTGGCAGGATTGAGTAGCTCCTATAAACTGGAGATCAACATAAGCTAAATGCCTCCTCTTGACATTAGCAGAATCAAAACAGTGGCCTCCTGTAACAATCAGTGCCCCTGTTAGCAAGTTTTCACTTAAATTCCAAGAGGTCATCAGTCTGAGCTATGCAGATGCAGTGGTCTGTCTAAGAGAAATTGCTCAGAGGCCAGTATGAGTCTCATTAGAAGCCTAATTTACTTGTTGTACATTCATGCAAGATCTTAGTAAGAGGCAGTCAAGAGACACCAAACAGTAGTAACCAGTGTCTAAGTAAATTAAACTTGCTTACACGGTCTACAAGGCAGTAGTTTCTGCTCTTCTTTCCTTTTCTACCAATAATACACCTTCCTTGAGACTTTTCACACAGATAACATCCCATACTCTCCAAGTCTGGTACAGGTTAAGAAATAAGCCAGCAATAAAACCAATATACGATTTTTATAAAATCATTTCCAAGGATAATCTTTTTCAGCCATCCCACGTGGACCTGGGTTTTTCCCAGTGGCGCAGTTTAGGTGTATTGCACTTGTTCCAGTTCTTTGGGGGGGGTCTTACTTTTTGATGAGCTCAAAGTCCAATACGGACTCCGAAGCACAGATTTTTTTTAGATGCCTCCCAAGTGAGGTATTACTTACTTCGTCTTAGGACATTTGCCGCTAGACTCCCTATCCCAAATCCACCTTTACTAAACATTTTCATTGATTTCATTCATGGGAACCAATGTGGCCATCTTATAGGGAACATATATAAGGCACTAAGAAACCTACTGGGAGATTCAACAAAGTCAATACTAGACAAATGGAATGAGGACCTGGCTTCAGAGGTTCAGTTTTCTGACTGGATTGCTGCGACCCTGCCAGCTGTTAAAGTGACGTCCTCCTCCTTTTGGCGGGAGTTCTCTTGGAAGATTCGAACCAGATATATTCGAGCCCCGGCAATCCTAACCAAATTCCTCCCGGCCACATACAGTCATTGCTGGAGACAATGTGGGTGCTGTCTGGCATATTTGGGGCATGTTTTATGGCACTGTCCCCTCCTAATGCCTTTTTGGTGCAGTCTTCAGTTGAAGCTGTCGGTAACTGTTTAGGGGAACCAGTAGAATTAACGGGGGAAATTGTATTACTGTGTGTATCCTTACCGCTCTCCCCAATGCACCAAAACACTGTTGCCAATATTTCTTATAGCTGCCAAGAAGGCTATTACCAGAAAATGGATGTCCCAACAGATTCCTTCCATTCAGGATTGGAGCTCCATCATGTTGGAAATCTACCAGATGGAGAGCCTTGCGGCAACTCTCCAGGACCACATGCAGAGATTTTAGGCCTAAGTGGCAGGGTTGGGTACTTTATTACTCTGGGGTAGATTCATCATTTGTTCCTTGAATTTATTATACACCATTTTCAGCTGACTCAGGGTCAGATGTTCTGGGGGAAGTAACTAGATTTCTTGGTGACGCTGGCTATGGATATACAATATGAATGAATAATTGTATTCTGTGAGCATACTGTACAATTTATATTGTGTAAATGATGCATGTGTGCATGAAAATAACTAATAAATATAAATTAAAAAAAAAAGTGACAAGGAGAAACACAGGGAACAGGAGCATTCCCTCCCTCCAGCGAAGACGCCCACGGGTCTTTGGACGAATGATTGGACCCCTTCTTCTGAGAAGGTAAGTGCCACAACCAAGCCTGTGCTCCCGCCTTCTGGGCAGGCCTTGATCCCCCCTGGTCACAGTGGTGGTAGGGTCCTCTGATTCATCCGAGGCTGCTGCCGCTCTTAGGCCCATCCCCACCCTGGGCTCTAAGATGGCAGGAGCGGCCGATGAGTTGCTCGTCGGACCCTCCGAGGAGCGCCTGGCCGGGGTTGGTAAGTCGGGAGCTGGCTTCTCCAGCTCCCACGTGACCCAGGTCGATCAGCCAATCGTCGGCCCCTCCGACAATCACCCAACCGCTTTGCGACTGTCAGGCTCTGACGTGACGCTGCCAGACGTCAGTACCATCCAGGCTGGAGGACAGGGTCTCCACAGGGTTCTGTTCACGAACCTCCATCGCCTGATCCATCAGAGCTTCCGCCGCTATCGCCGGGGCCGCAAGCCCCGACGGACGACCACCCTTTGTCGGAGTTTTCCGATGACAGAGGGCCGCTAGGCCTTACGGTGGCTCCTACATCTTACCCACAATACAGTCTGACGTCAGGCTTTCAGACATCGGCTTATCCTCTGTTAGGGTACTCTGCCAGCCTACTTTTATGCAGGCTACTCTGGTTTTTACCCTTCACCGGGCTACCCTCACCATTCCCCCCACCACCACCACCACACACACACACACAGTTTTGGGGACGTGGGCCTGGATCTGAGTTTGTGCAACCATCACCTCCTTCCACTCCACCTCCTCAACAGCCTCAGGTGGACTTTTGGGAAATTCTCAGTTCTTGGTGGATGGTGACCAAGAGTCAGTTGGACTCCGAGCTCGACAGCAGGCATCCTGCCCCACCGGGCGTTGGCCGCCCAGCTCCTCCACCTAGGGCTCCTCCGCTGGTGAGCACTCGTCCTTCGACGTCAGATTGTCTGTCTAAGCCTACAATTCATCTGACACCAGAGGGTGTCACCAGGGAGCCAGATCCTCCTATTTCACAAGTTACGAAGGATTCCGGGGATTCAGAGCGGGATTCAGACTTCTCTGGCGTGGACAGCTCGTAATTAGTAACCCCTCCACACGAGAATCCCCCAAGTCCCCACCAGAATATCTCTCCTTTGTGGACCTCCTCAAACAGATGGCGGAGGCCCAAAGGTAGAAGTTGGAGGCTCTGGACCCCAAAAGACTAAAGTTGGCAGAGCACCTGGACTTCACTGATACAAGTCCGGTACTTACCCCACCCTGGTTGGCACCACACGAGGACTTAGCCTCAGCTATCTAGCAGAGACCTTCCTCTGTCCCAACCATAGCCAAAAAAAGCCGACCGGGTCTACAGGACACGAGGGGAAAGACCATCTGAGTGCACATCCTAAAGTAGACTCAGTGGTCATAACAGCGGCCCATGATAGATCTGCCAAGCTGCAGCAGCTCACACCCTGATAAGGAGTCCAGACAAATTGAGCAGTTCGGGAGGACATTTTATGCATCCTCTACTCTTATCAGTTCATGCTTTGAACTATGTTTTGCACATGTTAGAGTTCCAGAAGACCTTGCTCCGCCAGCTCAAACCTGTCGTTGAGGCCTTACCGGACTCTGAGTCAAAGTCTTCCTTGGAAACCACCTTAAAAATGGCCAAGGTGGCTGGAGGCCATTCTTTAGGGGCCATCTAAGATGTGGTGGACTCTGCTCGGGGCACGGCCACTGCTGTGAGCCTTCAAAGGTACTCTTGGTTAAGAGTATCTGGACTAGCCCCTGATGTTCAGTCGGCTATCCAGGATGCCCCCTTTAGGGGGTCTGTCCTGTTCAGCGGAGATGCCCAGGACATCATAACTGGTCTGCAAGATAAGGTTACGGCACTTAGGTCAGTTCATACCATGTACCATCCAAAGACACAACAGCAAAAGCGTCCTTTTCATCGTCAAAACAAACACCAGATGAAGAATCAGCAACCCAAATGCCAGTTCAAGCGTAAGGCTCCCAACTCTACCGCCAGCCCCAAGTTGTGGAGGCGGCCCTCCCTCAGCTTTCCTCCCACTCCTGACTCAGGGACACCCCCATTGGAGTAGCAAGTGGGCGGAAGATTCTCTGGGAGGATGGGAGTCCATCATGTCAGACTCTTGGGTGCTTCCGTTCATAAAGCTTGGTCACATCCTAGAGTTTCAAGAAAAACCTCCAGACAATCCACAGAGGGTTTCTCGTTATCCAAAGGTGCATATTCCCCTCTTAAGTGAGGAAATCACGGCTCTTCTTCATGAGGAAGCAATAGAGCCAGTGCCGGCCAACTAGTTAGGGAAGGGATTCTAGTCCCACTTCTTTCTGGTACCCAAAAGGCGGATTTTCACCCAATATTGGATCTAAGCACCCTGAACCTCTTCATAGAATATAAGAGGTTTTCAGTGCTGTCATTGCAAAGCCTTCTGCCCCTCCTATCCAAGGGCCAATGGCTCTGTGCTCTGGACATGAAGGATGTGTATCTTCACATCCCAGTCTTCCGTCCTCGCCAAAAATTCCTCAGATTTTGTTCCCAAGCGGAGCATTACCAGATCTTACTTCGAGAGGGCTCTTGCAGTAGGTAATTACATATAGGACTGAAGCCAGCAGGTATCAGGGCCCCACAGAAAAATTTCTAGCTAGCAGTCTCTGGCGAGGGACCGCCCCCATGTCAGGTGACTGGCATCAGGCGACGTCGGTATAAAGGGGCGGCCCCTCATGCCCGCCTTACTGTTCTTTCCTGCCGTTTGCTTTCGACAAGAAGAAGAAAGAGAAGCACCGGGACTCCTTATCCACGGCCGCGACGAGTTCGGCTGGAGCCGCTGCCCTTCAGGTAACATCCCCTCCGGGGGACTGTTCCTCGACGGCCGTCTTGGTGGTGTCTGAGACGGCATCACTCCCCCCGGTTGGTTCACGCTCTGGCCAGTCAGGAGCCTCCAGGGCAAAGGAAGCATCCGCTTCCAGTAAGGCCGCCCCTGCGCGGCCTTCTGGTTCAAGCCTCTCCGGTAAGTCGGACGTCTGCTCCTCCAGCCGCCCGGAGCCGACCGCTAAGTCGCTTGACCCTTCAGGGCAGCGCATGGTTGTCAAGCCGCCCGTCAGGGTCACCTCCTCTGAGCGGCCTTCTTTGGGTACTGGGTCCGATAAGTTGGACGTCGGCTCCTCCGACGCTCGCCAGCCTGTCCAGCGGTCGCTCGACGAAGGAGCATATGCCGGATCCTCTGATCTCATCCGGTGCCGCTGGCCCCCCACAGCCTTCGCCACTGCTGTCCGAGGCCCCTGCGTCTCCCCAGCTGGACCCGGAGGATCCCTCCGGCGCTCCCCCAGACACCGCTGGGGACTCTTTGGTGCCTCCGTCAGGCCTTCCTCCCACAGGTCCAGATGGCTTGATGTCGGACCCTCGGACGGCGGCCCCCTCGCCGGCTGACGTCCCCTTGGCGGACGTCACCCCGATGCCCTCGGGGGGGCCCCCTGTTCCGGGCCTGCCGGCGGGGCCTCCTCCAGGATCTTCTACTCCAGTAGACCCCCTGGCGCCAGATCTTACGCCATCTTATCCAATGCCATCTTATCCGGCACCACAGTACCCGACGCCGCAGTACCCAGTGCCGGGATTCCCGCCGTCGGGCTACGGATACTTGCCCTACGTATACCCCCGGTATCCTTATCCCACTCCACCACCCCCTCAGCCGCCGGTGGATCTGAGGGAGACTCTGGCTTCTTGGTGGGCTGAGGCCAGGGCTCAGCTCACCAGGGAGGTGGAGAGCCGCCTCCTGACAATGGACCTGGTCCCGGATCCCCGTCACCAGGGGCGAGAGACCCCTTCTCTTCCCCCAACCCCAGAGACATTGCTGGGGGTGGCACCTGCCCCAGGGGCAGTGTTCCTCCCCCGAGTGGGGAGGAGTCTTCGTCTCCTTCTTCATCTGACTCACCGGATGACTCCGATAGCTCTGATCCGGAAGAGGCTCGCACTGCTGACAAGCCCAGGACTCCTCCGAAGTCCCCTTCAGAGGATCCCTCATTTACGGAGTTGCTGAGAAAAATCAGTGAAAATCGCTGGAGCCGGATCCACAGAGACAGAAGCTAGCTGCCCATTTGGATCTGCCCAAGGTTACTCCCATGTTAGTTCCGCCCTGTATCGAGCCTTACGCCGACCTCGTCTCCACTATCTGGAAACAACAGTCGGAGCTGGCCCCAACTTCCCGGAAGGTGGATAGAGCTGTATCAGGCTTCCGAGGGGACTGACTTTCTTTCGTCACACCCCAAGGCTGATTTGGTCGTGATCAGCGCCGCCCACGGCCGTTCAGCTAACCAGAAACACCTCAGCTCATCCCCGCCTGATAAGGAATCCTGCCTTCTGGACCAGTACGGCAAGAAGGTCTTTTCTTCTTCCACTTTGGGTATCAGAGCCTTGAACTATGTGGCTCACATGGGGGATTATCAGAAGGCTATCCTTAGCGAGGTGGAAGCTAAGTTGGACACCCCTCCTCAGTCCCAGACTAAACAGGAAGTGGCAGACCTAGTCCGCTTCGCACGTTCGGCCAGTAGGCACATGCTACATGCTACTTACGATGCGGTGGACGCTTCTGGATGAAGTTCGGTATTCGCCGTGAGTCTGCGGCGACATGCCTGGCTTTGGGTGTCAGGTTTGGCCTCGGAAGTACGATCCGCCATTCAGGATGCCCCCTTCCGAGGTTCAGTGTTGTTCGGTGGTGATGTCAAGGACATCATTACCAGGCTGAGAGAGAAGGGCACTGCTCTCAAGGAGGTCGACTCCATGTACAGAGCCCCTCAAGCGCAGCGTCGTTCCTTTCACCATTGTGCACGGCCCAAGGCGAAACCACAAGGAAAGTGGGATAACAAATGCCGGGCCCCCTCCGGCTGCGACACCTCCCACCCAAACGGGCTGCAGAAGCTCCAGCCGCGGCGCTGCCCCACATCTGACACTCTCCCTCTCCCACAGCCTCTGGTCCACCCAGAGGAACCGGTAGGTGGGAGATTCTCCCTTCATCTGCCGGTTTGGGAGAGGATCACTACAGACGCTTAGGTCCTCCAGCTTATACCAGAGGGCCACACCATAGAGTTTCTTCAGAAACCTCCCAAAACACCACCCACCCCGGTCATCTTACTCCCCCAAACATCTTCTCAAGGTTCAGGAAGAACTCTCCTCCCTTCTGTTGAAGGAGGCAATAGAACCCGTACCTCCCTCTCTTCGGGGGATGGGTTTCTACTCCCATTTCTTCCTGGTCCCCAAGAAGACAGGAGACATGAGGCCCATTCTGGACCTCAGCTCTCTAAATCTGTTCGTGGAGTACAAAAGGTTCAGGATGCTCTCCCTACAGAGTCTTCTGCTCTTCCTTCAGCCGGGACTGTGGCTGTGCACTCTGAACATGCAGGATGCGTACCTGCATATCCTTATCCGCCTTCCCACTGCAGATACCTCCGGTTTGCTTTCCAGGGGCATCACTGCCAGTTCAGAGCCCTCCCATTTGGTCTTTCCTTGGCCCCCCAAGTATTCACCAAATGTCTGTCGGTGGTGGTGGCCCACCTGCGTACCCAGGGAGTGCAGGTTTTCCCGTACCTGGACGATTGGCTTCTGACGGCCCCGTCCAGGGAGGAGCTCCTGCGTTCCCTTTGCCTTACCAGGTAGGTCTTTACCAGCCTGGGTATTACCATCAACCAGGCCAAATCCCATTTGATCCTATCTCAACGCCTCCATTTCTTCGGGGCGATTCTGGACACTATCACCGGTATGGCCTTTCTACCCCCAGACAGAGTGGCCACACTCCAGGCTCAGGCAAGCTTCTTGTCCTCTCACAGGGCGGATCCCCGCCAGGTCTGTCCTTCGCCTCCTGGGGCTCATGGCGGCTGCAATTCCAACAGTTCCACGCGCTCGGCTCCACATGAGAATCTCTCAGTGGACTCTTCAGTCTCAGTGGGATCAATTGGTCGACGACTTGGACCAAGAGGTGCTAGTCTCAACCCCGATGATTCAGGATTTGCACTGGTGGTTGGTTCAGGAGAACCTTTGTCAGGGAGTTCCCTTCTGTCTTCCTCCCCCCTCCCAAACTCTGAAAACGGACGCCTCGGGCGAAGGTTGGAAAGCTCATCTAGGATCTCATCGCACCCAGGGCTTGTGGTCCATTCTCAAGCAGACGTTCCACATCAGCATGCTCGAGCTCGGAGCGGTGCTGTATGCGCTTCAAGCATTACACCCCTTTCTGCTTCCCGGTCACCTGGCGGTCCAGAGAGACAATATGAGTGTAGTCTGGTACCTCAGCAAACGGGGGGACTCGTTCCTACCCTCTTTGTTGGGAAGCGATGTGGGTCTAGGAATGGGCGACCCTTCACAACCTTCATCTCACGGCGATCCGCGTCCCGGGGTTAAAGAATTCGTTGGCAGATCACTTGAGCCGATCCTCGGCACAGCCTCATGAGTGGGAATTGGACCAGGAAATAGCAGACTACATCTTCCTATGTTGGGGAACCCCTCAGTTCGACCTGTTCACGTCCCCACTGACGCAAAACTGCTCACCTTATGCTTGCTCCCTCCAGGGCGCTGGTGGCTCTGGAGAGACACTCTGTCTCTCGATTGGAAGGGCAGATTCATTTATGCTTTTCCCCCAATTCCGTTGATTCAGAGGATCCTGCACAAGCTCAGCTCAGAAGGGGCCCGTATGATTCTCGTCGCTCCCTTCTGGCCCAGGCAAATTTGGTTCTCTCTTCTGCAGCAGTACTCGGAGGAACCTCCGATTCCTCTTCCTTTTTTGTGGCTTCTGTTGACCCAGGATCGGGGATTCCTGGTCCATCCGGGCCTCAGGTCCCTTCAGCTGCATGCTTGGCTCCTACAGACGTAGCACTAGCCCGTTTTGGGGTTTCCCCTCAAGTGGCAGAGATCTTGATGGAGACCAGGAAGCCGTCCACTCGCTCCACCTATGTCATGAAATGGAAACGGTTTTCCATTTGGGCTTCGTCCAAAGACTTGGAGCCTTTCTCCTGCCCCGTCAGACGGCTACTGGACTACATGCTGTATCTCTTCAACCTGGGTCTGTCATTCCTCTTTGAAAGTTCACATGGCAGCTCTGGCCACTTACCATGTTCCCTTTGGGGACAGAACTTTAGCTCAGCTGGAGGTCGCAAAGACCTTTCTACGAGAGGTTCTTCATTTGAGACCCCCCAGTCGGGTTCCTGCCCCTCCTTGGGATTTGAATTTAATTCTTGAGAAGCTTACGCTGCCTCCCTTTGAGCCAGCAGCCTCAGCAGAACTTAAGTTCCTTTCATGGAAGGCTCTCTTCCTAGTGGCTATTACTTCCGCTCAAAGAATTTCCAAGCTTCAGGCCTTGATGTGCAAAATTCCGTATCTGATTTTCTATAAGGGAACGTGTGGCTCTGCGCACCAATCCTAAGTTTCTTCATAAGGTGGTAGCGAAATCTACATTGAACCAGTCCATTCAACTGCCTGCCTTTTTCACTCAGCACTTCAGTCACGGGGAGTATCTTTTACATACCCTGGACGTTCACCAGATTCTGAGATACTACACCAACCGGACGAAGGATCTCAGAACGACTGACCAACTATTTGTTTTTTTTGCCAGCAAAAGAGAAGTTAATGCTGTTTCCAATGTTTGGCTCACTGTATCACTTTCTGCTACAACAAGTATCACTAGACCTTGCCAGGTCAGGGGTCACTCCACCAGGGGTGTCGCGGCCTCTGCTGCCTGTTTCAAGAATGTGTCAGCTGCTGATATTTGCGCCACCACAACTTGGACTTCTGTCCATACCTTTACGAAACACTACAGTTTGGACATTGCCTCTCACTGGAGAGCCGGCTTCGAGTTGGCTGTTCTGCAAGGACTTCTTTCTTAAGTCTTTCTCAGCCAGAGGATCCCCTATGGGTAGTTTCCTCCTCCCGTGTGCTTCTCTTTGTTCCAGACTGCTCGGGACTCAGTCCTATATATAATTAACTACTGCAGGAGCCCTCTCGAAGTAAGATAGTACAGTTACGTAAGAACTTACTGTAACAGTAGATCTTCGAGAGTGGCTCTTGCAATAGGTAATACCTTCCCGCCCTCCATCCCCCTAAGCTTTTTCAGCTCCTTTTCCAGTGAGGGGAAATATCCACTTCTCTCCCATCTCGCCTTTTTTGGCCTTTGGTGGGAAAGAACTGGAAGGCGGGCGTGAGGGACCACCCCTTTATACCGATGTCTCCTGATGCCGGTCACCTGACGTGGGGGTGGTCCCTCGCCAGAGACTGCTAGCTAGAAATTTTTCCGTGGGGTCCTGCCGCCTGCCGGCTTCAGTCCTATATGTAAGTACCTACTGCAAGAGTCGCTCTCTAAGATCTACTGTTACGGTAAGTTCTTACGTAACTGTACTTTCAGGGCTCTTCCTTTTGGTCTGTCCTCCGCCCCGCGTGTTTTTACTAAACGCCTGGCGGTTGTGTCAGGGACACGCCATTTTCCCCTACCTCGACGATTGGCTCGTAGTGGCCCCATCGAGGGAGGAGTTGGAAGGTTCCCTATCTGCTACTCTGCACCTATTCGAGCGCTTGGGTATCACAGTCAGTTACCCCAAGTCACAACTTGCTCTGTCCCAGTGCCTCCAATTTATTTGGGTGGTTCTGGACACAGTGCAGGGCTTGCCCTTACTCCCCTTGGACAGGGTAGATACCCTGATGGGTCAGGCCAAGATGGTTTCTTCCAACTGTCATATCTCGGCTGGAGTGGTCCTCCATCTTATTGGCCTCATGGCAGGAGCTATCCCCATGGTCCCTTTGGCCAGACTCCACATGCGAATTTCACTGTGGACTCTGGGCTCTCAATGGGATCAGAGGGAAGGCAATTTAGATTGCCCGATCCTCATTTCCACCCCAATGTAACAGTACCTGTTGTGGTGGAAGGACCCCAGCAGTCTTTTGCTGGGAGACCCTTTTCAGGCCCCTCCCCAATCCCAAGTACTGACTACAGATGCGTCGGGACAAGGTTGGGGTGCCCATCTGGGATCCCACAGAACCCAGGGCCTGTGGTCCCCTGTGGAATCACACTTGCACATAAATGTGCTGGAGATGAGAACAGTGTTTTATGCTCTTCAGGCCTTTCAGCATATACTTCTTCATAAAGTACTCCTGATTCAGACGGACAACATGTGTGTGATGTGGTACATCAACAAGCAAGGGGGCACCCGCTCGTACCCTCTCTGCAGGGAAGCGATGCTGGTCTGGAACTGGGCAGTTCTGCACAGATTACATCTAACAGTGTTTCACGTCCCAGGTGTGCAGAACGTTCTCACAGACAGTCTCGGCCACACCAGGGTAAGGGCCCACAAATGGGAGCTAAAGCAAGAAATAATAGATCACATCCTTGACCTGTGGGGTCATCCAGAGGTGGATCTGTTTGCAGCTCCATCAAACGCAAAACTTCCCAAGTTTTGCTCGCTCAATCCTGGGCATGGTGTTTTGTGGCTAGACACACTGTCGCTTTCTTGGACAGGGAGATTTCTGTACGCATTCCCTCCCTTTCCAATCCCACAGAGGGTGTTGGCCAAGCTCCAAGCGGAAGGAGCACAAATGATTTTGATAGCTCCGTTTTAGCCTCAACTAAATTGAATATTAATTATTTTCTTACTAATTAGATATCAAATTGGATATGCACTAGGACTCAGCAAGTTATTAGTAATGGTTGTAAATCAGACAATTGCTCTGTATCAAGCGGTGTACCACAGGGATCCATTTTAGGTCCTTGTCTCTTTCAATTATTTATCTCTGATGTAACCAAGGAATGCTTATCTATTAATATTAAGTATGCAGATGATATTAAAATAGGGGGCTCTTGTGCATTGGTTCTTGATGCACTAACTATTCAGAAAGATCTAGACAGTATTACTGAATAGGTAAATAAATGGGGTATGAAAACTGAACATCTCAAAGTGTAATGTTATGCACTTAGGTTCAACCAATTTACATAATCAGTATTCACTGGCTGGTTCTATGTTGGTCGAAACATCAGATGAAAAGGATTTGGGCATTATGGTTTCAGATGATTTATCATACAATAAACGTACATGAAATTAATAGATCAAACAAAGTAATTTGGTCTATTCTTCAGAATATTAGATCTAGAAATCCGAATGTATTGTTACCTTTGTTTAGAGCACATGTCAGGCCTCACTTGTAATATGCCTCTCAGCTTTGGAATCTATTTAAAAAATCAGTGTCTCATCTGCTGGAGGGTGTTCAAAGGAAATTTATAAAAAAAAACATCTGGGTTAGAAAAAGTGCCATATTGTAAATGGCTAGACTCCTTAAAGCTCATGTTACTTTCTACTTGTGGTCTTAGAGGTGATCTTATGATATTATATCTTATGTGTGCAATGGGTTTGAAATTTAAAGATCATTCCCATGAAACCACTGCAACTGATTCAGAAACCATTTAATCACAATAACAGGAAATATTTTTATACTATTAGAGTAGTTGGTCCCTGGAATAAACTACCACTTCATGTGGTTATTAGTGAAACTAAGAACATATTCAAGTATTGATTAGATGCATTGGTAAATGCTGGGTATAAGTTGACCTGTTTTTCATTGGTTTAGTATGGGAGCATTATGGGTTTCGGCCTTCTCGCTCCTTAAACAACCTTAGTATAAATCTGGTTCCCTCTACTTCAACAGTTGGCAGTGGAACCTCCAATCCCTCTTCTTTTGTCCTACGACCTTCTCACTCAGGAACAGGGCACGTTGGTACACCCGGGGCTAAAGTCCTTTCATTTTCATGTGTGGTGCCTCAGGACATAGGTGCTTCGAGGTATGGGTTTCTACAGTGTGGCACAAATTCTAGTGGAAGCTTGAAAACCATCCACCAGAACTACCTACACCATGAAGTGAAAGTGTTTCTCCAGTTGGGCCATGCAAAAAGATCTGGACCTTTTCACGTGTCCTGCTCCCCAGGTCATGGAATACCTTCTTCATCTCTCAGACCTGGGCCTGATTTATTGATCCCCGAAGGTGCATTTAGCAGCCATTTCTGCATACCGTGATCCAGTTGGTGGCAGGACAATGGCTCAGTTAGAGATCTCGAAAACCTTTTTGAAAGATATCCTGCATCTGAAACCCCCGGTGCATAACCCTGCTCCACCGTGGGACCTTCATTTTCTGTTAGGGAAATTGACCGTACCTCTCTTTGAGCCAGTAAGTTCCTGTGAGTTGTGCTTCTTGTCCTGGAAAGCATTATTTTTAATTGCAGTTACGTCAGCTCATAGAATTTCTGAGCTTCAGGCCCTGATGTGTAAGGTCCCTTATTTGATGTTTCACAGAGACAGGGTGGCTCTATGTACAAATCCTAAGTTTTGTCCTAAAGTCATGTCAGAAGCTACTCTGTCAGTCCTTGGCATTGCCGGTATATAATCCCGAGCATTCTAATCGAGGGAAAGCCATCCTACATATATTAGATGTTCACATAATTTTATGTTATTACACGAACAGGACTAAAGATGTCCGCAAGATGGATCAACTTTTCATGTCTTTCTCAGCAAAACGGGAGGGTGCGGCAGTTTCTAAGCAGTGTTTGTCAAAATGGCTTGCAAACTGCATTACTTTTTGTTACCAGAAGTATGGTAAGGTCTTTCTGGGTTAGGTAAAAGGACATTCTACCAGGGGAATGGCTGCTTCCACAGCCTGTTTCAGAAATGTATCTGCAGCAGATATCTGTGCGGCAGCTACGTGGAGTTCTGTCCACACTTTCACAAAACATTACAGTCTAGACATTGCCTCGATGGTTAGGGCCAGTTTCGAACTAGCAGTCCTCCAGGGACTCTTGTCCTAACTTATACTGGGATTACGTTCCAGCTTCCCTAGTTCTTCTGTGTCCCTTGAACCCTTTACTGCTTGGGACTCTGTCCTACAACTGATCACCTACTGCAAGAGCCCTCTCAAAGTAAGATGATAGTTACGTAAGAACTTACCGTAACAGTAGATCTTCGAGAAAGGCTCTTGTAGTAGGTAACCTTTCTAGGGACATGGATATGTTGTTCATCCACACTTATTGGCAGGTTCCTTGCCGCTTTAAATCTTGCCGGAAGGTCTTCAAGCTGGCTCCTCCCACCCACCAGGGTGGTAAAACTCTCGGCTCCGCCCCATGACGCCAGATCTTCCTTACCGCTTGGAAGCTCAGGTTCCCTCCTTAGCGCTGTGCATTTTTGACTGGTTCCTGGAAATTTCGGTCTTCGAAATCAATTAGAAGTTTTTCTGAAACTTCGATCCTTTCTTCTTCGCTGCAGCGATGGCTCATTCCTTATCCAGCCCCGGGAGGCGCCCTGTTAATTCCTCCAAGAGAGACCCGCACTCCACGTGCGTTTACTGCCTTGACCTGGATCATGATCCTCAGCTTTGTGAGTTTTGTTGTGCTCTTTCGGCCAGCTCTCTGGAGGGCCGCGTGGCCCGTTCGGGGCTCGGGCGTCCGGTAAATTTTCCCACTCCGGAAAATTCCTCGGATCGTCGGGCAGCGTTCGCATCGGCTGTTTCTGAGCAGCTCGATCTTCTTCCCTCTGGGGAAGGGGTGGCTGGCCCTCCCTCTTCCTCGGTCGCGGCGCTTATCCCACTCTCCTTGGGTTCTCCTCATGCAGCTTCGTTCAAGGAGCTTCGCCAGTCCCTTTCCTTGAAGGGAGAGGGACCTTTAGGACCTGCCTTTCGGCCCAAGTCCAAGGAGCCGCAGGCTAAGTCCCTTCGTCGGCTTCAGAGGGAGGCGGGAGAGTGCCCCCCTCCCCGCCCGGCCGGCCTCGACTTACGTTGAGGATCTGCGGCTCGACGCTGGTCTCCACGGTGTCCCGTCAGGTCAGCGGCCAGGACCCCGTCGGCGTGGCGGGCCTCTCGACCCGTCATCTGGGCCGTCTTCTGCTGATGCCGCCACCCCTTGGTTCCCTGGCGGAGGCTGAGGTTCTGCCGGTACCTTCGGGTCGGCAGTCCTCGGCCATTTCTTCCGAGCCGAAGGAGGAGCGGGCGCGCTCCGCTCCTTCCCAGGCCCGCCCTCTGTTTTCCCAAGGATTTGGGTCTCGGTCTCGGTCCAGCCGCTCACGCCGTCCTCGGCGTTCTCGGTCGAGGCACTGAGTCAAGTGGCATTGCCATTCTTCCTCGTCCCCCTCCTCGAATGAGGAGTGAGCCCGATGCCGTTGGCGTCGGCGTTCACAGAGTTTATGTGGCAGCAGTTGTTGTCCGGGTCAGTCGACCCGATTCATTCTCCGGCTAGTAAGCGGCGCGCCGGTTGGCGGCGCGGCCGCTCGAGGTCAGTCGGTGCACTCTCGGGCTGGTTGCCTGTCTGATCCCTGCTGCCCCACCGTCCTCGGTGGAACCAGGCGGGCCATGACCTGTCCCGCAGGTTACTTGTTCCCTCACTCCGCCCCCACCTCGGCGGTTCAAGAGTGACTCAGGCCGCGGCAGCTTACAGACCCTCGGGCCGAAATCGACTCCGCTATGTTTCTAGCAGGGAGGACCCATGATCTTCCCGGAACATTCTGTGGACGACAGCCCATCGTCCTTTATGGGTCTGCTCCAGCTCATCTCCAGATTCACCAGGATGCAGCTTGAGCCCGTTTCCAAGCGGGCCCCTGCACGAGATTTTAGACGGGGGCTCACCCTCGGAGGCCTTCCGGTGGCTGAGGCAACGTGGGCCCAGCCTTGAAGCTCTTGACGGCGCCTACTTCCTGCCCTGCGCCTCGGCCAGGAAGTACTCTGTCCCTGTCTGTTCTCTGCGTCTGCTCGGACACCCTCGGCTGAAGGGGTAGTCACCAACAATGTTTTCCAATCTTTTGGAAACGCTAGGATATAAAGATAGCCCCCTGACAAAGGTCCAAAGGATGGACTATGTCGGGGCACAGTCTCGTCCTCCCTAGGCCTCTGTCAGGCCAGCTCGGCGGCACTGATGGCACACTTCTCCCACGCCCTTTTGGGCTCCCTGGATGAGGTCCTCCTCATCTCCCGGCTGACCTGCGGACCACGGTCCGGCGGGACCAGGGTAGAGCGGTGGCGAAACAACAGCTCCAGACGGCTCTGGATCTGGGCGACTCCTGTGCCAGATCGGTCTCAGCCCAAGCTCCCGAGGCGGTTTCCAGTCCGCCCAGTCCTGATTTTTGTTTTCAGGGGAAGGTTTCCATCTGGACCTTCAATCCCTGCACCTGAAGGCCTGGTCCCTGTGCGGCTAGGGGCCAGTCCTTGGGTCCTTCGGCAAGGTCCTCGATGTTTCGAGGCGTCCTGCTAGAGGTCAGCCAAACATGCTCGCCTTCAATGGGTAGAGTTCTCCATTTGATGGGATAGGGCCTGGCCCCTCTCCCGTCCCCGGGCGAGCATTCCGGACCACCTGCGGCCCGTTCTTTGAACTAGGGCTTCGGCCGACGACCCTTTAGGTGCTTCTGTTGATCACCCCTGTCTTCCGGGCGCGGGCCGGAAGGCAGTCGGTGGCGCAGATAAGGTGGTTTGGCCCTTCTCTAGGCCTCGATCCAACCTCCCCTTTGGGGGAGAGTATCCCCATTCTGTGGGACCTGCGCTAGTATGGGCTTAGCTCACGGGCAAGCCGTTAGAACCGTTGCACAGGTGCGAGTTTCCCCCACCTGTTATGGAAGATCACCGTCTTGGGGCTACTCTGCCATCCAGAAGGAGGGGAGAGTTTCAGGTGCTCCTTTGAATCTCCCTATCTGGTCTTCCACAGGGACAAGGTTGTCCTGCGCCCCACCCGAAGTTCCTTCCGAAGGCGGCGGCAGAGTCTTCCCTAACCGGGTATTGTCTCTGCCGGGGTTCATCCCCATTCACACCTCGGAGGCCGTATATAGGTTCCATGGGACCCTATTTAACGCTCACCTACCCAGGGAGTGCAAGGCTGAAGTTCGGGAGAGGTTCGCCAGCTGTTTGTCATCTACGCTGGAGCCGCACCTGGCAGACCTACAGCCAAGCAGACGATGAGCGGGTGGGTCACCTCCTGCATAGGTCTCCGGTATAGGTGGGCGGGCATGGAGCCTCCCAGAGGGATAAGTGCTCTTTTTACCTGCCCTTCTGCTGCATTGGTGGCTGCTTCCGAGGATACTCCTGTCCAGGATATCCGCAGGGCTCCTGCCTGGAAGCAGGCCTATACCGATTTCCCCTTCCACATCAACCTTGGGTCACGCCGGGATGTTGGTCGGGGCCTCGGTTCTCCAGTCTGTATACCTAAGTAGGGGGTGTGCGCCTTGCCTCCCTCCTCCCAGAGAACTGCTAGGAGTCTGCCAATAAGTGTGGATGAACAACATATCCATGTCCTAGAAATACAGGTTACTCACCTGTAACAGGAGTTCTAGGAATGGTATATGTGTTCATCCCACAATCCTGACCTCCCGGCTTCGACGCACAACCTGGCTTCCAGCGGGCTAGATCTGGCGTCGTGGGGCGGAGCCGAGAGTTTTACCACCTGGGTGGGTGGGAGGAGCCAGCTTGAAGACCTTCCGGCAAGATTTAAAGCGGCAAGGAACCTGCCAATAAGTGTGGATGAACAACATATACCATTCCTAGAACTCCTGTTACAGGTGAGTAAGCCATTTTTTTCCTTGGATCCAGGAGCCTCTTTTTTTCCTCTCCTGTCATGGCTTTTTTGGTCTCTGATGGGAGAACTGGAGGGTGGACCTGGAGACTGCCCACTATGTAGGGTCACGCTGACGTCAGTCAAGGAAAGTCTGGTGGGCAGTCCCCCGTCAGACAATGCTAGCAAAAGTTTCCTTGCGGTCCTGACACCAGGGGACACCAGTCCTACAAGCGGTTACGTACTTCAAGAGCCTCTCTCGAAGATCTACTGTTACAGTAAGTTCTTACATAACTGCGATCTTCGAGGGAATCTCTGTCATCAGGTCATGCTGTCCCTCCCTCCATTCCTTTTTTCTCTCTCTACAGCTCGGCTGTCCTGTTGCCCCAGCCTTCCTGCTTGCTGGGCACCTTCTCTTCTTCCTCGGTTCCCTGTTGGGACTCCTGTCTCCAGTGATCTCTGGCTAGGGAAGGAACTGAGGAGGGAGAAGGGTCGCCCATGCTTATATATAGGGTGTGTGACATCGGAGCCCAGTGTCTGCATTGGTGGCCTCTAATTGACTTCTGCAGAAATAGCTTCTGTGTGACCCTGACTCCTAACGGCTAAGTTCCATAGGTGTAATCTGATGACAGAAATTCTCTCTAAGATCTACTGTTATAAGTTCTTACATAACTGTTCTGTCAATTAAGTATTTATAAGTTCTTATATAACTGTTCTCTCAATTAAGTATTTTTCTCTGTGTGTTTGACTTGTCCCTTGAACTAGTTATGTTAAATGTTTACCTACATTTCTTTATTTTCCTGTTAAGTATTTTCACACTGTATGCTTGATTTTAGCACCCTGGAACCTGTCATGAATTGAATCTGTCATTGTCACCAACTGTATTGTTTTTGGTTGTAATTCTCCCAGGTTGTGCCTGAAAACAGGCAAATATTTATCTAGTGTATCTTACCTGGTTATTATAGATAGATACAGTGGCGTGACAAAGTATTTGCCCCCTTCCTGATTTTCTCTATTATTGCGTATTTGTCACACTGGATGTTTTCAGGTCTTTAGACAAAATGTAATATTAGATAAAGGGAACCTGAGTGAACAAATAACATTTGTTTTTTTTTACTTATTTCATTTATTTAATGAAAACAGTTAACCAACACCAACTGGCACTGTGTGAAAAAGTAATTGCCCCCTTACACTTAATAACTGGTTACGCCACCTTTAGCTGCAATGACTGCAACCAAACACTTCCTATAATTCAATATCAGTCTTTCACATCGCTGTGGAGGAATTTTAGCCCATTCTCCCTTGCAGAACTGCTTTAATTCAGTAACATTGGTAGGTTTTCGAGCATGAACTGCTCGTTTCAGGTCCTGCCACAGCATCTCTATTGGGATTAGGTCTGGACTTTGACTAGGCCACTCCAAAACTTTAATTTTACTTCTTTTCAGCCATTCTGATGTGGACTTGCTTTTGTGTTTTGGATCATTGTCTTGCTGCATTACCCAACTACGCTTCAGCTTCAGCTGACGGACAGATGACCGGACATTCGCCTTAAGAATTTTCTGGTACAGAGCAGAATTCATGGTTCCTTCAATTATGCCAAGTCGTCCAGGTCCTGAGGCAGCAAAGCATCCCCACACCATCACACTACCACCACCATGTTTGACTGCTGGTATGATGTTCTTACTGTGGAATGCTGTGTTTGCTTTATGCCAGACATAGTGGGATCCATGTCATCCAAAAAGCTCCACTTTGGACTCATCTGTCCATAGAACATTTTCCGAAAAGGCTTGTGGATCATCCAGGTGCTTCTTGGCAAATGAGAGACGAGCATTTATGTTCTTCTTGGTTAGCAGTGGTTTCTGCCTTGCTACTCTCCCATGAAACCCATTTTTGCCCAGTTTCTTTCTGATTGTGGAGTCCTGAACATTGACCTTAGCTGAGGCAAGAGAAGCCTGCAGTTCTTTGGATGTTGTTTTAGGATCCTTTGAGACATCCTGGATAATTTTACGCTGCGCCCTTGGAGTAATTTTGGCAGGCCGCCCACTCCTGGGAAGAATCACTACTGTTCCAAGTGTTCTCCATTTGGAGATTATGGCTCTCACTGAGGTTCGATGGAGTCCCAGAGCCTTAGAAATAGCTTTGTAATCCTTTCCAGACTGACAGATAGCAACAGCTTTTTTTCTGATCTTTTCAGGAACGTCCTTTGATCGTGGCATAATGTGCTTGTTGAATCTTTGTGCTGGCAACGTGACTCTGATGGTAAGGGTCAAAATAAGTGAGGTTTATATTGAGCAGGGCTGGCTGTAATCAAGCCTGGCTGTGTTAAATCAGCTGACTCTAATTATCCCTTTAATTGGGTTGATTTAACTAGGGGGCAGTTACTTTATCACACAGTGCCAGTTGGTGTTGGTTAACTTTTTTCATTAAATAAATGAAATAAGTAAAAAAAAAAAAAAAGTGTTTGTTCACTCAGGTTCTCTTTGTCTAATATTACATTTTGTCTAAAGACCTGAAAACATCCAGTGTGACAAATATGCAATAATAGAGAAAATTAGGAAGGGGGCAAATACTTTTTCATGCCACTGTAGATATACAGTAGATGGAGACATGCAGTAGACTGAAGCATAGTAAACTGATAATGTACATAGGTGTGGGCACAAAAGGCTGCATATAAATCCTTTCATCAGAGCAGCTCCATCCCCTCCATCTGTTAGTTGTAACTATATTGAATTCACACCCTACCCCCAGGACTCTGGGTTCTATGTAGAATTTTCATTTTGAGGGTCTAGGAATCCCTGAAAAAAATGGAGGTCCCAGGAAGAAGTTTGAGAGTCCCAGAGTGCTCTTGTAATAAAAAGTGCTGAATTAGAGAAACAAATTGCAGTACTTCAGCCTTTTTAACTGCATTTGCAAGCAAAAATCACTGGAAGTATCGAAAATTACAGCAACTGCACAAAAATACCAGAAGTGTGGGAAAATGTCCACATTTGCAGTAACTAGCCTGTGTCTGTGGGATGCACATTGGGAAAGCACCTGTTTTGTTTACGGCTGACAGTGTAAGGAATATGGATACCTGCATCTCCAAGAGCCCTTGGGCTGATCTGTTTTCTGTTTGTTTAATTATTTTAGTTGTATAGTGGTCTGTGTGTGAGTGTTAGTTTGGGATAATTGGGGGCTGGGGTTCTGGCTTTTGTCAGTATGTGTTTGCAGGCTGCTCTCCCTGTCAGGCGCTACTCCCGCTCCGGGACCTTCGCCCTTTTAATTGTCCTTCATTGGGTAGAAGGCTGGGGGGCGGCTGAGTGGCCGGATTGACTGGGTGACTTTCTGGGTGAAATGGGTCCCAGAACAAGGTTTGCCTTGCCTGGTATCCATACCCAAGGGCTCTGCCGTTCGAGGGTTGGTAGCTCGGCCGACCTCGGTATCTCATCTGACTCTGCAGTGTTGTGCAATGCCAGGTTCATTGAAAACAAAACCGCTATTATTGCAGATCTTGTTGGGTCAACGGAACTGGCTTGCATCACTGAGACCTAGCTGGATGAAAATGCTGGCTCCATTCTAGAGTCAGCGATTCCAGCTGGGTTCTTGGTGATAACGCCGCTCAAGATTAGATCGCAGGGGCGGAGGGGTAACAATCTGTTTTAGATCAGAATTGGGCCTTGTAACTGTGCCAGTTGAGGAGACTGGGTCCTTTGAGTGTACGGTGGTTGCAGGTGTGGGGTGCAGGATCATTCTCGTCTACCGTCCACCAGGTGGCGAGAAGTAGTTCCTGCGGGAAGTCGCAGATTTCATTGTTGACATGGTATTGTAGTCCCCCAGATTGATTGTACTGGTCAGCTTCAGTGCCTGGATTGACGACGAACTCTCACAGTTTGTTCAGGACTTCCTCCGACATATGAATTAGTTGGGCTTCACATAGGCAGTTGCCTCTGCGACCCATAATGACGGCCACGTGCTGGACCTGGTCTTCCTCCTGGGGATGGAAACTTACGACTTGGTGGTGGAACCAGTGGGATGGTCGGACCACCACACTGTAAGGTTCAATTTTCAGGCTCCCCCTATAGGCCTGCCCCTGTGGAGATGGTCTAGTACCGCCCTTTGAGGGGTGTGGCCCCAGATGGCCTATTGGCGGAGCTTGACCTGTCTGGATTACAGGTTGCCAGCAAAGGCCTGGAGAACCTGTTACAACCTTATAATAGGGCTGTGGTGGTGGTTCTGGATGTCATAGCTCCTGTCCGAGTTTGTCCTCTCACCCTTCGCTCTTGATACCCTTGGTTTGATGGGACCTTGAGGGAGTTGAGGCGAGTAGGACGAAGGTTGGAGCAGTGCTGGCGGAAATCGCGCCTTGATGCCAACAGACTTAGATTGATGGACCATTATAGGGACTGTCAAATGGCAGTCCCTAGTAAAAAGACAGAGTTCCTGTCTGGGGAGATTGCCGCAGCGCGGAATCGACCAGCTTGGCTCTTTCGAACTGTGGACAGGCTGTACAATCCAGCCTGTCTGCAAGTTCGAAGAGCATTGTCTCAAGAAAAGTGTGAGGAGTTTGCTCGCTTCTTAATGGAGAAGATTGCTGACATCAGGTCCAAGATCCAGTCAGCCTGCTCTATGGGGGTAGCGGCGGTCGATGTGAGGCTGCCACTCCTCGGTGTAGTTGGACGCACTTTGACCAGATTGAGATTGTGGATGTCATGCAGATTGTCTGGAGTTTGTGGCCTACCTGCTGTAGTTTGGACCCAGGCCCAATGCGCCTCTTAATGGGTTGCGTTGATGCCATCGGCCCAGTCCTAGCAGAGATAGTCTGGAGTTAGTCGGGTGAGTTTCCCAGACTCCCTGAAGGAGGCGATGGTGACGCCCCTCCCTAAGAAAACCTCTCTCGACCCAGACTGCCCCACTAACTACAGACCTGTCTCTAATCTTCCCTTTGTGGGGAAGGTTATTGAGAAGGTGGTTGCGCTGCAACTGGAGAATCTTACCATCCATGATATCTGTGATCCTCTCCATTTTGGAAGAGGCATAGCACCAAGAGTGCCCTTGTTTGGGTCCTCAATGACATCCTGGTTGCGAGAGATGGGAAGAGCCATTCCATCTTGGTACTACTTGATCTCTCGGCAGCTTTTGATACCATGGACCATGGGGTGTTGCTGGAGCATCTGCAGTTCATCTGTGGCCTGTCTGGGACAGTACTCGGGTGGTTCCACTCTTTCCTTACTGGCAGATCCCAAAGGGTGGTGTCAGGGATTTATTCCTCTGACTCATTTTCTCTGCCATGTGGGGTACCGAAGGGTTCTGTGCTGTCCCCCATGTTCGCGGTGTACATGCTGCCGCTGGGGGACATTGTAAGAAGGTATGGGCTGGGGTTCCACTGCTATGCAGATGATACCCAGCTATACCGGTCCTTTGTGCCCGATCAGGATAGTGCGGTCTTGGTGTTTAACTGCCTCGACGAGATACAGGACTGGACGAATGCCAGCTGGCCGAAGTTGAATCCTTTCAAGGCCGAGGTGTTGGTGGTGGATCCAGGTCACAGGACAGAGAGGCTGGTGGCTGGCCATCGCTCCGGGCTTTGGCTCGGCGGAGGTCAGCTGCTGACCTCTGAATGGGCGCGAAATCTGAGGGTAATATTAGACGATGAGCTTACGCTTTGGTCACAGGTGTCGGCTGTCATCAAGTCTTCCTTTTACCGTTTTAGGAATATTGCCTGAATTAAGCACCTTGTTCTGTCTGGTGGCCTTCTGACACTGATCCACGCCTTTGTGACCTCCCGCCTTGACTGCTGTAACTCCCTGTACCTAGGGCTTCTGGGTGTTGCCGTCCATCGCTTGCAGCTGGTGCAGAACGCAGTGGCCAGGTTGTTGTCAGGGCTGCCATGGTCCAGTCATATTACACCTGTGCTGCGTTAACAGCAATAGCTGCCAATTCAGTGGTGGATCACCTTCAGGGTCGGCTTGCTGACCTGTAATGCTCTACACGGACAGGGTCTAAGTTACCTACAAGAGTTTCTGCATCCTTACTGCCCCCGCCAATTGCTCCACTCTGCCAATGAGGGATTGCTAGAGGTTCCCAGGGTCCGGTTGAAGTCATCTGGGTTGCAGGCATTTATGTTTGCGGCCCCTGCCCTGTGGAATTCTCTACTTCGTCGGATACAAGAGTGCCTGACAGTGGAGAGCTTTAAGACCACACTAAAAACTTATCTGTTTGGGCTGGCCTTCTGTGACAATATTTAAAGAATCATACTGTACTGTTATGATGTTTTTACCTGTGTGTTTATGGATTGTTAGGGTGCTATGATCTTTGGAATAGCGCCTTTTTTATAAATAAAGTTGATTGAATAGTGTAAGCTCTCTTTAGTGTGCAACACCACCCCTACCTGGGGGCTCTCTCTCCTTTCTGACTAGTATTTCTTTTTCTGTCTAGCTAAGAAACTAAGAAACCTAGATTTCCCAGTCGACAGAGAGTTAGTAGAGACTGGTAAGTTGAAAGAAATTTAAGTTACAGTTTTAAACCTGATTTCATCTTGATATCTTTCAAAGGGGCATAATAACTCTCCCTTTGATTTGCAGTGGTCTTTTTAAGTGAAGCAGGGAACCGAACCTTGATGAGATGCGTAACATAGTAGAGTGCTAACCCCATTCCAGTGTACTGCTAAGTGTCACCGAGGATGGAAATGGTGATATGCCAAACCCCAAGGTACAGGCAGGAATTCTTTACCAGTCCTAAGAAAACGCAATCTGTAGGTAAAAACAAGTTTGTTCAATTCAGAACAGCAACAACTGGCTGAACCGGGAGCTAGATGTGGAGACATCAGTGCTGACATGTTTATGCTGATTGGCTAATTCAGAAAAAATACTATATGGGCGCTCCCCACATAGCTTATTCTCCACTTATGCAGCCTGCCCATACATCAGCATTGGGGGTATACCTTGGCAGGCAACACCCTAGCCCCAACCACTGCTAACCCCACAGCTCACACCAGTGGTGGTCCTTGGGCACAGCCTGAGAGTGACTATGACCAAAATCCAGACGGCATTGTTGATTTTTTTTCCCCATAGTTTTCTCCTCAAGCCCTACCATCTCCCCCCTTGGCATGGATGTGGCCTCTCTTGGTCATGGACACACAGTGTGCTCCAGCAGAGAGGGCAACCTCCCTAACCCAACTGTTGTGGTTACTGTGGTGCTGGACCTCAGCTTCCAAGCCTCCCTAGCCGAGGCAAACTGCTGAGAGGCAGCTGCCCCAGCCAGGCCTGTCTGCTAACATAGCTTCCTGAATTTCCTCCTAGAAACGGATCACTTGCCATGGTAGCACTGGGTCATCCATTCAGCCCCAAATCTGGACTTCTTGTGGCAGAACTATAAATGGGATGCCTTGAAATCCTAAAAATGTATTGGTTTGTCAGATTACAAAAAGTGTATTCATACTGTACATTATGTCTAATTAAATATTCATGAACCTAGTGAGGCTCCTGATTGGCTGGATCTGTCATTAATGTCTTAGTAGTGACTGATCTGGCTGCCAGCTGATGCAGTATGGCATGCAACATCTTAAACATAAGACAGTCTCATGCTACGCCGCTCACGCCACACTGCTGAAAAACAGGTAAAGAAAAAAGGTAAAATGAAAGAAGTTACTGTGATTAGATCGATAATGGCAAGAACAACCTCAAAATCAGTTGTTAATCTCTTGGAAATTACCACCTTATCGTCATTATTTATTAAATGACACCTCAACTACTGAAACTTGTCCTTGTCGGCTGCAGGATACTGCTTCACAAACTTCATGCTCTAACACACTTTGTTCTGCTGGAGACTGCTTGAGTCATCAGAATTCTTTCAAGCTAAGCTCCTCCCACCAGCCAGATGGTATATCCCCCGGCTCCGTCCCCTGATGTCTTACATTAGCTTCTTATATGCATTATTATTTTCAGTTGCACAACATGCCCTGCCCTCCTGTTTTCTGTACTCCGCCCCCCAGATTGTAAATGGAAGAGAGATTTGTTTCATCTCTGCTTGCCTGCTTGGATTAAATACATTTCAATAAATAAACAGACTATGGCATCAGCTACAGCAAAGTACCGTATGTTTCCATTACAAAAAGTTTTTAAAAACCTTCTTTTGGTTAACAAAGTAAAACAGGTCAGCTGAGTGTCGGTGGCAAAGAGTATTACATTCCCATGCTGGTGACCTGGGTTTGCTCCACCATCCAACTGCCTGCCTAAGTGGTACGCAATGAAGGCATTTTGCTCATGCTCCGGGTGGAAATTTGGTGTCTGCCCACTGCGTTAACGCCTCTTTTTGGTCCCCATCACCCATTGCAGATAGATGCAACAGCATCATAGGTGGTGGTATGGCTCTTTACAGGGTGAAAAAATCTTACTAGCACCAGCATTATTCCCCCCCCCAAAAAAAAAAAAACAAGGTTTGGTGCCTCTTCCTACCAACACCTGGCATGATGAATTCTGGGCCTCATTGCTGTGTGCGCGTTTCCCGTGGTGTTTCGATGGGGTGGGGGGCATTGACAGTCTGGCTTGGAGGTACCTATCAGAGCACTGCTCGGCAGAAACTGGGAAGGGAATGTGGTAGAGAAATAAAAATAGAAAAAAAGTGTTTTTTCATTCAAATTGTCCAATTGATAATTTCACTGAAGCAGCACAGGATAACATAATGCTGTGAGAGATTCACACAACCAGGTTAGATAATATGCGTTGGTTGAACCTTTTGCTTTAAAGTGCAGCCTTGACCACCAGATAGCCCAGCATGCTTCTATGCCAGTGATTCAGATTTGGGTGCGGACTCTGGCATTTGAAATCAGGTGCAGCCAGGGCTGGGGAGTACTGCCGGACACAGTGCAAGCTAGCTTGGGGTAAAAAAATTTCCAGATTACCGCATCGCAGTGACACCTCGCGTGGGGCCAAGGAACCTGCTCCTTCATGAGGGACTGCATTCGTGAACAGTGTGCTGCAACTTCTGAGGCTAATGCATGCATGGCCCAACGTCAGTGGAGGTGGAGGGAGAAAATAACAGGAGTTAAAAACCATGCCAGTGTGCTATCTTGTATCCCGACATCCTGTGGTGGGAGGTCATAGAGGTTGGGGCTGGGATGGTTGCCACTGGGATATGCACTCAAGGCAGAGAATGGAGTGGACTGCTGCAGAGGATGAAAAGTGGGATTTTAAAAAAGGGGTGGGGGGCAGGCTTATTTTTCAAATTCTGCAGCATTGTTGCCGGTCACTTAGTGGGATGAAAAAAAGTTGCTTAAAGCACCCATCTTCTGAAGTCTGTAATTCTGACAACATGGATACAGTTCACAGCCGCACTCTGGCAGTCTTCCTGGAGACAGCTGAGTCTTTGGAAGTCTTCACGCTAAGTTCCTCCTACCACTTGACCAATATTTTCCAGCCCCACCCTATGACATCAGGGAGCGAGAAACGTCGAGGGATGCAGTTTGTTCTGGGACATGCTGCCGGCATCCATTGAAGACCGGAAGGCTTGAGTGGGTCTTGGTCGAAAGACCCCAAAAAAGTTGGCTGTTCAGCTTGTGGTCATGGAAGGAGAGGCAGCTGCAGTGTTTTCCTAGTTGGTCTTGGCGCTGTTCCCAGCTGTCAGTGTCGGAAGGTCATTCTTTGATGTTTTCAGAGAGAAGAGTCTGACCCTCCAGATTTTTGGGGAGAGCCCTTCTCACTACAGCAGAAAACACAAGGAACACTCATCGGTCGTGGGCTCAAGAAAGATTGTGATCTTCCTGCTCCTTCGACTCTTCCAACCACTCGGCCTTGGTCGAACTCTCTATGGTCGAGGGCACCACAGTAATCCTGTCGGGCTTGTCAACCTTGGCTGTGGTCAAGCAGACTGTTGAGATTTTTCTTGAGCCTGTTGACAGGCTTTTTGGAGGAGACTGACAAGGAGTCAATCTCCCAGATCCCAGTTCCCCCATCATCACTCAGGAGGATGTGGCCCAGTTAACAATCTGCTTGAGTTGCCACAGGGAGTGGCCTCCACTGGTGATAGTACCTTTGAAGCCTCTAATGCCTAACCTGCTGAAGCAGGTGGTTTATTCCAACCCCCACCCCCCGAGGATGTTGAGGCCCCGCTTATGTACTCGATCCCGCTCAACCCAGGAGGTGTCCTTGTCAACACTTCTTGACCTCTTTGTCCTCTTGTGTTCAGGAGAGGAGTAGCATCAAAAGAAAATGCGTTGTCACTATGAGGAGCTCCTCTGGCAACAGTGGACCATGATGGAGAGGGATAGAGCTCTGCTCCCTGGCCTTCTGTCCCTTAGACTACGCCTGTTGTTCCCATGCCAGTTCATGCGTCTCAGCAGCTCCCAATGTCTGCTTCTCCAGCCCTTTGGATGGAGCCATCTCCACCGCAGCTCCTGTTCAGGGTCCCTGACCAAGTAGTCTCACTCCGTAGCCAGCTTGCCAGGCATTTCTGTGTAGAAGTCACCCAGGCTGAGGATGCCAGGGGGGTCCATGGGTGCAAATTGTCGGCCATTTTTGAGGAACCCACTGACTCCGGAGAGTCATCCATGGCCTTGTCCAGGACTCATACATTCAACCAGGAATCGGTCAAGGAGTTGACCACCGACCATAGCCTGGTGTCTTTTGGAGTATTGAACCAACTTATCTCGGACTCCATGAATATGCCCTTGGGGCCAGTTCAGAAGCAGGCCAAATACCAGTTTACTGACATAGTGGTGCAGGGACTGCATCAGAAAACATACGAGGACAGATTAACAGAATTCAATATGTATACCCTAACGCAAAGGGGGAGAGAGGTGATATGATCAAAACATTCAAACACCTTAAGGGCATTAACAAGGTGAAAGAGTCTAACATGTTTCAATATAAGAAAAATAGCAGGACAAGAGGGCACAGCATGAGATTAGAGGGAGGCCGATTAAAGGGTAATGTGAGGAAGTTCTTTTTCACAGAAAGGGTTTTGAATGCATGGAGCGGCCTACTTCAGGAAGTGGTGGCTATGAATACAGTGCAGGGCTTCAAACAGGCATGGGATAGGCATAAGGGAGCAATACAGATGAGTATGACTAGATAGGCCATTGACAAAGCAAAGGCTGATGGCACATTCATAAGGTAGAAAAAGAAATGGGCAGACTGGATGGGCCTTGCTGTCCTTATCTACTGTCAACTTCTATGTTTCTATACTGGACAAGGACGATACCCCAGAGGTTGCCTTTTCTGGGGCCAAGGCCATCTTGGAACCAGCCCTGGAGCTTTGGCACCCTCCACTGATATGGTCCGCAGATGCACGGTCCCAACAGGCTCCCTTTTTGGGTTCTCTGACCACACCTCTGCTGACGGCTTGGTTTTGGACTCAGCCTGCTGTAAATCTGGGTGGCCAAGGGGATGTGAACAAGCCTCTGGACAAAGAGTTCAAGAAGACTGACCATGCAGCAGAAAAGTTGTATGCTGCTGCATCACTGGTTCTTCGTCAGGCCAGCTATGCTGTCCTGATGGCAGACTTCGGCCATTCCCTTCTTAGAGTGTTAGGGTAACTCCTCCCCAATCTTCCTGCTGACAAACCCTTGCTGGTGAAGATTGTCCAAGACTAGAGTCATTCATTGGCAAAACACTAGAAGGCCTTGGACTAGGTGACTTCTGTGCCCATGCCATGGCAACATGCATCACAGTGCCTCATTGGGCCTGGCTGAGGTTTTCCACCTTTACGGTGGATACTCGGCATAAACTGGCTGATGTCCCCTTCTTGGGCTCTGACCTCTTTGACTGTGGGGTGGAGGGCCATCTCACATGGATTGAGAAATCCAATGCAACCTTTTGTTCTTTCGTATCATTCCAGAAGGCTCAGAAACCTAAGAAAAAGGCCTTTCAATATTGGTCCTTTCAGCTGCAACAGCCTCAGCAGCAGCCCTGGCAGGGGCAATTTCAGACCTGACATCTGAAGCCAGTGATCTTCTTTGAGGATATCTCTTTTCATCAGGCCACACCTATGGAACTATAAGCCACCAGGCACTATGATCACATGGAAACTTTTTGCAGGCAGTCTACCAGGGGCCACCTATGACAACATCAGACGTCGGAATTCCCATATAAACCCTTCCCTCCTCGGTTCTTTTCCCAACCATTCTCATCTGACTGTACATGAAAACAATGCTGTGTTAGTGTCATTGATTTCTTGTATTTCTCACCGTAGTCCCGTTATCACAAGTGATCTTTAACGGCGTGCATGTTGACTAAAGAGCCGTCGAAGCTGTTATGCTATTGCAAGTGTGGCAAGAAAATACATTCAGGACATTCGCATGACGCCTGCATGTGCTGCCTAGACCTGGACCACAGCATTCAAGTATGCCAGATCTACAAGGGATTCAATACAGCCACCCGGAGATGCAGACAAGACGCTCTAGAAAAGCACCTATTAAAGCAGAAGATAGGTCGAATGGTAGATGAAACTCCAGCAACAGAGCTCCGCCACATTTACTGGCACATTCCTTGGGATCCAAATCATAATCCCGGGAAAAAAACGTCCGGGTCATGTAAGGCTAAGCACTGGGCAAGGGAGAGAGAGAAAGACAAAGCCTTCACGGTTTGTTCTCTGTTGCACCACCAATGGGTGCCGATTACCTCAGCGCCGTTGTCTACTTCAGCAGCAATGCCACCAGCCACCCAGACGGTCGATATAACTTTCAGTTTAGAGAAGGTTACAGGTGCCGCCAGGCCTAGTACAGCTGGTACATCAACGTCAATGGAGCCCCCGGTCAACTGGCACTCCCATCGAATACACAGGCACCAGTGTACATGCTGCTGTCGTTGTCCTTTATGGACATCCTCAGATGGCTTTTGCCTCCCCCTCCTACACCAGGAGATCCGTCGACTGAGTCCATCAGTCAAACCCCCGCACCGATACCTACCAGGGTTATACACTCTAGAGTGCCGGCAGCTTCACCATTGTGCTCCCTCCATCCAGTAAACCAGATGGACAACAGCATGCAATAGAATCCTGACCTCATGGTACAAGATGATGAGGAGGGGGCCAAAGATTATGTGGAAAGTCCCTATGAGAAGACTAGATCCACAGTTTCCACCTTCAGCGAGGACTTGGTGGTTTACACCCCAAAGTCCAATATTGACAATCCCTCTTTTATAACCATGATGCAGCAACTGCAGGCTGCCATGGGATTTGATTTGGAGAAGCAGGATACAAGTAAGAAGAACTTGATAGACTTCTTGGAACTACCTGATTCTCCCCCCTTCCCCGGTAATACCACCCCATCTCCCTGCCCTGGAAGATGCCCCCTTTGCTGCCTGGCATAGGCCTAATCTAATTCCTGCCATACCTAGAAAGGTGGATAAAATGTATATGGCTCGCTCAGGTGGGCCTTTCTTTGCAGGCCAACCTGAAGCTGATTACGTGGTCATCATTGCTGCCAACGATAGATGAAAGGCACCAAAACATCTTAGTTCTTTTCCTCCTGACAAGGAATCCAGGAGACTAGATGTTATGGGCAAATGCCTGTGCCTCTTTTGGCCTGAGAATTGCAGACTCCAGGCCCATATGGTAAAATACCAAAAAACACTCTGGGGGAAAGCTTAAACAGCTGCCCAAGCTCTTCCAGAAGGTGCACTAAAGCAAGAGCTCCTTAAGGCCTTAACAGCTGGGACTGATGTAGGTAAACACCTCCTACGTGTACAGCCTGTAATATTTCAGAAGCCTCAACTAGGCAGCAGTCTCAGGAATATGTTTAAGAAGAAATTCCTGACTAAGGGTGGCGGGCTTTGCAATTGACGTCCAGCAGTCAATTCTAAATGCCCTTTTCAGAGGATATAAATTATTTGGTGTAGATGCGCAAGATAGCCTCTCCAATTTGCAGGCCACAGGCAGAACCCTCAAATCAGTCCATTCCCTTTGTCTCACTCAGCCAAGAAGCAGACAGAGGGTGTCTTTTGTCTGGTTGGTGCGAGACACCAAACCAGCACCAGACATTGGGTGCTATGAAGGAGCAGGAGCTCTGCCTACTCCAGCAGCCAATCCAGGTGCCCATTCAAAAGCTCCCCTAGAGGTGGCAGGAGTCACAACTGGCTGAGCCTGACTCCTTTCACGCACCCCAGCTGATGATGTCTCCAGGGGTGGTGGTTGGGGGTTGTCTCTCCCTACACTTGGTTCAGTGGAAGGAGCTGACCTCAGATGCCTGAGTCCTGGAAATAACACAAGAACATGCTCTGGAGCTTCTAGAGCTACCTCCAGACCATCCAGTAGTGCCTACACTTTATCCTCAAGAGCACATTCTCTTGTTTCTAGAGGAAATTCACACCTTGTTCCAGACAAGAACAATAGAACCTGTACCCCTGGAACAAAGAAATGCAGGGTTCTGTCTGTTCTTGGTACTCCTAGTTACAAAATGGACTGGGATCTTAAGGCCTATTTTGGATCTCGGGGACCTGAACATTTTCATAGAATACAAAAAGTTCAGGATGGTGACTCTGCAAGGCCTGTTACCACTACTGCAGGTAGGGGATTGGATCTGTTCTCTCGACATGAAGGATGCATACCTTCATATCAAAATCTGAAAACCTCACAGGAAATATTTAAGGTTCCTGTTTCAGGGGGAAACACTTCCAGTTCAGTGTAATGCATGTGGCTTGTCATCTGCAGCACAGGTCTTTACCAAATGCTTGATTGTGGTGGCAACAGCCCTTCACAGGAAAAAGCTGTAATGTATTAGCTTACCTGGACAATTGACTTCTGAAAGCTCACTCCAGGGAGCAACTGCCACACACTCTAGCTCGAACCAGGCAACTGTTTAAAGCTTTGGGGATCACTGTTAGTGTGCCAAAGTCTATTCCGACTCCTTTCCAGCATCTGCAGTATGTAGGGGCTGTTCTGGATATGGCCATAGGCTCAGCATTTCTGCCTCTTGACAGGGCTGAGTGTTTGATGGTACAGGCCCAACTAGTTTACAACAGCCAGAATGTTTCTTCAGCTTCTGGGCCTAATGGCAGAGGCCATAGTTAGAGTACCTCTGGCCAGGCTTCATATGAGGATCTCTCTGTGGACCTTTAAAATTCAGTTGGATCAATTCGCAGACAATCTGGAACAGAAATTTCTAGTAACCTCTCCAGTACGCAGGGTGCTCAAGTGGTGGATGGAACCCAGCAACTTGCTGAAGGGGGGTCCTTTTCTGATTCCTTCCCCTCATCAGATTTTAACAGATGCCTCTGGGGATGAGCCTGGGGCACATTTAGGGCCCCATCAGGTGCAGGGAGTATGGACCAAAGTGTAGAGCACCCTGCATACAAATGTTCTAGAGATGAGAGCTGTTCTGTATGGCCTACAGGCCTTCCAGACTCGCCTGTCCCCAGGTCCTCTGTTACTACAAATGGACAACGTCCATGTGGTGCTTTACATCAGCATGTAAGGAGGAACTCACTCTTGCCCCCTGTGGGAGGCAATAAGAGTATGATACTGGGCTCTAGAACACAGTCTAGAACTGTCAGCAGTACATGTTCCAGGTGCCCAAAACATCTTGGCAGACAGACTAAGCCCATCACAGTTCAAAATGCATGAGTGGGAACTACTGTTTCAGTGGTGAATGACCTGTTTGACAAATAGGGTCATCCAGAGTTTGACCTTTTTACGTCCCCACACAAGGCAAAACTGTCATGTTTCTGCTCGCTCATTCCAGGGCTTGGAGTTCTTTGGTAAGATGTGTTGTCCCCCTCTTGGAAGAGGAGGTTCCTCTATGCCTTCACTCTAATTCAGAGGGTACTACTCAAACTTCAGATGGCGGGGCAACTCTAATCTTCATTGCTGCCCTATGGCCTGAGCAAATCTGTTTCCCTTTACTGCAACAGCTGGCAGTGGAACCACCAGTATCTCTGGCCTTATGCCTGGGACTTCTGTTGTTACAGGAGCAGGGAACCCTGGTCCATCCAGACCTTAAATCGCTTCATCTGCATTCATGGCCCCTGAAAACATGGCCATTGCTAGATTTGGGGTATCCCAAAAAGTGGCTGATATCTTGGTGGCTACTGTAAAACCTTCTACCAGTGCCAACTAATTCCATGAAGTGGAAGCGGTTTGCTTTGTGGGCAGCTTGTCACCACTTGGTCCCTTTTACTAGTCCAATAAATTGGGTTCTAGAGTATTGTCCTTGTCAGATGCAGGCCTGTAGTACTCCTCTATTAAAGTACACTTGGTTGCTATCTCATCTTTCCATGTACCTATTGATGGACGTACAGTGGCCCAGCTGGAGGTAGCCTGTACATATTTTAAGAGATATTTTGCATTTAAAGTCTCCTATGTGTAATCCAGTCCTGGCTTGGGACCTGAATTTTGTCTTGGAGAAACTTACTTTGGCTCCTTTTGAGCTGGCCGTGATTTGTGGTTTACACTTTCTTTCTTGGAAATCATTGATCTTACTTCGAGGGGGAGCTCTTGCAGCAGGTAATACCAATAGGACTAAGACCGCCAGACATTGGGACCCCCACAGAAAAATCTTCTAGCTTGCTCTCTGTGGCGGGGACTTCCCCTGACGCCGGCTTCTCTAGAAGACGGGCCTTCAGGGCATTGGCTCTTCTGATGCAGGTCTTGTTATTGAACTTCTGGCAGTGCGGGCAATCGTTGGGCAGGTGGTCTGGACCTTAGCAGATCAAGCAGGCCGTGTGGCCTTCCTTGGCCAGGATCTGCTTCCCACACTGACACTTCGACTTGTGCAGAGTGGAAAGAGGTCCAGCCCACCTGCCCAACGATTGCCCGCTCTGCCAGAAGTTCAGTAACAAGACCTGCATCAGAAGAGCCAACGCCTTGAAGGCCTGTCTGCTAGAGAAGCCGACGGTGGAAGTACCTGCCACAGACTGCTAGTTAGAAGATTTTTCTGTTGGGTCCTAATGCTCTACGTCAGACGTAATATAAAAGGGATGGTCCCCTGACACCATCTCAGTTCTTTTCCCGCCGTCGACCTGCTTACCTGGGCTCCATGGATGCCCAGTTTTTGCAGGTGACCGCCCTTTACCTCATCATCTAAACCGCTCGCTTTCTCCGCCTTTTCATCAATTATTCGACAAATTTTCATGTCTTCGCCTTTTTCCACTCTGCACAAGTCGAGGTGTCAGTGCGGGAAGCAGATTCTGGCCAAAGAAGGCCACGTGGCCTGCTTGATCTGCTAAGGTCCAGACCACCTGCCCAACGATTGCCCGCACTGCCAGAAGTTCAGTAACAAGACCTGCATCAGAAGAGCCAATGCCCTGAAGGCCTGTCTTTTAGAGAAGCAGGTGGCAGCCATGCAGAATTCTCCATCGGGAAATAGTTCTTCGTCCCCTACCAGAGAGTCTTCCCCCACAGAGAAGTCATTGGGAGGGAAACATCACCATCACTGGGAGAAAGACTGGGCCAGATCAGAGCCCCGCCCTAAGTCCCCCCACAAGGCTTGTACTTCCTCGGCGTCCAGTGGGAGGTCAGGGTTTGTCCCACCGGCCACCTCTGGGACTGTTCCGAAGAAGACATCCTTCTCCTCCTCCCATGACAAGAGCAAGGAGTCTTCTTCCTCTGGGCGTTCATCCACCCAGCTCCCCTTGGCTCACCAACCCCATAAACCTTCTCATGGGTCGCCCCAAGAGAGAAAGGCATCTTCCTCAGGCAGGTCTTCAGAAGCAGGCCATAAGTCCAGTGGTTTGTCCAATAAGCACAAACCCTCGGACGACTCCACCAGAAGCCAGGAGGCCATCCGGCGTCGGACGTCTCCACCTCCTGTGGAGCGGAAACCTTCCGCGGGCGACAGACGACCCGTAAGCCAGGCTAGCTCACCCTCTGACAAAGACCAGACCCCCCCAGCCGATAAGAGACCGTCGGCCCCCAAGGATCAGGCGTCTACCCCTGTTCCTGGGGATAAGTCACCAGATGACTCACAGGAAAAGCCAGACTCCGGGTCAGATGACAGGTCTCCCCCTGATACTGAACCAGACCTACAGCCCAATATGGAGATTGAGGAGTCTCCTGACTGGACCTGCCCCAGAAGGGCCTTTAAGCCATCGCACCCGACGCCCACTCCCCTGGTCATTCCCTAGCAGATGTCGGGGCATTGTTCACCTCCTGGTGGAAGACTGTAAAAGGGGACTTGCTCTACAGGTCTCTGGACCCCCCGAAGGAAACCCCTGCAGCGCCTCCTCCACCCTCTGGCGGTTGGGCGCTCGACGAGGGCTCTCTTCTGCCGCCTGGTCCAGTGGGTAGGAAATGACTCTCATTGGTGGCTTCCTCCAGCGGTCGTCCGCTGTTGTCCCCAGGTGAGGACGCAGAGGACTCTTCCTCTGATTATTCTTCTGGGGTTGATCTTCCGCTCCCCTCCCCCAGTCCAAGAGACTCGCCTAGGTCCCTCCCCCGGATGACCCCTCGTTCCTTGATAGTATGAGGCACATACAAACCCTCTACCAGTGGGACATGGAGGAACTTGATCCAGAAAGGCACCACCTGGCAAAGTTTTTGGGATCCTAGGACCCTAAACCCTTGGTCATCCCACCGTTGGTAGAGCCATTCCAGAATGTTACCAGGCTCACCTGGCAGCGCCCCCCTACCACATCTGCAGTGCCAAGCAAGGAAGACAGGCTGTACAGAACCCCTAAAGGAGAGAATCCCAAAGCAGACTCCATGGTACTTAAAACAGCCCATGGAAGAGTTCAGCAGCCTAAACATACGAGTGTCCAGTCTCTGGACCCTAAGTCCAAAAAGCTGGACCATATGTGAAGAAAAGTATACACGTCGGCTACTGGGGCTGTCTGATTCCTAAATTTCCTAGCCCACATGGTGACTTACCAGAAGTCCCTCTGGGAGAAGACCATGGACCTGGTAAAAGCTCAGCCAGATTCAGACAGCAGAATTGAGCTCATGGCATATATCCAGTCTGGCATGGACGTAGATAAGCACGTGCTCAGGTGCTCTTACAATTCAGTGGACATGGCAGCCAGGGCTGCAGCCTTGGGCATATGTATGAGGAGGCATGCCTGGCTCAGAGTATCGGGGTTCCGCCAGGACCTGCAGGATGCCTCTTTCCAGAGCTCTATTCTTTTTGGGCAAGAGGTGGAGAAAGTCATCCTCAGGATTCTGGCAAGGCAGTGGCTGATGTGCACACAATGTACAAGTTAGAACTGCCCGCCTCCCATCGTTATCCTTTTCGCTGAAACCAAGGACAACAAGGGAAAAGGCAACCCCAAAACAAAGGAGCTTTTAAGAGACGCGGCCACCCTGTCCCTTCCGGCGCCCTGGGCCCCAAACACCCCAGGACACCCCAAACTCCCCTGCCCAACACAGCATGACTCTCTGCCATCCCTCCCCCACCCTCAGATACCATTGGGGGAGACGGTAGGAGGGAGATTCTCCCTCTACCTGTCAGGGTGGTCCAGTATCACCTCGGACCAATGGGTCCTTCAGATGATGGAGAGGGGCTACTCCATAGAGTTTCTCAGCTGCCCTACAGATAACCTCCTATCCTTTCCCATTGCTCGCCCAGCCATGCCCTTCTTCTAAGAGCAGAGATACAGGCTCTCCTGCAGAAGAAGGCCATCCAGGTGGTTCCACTTACCCAGCAGGGCAAAGGCTTCTACTTGCATTTCTTTTTTGGTTCCAAAGAAAACGGGAGACCTCCGTCCTGTCCTGGATCTCGGTCAACTGAACGAATATATCCAGTACAGGAGATTCAGAATGGTGACCCTAGCAAGCCTGTTGTCCATGATCCATTGAGGAGACTGGCTGTGCTCCCTGGATATGCAGGATGCATAATGCACATCAAGGTCCTGCCCTCGCACAGGAAGTTCCTGTGCTTCCTTTTTCAAGGTCAGCACTATCAGTTCAGGGTACTTCCATTCAGCCTCTCATCAGCACCAAGAGTCTTCACCAAGTGCCTGGCGGTGGTAGCAGCGGCCTTGAGAAGGAAAGGCCACTTTGTCTACCCTTACCTGGACAACTGACTTATTTCTGCTCAGTCAGAAGACCAGCTGAACAGTGCCTTGCAAGAAACAATATTGATGTTCCAGTCCATGGGCATCACTCTGAATTGGTCCAAGTCACACCCTTGGCCCTCCCAGAGGCTTCAGTATATTGGGGCGGTCCTAGACACCATTTAGGGCACGGCCTTTCTGCCAGCAGACAGAGTAGAATGGCTGAGGGGAGTTGCCCAAAAATTGCAGACCTCAGACCAAGTCGCAGTGAGAATAATTCTGTAACTCCTAGGGCAAATGGCAGCCAGGGTCCCTTTGGCACAGTTGAACATGAGGACACTAAAGTGGCACCTCAGAGTTCAGTAGGACCAGGACATAGACGAACTGGACCAGCCTGTTCAGATTTCAGAGGCGGTCTGTCGTTCTCTAAATTGGTGGCTAAATCCGGTCAGCCTTGAGGTCAGTGTTCCCTTTCAGAGGCCGAGCCCAGTGCAGATTCTCACTACAGACGCTTTGGGTCTAGACTGGGGAGCCCATTTGGATGCCCATCGCACAAAAGGCTCTTGGAATGCAGTAGAGTGGTCTCTCCATATCAATATTTTGGAAATGAGGCATACTGTATGCCCTTCAGGCCTTCCAAGATCAGCTCTACCAGGGCCAACTCCTAGTCCAGTCAGACAATACCCCGGTAGTATTCCATCTAAACAAGCAAGGGGGCACTCATTCGTATCCCCTATGCAGAGAGGCCATGAGAGTGTGGTACTGGGCAGTAGAACACTGTCTGGACATCACATCCCAGGTGTCCAGAATGTTCTCGCCGACAGTCTTAAGTCATCTCTATCTCTGAATCACGAGTGGGAATTGCACCAAGAAGTGGCAGAAGACCTCTTCGAAAGATGTGGTCAGCCAGAGCTGGACCTCTTTGCGTCCCCGTGCAACACTAAACTGCCAAATTTCTGCTCGCCAGATCCAGGGCCTGGTGATTTTTGGTGAATTGCATTGTCCCTCTCCTGGACAGAGAGGTTTCTATATGCCTTCCGTCTCCTTCAGAGAGTCCTGCTCAAGTTGCAGATGGAGGAAGCCAGAATGATTCTGGTATCTCCTCTCTGGCCTCGTTCGATCTGGTACCCACTGCTGTAGCAACTGGCCATGGAACCTCCTGTTCAGTTGCCCCTCTCCTCTTCTCTCGCTTGCTCTCCCAAGAACAAGGGATGCTAGTCCACCCGGCTCTGTAGCCCCTGCATTTGCATGCCTGGCTCCTGCAGTCCTAGCTGAGGAAAGATTGGGAGTGTCGCGTAGAGTGGCAGAGATCCTAGTAGCAGCGAGAAAACCCTCCACCAGGGCAACCTACGCCATGAAGTGGAAGCGTTTTTTGCTTATGGGCGACACCCCGTTCCTTGGACTCATTGGGCTGTCGGGTAGAATCTGTGCTGGAGTACCTTCTCTGTCTTTTGGACTTGGGCCTTAGCTACTCGTCAATTAAGGTGCACCTCTGTGCTTTGTCAGCCTGTCCCCCCCCCATGGGATCTTCTTTGTTTTAGAGAAGCTCACCCTACCTCCCTTTGAGCCAGCCACGACATGGGAGCTTCACTTTCTCGCTTGGAAAGCGTTATTTTTAGTTGCTATTACTTCTGCGCAGAGAGTTTCCGAGTTGCAGGATCTGATGTGTAAAGAACCATACCTTATTTTCCATAGGGACACAGCACTGCGTACTAACCCTAAGTTTCTTTCGAAGGTGGTGTCTGAACTTACCTTGAATCAGGACATCCAGCTTCCAGTCTATTTTCCAGAGTATTCTAATAAAGGGGAGGCTCTTTTGCATACTCTGGATGTACATAGCATCCTCAGGTATTACTTCGATAGCACTAGTTCCGTTAGGCAGATGGACCAGCTGTTCATTTCCTTTGCCTACAGGAAGATGGGGGCTCCTGTCACCAAGCAAACACTGACCAGATGATTAGTGCATTGCATTACCTTTTGCTATCAGCAGCACCACAAGCCCTTGCCGGGATCGGTTAAGGGCCATTCTACCAGAGGTGTGGCAACCTCCTTTGCCTCTCTCCAGAATGCGTCTTCAGCACACCTTTGCGCTGCCGCTATTTGGAGCTTGGTCCATACCTTCATCATACACTATAGTCTGGACATTGCCTCTAAGAGGTGAGCAGGCTTTGGACTAGCAGCCCTTCACGGACTCCTCTCCTAAGCTCCACCTTATCAGTTTTCAGTTATATACTCCTCCTCTGACCTGGGTCTCTCTTTGGGTACTGCTTGGGACTCGGTCCTATTGGTATTACCTGCTGCTAGAGTTCCCCCTTGAAGTAAGATAGTACAGTTACATAAGAACTTACCATAACAGTAGATCTTCGAGAAGAGCTCTTGCAGCAGGTGGCTTTCCCACCCTCCAACCCCCGGGAACAAATTTATTTTTCCTTCTCTCTGGGTGTGGGAGACCCTCCTCGGTTCTTCATTCTGTTTGTCAGCCGGGTCTCCATCGGGAGAACTGAGATGGCGCTGTGGCACCACCCTTTTATACTGTGTCTGACGTCTGGTGGAGCCGACGTCGGGGGCGGTCCCCTGCCATAGACTGCTAGCTAGAAGATTTTTCCGAGGGGTCCTAACACCTGGTGGCCTTAGTCCTATTGGTATTACCTGCTGCAAGAGCTCCTCTCGGAGATCTGCTGTTACGGTAAGTTCTTACACAACTGTACTTTTTTTAGTTGCTGTTACTTCTGCTCCAAGGATTTCAGAGCTGATGGCTCTAATGTGTGAGCCTCCTTACTTGATTTTCCAGAAAGACAGGGTAGCTTTATGTACTAATCCTAAGTTTCTACCAAAGGTGATGTCTGGGTTTACTTCATATCAAACCATCCACCTACCAGTTTATTTTCCTGTACATTCCAGTTCAGGGGAAGCATTGCTCCATAGTTTAGATGTCCATAGAATACTCTGGTACTATATATACCGCACGAAGGACTGCAGAAAGTCTTCACAGCTTTTGTTTCATTCACCCCTGGGATAAAGGGTGCTTCAGTTTTCAAACAGTCCAAATGGTTTGCAGACTATATTCCTTTTTGTTATAGGAAGTATGGTAAGGAACTTCCTGGGGTTGTTCGTGGTCATTCCACTAGGGTCATGGCCACATGTGTTGCAGGTTTTGAAAATGTTTCTGCTGTTGAAATCTGAGCAGCTGCCACCTGCAGTATTGTACACGTTTACCAAACATTACAGTCTGGGCATAGCTTCAAAAAGGGAGGATGGCTTCTGCCTAGCTGTGGTCTAAGGTCTACTTTTTTAGGCCAGCAGCTCCTGCCATTCAGACCGTTTATGGTCAGTACTGCTTGGTACTAGTTCCATAGGTATGGCCAGATGAAAGAGATATATTCTCGAAGAAAATAGAAGCGTTATGTACTGACCTTAAGAGTAAATCTTCGAGAGAATCTCTTTCATCAGGCCATACCGTCCCACCCTCCAACCCCTTATTGGATCCTGAGAATCTGGGGAATGCTGTCTCCTTCTTCATGAGGGTCTATCTGCTGCTTTCTGCCTCGCCTGTTCAGCAGAGTCCTGGGTTCTCTCCTGGTTCCCTGTAGGGAGGTCCTCCAGGCATGATCTCTGGTGGGGAACGGAGGAGGGAAGGGGCCGCCCATGTGTATATGAGAGAGTCGATGTCTGTCGTCATGGGCAGACCCTTTTGGATTGCTTGCAAAAGTTTCTATGGAGTCCTAGCGCCTGGCAGCTTATAGTTCCATAGGCGTTTTAAAGAGATTCTCTCGAAGATCTTCTGTTACGGTAAGTATGTAACTGTTCTTTCCATGGCCAGGAGCAAAACAGAGGGGATGCAGAAGAGGAAGGAGTGCTCCTTGGCCCCTACAGCTGGAGCCCCTCCAAGGCTGCACAGTGACTGGTTACGGGGTGTCATCCCTTCTCCTATTCAGTACCCCTACCAGCTCCTGGTTGTGGGTCAGTTGTGCCACTTCTTGCCACAGTTGTTCACCATTACCTTGGACAGGTGGATGCTAGAGGTGTTATGAAAAGGATTGCCTCTGAATTTCGAGGCTCTCCCATGGTACTGGCTGTGGGATTCTTGGGTGTCCAAGGTGTCAGAGGACACGTCTGCATGACAAGCTGATATCTCTCAGCTCCTAGACTGGGGTGATGGCCCGGGTGTCATATGTCATGGCCACTCAGGGATATGTGTTTGTGTACTTCCTGGGTCAGAAGCAGAAAAGGTCTAGTGCCCCATGCTGGTTCTGCATGATCTGAATCAGTTCATGCAGAAACACATGTTCCGGATGGTCACTCTGAATCACATTATTCCGTCTCTGGAGTAGGGCATGGTCTTTTTCTCCCTGGACCTGCAGGACACATTCTTCCACATCCCCATCCGTCCCATTGACGATACCTTCGGGTCCATGCAGAGGGGAACCTGTAGCAGTTCTAGGTCATGCCCTTCGGCCCCTTGTCCATGCCCAGTGTCTTCCTCAAGTGCATGGTAATGGTGGTGGCCTTCTTGTGGTGCAGGGGCATCTGAGTGTATTCCTACCTGGATGGCTGACTCATGGCTGGGTCGTCCAAAGAGGCCGTGGAATGGTCCAGGGATATGGCCCTCCAGACCGGTTGGGGCTTGGGCCTTCTGTTCACCCTGGCCAAGTTCAAGCTTGTCCCTTTGCTCGTGATCAAGTTCGTCAGGACAGAACTAGACACCCTGCAGGCCAAGGCCCACCTCCCTGCAGGCCAGGCTTTGGATTGTACCTCCTTTGCCAGATCATTCCATGTTGAGCTATCCCACCCTGTCCAGGACTTCGGGTGGCTGCTGGGGTACATGGCATCCTCCACCAGCATGATCCATTGAGTTTGCCATCTGCATCATGAGTTGGGTCATCAGTGGACCCAGTCCCTAGGTCATTTAGACCAGCCAGTCACAGTGAACCCATCAATGTGGGATGCCGTCTAGTGGTGGCTGGACCCACAAGATTCCAATTTGTCTGTCCAGAACCATCCGTCATGCTCATGACTGACGCGTCTCTGGTGTTGTGTAGAGCACACCTGGGAGATCACAGAGCCCATGGGTTCTTGGCTCCCTGGGAGTCCCATCCCAACGTCAGTTTGCTGGAGCTCGATGCAGTGCATCTGGCTCTGACAGAGTTTTCTCCTTTAAATCCATGGTTAGGTTGTGCAGGTCCAGGCAGACAACATACTGACCCTGTTCTATCTGAACAGGCAGTGTGTGACACACTCCTTTCCATTGTGCCAGGAGGCTGTCTGTACCTGAGCACTCTTGCCCAGCCTGGGTGCAGATCTCCTGGTAATCTATGTCACAGAAGAGAACAGTCAGCTGGCAAATGCTTTCAGCTGTGTCAGAGAGACTTTCCCTGTGGTCCCTGCATGAGGAGGTGGTAAACTACCTGTCCTTCCAGTAGGGCACGACTCTGGTGGACCGGTTTGCCTCTTGGGAGAACAGAAAACTCCGCCTGTTTTGTGCCTACCCCCCACAGTTCAGAACACTGTTGGAGAATGTCTTTGCGAGACCCTGGGCAACAGGCCTTCTATATGCATCCATCCCTTTCCTTTGGTCCACAGGGTCATGGTCAAGGCCCTGAAGGACAAGGTGCAGATGATCCTGATAGCCCTAGATTGGCGCCTGCAGTTCTGGTGTCCAGATCTCCTCTGCCTGAGCTACAGGCTTCCATAGAGGTTGCCACTCTACCCACATCTGCTGACCAGACAACAGGGGAAGATCCTGCACCCGTACCTTCAATAACTGCACCTCTCAGCCTTTTTCCTGAGCAGCTAGAGGTCCAGACTCTGGGCCTTTTTGAAGAAGTCCTGCACATCGTGGAGGCATCCCATAAGGAGTCAACTTGTAAATGCTATGCATTTAAATGGAAGAGGTTCTTGATCTGATGCCAGGTTAAGGAGCTTGATTCCCTTACCTGCCCCATGGCAAGCATCCTCAACTACCTTTAGTCCCTCTCTGTTGGAACTGCGAGTGACACCCTTAAGGTGCACCTAGCAGCCATCTTTGCATTCCAGGTGTGGACTGATATGTTGATGGTGGCCCAGTAGAAGGTGGTTAGATGCTTTTTCAAAGGCCTGGATCAGTTCTTCCCCTCCACTGCATGAACCTTCACCTCCATGGGACCTGCTGCTGGCAATCCTCATTGGCAAGCCATTTGAACCAGTGCACAGGTGAGAGATGGATCTGTTGTAGAATACTGGCTTCCTGGTGGTCATCACGTCAGCCAGAAGGACCAGCGAGCTCCAGGCGCTCATGCTAGAAGCTCGTAACCCGGTCTTCCACAAGAACAAGGACATCCTTCGCCCCCACCTGAACTTTCTTCAGAAGGTCATATCGAAGTTTCGCCTTAACCAGGTGATCAGCCTTCTGGTATAATTTAGCAGCCCAACATTGGAGACGGATCACAGGCTCCATACTTCGGTCCTGCAGAGTGTGCTGTTGAATTATAAAGAGCACATAATTGGAGTTCGGGGTGAGGCTAGTCAGCTGTTTGTAACATATGGTGAAGCCGCACCTGGCTGACTGGCAGAAAAGTGGACAGTCGCCAGGGAGATTACCTTCTGCATCAAACGCTGCTCTAGGTTGGCTGGTAGGGAGTCACCCAGGGAGTTTAAGGCTCATTCCATCAGACATACTGCTGCCTCTGTGGCTGCTTTCAGGGACATCCCATTGTGGAGATATGCAAGGCCACAACCTAGAGTAAAGCATACATCTTCATCTCACATTACAGCATTGACATCATGAGTCATCAAGATGCTGCTTTTAGGTCTTTAGTCCTCTAGTCTGTATTTGTCAAATAAGGGTGTGTGCCTAGCCTCTTCCTCCTGGAGGACTTCTTGGGTCTGCCAAAGTGTGTGGCCTGTATCCTCATTGTTTGAAATAGGGGTTACTCACTTGTAACTGTTTTTCTGCTAGTGGTATGCAGTTCACATCCACACAACTCACCTGACCTCCCCTGCAAGTGGTACCTGAATCCCTGCTTCCAGTGTCTAGAGATCTGATGTCATGGGGTAGAGCCGGAGGATGTGCCACCCAGGTGGTAGAAGGAGCTTAGTTTAAAGACTTCCAAGGACTCGGCTGTCTCCAGGAAGACTGCCACAGTGTGGATGTAAACCATATACCACTAGTAAAACTATGGTTACAGGTGAGTAACCCTTTGTTTCCTTGCGCAAGAAATGTTTTGTTACAGTGAATGGCAGATGGTATTTCAGAGGTGTGTCAGTGTCCTGTCCAATGCAGGTCAGGTTGAGTTGGGCTCGTCCCTGCAGACCAGTGAGCACGCAAGCAGAGTATGACAGTGGGCACATTTTCATGGGTGGAAACTTTGTGTAGTTGAAAGGACTGAGGCGCTTCAGTGAGAGAGCCCTCTGGTCCTTTCATTTGCACAAAACTGGCAGGCAAGCAACTGAGCAGCTTTATGACTTTGTGGATGGTGACAGCTAACTTTATCTGGAAAAATGTAGTGTATGCTTCTTTGATTAAGTACACAAAGTTCTTTTTAGAAAAGCATTTCAGTCTGTTGGGTATCCAGTCATATCTGTCTGCCTGCCTCTCTGACACGCTAAGCAATTGGTGACAGCCACCTATGATCACGCTATAAAAAGGGTTCAAACTTCTAATACAATGCAGAACTCTGTTCAACCAACCTACTTGCTGTGTTTTAAAGATCATTATAACATGGGCTGGCAAAACGTATAATCCAATTGGTGCAGTCACTCTACGTGTCTGTGGATTAAATTCCCTATTAGTAAAGTGCCCTCCAGACTCATTTGTGCTGCAAAAAGCAAAAGAGAAAGGCAGCCATTGAAAAATTATGACGCGGGATACGACTGCCTCCCCTAACGTGGTACCCCCGTGACACATGCATTACTTACAAAGGGAAATACAGTAAGCGGTCCAAGAGCTTGCAGAGTGAGGGACAGCCAGAGACAGACTGCTGTGGTGTGGAGCTGGTGAATGTAGGATTAGGGACAGAGACATGCACAATAGCACTCAGACTGCCCCGCAACTTCCCCAACATGCTGGCTGCTGTAGAAAAATTATCTTGGTTCATGTGAAGTCCCACAATGGCACATTACAAATGGTTTTGCAGTTTGGTATATCTTGTGTGCTGTTACTGTTCTCTAGTGCTGCACTTTGCCTGGATTACAGGGACAGCGAGGGGCAGACCATGGTGATAGGGAGCTGGTCAATGTAGGATCGGGGCCAAAGACACAAGACATATAATAGCAGTCCTCGGGTGTCCTGCAACCTGCCCAACATGCTGCTTTTCCCCGGAATACTAACTGAGTCTCTGTGAGCTCTGTTGAAAACGTTGTGAAGTGGGAGACAGCGAGGTGCAGTAGCAGGACGCGAGACAGCAACCCCTGTTGTACATGTATTTACAGTGAGTTTGTTAATGGGAGAGTGAGAGAGAGAGAGAGAAAACAGCCATAGCGGTAGTCCGTATGGATCGTTTTGGGGGGGGGGGTGCATAGTAAATGTTTTCAAATCTGTCAAAGCGTGTTATGGAAATCAAGTGTTAGAAATTATGTTACCACTTTCTGACATTTGTGTTTCCATATAATACATGAAATGTCCTGTTTCGGGCACTGGCAGCAGGACATAGTATTGCGATCCTCACAGCTGCCTTTGAGGTCCAAGCTGTGTGTGTTTGGGGGTGCAAAGTGAACCTTGTAGGAAGTGTAGCACACAATGTTATGCACAAGAAATGTCAGAAATCATCTCAGTACTGTATGTCTGACATTTCTATGTGCATAACAGCAGTCAGATATGCATTCTTTGTCGGGGACTGTTTTGCAAGGTGGCAGAATACGGCACCTTTCTGATCAGTAGATAAGGGGGGAGTAGGCATCTCGGGCAGACTAGATGGACCACATGGTCTCCTCTTGCTGGCAAATTCTTATGTTCCAGGGGAAACTGTGTGTGTTTTTTTTTCCCCTTGTTTTGCAGATAACCCATGTTATAAACGTAATAACCCACTCCAGGATATGGGGTTATAGGCATCTAATCCACGCCTCTGGCACTGTGAGTGAGGACACTCTGCCTGTGGCCTTGTGCCTCACAACACACCCAAGGCGTGGATTAAATGCCTATAACAGCGTACCCTGTTGTTGGGTTATTGCTAACATGGCAAATGTGTTTTTATTTAGGTAAGCTAGGTTAATTAATTTGGAATAAATCAATTGTAAATAAACTAAAACAATGGTGTCAGTATCTTTCCTTTACTTTCTTAGTAAAAATGAACATTTTACCTTACATGTCAGCACTTGCATATGAAAAACTCAGTGTCTGCCACCTGCTGTAGCTGAATTTGTAGATTGCAAGAAAGTCATACATAGTGTTTTTTTTCATGTTGCAGTTTTATTTAAAGTAGCTGCAAGAACATGCTGAGCATGAGCGCCACTGCTGTGCTATTTCTGTTAGTGAAGCATGGTAAAAAAGAAACCTTCCGTAAGGCATTGCTGTCATTCATAAATAGCAAACTACAAGGCAAAAATTACAAAGGCTGGTAACACTGTGAACAGAACTCGGTTCAACTTAATACCAGTTGGACAGATTTGTGACTCAAAATGCCATGTCTGAACTGTTTTATACTTCATTTTAACATCTTAACTCACTGAGTCTCTGTGGCCATTATTGGTCAAGTTCAGCAGTGGATAGTTCCAACGCCATATGGTGTCTGCTGGATCCAAGGAGTTTAATATCTGTTTATATTCTCACCTCAGCTGATAGTAAGCAGTTTCTGGCATCCAAATAAATCATTGTTTTCATAGGAAATATAGTCAAATGTGACAGGTGACGTCACGATTAAGCTTACATGAATAATATGGCCCAGATATTCAGACTGCGCCGAGCAGTGGCACAAGCCTGGGTGCAGCGCAACTGGGATGCACCGGGGCCAGGACCAGGTGATATTCAACGGTGATGTGCCATGGTGCAGCACTGTTGAATATGGCAAGGTTGGCGCACATACTGCGCATGGCACAGTAGCACTGTGCCGGGCGCAGCCACAGATAGAACACGGGACGCGCCAGTGCAAGTGCAGTTGTGCTAGGCATCACACATGATATTCAGTGGGGGCATGCAAATGAGGCCATAATATATGCAAAAAGTCGCAAATGGGGCAATTTGCATGTCATTATGGCCCCATTTGCATGCCTTGCGCAGGGCAGCCCGTTGACTTGCACCTGGCGCCATGCACAGCATGACGTGTGCAGTGGGGATCCTGGGGCATCCCCCACCTCGTAGCCGCGATCGTGCTGTATATGTTGAAAGATATATCCCTGGTAGTCTAGTGGCTCCCAAGTCCCCGATAAATAAGACATGACCATCCCTGGTGGTCTAGTGGCCCCCTTCCATCTGGAGTCCCCATTCCCAGATCTATGTCGTTATGACCATTCCTGATGGTCTAGTGGAACCACCCCCCAGTCCGTTGCCACGATCACGGTAACACTCTGTAATGAAATGCCCTGGTGATCCAGTGGCACCCCTCACCCTCCCACCCACACAGAACCCCTTGCCCACCCTGCCCTCCTCTCTTCTCCCCCAATCGCCGGTGACGGCGTCCTGCCCGGCTGCCCGTAAATGACAGGCACAAGGGCTTGCAGGGCATACTGTACTAGATAGTCATAAATCTGTGAATGATTCACAGATTTGGGACTGTCCAGTACAGTATGCCCTGCAAGCCCATTGGTCCACACTGGGGACCAATAGGCTTACAGGCCATACTGTACCTGTCATTCGGTGGGCAGGATGCTGCCGCCCGCTGAGGGCGGGGTGGGCAAGGGGTTCTGTGTGGGTGGGAGGTGCCACTGGATCATCAGGGCATTTCATTACGGAGTTTTACTGCGATCGCGGCAGCGGGCAGGAGGGGGTACACTAGACCACTAGGAACGGTCATAATGACATAGATCAGGGACTGGGGGGGCCACTAGACCACCAGAGATGGTTATGTCTTTTTTCTATTGGAGGGGCGCCACTAGACTACCAGGGATATATCTTTCAACATATACCGAGCGATCGCGGCTACAGGCGGGGGTCCACTTGACCACCAGGGTTCAGTGTGTGCATGTGGACGGTGTTCTGGGTGGGCGGGTGGCCACCCACGGTTGTGCTGCTTTGTTGTGCCCTGCAATACTGCAGCCTACCTGTGGATGGCCGGGAGATATTCCTGCTCTGCACGGGCTCAACTTGGAGCCCCCCTCTGTGGCGCAGTGCAGGGCTACGCCAGCATATGCGCCGCACATCCCGGGCTGAATATCCAGATGTGCCACATATCCATGGGCATGCCCCCTGCATCTGCGCTGCATAGATTACATTGGCCTCAGTGCATCGGGATTTAGGCCATACTGGCAGCCCTTCAATATTCGCTAGCGCAGTGCCTCTGAATAGCCGGGCCCATGTGTTTTTCACCTTAATGCTGTCAACTCGGGGCCATTCACAAAATGTCTGCTAATGGTAGTGGAATTGCATCTAAAAATGTAAACCCCCAAAAGCTTGTCCAGATCACAAAACAATATTGGAAATAACAGCAACTCACATTTTCAAAGCAATTTTGTCATTGTTCAAATATTTTTGTATCTCGTTTGTTACGAATGTACCTGTCACCCTTTCCCCATCTTACTCATCATGCCTGTACCACTGGCATGTGGAGTCATTGAAGATGTGCATTAGTATATTTGAATTTTTGTTTTAGCCATCAGACTTTAGTGTCTATTTCAGTGGGTTTTTTTGGGGCGACATATCAGAGGCACATTGTAAACAGCAGTCAAAGAGCTCATCTTGTACCATGAAACAGGACAACAAGCAGTGCTGTTGCATACTTAACATCATAACACACTTGTATTCTTATTTTAGTTTTGCACACTCCACAGAGTCCTAATCCTACACTATAAGGTTGAAAACAAATACTTGAACCCATTTGTGGCTAGCTTTGACAAAACGGAGCTTGAGCTTATGTTATCTTGCAATACTTGCACTGCTGCTAACCAAAATGATCTTCCACCTTACTGCACAAATGGTAGTGGAATTTTCTGAAACTGTTCAGCATTAATGACTTGCAAAACACCACTTACAAAATTAATATCATGGTTCACTCAAACTTCAGCAGTAAATGCAGATAATGCAAATGTCTTGGTTTACCTGCAGTGTATCTGTTTCACTGACAGGAGCCCCTTCTGTGCGCTTCCTTCATTAATGAATTGGGTTCAGCATTAGTTTTCAGCCTTAAATTGTAGGATTAGGTCTTTGTAGAGTGTGCAAAACTGAAATAAGAATACATGTAATTGCATATGTAACATCATACATACATTTTATTTATTTATTTAGTTTTTGTCGACTGGGTAAGTACACTAAACAGATTCTGCCTATTTGCAGGCACGACCCCGGGGGAGGGAGCTACAAATGAATGCCACCTGACCTTGAACCAGATTAGGTAGTATTTTAGTGAATGGGGGAAATCTGACCAGGGCACTGGGGGAAATTCCCCTGCTCTTTTCGAGAAGTGCCATGGGATCTTTAACATCCGCCTGAAGTACCACCAGAACAGGCAGATGGGACCTCGGTTTACTGTCTTTCAGATGAGACATTAAACCGAGGTCCCAGCTGCCTTTTCTGGTGGTAGTTCAGGTGGATGTTAAAGATCCCACGGCACTTCTCAAAAAGAGCAGGGGAATTTCCCCGGTGCCCTGGCCAAATTTCCCCCCATTCACTAAAATGCTACCAACAGCTTAATCTAATTCAAGGTCAGTTGGCATTCATTTGTATTCCCCCCTTCCCTAGGTTGTGCCTGAAAATAGGCAGAATTTGTCTAGTGCACTTACCCAGTCAACAGAAACTAAATAAATAAAAATGTATGTACGATGTTACATGTGCAACAGCATTGCTTGTCCTTTTTCATGTTACAAGCATACCTCTCAACCTCCCTCATTACAAATCAGGGACAGTGCTTAAAATGATCAGGGACAAATGAACAAAATCAGGGACACATCTGAAAAAATAGTAGTATTAGATCTTGCTTCGAGAGGGTTCCTTCAGTAGGTCATTACATATAGGACTAGTGCCACCTGGCATCTGGGCCGTACGGCAGACTTTTCTAGCAATACCTGATGGGGGACCACCCACTCGATGTCACGTGACCGACCTCAGCGTGGCCATATATAGTGGGCGGTCCCCACACCTGCCTTCCAGTTCTTTCGCGCCGTCTCCTCGTGTCAGTCGTATTACAGACTTCCATTAGCAATCATCATGAATATTTCTTGCGTCAGATTTTTCCCTCGCTATTTTTCCATAATCTCTTCAAATTCTTGCTTATGTCTTCACCTAAGAAGTGCTCGTCCTGCGGCACACAAATACCCACAAGGATGCCATCTTAAGTGCATGATCTGCCTGGGCCCAGACCACCCTGTTCATCCTGCCCGGAGTGCCAGCCTTTCAACCAGGCCACCAGAAAGCAGAGACAGCAGGCTTTGGAGGCCACCTTTTAAAAGTTCATCTTGCTTCAGTAGAAAAGCAAATGGACCAGATCCGCGAGTCCTCTTCAGAGAAATCTTCTCCCTCAAAGAAGGAGCATCATCAGGAGGAATTTCGGTAGCGGGGGCACTCCACGAAGGCCCAGCCAGAGGCTTCTCGACCCTCGACGAACAAGGCCGCTTCTCAGCCGCCGCCTAAAGTGAAGACTTCTGGCGGTAAGTCGGACAAAACTTCTGTGGGTAGGTCGCCCATCGGCTGCACTGCTACTGCCACTAAGTGGGCCCCCAGTTCCTCCGGGGACTACCCAGCAGCCAGTAAGTCAGCTCCCTAGACGTCAGGGACCCGCCCGGCTACAGCCGATAAGTCAGCTGGGGGCTCCTCCGACTGCCGCTCAGGTGTGGTTCTCCCGTCGGGGCCTAACGGTACCTCTCCCAACATCCGAACGAACCAGGGGGAGACTGACCCTCTCCCCTCTTCTCCCCACCAGTGCCCTCCCCTTCTCAGGCAGGTACTTCAGGCGAGGGCAGTGCGGAGCTCCTCGACGTGTAAGACCATTCCTCGGGGTCAGTTCCAGACTTCTCTGACGGGGTCACTGGGAAGGAGGCCCCTCCTAAGCCCTCAGGTCTAATGGTGGAGGCCCCTCCTCTCCCGTCGGGTGGGATCCCCCCAGATTCGTCAAATGTCCCGATCCCATCACCAGATTCAGCATAAATCTCACCCGATGACGGACCCTTTTCCTGTACCGGATGGGTGGTGCCAGTCCAGACGTCGGTACCTCAGACGTTGACTATCCCGACGCCAGATCCACCACCGATTTATACGATGGCTGGTCCGATGTGGGTCCCCCTTCCATCAGACCCCCTGACGTTAGGGATTTATTCTAGACCCCAGACTGTTCCTCATTAACCCCCCCCCCCCGGGGTATCCTGGGGACCACTACCTGGCTGGTCCTCCTCCTGATTGGAGTACTTCAGCACAGTACTACCATGTGTACAATCCCTACCAGGGGTATAATTACCCCCCCCAAAACCAGCCTCTGCCTCCTCCCCCACTCTCCACCGGGTCTGACTACGCCGGACTTCAAGACCTTAATTCAGTCTTGGTGGCAGGGGGCGTGCTCGGAGTTGGTCTCCAATCTGGAAAGCAGGCTCCAACACCTGTGTTCTCCCAGATCTTCATCCCCGAGGAGGAGTTCTTCTCCATCCATGGTCCATGTCTCTGGGACGGTCTGTAAAACTGTTCTTCTCCCAGACCTTCTTGACCTTCCAAACAAGGGGGCAGATGATGAGGAGTATGCCGACGAGTCGGTGGAGGAAACCATTGAAGAACCCGAGGTTCGAAGGAAGGTTTCCCAAGTCTCCCCCGACTCACGAGGACCCTGCCTTTTCAGACCTCTTGAGGTCCATGAAAGACTTTTTTGACTGGGAGTCGGAGCATCAAGACCCCATGTGACAGAGGCTCACCGAACACCGGGACTTAGTCTCTCTGTCCCCAGTTCAGATTCCTCCTTAGATTGAACCTCATCAAGACCTCACCTCTGTGGTCTGGCAGATGCCTCATTCCCTCCCAGCCATCCCCAAGAGGGCGGACAGAGTGTACCGAGCACCTAGGGCGCCTTTTCTTAAAGCGCATCATAAAGCAGACTCCATCGTCATTTCGGCTGCTCATGATCGCTCGTCTGCACCCAAGCACATGAGCACCTCTCCTTCAGACAAGAAGTCGAGGCAGATGAACCAGTTCGGTAGAAAGGTTTATGCTTCAGCCACATGCGCGCTCCAGTCCCTAAATTATGTGGCCCATATGGTGTCACACCAGAAAGCTACCTTGACCAGTCTGGAGGCCCAAGTCCAGGCTGTGGACCTCTCGAGCCTTAAGGAGGCGCTCACCAAGGATCTCCGCCTCTCACGCGTTTCCTGCAGGCATGCTCTGCGGGCTACATACGACTCCATCAACTCTGTAGCCCGCGCCTTGGCGATGGCCATCACCTTAAGAAGGTACACCTGGCTTCACATTTCAGGCCTCGTCAATGAGGTACAGTCTGCAATTCATTACTCCCCCTTCCAAGGCTCGGTGCTTTTTGGTGGCGATACTAAAGACATTATCACTGATCTCCAGGATAGAGGCCTCGCCCTGAGATCAGTGTGGTCCAGGTACCGATCGGGCACTCAGTAGCAGCAGCAGCCCTTTCGGAAAAGGACCTGGAGGCAGAGGAAGCAGGCTCTGGCTCAACACCAGGGGAAACGCAAGGCCACGGGTTCTGCCACTCCTCCTACCTCCAAAAACCAGAGATACTCAGGAGGCCCTCCTCCTGAACGCCCTGCCACCTCCTGACTCCCTATCCCCGCCACCTCCTCAGCCTCACAGCAAGGAACTGGTGGGGGAAGGTTCACCCGCCATGCGCAGGACTGACATGAAGTAACCGCCGATGCATGGGTCCTACAACTGGTGTCCGTCAGACACACCATAAAGTTTCTGGAGATACCACTAGACTCTCCACCAAAAAGGTCTTCCTACTCCAGGGATCAGGCTCTTCTTGTTTGGGCAGAAATTCAAAGCCTCTTGCTCAAGGAAGCAATAGAGCGCATTCCACTCTGGCAAAGGGGAAGAGGGTTCTACTCCCATCTTTTTCTGGTTCCAAAAAAGGCAGGAGACTTGAGACCCATCCTTGACTTGAGCAGTCTGTCTGTTCATCGAATACAAAAGGTTCCGGATGCTGATGCTCCAGAGCCTTCTCCCAGTTCTTTTTGGAGAATCATTGGTTGTGCACTCTGGACATGCAGAATGCTTACCTGCACATCCCAGTCTTCCCCATCCACCACCGATTCCTGCGGTTCTTATTCCAGGGGAGCATTTCCAGTTTTGGGCCCTCCCCTTTGGTCTGTCCTCGGCACCTCAGGTGATTACGAAGTGCCTGGTGGTGGTGGTGGGTTTTCTGTGCCACCAGGGTGCTGCAGTTTTCCCTTACCTAGACGATTGGCTGATCTAGGCCCCTTCCAGGGATTCCTTACTGGAGGCTCTGTCCTTTACTCTGGACCTTTTTGACAAACTGGGAATTACTGTCAGTATTTCCAAATTATCCATGATACCATCCCAGAGACTTCAGTTCATTGGGGCAGTTCTGGATACGGTCCAATGCACATCCTTCCTTCCTTCCTCCAGACAGGGTGGAGACACTAGTCCATCAGACTTCTTTAGTGGCTTCATCCAGGACCACCCTGGCCCGGGAGGTCCTTTGGCTTCTTGGCCTGATGGCAGCCTCCATCACCACCATTTGCCTTGCCAGGCTACACATGAGAATTACTCAGTGGTCCTTGTGGGTGCAGTGGGATCAACTCCAGGACAACCTGGACCATCCGGTCCTGGTGTGGTCAGCAGTCCAGAAAGAATTGCTGTGGTGGAGGGACCCCTGCAACCTTTCCTTGGGTCTTCCTTTCAGGAGCCTAGCTCTCTCTGCATCCCTGACTATGGATGCATCAAACATGGGATGGGGAGCACACCTGGGAGAGCACCAAGCACAAGGACTGTGGTCCAGCTTGGAAGCATCGATACACATCAATGTTCTGGAGATCAGGACGGTCTTGTACGCCTTACAGGCCTTTCAGACCCTTCTTCCCAAGGGATCTCTGCTTGTCCAGATGGACAGTATGTCGGTAGTCTGGTACCTCAACAAACAAGGAGGAGCTTGCTTGTACTCCCTTTGCAGGGAGGCAATGTGGGTATGGAACTAGGCGATCCAGCACAATCTGACCCTAGTGGCCGTGCATGTTCCAGGCATTCAAAATGTCCTGGTGGACAGTCTCAGCAGGTCTCGGACCCTAAATCACGAATCGAAACTAAATCAGGAAGTGGCAGTCTCTCTTCCTAAAGTGGGGGCATCCGGAACTCAACCTCTTCGCCTCCCTCTCCAACACAAAACTTTCCAGTTTTTGCTCACTCGTTCCAGGGCATGGTGCTTTCTGGCATGATGAGCTGTCTCTCTTGGACAGGGAAATTTTTGTACACCTTCCCTCCGTTTCCCATTCTCCAGAGGGTTCTCCTCAAGTTTCGGGCAGAGAAGGCTAGGATGAATCTCATCGCCCCTCTGTGGCCGAGACAAATTTGGTTCCCGCTGCTGCAACAGTTAACAAGAGAACCACCGGTTCCTCTTCCAGTGACTCACGACCTCTTGACCCAGGATCGAGGTTGTCTTGTTCATCCGGGGCTCAGGACACTGCATCTTCCTGCGTGACTCCTGCAGACATAGCGATTTCCTGCTTCGGGGTCTTCTCTCTAGTTGCTCAAGTCCTAGTAGAGGCTCAGAAACCCTCTACTCATTCCACTTATGCCATGAAGTGGAAATGTTTTTCCATTTGGGTGACTTCCAAGAATCTGAACCAATTTTCTTGTTCTGCCCTGCAAGTCATGGAATATCTCCTCCATCTTTTAGACTCAGATCTGTTGTATTCTTCCTTGAAGGTCCACCTTTCAGCTATTTCGACATACCACGAACTGGTGGATGATGAACCCATGGCTCAGTTGGAGGTCTCAAAAACCTTTCCGAAAGGGATCCTTCATCTGAAACCCCACCCCCATCCGCAGCCCTACACCACCTTGGGATTTTAACTTTGTGTTGGAGAAACTTACTCTCTCCCCCCAATTTGAACCTGCGATTTACACTTCCTCTCTTGGAAGACGTTAGTTTTGGTTGCTGTTACTTCAGCTCGAAGGATTTCTGAGCTTCAGGCTCTAGTATGTAAAGAGCTTTTATCTTCTTTTCCACAGGGACTGGGTGGTCCTCAGGACAAATCCTAAGTTCTAGGGACATGGATATGTTGTTCATCCACACTCATTGGCAGTATCCTTGCCGCTTTAAATCTTGCCGGAAGGTCTTCAAGCTTGCTCCTCCCACCCACCCGGGTGGTATAACTCTCGGCTCCGCCCCATGACGCCAGATCTTCCTTACCGCTTGGAAGCTCAGGTTCCCTCCTTAACGCTCTGCGTTTGTGACTGGTTCCTATTTCTCCGTTTGCGGATTTAAAAATAATATTTTGCAAAAAGACTTCAGTCTTCGATCCCTCGCGGCTGCGATGGATAAATCGACTCCCGGATTTCGGAGATGCCCATGCGGGCAGAAGATGTCTCGGACGGATCCACACTCCACGTGTGTCTACTGCTTAGGCCTTGAGCACGACCCGCGAGCTTGCGACCTGTGCTCATCTTTCGGCGCCTCGTCCTCGAACCGTGCTGCCCGATTGCAACTGGGCGTCCGAGAGCGTTCCCTCGGTGAAGTCCAAGGAGGCCCGGTTATGTGTCCATGGCGGCGGTTTCAAGGGATCAGCTCTCCAGCGGATATCGCTCAAGAGGAGGCGCGCGGTCAGATTCTTCCTCGCCGCTGCATTTATCCCGGCTCTCTGGGTTCTTCCTACACGGCTTCTTTTAGTGAGCTTTGTCTGTCCCTCTCCACTAAAGGAGAAGGGCCTCGTGCTGCTGGACCTTTTCTCGGTCCAAAAGAGGGACAAGGGTAAGTCCCTCGTCGACGCTCTTGGGAGCGGAAAGGTCCCTCCGGGCCGTCGACGACTGCCGGCTCGACCTGCCGGCTTCGGCCACTGGCCTCACGGTGTCCCCGCCAGGTCAGTTGACCGGTGACTCACTCGATGAAGTCGAGATTTTCTCGACCCATTGGACGGGCTGTCGCTTTAGCAGCCGAGATTCCCTCTCCCGGTTCCCGGGAGGAGTTGAGGATCCTGTGGCTCGCCTGTGCCTCCGGTTCCGAGCCTCGGATGGACCTTCCGAGCCGAAGGGAGTGTCGGCTCCGCCGACACTTCCCTGCACCGACCCCGAAATTCCGGGACTCTCGGTTCGGTTCGACCTTCGCGTCCAGCCGCTCACCACATAGGCGTCTCGGCCCGCATCATGTAAGCGGCGCCGGCGCTGCCCTCGCCCCTCCTCTCGGATGAGGGAGGCCTCGGCTGCACTACGCCGACGGTACGAGGACCTTATGTTGCAACAGCTCTCCTGGCCGGAATAAGCCGACCGCGCCTTTCCCCGCCATTATGGCTGTCACCGAACGCCGACACAACCCCTGACTTGCCCGCGGAGCCTATACCCAGGCCGGGTTGTCTCGGCCAAACCAGCTGCTCCACTGGATAGCGGTGGAACCTCCGCCTCCACAGCCACTCATCTGTGGCCGACCATGATTCTCGGCTCTGCCAAGGGCTTCACCCCATCAGGCTGTCAGTTCCACACTCCCGACCGACCTGCAGGTGAAGGGTGGCTCAGGCCAGAGGCAGTTTTCGAGGACTCTTCCGAGTCCGAAGATGATTCCTCCTTCTTCTCCAAGCGACTGGACTTGAGTCTTCAGGAGGTCAGCCAATGGACGAGGTCTGTCGTCCTTCCTAGGACTGCTTCGGCTCATCTCGGAGTCACCGGATGGAGCTCGAACCCGCTTCCAACCGGGCCAGGTATCCCTCACGGAGATTCTGGACCGAGGGATTCTCACGGAGGCCTTTCCGTGGCCGAGGCCATAGTGGGTCCAGCACTGGAACTTTGGCAGCGCCTGCTTCCTGCCCCGCGCCCGCCAGGATGGCTAGGAAGTATGCGGTCCCTACCGGTTCCTTGTCCGTTTTTTTGAACACCCTCTGCTGAGGGGTTGTTACCGACAGCGTTGCTGGCTGGCACGCCAGGGATGTGGACAAACCTCCTGACAAGGAGTCCAAGAAATTGGACTATGTCGGGCGAAAGTCTACGCCAAGGGCCCTCTCTCGCCTTCGCAGGCCAGTTGCCCCTCATGGCACATTTTCTCATGCCCCTGGCTCCCCTGGATGAGGTCATCCTCATCTTCCCGCCGATCTGCAGACTACGGTTAGCAGGTGCGGGACCAGGGCAGGGCAGTGGCCAAACAGCAGCTCCAGACTGCTTTGGATGGGGACTCATGTGCCAGATCGGTGGCGCGCTATGGCTATGTCAGCTTGGCTTATTGAGGATATCCACCCTTACTTCTGATACCCAGCACAAGTTGGCGGATGTTCCTTGCAGGGACTGACCTCTTGGCCCTGGGGTGGAAGGTCACCTGCAGAGGATCGAGAAGTCCAATGCCACCTTGGACTCGGTCTCTTCGCTCAGAAGGACAAGGCCGCAAACCACAGCCTAAGCCTTTAGTCCTTCTGTGCCCTCTGCGCCCTGCCCAGTAGCGTCAGGGGCCAGCAGGCTCGGCCTTGGCATCCCAAACCCAAGCCGCCGGCTTCCTCTAACAGGAGGCAGGAGGAAAGGGCCCAGGAGGTCCCTCGGCGGTCCCTCCTCCAAGCCTGCCCAGTGGCGGGCTGAGGGGTGTCGCTCCATCCCGTCACCTTCCCTGGGTCCCCCGTAGAGGGCAGCTCCAGCACTTCCGTTCCGCCCTGGTCCGCTGTTACCACGGACAGGTGGGTCTTGGAGGTGGTGGGAAGAGGCCTGCCTCTGGAATTGAGCAGGCACCACCCTTCAGAGCCCTCGTCCCTCGGGGCCGGGATCCCCAGCCTCACTGGCGGCTCGTCGAGCCGACATCACTCCTCCTCCAGAAGGAGGTGGTAGAGGTGGTGGACCCTCCTTCAGACCCAGGGTTTGTGTCCAGGTACTTCCTGGTTCGAAGCGGGACGGGGGCTGGCGCCCCATTCTCGACCTACGACCTAAACAAGTTCCTAAGGTCTCGAACCTTCAGGATGGTCACTCTGGCTCAGATAATACCATCCTTGGAGCAGCGTGGTTCTGCTCTCTGGACTTGCAGGGCACGTTTTTCCGTCCCTATCCGTCCGTCTCACCAGAGATTCCTTCGCTCCAGCGGAAGGATCTCTTGAGTTCAAGCCATGCCCTTGACTTGTCTCCAGCTCCCAGGGTCTTCACCAAATGCATGGCAGTGGTGACAGCATTCCCTCTGGCGCCGAGGGTCGGTGTACCCTTACCTGGACGACTGGCTGATAGCAGCTCCCTCAGGAAGGAGGCGCGAGTGGTCAGAGATCTGGCCCTCAGGTCTGCTCTCAACTGGGCCTCCTTGTCAGCGAGGCCAAGTGGAACTCGGGCAAGCAGGTGATTTTATTCATCGGGCGCAGCTCGGCTCTCTCGAGCCAGGCGGCTCCCGGCGGACAGAGCCGAGGTTCTTTCCTCCTTTGCCCGATCATTTCTGGTTGGGCACTCAGCCCTGCCGGGACTTCCTCGCCTCCTGGGTCTCATGGCGGCCTGTACCAGCGTGGTCCGTTGGGCCCGCTGGAACATGCGTCCCCTTCAGTGGGGACTGGCCAGCCAGTGGTCACAACGCTGCAATCCCTTGGACCAGCTTAGTCGGTGGACGCGGGGATGTGGAATTCCTCCAGTGGTGGACCGCTCCAGATCAATTGCAGGAGGGCATCCGTTCGTCCGCCCGAGCCGGACGGTCTCTCTGTCGACCGATGCCTCTCTGATGGGTTGGGGTGCCCATCTGGGGGAACACGGGCTCATGGCCTCTGGTCGCGGGAGTCCCGATGCCACATCAACCTGCTGGAGCTCGAGCGGTCCGCCTAGCTCTCACCGCCTTTGCTCCGTTCCTCCGGGGTCCAGTGGTCAGTCCAGACGGACAATACCACGACCATGTACTATCTAAACGCGCCAGGCGGGGACGCGCTCCATGCTTCTATGCAAGGAAGCTCTCCGCATTTGGTCACTTGCGCGGCCTGGAGGCGGATCTCCTAGCCATTCACGTGGCAGGGCCTCCAACACCCTGGCCGATGCCCTGGGCCGGATAGGGGCTGCATCCCACGAGTGGTCTCTCCTGCGGAGGTAGTACAGCATCTGTTCTCCTTTGGGGCACACCTCAGGTGGACCTGTTTGCCTCCACGGAGAGCGAGCTGAGTCTGTTCCATGCCGCCCCCTCAGCAGGGCTCGCTGCAGGGATGCCTTCTCGAGGCAATGGACCCGGGCCTCTTTTCGCCTTTCCCCATTTCCCTTGATCCACAAGGTGCTTCTCAAGGCGAGGAGGGACAAGGCGCAGGTGATTCTGATAGCCCCAGACTGGCCTCGCCAGTTCTGGTACCCAGATCTCCTCAGTCTCAGCTCCAGGACTCACGGCAGCTTCCAGCTCGCCGGACCTGCTCTCAGTCAATCAGGGAAGGTGTTCCATCCGGACCTTCAATCCCTGCACCTGACGGCCTGGTTCCTGGCGTGCCAGAGTTCCAGGCTTTGGGTCTTTCGACGAGGTCCTCAATGTAGTTGAGGCGTCCGTAAGAGTCGACCAGAAAATGCTATGCCTTCAAATGGAAAGGTTTTCCATTTGGTGTCAGAGCAAAGGCTTGGACCCTTCCTCCTGTTCCTTGGCAAGCATCTTGGACTATTTATGGTCCTTTCTAGTCAAGGGCTTAGGTCGACGACCCTAAGGGTGCACCTGGCAGCCATCTCTGCTTACCGGGCGCGGGCCGGGAAGCAGTCGGTGGCGCAGGAGAAGGTGGTCTGGCGCTTTTTCAAAGGCCTTGATCACATTTCCTCCAGTCCGGGAACCCCCACCTCCGTGGGATCTACTGCTGGTACTGGCAAAGCTCATGGGCAAGCCATTCGAACCTATGCACAGGTGTGCTCTCTCTCACCTGTCGTGGAAGACCGCCTTCTTGGTGGCTATCACGTCAGCCAGAAGGATGGGAGAGCTCCAGGCACTTTCCATCGAGTCTCCTTACCTGGTCTTCCACAGGGACAAGGTTGTCCTGCGCCCCCACCCGAAATTCCTTCCGAAGGTGGTATCGGAGTTTCACCTTAACCAGGTGTTGACTCTGCGGTGTTCTACCCAATCACACCGGAGGCGAATATAGGCTCCATACTCTGGATCCTAGAAGGCTCGCTTATTATAAGGAGCACGGCTGAAATTGGGAGAGGTTCGCCAGCTGTTTGTCACCTACGCTGAAGCCGCATCTGGCAGACCTGCAGCCAAGCGGACGATAAGCAGGTGGGTAACCTCCTGCATAGATCTCTGCTATAAGTTAGCGGGCATGGAGCCTCCCAGAGGGATAAGAGCTCATTCTACCCGCCATACTGCTGCAACGGTGGCTGCTTCCAGGGACGTCCCTATCCAGGAAGTCTGCAGGGCTGCTACCTGGAAGTCAGCAAACACCTTCATTACCCACTACCATATCGACCTTGAGTCACGCCGGGATGCTGGTTTTGGGGCCTCGGTTCTCCAGTCTCTCTTTCCCAAGTAAGTATATGGGGGTTGCGTCTTGCCTCCCTCCTCCCGGAGAACTGCTAGGAGTCTGCCAATAGTGTGGATGAACAACATATCCATGTCCTAGAAATACAGGTTACTCACCTGTAACAGGAGTTCTAGGAATGGTATATGTTGTTCATCCTACATTACTGTTTCTCCCGGCTTGACGCACAACCTGAGCTTCCAGCGGGCCAGATCTGGCGTCATGGGCGGAGCCGAGTTATACCACCCGGTGGGTGGGAGGAGCAAGCTTGAAGACCTTCCGGCAAGATTTAAAGCGGCAAGGATACTGCCAATGAGTGTGGATGAACAACATATACCATTCCTAGAACTCCTGTTACAGGTGAGTAACCTGTATTTTTTTAACCAAGGTGGTGTCAGAAGCCACACTGAACCAATCAGTGGAGCTTCCAGTTTTCTTTCCGTCCCCTACGAACCCAGGTGAAGGCACTCCTGCACACCATGGATGTCCATCGGATCCTTTGGTGTTACACACACCAAACAAAAGAGATCCGTAGCGTATCAGCTCTTTTTTTTTCTTTTGCTCCCAGGTCGTTGGGAAAAGCTGTTTCTAAGCAGTGCCTTTCCAATTGGTTAGGTAACTGTATTCGCTACTGTTACCAAAAGTACGATAAACCTCTGCTGGGTCCTATCAGAGGTCATTCTGTCAGGTGCATGGCTGCTTCCACTGCCTTCTTGAGGAATGTTTCCACGGCTGATATCTGCGCCACAGCAACTTGGAGTTCTGTCCATACCTTTATCAAACACTACAGTCTGGACATTGCTTCTACGCGGAGGGCAGGTTTCGGCCTAGCAGGGCCTTCTGTCCTAGTCTGGGTCCATTCTCGTTCCCAGTTTTGTTGGAGTTTGTTTCTCTCCTCCTCCCTTGTTTCTCTCGGTCTCTCCACTGAGGGACTGCTTGGGATTCAGTCCTATATGTAATGACCTACTGAAGGAATCTTCTCAAAGTAGGATAGTATAGTTACGTAGGAACTTACTGTAACAGTATATCTTCGAGAGAGGTTCCTTCAGTAGGTCATATTTTTCCCCTCCCTCCTTCCCCCTTTTTATCTTCTACACAGGGACTCCAAATCCTGTTTACTCCTGCTGTTAGGCCACTTCCAGGCTCCAGTGGGAGAACTGGAAGGCGGGCGTGGAGACCGCCCACTATATATGGCCACGCTGACGTTGGTCACGTGACATCGGGTGGGTGGTCCCCCATCAGGTATTGCTAGAAAAGTCTGCCGTGTGACCCAGACGCCAGGTGGCGCTACTCCAGTGTGTAATGACCTACTGAAGGAACCTCTCTCGAAGATCTGCTGTTACGGTAAGTTCCTACGTGACTGTACTTTCCAGAAGCTGTGTACAACATGCTTCTTAGTATGAATACCATTTTCTTACTGAGAAGTAGACTGTAACACCAATGGCTAGCATTATTTTGTGATTTAAATCACTACTCGTCAGTGACAGAAATGCCAAATTTAGGAGGGACAGAAGACATTTCTGAGGCAAAATCAGGGACAGTTGAGAGGTATGGTTACAAGATGAGCTTTTTGCTGTTTACAGTGTGCCTCTGATATGTCACCCCCCCCCCCCAAATTAACCTGCTGAAATACTGAAAAGGACACTAAAGTCTGATGATTAAAAAAATATATATATTGATGCACGTCTTCAGTGACTGCACACACCAGTGGTACAGGCAGGATGAGTGAGACACGGAAAGGGTGAGAGACAAGCTCACTTGGAACACAAACGAGAGACACAAATATCTGGATAACAACAAAGTTGCTTTAAAGGGACACTGCTGGCTTTTGAGTCCAATTTTATCGTGTCTGCACTGAGTATGTCTGGGGAAGCACTCATTATGGAAAACAGTGATGGCAAGAGATTTTCAAATAATATTAAGATATTTCTTATTTTCTCAAAAAGTATATCATGATCGAGATGCTTAAATGCGCATAATGAGTGTCCATGAGCAAGAGTGGCATTATGTTCTTCAAGGAAATCTTTCATCATGCCAAACCTTTGGAACCAATAACCGCCAGGCACTAGGTTCCCATGGAAACTTTTGCAAGCAGTCTGCCTGGGGCTGCCCATGTTGATATGAGACATCCGCATATAGACAACCGTGGGCCGCTACTCCTTAGTTCTTTTCCTGCCATCAAGCTAAACTCATCAGACTGCTAAGGGACTTCACTACATATTGCCAGTATTTTATTTCTTTTCTAAAAAGTAATCACTTGCCGGCTCGGTGGTGTGGAGGTTTGAAGCACTGGATGCCACACCGGCGAGCCAAATTCAGGAATGGACTTGGGTTGCTCAGGGGTTGGCAGGGGGAGGAAGGATTGTGCAACCATAGACAGCTCTCCTTCCTCGGGGAAGGGGACAGTGCAGCAGTGGCTGGGTGTTGGCACAGGCGCATCGCTTACAAGAGGGGAGGACACACATCCAGGGCGTATGGCTGCTTCCACAGATGTGTGGTAGCTATCTCGCCCATTGCACAGTTCAGGGTGCCTGGGGAGAAAAACAGAAAAAGTCCGGGAGCTGACGAGGTCCATGATTAAACGACACACTCAGGTCGGAGAACGAGTCCCTCCAGGGATGGGCCGGAGCGACCCGCCGTCTCTCTCATGGAGGAGGTATAAAGTGTGTGTGTGTATGTATGTATGTGTGTATATATATATATATATATATATATATATATATATATATATATATATATATATAAAATCATTTTAGAGTGATTTTTGCAACCTGTATGTCGTTGAAAGAACCATCTAAACTTTTCCGTACTATGAGTGTGGAGACTAAATCAACACCGGTGACTCCCACGATGCCTGTGTCTGATGCCTAGGCCTAGACCACAGTGTGAAAGCCTGCAAAATCTGCTAGGGTTTGAATTTGGCAACCAGGCAATGCCAAAAAGGGACTTTGGTGAAATTCTTACTCCAAAAGACCGTGGAAAGACCGGAGAAGGAGCTCCAATAAACCACATTGCCAGCTCCATCAACCGAAACGCAGTCATCGAAATCCAGGAAGACAACATCTGGGAGTCACAAACACAAGCACCGGGACAGGGAGAAGGCTTCCCTGACACACTCCAGGTCGCCCCTGCACCCTCAAGGTACGACCTCCTCTCTGACACCATCTGCTCTGTTGGTGGCAGGAACCACCTCCCTCCCCGGACATCAACATCACACCAAGGTCAGGGCCTGGCATAGGAACTACTGGGCTTGTTACGGCCAGTACGTCACCGTCAGGGACCCAGCCTCCCCTCATTGACTCCTCCAGTCGTGCACGTCGACCAAAGGGGTGCCAAAGCTCAGGCAGTTATCATATCTTTGTCAGACATGATCAGATATTTACTGCTTGGCCTTGGATAGGGATTCTGCCAATGCCCTGTCAACACCACAAGGAACTCCATTGCCACAGCCACCTCTTATGCAGCAGTTGACGTTGACAGCACAGTCCGTCTTTCCCTTCAACCCGATCGACAACAAATATAAGTACAGTCCTGATCTAATGAGGCAGGAAGAGGATGAGGCTGAAGACTATGCAGAGAAACAGTCCAAGCTTGGCACCAGCTTTACAGTCTCCACGGGCAGTGGAAACCCTGGTGAACACGTTACAGTCCTCTCCAGAGAACCCTGATTTTTTTTTTCACCATGATGCAGCAAATTCAGGCTGCCATGGGTTTTGCATTAAAAGAGCAGAATACCACTAAAAAGAACCTGCTGGAGTTCTTGGAGCTCCCAGAATCTCTTGTCATTGTGGTGCCTCCTTTGCTCCCAGCATTGGAGGATGCCACCTATGTAGCTTGGTATAGACCAAACAATATATCGGCTGTCCCCAGGAAAGCAGATAAATTTATTCTTCCCCTTCTGGGAAAACTTTTTATGCCACACAACCTAAGGCAGACTCAGTGGTTAATACTTCCCTTGACAGGTCTAAGGCACCTAAACACCTGAGTTCCCTTCCTCCTTATAAGGAATCTGGGAGGCTGGATGTCACTGGCAAGAGGACTTATGCCTGTGCATCATTGGGCCTTCGTATTCCTAACTACCAGTAAGTCTGCTGCCCAGGTCTTGCCTGAGGGCACCTTTAAAGGAAGACCTGTTGAAAGCTTTGACGGCTGGGGCTGATGTGGGCAAACATTTGCTCCACACAGCTTACAATGTTTCTGATGCTTCTGCCAGGGCTGTAGCTTCTGGCATCTGTCTCAGGAGGTATTCTTGGCTCAGGGTGGCAGACTTTGCTACAGTATGTAACCAACAGTCCATTCTCATCACCCTATTTAGAGGGCAAAAGTTGTTTGAGCATGATGTGCAGGAGACTCTCAAAGATCTCCAAACCTGGGACAGGACTTTGAAGTCAATGCACGTCCTCTAACATACCCAACCTAGGGGTAGGAGTACAGTTGCCATTCACCCAATTGGTGTTGGAGGACTGCACCCACACCCCAAACAGCAGGGCAAGGATAAAGGAGCCTGGGTCCTGCCAGTCCCTGCCACAGCCCCAGGTGCACATACAAAAGCACCTAGAAGCAGTGGAACAGGTGGAACTGTCTCCACTGGCTCAGCCTGACTCTTTGTACACTCCCCGGGTGGTTGTTGGAGGCTGACTCTCCCTTCATTTAGACCAATGGAGGGAGGTGACTACAGAAGGAAGGGTTCTGGAGGTCATAGAAAAGGGGCATGTTCTGGAACTTCTGGACAGCTCTCCAGATCATGCTCACTTGTCGCAACATATCCCCCAGTGCAGAAGTGCAGGTATTGCTGTAAAAGCGGGCCATAGAACGTATGCCTGTAGATCAAAGGAACACAATTTTTTCCTCGTAATACTTCCTTGTCCCAAAGTGTACAGGAGAGCTGAGGCCTATCCAGGATGTCAGCTTCTTTATAGAATACAAAAGTTCAGGATGGTCACTTTAAAGGGTCTCCTTCTGTTACTGCAAACAGGGGATTGGATGTGCTCCCTGAATAAGAAGGATACATACCTTCATATCAAGAGAAACCTCACCGAAAATACTTGAGGTTCCTCCTCCAAGGGGAATAGTACCAGTTCAGAGTGTTGCCCTTTGGCTTGTCTTCTGAGCCACAGGTATTTGCCAAATGCTTTGCAGTGGTGGAAGCAGCCCTGTGCAGGGAAGGTCTGTACGTTCCCTCTTTACTCTGAGTAAGGGTGTAATACCAGTCTTGAGTCTTGTAGTCAAACGTGAACCCCACTCAGTTGTTGCACAAATGGGGAAGATCCAGATGTATACAGTCTCTTCGGGGAAGCCTTGTAAACTTGATTTTGTATTCTCCCACCGGGCGTGCAATAACCTGGCTCAAATCACCACAGACCCTTCCTTGAGACTTTTGTATTTCCCCTATCTTTAACCAGATTTCCCTTTACAGGAACCTTATTCGATTGGTAGCTTATGGTGGCACCCATTATCAATAACAGTTTGGTCCCAGATTATTACTGAGCATGCCACAATCTCACACGCAATGTACAAATATTGCTCAGGCAGGTTTCTTAAAAACAAATGTTTTTGCTAAAATACTTAATCATACAGTTAACTAAAAGTTTTTGAAAATGTGGTCACAGAATAACACAAAAGTGGAAAATATACATAAAACAAATACACTATAAACTTTTATCTAATTTCTACTTCTGGGGACATGGATATGTTCATCCACACTTATTGGCAGGTTCCTTGCCGCTTTAAATCTTGCTGGAAGGTCTTCAAGCTGGCTCCTCCCACCCACCCGGGTGGTAAAACTCTCGGCTCCGCCCCATGACGCCAGATCTTCCTTACCACTTGGAAGCTCAGGTTCCCTCCTTAGCGCTCTGCGTTTTCGACTGGTTCCTGAAAATTTTCGGTCTTCGAAATCAATTGGAAGTTTTCTGTAACTTCGATCCTTTCTTCTTCGCTGCGGCGATAGCTCATTCTTTTTCCGGCGAGGAGGTGCCGGTTGATTCCTCAGGAGAGACCCACACCACGTCGTTTACTGCCTGAACCTGGATCATGATCCTCAGCTTTGCGAGTTTTGTTGTGCCCTTTCGGCCAGCCCTCTGGAGGACCGCGCGGCCCGTTCGGGGCTCGGGCACCCGGTAGTTTTTCCTGCTCCGGAGAATCCCTCTGATCATCGGGCAGCATCCGCTTCGGCTGTTTCTGAGCAGCTCGATCTTCGTCCCGCCAGGGAGGGGGCGGCTTCACCTCCCTCTTCCTCGGTTGCGGTGCTTATCCTGTTGTCCTTGGGCTCTACTCATGCAGCTTCGTTCAAGGAACTTCGTCAGTCCCTTTCCTCGAAGGGAGAGGGACCCTGGGGACCTGCCCCTCGGCCCAAGTCCAAGGTGCCGCAGGCGGGGTCCCTTCGTCGGCCCCGGTGGGAGCGGGAAAAGTCCCCTCCTTGCGGCGGCGTCCAGCCGGTTGAGGATGCGGCCGGCCACTGGCCTCACGGTGTCCCGTCAGGTCAGCTGGCCAGGACCCCCGTCGACGTGGCCGAGCCCCTCGGCCCGTCATCTGGGCTGTCTCCTGCTAGTGCCGCAATCCCTTCGCCGGTTCCCCCGGCGGGGGCTGAGGTTCTGCCGGTACCTTCGGGTCAACAGTCCTCGGCCATTTTCTCCGAGCCGAAGGAGGAGCAGGCGTGCTCCGCTCCCTCCCAGGCCCTCCCTCGGTTCCCCCGAGGATTCGGGTCTAGGTCTCGGTCCTCCTCTCGGTCTAGCAGCTCACGCCGACCTCGGCATTCTCGGTCGGGGCACTGAGTCAAGTGGCATTGCCGTTCTTCCTCGTCCCCCTCCTCGGATGAGGAGTGGCTTCGATGTCATTGGCGTCGACATTACGAGGAATTTATGTGGCAGCAGCTGTTGTTGTCCGGGAATCAATCGACCCCGGTTCATTCTCCAGCTAGTAAGCAGCCGCCGCCCGGTCGGCCAACGCAGCCGCTCGAGGCAGTCGAGGAGCCCTCTCCAGGGCCGGTTGCTCGTCCAATCCTCGCTGCCCCGCCGTCCTCGGCGGAACCCGGGCCGGGCCTTGACCTGTCCCGCAGGTTACTCGGTCCCCTCACGCCCGCCCGCCCTCGGCGGACGAAGAGTGTCTCAGGCCTGCGGCAGCTTTTTGCAGACCTCTCGGAGCCTGAAGTCTGCTCCGTTATGTTTCCCAGCAGGGAGGACCCATGGTCTTCCCCGGAACATTCCGTGGACGACAGCCCATCGTCCTTTATGGGTCTGCTCCAGCTCATCTCGGAATTCACCGGGATGCAGCTCGAGCCCGTTTCCAAACGGGCACCTTACCCCCTTACGGAGATTCTGGACCGAAGGGCTCTCCTCGGAGGCCTTCCCGGTGGCTGAGGCAATCGTGGGCCCAGCCTTGGAGCTCTGGCTGGCCTACTTCCTGCCCTGCGCCTCGGCCAGGGTGTCCAGAAGTACCCTGTCCCTGTCGGTTCTCTGCCGGTTTCTCGAGCACCTCTCGCTGAAGGGGTAGTCACCGACAATGTTTTCCAAAGTTTTGGAAGCGCTAGGGATGTGGATAGGCCCCCTGACAAAGAGTCCAAAAGGATGGACTATGTCGGGTGCAAGGTTTACGCCGCATCCTCCCTAGGCCTCCGTCAGGCCAGCTCGGCAGCACTGATGGCACACTGTTCCCACACCCTTTTGGGCTCCATGGACGAGGTCCTCCCTCATCTCCCGGCCGACCTGCGGACCACGGTCCGGCGGGTGTGGGACCAGGGTAGGGCTGTGGCAAAACAGCAGCTCCAGACGGCTCTGGATCTGGGCGACTTCTGTGCCAGATCGGTGGCGGCCGCAGTGGCCATGCGCCGCAGGGCGTGGCTGAGGTTATCCTCCTTCTCCTTGGAAACCCAGCACGAGCTGGCAGACATCCCCTTATTGGGGACTGACCTTTTCGGCCCTGGAGTGGAGGGACATATCCAGGGACCCAAGAAGTCCGATGCCACTCAGGACTCTGTCACTTCCGCCCAGAGGGACAAGGGCAGCCATCTGCCTTTGCGTAAGCCCCTTTGCCCCCCGGCCCCTGCGGCTCGACCGGCCCGGCACGAGGGCCAGCAAGCATGCGCTGGGCGGCCTGTCGCCAGACCAGCGTCTTCCTCCAAAAGGAAGCAGGGAGGTGGGGATCCAAGAGCCCCCTGGGCCTCTTCCTCCACCAAGCCTGCTCAGTGACGGGCTAAGGGGCGCTGTCCCCAGCCCCGTCGCCCGTGCCCGGGTTTCCCTGTGGGGGGACGGCTCCGCACCTCTTCCTCTTGGGTGGTGCTAAGGGTAAGTCCTGTCACGATTGCGAGCAGGTTTCCCCCCTTTTGAGCCATTGCCCCATGGGGATCTTGGGTCCACAGACTCTTCGTCGGCCTGCTGAGCCGACTTGCCTGGCCCTCTAATTAGAGGTGATCAGGGAGGTGGTGGGCCCTCCTTCTGACCCTGGTTTCGTGTCCAGGTATTCCTGGTCTCAAACGGACGGGGGGCTTGCGCCCATCCTTCTGCACACCCGGATGGTCCCACTGCAGATATCCCATCCTCAGATCGAGGCGTGCGGCTTCTTCCTGGGCCTCCAGGACGTACTTCTCCTCGTTCTGTCAGTTTCTTGGGAGACCCCTCCCTTTCCTAAGCGAGAGATCTCCTTATGAGTTCCTGGCCAGGCACTTCGTTCTCTGCTTTGCAGTTTCTACGACATTGAAGGGTCCGGGCGTAACACCACCTGGATGGCGGCCTGATTAAAAACCCTTACAGGCTCGGACTGGTCTCCCTTTACCGGAGCCACGCTGGAACTCGTGCCTTAGCGGGTGAGGCTTCTTCGGGACTAGGCTCGACTCTCGAGTCCGAGCTCAGCTCCGGGCGGACAGGGCTGAGGTTCTTCCTCCCTTACCCAGTCAGGTTTGGCTGGGTAATTGTGCCCTGCCGGGACCTCCTGCACCTCCTGGGCCTCACGGCGGCTGAGTTCCCCTAGTGGGACGGGCCAGCCAGCGGTCACAGTGCTGCGTTCCTCGGACCAGTTCGTGACTTCAGCCCAGGAGTTAGGGGAACGCTCCCCATCGGACTGTTCCAACTTCTGCAGGAGAACATCCTGTTCGTCCACCCTGTGTCGACGGTCTTCTCCGTCCGATGCTTCTCGGATGGGTGGAGGTGCCCATCTAGGGGAATACAGAGTGCTTCACCTCTGGTCCTCTCGGGAGTCCCGATGCCCTTACTACCCGCTGGAGCTCCAGGCGATCCGCTTAGCTTGCACCACTCGCTCTGTTTGCGCGGGGTCTAGTGGTTTTAGTCCATGCTGACAGCACCACAACCATGTGCTACCTACCCTGCCAGGTTCGGTCGAACCCCCTTGCCTCGGCGTAATGAGGTTCTCCGCATTGGGTTTTTCGCGCAGTCGGAGGCGGGTTCCCAGCCATTTGATGGCAGGAGCGTCCAACTCCCTGGCCGCTGCCCTAAGCCAAACATAAGCTGCGCCTCATGAGTGGTCTCCCTGCCAGAGGTAGCACAGGATCTTCTCCCTCCTCCCTCCAGGGAGAATACGAGGCTGAGACTGTCTCATGCCCGCCCCCTCAGCAGGTTTTGCTGTAGGGGATGCCGTCGAGGTCTCAGACCCCGGGCCTCTTCTACGCCTCTTCCCCCATTTCCCTTGACCCGCAGGCAAGGCAAGGAGGGACTAGGCGCAGGTGATGCTGGTAGCCCAGACTGGGTTCCAGCTCTGGTATCCAGCTCTCCTCAGTCTCAGCCCCAGGCTTCTGAGGCGGCTTCCAGTCCGCCTGGTCCTGATCTGTTTTTTAGGGGAAGGTTTTCCATCTGGACCTTCAATCCCTGCACCTGAAGGCCTGGTCCCTGTGCGGCTAGGGGCCAGACCTTGGGTCCTTCGGCAAGGTCCTCGACGCTTCGAGGCATCCTGCTAGAGGTTGGCCAAACATGCTCGCCTTCAATGGGTAGAGTTCTCCATTTGATGAGGAGATAGGGCCTGGCCCTCTCCCATCCCTGGGCGAGCTTTCCGGACCATCTGTGGTCCGTTCTTGAACTAGGGCTTCGGCCGACGACCCTCTAGGTGCTTCTGTTGATCACCCCTGTCTTCCGGGCGCGGGCCGGAAGGTAGTCGGTGGTGCAGATAAGGTGGTCTGGCCCCTTTCTAGGCCTCGATCACACCTCCCCTTTGGGGGGAGAGTATCCCCATTCTGGGGGACCTGCGCTGGTATGGGCTTAGCTCACGGGGGAGCCGTTCGAACCGTTGCACAGGTGTGAATTTCCCTCACCTGTTGTGGAAGATCACCTTCTTGGGGCTACTCTGCCATCCAGAAGGAGGGGAGAGTTCCAGGCGCTCCTTTGAATCTCCCTATCTGGTCTTCCACAGTGACAAGGTTGTCCTGCGCCCCACCCGAAGTTCTTCCGAAGGGGGCGGTGGAGTCTTCCCTAACCGGGTATTGTCTCTGCCGGGGTTCATCCCCATTCACACCTCGGAGTCCGTATATAGGTTCCATGGGACCTATTTATCGCTCACCTACCGGGAGGCGATGTGACTGAAAGTTTTGGAAGGTTCGCCAGCTGTTTGTCATCTACGCTGGAGCCGCATCTGGCAGACCTGCAGCCTAGCGGGCGACGAGCAGGTGGGTCACCTCCTGCATAGGTCTCTGCTATAGGTGGGCAGGCATGGAGCCTCCCAGAGGGATAAGTGCTCATTTTACCCGCCCTTCCGCTGCACCGGTGGCTGCTTCCGAGGATACTCCGGCTCAGGATATCCGCGGGCTTCTGCCCGGAAACAGGCTTACCGTCTCCCCTTCCACATCGACCTTGGGTCACGCCGGGATGTTGGTCGGGCCCTCGGTTCTCCAGTCTTTCTCACTAAGCAGGGGGTGTGCACCTTGCCTCCCTCCTCCCAGAGAACTGCTAGGAGTCTGCTAATAAGTGTGGATGAACAACATATCCATGTCCCTAGAAATACAGGTTACTCACCTGTAACAGGAGTTCTAGGAATGGTATATGTTGTTCATCACATATTCTCAACCTCCCGGCTCCGGACGCACAACCTGGCTTCCAGCGGGCCAGATCTGGCGCTATGGGGCGGAGCTGAGAGTTTTACCACCCGGTGGGTGGAGGAGCCAGCTTGAAGACCTTCCGGCAAGATTTAAAGCGGCAAAGAACCTGCCAATAAGTGTGGATGAACAACATATACCATTCCTAGAACTCCTGTTACAGGTGAGTAACCTGTATATTCCCCCTAGTGTCCAGAAAAAAAAGGACCGGGGGTGGGGGTAAGTGTCTGGGGAACTCTCCTCTCAGTGACCCTTCTTTGCCCAGTAGATTACTTGGGAAGTGTGAGCTGCCTTCAGAGCTCTGCAGGGTTGTCTGTCCCCTTCTGAGACATGGGGAACTAACCACCCCGCCTAAATGGAAGTTTCAGCATTAACATCATTGCTCTAACCATAAATTCTGCAGAGAGCTCTTCCACCCAGCATCCCCACCCGCAATGAATAAACATACAAATAACTGCAGTCTAGTTAGTTTAAACCACTAACTAAGAGAAAAGAAAAAAATGCAGGTCCCAAAACGGATTATTTCTTTCAAACAACATGAAGTCTTGTTGAATTCTGACATATGCAGTTAGCCCCAGCACTTGAACTGCCCCGGAGAGGAAAAAGTTAACTCTGTGCCTGAGCATAGAACGTTGGGCTCGAGCTCAGTTCAAACCTCTGTCTGCAGCACTTCAAAGTGTAACCGTCAGATTCTTTACTCCACTTAACTGAACAGTCACTCTGGAAATTGTTCCTTCGCTTGTTGGTTTGGTCCTAGTAAAATGATAGTTTTATACCATGTTTTGTCTTTATTTTTCGGTTCAGATCCCTGTCTGCGGTACAGTAAGTGTTGTAGGTAGTGGACTTTAGTTTAATTATTTATTTCTGTGTGGAAATTGTAAGATCTGTCCATCAGTCCAATTAGGAACCGGTTGTGTTGGTTTATTTCATTTCTTAGTATGACGTACTGGTCCCTATCGGTTTAAAAAAAACTTAATTTTAGACTTTTTTTTTTTCCACAGCCCGTAACACGGTTGGTAACTGATAGGGGGGTCTTGCCTGACTTTTAAGCTGATAAAGGATAAGTGATTAGGATGACTACGTCTGAGAAACCCAAGAAAAAAAATGGGCCCACTGGGTTTCAACACTGTAGTGAGTGTGGGGATGCCTTTGCTAAGGCAGACCCTCACACCACCTGTGTTTGTCTGGGGTTTGACCACCTTGATTCAGACTGCCAAATCTGTAAGAATTTTCTGAAGGCCACCCTGGATAAGAGATTGAGTAGGCTTAGGGAAAAGGAGGCCGAGAAGTCCGCTGATCCAGATGGCCATCCCGGTTCGGTTCCGACTGAACCTAAGGGAGTGCCCACTGACTTGGGCGATACTCCGGGCAGAAGGAGAGCCCATCCTGAGGGGTTAGTTCCGTCAAAGAAAAAAAGAAAATTGTCCGGTTCGGATCCAGAACCGCAACGTCCAACAACTGAAGAGATAGCCAGAGCGATAAGTATTGTAGAATCGCTCCGTCCGGTTCCATCCAATCCAGCGCCTCTTGGTAGCGCTCAGTTCAGTCTGTTCCTCCGGTTCCGGAATATTGCCCAGATGAGTATTATGAACCGGATTTGGAAGGGGAGGAAGGGTACGACGACGACAGTGGTGATGATGGTGTGGAAGGTCTGGATGAACCCATTGAACTGGACGTCTCCCCAGACAGGCCTTCTAATGTTTCCCCTCCCAGGCTTTCTAAGTCCCCATCCCACTATTTGTTTTACAGAAAACTGGCGGAGATCCTCCAGTTCCCTCTGGTTGAAGCTGTTGAGAAACAAGAGGAGCCTGACTTTGTAGAAATGATGGACATCCCAGAGTCCAAAAGACAGTCTGTTCCCTCTCCATAAATCTTTTGGGAAACGGACACAAAAAATTCTCCAAACACCAAATTATTTGCCTCCTGTGGACAAGAGAATTGACAGGAGGTATATGCTGTCAGGCTTAGGTACGGAGTTCTTGTTCCAACAATGCAGCCATGTTAAGGTCGTGCAGGCTGCAGCCTGTCACAAGGCTAATATACCTTTGGCTTCACACCCCCCAGATAAAGACTCTAGGAAGGTGGATGCTATGGTCAAAAAACAGTACTTGGCATCCTTCTTGGGACTCAGGCAGGCAAACTATATGGCCTACACAGCCAGATACCAGAAGTCCAGATGGGACACTGTTATGGAACTGGCTAAACAGGCTTCCCCCCAGCTAGCCAAGGAACTGAAGGAGGTGGCTGCTGATGGGATTGAGGCATTTAAGATCCAATTTCATGCTGCTGTGAACTCAAATGATGTGGCGTCACGAGTCATGGCTACATCTGTGTCTCTTCGGAGATTTGCTTGGCTCAGATGTACTAGCTTTTCACAGGACACCCAGGCTAGGGCCATGGATTTCCCTGTGGTGGGTAAATCTCTGTTTGGGGAGCAGACAGAGAATTACATGAAAAAGATGGATGAATACAGGACCACCTACAGGAGTGCACGGGCCAAGGAAAGGCAGGCAACTCCTCAGAAGCAGCAGTGCTGGGGCAGGCCTTTCTGCCAGGCACAGGCCTCCTCTCCTTTTCCTCAGAGGGTGCTTCAGAGGGAGAGGCAGAAGGGGGATGAGCAGGGCTACATCCTCGTCCCAGTCTAAGGCTCTTGCAAAGCAGACACCCTGATGTGTCAGCCTGAGTCTACTCCCCTATTTCAGTAGGAAGCAGGCTGGCTTACGACTTCCAGGCCTGGAAGTCTGTTACCTCAGACAAATGGGTCCTGGAGGTAGTAAGCCAGGGACTGGCCCTCAGCTTCAAAAAATTTCCAAAACTGAGGGTCAGGTCTTTTCCACCTGAAAACATCTCCGAAACCATTGCCCTAGAGGTAGAGGTTTCATCTCTGATGGCTCTCAGAACCATAGAGAGAGTTCCTGCTCCACACAGGGGCAAGGGTCTTTACTCCAGATACTTCCTTACCCCCCAAAAGACTGGGGAGTGGTGCTCCATCCTAGACCTAAGATACTAAACAAGCACCTTGTCAAGCCAAGATTCAAAATAATGAGACTGGGAGTAATTCTTCCCTCTCTGAGGTCAGGGGATTGGTTTGCCTCCCTGGACCTCAAGGATGCCTACTTTCACATTCCCACAGAAAGTACCTCAGGTTCGAATTGCCGTCAGGCCATTATCAGTTCAGAGCAATGCCCTTCAGACTAACATCAGCTCCAGGGGTGTTCACAAAATGCCTAGCAGTAGTAGTGGCCTTTCTCAGGAGACAAAAACCTCCATTTTTCCATACGTGGACGACTGGCTCATTGTGGGGCAGTCTCCAGACCAAGCCATGTCAAACCTGCAAGTGACACAACAATTGTTCACTTCCCTGGGATTCCTCCTCAGTCTACCAAAGTTAGTTCTCGAACCAGTGAAACTCCAGGCCTTCATAAGGATAGGGTTGGATATTGTCCAAGCAAAGGCATTTCTTCCTCTGGCAAGGGCAAAGGCCCTTACAGACCTTGCTTCTTCTTTCCGCCTTCTGGTGTCTCGACCAACAAGACATTTTCTTCATCTCCTGGGCCACATGGCAGCTTCCACTGCAGTGGTACAGGGAGCCAGATTTTAAATGAGGGACATTCAGTTCCATCTGAAGTCCTTTTGGTCTCAGAAGAAAGATCCTCTAACCAAATTGATTCCAGTGACTCAGACTCTGATCCAAGCTGTCCAATGGTGGCTGGATCAGGACAGTCTCAGTCAAGGAGTTCCATTCATCAGTAAGACTCATTCAGTGGTGCAAACCACAGATGCTTCTCTCCTGGGCTGGGGAGCTCACTTAGGTACCCTCACAGCACAAAGGGTGTGGCCCCCTCAGGAGTCTCTACTTCATATCAGTCTTCTGGAACTCAGGGCAATATTCCTGGCTCTCCAAGCTTTCTCGGACTCTGTAAAGAACAAGGTGGTTCAGGTCAGGATAGACAATACCACCACCATGTGGTACATCAACAGGCAGGGAGGCACTCTGTCTATGGCCTTGTGCACGGAAGCCATGAAAATTTGGTCTCTGACTTATTCCCTGCAGGCATCTCTGGTAGCAGTCCATCTGCCAGGAAAGGACAGTGTGCTAGCAGATGCCCTGAGCAGGATCTCTCAGGGCCATCACGAATGGGCCCTGGACCCCTTCATTTTGAAAGTAGTCTTCTCCAGGTAGGGCATTCCAGAGATAGATCTCTTTGCAGCCCCAGACAGTCATCAACTTCCTCTCTTCTGTTGCAGACCTCCAGTCATGGGCTCAGTTCCACTGGATGGGGGGGGGGGGGCAATATGCCTTTCCTCCCTTTCCCCTGTTATTCAAGGTCATGGTCAAGATCAGGTCACAACTGTGCAAGGTGATCCTGATTGCACCAGACTGGGCCAGACAGCCTTGGTATCCCCTGTTGATGTCCCTAGCAGTCCATTTTCCCCTGTCTCTTCCCAAGAGGCACAACCTGTTAACCTTCTCTCAGGGGAGAATCTGGTACCCCAATCTTAAGTCTCTCAACCTCAAGGCTTGGCTCTTGAAGAGTTAGAGTATGCAAATCTGCACCTGTCTCAGGGGATTCTGGATATTCTTTTTTTTTCTACTTATTTTTTATCCACTCCTACTGTCCCTTCCAATCACCACTCCTTCCGTCCTACAAGGAGTGATGACCCCCACCTCTACCGACCAACTTGGTCTGCCCCTAGAGTGCCACACTGCCATTGAGGGTCCTTTGATGGCCCGGATTACCCCGGGCGGGCGAGGAGAGACCCCCCCTTTTTCCCCCTTCCCCCCTGCGGCAGCTGCACATTGGGGTCTGCCCCTGGTCAGAGGGTGGTAAGGCCAGCTCCGGAGGACTTCATCTAGGCGAACGGAGGGCATTTTTCCTCAGAGTAGTTCCCCCCCCAACCCCGCCCTCTGAGATGCTGGCGCAGAGAGTCTGCGTGCTGATGCACGCTCCTCTCAAGCACCTAACAACGTCCCCCCTCCCCAGCTCCGGTAGACAGAGCCGCCGTGCCCTTTTCGAGAGTCGGTGCATCCACTGACCTTCTCAGGATGTCGGGTGCTCCGATGCGCCCCTGGCATCCCACCCCGAAGGAGGAGAGCATCCGTTGGGATGCTCCATCCTCCCTCCCCCAGCCGACCCCCGACGACCTGGGTCCATTCCCGAACCCGGGTCGTCAGCATAGCGCGAGGTGTGGCATCCAGCGCCTCAACCCTCAGCGCCACCGGGCCCCTGATTCTGGATATTCTTAAAGCTTTTCGAAAACCTGCCACCAGAAAAACTTACAATTCTCAATGGAAGAGATTCAGCATTTGGTACTCCAGTAAGGATGTCTTACCAGACACACTGCTGATCTGGCTACTGTTCTGGATTATATGGTTCATCTCAGTGGCCTAGGTCTCAGGCCAGTCACTCTGAAAATGCACTTAGCAGCTGTCTCTGCATTTCTGTGAGTGGGGAAGGCTTCCTCCCAGCATCTCACCCTGTTTTCTGTAAGTTCTTTAAAGGTTTGCTTCATACCAACCCTCCTTTTAAGGACCCTCCTCCTCCCTGGGAACTTAATGTTTGCATTGCTCAGCTTATGCAACCCCCTTTTGAGCCATTGGCTTCAGCAGAACTTAAGTACTTGACTTGGAAAACTGTGTTCCTGGTAGCCATCACGTCTGCCAGGCGTATTAGTGAGCTACAAGCTCTGTAAGTGGAGCAGGATTTTATCTCATTCCATAGAGATAAGGTGGTCCTTAGAACCAGTAGGAGGTTTTTACCCAAGGTGGTTTCAGATTTTCATCTGAACCAGTCCATGTCTCTTCTTGTGTTCTTCACTGATCATTCTTCTTCAGGAGAAGGAAGATTACACAGTTTGGATGTTAAGAGGGCACTTAGCTACTACATTGAGCATACTAAGGCACTTAGGTTTGACTGTTCTCAGTTGTTTCTCACTTATGGTGAAGTGGGAAAGGGTAAACCTGCTAATAAGAAAACTATTGCCAGGTGGATTGTCTCTTGTATGCAGTTTTGCTATGAAAAGCTAGGTAAAATAACCCCCTCAGGCCTGAGGGCTCATTCAACTAGGGGTAGAGCTGCTTCTCTGGCTGCTGCCAGAGATATACCTGTGTTAGAAATATGCAAAGCAGCCACCTGGAAAACAGTCCGTACATTCACCAAGCATTACTCTGGATATCCAGGCTAGGAGTGAAGCTAGATTTGGTACAGCAGTACTGACTGCAGAGCCTAATTCCGAAAATAGGTTCGGAACTCTCCTCCTTGGAGGTACTGCTTGGTAGTCCACATATGTCAGAATACAGCAAAGACTTCATGTTGTTTGAAGAAAAAATTACTCACCTTAGTAATTGTGTTTCTTCTAATGGAGTCTTGCTGTATTCTGCCCTTCCTCCCCTCTCAGAACCTTGTTTTTGGGAAGTGGGCTGGCAGATACAGTGTTGCACCTCAGGGGTGTACTTGGCACTCCTCCCTTTTAGAAAGGAGAAGTAGGTTATGCTATGTTGTTTTTGTAGTTATACGTTGGTTTACTACCTGGTTATTATTTTGAGGTTCTCGACTTGTCTTTTGGGGATCCAAAAAAATTGGTTGTCTGTTGGCTATTTTATTTATAATTTCCACTTAGGAGGTGTAGTTAGTATTAGCGTGTAAGAATCTGACGGTTACACTTTGAAGTGCTGCAGACAGAGGTTTGAACCGAGGTCGAGCCCAACATTCTGTGCTCTGGCATAGTTACCTCTTTCCTCTCCGGAGCAGTTCAAGTGCTGGGGCTAACTGCATATGTCAGAATACAGCAAGACTCCATTAGAAGAAACACAATTACTTAGGTGAGTAATTTTTTCTTATCCCCCCCACCAGTTTCGCATAAGCTCTTGCGAAGGAGAGCTAAATAGGCGCACACAGTCCCCCAAATAATAGTCCCAGTAACCATCTATAGTTCGATTATTGACGTGCCAGTTTCAAAATTACATTTCTCAGAGTCCAAAGTGAAGGGGCAAGAAATGAAATGCAACAGTTTTAACTTCAGCATAAGCCTGCCTCTGCAGTTGTAGCACTCTGGAATAGTCTAGGAACAAACTAACCGGTTCTGTTGCACCATAATCGCACCCTTTTTCCGAGCTGCATCAAGCACTAATAGCCTATCCTGATACCTCAGAAATTTTACTATAGTATGGAGAGGCATATGGTCTGGTGAAGGTTTGGGGCCCAGTGAGCGATGAGCTTGCTGAATTTCCAAAGTGGCATCCTGTGGCATTTGTAGTGTGTCTCTGAACCAAGATTGTAGAAATCCTGCACAATTCCTTCCTTCGAGCCCCTCTGGTAGCCCAGTAATTCTTATGTTGCAACGTCGCTCCCGGTTCTCATGATCATCCAAAATTTGCTTAAGGAGCTCAAGTTCTTTTAGGGCTTTTGTGAGATCTGTAGAGTGTCTGGAGGTTAGATCTTCCTGATTCCCCACTCGATTTTGTTTCAGCGCCTACATCCCTTTGCTGACCCTGTGGTGTGTAGCCTTAGCTGGTGATGCTTCTTAGATCAGGTTTACGACTTCTGGTAACTATCTGTAGTCGCTGTGCCATAGAAACATCTCCTTGCTCCCTTCAAGTGTCATCGGCACCTATATCCCTTTTCAGATCCCGTGGCGCGTAGGATTACCTGGTGATACCTTGCCCAGATTAAGCCCTTACAACTGTTTCTCTTTCAGACCCCAGACTCTAACCATGGAACTTAGAGTCTGGCTCTACCTATTTAACGCCTTATGCACCCTACCCTTATTAGGGTACTCGCCAGATGGAATTTGCCCCAAAGAGGACTCGTGTCCCGTACCACAAGAATGTCTACTCCTGGAGTCCCTATACAACTCGTGCTATTCCCCCAAGTTGTCGTAGCCACTTTCAACTGAGTCTCCCTCTCGGACAGCCCAACGGCATCTCATTACCTACCCAAGGAATGTTACCTACTCGGCCCAATACCTGCATCTACTGGTGTCATACGGCTAGGGTCTTAGCATGTGTATCACTAGGACTGAACAGTACAAAGAATAGGTCCTTGCATTCCGACGCCAATACTTCCACTAGCCAAAGATGGTTTAGTTCTTCCAAATTACCACTTGTTGCCCTGAGGAAAGTTGTTCTCCTCCTCTTGCTGTGCTCAGGTAACGTTAAACTTAACCCTGGTCCTATACAAACAATTCCTTCACCGTCTGAAGTCACAAAGTATAAAGGTATCAGCTTTATGCATTTCAATGTGTGTGTAGCCTCTTAAAGAAACTCACCTCAATACAGGCTAGGGCTATCCACACTGAGCCGGATGTACTTGTCATCTCTGAATCCTGACTTCGTCCATCCACGCCAGACAGAGGTCAATATCCCCAGCTATCTGTTATTCAGAGACGACAGACTAACCAGAGGCGGTGGTGTAGCCATCTATGTTAAGGACAAGTTTACGGTCGCTAGCCTCGACACTACATCAATTGCCAATGCTTTTGAATGCCTGTCCTTAAAAATCAAAATATCTACATCAATGGCCCTCCGTGTCATAGGATGTTATAGACCCCCTTCCTCGGGGGTCACAGCTCCTGTCCCACCTATCATCTACTATGAGTACCGACACAATGGAAACAATTATACTTGGGGACCTTAACTACGACTGACTGTCGAGCACATCTCTTCCACTCAAATCCATCTGTGACTCTCATGGTCTCACTCTACTTATTGATGAACCTACTCGTATCAGTAAGAAAAACCCTACGAAAAGTACACCATTAGATGTACTTCTAGTAAGCAAACCCCATCCGTTCTCCCATGCTGAGATCTTTTCTGCCGATGTTAGTGACCATTGCTTTATTGCTGGCATAAGAGCAGTCCCTAAACCAACAGCCTCAGCAAAGTTCTCTACCAAAAGATCAAAACGGAATTTTGACCCGCTTTCATATATCGGTGACCTGAAAGCCTCCCTGCTTTGGCAGACCTTCTATTAGCCAAATCAGTAGAAACAGCATATGCCATTTTCCACAAAATTGTATCCAGCGCTCTTAACACTCACGCACCCTTAGTCAAAACCCGCATAAAGGCTAGAAAGTGCCGTTGGTTTACAGCAGACATCAAGGCAGCACTATTAAAAAGAGACAGGCTCTGGAAGCTAGCACGTAAATCCCTCAAAGCTGAAGACTGGCATCTTTTCAGAATAGCCAGAAACCACTGTACAAAGCTAATTCGGGAAACCAAGTCCAACTTCTGTCGCTCTGAACTCTACACTGCCTCCAACTGCCTTACCAAGTTGTGGTCCACAATAAAATAACTTTCTGGTAATACCACAGGAAACAATCTCCCCTCAAAAATTATTTCTGACAATGTAACTATCAGCAGCAATAAAGAGGTACTACAAGCCTTCAGCAGTCACATTGCTACTGCAGGGCTAGCTTTCGATAACTCACCTGCACGCAACCTACGCTCCGAGCTTACCACGCAACCTTCAGAATCTAGTCCCTCAAATGCAGTCTTTTCATTTTCTCCTGCCTCACTAAAAGAGGTCGAAGATCTCCTCCTCCGGTTGGACACCAGAAAAAGTGCTGGCGCTGACACCTTCGATCCATACTACCTAAAGATTGCCTATCATGTCTTGGCCATACCTATTACGCATCTGTTTAACTTGTCCCTTTCTCAAGGGACCCTCCCCAAACTGTGGAAGACCGCACATTATTCCTTTGTTTAAATCCAGAGACCTCTGTGCTCGAAACAGCTACAGGCCCATCTCCCTTCTCCCAGTGCTATCAAAACTTCTGGAGAAAATCTTGAATGCCCAGCTGAAATCTTTCATAGATGATAATAACCTGCTAAACCCAATGCAATCTGGTTTCAGAACTGAACAAGGTGACAAATGACTGGCAGCGCGAGCTAGAGAACAAAAAATTTGTCTGCGCCGTTTTTCTAGACCTAAGTAATGCCTTCGACACTGTCGACCACAGCCTCCTCCTTTCTTCATTAAAAGTTATTGGTCTAGATTCTACCTCCTTGTGTTGGTTCCACAACTACCTTTCTGATAGGCATCAACAGATCAAGGCCGAAGGTGAACTCTTCCCCTCAAATCTGTTAAAGAGGTGTCCCGCAGGAATCCATCCTGGGGCCACTCCTATTTGCCATCTACATCAACAATATAGACTCAGGCATCAGTGAGGCGAAAATTCATCTGTTCGCAGATGATACAGTGATCTACCTAAGCCGTACAACTCCTGAAACTGCCTGTAGCGACCTGCAAGCTGACTTCAGCATACTTTAATACCAGCTCCTTAGTAAAAAAAATTGCTACTTAATGCCAAAACGACAAAGGCGATCCTGTTTTCACCTATTAACCATGCAGCCTACCCTGCTCTACCCCCCATCACTACCCTCCTAGGAGAAACCCTGGAATTTGTGCCAAAATTCAAATACCTGGGGGTCTGGCTAGACTTCAAACTCTCCTATGCAGACCACCTGGAGGATTTGTTAAAAAAAACTGAGGCAGAGAGTAGGTCTCTTCTTCAGGTTAAACCGCCTACTAGCTACAGAGGCCAAGAGAAAGCTAGTTCAGTCTACGTTCCTTTCCCTAATTGATTACGCCGACTTTATATACAGCCAATGTACTACTACAAACCTTGGTAAACTGGACATACTTTACCACAGAGCCTTGCACTTCATCGCTGGTCTCCCTTTCTCCACCCATCACTGCTCTTTATATGCAGCCGTAGGTTGGACCTTCCTACACTACTAACGAAATAAAAATGCAGCTCTCTGGACATACAGAGCTATCACTGGCAAACTTCCGCAGTACATTGTTGATTGCCTGACTCTCAATATGCCTTGAACCTATACCCTGAGAAGCTGTAAACTGATTTCTCTGAAAGTGCCCAAAGCTCTAACGCGCTTTGGGAGAGCTGCCATAGGATTTGTTCTACCGTCACTCTGGAATGTGCTACAGAAATCACTGAAACTGAGGACTCCTGTTAGTCTCGCTGTGTTTAAGACCTTATACTCAAAATACATTACAGAAGCCTGAAACTGCTTCCAGTGATCCTAGCTTACTTACACCCCCCTTCCACATCCTCCCTGCTTTTCCCATCCTCCTTCCTTCATATATCAGTGCATAACTTGTCCCTGAGCCACCTACTTATCTACTGCCCTAAATCTCACCCTCCCTCACCCACCTATTCCTTGTATACCCACAGCATCTCATTCCTTCGCTCCTAGTATTATCACAGTTCCAGACCCCCCCCCCACTAGCTGCCCACTTCTCCCGACACATGTCTCCCCCTTGATACACCTGGGCCTTTTTAAACTGACTATGTATGTCTCTTCGCTTATAGCATCCAGTTCAACTAATCTCTTCACTGGACTATAAGTTGTTACTTGACTTGTGTAATGCAGGTCCACCTTGTAAATGAGCTTGCTCAATGGTGTTCACCTGGATAAAGAATTTGATTGATTTTCCAGTTCTCCTATATGGGATTCATGTGCCTCCACTGTTTCTCCCAAAGTATTGACCGTCTGCTGCACATGCTGGATTTGTGCTGTTACATTTTCAAGCCCCACTTCCATTCAGATACCAAGATCATATTTAAGGTCCTTCAAGAGACGTTCTAGATTTTGATAACCTTCAGCTACAGCGTCGATCGAACCAGGAGCGGGTTCATCCTGTATCGTGGAGGTTTCTGGCGCAGGAGAGGCGTGTTCTACTGCAGGCCTCTGCTCAGGCTCGTCTCGTGTTTTCCTCTGAGGTAGGCCCTTAACTCCTGGCGAGTTCAAAAGATTTTGGACTGTTTCTTCACAGATTTAGCTGGCATCGGCATCTAGATAGGTTAGTAAGTTAAATTATTAGGTTTTTTGGCAGTCTAATAAGGTGTAGGGAGAAAACAGTAGGCAGTGTGGACGGAGCTCCTCGTTCAAGCCGCCATTCAGCTCCTGAGCTTGGCCACGCCCCCCCGGCACATCTGTGTTGAGCAGTCCTTGAAGTAATTTGGCTTCTTGCCCAGCAAGCTTCCCCCTTAGGTCACAGAGGAAGGTCAAATATTTCACTAGTCCCTCTCTCTATGTGACCCTTTCATTAACACTGGCATTTACAGATACAGAACATCACATAAAAAATAGCAAAATGTGTCTGCAAATATGACTGGCAGTGGCTAGCTTGCCACATCCCTTCCTCCTTAGACTGAATTTGTGGAAACACACCCCTTACTGCATGGTAACATTTTCACAAATTCTGTTACTGTTCTAACTGGTGAGATAAGCCATCTGCGTTGGCATTGGCTGATCCGGTCCTTTGCATAATGGTCATGTCACAGGCCCGTAGGGCAATATTCCACCTGAAGAGGTGACCATTTGGTTTACCCATCTAATTTAACCACACCAGGGGGTTATGATTGGTCTGTACCTCGAAGCGTCTCCCGTAGAGAAACAGCTATAATTTCTTAAGGGCCCATACCAGCGCAAGGCATTCCTTTTCAACTGTGGAATATGCCTGCTCTTGGGGAAGTAACGTTTTGCTAAGGTACACTATTGGGCGATCTTTTCCCTGATTAGAGGTCTGACTGAGGACTGCTCCAATCCCCACATCTGAGGCATTTGTCTGGACTACAGATTGCTTAGAGTAATCTGTATGGGGCCAGTCTGCCTTTTTGGGCTTTCTTTTCTTTGGCAGGCCAGATAGGGGAGCTGCCAGGGTACTGTAATTTGGTACAAACTTTTGATAGTTCCCCGTGGTCCCTAGGAAGCTCTTAACCTGCTTCTGGGTTTCAGGCGAGGGCCACTCCTCTATCACCTCAATCTGTGCTTGATTGGGACAAAGCTGCCCCCGCCCAACTACATGGCCTAGGAATGCCACCTCCGCCATAGCCACCTGGCACTTTTCTGTCTTGACAGTGAGCCCTGCCTTCTGTATCCTGCCCAACACTTCTTTCAAGTGGAACAGGTGTTCTTTCCACTTGGTACTGAAGATGGCAGTATCATCCAGATACACCACTGCGTACTCTTCAGTACCACGTAACACCTGGTTGACCAACCTTTGGAAGGTGGCAGGGGCGTTCTTTATTCCAAAAGGCATTACCTAGAATTTCAATAACCCTATTAGAGTGATGATGGCTGACCTCTCCGTAGCTCTGGCAGTTAACTCCACCTGCCAGTACCCTTTCGTCAAGTCATTTGTGGTAAGGTATGTCGCCCCTCCCAGCTTGTCCAGTGGTTCGTCAGTCTGTGACATTGGGTGGGCGTCTGACTTTGACTGCATTGAGTCCACGATAAGTGAGTAAAGGCAAAAGTGAGTACAGCCATCCAGCTTGGGAACGAGGACTACAGGTGAGGCCCAGGGACTGTGGGGTTTCTGGATTACCCCTAAATCCAGCATTTCCTCCACCTCCCTCCTAATGTCATTTAGGATGGCCTTAGACACCTGGTAGGCTGTCCACCATATGGGCGCTTGCATCCCCTTGTCTACATCATGTGTTGCTAAGGGGATTTGTCCAGGCTTGGCTGTAAGCAAAAGGACGTAGTCCTCTAAAACATCCCTCACTTCATGGGACTGTTCTGGTGTCAACTGGGGTGACAGTTTGATTACCTCCACAGATGACTCCCTCTTGCTTTCCTCCAGCAAGTCCAGTAAGGGGTCTTCTTCGTCCATCCCTTCCCCAGGACTACACACTGCAAATACCATGTCAGCCCTATTTGCATATGGCTTCATCATGTTGACATGGTACATCCTATGGGTATGTCTCCTGTCAGGCAGTTCTACAGTATGGTTCACATTATTGACCTGTCTGGCTACCTTATGTGGTTCTGCCCACACGGCCTGCAGCTTGTCCTTCCGGACCGGAATTAGGACCATGACTTCCTGACCTACACTGTACGAGCGAGCTCTGGCTCCATGGTCGTACCAGACTTTTTGCTTCTGTTGGGCAACTGACAGGTTACTCTGGACTGCCCCAGAAGCTCCTTCAGCTTCTCCCTAAACTTCAGGACATACTCCACTATGAAAGTTCCCTGAGTGGCGTGCTTGCCTTCTCAGTCTTCCCGGATCAAGTCTAGGGGGCCCACACACCTTTTTTCCATATAAGAGTTTGAAGGGGGACAACCCTATCGATTCTTGGGGCACCTCCCTGTGTGCAAACAGGTGGGGGAGGTATTTCTCCCAGTCCCTCCCATGCTGTTCAGCAAACACTTGGAGCGTGAATTTTAGGGTACCATTAAACCTTTCCACAAGCCCATTGGCTTGTGGGTGATAAAGTGTCGTGCACCTCTGCACCACCCCACACTTTTCCCACAAACACTTCATCATGTCTGACATGAAGGTACCCCCTTGATCAGTGATAACCTTCTGCAGAAACCCGACGGGATAAAATCCCTAGCCAAGGTGTCTGCCACTTTGTCTCTCCTAAGTAAGGAGAGGGCGACTGCCTGTGGGTATCGGGTGGCGTAATCTACCACCATCAGGATAAACTTCTTCCTGGAGGAGCTTGAGGTATTCAAAGGTCCCCCAATATCCATTCCTACCCTCTGAAATGGCTCCTGCATAATGGGCAAGGGAATTTGGGCAGCTTTGGTTTTATTACCTGCCTTCCCTATTTGTTGACACCAGTGATGAGACCTGTAGTATTCCTTCACCTGCTGGGTGAAGTTGGGCCAATAGAAATTCTGGGCAAATCACTGCATGGTGCAGGCGATGCTCAGATGTCTGGACATGGGGATATCATGAGGGGATCTTGAGCAACCTCTCACAGTACCCCTGGGGAATGACAAGCTGCCTGCCCATCACCCCTCCCTCTGTCCGTAAGTCCTGTGTATACAACAGTCCACTGTTCCAACATACTCTACATCTTATGTCACTTCCCTATGTCCCATCCGATTCTGCACAAGCCCTCAGCCTCTCCAAACTAGGGTCAGTTCTTTGAGCAGCTGAAAAATCGTCACATTTTCCCAAGGCATGGGACATGTTCCCTTCAGTTTCTAAACTGTGGTCCATAGTGGTAGCATCGGGGCATTCAGTGTCACTGCCATCCCTTGCACTCTGACCATTTGTTACCCCTTCTTTCTCAGAGTAACCTTCTGTAACTGTCTTATGAAGGGCTAACTGGGAAGTCCTACTGCCCTTTCACTACTCTCCATTTCAGGAGACGCAGGCTGGGGAACCAGCCTCCCATTTTTTCTTATAGGGGCTTCTGTGGGATTCAGGGAACTACAGTCTGCCTTTGCCATCTGACTGCAGGTAACCGCACACACCACCCCCTTCTGGAGATTGTTCCCTATAATCACAACCAGGGCAAGGTTGTCTGCCATTGCTACTTTTTGCACCGTCTCTCCTGTCTCCAGTCCAAGAGAACACTAGCAAGTGGCAGAGTTTTCTCCTCCCCAGTGAATCCCCTCAGTTACAAACTGATTAGGTATAAGCTGTTCAGTCCCAACCATATCCCCTTTTATTAAGGTAAGAGACACCCCTGTGTCCCTTAACCAATGGGTCTGCACCCCATTTACAGTAACCAGATGTATGTGCTCCCTCATGTTTACAGGCATGCTTTCAGGGGTACACCGTGCACAAAGCTCTGTTCGAGCACCACTTTGTCCACTCTGTGCCTTTTTAGAACACTGTCTAGCAAGATGCCTTGGCTGATTACAAAACCAACAGTCATTTCTTTTATCAAAGAGATGCCTTTTTTGGCTGGCGCAGTAGGTTAAGGCGCTGGATGCCACGCCTCGTGCCATGCTGGCGACCCGGGTTCAGACGCGAGCCCGAGGCGCCAGGGGATTACAGGGAGGGATGGATAGAGCATCCGGAGGACTGCTCTCCCATCCCGGGGAGGGATCCAGGGAACCACTGCTCTATAGTGCCCCCTGATGACGACCGGGGGCACTACTAGAATGATGTAGCAAGGGGTGGAGTGCGGCAGACGTTGACACGCTGTGACATTGCATGCTTGCTCTCCAGGGACAACACAGGAGGAAAATGGCAGCACAAGCCCATGGCAGCTTGATGGCCACAGCTTCACCGGCCAGCGAATGCCTGGATAGAGGCGTATGCCGGTATTGGATCTTAGCCAGAGCACGGGGGCATAGGAGGGAGCCCCTCTTGATGGCACAGATATGGATGCCAGCTGGGCATGCACAACTCCGGAATTGGCGGTGAGGAGGAGCGGTGGCTGGAGATAAGCAAGGCTGTGGCTTCAGGAGGATAAAAAATAGTGGCTTTAAAAAAAAAAAAAGAGATCCCTTTTTTGTAACTTGGGCTTCCCCCGTTCTGCAGAGATTTTGAGTGTTTTAGTTGACCTGAAGGCGCGCTTTTCCCTTTCGGCCCTGCCACACCTGCTGCACTTTGTTTCAGAGCAGGCCTGCTCCAGGCATAGTGGTCCAAGAGCTCAGCAACTTGATGTGCTGTTTTTGGATCTTGGTCCTCTAGCCAGGTTTTCAGCTCTGCTGAGCAAGCCCAAAAGAACTGCTCTAAAATTACAGTCTCCTCAATTTTCCCCACAGTTTGCTTCCACCCGCTCCCACCAACGTTTTAAAAATTGACGTTGCTTTATGGCAAGCTCCTCAAAGTTCAGGTCAGGGCTTTTTCAGAGTTAGTGGAACTTAACCCTGTAGGGCACCCCTTCTGGCCATCTGTGGGCCCGTCTAAAGTGCACCTGTCATTGAGGCGTCAAACTTTGGAATTCATCCCCCTCGAGTTAAATATTTAGTTGAGGGAGGCGAGAGTGTGGGGTGCACAGCCCCACATATAGGGTGATAGAAAATCTCATGCCCTAATGTCGTGTGCGCACTCTGGGTGTGCATGTGGGTGGAACTCTAGGCTTTAGGAGTTAATTCATACTTTTTAAGTAAAGCAGCTTGAAGTTTCTCATAAAACCCATTGTCCTGATTGTCCATTTGGCCTAGCACCTCACACCCTTTACCAGTAAGTATTGGGGATAGCTGGAAGCTCCAGGACTCCCTGGGTACCTTGGCCTGGATACAGATCTTTTCAAAATAATTCAAAAATGCATCCATATCCTCCCCTTGGAAGTTCATTTGTACCCCAGCCCTGGAGTTTCAGGTCCACCCCTGCCACTTACCTCCTCTGGTGCTGGTCGTTGGAATTTTAGCTTCTCCAGTTCAAATTCCCTCTGGCACTCTTTTTCCCTCTCTCTGTCTCTCTGACACTGTCTTTCTTTGTCCTGCATCTCCAATTCAAACCTTGTTTGCTCAAACTCCTTCTGCTGCTGGGTTTCAAACTTTCTCTACTCGAATTCCAGTTCCAATTTCCTCAACTCCATTTGCAGCCTGATCCCTTCCAGCTCCAGCTTTGTGCTGGCCTTCCCCTGGTGCTGTGGCCCTGGGTTCCCTCTGGTTTCACTGTCCTCCCTGGGACTGGACTCTGCGACGTCCCTTGGCACAGCCAAGCCCAAGGTCTGGTTGCTTGCTGTGACTCGAGGAGAGGAGCAACCGCTTGCTCATCGGCTGCCATGAGAGCCTCCACGAGGTGCTTTTTGGTTCGCCGCTCGTACTGGACCCCTCTTTCCTGACATAACTGCTTTAGGTAGTCTGTAGTGTATTCGCTGTAGTTGGAAGCCATCTTCTTCCCTAACTTCTATTACACTAGCTTTCACAGAAAAAAAAAAACGGGAACTTTATATTCTAACAAAATTTTTTTCCAGATCTCTGTCCTGATTGTGTTTGAATTGTTTTCTGTTTATTAATCTGATACACTGGTCTCGAATCCAGCTGTTATGCCTGTGCCACCAATACTCTTAAATCACAGCTCTATGCAACCAGATCCTTTAGATCCTATCGCTGGGTACCAGATCTCACCACTGCACACCAGATCTGTCATGAACCCACTCCTGTGGGTCAGGTCCACTGTGCTTACAGTGCTCACCCCTAAGTGCAATCCGTGACAGGGAGGGGGAAAACGGGATACCCTCTTCATGTCCTTCTATAGTGCTCGCTGAGTTCACAACTGAACACTCGCCACAATGTCCCAGGGTCCCCTCTTTACTCTGGGTAAGGGTATAATACCAGTCTCGAGTCTTGTAGCCAAACGTGAACCTTACTGGGTTGTTGCATAAAGGGGGAAGATCCAGGAATTACAATCTCTTCAGGGTAGCTATGTAAGCCTGATTTTGTCTTCTCCTACCGGGCATGCAATAACCTGGTTCAAATCCCCACAGACCCTTCCTTGAGACTTTAATATTTCCCCTATCTTTACGCAGATTTCCCTTTACAGGATCCGTATTTGATTGGTAGCTTATGGTGGCACTGCTTATCAATAACAGTTTGGTCCTAGATTATTACTGAACATCTCCCATTCACACATTCAATATAAAAATATTGCTCAGGCAACTTTCTTAAAACAAATGTTACTAAAATAATTAATAATCATACAGTTACCACTAAAAATTTTAGAAAATGTGGTCACAGAATAACACAAAAGTGGAAAATATACATAAAACAAACGCATTTTAAACTTTTGTCTAATTTCTGCCTCACGTTCATAGTGAGTTGAAGTCCAGAAAATGTAAATGAAAGTTTTTTCCTTTATAGCAGTCTTGCTTCTTGTGTGTCAGAAGTGTCCTTTGAAAAAATGAGCCCACCAATGCTCTGTGGAGGGTCTTAAATAGGGATGGTTGTCCCAGTCTGTGGATAGCCAGTGGCCTTATTTTTGTTAGGCCAGTAGATGTCACTCTTGCTCTTTACAGATTCCAAGGAATCATCATTCACTTCCCCGTCTGGGTTCTCACCTCACCACTTCCTTGCACATTAATAACATTTTCAGAATTAATGCCTTTGAAGTCCCACTGCCCTACAATATACCACTCGTAAGACCGTTCACACCAGTCTGTTAGGAAGGACTATTTACTAGACCCTGTTTAACAGGCATCCTGCCCTTGAAGTGCAAAGGTTTATGACAGGTGATGGTTTTCTGGCACATCCTAGTTGAGCAGCCCTTGAAGTAATTTTGCTTCCTGCCCAGCAAGCTTCCCCCTCAGTTCACAGAGGAAGGTCAGATATTTGAAGAATCCAGTCTCTCTGTGATCTTTTCATTAACACTGGCATTTTTGTGGCATTTACACATACACAAAATCACATGAAAACATAACAGAATGTGTCTGAAAATATGACTGGCGGGGCTAGCTCGCCACAAACTTTACAATTACAACAGAAAGAAACATTTTTTTTTGCCATGCACGAAATAAAAAAAAAAAAAAGATGTCAGTTTAAACAGTGCAGAGATTAAAAACCCAACATAGCTGTCTGAACACCCGTAATTAAGCTAAAGAGGTAGCAGCTGGTAACGGCTGTTGGAGCCCCGGTTTCCTGTATTTATCTTATTCGCGTTTGCTTGCCAGATGATGAGTTAGCCAATCTGGGCCTCAAGATGGGGTAAACGAGCAAAGCGAGCTAGAGGGACACTCTGAATTCTCAGGGAGTGTCACACAATGCCAGGCAAGCTAAAGGGTTCCAGCCAATAGAAATGGCTGGGGACCCCAGGGGAAGAACATAATGCACTCCAAATCTGCTAGTATTATATTATGTAGCAGTGCATAGACAATTCATGATGGTGCATCCTTTCCTTCCACGTTAAACTTTCGGGTTTATATATCTTGTAGTTAAATGCTTTAGGAAAATGAAATAATCCAAGAATTATTAGGTGTTGCTAATACTAAATTAACCCCTGTTTTGTCTTGAAATATAAGAAATTGTAACCACTGCACTGAGAAAGAGTTGGAGGCTGAAGCCCAATCCAGCACAGACATACATACTTCTCAACCTTTGGCACTAAAACACTAAAATGAGGGGCAAGGCGCTGAAAGTGAGGAACACTGGCTAGGCCTCAGAACGAGAGACAGATCCTCAAACATCAAGTTACAAGCTCAATACACTGTGGAAACCATTGTGTTTACTTGTACAAAGTTTAATTTTGCTTATGACTTTATGCTTTAAATTCTATGTGTGCTGCAGCTTTTCTGTGGGCATCACCCATTCCAGTGCGACGGATAGAGCAATTGGGAAGAGTAAAATAAAGGAGATCTGTCCTAATCGGGGACAGTTGAGAGGGTATGCCAGTGTGCCTACCGTATATCTTTGAATATAAGCTGTCTTCAAATATAAGCCACTGGCCATAGTGAAACATTTTAATAAAGCTGCCCTTGAAGATAAGCCATGGCTTCTAAGCATGCTAGATGAAGTACTTCAGTTGGGTCCTTTTGTAATGCACCAATGAAGTTTCTTACCAACTGCTGTTTAGTTGTATCATCTCTGTCATTTTAATCTTTTTAAACATTATCTTTATTGTATTTCATATGCTCTTAGTCAGTATTTAAGTTTAACTATGACATAGACCATATTCAATATACTTGGTCAAATTCTGGACATGTTAAAAGCTAGATTTTTCAGTTCAAATTGCCCTTGAATATAAGCTGCGGGCCAAATACAGAATTTTAATAGAAGCCTTGATTTCCACTCAGAGATGTACAATACCTTCAAAGTCTACCTGTTTTCAGGGAATCTCTCTCATTTTGCCATTTTTATGTTTGCGCGCATGTGTAAGAAACATGCGGCAGCTTAGGAGAGAAGCGGGTTTTGGAGGTGCGGCAATGTGGCAGCCAATGCCAGCACTGCATTTGTGGGCTTGGCAGTGTGCACCCAATGCAGGCCCAGTGTCCTGATGACAGTGCTTCTGCAGAAGTGCCACCAACTTGAAACGATTTGACCACTGCAATGAGGGGCTGCCTCATCATTGCAGCATCAGCAATTCTGCTGCAATGAGGGAGCGACCCATCATTGCAGGGCGGAAACCTTGCCTGGTGTAACAGTATGAGGAACATGGCTCTATGCAGCCACCTCAGAGCCGATGGGGGAGCCCAATCGCCCCATCTGCATTCCCCCTACCCGCTTCATTTACTGACTGGGAGCCCAGTCCCCATCAGCAAAATGTACCCACCCCCAAGTTTCTGTTGTGTGCTGAGGGGGTGCCCAGTCCCCCTCGGCATCATATGACCCCCCAACAGTCTTTCTTTGCCAATAGGGGGCCCAATCCCCGTCGTCTTCAGTCCCCCTTCCAAGTTGAATTTGTGAAGCGGAATTGCCTCCTGTCTGCATAATGTGCCCCAATTTGTTGTGTGCCAAGGGGTGTCCAGTCCCTTGGCTCTTGTCCCCCCAACTCTGTATGTGCTGATGGAGGTGCCTAATCCACCTTCAGGCTACAGCCCCCAAAAAGAAACACTGAGGTGGCACTCTGGGATCCCACCCCAGGGTCCCAAATTTCCCTGTTTAAAAAAAAAAAAAAAACTTTCCATAATGTGTTTCTTTTTTTTAACCTGTAAAACAAGCGGTCCCTCTTGAGTCTGGTTGCCCCTCCCCAATCCTCTGCTTCCTGCCTCCCCCCCAACCTCATACTTAACCTCCGGGCCAAGCGTGACAATCTTGATGAACTGGGAACATGCCTGCACTCTTCAAAGCCGACTTCGAACTAAAGAAATGCTGTTAAGCTGTATAATGGCGTAAATAGGGTTTTTCAACTTTGGTGCATATCTCTGGCATTTTGGGGAATTCTGGCACCAAATTTTCAACATGTGGTTATTGGGACCCGTCCTCATGAATTCAGTCACTGTCATGGCGTTAATCTGTCCCGAAAGGTGATTACATGGTCACTGCGTGGAATCACCTTTCGGGATCGATTAATTAAACGACAGTGCCACTGTTCATGAGGTGGGCTCTCAAAAAGCCTATGTTGCAAATTTGGTTAAAAAAAAAACCAAAAAAATTACTGTTTTAAGAGCCTGCATTGCGCAGTTTCCACACACGCTCATGAATTTGTAATATTTGCACTCCAGATTTTCAACATCGGCATTTTTGTACACCTCCTTATGAACATTCTGTCATTGTTCACATCCTGGACGAAATGTGTTTTCACACTTCCGGCGCAGAATAGCACGGTTGCAGTGGGAAATCAGTGTTTGGGACAGATTAACAACAAGTGAGTGAGAGAGGGAGGAGCGAGCGAGCTCAACGGAGCTCTGTTGGGCAGAAAAAGGTGCCAACACAGGCAGCCCAGTACAAAAGAGCAGCCTGCAGCGCCATGAGAAACAGAATGAGTGAGTGAGACAGGGGGAGTGAGCGAGCGTAATGGAGCTCTGTTGGGACTGCTTGGATTTCTTTGTGGGCAGAAAAAGGCAGCAATGCAGGCAGGAGCCCAGTACAAAGGGCAGCCTGCAGCGCCGAGGAAAAGCAGAGCGAGCAAGTGAGGGGGAGTGAGTGAGCTCAGCAGGGCTCTGTCTGGACTGCTTCGGATTTCTTTATGGGCGAAAAGGCACCAACACAGGCAGAGCCCAATACAAAGGGCAGCCTACAGGCTGGGAGAAACCGAGCGGCGAGTGAGAGAGAGGGGAGTGAGCGAGCTCAATGGAGCTCTGTCGAGACTGCTGTGGATTTCTTTGTGGCCAGAAAAAGGCACCAGTGCAAGCAGGAGCCCAGTACGAAAGGGCAGCCTGCAGTGCCATGAGAAACAGAATGAGCGAGTGAGAGAGGGGGAGTGAGCGAGCTCAGTGGAGCTCTTTCAGAACTGCTGTGGATTTCTTTGTGGGCAGAAGGCACCAATGCAGGCAGGAGCCCAGTACAAAAGGGCAGCCTGCAGCGCCAGGAGAAACGGAACGAGCGAGTGAGAGAGGGGGAGTGAGCGAGCTCAGTGGAGCTCTGTCGGGACTGCCGCGGATTTCTTTGTTGACAGAAAAAAGCGCCAACGCCGGCAGGAGCCCAGTACAAAAGGGCAGCCTGCAGCGCCACAAGAAATGGAACGAGCGAGTGAGAGTGGGGGACTGAGCAAGCTCAACAGAGCTCTGTCGGGACTGCTGCAGATTTCTTTGTGGGCAGAAAAAGGCGCCAACACAGGTAGGAGCCCAATACGAAAGGGCAGCCTGCAGCGCCGGGAGAAACGGAACGAGTGAGTGAGAGGGGGGAGTGAGCGAGCTCAACAGGGTTCTGTCGGGACTTTAGAGTTGCCCACCCACCTGCCCAGGGTCCTGTATTACAGCAGGGTCTCTGGGGTGGAGACAAAGCAGTGACTGGATACTTTTACGATTGCTGTAATATTACAGATTTAGTTCTATTTCTCTGAGCTAAGTACTGAGCTATACTGTTAGGATTGCTGTAATAATACATATTTGTTCTGTTTATTTCTCTAACTGAGCTGAGTAACTCTTGGAGTGCAATACCATTTCTAACAGGGCTAAGTGAAACTATGAGGGCTGAGAAACAAAATTATGGTAGCTGAGGGATAAAAAAAAATGGACAAGGAGGCTTTAGGATTGCTACTGTAATACAGTATCTAAGGGATGAGATTTGAGACTGAATGAACCCGGTCGGCAAGGGTGCAGTAGGAGGACTTAATGTGGGGCGAACCAGGAATTTGAGTTAATAGAGCCCTAACAGTTGTAGTAGGGTACAGAAAACTGGGGTAAGAGCCCATAACATAAGATGGGGGCCAAAATGGGGCAGGTGCTGCATGTCAGTAGGGTGGGCATCTTTGGAAGGGTGGTGGGGTGTACAGGGCATGGGTCTGCCATGATCCTGGACTGGACTTGGAGGATGGGGGTATATGTTCTGTAGATGACTGGCTAGTTTGAGGGAGGAAATGTGGAGGTTAGGGAGGAGTCTTAAGTGGCAGGACAGATGAGTATGGTAGGCATCCTGGCTTGGGGGAGATAGGGGATGGCAAGGGACGGGGAAGAACAACTAGGAACTGAAACTGACCCCAGTATCAGAGACACTAGCAGAAAAAGAGAGAGGAGGGAGGGGCCTCCTGATGGGGAGGAAGAGACCACAGGAGTACCAGGAGAGAGGGCAGATGGCTGCAGGTAGGGAGGGACCGGGGGCACGGAGAGGAACAAGTAGGAGGGAACCAGAAAGGGAAGAGATGTAGGAGGGTATCGACTAGGAATAGATTTGAACCTCTGCTATGGGGGCAAGAACATACTGAAGGGGAGGACAAGCAGAGCATGAGGCGATGGCAACAGCTAGGGAAGAGATAGCTAGGACAAAAGGGTGGAAGGGGGCTAGTAAGGAAGTAGGGAGTGACTTGAGGGGAGAAGGCTATGGGAAGGGGAAGGATGGGAGGGGCATCACTATCGGGGTCGAAGGGAATGGGGACTCTAAATCGACAACAACGGTGATAGGAGAGTGGTTGGAAATTAGCAGGGGAGGAGGGAGGTCAACATGGGAAGCCCAGTAGGAAGTAGTCAGGCTGGGAAGGGGTTCAAAGGGGATGGGAGGAATAAAACTGAGAAAAGAGGTGAGGCAGAAGTAGGGGGTGCAGATACAGAAATCACAGAGGGTGCAGCTGGCGGGGTTAAGGAGCAGAGAACGACGAATACTGGGGTGGTGGAAGGGGCATTAGAAAGGAAAGGGGGTAAGGGATGGGGGGGTGCTTGTCATGGGGTGGATTCTGTACTGAAAGGGCTGAGATGGAGCAGAAGGGGGAAAGGCACAGACGTATTTGGGTTGAAGCTATCCCTGGGTTGACTGCAGCAGAGGCAGGCACTGCTCAAATGTGCAGCGAGGGGGAGGAAGAAACCTCATTTACTGTTGCACGTGGGTACAAACGACTTGATGGGAGAGATTGTGGAAGTTGTGAGGGGGAGGTTCTAGGAGCTGGGCAGGCAGTGTGAGAGCGTGGGGGAGTCGGTGGCATTTTCGGAGATACTTCCCAGTACCATGTGCAAGCATGGGGAGGAAGGGTAGGATCAAGGAGTTTGAGTGGCTGAGGGATTGGTGCCACACCAAAAATTATGGGTTAGTGGCTAACTGGGGTAGGGTCTGGGGGAATAGTGGCTTGTACATGGTGGACAGGCTACACTTGAGCAGGGAGGGGATGGGAGTATTAAAGGTGGGATTAGAGGAATATATCTCTACTCAGGTGGATTTAAATTAGTTGGGGGGGGGGTGGCCAAAAGACTGAGGTTGGTAGAAAGGACTGGACAGGGGAGCTTAATGAGCTCACCCACCTAGATATAGGTAAAGGCAGAGGCGTAGTAACCCTAGGAGGGGGCAGGCAGAGTGGTCCGAGTGTAATACAGAAGGCACCACCACCCAGTAAGAGTAATGAGGAGAAAGGGTGGAGACTACTGGGAGGAGGGACACAGGCCAAGGAGAAGGAGGGGTATGGGTTGGAGTTGGTCTTTCTCAATGCAAGAATCCTGGGGAACAAAATTGCAGAACTTCAGGCACTCCTTTCAGAGGGGAAGGTGGACACTGCTGCAGTGACGGACACTTGGGCCACAGAGTACTATGGTTGGGACTTGGCAGTCCCGGGATACAGGATATCCAGCAGGGGTTGGGGGGGGGGGTTACACTCTATGTGAGGGAAGGGATCAAATGCATAACGGACAAGGGAGAAGAGGAGAGGACAGAGGTGCTTTGGGTGCAACTCCTGGACTCCCAAGGGCAGAAAGCTGAGGCTGGGAGTGGTGTACAGACCACCAGCCCTGTCCGGGGAACTGGATGAGGAGTTGGCAGAGCAGATAAGAAGGGTCTGTAGAAGGGGGAGTGTGGTGATAGTGGGGGATTTTAACCTACCAGGGGTTGACTGGAGCACCCCAGCCACTAGCAGTACCAGGGAGCAGGTGCTCATTGATGCATTCCAGAGCGGCCTTCTTTTGCAATTGGTAAGTGGACCTACAAGGCTTAGTAGCACTCTGGACCTAGTACTGGCTAATGGGGAGGCGGTGAGGGAGGTAAGGGTGGAAAACCCACTAGCGGGTAGCGACCACCAAACAGTGGGTCTCGTTATTGCGCTGGGCAGGGAGACAGGAGGCACAGGCACTAAGGTGGTGGACTTTAGTAGGCTGGACTTTGGGAGGATGGGAACAATACTATGAAGGAGACTCCAGGATATAAGGCTAGGAATGGATGCCGAACAAAAGTGGTGAGTCATAAAGACTGGGCTAACAGACACCACAGTAGTCTGCACTAGGGCCAGGAGTAAGAACAGCAGAGCCAAGAAACCATGTTGGCTGAACAAGGAAGTGCTGCAAGGTGTGAGGGCATAGAGGGCTGCATACTGGAAGTACAGGAGAACAGGGAAGGGAGAGGATAAGGAGGCTTACGGGAGTTGGTCAAGGGAGGTGGCCAGGAGGGTGAAAAAAGCTAAGGCCTCCGGGGAATTAAGGTTAGCACAGGGCATAAAGGGAGGGGAAAAGGACTTTTTAAGGTATATCGGGGGGGGAAGAGGAAGTGCAAGGAACATATTGTGAGGATAAAGCAGAGAGCGGATTGGGTGTAAAAGGGGGAGGAGCAAGTAGAAATTCTAAATGAGTACTTCTGCTCCGTTTTCACTAAGGAGAGGGATGGTCCACTACCAGCTTGGGGTGGGTAAAGGGGGGAGGAGGTGATGGACAACGTGATCACAGAGACTAGGGTGCTAGAGGGGCTGAGGGCAGTAAGGGTGGACAAGACAACAGGTCCTGACGGCATCCACCCCAGGGTGCTGAGGGAGATGGAGTTGTTGGCTGAGCCACTGGCAGATCTGTTCAACACCTCCCTGGAAATGGGGTGTGTGCCCCAGGGCTGGAGGGTGGCTCATGTGGTGCCCCTACACACGAGTGGGCCTAGGGAGGAGCCAGGAAATTGTTGGATGGTCAGTCTCGCGTCCTTAGTGGGTAAGCTTACGGCGGCGATACTGAAGCAGATGCTGGTGGCATTCCTAGAGTAACGGCCTCCAAGATGGGCGGCAACACGGTTTCATCTCAGGGAGGTCTTGTCATACCAGCCTAATCGAGTATTATAACTGGGTGACGAGTTGGATAGGTGCCGTGCGGTACATGTGCTGTACTTGGACTTCAAGAAGGCCTTTGATACAGAGCCTCATGGGAGACTGGGGGGAAGGTGACAGCAGTAGGGGTAGGGGTAGGGGAAAAAAGCTGACTAAATGGAAAGAGACTTGGTACAGGGGAAGGTGCAGAGGGTGGTGGTGGGGGGTAGCTCTCTGCACCTAGAGCTGTGACAAGAGGGGTGCTGTAGGGGGTCAGTGCTGGGCCTGGTGCTGTTTGGGCTCTTTACCTCCGATGTAGCAGACAGAGTGGGGAGCACGGTTAGTCTGTTCGCAGATGATGCCAAATTGGGGGCAGTGGTGGACAAAGAGGATGGATGGGAAAAACTGCAGGGGGACCTAACCAAACCAGAGACATGGTCGGTGTAGTGGCAGCTAGGATTCAGTGCAAACAAGTGTAAGGTGATGCATTTCAGGCCTAAGAACCAGAAGAGGGACTGCTGGTTGGGGATCACAGAGGAGGAGGAGAAGGACCTAGGGGTGTTGGTAACTGGGAGCATGAACAACTGAGCCCAGTGTAGGAGAACAGCAGCGAAGGCAAACAGGATGCTGGGGTGCATGGCAAGGGGGTTCTCCTCCAGACACAGGGATGTGATCCTATCTCTCTACAGATCATTGGTCAGACCGCACCTGGAGTACTGTGTGCAATGCTGGAGGCCATACCTGAGGAGAGATATAAAGTTACTGATGGGGTGGAAAGAAGGGCAATAAATGTTAAAGGGGATGGAAGGAAAGGAATATGAAGTTGGGCTGAACGAGCTGAACATGTACACACTGGAGGAGAGGAAGGATGGAGGGATATGATTGAAGCATTTAAATACCTGAGGGGGCTAAATAAACCTAGCACCGAGGGGGTGTTTAAACTGAGGAGTGGAAGAGACGAGGGGGCACGGACTAAGGTTGGAAGAGGGATGTTTCAAGGGGAAAGGAGGAGGCACTACTTCACTGACAGGGTGGTGTCTAGTTGGAATGCACTGCCAGAGGCGGTGGTAACATGTAGGACAGTCAATAGCTTTAAGGAGGACTGGGATAATGCAAGAGGAAGAGTCGGGGCAGGGGCTGGGACAAGCAGGGGAGGAACTGAGGTGAGGGGGAGGAGTCTGGGGCAGCTGCAATGTAGGGTGCTAGCTGCACACTCTGGCAGATTCAGATAGACCGGTTGGTCTGTTCTGCTGGCAGATTCATATGTTCGTATGTATGTTCATATATAAAATCACAGTGACTGTTCATGAGCAGAGGTCCTAAAATGCCTTGTTTGGTGACAGATGTCCATAAAATAACTGTTACAAGCGAGCGTTGTGCAGTTTCCACACACCCTCATAAGTTCGCAAATTTGTAGTACTTTCACTCCAGATTTCCAGCATTGCATTTTTTCCGACCCCCTTATGAACAGTACAGCTGTCATTTTTTTATATCCTGCCCGAAATATGCATTTACACATCTAGTGCAGAATAGCGCGGTTGCTGTGGGGAAATAAATGTTAGGGACAGATTAAGAAAATCATACTGACACTGTTCATGAGCAGAGGTCACAAAATGTTGAAAATTTGGTGAAATATTTCCACTAAATGACTGTTATGCGCATGCATTGCGCAGTTTCCACGTGCGCTCGGAAGTTGTAGCATTTTTAATATTTTCACTACCGATTTTCAACATTGCCATCTCTTCACACCTCCCTGTGAATGGTGCAGCTGTCATTCTTCACATCCTACCCGATCTGTGTTTTCGTACATCTGGCGCACAATGGCACGGTCGCTTTGGGAACTCAAAATTCAGGACACATTGACAAATTCATAGTGCCACTGTTCATGAGATGAGGTCCCAAATACTTTCATGAAGTGGGGGGTCACAAAAAGGCCATGTTGAAAATTTGTAGTGCAAATACCAACAAACACCCGGGGTGTTAGGGTGTCTAACCATAACGTCCCACCCTGTACAGACTGACAGGCATCAGGGGTGTGCCTTTGGGTTGCCAACTATACTGCTCATGCTATTCCGGCCCCCAGCCCCACCCTGCTGGCAGTGACAGGCATTGAGGCCTTGGACTCTTCGACCCCAGAGTTAACCCCATTCTCCTATATTGCACCCATTTCAGCGTATATCCTTATGGAGCGGGGTGACTAAAAATCCGAACACCCCAAAGCACACCTCAACACTTGTTGGTGTCTGTAGGATAGGGTTAGGTGAAATGGCATGAATGTTGTAGGAGACAACCCAAACGCATACCCCAGTGCCTGTCCATCTCTGCAGGTTGGAGGTGGGGTTGGCGTGAAGTTCAGTACTTCACTGCCATTCCTACTCTGCATCTGTCTAACTCCTGCATTTCCAATGCTAATACCAGCAAGCAAACATTCGGCATTGACAAATGCTTGTTACATTTGCTTGCGCATGTGCCAAAAACGTATTGTTACACTAAATGTGATTTTGTAGGGTGTGTCACTGCCAAGCCCATTGCAGTTCAGACTGGATGGGGCTCGACAATCCAGACCAATGACCACACACTGTGGTCGTGACACCACTCACTGCTTGCTGGGTGGAAACTTTGTTTACTTGAAAGGACCAAAGCCACTCCAATCAGAGAGGGCTTTGGTCCTTTCATTTGCATGAAGCCAGTCAGCAAGCAGCTGATGGGTAAACTCGACTCCTCTATTTTGGTTTTCAAAAGAAGCAATCCATTTGACTTTGTTTCCATTGTACTTAACCAGAAGTTGGTCCCAAGATGCCCTGCAGATACACACACACACTCACACTTTCCTTTTAGTTGTAATTTCCCTTCCTTCAACTAAACACTTAGCATTCGTGTTTTCAGTTACACATAATCACGTCCACATTCCAGCGCACACTAATCAAATATCCTGGCATCAAGCCATCTCTGTTGTCTTTTTACACAAGTTACAGCCTCATCCTGCTGCTTGACGGCCTCCGTTTGCATCAAGAGTATACACACACCAGGCTGTTGCTGCTGGAGCAGGGATTGGAACAGAGATTCGTGAGGATAACCTCATAAGCATCACTCAGAGACAAACATAATGGTACCATGAAATGCCCAGTGCCTTACCGTCAGGTCTTCTCTTTTCCTCCTGCAGCGGTTGCTGGCAGGATGCTGTTCTGCACCTCTAACTGCTGCCCACCACTGGTGGGATGCTGCTGTACTAGTGACTGTTGTGTGGAGACAGCTGCTGTCTTGCCTTGGTGCCGCTGGTGCTCCATCCAGCAGCAGCAGCTGATCCTACGCCCACTCCTTTGTCACTGGGCATGAAGTGCAGGGAAAGGCTACCATCAACGTCGTCAAGCAGAGGTAGCCGAAAGAGCACTGCCAGACTTGAGAGCGATGCGGCTTGTGCTGGTGCTGCTTGCTCTTTTTTCTTCCTGCTGACTGTCTGACGTGGATTCCTAGGGCTTGGTTCAATGCACATTGACGTGGTGCAAGAAATGTGTGGGGAACTGGTTTCATAATTCTGTTGGTTTTAAAAACATCAAGTTAATACATCCTCTGTGTGGCTGAAATTGCGTAAATACCCACTATGATTATCTGTCATTTGGATTTTGTACAGTATTTATATGAGTTTAAACATTTTAATTAGTCTACCATAAACTTGAATGAATACCCACCAGCTCGGCTGAGCAGTTGCATTTCATTTTCAGTCAGGTCTTGATTCTCTTTTACCCTTTTTACAGCTGGGTATGGTACTCTCTGGTACGAGTAAAGCACCAGGAGTGCAATATATTTGTTCAGGATGATGCAGTGCATGAGTGGCAGTGGTGGGATTCAAACACATATCTCCTGGTTTGTTTGTAGCAGTTGGTTAATTAGAACTGTTTAGGAGAGGGGCTCATCTCTTGATTTCTAGGAGGGGCACTGTAATATCCTCGATGTAGAATGTAACTGTTCTATATTATTCAATAGAGAAAGGCACCAGAGGTACAGGAACTGTTATAAAAAATTATAAGAGCTGATGAAACTGTTACTGTGATTTTCGGTGCCCAGTTTAGACACTAGTTCACAGTTCTGCACTCATAACCACTAGGGTGGCCATCGTACCTTTCTTACTCTATATGCATGATATAAGTGATGGAGGGGAGGAAATACTTGCAGTTCATCCAGTGCTCTGTAAACTAGCTATTATGTATGTGATTTCAAGGATCATGCCCTAACGAGCTGACAGTGCCTAAAAATACCAGCCATAAATGTTTAGTAATTTTTACAGTAGCTTGCACACACGCAAGAAACGTTTTGTTACACTAAACAGGATTTCGGGGGTGTCACTGCCGAGGCTGTTTCAGTTCAAATTGGAAGGGGCTCAGCACTCCAGACCAAGGACCATAGACTGTGGTTGTGACACCACTTGCTGCTTGCTGGATGAAAACTTTGTGAACTTGAAAGGACCAAAACCGCTCCAATCAGAGAGGGCTTCAGTCCTTTCATTTGCATGAAGCCAGTCAACAAGCAGCTCAACGGCTTTCAACATCGAGAGCTTATCTGTCTGTCTGCCGCTTCTTTTTCCCTCTCCCCTCCAAGTGTTTTGCCTGCCTGCCCTTGCCATCTTTATAAATATATATTTTTTAATTTAAGCGGAACAGGGTGCCCACCCCCGCTGCCGCTTCTTCTTCTCCTTCCCCTTCAGCGCACTTGCCCACCCTCTTCCCTTCCCATCTTTATATATGTTTTTTTATTTTAAATATAAGCAGAGCAGGGTGCCCACCATTGCTACCGCTTTTCTCCCCGTCCCTTCCAGGTTGTTCACCACTTGCCCTTCCCATCTTTATATATACAGTGTGTGTGTGTGTGTGTGTGTGTGTATATATATATATATATATGTATATATATATATATATATATATATATATATATATATATATATATATATATATATATATATATATATATATATATATATATATATATATATATATATATATATATATATATATATATATATATATATATATGTATATATATATATATATATATATATATATATATATATATATATATGTATATATATGTATATATATATATATATATATATATATATATATATATATATATATATATATATATATATTATGTATATATATATATGTATATATATAATTTTTTTTTTTAAATGTAAGCGTCTGGGGTGCCCACCCTGGTGCCCTTTCTCTCTTTTTTTTTTTCTTCAGTTTTTTTTCCGTCCGATCGTGCCCTGAGGTCCTCTCTCAGGCATCCTGGCCTTGTCCTGCCTGCCTGAGGATCCCCGAACTAAGCCTCCTCTCTTCCTCCTCTCCGATGGCAGCACCTCCAGCTAACCCTATCTGGGGTGGGTCGCCCCCTCCTACCTGGGCGCACTTACGAGTCAGACTCTGTCATCTGATGAGGAGTGGATCCTGAAAATCGAAGGCTGCCCTGGAGAGCGCGGCATTGGGCATGGTGGATAGATGCCGTCACCTGATCCTCAGCACCGGGTTTTTCCATGTTCCTGGTTGCCCCATCGACATGAGACATGCAATGCTGCACAGCCCGTAGCATAGGTACTCCCACCTATGTCCGGAGGCAGCTGTCTGACGTTCCCTTACTGTATGAGCCCGAATGTATAGCAGTGCCGCCGGTCTCCACCGGGGGCCGCTGCTGCACCAGGCTACTCCTGGATCCCTCCCCGAGAGAGGAGAGCAGTCCAGTGGACGCTCAATCCTCTCTCACCCCTGCCGATCCCCGGCGGTCTGGGCTCGTTCCCAAACCCGGGTCGTCGGCTAGATGCGAGGTGTGGCATCCAGCACCTCAACCCTCAGTGCCACCAGGCCGCTTGACCCCCCCCTCCCCTCTAGGCCACCCACTCCCATTCTCCAAGAAGCCCAACACTGGTGTGCCCATTCTCAGTGTCGGAATATATCTGGAAAAAAGGACCTCTTTTTTTTTTTTTTTTTTTTTTGTAACCTTAATAAAAAGCGTCCTTGCCAATCCCCACACACACACCACACACCATATCCTGACCTCCCACTCAGCAGCTACAACTCCACACACCCTCAAGCACCTGAACAGGTCTCAGGGTGAAAATCCACTCTCCAATCAAAGACGCGTCTTGGTGCTAGAACCACCGATTGCAATATGAGAAACTAAGGCAAGTGGGGTTCAATGTATTTCAGTGGGGTTTTGAACTCTGATGCGTAACTTTGTCATGTTTGCATATTTTGACCCAAAATTTTCAACATTCCTTTTTGGGACACCACCTAATGATCAATGGTGGTGGAATTGTACTAATCGGGTCCAAAAGGTGATTTTGCAGTTGTGTTGCGGAATCACCTTTCGAGCAGGATTTGAAAATGTTCACTGCCCTTGTTCATGAGGTGGGGTTATAAGAAGGCTATGTTGAAAATCTGGTCAAAATATGTAAAAATGGCAGTTGCACATATGTTAAAATGTTTCTACGCTCACTTGTAATTTTGTTAATTTTGAATATTTTGATCCTGAATTTTCAACATAACCTTTTTTTTTTTTACCTCCACCTTATGAACATGACAGCTGTCATTTTTCAAATCCTGGCCAAAATGTGTTTTCATACCTGTGGTGTGGAATGACGTTTTGGCAGGGATTTGAACATTTTCACCTACCGGGTTCATTAGGTGGAATAATAAGAAGGCTATGCTGAAAATTTGGTGTACAAATACAGTAAAATGCCCAGGTTATGACTGAACATTACATTATTTCAGCGTTCACTCATAACTTCACTAATTGTTTAAATATTTTGACTCCAAACTTTCAACATAGCCATTTTTCCACACCACCTCATAAACGTGACATGACATTTTTTTTTTAAATCCTGAACAAGATGTGTTTTCAAACCTCTGGTACAAAATGACCTTTCGGCGAATATACATGTCCTGTCTATAAGGCGAATACTAAAACAAGTATCTTCAAAAGTTGGGGTCAAAATTTAAAAAAAATAATTAACAGCCTTTCTGTGTAGTGTCTGTCGGTACCAAACACATGCACAGCATATACCTACATGCAAAGGTTCACCATTGACAAATGCTTGTTATAGCTGTCAGCAAGTTGTAGTTTTACTCTACTCACAACCAGTAGAATGCAATCACTATAAAGCTTGCCAAAGTGCAGAAGACTTTAGTGACCCTCAGTGATCCTGTATTTGCCCTAATGAGCTACCCGTTCACCCTGCTGAGCCTCCATTCAACCAATTGTACCTCCCTCCAGTAGCCCAACCTTTTGCAACCATTGTCACCCTACTGAATCTCTTATCTAATTATAATTTGTTTCTATAATATAGTATTGTAATTAATGGCTACAAGCACTGTTCAGTCATATTTGTACATAATTACTTGTACATTCTCTCCATGTTTGCAGTGGGATTGCTGGATTTGAATGCTTATTTTTATGAATATACAAATGTTTTATTCACTTTATAATTGTGACTGTTGCAGTGCAAGCACTGCCCACAGTGAGTCTTGCACTGCTGCCTAGCAGTGTCTGCTGTCCAGTGATCAAAACAAAAGAACAAGGCAAGTTCAAATTATCCTCTTGACATGTAGGGCCCCTCTCCAGGTAGCTGCTTGTAGAGTCTTAATGTGACCATTAGTGCTTATTTCCGTGTTTGTTGTTTTTGTTTGTATAGTAACTTATTTTTGTGTGTGTATATATATATATATATGTAAATTTTAATTTATTTGTACAATACAGGATTGTCTTGTAAATAGGACTCCATGTTCTAATGATATGATTCCTGTTTAAAAATAAAGTTTTTACTACTACTGCAGAGAACGTACTGTAGTCAGGGGTGGAATTGAGCTAGTGTGGGTACCAGCAGTTCTGCTCAGGGTTTAATTACGCTAAATCAAATAATGGTGCAAGCCATTCCTATTAACCACGGCAGTTACAGTGTGGTATGGTTCAACACCTGGTCCCATTTTGAAAGTAGGACATCTTTTTAGGGTAGGGCAGCAATGGTAGTCCTTAGGGAAACCCTCTCCACCCCATCTATTCATGTTCAGCTGCCTCTAATTGGCTGGGCAAGATCTTCTTGATGAGTTTTGTTGATTTAGCAAAGCTTAGGAACATAGGCTAAATGATAAAACATTGTGAGTCCTGATATCATACTTGTCTCCTGCCATCCACAGTTCCCATCATTCATCATTGTGCAATAAAATTGGTAACCTCATGGAAGCTTCTCTTCCTCAGTGAATTAAAACTACACCCAGTTGTTACTTGTGGGTTATTTCTTACCCAATAAGAAAGTTATCTTGTGCTATTTAGGTGAGAGGACCACCAAGTGAAACTGCATGGTTCTGTCAGCCCAAACAGCATGAAGTAACCAAGAGACAGACCTCCAGCTCAGCCAACCTCTAAAGAATAAAGATACCAATTAAAAGGGGAGAGACCAGTTCCAATCAGGGCTAAAGACAAAACAAATGAGACTGGAATAACAGCCTGCTCACCACATAAGTGTGGTCTGATGATGCCATATTTTATTGTGGTAACACTGCCTAGGCACTAGCTAGATTTACAGAATATTTTTGAGATTTTGGGACTGCATTTATGGTTAAGGGGTGACTGTATTTATGTTGTATATTTTAACAGAATTGTGGGATGAATTTCTAAGCTGTAGAGAGCTGTTGAACTATTTTTGTGGAATAATGTTGAGTATTTAGGAAAATGTTTTATTTGTTCACGTTAGTCTGTTAATAATTACTTGCCATTTTCAGTTAGTGTTATTACAATTTGTGTATATATATATATACAATATCTTTTTAGACAACTGCCAGTCTTACTGAGGAAGGAGACTTTATTCTCCAAAATGCTGAAGTTGTATTTGGTTGGTTGTGTTTATCACAGTAAAATCTGGCATCATAAAATCACACTTACATGGTGAGCAGGCTGTTATTCCAATCTCATTTGTTTAGCATGAAGTAATTGTCTACTGAATAAGAAACATCCACAGCTTTACATATAAACATGTTATATGTTACTCAGGACCTCACGCAAACAAGTTACATTTGCTAATGAAAAATATTTGTTTTAAAAAAGGGAAGTAGCTGCTATTTGGTGGTTGGTCTCTGGGTAGCCTTGTTTTGGGGGGTGGGGGGTCCCGGTGGGCCCTTGACTCAAGAACCAAGGAGCTGAGTGCTTGGACTATGGTGGGTGAGCCACAGAGCAAGCTACAGAGGTGGAAGAGAAGCTGAAGTTCGTCTCCAGAGTAGCAAAGAATGAAAGGACCATGGGGTGTTCAGTATGTTCGCATCTTTGTATCTGTAGGAGCAGAAGGTGGACTGGACCGGCGATCCAAGGGGTTCCTGTCCACTGATTTGTAGGCACCAGCACACAGAACTATTCAGGAGTGGAAAAGGGCACCTCTGTATCCTGGTAACACTGTGTTTACCGACTAATTGTGTGCATATGCGATCTCTGCCCTCTTCAACTGTTTGGAACTGTCTGGCATTCATCTGCTCTACTCTCTTGCAGCAGGCCATCACATGTAGGACTCCAGTGTTGGGCAGTAGGATCATACAGAAACTTTCTAGCTAGCAGTCCAACAGAGGGGGCTGCCCACCTCTAATGTCACTCTGACATCAGCTACCCTGTATAAGTGGGCGGCCGCCACGTCCTCTCCAGTTCTTTCCCGCCATTGACCAAGTCACATTGGATCAACAAGGAGACCACCACTGCTTCAGTCACCACTTTTTGCGCCTGTTTTTATTTTTGCCACTTAGTTCTTTCCCCATCTTTTGATGTTTTTTTTCTGTCCTTTTATGTCGTCTTCTCCTTCCTCATCGACATCGGAGCATTGAAACAAGTGTGCCTGTGGCCAGAAAATTACTAAGAAGGACTGCCATTCAGCTTGCCTTTTCTGCCTCATCCTGTGAGTTCTGCCAGAGGTTCAATCCTGCTACCTGGCGCCACCATCAGCAGACCCTTGGGGGGCACTTACTCAAGCTGAAGGTCGCCTCAGTGGAGTAGGAGCTGCAGACCTTATTTTTTCTGGCTGCTCAGGCTCAAACTTTGGCCTCCCAGGCTCAGTCCTCTGGTTCGGCTCTGATCAAGCCCAAGGACAAACCTAGCGAAAGCATAAGCACCAGGACAGAGAGAAGCACCAGTCCTGACCTTCCCACTCAGTCACAGCACTCTCGCACGGCTATGTCGGGGTCCACCTCCTCTGGGGGGGGTCAGTCCCACCAGCGCCCCTACTACCTCAGGGCAAATGGTGGTTCCTCCTTCTGTCACTGTCTCCGTTACTGGCAGAGGAGCTTCAGGCCAGGGATCCTCCCAGTCTGCCAGGCCCCTGCTGCTTAGGCCCATCATCTCCTCGGGTACACAGCAGAGTGGCCCTATTGGCGGTTCCCCTCCACTGAAGTGGGTTCCACAGATGCAGGGGCACCTTCGTCACTCCTCCCGTTGCCCTGGCGTTGGACACCTCACATTGGTCCGTGCCCCCTCTGGAGATAAGCTTTTTGCCTTCTCCCAGCCCTCACTCTGCCCCACATAGGGCTCACGCGGGCCCCTATGTTGCCTGCTCCGCCGCAGGACCTTCAACAGCCTACGCCTGAGGGTCTGTATTACCCTCACTCAGTTCCCACGGGGACTTATCCTGGCTTCCCTCACTCTACACCAGGGGCTGCCCTGGATTACCCTTATCCACCTCCGTCGGGCCCTATGGTGGACATTCTGGGACTGGTGTCCTCCCTTTGAGGGGTCTTGTATTCCCAGGTACCAGCGCCATCCCCACCACTTCCCCCGCAGGACCCGCCACAGGGGTTTACGTCTCCTGCTCCCCAGTATCCCCCCAGCTGGCTTTTTCCTCAACTCACCCAGCCAGTGAAGGGGACAGATACCACACAAATCTGAAACCCCTCCCCTGATTCTGGGGATGAGGGTGCTCCGGACAAAGAGGACAATGCTTCAGGCACTCCCCCCTCCAGATCCTTCAAAGGGATCTCCACACCTAAGGACAATCCACAGTTCCTCCTGCATTATCCCTGCTTTTTTGTGGTCATGCACTGCATCCAGGCGGTGATGGGTTTCGGCTTTGAGGAGCAGGACCCCGAACGCAGGCAGTTGGCCATTTACCTACGTAAGCCTGATGCCTCACCTTTGGTGGTAACCCTGCTTATCGATGCTTACGAGGATGTGACGATGTTGGCCTGGCATCGGTCCCATCTCCTCCTGATCATGTCTTGCAAGGCAGACAGGCTTTATCATGCCCTGAAGGGTAAGCTTCTTTGGGGGGGAACAAGCTCAGGCAGACTCAGTGGTCATCAGTGCTACCCATGACCTCTCCAAACTGCTGAAACACTTCCGTTTCTCTGCCCCCAGTTCGGGAGTCCCACCGTTTGGATCTTTTTGGCAATTGGATGTTTGCTTCCTCCACTTTTACCATCCCGGCCCTCAACTACCTCAGCCACATGGTGCAATATCAGAATTCCCTGTGGGACAAGGTCCAGGAGGTCGTCCTCTCCCTCCTTGAGGGGCTCCCAAGAAAGAATTGCAGGACAACCTCAAAGCGTTCTCCGACGTCTGTAATCACCCCCTCAAGACCACCTACGAAGCTGTGGATACGTTGGCTATGGCTGCAGCCTGAACTGTCGTCCTTATGCCTTCGCCTGTACTCTTGGCTCAGAGTTTCCAGGTTCGCTCAGGATGTGCAGCAATCCATCCTGAATGTCCCTTTCAGGGTCTCCCTGCTGTTCAGTGGCGATGTGAAGGACATCCTCTTTAAGCTTCAGGCCTCAGGGAGGACCATTAGATCGGTCCACTCCCTTTATCATACCTAGCCCAAGCCTGCCTAGAAGCAGCCCTTCTGCGAAAGCGGGCTAGAGAACCAGTCTCCATCTCCCAAAAGGGACCGGGGTACTACTCTCATTTCTTCCTGGTCCCCAGGTGCACGGGAGATCTCTGGCCAATCCTGGACCTCCACAAACTACATCTAACTATTGAGTACAAGAAATTCAGAATGGTCACGCTGCAGGGCCTTCTCCCCCTGTTACATCAGGGAGACTAGATCTGTTCCCTGGACATGCAGGATGCATACCTTCACATCAAGATATGCATGTCTCACAGGTGCTTTCTACTCCTTCACTTCCAAGGAGCTCACTTCAGTTTTGGGCGCTCTTTTGGCTTGTCCTCAGCCCCCAGGGTTTTTACCAGGTGTCTGGCAGTGGTAGCAGCTGCCCTCCGGCACCAGGGATTCTGTTTTTCCCTACCTGGGCAATTAGCTCCTCGCGGCCCCATCCAGGGAGCGTCTTGTGCTAATACTGGAGCACACCTACCACCTTTTTCAGAACCTCAGGGTGACCATCAGTCTGGCCAAGTCGTTCCTCTCAACACGCCCCAAAAAAATGCCTTCAGTATATTGGTGCTGTCCTGGACACAGCTGGCAGAGGCATGGCCTTTCTTCCCCAGGACAGGGCAAACCGCTTGATGCAACTGGCCAGACTGCTGTACTCCTCTTGTCCTATCCCAGCTTGTTAGTTCCTATGACTCCTGGGTCATATGGCGGCTACCATAGTCACTGTCTCTCTAGCCAGGCTGCAGGTTAAAATTCCTCAGTGGACACTCTGGGTACAGTTGGATCAGCATACAGACCATCTCAACCAAATGGTCATGGTCTCGGACCCTGTAAAGAGGGTCCTGCTAAGGTGATGGAGCCTAGCAACTGTCTCCGGGGGTTACCCTTCCTTATTCCCCCACCCCCAGCAAATCCTGACCATGAATGCATCCAACTCAGGAGGGAGGGCTCATCTGGGCACCCACTAGACCTGAGGATTGTGGTCCACAGCCAGGGGACATCTTCGCATAAATGCTCTGGAGATGCAGGCCGTTCTGTGTTCCTTCAGGCCTTCCAGACCTAGCTCTCGCTGGACCCACTGCTGATCCAGACAGACAACACCAGCGTGGTCCACTATATCAACAAGCAGTGGAAACCCACTCATATACCCCCTGTGTGGAGGAGATGTGAGTCTGGTATTGGGCACTGGACCACGGTCTTCATCTTTCAGCCGTGCATGTCCCAGGTGTAAAAAATGTCTTAGCGGACAGCTTAAGCTGGTCTCTGTCTCAGGCGCACGAGTCGGAGCTCCTGCCCTCCGTAGTGGCAGATCGATTGACTGATGGGGTCGCCCAGAGTTGGACCTTTTTGTGTCCCCACTCAGCATAAAACTGTCAGTTTTCTGCTCACGTGCTCCAGGGCCTGGAGTTTTCTGGCGAGACATGTTGTCTCTCTCCTGGATAGGGAGGTCTCTGTATGCCTTTCCTCCCTTCCCTCTCCTTCAGTGAGTTCACATCAAGCTGCAAATGAAAGGGGGAGATCATGATCCTCCTTGCTCCATTTTGGCCTCGCCAAATCTGGTTCCCTCTGCTTCAGCAACTGGCAGTGGAACACCCAGTGCCCCTGCCGCTGTGCACAGGCTTGCTCTCCCAGGATCAGGACACCCTGGTCCATCCGGACCTCAAGTCGCTCCATCTTCATGCTTGGCTCCTGAGGACGTAGCCATTTCTTGCTTTGGGGTTTCGCCTAAGGTGGCGGAGGTCTTGGTGGTGGCTCAAAAGCCTTCCACCAGAGTCACTTACTCCATGAAGTGGAAGCGCTTTGCTATTTGGGCAACTTTGCACCACCTGGATCCCTTCTCTTGTTCAGTTAATTAGATCCTTGAGTACCTGTTGTCCCTTTCAGACTCAGGCAGTACTCTTCCATCGAGGTACATCTGTTTGCCATCTCTGCATGTCATGTACCTGTTTATGGGCGGTCAGTGGCTCAGCTAGATGTGGCCCGTACCTTCCTAAGAGATAGTCTGCATTTGAAACCCCCAACTTGTAATCCCATGCCGGCTTGGGACCTCAATTTTGTGTTGGAAACGCTCACCCTGCTTCCTTTTGAACTGTCTGAGTTGAGAGCTACACTTTCTGTCATGGAAAGCGTTATTTTTAGTTGCTGTTAATTCTGCTTGTGAATTTCCAAACTTCAGGCCCTCATGAGTAAGGTGCCTGATTTAGTTTTTCACAAAGACAGGGTGTCTTTACATACAAATCTGGCTCCTGGCCAATACGTTTGCCTTAAACCTTAAGAAAACTCCGGTTATGCTAATGGAACACTGGCAAAGATCAAAGAATGCTCCGTACCACTGAAAGTTGGTGAGGATGGGTCCCCATTGAGGGTTGTCGACTCTCCACAATACATGGGTGTCACCCTTGATCCTCAACTTGATTTCTTCCTGCACATCAGAAATATGAGTAAGGCATCCAATAGTTAGCTGGGCCTGGACTACAGAGCGAAGCGTTGTCTCACACTTGGCAGCACATTGTGCACTGGCGAAAGGTATGCCGCAGCACTTTGTTACGGGCTCAGTACCTTCGCTTTTGCCTCAAAAAACAGTCTGTCCAAGTTGGATGTTGCTTATAATATTTGCTGTTTCGCCCTCTGTGTTCCCCGACTTACTCGTTGAGAGCTATATGGTAAACTGGAATGGCTCCCCCCAGAGAACCATTGAATGTTTGCAATGGCTGCTTCAGAACTGCCTCCCCTCCTGTCAGCGTAGCTGCTTAAGCCTGGTAACTCAGCTTATCTTCGCAAGTCAAATGACTCATCTCTCCTCCCTTGTCCCAAAATCCAGAACTCTTATGGGTGATCAGTCCTTTGCTGTGTGCGCACCTTGGACCTGGAATTCCCTTCCTGCACGTGTTCGCAGTGCCACCTCTCACAATTACTTCTAAAAACACCCTTGGAATCATTCAAGGCTCACCGCAGCCTATAACTGCACCTAAGCAATTTATCCTCATTGCGTCTATGTTAGCACTCTACTGTTCCTGTAGGGTTGCTGGCCAAGGACGACTCGAGTCTGTGCTTGAGCATATATTTTGAATATGTTTGCCACTTTACTATGTTGTGACAATCTGTAATACTGTTTACTTTATGCTGTCTAAGCTTGTTACATTGTTGTACCCTGCATTGTCTGTACATCCCTTGAAATTGTGCTTAATCCTGTGTAAACCTTGTTTTTTTGTCGGCATATTTCCATATAACCTCCCGGGTCACACCTGAAAGTAGGCATATGTTTGTCTAGTGTGCTTACCTGGTCAACAAATGCTAAATAAATAAAATCCTCCATTTCTTCTTAAAATGGTATCTGAGTTTACTTTGAACCAATCCATCCATCCATCTCCCCTGTATGTTATCCGGAGCACACCAATCCAGGGGAAGGATCGCGCCACACTTTGGATATGCATAGAATTTTGCATTACTATATGCACAGGACTAAAGAGGTTAGGAAGTCCTCTCCGTTGTTTGTTTCGTCCACCCCAGGGGAGAGAGGGTGCACCCGTTTCTTAGCAGTGTTTGGCCAGATGGTTGGCCAACTGCATTATCTTTTGTTACCGGAAGTATGGTAGGAACCTTCCGGGAGTTATTCATGGCCATTCCACCATGGACATGGTTGCCTCGGTAGCAGCTACTTGGAGTTCAGTCCACACTTTAACCAAGCACTACAGTTTGGACATCGCCCTCTAGATGCAGAGTCAGTTTTAGCCTGCCTGTGTTACAAGGCCTTCTTTCTTAGGTGATTTCAATTCCACCCAGTCTGTCTGTCAGGTTTGGAACTGCTTGGCACCTGTCCTACATGTGACGGCCTGCTGCAAGAGATTTCCCTGAAGTAAGATAGTACAATTATGTAAGAACATACCATAACAGTAGATCTTCGAGGAGATTTCTTGCAGCAGGCCTTGCTTTTCCCTTCCTCCTTCCCTGTTAGCCTATTATCCTATTCTGCTTCCTCTCCAAGGGGAGACCTTCAGCCTTCCCTTTCCTGCCTTTTTCCTTGAACCTCTGGTTCCTCTCAGTTCCCTCAGCCAGTTATTCTAGGGTTGCCGGGATAACTGGGGAGGACTTGGGGGCCACCCACCTATATAGGGTAGCTGACGTCAGAGGTGGGTGGCCCCCTCTGTGGACTGCTAGCTAGAAAGTTTGTGAACCTAGTGCCTCATAGCGGAGTCGTACGTGTGATGGCCTGCTGCAAGAGATCCCCTTGAAAATCTACTGTTACAGTAAGTTCTTACGTAACTGCACTTTCTCTCCATGTTTACAGCTGGATTTGAATGCTAATTTTATGAATAATCAAATTTATACACTGTTGCAGTGCATGCACCGCCAATGAGCCTTTTGCCACTACCTAGGGGTGTTTGCTGTCTGTTAATCAGCACGAAAGAATAAACCAAGTTTAAATTATCCTCTTCCTCGTGTGTGCCTTTTTACTCCTGCATGGGCAGAACTCTACAGATGTTATATGATCATCATCTCAAGTGGGGAGGCACTGGAAAGGAGCAGGGAAATCCTAGCCTCCCCAAAAAAATCAGGGTACTAAGTGAGGTAGACACCAACATAGAGATGTCAATAGGGAGAAGCACAGGAGTAAATGGAGAAAGTGACAAACACAGTAAGCACAGGGATGGGGCAAAAATGGATAAGGCCATCAAGAAATGGAGGGTAATGAGTACCAGCGCCCTTAGTCTGGGCAACAAGCTCCCTGAACTGGTGGCCTTGATAGAAGAGGGATGCCTGGATATCGTAGCAGTCACAGAAACATGGTACACAAAGAACCATGACTGGGGTATTAAGATACCAGGGTACACAACCTATAGGAGAGACAGGGAGGGCAGAATAGGAGGGAGAGTAGCTCTCTATGTAAGGGAAGGGATAAAAGCAACTGAACAAAAGAGTAAACAGGGAGGAGAGGAGGCACTGTGGGTCACCTTAGAGACTGGAAATGGCACCACAATCCACACAAGGGTTGTATACAGACCCCCATGTCAGGGGGAAGGAATGGACAAGGATATGATAGAAGGCATACTTAGGATGGCAGAGAAAGGGAGATACTATTGATGGGGACCTTAATATGCCAGATGTTAACTGGAGCACCTTTGCTGCAGCCACATCCAAAAGCAGGGCCATTCTTGATGCCCTTCAGGCATGCCTCAGACAGCTAGTTTTGGAACCTACTGTGAGAGAGCAATCTTAGACCTCGTGCTCTCAAATAGGGACAGTGAGAGGATCTCAGATCTAGAAGTGGGTAGCCATTTGGGAACAAGTGACCACCAAACAGTGTGGTTCACGATAAACTCAGCTACACAGTCAAGCCATACAAAAGTGAGGGTTCTGGACTTCAGGAGGGCTGACTTTGGCAAGATGGGAGAGTGCCTTAGAAAAGCACTAGCAAACAGGCTAGGAGGAGGGGTGGAGCAACAATGGGGAAATATCAGAACTGCCATCACAGAGGCAACAAGCCTTTGTGTGAAGCAAATAAATCAAAATGAAAGAAAAAGCCACTATGGTTCTCAAAAGAAGTGTCTGTGAAGGTTAGGGAGAAAAAGATAGCATTTAGGAAGTATAAGGAAACACAGAAGGAGCAGGACAGATAACTGTACCAGTTAAGGCAGAAGGAAGCAGGGAGGGTAGTCAGAATAGCAAAGGCACAAACTGAGGAAAAGATAGCCAACTCGGTTAAGAAGGGGGATAAAACCTTTTATAGGTATATCAGGGAGCGTAGAAAGAAAAGGGATGGATAGTGAGGCTGAGTAGAATGGATGGTGTGGGCAGAAAGCAGGGATACTGAATGAATACTCTGTTCAGTATTCACAAAGAGGAAGTGGGGAGGTGCCTAATCCAATTAACAGAAGCACCGGGGTCAATCCCAGTCCTTTCACAGAAGAAAGGGTTCTGAAAGAACTCCTAAAACTGAAGGTGGACAAAGCAATGGGGCCAGATGGAATTCACCCCAGAATTCTAAATTAAGCAGAGAACTAGTGACACCACTGACTACCTTTTTTAACGAATCATGGGAAGATGCTGTGGTGCCTGAGGACTGGAAGAAGGCTGATGTGATTCCCCTTCACAAAAGTGGGACCAAGACAGAGGCAGGAAACTACAGACCTGTGGGTCTGACCTCTGTGGTAGGGAAAGTGATGGAATCACTTCTGAAGGAAAGAATTGAGTACCTAGAGGCCAGTGGGGCAAAGGACCCAAGGCAGCATGGGTTCACAGTGGGAAGGTCATGTCAGATGAATCTAATTGATTTCTTTGACTGGGTGACCAAAGTAGTAGACCAGGGAGGGGCTGTGGACATGGTCTACCTAGACTTTAGCAAGGCATTTGACACAGTCTCACACAAAAGATTAGTAGTCAAATTAACCAGCCTGGGAGTGGGTCCCAGGGTGGTAGCCTGGGTAAAACATTGGCTGAACAACAGGACACAGAAGGTAATTGTAAATGGAGTCCACTCTGAAGAAAGAGGGGTTTCTAGTGGGGTACCTCAGGGTTCAGTACTGGGTCCAGTCCTTTTTAATGTCTTTATAAGTGACATTGCAGAGGGACTGGAAGGAAAAGTATGCCTCTTTGCAGATGACACAAAGATCTGCAACAGGGTTGATACACAAGGAGGCGAGGAAAGGATGAGAAGGGACTTGGTAAGGTTGGAGGAATGGTTAGAAGTATGGCAGCTTGGATTCAATGCAAAGAAGTGCAAAGTAATGCACCTGGGAAACAGAAACCCAGGGGAAGATTACACAGTGTGGGGGGGGGGGGGATAATAACAGAAATGGAAAGGGACCTGGGGGTAATCATATTAGATGACCTTAAGGTTGGCAAGCTTTGTGAGAAGGCGGTACGGAGGGCTAGGGGGATACTGGGATGTATAGGGAGAGGCATCACATGCAGAAAACAGGAAGTTGTTATCTCCCGTACAGGCAGTTGGTGAGACCCCATCTGGAGTACTGCATCCAGTTCTGGAGACCCCATCTCTGCAAGGACATAGACAGGATGGAGGCTGTTCAGAGGAGGGAAACTAAAATGGTGCAGGGTCTGCAAGAGAAGCCATACGAGGAGAGACTAAAGGAACATAATATGTATACCCTTGAGGAAAGGAGGGAGAGGGGGGGACATTATAGAAACGTTTAAGTACCTCAGTGGAATCAACAGAGTCCAAGATGGTAGCATCTTTCAGAAAGAGATGTGCAAGAACAAGGGGACACAATTTGAAGATAGAGGGAGGACGGCTCAGGTGCAATGTGAGGAAGTCTTTTCACAGAGAGGGTGGTGGACGCATGGAACAGCCTTCCTGAGGAGGTTGTGGGGTCTAAAACTGTGGGAGAATTCAAGAATACATGGGACAGACATAAGGCAATTTTTGTGGGGGGTAGGAAGAAATAGGCTGTTGGTTAAATAGGATCTGCAGCTTATCCTCTAGGTGGGCCAAGCGGTCCTTATCTGCCGTCAAAGTCTATGCGTCTGTGTTTCTATCTCAAAAGAGCACTGTGGAAGCACATGACCGAACCGCTGTCCAGTGTGCTTCTACAGTGCTCTGGCACAGTTTCCAGTGCTTGTGTTGATATGGCCCTTCCCCTCCACCAGCCGCATAAACACACCCACTTTGTGGGACACTTCTTTTTCTTCCGCAGTTGCAGAAGCACAAGATGGCTGCCAACTTAAACTGTGCATGCGCTTCCAGTGACGTCAGAGCTCGGTATGGCAGCTTGATTTGCCCGCTCCACTCCCCACCATTTAAAATCTAAATCAATCGCCCGATAAACAATGGCATCCCCGGCCAAACAACATCGCAATAAACCAGGGAAACTACACTTAACCCCGGCTCAGAAGCTTAAAGTGATGCTGCAGGAGGAAGACACAGAAAGTAACGAGGAAGGAGAAGCCACCGGAGAGACACAACAGGCCGCACAGCATGGGAGTCTCCGAGGTGACGATCTGGTTGAAACCATTCGACAGACGGCTCGCACGGTCACAAAAATTGATCAGACTCCATCCGTACTAGGTGCTGACCTTAATCTGATCGACCATAAAACTGAACAAATGAAACTGTGCCTCTCCGCTGTCTCGGAACAGACGGACAGGCATAATAGGTTGCTGCTTTACCTTCTAGCGAGGGACCGAGAGCTTACCCACCGCATCGATGACCTTGAAGGCAGAAGCAGGCGACAGAACGTCAGGATATACTGGGTCCCGGAGGGTTCGGAGGACAGAGCAGCAGACACCATTGAATTTATACAAGATATTCTCAGAAAAGTCCTTGACTTGCCAGAGGATCTTGATCTGAGGTTGGACCGAGCCCATCGGTCTTTGGCCCCGAAACCAAGCAACCCTGAAGCTAGGCCCAGATCCTTTATAGCCCAATTCACTTCTTACACCAGTAAAGAAGAGGTGTGGTGGCGAGCCTGGCGACAAGACCCACTGGAGTACGATGGCCATAGGATAATCATCGATAATGATCACACATCGGGGGTACAGGAGGTCCGAAAAATGATATGGCCCATAGCAAAGCAGCTTAGAGCAAAAAACATTACAATTCCAGTTTTGCACCCCGGGAGGCTGAAGACAACTACTGACCAAGGAACTAGGGTCTTTAAGGATCTCCTGACTGCTGTGCCATACCTTGAAGAACTGGGAGTTAGTCCCCCCCATTGGCAAAGGAAAGGCTGGAGCGAGACCTCCTGGCATCTGTGTGGTCCGTGGCGCAGAAAGGAATAATTAAAAAGGGGTCCTCCCAACGGGTGCCACAGACCTCTCTCCATGCGGACATCGGCGCTGTGCTCCGGAAACTTGGGGATCCCTCACTGATAAATAAAGGAGCTCCACATTTGAAACCAGTGACCGTGGCCAAATAGGCAGGTGAAATGGGCCCATTGAGATCACCGGACACATGAAGAAGTACCCAGGAGAAGATTGTTTTCACTAATTGAGTGGCTTGTTTTTGAGTCTCTTTAGCCAGTAGCCCCACTGCCCCCGAGTCCCCACTCTGTTCCGCTCGTGGACCACACCTTCCCCCTTGGACTCTGAGACTTATAGGGGTCACAGTGAGTACTATGAGCAATCTCCCGTATTTATGCTGTTCACAGCAAAAAGAATAACTGGATAGGTGTTCACTGCAGCTGAACCCATTCTCTTACCTTATCCCCCCCCTCACTTTCAGATAAAGCCTCAAAAATTATCTTAACTATGAACTGGGTTTGTGGAGGGAAGGGGGAGACACTAGAAAGTGTATTACGGGGATGCACTCTGAAATGTAATGATACAGATTGCAAATGACTATTTTAGACAGGTTAATTTCAGCATTCACTGGTAAACTGCGAGTGGTGTGGAGGGCTGAGGCCTTTGAGGCCTGTCGATTTTGAGGGGGGGGGCGAGACTCTAAGCCCGATTAATACCGATCTCACATGATCTTCGGATGGGGATGTATGAGAAGGCGGGGATCGGTCTAACTGAGCTCCAGGGGTGGGGGTGAATTCCTCAGAGACTTCATATTTGGTCACGTCTGACCCCTCGGGCACCTACATGATGGCCTCTCGGCTGACCCCTGGTTTTATGGGGGGCTACACATACTCTCAGGCGTATGGGTTGGGGGGGACTTCTCGATGGGGCCCTCGCAGGGCAAACGCATGGTTTGGTGTGTCTCTTTCTGTAAGCCGACCTCTGTTGCATTAGAAGACAGGTCGGGTGTCCCCTGATGATGCCGTTAGGCCCCCCATGTGCTGGGGATCCTGGACTTCCTCCTCATGCCCCCGGCCTAAAAGTTTGATGTGATGTTGGGAGGAGACGTTCATATGACAGAGAGATTTCCTTGGTTCCTCGAGGCCATGAAATACGCCTGGCCTTGGCTGGCTCTCTGGGCTTAGGTTCCGGAATCCTGGCACTGGGTAGGTCTTGTCCCGACTGGGTTTGTCGGTCCCAAGGGTGCCGGCAGGGCAGGACCAGTGGGGGCAGATGGGGGATAGCGATGGAGGGGGGGATTGGCGAATGGAGGGCCGACTTGATTGGGCCACATACTTTGAACGAGGACACTTCCCCTCGGTGGCTGTGGCGATGGCGGCCCCCCAGGCTGCTCCGCCCCTTCTGAGGCCTGGACTGTGTATCCTGGGCCCGGCTTGCACCACTGGCCATCCCCGGAGCTGCTACAGGGGACCTGATGCCCAGGGCAGACTATTAGATGATATCACAAGCCAGGATTGGGGGGGGACTTCCCTCTCTGGGAGGCTTCCCTGGATGCATCTACACTAAGGAGTACCCAGGAATTTTACACCTCAGAGATAGAGGGAAAGGGGGTCTTGGGGTGCCGAGGGCATACACTCTTAAGTTTGAATTTAAGGCGGGCTAAATGGATGTTATGAGTTCACTGTATAGGGTGTGGGGGGGGGTGGGGAGTAAGAGCCTATATGGATGATGCTTACTGACAACTGGAAGGGGGCATTTCCCATGGATATTCCTGGGGCCCGCAGGGAACACTCATTGCACTGTTGAGCTCCCTGCTCTGGTCTGTGCAACCAGACACCATTCAGCTGATGACCACCGTTCAGCCTTCCCTTGGAAGTCTAATCAGTAGATTTTGGGTGGCCTGGTCGGGAGAAGTCTCGGCATTGGCTAGCCAGCGCTTAACTCAGCTCTTGGCTCAAAGTTGGACGAGGCCAGAGCAATAGTTCTGTTGTTTATTAGTTATAACGAACGTTCTGAAGTTTGTTGATGTTTATATTAAAAAGTTTGATGCTTTGCAGGGTTACTATCGGGTTAAATTGCAAAAGCTTAGAAAGTCAGTGTTTAAGAAAATGGTAATTGATTTTAGTTGTATAGAAAATGGCTAACCAAGCTACGAAATTTGTGTCGCTTAACATAAATGGATCATCAAGCCCTATTAAAAGGAGGAGGATTCAACAATTCATAGCATCCCAAAGGTGCAATGGTGTGTTACTACAGGAGACCCACCTTTCCCCTCTTGAAGCCCAAAAGCTTAAATCGAAGACTTTTCCTCAAGTCTATCACTCGTCTCTTTCAGTGGGCAGAAAAAGGGGGGTGGCGATTCTCTTCTCGGAAAGCCTCCGCTTTCAGCAACAGGAGGTAATAGAGGATCCTGAAGCGAGGTACCTCATAGGGACTATTCAAGACACTCAAGTCACTATGGTCAATGTTTATATCCCTCCGGGATCCCCGTCCAGGGTCTACTCGACCCTCCTCCAGTTGGTGGCTGAAAGGGCTAAAGGTCTTTTGATACTGAGAGGGGACTGGAATATAGTTTTAAATCGGGCTTTGGACGCAACATCCCAAATTCCGAAGCTGGACGCGGCTAAAGCTCGCTCCATAAAATTGCTGTTGGAACAGATGGGCCTGGTTGACATCTGGAGAGAGAAATATCCCAGAGCGAGAGAGTACTCTTGCTTCTCTCCAGGGTTCCAGATATTCTCTAGGTTAGACATGTTTTTCACATTTTCAAGAGACTTGTATAGGTTCCCCTCCATCTGGGTGGGTACGACTGTTGTCTCCGACCATAGCCCGGTCTACGTAGAGGTGGAGTTGGGACTGCCCAAGTGCATTACACATTGGAGACTGAATGCCTCTCTTTTCAAAGATAAAAGGGTGGTGGAGGAGCTTAAGAAGCACCCGAAGATAACCCTAGAAGAGAATAGCAGACAAGAGACTTCCCCACAAATCCTGTGGGACACTATTAAAGCCTCACTTAGAGGTAAATTGATATCTATAGCTTCCCATAAGAAGCTAGTAATGAAGCAGAAACAACAAGAATTACTGACACAGATTAAGGAACTGGAAGGTACCCAAAAAATTAAGTGGGAGGAGGCTCGGGGTAGGGAGCCGACGGCATGTAAGAACCTACTACAAGAAATCCAAAAAGCTGAGGTAGAAAAGGCCCTGTTTTACTTAAAACAAAGATACTACGAGGGAGGTCCCAGGGGCACCAAACTCTTGGCCTTTAGGCTGCGTCAGTATGCTGCAAAAGCTACAATAACCAAAATAATATCCCCTCGGTCGGGCCAAATGGTCAGACAGGCCTCACAGATAGCAGAGGCATTTGTTGAATATTATTTGAACTTATATGGCCCAAATGAAAAAACCTCTACACAAGATAAACAGGACTACTTGGGCTCCATCCTCCTCCCCCCTCCACTTTCATCGGATTCGGTAAGGATGCTGAATAGGCCCATTACTCAACAGGAGTTAGTTTCCACAATCAAGAAACTTAAGTCAGCAAAATGCCCAGACCCGGATGGGTATGGAGCTGAATTTTACAAAACTTTTGTCTCAGAAACAGCTCCCCTGCTCCTTAAAGTTTTCTCAACTATATGGTCTGAGGGAGGGCCTGCCCCACTCTCTTGGCAGAATGCCACCATAACCATTTTACATAAGGAGGGAAAGGACCCAACAAGGTGCGAATCGTACCACCCTATCTCCCTGCTAAACCATGATTACAAGATATTTACCTCGATCATTGCCTCCCGGTTAAATCCCATCCTCCCGGGCTCGATTCATGTAGACCAGTCTGGCTTTGTTGTGGGCCGGCAGGCCCCGGATGGAGTACGCGCTGCTTTGATCATGATAGATAAAATTCAACGTTCCTGCACCCCAGCATGCCTGATGAGCTTGGATTCCGAAAATGCCTTTGATAAGGTCTCATGGGACTTCTTGTTCGTGGTACTGGAGCACAGGGGATTCCCTAAATCATTTATAGACACCATAAGGTCCCTATATAGGCCCTCAGGCATACGTCAGGGTGAACGGGGGGCTCTCAAATAGATTCAAGCTGGGCAGAGGCACTCGACGGGGTGCCCCCTTTCCCCCCTTCTGTTTGCGCTCTACATCGAGCCCTTGGCAGAAGCTGTGAGGAGGGCGAAGGAGGTGACTGGGATTGAGGTGGGTGACGTTCAGAAAAAATGTTGCTGTACGCAGATGATGTTTTGTTGTGCCTTTCCCAACCACACCGGTCCATAGGGCAGATATGACCCATATTAGAAGAGTTTGGGAAACACTCCGGCTACTCCCTAAATAAAACTAAAACAGAAGTCTTAAGCTTCTTCTTTAACCCCTCTGAGGAAACCCGCCTGCTTCTACCCCTGAATTGGTCAGCTGATAGAATGAAATACCTGGGGGTAAATATCACTAAACACTTTTCCAAATTATTTAAAACAAATGACTCTCCCCTGACTGTCTCCCTAAAAAAAGACGTGGAAAGATGGTCCTTGACTAATATGCCCATGCACTCCAGAATCCATGCCATATCAATGAATGTACTACCTAAATTCTTGTACTTACTTCAATGTCTACCACTACACATACATAAGTTAAATTTCCAGATATGGCATAAAATGATTTCTAAATTTATTTGGAACAACAAAAGACCTCGAATAAATTTAAAAATTCTGCAGTCCCACTGGGATAGTGGAGGCAGATCCCTTCCGGAGCTGAAGGACCATTTGCTGGTAGTTCAGCTGAAAAATGCGCTACAATGGGTCAGTCCTAACTCTACCACCGGATGGAGGGAAATGGAGAGGGGCGAGGAGGAGGGGGGGGCGGGAGGATACCCCTTGGAGACCGAATGGTAATACCTCTATTGTCCCACGGACATCCCACCCCCAAGTTACATACTGTGGGGGATACTATCCGCTCAGTCCATAGGCTCTGGCAAAAATACAAATTACAATCCTCTGTATGGCCTCTAAAGCCTAGCTTGGGCCGAGGACTTTCCTCCTAACCGCCTAGACCTCACATATAAACAGTGGGGTAAATCAGGATTTGGAATACTTGGGTCAATTCATGCAGGGAGACACGTCCCTGGACTTTGTCTCTCTTAAGAATATGTTTGGCCTTAGAAGCTCGGACCATTTTAGGTTCCTTCAGGTTAGATCGTACATAGCATCTCTTCAAAAGAAAGAGGTAGACCCGGCCAGGGCTGCCCCCATTCTGTCAACTATCCAAAAGATAAAATCTACGACTGGCCAGAGAGGAATAATCTCCTACCTTTATAAATCTCTAGGGACAGTGAAAATTGACCCGCTAACCAAGATCAAGACAAGACGGCAGGAGGAAGCTAATTCTGATTCCCCGATTCTTGACTGGGGACCTATCTTTAACATAGCCAAGAGAACGACCCGGTCCCCCCTTTGGCAAGAATTTGCCTGGAAGGTAAGAGTCCGATACTTTCTTGCTCCTAAGACTTTAAATAAAAGGAACCCGGAACACTCAGCTCGCTGTTGGCGGGCCTGTGGAGAGGAGGCAGCAGACCATTTCCACATTTTTTGGGCCTGCCCGAAACTGCAGAGGTTTTGGGCGGAGATCACCAAAGCTATAGGGGAGATTCTTGCCTCTAATCAGCCACTTGATTGGATGGAGGCGGTTCTGGGAGCCCCCCCTCCCCCCGGCAGACATTAGGGGTCCTGGCTCTCTGTACCTCTGGGCAGTCCTAATTACTCCAGCCCACAAGGCCATACCCAGGTCTTGGCTTAATCCCACACCACCCAAGAAACAAGATTAGATATCAGTAGTCCAGAGTCTAGCTGAATTGGAGGAACGCACTTTTAAAATAAACCACAGGGCCTCACTTTATACTCAGAGATGGACTAGGTGGGAGATTTGGAAGCAATCAGAGGGAGAAATATAGACAGGGCATTCAGGGAAAGAATTCCTCCTCCTTTTAACTTAGTTCCTAGAGGTGTGAACGTGCTTTAATGGAATTATCAGGTTGGGGCATAATAAGCTTGAAATCCATGATGTAGCAGAACAATATATTTTAATGGCATACTTGGTTTGTATTAACTGACCTAATGTACTCAAGATACCTGCAAACTGTCAATAAAATTAAAGTTTAAAAAAAAAAAATGTGCGATTATCACACATGTGCGGTTCTGTTATCGATGCCATCTTATGACTGGCACACTTTTTTTTTTTTTTAAGCAGTGCAATTCATTCACTAGTCTATGGTTAGTCTATCAGTGCTGCAATCTGTAAGCAGCTCTTGTTTGGCACTATGAAGGTAGCTGCTGTGAGTGGTCGCAGGGAGGAAGTGCCACTCAGTACTGCAAGTGACTGTGGGGAGTGATAGCCATTAGGGACTAGCATGTGAGTGGCGAAACTGCAGTTAAAAAATATCGATTGTGTGGTAAAAGCTGCTGCAAGTTTTTTTTTTTGTGTTTTTTTTCAGTGTATATATGGCTCTTATGAGTGTGTCGATTACATCAGGCTGGTACCATGGTTCAGAGGATCAGAAGTGCGGTTGGGGGGGAGGTGGGTGTCACTCGTAAAAGCTCTGCGTAGCCGTATCGGCTCTGACCAGAGTTTTTGTTTTTCTTAATATGACGGTCTGTGACCAAGTAAAGGTAGCAGCTTGAGCTGCATAATGTGCATGGTTTTTAGCAAATTACATCAATAAAACACACTACACCCCTGACACATACGCAATGCAAGGAAACATTCAGCATTGACAAATGCTTATCTACTGTGACGGTCTGCAAAGGGACAAGACTGATGCATTTATCTAGTATACAGGAATATAAAAGAAGTCTGGCTGAATGTCATTGTTTTCCTTTAATGTGACACATGGTAAATTTTTCTTTTACACCTGTAGGTTTCTTTATCTGACAGTAATTAAGTGATATTGAGTAATGAAGTGAAAAGAACCTAATCTTTTCTTAAAAACAAAATGGCTGTTAATTTTGTGAGGTTTTTTTTTTCCTTCAATAATTGCACTGATCTGTTTTTTTCCACGTTAATGTAAAAGAATAGACACCTAGCCAGGATGAGAAAGCATTTGCTATATACAGCTCTCAAGTGCTTTTTTTTTTTTTTTTTTTTCAGTAACAAATAAATACAATGACTCTCTGCTGGTTAGTCCAGAAGAACCGATAATGCTTTTCAGCAATCGAGAACCCATTGTTAATAGGATTTTCTCAAGCAGTCGACAGCATGGCTTAACTGAAAAGTAAGTGCATGAAACTTGATTGATTAAAATTTATTTTTTCACAGGAAATAACATTTGTTGGGACAAGGTCCAGTTTACAACAAAGTCCTGCATTTAAATTGTGAATCCAAATAACAATCAACAAATACAAAATTACAAAAATGCAAAAAGAATATTACATCCACACAGATTACTTCTTTTTTAAAAGCACATACAAGACGACATTAAACAAGCAAACAAAATATTTTTAAATCTAAAAAGATTAGTATTTGTGTTCTGAAATTCTGACAATTTATTCCAACTTCATGGTACACAATTCTGAAGTATACTATCTCCCAATCTATTGAAACTTCTGTGCGTTGGAATATTGTTTAGTACATTCCTAGTCTTAATATATATTTCATTATATAACTTCCTTTTTACTTCATGCAGTGGATGATTATATTTTTTATGTAATATCTTATGACATGTAATAAGCCAATGATAATTTCTATTGGCCTCTGGTTGAAGTCAGTTTACGTTTTTTTATAAATTACACAATGGTGGATGTTTTTACCATTACCAGAAGCAAATTTTCCTATCCTATAATAAACTTGATTGATCAATTTTAGTGCTGATTGATTCTAATTCATATACATTATAGAACCATATTCCAGTTTTGGTAAAAGCACCTGTTTAGCCAGCCGTTCCCTAGCTACCAATGGTAAACTGCCCGCTATACTCCTAAGAGACCCTAATCTCCTATTTACTTTTTTAGTCTGAACTGATATATGCTCTGTATATGTCATCCTGGCATCTATTTGGAAACCTAAATATCTATATGAGGGTACATTTTCAATTTTTCTTCCATCTTGAAGATGCAGTTGCACCTTTGACCTATTTCCCCTATATGTACCCACTGAAAATAACATACTTTGCGTTTTTTTCTAATTTAAAAGAAGGCCAGAATTGCTCATCCATTTTTTCCATTTGAAGCAGATCATATTGAAGTCTGTCTATCATATCTGTGTAATTGTCAGCAGACATCACCAAAATAGTATCGTCTGTGTACAATATCACTTCACTATATTTAATAACTTGAACAAGATCATTAACATATATGTTAAAAACTTCCGGTGACGTCACCGACTGGAATGGCGCCTTAGTTGATGAGCTCTCTGATCCCTTTAAAGGCAATCCGAACAAATCGGCTCTCATAGAATGGCATCTCCAGCCAAACAAAAGAGGAACAAGCCGGGAAAGCTTCTAGGTACTCCCATGCAAAAACTGAGGGAGATGATTCAGGCAGACATTGAAGATATCCCAGAGACGCGAGGCACACCCTCAGACCCACACCAGGCCTCGCCCCAGCACTGCCTCCCACAAGAAGACATAGTTGAAATGATAAAACAGACAGCCCGTACGGTTGCAAAGATAGATAATAAACTTACCGAACTCCGATCGGATTTAAATCAGATCGACCACAAGGCAGAGCAGCTAGAACTTGGGTTATCACAGACTATGGAGCAGACGGACAGACAGGACCGCCTAATGTTGTACCTCCTGGCCAGAGAGCGAGAGATCAACCGCAGACTAGACGACCTTGAAGGGAGGAGCAGGAGACAAAATATTCGTATCTACGGGGTTCTGGAGGGCTTGGAGGAGGAAAAAGCCAGATAATATTGTTTTTATCCAAACCCTTCTACGAAGCTCACTTAAGCTTCCAAAAGAGCCGGACATAGAAATAGACCGGGCACACCGATCGCTAGTACCCCGCCCTAGAAATCCAGAGGCGAGGCCCCACTCGTTCATCGTAAGAATGGCTTCCTACAGAAGAAAAGAGGACATCCTAAGAAGGGCCTGGCAGCAAAAAAACATCATGTATCAAGGCCACAAAATAATCTATGATAACGATCACACGACTGATGTTCAGGAGGCGCGGAAGACTCTCTGGCACATAAACAACTGAGGCTTAAAGGCATCAAAACACAGATTCTACACCCAGCCAAAATTAAAGTGCTCACCCAGCAAGGGAATAAAGTTTTTAAGGACCTTTTAGCAGCTTCTACATACCTTGAAAGTCTCGGCATTCGTACTCCGCCAATGACAAAGGAAAAGCTCGAAAAGAATCTGATAGCCTTGGCTTGGGCCATAGCCCAAAAAGGAACGACGAAGACGGGCTCCACGCAGCGCAACCCCCGGACAACACTACGGGCAGACATCGCACAGATGATCCGCAAGTATGGTGAACCAACCTCAGTAAATAAAGCTGCGATGCACCTACAGTCCCCGGAACACCAAGCGGAAGAATCATCCGAACATGAAGAGGCACGACTGGAACAACCACACAGCCCCAGATGAACATTAACAATCGAAGAACAAATTAAACGTTTTTTTCTTTCTCCTCTCCCCAGATGGCCTGCACTGGGACTCCCAGTCCCTCGAGACCGAACTGTCTCTGTCTGAACTGTATCCAGCTGTGAGTAGGCACTGGTGAATGTTACTGGACTCATATGAGAAAAATCTCATTTTTGAGACGTTACATCTTCTTTTTACTTGGTCCCTAGTTTACCTGAATCCTTGTGCGCTTACTATATGTGGCCGGATAGAGGTCTCGGGCTCACTGGGGGATCTGGGGAGGGCCCCAAGCGACTCACGCTGTTTGCCAGTTTGGGAGGCGTTTGTAGTTGGGGACTGACATGGTGCTGACGTTTAGAGTAATTAGCTATAACAAGCTGAACATGGCTCACAGCACCGATACCCTTGAAGTCTACTTATTGCCAAGATGCTCCCTCCCTGTCGTTGTGGTCCTAATGCCAGTCTGTTAGATCTCGGCCTCACGATGCTTCGTGCTGTATGAACCCACTCCATGTAGTTTGGACATGCTCCCTTACTTTTTCCTCGGCTCTCAGACAAGTTGCCTTGCAATCTGAGACGAAACAAACGGCTGCAGCACCTACTGAGCGGCGTGAACCCATAACTTGGTTTCCGTGGCATAGGCTCCCTCACACGGACCGAAGCCCGAATCCTGAGCTCCCCTCCTAGATTAGGTGACTCCCGGGGCGCCTCGCAGCTCTCATAACAGAGACCACGCAGCTGTAGGGCGGAGGGAGTGAGAGGCCTATCCAACCTCGGAGGTACAGCCTGCTTCATACTGAGGAATTACAGTAGACTTAGGATTGCCTGCCTGGACAGCGGCGAGTCGTTGGTCCCTCAGGACTGGATTTGATTTAATGAAATGCACGGTGGTGGCTCGTGGAGGGGCTTGTTCCCACTGGGTCTCCCACCCCATCCCCGTGCACAGCGACTCAAAGCATGTACCAATGGGCTTAGACCTAAAACCTGTTTGATGTCTAGATAATTGAAAGTTGACCTTATGCTAAGGGCAGGTTACTTAGTTCAAGATATAGATCTAGAGGATTTGGGGGATACTGGATACTTGTTTGCCGCCCTCTGGAGAGTCGTGAGCTCTATCTTTGGTATTTCATCAAGACCCTGGAGTGCTGTCTCTGGCGAAGGAAGGACGAATGGGGAAGGGGACTTTCTGCTTATAGGTGGCCTGGCTACTAAGGGGGGGGGGAGAAATGGAGCCCGGATACTCCGTTGAGGCCATATATAAATAAAGAAAGAGGGAGAAGGGGAAAAGGGAACAACCAAAGAAAAATGCCCGGACTGGTTGATTGTGGGTTGCGTGCTCGTCCCACCTGCAGGTGTGAAGGGTTCTGATACCCTGGTGAGAACAAGGTCAACAATAAACGACACAGTTCCTTGCCGTGCTTGTGGGTGGGACGTGCGGAGCAACGAAGGGTATCTCCTGAGCCGGAGCCCGTCCGGAATCTTTTAAAAATGGGGATTACGGCGATCGCTGGGGGGTGGTGGGAGGTTCGAAAGATAGAGGTTGGAAAGGCTATTGTATTGAATCACCGGGAAACTGGAGAAGTCTGGATACATCCAGACAAAGAGGTATTTTCCAAATCAGAGCACACTCGGACCCCTTAAATATGGGGACCAGGGTGAATCTGGGAGGCTTGGAAAATGAAGGGTAGGACAGTTAATAGGTGGAGTTATTGGGGAAGCTAAAGAGGTCGGGTCTCATCCTGACAAAAAAAAAAAAACCCTTACTCCACTAACTGAGAGCGATTTAATAGTTCAAGGCCTGTTTCCCCCTTCCCAGCCCACATGGACTGGGGAAGGGGAGAAGGAAAGAAACATTAGGGGAAAGAGGGATTGGATGCTTGACATGAGGACATCCCAGAGAGGTGACCTGCAAGAGGTTAGCCACAATAAAGATCATGTGATGTGGCCAAAGGGGAACCTCACTGCACTACCGAGCTCCCCTACTGGTCTAGAAAGGACATTACTTCCTCTGTTGAGTTTCTTTACTCAATTACACCTTGGAAGTCCATTACAAAAAGATAGAGACTCGTGGCTCAGGAGTTCGATTGCCACGGGTGTTATTACACTCATGTTGCTTAAGGCTAGAAACTGGATAAGGCCAAAGCAAAAATTTAAATGGTTAAAGCAATTCATGTTAAAGTTAAAAGAAAAGTTGTTATGTTATGAGTTTTTCAGGTTCAGAATAAGGCAAGGTACATACAATGTTCTAAATTATTTCATTATAAGTACAGTGTCTCAGTGGTCAGTATTTAAGGTTCAGGAAAATCGTAGTGATGAGTAATCACTGCACAAGGATAGTCTCCTTCAACTTAAACGGTTGCTCAAGTCCTATTAAGAGGAAGAGATTGCAGAGATACTTGGGGACCCAGAGATGAGGTGGCCTTCCTGCAAGAGACTCACCTTACCCCTCTGGAGGCACAGAAACTAAAGTGTCCAGCTTTCCCCCATGTGTTTCACTCTTCCTTGTCGAGTGGGAGAAAGAGGGGGGTGGCTGTCCTTCTCTGAGTCCCTCTACAGGTGAGGGAGGTGATTCGAGATCCGGCAGCGAGGTACATCCTAATAATAGGAACACTACAAGAACAGGTAGTCACTCTGATCAAGGTATATGTCCCACCGGGTTCTCCGATCTCCTCTTACTCCGCTCTTCTGCAACTTGTTGCAGAGAAGGCAGAGGGCATAGCAGTTACGGGAGGGGACTGGAACATAATCCTCAATAGAGGGATGGACACCACATCTCAAATTCCCAGACCCGAAATAAGTAAATCTAAAGCTTTCACGATGCTCACCCGGCAACTAGGGTTGGTGGATGTATGGAGGGAGAGGTATCCGGCTTCTAGGGAGTTCACATGTTACTCCCCGAGGTTCCGCATATACTCAAGGTTGGATATGTTTTTTGCTTTTATAAGAGACCTTCCCCTCTTTTCCTCGATGTGGGTGGGAACATCAGTTCTGTCAGACCACTCCCCGCTGTTTGTAGAGATAAACCTGGGTCTCCCAAGGAAAAAAACTCTGTGGAGGCTGAATACCTCTCTCCTCCAAAATAAAGAAATAGTGGAGGAACTCAAACAATTCCTCAAAAAATCGTTTGAGGAAAACAGCACACCAGGGATGTCTCCACAGATATTGTGGGACTCTTTGAAGGCGATGGTCCGAGGCAAACTAATACAGATAGCCACTCATAAAAAAAGGATTACGGCTCAAAGGCAGAAAGAGCTAACTTCTCAAATTCAGGAATGGCAAAGGCACCAGAAAATTAAATGGGACCCGGATGGGGAGGGAAAAATTAAGGAAAACAGGCAGCACCTCCAAAAAATACAAAACTCCGAAGTAGAAAAAGCCCTGTTTTATCTGAAGCAAAAATATTACGAGGGAGGCCCTAGGGGAACAAAAATTTTAGCCTTTAAACTCAGGCAAAACATAGCAAAGGCGACCATCACTAAAATAAAATCTAAAGATAACAACAAAGAGACCACTCAAGCCTCACAAATAATGAAGGCCTTTAGGGCCTACTATATCAAACTATACTCATCTCAAGAGACGACCTACCTCCAAGAGAAAAAGAGATATTTAGAGACTGTCCCTCTCCCTCCTCTCCCCTCGCCGGATTCGAAAGTTCTCATCAGTCCAATTACTGCTTCAGAACTGAAACATACAATAAAAAATTTAAAAACAGCTAAATGCCCTGGCCCTGATGGATTCAGTGCGGAATTTTACAAAACCTTTGAGAGTGAGATTTCCCCTATCCTGTCAGAGGTATTTGCGGCTGTATGGACAGGAGAAGAACCGATTCCCCCATGGCAATATGCCACGATCTCAGTGATCCACAAAGAAGGTAAAGATCCGGCATATTGTGAATCTTACCGCCCTATATCCCTACTGAACACCGATTACAAAATATTCACAGCAATAATTGCATCGAGGTTAAATCTTATACTGCCTAAACTAATACACATGGACCAAACAGGCTTTGTCCTGGGTCGTCAAGCTCCAGACAGCGTCAGGGCAGCGATAAACTTAATAGACGCTATCCAAAGATCAAAAACATCAGCGTGCCTAATGAGCCTGGACACTGAAAAAGCTTTTGATAAAGTTTCTTGGAGCTTTCTATTTGCCGTTTTAGAACATAGAGGCTTCCCCCTCCCATTTATAAATGTCGTCCGTGCGATTTATTATAAACCACAGGCTTATGTTAGGGTGAACGGAGGCATCTCAGATAGGTTTGCTCTAGGAAGAGGCACTCGTCAAGGGTGCCCACTGTCGCCTCTGCTGTTCGCCCTCTATATAGAGCCACTGGCGGAGGCAGTAAGGAGGATGGAGGAGATATCGGGGGCGCAGGTGGGTGACCTTCAGAAGAAAATCCCTCTGTATGCAGATGATGTCCTCCTTAGCCTTCCACAACCCAACCGATCCATAAAAAAAGTCTGGACAATGCTGCAAGAATTCGGTAGCCATGCAGGCTACTCTTTTAATAAAAACAAAACGGAGGTCCTCACCTTCAACTACAAACCTAATCCAGAGATCTCCACCCTCTTTCCGCTAAATTGGAAGGCCAACAAGTTGAAATATCTAGGGACTTACATCACTAAACAGTTTTCCCAGCTGTTCGTGGCAAATTACCTTCCCTTAATAACTACCCTGCAGAAAGATTTTGAGCGCTGGTCATTACTAAATTTCCCAATGTACTCTAAGATACAAACCCTGCGGATGAATGTACTCCCAAAATTTCTTTACTTATTTCAGTGTATTTCCTCCTTCATACGCAAAGCGACCTTTCAGACATGGAATAGAATGATAACTAAATTTTTGTGGAACTCCAAAAAACCCAGGATTAATTTAAGGATACTTCAAACGCATCGGGGGAAGGGGGGCAGTCCCTTCCGGACCTCGAAGACTACTTCTTGGCAGCCCAATTAAAAAACGCCATGATCTGGTCCAACCCCACTGCTTCCACGGGATGGAAACTCATGGAGAGGGGAAGGGAAGTAGGAAGGGGCCCACAATCTTTGGACCACGCCCTCTTAACACACAGTCTAAATAAGGATCCCTTCTCACAACTGACCTCGGTTAGGGATACAACTAGAGCACTTCATAGAGTCTGGCAAAAGTTTAAGCTTAGAAACTCTCTATGGCCGCTGAGGAGACTATCTGAGGACCCAGATTTTACCCCAGGACAACTGGATAAAACGTTCCTAACCTGGGATGCAAAGGGCCTTAGGTTCCTCTCCCAGTTCTGTCAGGGAGAAACTTTGTTGGACTTTGCTTCCCTTAAAAGCAAATATAATTTGCAGAACTCAGACCATTTTAGATATTTACAAGCTAGAAATTACATACTTGCGTTAAAGAAAAAAGACCCGGACCCAGACAGGGCTCTGCACCTAATAGAGGCCATACAGAAGGGAATAACTGCACCTAATCAGAAAGGCATGATCTCCCAACTCTATAAAGCCTTGTCGACATTAAAGGAAGACCCGTTAACCAAAATTAAGACTAAATGGACACAAGAAACCACACAGAGGCTGGGTGAGTCTGAATGGGAGAGAATATTCTCCCTTGCTAATCGGACAACTCAATCACCATACTGGCAAGAATTCTCATGGAGAGTGAAGGTCCGCTATTTCCTCACTCCCCAAATAATAAACAAAAGAAATCCTGCTGTATCTGCCCAGTGTTGGAGGGAATGTGCTCAGCTGGAAGCAGATCATTTACATATTTTTTGGACCTGTGAGGCACTACTGAATTACTGGAGGGACATTACGGGGGCAATTTCAGAGCTATTTACAGTACAGAGTCAGCTGGAGTGGCCAGAAATGATCTTGGGCCTACCACCCAAAGAGATACAAGGTTCTGACTCATTGCATCTGTGGTCCATCCTAACAGCTGCACACAAAGCCATCACGAAGAAATGGCTCTCTCCCAGCCCCCCCACTATTGGGGAGTGGATAACAATAGTGAACACTATAGCAGACTTGGAGGAACTCGCGATAAAATTAACAGAACTCGGTACACCCTAAGGAGGTGGACTAGATGGGAGTTGTGAGAGCCGTAGCAGGGAGGAATAACTAATCATTACATAATCAATGGCGAAATGAGTCAGTCAGAGGGGGATCCTGGAGATGGTTGGGGAACCTGGTTGGGATGGGGGAGTGGGGATTGGGGCCCGTTTGATGTTTGAGGGAGACTCATAGGACAGTAGAAACAGCCTGAGGAGGGCTGAAGCTCTCCTTATGTAGGACTATATTAGCTTAACGAATATAAGTGATCTGAATGGACTGAGACTTACTGTGTAAGTGATAATTACAAAATGTATTGGGATAAATATTATGACTGAAATGCTAATAAATTTGATTGTGAGAATGTACCTAAATATTGTCAATAAACTTGAATTAAAAAAAAAAACATGTATGTTAAAAAAATAATGGTCCCAGTATCGAACCCTGGGGAACACCTCTCTCCAGTTTCCCAGGGCCCGACACTGAGGTTCCACATACTACACACTGTTGGCGATTAGTCAAATACGATTTACACCATTGTAGCATTTGTCCCTGAATCCCTATGGCCCCCATCCTTTTCAAAAGTAAATCATGTTGAACCAAATCAGAAGCCTTACTGAGATCCACAACCACCGCCCCAGTATGATTCCTTTCGTTCATAGATGTTGTAACCAAGTCATTAAATTCCAACAGGGCGGTGCTTGTGAAAGAATACTACCCTCAGATACTCCTGACCCTCCAGTTGTAATCCAGCCACATCCTCAGCTGCAAGTGTCAAGAGTTCCTGCAGAGGCTGAATCGAAGTCCAGTTTACAAACTTGAGTGTGGGGGATATTGCCTATTGCACACAAGGCCCTGTCTCCAGAGAGAATGTGTCTGCTTTCAAACAACATGAAGTCTTGCTGTATTCTGACATTATGCAGTTAGTCCCAGCTCTTGAACTGCTCCGGAGAGGAAAGAGTTAACTCTATGCCAGAGCAAAGAACTTTGAGCTCGAGCTCAGTTCAAACCTCTGTCTGCTGCACTTTGAAGTGTAACCATCAGATTCTTTACTCCGCCTAACTGAACAGTCGCTCCAGAGGTTTCTCCTTCGCTCATGGTTCGGTCCGGTCTAAAAATCGTCGGTTTTACTGATACTTTTTTTTTAATTTTTGGAGGAGGGTGATAATGATGGTGTAGAAGGTCTGGAAATTGCAAAAATAGTCTCTTCAACCGGTTTGGCTGAACCAGTTGTTTGTAATTATATCTAGTGTGTATCTTTTTTTTTTGTTAGTGATTTTAGTGTGAGGTACCGGTCCTTATCAATTCTTTAAAAAAAAAAAAGGCGGTGTTTAATCGTCTTTTTTTTTGTTTGTTTGTTTTGTTTTGTTTTTTTCCAAACACCCGTATCACGGTTAGGAACCAGTAAGGGGGTCTTGCCTGGCTGTTGCCATAAAAAGGGTAAGTGATAAGATGGCTTCGTCTGAGAAACCCAAGAGAAAAACTGGGCCCACTGGGTTTCAACACTGCAGTGAGTGCGGGGAGGCCTTTGCTAAGGCCGATCCCGACACCACCTGTGTTTACTATCTGGGTTTTGACCACCTGGAGTCAGACTGCCAAATTTGTAAAATTTTCCCTAAAGCCACCCTGTATAAAAGATTGGGCAGGCTTAGGGATAAGGAGGCCGAGAAGTTCGCTGACCTGGATGGCCAGCCCGGTTCAGTTCCGACCAAACCTGAGGGAGTGCCCACTGATCTGGGCGAGACTCCCTCGGGCAAATGGAGAGACAATCCTGAGGGGTCGGTTCTGGCAAAAAGAAAAATCATCTGGTTCGGATCCAGAACCGCATCATCTGACCACCAAAGAAATTGCCCGGGCGATTAGCATAGTTGAATCACTCCATTCGATTCCGGCTGATCCAATGCCTTTGGGCAGGCATTCGGTTCGGTCGGTTCCTCCGGTTCAGGATTATTCCCCTGAAGACTTTTATGAACCGAATTTGGAGGCCATAGAACTGGACATCTCCCCAGACAGGTGGTCTGGTGTTTCCCCTCCTAGGCTTTTTGAGTCCCCTTCCCACTTTGTTTTACAAGAAAGTGGCCGAAACCCTCCAGCTCCCTTTGGATGAAGCTGTCGAGGAGCAGCCTGACTATGTGGAGGTGATTGACATCCCAGAGTCCAGGAGGTTGTCTATTCCCCTTCACAAATCCTTTGGGAAACAGACACGTAAGTTGCTAAAGACTCCAGATTCTTTACCTCCTGTGGACAGAAGAATGGACAAGAGGTGCATGTTGTCAGGCCCAGGTATGGAGTACTTGTACCAGCAATGCAGCCATGTTGAGGTTGTGCAGGCTACAGCCTGTGATAAAGCTAACATACCTTGGCTCCCGATAAAGAGTCCAGGAAGCTGGATGCCATGGTGAAGAAACAATACATGGCATCTTCCTTGGGACTCAGGCAGGCTAATTATATGGCCTACACAGCCAGGTACCAGAAGTCCAGATGGGACACTGTACTGGAACTGACCAAAGGAGCTGGAGGAGGTGGCTGCTGATGGGATTGAGGCATCAAAAATCCAGTTTCATAGCCGGCCCACTGGCGCAGCAGTGGGATTTCCGCTTGCGACGCCGGCGACCCGGGTTCGGGAACAGACCCGGATCGTCGGAGGGCTGGCCGGGGGGGAGAAGGATAGAGCGTCCACGGACTGCTCTCTTTCTCCGGGGGAGGTGGGGGCAGCGATCGGCCCGTGAGGGACCTAGGCGGAACTGGGGAGCTCAAGCTGACGATGCTTACAGTTCAGAGGTGGGAGCTGGGCTGGCGTGCATTGCACGTCCCCGCCTCCGTAACAAAAAAATGGTGGAAAAATAGGGAGGCGGGCAAGGACCACCGTGAGAATGAAGCCCTCCCCGGAGGACCTCACCACGCCACCGTCGCTGCGGGTCCCTGACCAGACACTAGCCCATGGCTACCAGGAATGGTGGCCGCGGCCCCGCCCTCCAGGGAGTAAGCCGGGGGTGACCAAGGGATCCCGGCAGCCATAGAAGGTGGCGGAGGTCTCCGGGGGCCGTGACCAGGGCCGAAAAAGATGACGGGGTCCTGCCAAAAAAAAAAAATCCAGTTTCATGCTGCTATGGACTCCAGTGATGTCATCAGGAGTCATGGCTACATCTGTGGCTCTTCAGAGACCAGCTTGGCTCAGCTGTACTAGCCTATCACAGGATAACCAGGCTAAAGCCATGGATTTTCCTGTAGTTGATAATTCTCTGTTTGGGGAGTAGACAGAGAATTATATGAAAAAGATAGATGAATACAGGACCACCTACAGGAGTGCACAGGCCAAAGAAAAGCAGGCAACTCCTCAGAAACAACATGCTACTGGCAGGGGCAGGCCTTTTCACAGGCCTTTTTACCAGGCACAGGCCTCCTCTCCTTTTTCCCCAGAGGGGTTTTTCAGAGGGAAGGGCAGAAGGGGGATGAGCAGGGCTGCATCCTCCTCTCAGCCTAAGGCTCCTGCCAAGCGACACCCTGATGTGTCAGCCCGGGTTGACTCCCCAATCCCTGTACGAGGCAGGCTGGCTTACTACTCCCAGGACTGGAAGTCTGTTACCCCAGACAAGTGGATCCTGGAAGTAGTAAGCCAAGGACTGGCCCTCAGCTTCAAAAAATGTCCAAAACTGAGGGTCAGGCCTTTTCCACCTGCAAACATCTCGGAAACCATTGTCCTAGAGGCAGAGGTTTCATCTCTGCTGGCTCTCAGAGCCATAGAGAAAGTTCCTACACTTCACAGGGGCAAAGGTCTGTATTCCAGATACTTCCTTACCCTGAAAAAAACTGGAATGGCGGTCCATCCTAGACTTAAGATACTTAAACAAGCATCTACTAAAGCCAAAATTCAAAATGGTGACTCTGGGAATAATTCTTCCCTCTCTAATGCCAGGGGACTGGTTAGCCTCCCTGGACCTAAAGGATGCCTGCTTTCACATTCCCATCAGGCGCTCCCACAGAAAGTACCTCTGGTTCGAACTGCCTTCAGGCCCTTACCAGTTCAAAGCAATGCCCTTTGGCCTAACATCGGCTCCAAGGGCATTTACAAAATGCCTAGCAGTAGTAGTGGCCTTCTAAGGAGACAAAACATCTCCATATTCCCATACCTGGACGACTGGCTCATAGTGGTTCAGTCTCCAGGCAAAGTCAAGTCAGATTTGGAAGTGATCCAGCAAGTGCTCACTTCTGTAGGGTTACTCCTCAATCTTCCCAAGTCAGTTCTCGAGCCAGTACAGCTTTTCACTTTCATAGGGTTAAAATTGGATACTGTCAAAACAAGAGCATTTCTCCCCTTGGCAAGGGTAAGGGACATTATGGAGCTGACTTCCTCTTTCTACCTTCTGGTGTCCCTACCAGCAAGGCATTTCCTTCAACTTCTGGCCGCATGGCAGCTTCCACTGCAATGGTCCAAGTGGCCAGAGTTCAGATGAGGGACATCCAGTTTCACTTGAGGGCCTTTTGGTCTCAGAAAAAAGATCCTCTAACCAAGCTTATTCCAGTGACTCATACCCTGATCCAGGCTCTCCAATGGTGGCAGGATCAGGACCACCTCAGACAAGGAGTCCCATTCATCACTCTATCTCATTCTGTGGTTCTTACCACGGATGCCTCTCTCCTGGGGTGGGGAGCTCACCTGGGAGCTCTCACAGCTCAGCGATGTGGTCCACTCAGGAGTCTCTTCTCCACATCAATCTTCTGGAGCTCAGGACAGTGTACGTGGCTCTGCAGGCCTTTCTGGAATCAGTACAGAACAAGGTGGTTCAGGTCAAGACAGACAACACCACCACTATGTGATACATCAACAAGCAGGGAGGCAATCGGTCTACGGCCTTGTGCATGGAAGCCATGAAATTTATGGTCCCTGGCTTATTCTGTACAGACCTCTTTGGTAGCAGTCCATCTCCCAGGGAAGGTCAATGTGGTATGCATCTTGTCAATGTGGTAGCAGATGCATTGAGCAGGATTTCCCAGGGCCATCACGAATGGTCCCTGAATCCCTTAGTGTTAGAAGTGATATTCTCGAGGTGGGTCACTCCAGAGATAGATCTCTTTGCAGCCCCAGACAATCACCAACTTACTCTCTTCTTTTGCAGACCCCCAGTCGTGGGTTCAGTCCCTCTGGATGCTCTGATTCTGGATTGGGAAGGGACATTTCTGTATGCCTTCCCTCCTTTTCCTCTACTGTTCAAGGTCCTGTTCAAGATAAGATCACAATCTTGCAAAGTGATCCTGATTGCTCCAGATTGGGCCAGGCAGCCTTGGTATTCCCTGTTGCTGTCCCTAGCATTCCATCTTCCCCATTCTATTCCCAGGAACCACAACCTGTTAACCTCCTCTCAGGGGAGGATCTGGTATCCCAGCCTTCGATCTTTCAGTCTCAAGGCATGGCTCTTGAAGATTTAGAATATGCAGATTTGCAGCTGTCTCAAGGGGTTCTGGACATTCTCAAAGCTTCTTGAAAACCTGTCACCAGAAAACTTATAACTCCAAATGGACAAGATTTACCATTTGGTGTTCCAGGAAGCATATATTCCCAGATACTGCTGACTAGTCTACAGTTCTGGATTACATGGTTCATCTTAATGGCCTAGGCTTCAGACCAGCTACCCTCGAAGTACACTTGTCAGCTGTTTCTGCTTTCTTGTCAGTGGGAAAGCCCTCCTCACTGGCATCTCATCCTGCTTTCTGCAAATTTTTCAAGGGATTTCTTCATACCAGTCCCCCCTTTAGGGATCCTACTCCTGCTTGGAACCTTAATGTTTGCATAGCTCAGCTTATGCAACCCCCTTTTGAGCCTTCGTCTTCAGCAGAGCTTAAGTACTTGACTTGGAAAACTGTGTTCCTGGTAGCTATTACCTTTGCCAGACGCATCAGTGAATTGCAAGCTCTGTCAGTGGAGCCTGATTTTTTTCTCATTCCATAGAGATAAGGTGGTCTTTAGAACCAACAGGAGATTCTTACCCAGAGTGGTTTCAGATTTTCATATGAAGCAATCCATGTCTCTTCCTGTGTTTTTCAGTGATTATTCTTCTTCAGGTGAGAGAAGATTACACAGTTTGGATGTTAAAAGGGCTCTTAGCTACTACATTGAGCATACTAAGGCACTCAGGTTTGACTCCCTCCAGTTGTTCCTCACTTATGGGGAAGTGGGAAAGGGCAGACCTGCTACTAAGAGAACTATTGCCAGATGGATTGTCTCTTGTATACAATTCTGCTGTGAAAAGCTAGGCAAAATACCACCCCCCAACCCCGGCCCGAGAGGTCATTCGACAAGAGGTACAGCTGCTTCTCTGGCTGCCGCCAGAGATATTCCCTTATTAGAGATATGCAAAGCAGCCACCTGGAAAACAGTCCATACTTTCACCAAGCATTACTCTCTGGATATCCAGGCCAGGAGTGATGCTCGGTTTGGCACAGCAGTACTGCAGAGCCTATTCCCAAAATAGGTTTGATTCCCTCCTCCATGGAGGTGCTGCTTGGTAGTCTAAGTAATGTCAAAATACAGCAAGACCTTAGTAATTGCATTTCTTCTAATGGAGTCTTGCTGTATTCTGACCTCCCTCCCTGCCTCCCCTCTCAGAACCTGGTTTTTGGGAAGTGGGATGGTATGCGCAGTGTTGCACCTCAGCAGTATACTTGGCACTCTCCCTTTTAGATAGGGGGAGTAGGTTATTGTTATGGTTTTGTAAGTTATTTTGTTCACTACCTAGTTTTTGTTTTGGATTTCTCAACTTGAGTCTTTTGGGTATCCAAAATATTTGGTTGCCTTTTGGACTAGTAAAAATTTCACAATTTCCACATAGTAGGGGTAGATCTTACTTCGAGAGTGCTCTTGCAGTAGGTAATTACATATAGGACTGAAGTCGGCAGGCGTCAGGACCCCATGGAAAAATTTCTATCTAGCAGTCTCTGGCGGGGGACCGCCTCCATGTCAGGTGACCGATGTCATGCGATGTCAGTGTAAAGGGGCGGTCCCCCACACCCGCCTTCCAGTTCTTTCCCGCCGTTAGCTTGTGTAAGGGCCTCCTGGTTAATTTCAGCTGCTCGTCAGTCTGTCAGTAGTTTTACTGTCAATTATTTCTTCGATTTCTCGAATTTTGTCAGTAATTTCAGTGGTGTATGTCGTCCCTTACACCCTCTGAGCACAAGAATAAGTGCGGCACCCAACTCCTGCACAAGGACAGACACTCCCAGTGCCTCTTCTGTCTGGGCCCAGATCACCCCGTGGAGAAGTGCCAGCATTGCCTGAAGTTCAGCGTTGCCTCCCGCAGATGGAGGCAGCAGTCCCTGGAGGTCCACATCCTTAAAACGAAAATGATCTTCATGGAAAAGGAGCTGAAGAAGCTTTGTCAAACCTCAACTTCGCCCAAGGGTCACCGCAAAAAGAAAGATGAGGAGAAGCACCAGGACTCCTCTTCCTCGGCCCCTGCGACTTTGGCTGGAGTTGCCTTGCTCAAGGCAACGGACCGCTCCGCAGTGGCCATTTTGGAGGCTTCCAAGACGGCATCGACCCACCCATCTGGCTCGCGTTCAGGCTCTTTGGGTTAAAGGAGGCTTCCACTCACAGCAAGGCCGCTACCGCGCGGCCTATTGGTGCGAGTGGCTCCGGTAAGCCGGACGTCGGCTCCTCTGACGTCCGCCCAGAGAAGGCCGCTAAGCCGCTCGACCCTTCTTGGCAGCTCTTGGCTCCTAAGCCAACCGACCAGACCGCACCTCCATCGCAGCCTGCCTTGGGCGATGGTTCCACAAAGTCGGACGACAGCTCGTCCGAGGTCCGCCTGGACTCCACTGGTAAGTCGAACTCCAGCCCCTCCGACAGTCGCACGGTGTCGGAGCCAACGCCGGACCCTAACGTTCTGTCCGCTGCCGTCTGAGGCCCCAGCGTCTCCTCAACTTGACCCCGGGGATTTTTCTCCTCCTTCTCCAGTTGATGCGGGGGATATAGGTACGCTCCTGTCAGGTCTCCCTCCCACTGGGCTGGATGACCTGACAACGGTCCCTCGGATGCCGGTCTTGCCATCGCCGAGCGACATCCCTCTTCCTCTCCCGGATGCCGGGCCTGCCGCCCGCCGGACCTCCCATTCCAGGCCCGCCTGCTGGGCATCTTCCGGGGCCGTCTGCTCCTGCAGACCCCCCGGTCCCTGGGTATCCGACCCCATCCTATCCAACACCGTCATACCCGGGGCCGCAGTATTTGGCGCTCCAGTACCCGACGCCGCAGTACATGGTACCTCACTACCCGACTCCAGGTTACCCACCGTCGGGATATGGATACACGTAGTATGGATATCCTCAATATCCATATCCCCCTCCTCCTCCACCGCCCCCTCAGCCACTGGTGGATTTGAAGGACACTGTAGCCTCCTGGTGGGCTGAGGCCAAGGCTCAGCTCCCCAGGAAGGTAGAAAGCCATCTTTCGACGCCGGTCCTGGTTCCGGACCCCCTACGTCGGAGACGAGAGACTCCCTCCCAACTTCCGGATACCAGAGGCGAGCCCTCCGGTTCCAGGGCTAGGCAGGATATGCTTCTCCAGGGGTCCATTCCTCCCCCGGCGCTGGAGAGAGTCTTCTCCCTCTTCTTCCTCCTCGGATGACTCCGATGGTTGTTCCGACTTAGACGACAAGCCATGCTCTCCGGATAAGCCCAGGCCGAGGACTCCTCTGAAGTCCCCTCTGGAGGACCCTTCTTTTATGGAGTTGCTGCACAGAATTCAGGAAGTTCATCAGTGGCATTCCTTGGAGCCGGATCCACAGCGTAAAAAACTCACTGCGCACCTGGATCTGCCAGAGACCGCTCCGACCCTAGTGCTACCCTGGATTGAGCCTCATGCCGACCTTGTCTCCACTATTTGGAAGCAACCATCGGCATTAGCACCCCTTCCTAGGAAGTCGGATAGGCTTTATCAGGCTCCCAAGGGTGTTGACTCTTTGAATTCACACCCTCGAGCTGACTCGGTAGTGATTAGCGCCGCTCATGGCCGGACAGCTTACCCCAAGCACTTGAGCTCGTCACCACCTGACAAGGAATCCAGTCTTTTGGACCAGTACGGGAAGAAGGTTTACGCTTCTTCCACTCTGGGTATCAGGGCCCTGAATTACATTGGTCATAAGGGGACTACCAGAAGGCGATCCTTAGCAAGGTGGAGACTAAATTGGACTCCTTTCCTGAGTCTCAGACAAAACAGGAAGTGGCGGATCTAATCCGGTCTGCGCGTTCAGCCGGTCGGCACATACTTCATGCCACATACGACGCAGTGGATGCTGCTGGTCAGAGCTCGGCTTTTGCTGTAGGATTGCGGCGTCACGCCTGGCTCTGGGTGTCAAGTTTGGTCCCGGAGGTACAGTCCGCTATCCAGGACGCGCCCTTCAGGGGTTCTGTGCTGTTTGGTGGTGATGTCAAGGACATCCTCACTGATCTGCAGAAGAAGGGTACTGCACTTAAGTCGGTTAACTCTCTGTACAAACCCCCTCAAGCCCAGCGTCGTCCCTTTCGCAGATGTCCTCGGCAGAAAGTGAAACCTCAGGGAAAGCGGGCCATTAAACTTAGTGCCCCTCCAGCTGCCAAGCCGCCCCCCCGCCCCAAAAAGCAGCGGGGGCTTCAACCGTGACGCTGCCTCATACCTCCTGACACCTTTCCTCTCCCACTGCCTCTGGGTGTACCAGAGGAACCAGTAGGAGGGAGGTTCCCTCTCCACCTACTGGGCTGGAAGAGGATAACTTCAGATACTTGAGTACTCCAGTTGATCGCAGTAGGACACTCGGTAGTGTTTCTTCTGAAACCTCCACGAACCCCCCTACCCCGTCGTCAGACTCCCTAGAACACCATCTTCTGGTCCGGGAAGAAATTTGCTCTCTTCTGATGAAACAGGCGATAGAACCGGTACCCCCGCACCTTCAAGGGACGGGCTACTATTCCCATTTCTTCCTGGTCCCGAAGAAGTCAGGAGAGGTGAGGCCGATTCTCTACCTCAGCTTCTTGAACTTGTTTGTGGAGTACAAAAGGTTCAGGATGCTCTCTCTTCAGAGTCTTCTACCCCTCCTTCGGCCGGGAAAGTGGCTGTGTGCTCTGGATATGCAGGATGCTTACCTGCATATCCCTATTCACCCTTCCCACCGGAAATACCTGTGTTTTGCTTTTCAAGGAGACCACTACCAGTTCAAGGCCCTCACTTTTGGTCTTTACTGGGCTCTCCGAGTTTTTACCAAATGCCTTTCGGTGGTGGCGGCCTACCTGCGCACCCAGGGGGTGCAGGTCTTCCTGTACCTGGACGATTGGCTCCTGGCGGTCTCGTCCAGGGAGGAACTCCTGCGCTTCCTTTCCCCTGCAGGTGTTTGCCTGCCTAGGTGTTACCGTCAACCAGGCCAAGTCCCATCTGATCCCGTCCCAGAGGCTCCAGTTTATCGGGGCGATCCTGGACATGGCCTCTGGCATGGCTTTTCTGCCGCTGGACAGGGTGGCATCGATCCAGGCTTAGGTCAGCCTGTTATCCAGCTGCAGGCGGGTCAGCGCCAGGTCGGTCCTTTGCCTCCTCGGGCTCATGGCGGCTGCTATTCCAACAATTCCCCGTGCTTGGCTCCACATGAGAATTTCTCAGTGGACGCTTCAGTCTCAGTGGGATCAGCTGGTGGATGACCTAGATCACCTAGTCCTGGTCTCCAACCCCATGGCTCGGGACTTGCAATGGTGGGCGGTTCAGGAGAGCCTTTGCTGGGGAGTTCTCTTCTGCCTCTCTCCCCCCCCCCCCCAACGCTGACGACAGACTCCTTGGGAGAAGGTTGGGGAGCCCATCTCGGGCCTTACAGGACCCACGGCTTCTGGTCCCAGCTCGAAAAATCTCTCCACATCAAAGTGCTCGAGCTTTGGGCCGTGTTGTACACTCTTCAAGCTCCGCATCTTTTTCTGCTTCCCGGATATCTGGCTGTCCAAACAGACAACGTGTATTGTTTGGTACATCAACAAGCAGGGGGGAACTCGTTCCTACCCTCTTTGCAGGGAAGCAATGTGGGTTTGGGATTGGGCAGTGCAGCACAACCTTCACCTCACGGACGTTCACGTCCCAGGGGTTGAGAACACGTTGGCAGACCACCTCAGTCAGTCGTCTGCTCACACACACAAGTGGGAACTCGATCAGGGGGTAGCAGATGAAATCATTCTACGCTGGGGAATCCCTCAGGTAGACCTGTTCGCGTCTCCTCTCAACACAAAACTTCCTGCCTTCTGCTCACTTGCTCCAGGGTGCAGTGTTTTTTGGAGGGACGCTCTGTCTCTAGACTGGAAGGGAAGATTCGTCTATGCCTTCCCCCCGATTCCCTTGGTTCCGAGGGTCTTACAGAAACTCAGCTCGGAAGGGGCACTTTGGGGTGTGGGTATCAAGGAGGACGTCTTGCCACGGCAATAGATGCTTCACACAAAAGTTTATTTATAAGTACAAAATAAAATAAAGCCGATCTTCAAGAGTTACAGAAAGAAAATAAAATTGCAAAAACCAAGGCTGAAAAACACTAGAATACCACTAGTGTGAGTACATACTATGAGGACAGAACAGGTCTGTACCTCACCAGACTCTCTGCTAAAATGAATCAAAAGATTTCTTTATATAGTCTTTCAATCATGTGATACCCAAGTCCCTCCCTCTTTAGACAGTTTAAACACATTTTATTTATAAGCAAACAATAATTTCGAACCTAAGCACATTCATTATGCATTTTTGATATTTTTGATCATAACTCTGGTTCCAGATTTAAATATAAAACAATAATTTTAAAAATAAATTTTAAAGTGCCCCAAAAGGGCTCCACCTCCTTGTGTATACCTTTAAATATAGACAGAACCCAGCCGGCCAGCTCTAAAGAGAATGCTAACTTACAGGCTTAACATTGAGGAGGGACTGTTCACAGAAACACTAAGGTAAACCTATACTGAAATAAATATAAAGCATTTTAATAAAATAAAATACTGCCTAGAAAGTTTACCAGACTGGGATTAAAAAATAAAAGGTATTGTACAAGGAGCTTAACTAACTCCAAGGATGTCTGAGGTTTTACAGCATTACAACCTGAATTTCAGTTCACCAAACGCTGCATGAGTTTACAAATGTTTTAAAGTGCCACTCTACCTATTAGAGTAATATAGAAACTCTGAATTATTGTACATTTTATAAAACTACATGATTTGTAAAGAATAATATATGCCAAGCTAAAGAAATAGCATTTTAAAATTACCCCCAGAACGCCATCGCTTACCAGCACGGCACATTTGTTTACTTAGAGACGCCTAAGGCACAGTAAAACCAGCAAGAGAGGCAGGCAGAGCATTCACGAAAAGAAAACTTAAATTCTACCTGTCTGCTTCGGCTACTAGAGGCATTTGTTTCACAAGGATGAGTTTTATTTTCGTCCGAACAGCTTCTGAATTCATTTTTACACAGTTGCAAAGGATACCGCTACGAAGGAAAGGGGGGGGGGTTACCTTCATATACCAGAAATATGGAAACGAAGCAAAGATAAACAGAGGTCTTAATAACTAAATTATATAGGTGGCCAGCCTATATGACGTTACAGCTTAGGGAGAAGTGAAAAAGAGTAGGAAAGAAAGGAATGCTGTTGCAACAGGCTTTTTTCAAAAAAAAAAAATTTCTGGTAGATGAATTTAATTCCCTACAGGCGCGTATGATTCTCATCGCTTCTTTCTGGCCCAGGCAAGTTTGGTTCTCTCTTCTGCAACAGTATTCCGAGGAACCTCTGTTTCCTCTTCCTCTGTCGAGGACTTTGCTGACCCAGGATCAGGGGAACCTGGTCCATCCAGGCCTAAGGTCCCTTCAGTTGCACACGTGGCTCCTGCAGACATTGCTCAAGCCCGTTTCGGGGTCGGTCCCCCCCCCCCCCCAGTGGCTGAGATTTTGGTGGAGGCCAGGAAGCCATCCACTAGAGCTACCTATGCCATGAAATGGAAACGGTTTGCTATCTGGGCTGCTTCCAAAGATTGCAAGCCTTTCTCGCGCTCTGTTGGGCAGCTGCTGGATTACTTGCGACACCTCTTTGATCTGGGTCTCAGTCATTCATCTTTGAAGGTTCACATGGCGGCCATTTTGGCCTACCATGTTCCTTTTGGAGACAGGACGGTTGCACAGCTGGAGGGCTCGAAGACCTTCCTTGGGGGGGTCCTCCACCTGAGACCCCCTATTCGGGTTCCTGCCCCTCCTTGGGATTTAAATTTTATCCTTGAGAAGCTTACTCTGCCTCCTTTCGAGCTGGCAGCCTCCGCGGATCTGAAGTTTCTCTCGTGGAAGACTCTCTTCCTTGTGGCCATTACTTCTGCTTGGAGGATTTCCGAGCTCCAGGCCCTGATGTGTAAAATCCCGTATTTGATTTTTCACAAGGAACGTGTGGCTCTGCGTACCAACCCTAAGTTTCTCCCCAAGGTGGTAGCGGAATCTACGCTGAGCCAATCCATAGAGTTGCCTGCTTTCTTTATGCAACACTCCAATCAAGGAGAGTACCTTTTGCATGCTCTGGATGTTCACCGGATTCTGAGATACTACACCTCCAGGACGAAATATCTCACAAAGACTGATCAACTGTTGGTCTCTTTTGCTCATATAAGAGAAGGCAATGCTGTTTCCAAGCAATGCTTGTCTAAATGGTTGGCTCATTGTATCACTTTCTGTTATGAAAAGTACAACAGGATCCTGCCGGGTCAGGTCAGAGGCCACTCCACCATGTGTCAGCAGCCGACATCTGTGCAGCCACTACATGGACTTCTGTCCATACCTTTACGAAACATTACAGTTTGGATATTGCCTTTCGCTGTAGAGCGGGCTTCGGGTTGGCTGTTTTGCAAGGTCTCCTTTCCTAAGACCTTCACAGCCAGAGGGTCTATTTCTGAGTAGTTTTCCTCCTCCTGTTAGCTTCTTCTTGTTCCAGACTGCTTGGGACTCAGTCCTATATGTAATTACCTACTACAAGAGCCCTCTTGAAGTAAGATAGTACAGTTATGTTAGAACTTCCCGTAACAGTAGATCTTAGAGAGAGGCTCTTGCAGTAGGCAAAACCTTCCTGCCCTCCATCCCCCTAAGCTTTTTCAGCTCCTTTTCCAGGATGGGAAGTATCCGCTTCTCTCTCGTCTCGCCTTTTGGCCTTTGGCGGGAAAAAACTAGAAGGCGGGCACGGGGGACCGCCCCTTTATACTGACGTCGGTCACCTGACATGGGTGCAATCCCCTGCTAGAGACTGCTAGCTAGAAATTTTTCCGTGGGGTCCTGACACCTGCTGGCTTCAGTCCTGTATGTAATTACCTACTGCAATAGCTGGCATGGCATGGTTTGGAGGGACAGGGAGCGAATCCTCAGGATCGCAGGAGCAGCTGCACAGGGGAAGGAGCTGGATGACATTGTCCATCTAGGGACAAATGACCTGGCTAAGAAAGGGATTAGAGCAGTGCAAGAAGCGTTTGTGGAGATGGGGACAGGCCTTAGACAAATAGCACACACGGTAACCTTCTCGGAGGTGCTGCCTGTCTATGGCACTGGTGAGGCTAGGGTGCTCCGCACCATGGGATTCAATCAGTGGTTGAAAAACTGGTGTAGAGCTCAGGGAATTGGCTTCACTGGGGATTGGGGGCTCACCTGGAGGGATGCAGGCCTATACTGGCGTGAAGGTCTGCATCTGTCCAGGAGGGGAACCAAGATCCTAGGTGATAGGTTTAAATGCTTTATTGGCAAGCATTTAAACTAGCCAAGGGGGGGGAACTGGAAAGGAGCAGGAAATCTAGCCCCCCCTCCCCCAAAAAAAATCAGGGTACTAAGTGGGTAGACACCAACATAGAGATGTCGATAGGGAGAAGCGCAGGGGTAAATGGAGAAAGTGACAAACGCAATAAGGATAGGAATGAGGCAAAAAGGGGTAAGGCCATCAAGAAATGGAGGGTAATGAGTACCAACACCTGTAGTCTAGACAACAAGCTCCCTGAACTGGTGGCCTTTATGGAAGAGGGATGCCTGGATATCGTAGCAGTCACAGAAACATGGTACACAGAGAACCATGACTGGGATGTTAACATACCAGGGTACACAACCTACAGGAGAGACAGGGAGGGCAGAAGGGGGGGGAGTAGCTCTCTATGTAAGGGAAGGGATAAAAGCAACTGAACAAAAGAGTAAACAGGGAGGAGAGGAGGCACTGTGGGTCACCTTAGAGACTGGAAATGGCACCACAATCCGCACAGGGGTTGTATACAGACCCCCATGTCAGGGGGAAGGAATGGACAAGGATATGATAGAAGGCATACTTAGGATGGCAGAGAAAGGGGAGATACTGTTGATGGGGGACCTTAATATGCCAGATGTTAACTGGAGCACCTTTGCTGCAGCCACATCCAAAAGCAGGGCCATTCTTGATGCCCTTCAGGTGGCATGCCTCAGACAGCTAGTTTTGGAACCTACTCATGAGGGAGCAATCTTAGACCTCATACACTCAAGTGGGACAGTGAGAGGATCTCAGATCTAGAAGTGGGTAGCCATTTGGGAACAAGTGACCACCAAACAGTGTGGTTCACGATAAACTCAGCTACACAGTCAAGCCATACAAAAGTGAGGGTTCTGGACTTCAGGAGGGCTGACTTTGGCAAGATGGGAGAGTGCCTTAGAAAAGCACTAGCAAACAGGCTAGAAGGAGGGGTGGAGCAACAATGGGAAAATATCAAAACTGCCATCACAGAGGCAACAAGCCTTTGTGTGAAGCAAATAAATCAAAATGAAAGAAAAAGCCACTATGGTTCTCAAAAGAGGTGGCGGTAAAGGTTAGGGAGAAAAAGACAGCATTTAGGAAGTATAAGGAAACACAGAAGGAGCAGGACAGAGAACTGTACCAGTTAAGGCAGAAGGAAGCAGGGAGGGTAGTCAGAATAGCAAAGGCACAAACTGAGGAAAAGATGGCCAGCTCAGTTAAGAAGGGGGATAAAACCTTTTATAGGTGTATCAGGGAGCGTAGAAAGACAAAGGGAGGGATAGTGAGGCTGAATAGAATGGATGGTTGGGCAAAGAGTGACAGTGACAAAGCAGGGATACTGAATGAATACTTCTGTTCAGTATTCACAAAAGAGGAAGTGGGGGAGGTGCCTAATCCAATTAACAGAAGCACTCTGGAGAGGGGGGTCGATCCCAGTCCTTTCACAGAAGAAAGGGTTCTGAAAGAACTCCTAAAACTGAAGGTGGATGAAGCAGTGGGGCCAGATGGAAGTCGCACCAGAATTCTAAAACAAATAAGCAGAGAACTAGTGACACCACTGACTACCCTTTTTAACAAATCATGGGAGGATGCTGTGGTACCTGAGGACTGGAAGAAGGCTGATGTGATTCCCCTTCACAAAAACGGGACGAAGACAGAGGCAGGAAACTACAGACCTGTCAGTTTGACCTCTGTGGTAGGGAAAGTGATGGAATCACTTCTGAAGGAAAGAATTGTTGATTACCTAGAGGCCACTGGGGCACAGGACCCAAGGCAGCATGGGTTCACAGGGGGAAGGTCATGTCAGACGAATCTAATTGATTTCTTTGACCTGGTGACCAAAGTAGTAGACCAGGGAAGGGCTGTGGACATGGCCTACCTAGATTTTAGCAAGGCATTTGACATAGTCCCACACAAAAGATTAGTAGTCAAATTAACCAGCCTGGGAGTGAGTCCCAGGGTGGTAGCCTGGGTAAAACATTGGCTGAACAACAGGACACGGAAGGTAATTGTAAATGGAGTCCACCCTGAAGAAAGAGGGGTTACTAGTGGGGTACCTCAGGGTTCAGTACTGGGTCCAGTCCTTTTTAATGTCTTTATAAGTGACATTGCAGAGGGACTGGAAGGAAAAATATGCCTCTTTGCAGATGACAAAGATCTGCAACAGGGTTGATACACGAGGCGTGGAAATGATGAGAAAGGACTTGGTAAGGTTGGAGGAATGGTCAGGAGTATGGCAGCTTGGATTCAATGCAAAGAAGTGCAGAGTAATGCACCTGGGAAACAAAAACCCCAGGGGAAGATTACACAGTTTGGGGGTAGTAACAAGAACCAAAATGGAAAGGGACCTGGGGGTAATCATATCAGATGACCTTAACGTTGGCGAGCAATGTGAGAAGGCGGTAGGGTGGGCTGGGGGGATACTGGAATGTATAGGGAGAGGCATCACCAGCAGAAAACAGGAAGTTGTTATCCCCCTGTACGGACAGTTGGTGAGACCCCTTCTGGAGTACTGCGTCCAGTTCTGGAGACCCCATCTCCGCAAGGACATAGACAGGATGGAGGCTGTTCAGAGGAGGGCAACTAAATTGATGCAAGGTCTGCAAGAGAAGCCATATGAGGAGAGACTAAAGGAGCTTAATATGTAAACCCTTGAGGAAAGGAGGGAGAGGGGGGACATTATAGAAACGTTTAAGTACCTTAGTGGAATCAACAAAGTCAAAGACGGTAGCATCTTTCAGAAAAAGAGATGTGCAAGAACAAGGCGACACAATTTGAAGATAGAGGTGGGACAGCTCAGGGGCAATGTGAGGACGTATTTTTTCACAGAGAGGGTGGTGGACACATGGAACAGCCTTCCTGAAGAGGTTGTGGGGTCTAAAACTGGAAGAATTCAAGAATGCATGGGACAGACATAAGGCAATTTTTGTGGGGGGTAGGAAGAAATAGGCTGTTGGTTAAATAGGATCTGCAGCTTATCCTCTAGGTAGGGAAATGGGCAGACTAGGTGGGCCAAGCGGTCCTTATCTGCCGTCAGTCTGTTTCTAAGAGTCTGTCTCTAAGATCTACTGATCTTACTTCGAGAAACAGCTCTTGCAGCAGGTTACACCATTAGGACTCAAGCCGGCAGGCGCCAGGACCCCATGGAAATTTTCTAGCTAGCAGTGTTCAGCGGGGACCACCTCCGACGTCGGTCCCACCCCCTGACGTCAGGCATAGTACATAAGGAGGCGGTCCCCCAGAATCTCCAGTTCTCCCGCCGGAGAGTCCCAGTTGCTGGATGACATTAAAACAGGAGACTGAGGATCCGCCCTCAAGTGACAATCAGAGTAGTGTTGAGAACACCTGATCCTAGAAGAAGGATATGGGAACAAAAATTCTACCTCCAGCGGGATTGGGGAGTACTTGCTGCATGAGCTGTTCCTCAAGAGCTACAGTTACGGTAAGTTCTTATGTAACTGTACTATCTTACTGAGAAACAGCTCTTGCAGCAGGCTACACCATTAGGACCGATTCCCTGCTAATACTGGAAATCCCTCACCACTGGGAGGAGGGGAAGTAGAACTCACTAGAATCAAGTCTAGGACAGAAGTCCTTGAAGGCCTGCTAGACCAAAACCTGCTCTTCACCTCGATGCAACGTCCAGGCTATAATGCCTCATGAAGGTGTGCACAGTGCTCCAAGTGGCTGCTGCACAGATGGCTGAGGTGGACACGTTCTTTAAGGCTGCAAAGGAGGTAGCCACCCCCCCTTGTGGAATGACCCTTAACTGCGCCCGGTAAGGGTTTGTCACGCTTCTGGTAACAGAACGTGATACAATGCACGAGCCACCTGGACAGGACTGTTTGGAAATGGGAGCTCCCATCATCCTGTGGGCGAAGAAGACAAAAAACTGTTCAGATTTTCGGTGGTGTTTGATTCTGGTCAGGTAGTATCGAAGTTGGAGGAAGCCGAAGGCCTGGGAGTCTTTATGGGTTGAAGTGAAGCCGAAGAACCGCCTGTAGCCTTGACCTTAACCAGAGGGGTCTGAGAATGAGCCCTGGAGGGACAGCGGTCAGACTGTGTGGAGCCTGAGCTACGAGAGTCCGAGGCCTGGTTCGGGGATCTGGACCTTGCCTTCTCCCGGTGCTTGTGGGCTTTCGAGGAAGAATCACTTCTGGAGGAAGATTCCTTATCCATTCTGATAAGTTTTTCTTCCAAAAGGTACCCCTGAAGTGCCTTCTGACGGCAGATCCTGGTGTGGCTGTTGAACCCCTGACAGAAGGAGCAGGCCTTGGTATCGTGGTCCGGGCCTAAGCACCGCAGGTAGGATGAATGAGGATCCTTGAAAGGGATCTGTTTTCCGCAGGCACACTTAGAAGGGTGTCCCTCAGAAGGAGTTGGAGATGCCGACATTAGTTTAATGAAACTACTATGAGAAGTTCGACATCGTCGTGTGCTAGAGAAAGATCGAGATGCCGATGCTGGCGAGTCAACGGCAGGAAAATAAAGTACAGTTACGCAAGAACTTACCGTAACAGTAGATCTTCGAGAGAGACTCTTGCACTAGGTAATTACATATAGGACTGACGCCGGCAGGACCCCACAGAAAAATTTCTAGCTAGCAGTCTCTGGTGAGGGACCTCCATGTCAGGGTGACCGCGCCAAGAGACGCCGTATAAAGGGGTGGTCCCGACACTCCGCCTTCAGTTCTTTCCCCAACAGGCCGAAAGAGACCGGACGAGAGAGGAGCGGATATTTCCCTCAATGGAAAAGGAGCTAGGGGGATGGAGGGCGGGAAGGTATTACCTACTACAAAAGCCTCTCTTGAAGATCTACTGTTACGGTGAGTTCTTATGTAACTGTACTATCTTACTTCGAGAGGGCTCTTGCAGTAGGTAATTACACATAGGACTGAATCCCAAGCAGTCTGGAACAAAGAAAGGCACCGGGAGGAGGAAAACTACTCCAAGACGCAGTTCTAGCCGTGCAAGCCTCAAGATAGGAGGCCTTGCAAAACAGCTAGCCCGAAGCCTGCTCTACGGCGAGAGGCAACATCCAAACTGTAGTAGTCCAGAAAGGTATGGACGGAAGTCAAGGTATGCAGCGCAGATGTCTGCCGCAGACACATTCTTGAAACAAGCCGCAGAGGCAGCTACTCCTCTTGTGGAGTGGCCTCTGACTTGACCCGGGAGGGTCTTGTGGTATTTGTCATAACAGAAAGTGATGCAATGAGCCAACCACTTAGACAGGCATTGCTTGGAAACAGCATTGCCTTCCCTTTTGTGAGCAAAAGAGACAAACAACTGATCAGTCTTTCTGAGATCCTTCGTCCTGTTGGTGTAGTATCTCAGAATCCGGTGAACATCCATAGTATGGAGTAAATAATCCCCTTGATTAGAGTACTGCGTAAAAAAACGCAGGTAGCTCTATGGGCTGATTTAAGGTAGACTCTGCTAATACTTTAGGTAGAAACTTAGGATTCATGCGAAGAGCAACTCGTTCCTTGTGAAAAATCAAGTAGGGGATTTTACACATCAGGGCCTGAGCTCGGAGATTCATAGCTGAAGTAATGGCCACCAAGAAGAGTGTCTTCCATTTAAAGAAACTTCAAACTGCAGAAGCTGCAGGTCTCAAGGAGGAAGGGTAAGTTTCTAGAGAACAAAATTCAAGTCCCAAGGGGGCAGGAGTATGGATGGGGGCCTCAGATGGAGAACCCTCTGAGAAAGGTCTTGAGACCTCCAGTTGAGCAAAGCCTTGTCCGCTAAGGGAACATGATAGGCCGAAATAGCCGCCATGTGTACCTTCAGAGAGGAATGGCTGAGACCCAGGTCAAAGAGATGACGTAGATACTCCAGCAGAAGCCCCGCTGAACAGGAGAAAGGTTCCACGTTCTTGGAAGCGGCCCAAATAGTGAATCTTTTCCACTTCATGGCATAAGTGGATCTGGTGGAGGGTTTTCTGGCCTCCACTAAAATCTCCGCCACTTTGAAGAGACACTCCAAAACGAGATTGGGCTAGGTCTGCAGGAGCCATGCATGCAGTTGAAGGGATCTGAGGCCTGGATGGACCAGGGTCCCCTGATCTTGGGTCAACAAACCTCGAGAAAGAGGAAGAGGAAGATCCTCTGAATATTGTTGTAGAAGAGGGAACCAGATTTTCCTGGGCAGAAAGGAGCGATCAGAATCATTCTTGCTCCTTCTGAAGCTAGTTTCTGCAAGACTCGTGGGATAAGAGGAATTGGGGGAAAGGCATAGACGAATCTGTCCTTCCAGTCTAGAGACAGAGCGTCGCTCCAAAAAGCGCCTCGCTCTGGAACGAGCGAGCAGAAGATGAGAAGTTTTGCATTTAGGGGGGATGCTAACAGGTCGACCTGTGGTGTTCCCAAAGTTGGAAGATATTGTCTAGGACCCCTTGGTCCAGTTCCCACTTGTGAGTCAGAGCAGAAGAGCGACTTAGCTTGTCTGCCAGGGTGTTGTCAACTCCTGGAACGTGAATCGCCGTGAGGTGAAGGTCGTGTTGTGTTGCCCAATCCCAAACCCTCACTGCCTCCCTGCATAGAGGGTAGGACCGAGTCCCTCCCTGCTTGTTGATGTACCACATCACGCACATGTCTGTCTGGACAGCTAGGAGGCCGGGAAGAATGTATTGGTGAAGGGCTTGGAGAGCATACAACACTGCCCGAAGCTCGAGCACACTGATGTGGAAAGCTTGTTCTAGCCTGGACCAGGAGCCCTGGGTCCGATGAGGGCCTAGATGGGCTCCCCAACCTTCGCCTGAGGCGTCTGTGGTTAGAGTCTGGGAGGGGGGAGGATGAAAGAAAGGAACCCCTGAAACAGGTTCTCTCGAACCATCCACCATTGCAAGTCTCGCATCATCGGCGAGGAGATCAGAACTGATGATCTAGGTCGTTCACTAGCTGATCCCACTGACAGCGTAGAGTCCACTGAGAGATCCTCATGTGGAGTTGAGCGCGAGGGACCGTCGGGATAGCAGCCGCCATGAGCCCGAGAAGGCGAAGGACCGACCTCGCAGAGACTATCCTGCGGTCAGACAACAGATTTATCTGGGTCTGAAGGGAGGCCGCCCTGTCCAGAGGCAGGAAGGCCTTGCCCACGGTCGTATTGAGGATCGCCCCAATAAACTGTAGTCTCTGGGATGGGTCCAGATGAGACTTGGAATGGTTGATGCAATACCCAGGCAGGCAAAAACCTGCTGTGTAAGGGAGAGGAAACGAGGAGTTCCTCCCTTGACGAAGCCGCCAGGAGCCAGTCGTCCAGATAAGGAAAACGGTACTCCCTTGGCACGCAGGGTGGGCCGCCACCACTGCCAGGCATTTGGCAAATACTCAGGGACCGAGGATAGACCAAACGGGAGCGCCTTTGAACTGGTGTAGTGGTCCTCTGGAATGCAAAACGAAGGTATTTGTGATGAGATGGCTAATGGGAATGTGCAGATAAGCATCCTGCATATCCAGAGCACAAAGCCATTGACCCGGCCGGAGGAGGGGCAGAAGGCTCTGCAAAGAGAGCATCCTGAACCTTTTGTACTCTACATAAAGATTCAGGGAACTGAGATCTAAAATTGGTCTGAGATCTCCCGTCTTCTTTGGGACCAGGAAGAAATGAGAATAGCAACCCGTCCCCTGAAGATGAAGGGGGACAGGCTCTAGAGCTTGCTTCAGCAGAAGAGCAGAGATTTCCTCCTAGACCAAAGGAAGATGTTCCCGTGAATACAATGACTTCAGAGGGGGGTGGCGGGGTGGTTTCTGAAGAAACTCTATGGAGTGTCCTTCTGCTATGAGCTGGAGCACCCAAGAATCCGTGGTTATCCTCTCCCATCCCGGAAGGTGGTGGAAGAGGAAAGGAGTCGGGTGGTGTGGGGCAGCGCCACAGCTGAAGCACCCGCTGCTTTTTTGGGCAGGGGGAGCTTAGCAGCTGCGGGGGCCCGGCGTTTTGTGGCCCGGGCCTTCCTGGGGTTCGCCAGCGGATTCCGCTCATGAAGGGACGGCGCTGCTGCTGATGGACGGGACATGGAATCAACTGACTTCAGAGCCGCCCCTCTCTTGCAAATCGTAATGATGTCCTTGACATCGCTTTGCCCTCGCTTTTGGCCAACGCCATGGAAGACCGCTGCCCGTTACAGCTTAGCACCCCCGAAGCGCCACCACGGTGAAGTCTAGGAGGCCTGCTACGGTGTCCAGCGGCTGGCTCGGCTGAGCAACCCGAGCAGATGATCGCCTTCGAGGAGGAGGCGGCCCAGGCCACATCTTCATCTTCCTCGGTCGCGGCATTTATCCCGCTCTCTCTGGGATCCTCCTACACAGCATCTTTTAAGGAGCTTTGCCAATCCCTTTCCACGAAGGGAGAGGGGCCATCGGGACACTCTTCTCGGTCCAAAAAGAAGGACTCGAAAGGTAAGTCTCACCGTCGGCGTTCATGGGAGCAGGAGAGGTCCCCTTCCCGGACAATCGACACTCGACTTCGGTCGAAGTTGCGGTTAAAGCTGCTGGCTTCACGGTGTCACCGTCAGGTCAGCTGTCCGAGACACCCGTCGACGCGGTCGAGATTTTTCTCAACCCATCAGACGGGCTGTGGACTGGTGAAGCCGACAACCCTTCTTCACCGGTTCACCCGGTGGAGACCGAGGACTTGCCTGCACCTCCCATACTGGAGTCCCCGGTCAAGGCTCCCGAGCCGAGGAAAGAGCAGGTGTCCCCCGGCCCTTCCCAGACCCGCCCTCGGAAACACCGAGGGTCTCAGTCTCAGACCTCGTCTGGGTCCAGCTGATCCCGCCGACATCGGCGGTCTCTGCACTGAAGGAAGTGGTGGCGCCACTCGTCCTCATCTTCCTCCTCAGAAGAGGAGAGGCTTCAGCGCAAATTGCGTCGACGCTACGAGGACCTAATGTGGCAGCAGTTACTTCTGTCCGGGAACAAGCCAACGCCGTCGCCTTCCCCGGCTATCAAGTGGCTGTCACCTGAGCGGCCGAAACAACCCCTCGCTGTAGTCGAGGTACCCAAGCCTGGGCCAGTTGTTCGGCCAGAGCCAGTTGCCCCACCGATTGTGGTGGAACCTTCGCCTCCACAACCGAAATCGGGGGCGCCGACCAAGGACTCTGTCGGGTCAGGGTCTGCCCCACAGGTTGTCGGTCACCCTCACTCCCGACCGTCCTCGGCAGGTGGAGGGTGGCTCAGGCCCCAGGCAGCTCTTCGCGGACTCCTTCCTGTTTTCCAGGCCCCTTGACCTGGAGTCCTCCAGGGGGCAGTCGAGGGACGAGAGCCCATCATCTTTTATGGGTTTGCTTCGGCTCATCTCGGAGTCCAGCGGGATGCAGTTCGAGCCCATATCCAAACGGGCCAAGTATCCCCTAATGGAGATACTGGACTGAGGGGATTCGCCCATGGAGGCCTTTCTGGTGGCTGAAGCCATTGTTGGCCCAGCCTTGGAGCTTTGGCAGTGACCGGCTTCCTGTTCTGCGCCTTCCGCCAGGATGGCCAGGAAGTATGTGGTCCCTGCTGGCTCTTTGTCCAGTTTTTCGGAGCACCCCTCTGGAGGGTTGGTCACCGATAGCTGCCCGCATTCGGGAACGCTAGGATGTGGATAAGCCCCTGACATGGAGTCTCCAAAAGCTGGACTATGCCAGGCTAAGGCGTACACTGCGTCCTCCCTTGGCCTCCGCCAGGCCAGCTCGGCCGTGCTGATGGCACACTTCTCCCACGCCCTCATGGGCTCCCTGGATGAGGTGATCCCTCATCTCCCGGCTGACCTGCAGACCATGGTCAAGCTGGTGCTGGATCAGGGAAGGGCGGTGGCAAAGCAGCAGCTCCAAACGGCTCTGGACATTGAAGACTCCCGTACCAGATCAGTTGCGGCCGCAGTGGCCATGCGCTGCAGGGTATGGCTGAGGATATCCACCTTCACGGCGGATACCCAGCATAAACTGGCGGATGTCCCCTTCCTAGGGACTGACGTCCTCGGCCCTGGAGTGGAAGGCCACCTCCAGCGGATCGAAAAGTCCAATGCTACCCTGGACTCGGTCACCTCCACCCAGAAGGACAATGGCCATCGTGAACAACATAAGTCCTTTCGCCCTTCTGCGCCTGCGGCACGTCCGGCCCAACAGCACCAGCATCAGGGCCAGCAGGCCTCAAGGCTAGCATCCCAAAGCTAGCCTGCGGCTTCCTCTAATAGGAAGCAGGGAGAAGGCCCAGGAGGTCCCTCGGCCGGTCTCCTCCTCCAAGCCTGCCCAGTGACGGGTTGAGGGTGTCGCCCAGCCTTGTCACGCCCCGGTTCCCCCTGGGGGATGGCTCGCCACTCTTTCCGCCTGGTCCACTATCACCACGGACCGCTGGGTGTTGGAGATGATAGGAAAGGGCCTGCCCCTTGAGTTCGAGCAGGCCCTGCCCTTCCGAGCCGTCGCCCCTTGGGGAAGGGGGCTACGGGGTCCGCAGCCTCTGACGGCTCGCCGAGCCGACATCGCCCTGCTCCTCGAAAAAGAGGTGATCAGGAAGGTGGCGGATCCTCCACCAGACCCGGGGTTTGTGTCCAAGTACTTACTGGTCCTGAAACGGACGGGGGGCTGGCGCCCCATTCTAGACCTGAACAGGTTCCTAATGTCTCGAACCTTCAGGATGGTCACTCTGGCTCAGATAATTCCATCCTTGGAATGAGGCGTGTGGTTCTGTTCTCTGGACCTCCAGGATGTGTTCTTTCACGTCCCAATCCGTCAGTCCCACCAGAGATTACTCCACTTCAGGGCAGAGGGATCCCTCTACGAGTTCCGGACCACGCCCTTTGGCCTTTCCCTAGCTCCCAGGGTCGTCACCAAAATGCATGGCAGTGGTGACAGCATTCCTGTGGCGCCGAAGGGTCCTGGTGTACCACTACCTGGACAACTCGCTGATTGCAGCCTCCTCCAGAATGGAGGTGGAGCGGTCCAGAGATCTAGCCCTCCAGGTTTGCTCTCAGGTTGGCCTTCTCATCAATGAGGCCAAGTCGGAACTCGTGCCAAAGCAGGTGATACAATTCATCGGGGCAGAGCTTGACTCTCTTCGAGCCAGAGCACGGCTCCCGGCAGACAGTGCTGAGGTTCTTTCCTCCTTTGCCCAATCATTTCAGGTTGGGCAATTGCACCCTGCCTGGAACTTCCTGCACCTCCTGGGCCTCATGGCGGCCTGCACCAGCGTGGTCCATTGGGCCTGTTGGTACATGTGTCCCCTTCAGTGGGGGCTGGCCAGTCAATGGTCACAGCACTCCTATCCCTTGGATCAGCTAGTGACAGTGACCCAGTGGATGTGAAACGCCCTCCAGTGGTGGACCGTTCCAGCACATCTGCAGGAGGGCATCCCGTTCGTCCGCCTCGAGACGACGGTCTCTGTATCGACCGATGCCCCTCTGATGGGTTGGGGTGCCCATCTGGGGGAGCACAGAGCGCACAGCGCACGGCCTCTGGTCCCCACAGGAGTCCCGGTGTCACATCAACCTGCTGGAGCTTGGAGTGGTTTGTTTAGCCCTCACCGCCTTCGCTCCATTTCTGTGGGGTCAAGTGGTCCAGGTCCAGATGGACAATACCACGACCATGTACTACCTAAACTGCCAGGGAGGGACACGCTCCATGCCTCGGTGCAGGGAAGCTCTCCACATTTGGTCACTCATGCGCAGCCTGGAGGCGGCTCTCCTTGCCATCCATGTGTCAGGAGCCTCCAACATTCAGGCCGATGCCCTAAGCCAGATAGGGGCTGCGTCCCACGAGTGGTCTCTCCAGCCGGAGGTAGTACAAGATCTGTTCTCCCACTGGGGCATGCCTCAGGTGGACCTGTTTGCCTCCAGGGAGAATGCGAAGCTGAGACTGTTTCATGCCCGCCCCCCTCAGCAGGGCTCGCTGCAGGGGGATGCCTTCTCGAGGCCGTGGACCCAGGGCCTCTTCTATGCCTTTCCCCCATTTTCCTTGATCCACAAGGTGCTTCTCAAGGCGAGGAGGGACAAGGCGCAGGTGATTCTGGTAGCCCCAGACTGGCCCCGCCAGTTCTGGCATCCAGATCTCCTCAGTCTCAGCTCCAGGCTCCCGAGGCAGCTTCCAGCCTGCCCGGACCTGATCTCAGTCAATCAGGGGAAGGTATTCCATCCAGACCTTCAATCCCTGCACTTGACGGCCTGGTTCCTGAGTGGCTAGAGTTCCAGGCCTTGGGTCTTTCCGACGAGGTCCTCAACGTTGTTGAGGCGTCTCCGAAGGAGTCGACCAGAAAATGCTATGCCTTCAAATGGAAGAGATTCTCCATTTGGTGTCAGGGCAAGGGTGTGGACCCTTCCTCCTGTTCCTTGGCAAGCATTCTGGACTACCTGTGGTCCCTTTCTCAGCAAGGGCTTCGCCTCATTTACTCTTACGGTACACCTGGCAGCCATCTCTGCTTACCGGGCATGGGCCAGGAAGCAGTCGGTGGTGCAGGAGAAGGTGGTCGGGCGCTTTCAAAGGCCTTGATCACATATCCTCCGTGCAGAACCTCCACCTCCGTGATCTACTGCCGGTATTGGCTAAGCTCATGGGCAAGCTATTCCAACCGATGCACAGGTGTGACATCTCTCACCTGTCGTGGAAGATCGCTTCTTGGTGGCTATCACGTCAGCCAGAAGGATGGGAGAGCTCCAGGCACTTTCCATCAAGTCTCCTTATCTGGTCTTCCACGGGGATAAGGTTGTCCTGCACCCCCACCCGAAATTCCTTCCGAAGGTGGTGTCGGAGTTTCACCTTAACCAGGTGTTGACTCTGCCGGTGTTCTACCCCAATCACACCTCTGAGGCCGCATATAGGCTCCTTACTTTGGACCCTAGAAGAGCGCTCACTTAATATAAGGAGCGGATGGCTGAAGTTCGGGGAGAGGTTCGCCAACTGTTTGTCACCTACGCTGAAGCCACACCTGGCAGGCCTGCAGCCAAGCAGACGATAAGCAGGTGGGTCACCTCCTGCATAGATCTCTGCTATAGGTTGGTGGGCATGGAGCCTCCCAGAGGGATAAGAGCTCATTCTACCTGCCATACCGCTGCATCGGTGGCTGCTTCCAGGGATGTCCGTATCCAGGAAATCTGCAGGGCTGCTACCTGGAAGTGGGCACACACCTTCATCACCCACTACCACATCGACCTTGAGTCACGTTGGGATGCTGGTTTTGGGGCCTCGGTTCTCCAATCTCTTTTTCCTAAGTAGGGAGTGTGCACCTTGCCTCCCTCCTCCCGGAGAACTGCTAGGAGTCTGCCAGACAGTGTGGATGAACAACATATCCATGTCCCTAGAAATACGGGTCACTCACCTGTAACAGGAGTTCTAGGAATGGTATGTTGTTCATCCACATGACCACCCGCCTCCCCCGCTTCGACGCACAACCTGGCTTCCAGCGGGCTAGATCTGGCGCATGGGGCGGAGCCGAGAGTTTTACCACCCGAGTGGGTGGGAGGAGCCAGCTTGAAGACCTTCCATCAAGATTTAAAGCGGGAAGGAACCTGCCAGACAGTGTCGATGAACAACATATACCATTCCTGGAACTCCAGTTACAGGTGAGTAACCTGTATTTATGGTACGTTCTTGCGTAACTGTACTTTAGTTAGTATTAGCTCATAAGAATCTGACGGTTACACTTCAGAGTGCAGCAGACAGAGGTTTGAACCGCAACGTTTCTATGCTCTGGCATAGTTAACTCTTTCCTCTCCGGAACAGTTAAAGTGCTGGGGCTAACTGCATAATGTCAGAATACAGCAAGACTCCATTAGAAGAAACACAATTACTAAGGTGAGTAATTTTTTTCTTATGACACATCCGCTGTGTCTCAGCTGGAGGGAGGAAGGGACTGCACGTCACTCTAGTACCCGGATTTGCTGTGCTATACTGCATTGTGTTGCCACAGAGCTACCAGACTCTCCCAGGGCTTACAAAAGCACTCCTTTCATTTATTTGCTTTTGGTAACCGGGTGAGTGCACTAGGCATAGAAATGGCTATTTTCAGGCACAACCTGGGAGAGAGACAGTATGAAATACAAATGAGCATACATGTGACGCAGCACATGAGATTGGTAAACACAGTGAGGGTGGAAAAAAGCAACATTGAACTAAATAAGTGACTCAGAGAGTAAATAATACTGGAATGGTAGAGACAAATTACAGTATGAGGCAAAACAGGAGTAACATTTAGGTCAAATACACAACTATGGTCAAAACAGAAAGTGAAACAGGCATTGCAAATAAAGGTTATACACACAGCAAAGTACAACAAGTGCTAAAATCTGTGGGTGAAATGAGAGAGGGAGAAGAGAGAGTGGAGGGGAAGGGAAACAGGTGAGGGATGAGAGAAATAGAACATGAGAGAAAAGTTATTAGAGAGGCGGGGAAGTAGCGTACAAGATGAAGTTTATTTATTGAAAGAAGGGGTGGGGAGAAGAGAGTGGTCTATGGCGGATTGAAGCAGGTGCATAGGCTAGTTGTGCGCAGATGCTCCCGGTGACGTGTTTTAAAACTAGCATGGGTAGGTGCTCCATGAACAGTTGGAGGTAACGAGTTCCAGTATTTTGGGGCCATATGTGCGAAAACGGCTGTACCCATGTTGGTTTTACATCTGGGAATGTGGAAAGGGGTTAGGTCAGCAGATCGGAGCCCATAGGAGAGAGGTTGTGAGTGGAGCAGACAGGCAAGTGATGATGGGATGCCAGATCTGACAGTGTTATCAATAAGTGACCCAAAGGACTGGAGTCGATGTGCAGAGGGGCTGGGCCAGTTTAGGTCAGAGTAGAGTTGGCAGTGGTGTTTGTAACGTGGGGATGCAGAGGCATAACAGCAGATATTGTTGTAAGTGGTGTCCGACTTGTGGAGGGAGGATTTAGAGGCAGATAGGTACGTGACTGATCCATATGCCAGGGCTGGGAACAGAAAACCTTGAGCCACAGCTAGTCTAGCCGACGGGGTTAGGGCATAGGTAGTACGGTAGGCACCTCCTAATTTGGTGTTAAAAGATTTACAGGTGTTAGTGAGAGGATTGCTATAGGACGGTAGTTCATGATTAGTTTTGGATCCCGCTTTTTAGGAATGGGTGTGACCTTTGCTATTTTCCAGATATTGGGGACTGAACCATGACATAGAGATAGGTTGAAGATTTTGGTTAGGGGAGAGGCTATAAGCAGGGTGGCCCGTCGGACCCTGAACTGGTATTATCTGGAGCTGAGAGGAGTAGTCACAGCACTTCAGTTCTTGTAATACACTGGAACCTGAAAGGGGGATGCGTGTGTAGAGGTTGTTCATCGCCGTTGGGTTAAGAGGCGTGTGCACTGGGGAAAGAGGTGTCAGCGTGGCTCAGTTGGTAGCACATCAGCCTCTGGACCAGAAGGTCGTGGGTTCTCGTCCCACACCGGGATTGGACTTGCACCTAAAAATCACTGGCATCTGAGTGCAGTATTGGAGGGTGCTGTACTGCTGGGGTGTGCCGTCCTTCGGATGAGACGTTAAACCGAGGTCCCTTCTGCCCATCCTGGTGTTGTCCTGGTGGAAGTAAAAGAACCCAGGGCACTCTTCACAAAGAGTAGGGAACATTCCCAGTGTCCTAGCCAACATTCCCCTTCCCATAAACTGGTTCATGCAATTATCCAGGCTGTGTGTGGGTGATGATGTGCGATATGGCCGCCACCACACATTCAGTCATTTCACTACCAGTCTAGCATTGCTTGTAAAAGCACTTTGGATGTATGAAAAGCGCTATATAAATGCTGATTCTTCTTCTTCTGGTTATGTGTAGGTCAAAATCAGGGGATTCATCCAGAGTGATGCCCAAATATTTGATGTATTTAGTGCTTATCGGTGAGGAGCCGTCAGCACAAGTGATTTTTAAGGCATCTGGGTTTATTTTAAGTCTGGCAGGTGATCCAAAGAGCATAGAGTGTGTCTTACTAGTATTAAGAACGAGTTTGTTCTCTGTTAACCAAGACTGAATAGTTGAGAAGTCTGAGGCAAGAGGTTGGTTGAGATCAATTATATTTCTTGTGCTGTGATAGATCACTAGGTCGTCTGCATAAAGCAAAGTTGAACAGGTGGAAGCAAGCAACGGGATGTCGTTTATGAAGATAGAGAAAAGCAAAGGACCAAGTATGGAGCCCTGGGGCACTCCAACATGAATTGATGAAGGGTCCAATGTAGCTGAGTTGAAAACTGCAGCCTGCTTTCTTTCAGACAGGTAGCTTTTAAACCAGGCCACTACATCAGTAGAGAAACCTAGGGAGCGCAGTTTGACAAGAAGTAGGGTATGGTTAACCAGGTCAAATGCTTTTGTTAAGTCAATGAAGATAGCACCTGTCAGGAGGCCAGAGTCCATAGCAGCAAAGATGTCGTTTGTAAGTTTGAGGAGGGCAGTGGAAGTACTGTGTCCCTTTCGGAACCCATGTTGGGAGCTAGACAGAAGGTTATACTTCTGCAGATAGTCTAGGGTTTGGGCGACTATTAGTTTTTCCAGGATTTTGCTAAGGAGGGAGAGGATTGCTATAGGACGGTAGTTCATGATTATTTTTGGATCCCCCTTTTTAGGAATGGGTGTGACCTTCGCTATTTTCCTGATATTGGGGACTGAACCTTGACATATAGATAGGTTGAAGATTTTGGTTAGGGGAGAGGCTATAAGCGGGGCGGCGATTTTTAGAAGCCTGGGTTCCAGCCTGTCGGACCCTGAACTGGTATTGTCTGGAGCTGAGAGGAGTAGTCTCAGCACTTCAGTTCTTGTAATACACCAGAACCTGAAAGAGGGATGCATGGGTAGAGGTTGCTCATTGCCGTTGGGGGAAGAGGCGTGTGCACTGGGGAAAGAGGCCTGGTAGTTGGTAAGGTCAGAGAAATGGTGGTTAAATGAGTTTGCTATAGTAACTGGATTATTGCAGTGTATGCTGTTAATCAGCATATCATTAGTATGGGCTGTTTGATTAGCTCCTAGGAGGGTGTTTGTTGTTGCCCAGAATTTCTTAGTCTCCCACTGCTTTAGTTAGCAGATCTTTACAGAAGGAGCTTTTGGCTAATCGAACTTGCCTTTTGCATATATTTCTCTGGGCTCGGTGGTAGTTATAATCTGCCAGGAGCCCAGTGGATTTGAAATCCACGCCACGCTTTTGTCCCTGTCCCTAATCTGTGTGAGTAGGTCTTAGAGCTATTTCCCGTCTGGGATCCGTGATCCCACGAAAGTGACACAGGGAGCATGGGGTGTCCTGGAGTACACAAAACAGGCCAGGAAATGGTCTAATGCCAGCTGGGCATTATTAGAAGTGTGGATGGGAGACCAGTCAATCAGAGTGAGATCATGTAAGAATTTTTTCTTAAGAAAGTTAGCCAGGTTTCGAAGGTGATAAGTTTTGAGGTGGAGATGGTTTACTGGTAGCACGCCAGGTGCAGTAGATTGGGAGTGATCACTAATTGAGTCTGCTAGGGTCCCAGCACATGCTGTACTATCCGTTGGTTTGTGAGGACCCAGTCTATAAGAGTACTAGCTGGGGGCATGATCCTGGTAGGGACCATGATTAATTGGTGGAGGTTTCGCCTTGGACCATGGTATAAGAGGACTGGTTTAATTTGCTCGTCCAGTTCAGGTTCAGGTCCCCAAGTATGAGGACTTCATTTCGCCAATGGTCTTATCCACCTGGGATAGTAGTTCATCCAGCCCAGTTCTACCCCCCAGCCGAGGGTTATAGGCACAGACCAAGTGAAGTTTCTTTGAGCCAAGCTGTAAGGTTGTGGCTAGACGCCTTCGCAGCAAGATAGGGTAGGTTGCATTATGGGATATTAACAAGTGAGGTTTAAAGAAAATGACAACCCCACCTCCCCGCTTTGATGAGGGCCTATCTTGCCGAATGATGTTGTAGTTAGGTAGAGAGCAGAGTGGATCAGGGGTGGAGGGTTTTAGCCAAGTTTAGGATATGCAGAGGATATTCGTTATGTTGTACAACCGCTTCCAGTTCAGCCTTTGTTGCGTAAGCAGGCTCCTGATATTAAAGTGGGCAATGCAGATGCCCTTTGTATCGCATCAGCTTACATCCTTACATGATAGTTGTTTTCAGGCCTGGGTTCTTTCTCATATCCCCGGCTAACATAAGGGTTAGACGTAACAGGTACCAGAGTTTGCGGAGGATGTAGGTGGTGGGCAGGGTTAGGTTTGGTAGCCGGGTTTTGTTCAGAGTGAAGAATAAATGGTAGGTGAATTTATAATGAATGAGAAGAGGGAAGGTGGCAGGAGGTAGTGGCAGATGCGTATAAGGTAGCCTAGAGTTGTCGGGGTAAGCATTATTATAATTACTGGATTTAGGGTAGTATAGTATAGGGAGCCATATGAGGGTAAAAGCTGTAGAGGCTAATAAAAGTATGACACAGGGAGTGATGGCCATATTTGGCATTCTTAACAGTGTCATTAGAGTAGTATGTGAGTGTGGAAGCGATGTTTACCAGGTTTTTAAATGTGGGTACCAGTAAAAATATAAACTATGATCAGGCGCCCTCTAGCAGTCAAAAGGTATAGGCTGCTAATGGAAAAGTGCGGAGATAGTTAATTTCGCGAGTGGGCGTGCTCGGGGTTTCAGCGAGCAAGGTCCAAATTAATCACTCACTTAGGAGCAGCTTCCTCACACTCGCTTGCATTGGGCAGGCAGTATAGTTTAAAATGTGCCCAGTGCGCGAGGAGCTGCTCGTAGGCTATGCGGTTTAAATGAAGGCTTCTTCTACAGAGCTGCTCGTAGGCTATGCAGTTTAAATGAAGGCTTCTTCTACAGAGCTGCTCATAGGCTATGTGGTTTCAATTGAGGCTGCTTCTACAGAGCTGCTCATTGGCTATATGAGGTTTAAATTACGGCTTCTACTACTTTACACTGTAAGCACTTAAAACTCCAGGTTCTGTACTTGGAGCCCACAGGTTACCTTACACTATTCAATTTAAAATGCTGAGGCACTTTTGAAATTACTGGCACGATCTGCAGCCTTGGAAATGGGAGACAAAAGTAATGCAGTACTGTAGGCACCTGTACTATGAGGTTTTCGATTTAAATGCTGAGGCACTTTGGAGTTACGGTGCACTCTGCAGCCTTTAGAAGTGGGACAAAAGAAATATTTTACGGTACACTAAGCACTAAACAGCACTGAGAATCAGCTTGTGGAAAAATCAGCAGAAAGTTAGTCTTTTCGTTTCGGAACTTGTTCTTGTTTTTACACAGGGCAGATGAGTTCTGTGGAAAAGGTGCCAAATTTAAAATCTCACACAAAGGAAGGCCAAGCGAGGAGGCACTGTAAGGGCTGACGAACTTTCCTTCAGTGCCTCGGGTACAACGGTCCTCGTTCAGGGGAGCTCTAGGGCAAGGTGTGCCCTCCAGTAGCCGAGGCTTCAGTGCCTTGAGTAAAACTGTCCTCGTTCAGGGGAGCTCCAGTGCAAGGAGTGCCCTCCAGTAGCCGAGGAATCAGTGCCTCGGGTACAACGGTCCTCGTTCAGGGTAGCTCCAGGGCAAGGTGTGCCCTCCAGTAGCCGAGGCTTCAGTGCCTCTGGTACAGCGGTCCTCGTTCAGGGGAGCTCCAGGGCAAGGTGTGCCCTCCAGTAGCCGAGGCTTCAGTGCCTCGGGTACAACGGTCCTCTTTCAGGGGAGCTCCAGGGCAAGGTGTGCCCTCCAGTAGCCGAGGCTTCAGTGCCTCGGGTACAACGGTCCTCATTCAGGGGAGCTCCAGGGCAAGGTGTGCCCTCCAGTAGCCGAGGCTTCAGCGCCTCGGGTACAATGGTCCTCGTTCAGGGGAACTGTTGCTTACATCAGAATGCTATCATGAATGGGATGTTAGAACTGTTGAACAGTCAACACTGGCCTTACAGCACAGCACCTAGGGGTGCTGCTTACCATAGTGGCATTTCAGGTTTGTGCCCAGAATGCGGGAGGGGAAGTGAGCATTCCTAGAATCAGATCTTCCAAGAATCAGTCTTCGCCATTCATTACTTGTGGATCTGTGCCAGAGGTGCTAGGACACCACAGGAGCATACAGCTTTAAAATGTTAGTGCTAGGGGACTGAAGTCGGGAATGTCGCTGCCCATGAGGCAAACGCAAGACATGGTGCTTGAGGGTTGGCCAGTAACCAGTGCCAGCCCCTTGCTCTTCTCAGTTCTGTTTTTCCCACTGACGAGATTGCACTCCATGGAAGCGTTCACCATTTTTTCTATCTGTGCAGTTCTGTTTGTCATTGCTTGCTCAATGCCGTAGCTCTTTTCTCAGTCATTTTCTGTCTCTGCTTCTCTTTTCTGTCCTTTTACGGCACATAGCTGTTTTTTGTTTTGTTTTGTTTTTTTGTTGTTTTCTGTAGTCCGTCGTGTCGGGGTCTCGGGGACCTAAGAGTCAAAGAAGAAGAAGATGGAGTCCCCCCCCCACCGCAATGCTCCTGTGGAAGAAATATGTCCGTCTGAGACTTGACATGACCACTGCTGGACCTGCCTTGGGGCACAGCACACTATGGACCACTGCAACGCCTGCTTCTCAGTGGACTTCCACACTCTAGAGATCCACGGGATGAAGTGGGGTCGGTTGTGCCCCACTTTCAGAGGCAGACATCACACAAGGGACTCCAAGGTAAGGTCCCTGGATTCTTCCCCTGAGCCCCTCCCCGGTACAATAACATGTACTAAGGTGGGGGAAACAGGCCTCTTCAGGTCCTCCTCTCACCAAGATGGAGAGCCTAGGGCAGGGAGGAATCTGTGGGACAGCTTGCTTCCTCCAAGGGTCCAGTTGTGCACCTCTCCCAGACCAGGACCCCCTCGGGGGTCTGGACACCCCCCGATGGTGAGGTTGGAGCTATGTGCTGGGCTCCTTGGGGTTGCAGCCTGGTGCCACTTTGGCTCCTGCCACTGAGGCCAGTGCCAGTGAGTGGAGTGGCGCTGTTCGTGCATCTGAGTTCTCTCCTGATGCTGCTTGCCGCAGTAGTAGAGGAAAGGTTTCTGGAGCCAGTGGCACAGTGGAGATCTTCTGAATCTCGTCCCCTGAGCAGTCGGATGACCCAGGGGATGAAGATCAGAATAATCCCGACTGGCTTCTGCACTCTGGCAATAAGGGAAGCCTTTTTAGGCCTATCTTAGGCCTCTGATGTCCTCGATGTTGTCGCTGGCTACTCTCCAGCCCGATGCTGGCCTCAGTGCCACCTCTGTTCTGTCTTGGAGCACCAAAGAGGGCCTCTTTGCTGATTTCGGCATTGGAAGAGGGATCAGTGCCGAGTGCAGCACCAGATTGGGTTCCAGCGCTGCCCTCATTGCTGCAGTGGGGACTGTGGTGCCCTCTGTGGTGCTGAAGGGGTTTCTGTTGCTGCTTGCTGCACTGACTCCCGCTCAGCTCAGGTTTCCGATGTTGGTTTTGTCTTTAGGCCTAGCCTGAGGGGCAGATCTCATTCTGGTGAGGTGGGGGCTGGTAGGTCCCGGTCAGCACCTCATTGCACACCCAGGGCTGCTGGTGGCTCTGGCAGGAGTCGCAGTGCTGACTCCGGTCCTCTGACCTCCCCAGAACTGTTTGGGCCTGTCATAGGTGGGGATACAGGCCACCGTGTGGGGACTTCTGCAGCTCCAATCTCCCCGCCTGGGGGTTCCCCTCCAAGGGCACCACCTAGACCGTCCCTCTGCAGTTGGGTATTTCCAGGTGGACAAGTTGGTCAGGCCTTCCCCTTGGGCGAGGTCCCCTGTAGACTTCTGTAGCCCTGTCAGAGGATCTGGCCTAGCCCACCCAGACTCTCCTCCTCCTCCTCCTCCTCTACCTATCCCTCTTGCTCTCCCAGGCATTTCAGGTCCTACAAGGCTGTTGACCTGGGCCCAATTCAGGATATTGGTGAATGCCTTCCCCACTTACCTTATGGCACTAGATCAGGCTACTTTCCAGCCTGAGACCCTGGCACCACCACCACCCCGAATCTGGCTCCTCCTCATCCTCGTCTTTCTCTTCTGAGGAAGAGGACTGTTCCTTCATCTATCCTCAGTTGTTGAGTACTCTCATTACCAGCAGTTCCTTGCAGAGATGACGAGGTAGCTGTGACTGCCCCACTTTCCAGGTTGCAGTCCTGCTCATCTGATGCTGCCCTTCCTTGGGGAGTACAATCATGACTATACAGTCTTATCCATGGCCTAGGTCTTTTGCAGAGGCCTCTAGAGACGTCTGGCTCCATCCTTCTGCCCTCTCTCCAACCCCAAAGGACACACAGCGCAGGTATTGCACACCCATGGGGTCTCCAGGAGCCATGCCACACCCCACTTCTGGGGTCTAGCTCCTGGACACCCCCTCTGGGCATAGGCGCCCAGTGCGTGACCATCCCCCAGAGTCGGACTCGCTGAGTTTGATGCCTGGGGTCAAACAGTTTTCTTGGTAGCACACACCATGTTGTGCATCTTGGCATAAGAAGCGCACCAGGTGTCCTACGGCAGGTGCCTGTGGGCAACACTGGGGCAATTCCTGGCCTCCATACCAGACTGTGAGCAAACCAGACAAGCCATACGCCTTCCTGCACAGAGCCTGGAGCTGGAAAGACATCAGGCAGTGGTGTCCTATGATGCTGGTGAGGTAGCCTCCAGGTTGGTGGAGCTGCGGTCTGCTATAGGCAGACAGCATGGCTTTCTCTCTCCAGGTTGTCACCCTTGGCCTGGTGTAGGGTGATTGCCTCACTGTTCCAGGGGACCTGCTTCTTCTCCGTCAGGGCAGGGCGTGAACTTGTGGGTCACATTGCTGCTCCCAGGCCTTGGGAGCCTCTGCCTTCCCTTGACCAGCCTCGGGCCTCGCCAGGCCCATAAGGGATCTCCGCGCCTCTGTGTTTTTCCCACTACAGGAGGCTGAGGGAACAGCCATTTCGTTTGGGGTTGGCCAACACTGCCGTTGGTGGTAAGCTTGGCACTCTGACCCACTAGTAATGAATGGTGAAGACTGTTTCTTAGAAAATATGAAAATTACATACTCACCATAATTCTTGAACTTCCGTAATATGTTCATAACTATAACCTGCCCACCTTCCCCTTCAGTGGCCAGGCTTCTGGACAGTTTTTCTCCATCTCCTTCTCTCACTCTCTCACCTTCTGCTTTCTTGTGAGGCGCTCCAGTTTTCAAACAAAAAAAGGAAAGAGGGAGGCGCGTTGGCGGGGGAGGGGGGAGACACAGTAGAGGACTCCTAACTTTTTTGTGGCCCTCAAGAATGTCCCGATTTTCTTATTTCCTCCAGTCTCTTCTCCTTGTCGTATTTAACAAAAAAAACACATACGCGTGTTAAAAAATAAATAAAACGCAACGTTTTTTATTTTTTTTACACACAAACACACACTGTAGCTGTTTGCTGTTGGAGAAGCTCTTTTCCTTTCCACTTTTAAATGGAAAAGCATGCAATAGAGCAGGTGTAGAAGGGGACCAGGAGGCGCACCCTGGAGTTCCAGCCCAGACTTCTTCACCTGATGCAGCTCACCTTTCTCCCTTGCAGTACATCTCCTGTGTATCCTTTCCAGGCAGTCTGCTACATTTTTCTTTCTCTTACTTTCCTCTCTTTAGGAAATCTTTTAGTAAGAAAAGGGGAAGATGTGGTCAGAGAATCGTATGATGTCTTCAGTTCTTTTACTTGGTATCTGTCCTTTTTAGTGGGGACCCTCTCCTCCCGATTTTTTTTAATTTTTTTCCTTCTCTGGGTTACTCCGTTAGCTTTCAAGCTCCTAGTTGTCTTCTCAGTTCGGGAACCTTGGTTTGTAGTGCATTTCATGGGCTCTGGCTCTTTGATTACTGTGCTTCAGGGAAACAGGACTCATTCAGTGAATTGCATCCCATATTTTTGCATTGGTTATATGGGATATTTGAGCCTAGACCCCTCTGCAGTTCACGTATCACGTATCTCCAGGTGAAGAACCCTTGCTGGTAACACAGATCTTCTTTGAGGTTATCTCTTTCATCAGGCCACACCTATGGAACTATAGCCACCAGGTACTAGGACCACATGGAAACTTTTTTGCAAGCAGTCCACTAGGTGCTGCCCATGACGATATCTTATGTTGTCATCCTCCATATATAAATGTGGTCAGCCCTTCTCTCTCCTCAGTTCTTTTCCTGCCATCGACCATACTAGTCAGACTCCACAGAGATGCCGCCGCTACAGTCGACTGTTTTGAGATTTTTTTTTCTCACCCTAGTAGTTATCACTTATATTTAAAAGTGATTGCAGTCATCTTGGTGTATGTCATCAAAAGACCCCTCTAAACTCTCTTGATACTGCGAGTGCAGTGGAAACATTTATTCAGGTGACCATCACGACGTCTGTGTGTGCTGTCTCGGAGAAGCCCACGACATTAAGGTCTGTGAGAGCAACCTGAAGTTTAATACTGCTACCCAGTGATGCCATCAACAAGTCCTGCACACTTTTCTTCTGAAACAGCAGGTAGCCTGAATAGAGCGAGAGCTCCAGGCAAAGAGCTCCTCCCCATCGCCAGCCCATTCCGTGGGCTCGCAGTCCTCCAAGGCCCGAGAGAAGTCCTCTGAAAAGCACAAACACTGGGAGAGGAGCAAGGACAAATCCTTCTCAGTGCGCTCCTAGTAACTGCTTCACTTGATGCCAACCACTGCATCGGCGGTGACACCTCCCGCCACTCAGACCTCAGAAACCACAAGATCTATCTTCAAGGGCATCTCTTGTAGCAGGTCACACCTATGGAATTATAGCCGCAGGCACTAGGACCACACGGAAATGTTTCTAGCTAGCAGTGTACCAGGGGACTGCCCACTCTGATGTCATATGCTAACATCGGCCTAGTCTATAAGATTGGGCGGCCCCCACACCCTCCTCAATTCTTTTCCGGCCCTCAAACATCGCACGGCGGATTTCACAGAGCTCCGCCAGCTTCAGTCAACTGCCTTTCACTGAAGTATTTCTTCAAACTCTATCCTTTATTATTTTTCTCTCCCTAGTATATATCTCTTTAGCGATAAAGAGAATCTTACTTTGAGGGTATCTCTTGCACCAGGCCACACGTATGGAACTACTGCCACCAGGCACCAGAAGCTTTCCTAGCTAGCAGTCCGTCAGGGGGGCCGCTCACTCCAGTGTCCCCCTCTGACATCGGCCAACCCTATAAGAGTGAGGGGTCCCCGCACCCTCCTCCGTTCTTTTCCCACTGTCAACCAATGCACATCGGACTTCCAGAGACCACCGCAAACTTTAGTCAAGCACCATTTTCTTTTTATTTTTTCCTTTATTTTGTCACCCTAAAAAGGGGACAAGACCCCAAAATACATACCCCGCCCCCCCCCCCCCAATGACCCATCTGTCCGGATCATGCACCAGATTCAGTCAGCCATAGCTTTGAGACAGAGGAATTGGATCCATCCCATTGCCGACTGTCTTCGTCTGCCAGGCTCTTCTGTCCGACACTTTTGAGGATGTCACCATGGCAGCTTGACATTGCCTGAACCTGATACCCGCTATACCTAGGAAGGATGATAATATCTTACTTTGAGAGGGTTTCTGCAGTAGGTCATAACATATAGCACTGTGCCCTCTAGCGTCAGGACCACATGGCAAACTTTTGCTAGCAGTGTCTAGCGGGGGACTGTCCACCGACATCACATGACCAACGTCAGTGTGACCCTTTATAGTGGGCGATCCCCACGCCCGCCTTCCAGTTCTTTCCGGCCATTGACCTGCACAAGGGTCTTGCGGTGAATGTTGCTCCAGTCGATCGCCATTTTGTCTTGGTCTATTCTTTATTTTCTCAAACCAGTTTATTTATTTATTTTTTTTTTATGTCTTCTCCATCTGAGACTCCTAAATCCAAGAAGTGCGGCATGCAGAGCCCTTACAAGGACGGCCATAAACTCTGCCTCATCTGCCCAGGGCCGGGTCACAACACCAAGGCCTGCCCAGATTGTAAGCCCTTCAGCCAGGCCACACGCAAATGCAGGCAGCAAACTCTTGAAGCACATCTTCTGAAGTCCAGGATGGCCTCCTTAGAGCAGGAGATGCAAAAGCTGAGGGATTCTGCTTTTTCACTCTCTTCGGAGCACAAAAAGAAAAAGAGAAGGAGCGGAAGCATTTGGAGGACCGGAAGTGGGTCTCCTGCAGCATGGCTGCCGGACCCAAGGCCACGGTCTCCCCGACGGACAAGGCCACTCCCCAGTCACCTTCCCTAGTGACAGTCCAGGTTTCTTCATCAGGTTCTTCAGGTACCTCCTCTACTTTCAGGCCCCAAACCTGGATCCTCTGCCGATAAGTCGCCTGCTGGGACCTCCGGCAATTGCACGGTCTTTGCCAGTAAGCTGGACTCCCGTTCTCCTGGAGCCCACCCTGTTGTCGGTAAAACGGATTGTTGCCCAGAGGGAACCCGCATGGCACTAGCCAATAAACCGGTCAGGGGGCTCCCCCACTGCCCACATGGCACGCTCTCCTTTATCGACCAATAAGTCAGCTACAGGGGATTCTGGCAACCACCCGGTCGAAGCTCGCCTATCGGGGACTGATGCCAGAACACCCGATGCCCGGTCAAACTTGCTGACCTCTCATGGCCAGCCCTCCTGCCAGGCTTCTCCTGTGCAGGAACCTTCCCCTCCACCTTCCCCCGTGGAATCTCCTTTTCCCGACCTTCAATCCGGGACGGAGGGGGGACATGGGTCCTGAGGATGTGGTGCATCCTTCCCCTACTCCAGTGTAGGTAATCCCCAAAACTCCTGCAAATCCTTTCCCAGGAAATATGACGTCTGAATCGGTCCCCACGCTGACTCCCAGGGACCTTCCTCTCCCATTGGGCCCTACCTTTGTCCCGACGCTGGGGGTCCCTCCATCAGGCACTGTGCCTCTGACATCTGATGCCCCGTTGGAACATTTTGGTAGCCTACCATAAGAGCTGCCATCAGGGCCCCTATGGCCGCCCATGACGCCAGCCAGCCCGACTCCAGATATCATGATGCCAGCTTCTCCTTCGGCGAATACCTTTCCAGGCCCTTCAAGGCCTCGGGGACCTCCTTTGGACCAGCATGGCGTCCCCTAAGGTCCCCCTTTTGGGCTACCCACATTATCCGGGCTTTCTGATGCCAGGTTATCCACCGTTGGGCCAGACGTCTGCACCTTTTACCCACGGTTACTACCCGGGGTATTAAGCGCCGGGCTACACTCCGCCCATGTTTCAGGGGCCAGGGTACCCTCCCCCTCATTATTTGGGGATGGACCCCCTTACTACCAGCCTCTTCCTCCTCCCCAGCAGGACCTCCAGGCAGTGTTTCAGGCCTGGTGGCAGGAGGCCGGATCCCAGTTGGTATCTGACCTGGATAAGAGATTGCCAGACCCGGTGGTTACCCCGACCCCTTGCTCCTTATCACCCATGGGTTCTCTCCATTCGGCCACGGTGCATATTTCAGGAGGGGCCATTCAGCAGGTCATTTTAACAGGAGTTAGGACCGCTGACAGAGAGGAGTCCAAGGAGGACTCTTCCACCTTTTCTTACGGAGAATAATCCAGAACAACAGGAATTAAGGGTAAATGTGATAGGATTGAATAGAACCCTGTCCCAGTTGTTATGGAGAGTTTGAATGTAGGGATCCGTTCTGTTCTTTCCTGTCTCTGTCTGGTTGCGCAACCAAATTTTCCTGTGAGACCTAGGATTTGATCACCCCGACATTCTCGCAATTCTTTGCCTATCTCTCACTGTCTTGCAGCCTTCCCTTGCTGTTTCTTTTTTCCTTCCTTGCAGATCTGAGGGTATAAAAATATATGCAAATCATTATGTGGAAATGTAACTGATATTGGGATTCCTTTGTTTAGAAATGATATGGTGTTACTGTTGAAATGTATATAATTATAGTTTGAGATGATTGCAAAAAGCTATTGGGAACTCAGCGGGTTAACCTGACAGCAGTTTTTTAAGCCCTTTTTCAGAAGCTGTGGAGAAGGGCCTCAGTTCTGGGACATTGTCTTCTTGCTGCACCTGCATGAAATTGAGAAGAACATTGGAAATTTACAAGAACATTATAGAAAAAAAACAGGATGCTTGTTAAGGAAGGGGTTGCAAAGCCTTATAAGAGAGAGCTGAAATATTTTGAGACACACACAGAGAGATTGAAGGAAAACTCAGACTGATCTTCTCTGTTTAATCTGCCTTTGTAAATAGTTATCCTGAACAAGTTTATTTTTTTTTATGTTACTGCTAGTAGTAATAAATACGTCTTGTGAATTCTACAACTGCTCCTGGTTTTTCCTATGCTTCCTGACCTGTGCCTCGACAACAGTAAGGAGTTGCCCAAGTCGCCTCCCGAAGACCCCTCTTTGACGGAACTCCTCCGTATCCTCCAGCTGGCTAACGGATGGAATGCAGACAAGCAAGACCCTAAATGCAAGCATTTTAGCAGAGCACCTAGACCTGGAGGGTATGCTGACCGGAGGTCGACTCCATGACCATGAAGACCAGCACAGAGACAGATTTCGACCGAAATCATCTAGTCGCTGTGCTGGTCCCTGCAGACACCGGCGGTGCAACTCCAGTGTTGCGCCCCCTTCCCGAGACAACTCGACTCCAACTCGGATATATAGTAACTGGGGTTTGTGGGGGGCAGAACCCTTCGAAGAAAACGCACTGGCATTCCTGACAGTACGGTGCTGACAATCAGCATTGTGTCTGTCTCTGTCAGGGGATGTCGGCATCAGCGCTGTCACATTGCTATATTAAAACCGACTTGGAGGAAGTGTCACCCATTCCGATTCCTCCTTGGACTGCCCCCTCATGAGGATATTACCTCTACCATTTGGCAGTTGCCTCACTCGTTTCTGACCGTCCCCAAAAAGGCTGACCAGATCTATCACGTGCTGGAAGGCGTACCCTATCTAGACACTCAACCCAAGGCAGATTCTGTCGTGATAGCTGCAGCTAACGATTGTACTTCCAGACCCAAACATATGAGTACCTCCCCACCTGACACAGTCCAGTTTGAGTGCAAGGTCTGTGCCTCTTCTACGTGCGCTCTACATTCTTTGAACTACGTAGCACAAATGGTATCCTATCAAAAAGCCACTATGGCTAACTCAAGGCTAGGCTTGAGACCATGGAGGATTTGGACCTTAAGGTGGAACTCCCTAAGGCCCTGCATTTGTCTAAAATTTCTTATAGACACGCGCAGAGAGCCACCTACGATTCCGTAGATGCAGTGGCTCGCTCCACCACCACGGCAGTTTGCCTCAGGCGTCATGCCTGGCTGCATATGTCTGGGCTTTCCCCAGATGTACAGGCAGCCATACAGGATGCCCCCTTTCAAGGATCTATCCTCTTTGGGGGAGACACTAAAGATATAATTACGGGCCTACAGGACAGCGGGCAGGCCCTTAGGTCTGTCAAGTCCATGCATAAGGGGGGCTTCAGGTCTAAACAGCCCTTTTGGCACCAGCAGAAGCGGCAGTACAAGCAGCCCTTCTCCAGGCGTCTGACTAAAAGGAGAGCATGGGGTCCACCGTCCCGTCCCCACTGCCTGCAAGACTCAGCGAGCCGCGGGAGGAAACCTTCCCTCCCACGCTTCCGTCTCCTGACTGTTACAGTTTCCCCCTCCTCCACCTCCAAGCAGCGTGGAGCTAGTGGTGGTGGTGGGGGGGGAGTTGCCCTTCACCTCGCAGAGTGGATTAATGGGTCATACAAGTAGTAGCAAAAGGGCACACTGTTGAGTTTCTGGAAAGGCCTCCAGACTCGCCTCCAGTTCGATCTCATTATCCCTCAAACCAGGTCTCTCAGGTAAGGGACAAGATCCTGGCTGTAATTAAAAAAATCGGCCATAGAGCCAGTACCTTGGGCACAGAGGGCAAAAGGGTTCTGCTCCCATTTCTTCCTCGTTCCCGAAATGATGGGCGACCTCAGGCCCATCTTGGACCTCAGCCAGCTGAACCTTTATGTGGAATACAAAAGGTTCTACATGCTGACTATCCAGGGACTCCTGCCCTTACTCCAGACAGATCACTGGCTTTGTGCTCTGGACATGAAGGAGACTTACCTGCACATTCCAGTCTTTCCCGGCCCCCTCCACTTCCTGGGTTTTCTCTTCCAAGGGAAGCGCTTTCAATTCCAAGCCCTCCCCTTCGGCCTCACCTCAGCATCCAGGGTCTTCACCAAGTGCCTGGCAGTGGTACTTCACCATCAGAGCATCTACGTGTTCCCATACCTGGATGACTGGCTTATAGCAGCCTCATCCAGGAACAGTCTGGAGTACTCTCTGTACTCCACCCTGGACCTTTTCTTGGCTAGATATTGCTCTCAATTACCCCAAGTCGTCCCTGGTTCCCTCTCAACATCTTCAATTCATAGGGGAGGTATTAAACACAGTCCAAGGCAAGGCCTTTCTTCCATTGGACAGGGCAGATACTTTGCAGGAGCCAAACTGGCAGTCTCCTCCATACGTGCCACAGACGCAACCGGTCTGGGTTGGGGAGCCCGTCTGGGAGACCACCAGACACAAGGGACATGGTCCCAGTTGGAATCCTCTCTCCACATAAACATTTTGGAAATGAGGGTGGTCCTGTACACCTTTCAGGCCTCCCAGTCCCTACTTTCTATGGGAACACTGCTGGTACAGACCGACGTGTGTGGTCTGGTACATCAACAAGCAGGGGGTCACCCGATTGTACCCCCTGTGCAGGGAAGCGATGTGGGTCTGGTACTAGGTAGTCCAGCATGGTTTACATCTCACTGCCGTGCATGTTCCAGGCATTCACAGTGTCCTGTCAGACAGCCTCAGCCAAACTTCAACTCAAGTTCACAAATGGGAATTGCACCAGAAAGTGGTAGAACATCTGTTTCTTTGTTGGGGACATCCAGAGGTAGATCTCTTCGCCTCCCCATTTTCAATGCAAAACTTACAAGTTTCGCTAGTCGTTCAAGGGCCTGGTATTATTTGGCTAGATGCGCTATCTCTCTGTTGAACAGGGAGGTACTTGTACGCCTTCCCTCCTTTTCCCATTCTGCAGAGAGTTCGGCTGAAACTTCAGGCAGAGGGGGCTCAAATGCTGCTGATTGCCACCCCCTGGCCCAGGCAGATCTGGTTTCTACTCCTGCAGCAGCTAACCGTGGAACCCCAAGTACCTCTTCCTCTTCAGCGTGACCTGTGGATGCAGGAACAGGGCAAAATGGTGCATCCGGGACTCGGGTTTCTGCATGGACCCTTCAGACGTAATTGTGTCACGCTTCGGAGTCTCCGAGAGAGTCGCCCAAGTCATGCTGGAGGCTAGGAAGCCTTCCACTAGGTCAGCTTATGCTATGAAATGAAAAAGGTTTTCTGCTTGTGCTTCCTCGAAGGGACGGGATCGCCTTTTCCTGCCTGGTGCCCCAGGTGATGGAATACCTTTTGCGCCTGTCTCACTCAGGACTCTGCTACTATTCATTGAAAGTCCACCTGTCCGCTATCTTTGCCTATCACCCCTAGGTGGACGGGGAAACTGTTGCCCAACTGGAGATCTCCAAAACCTTTTTGAAGGGGATCCTGCACTTTTTTTTTCCCTCTTGTCACGGTCTCCGGAGCCTCTTTCAGGCATCCTGCCTGTTCTTGCCCTGCCTGAAGTCTTCCTACCTGCGCCTCCTCTCTCCTCCCTCTCAACCCCTCCTCTTGAGCACTCTGTACAGTCAGTTTCCGGCTTGTGGGCGAGAGCCCCGGGTGGAGGACACTGGAAGGCCAGGCAGGTTAGACCTGGCAGTGGGCATGGGGGCAAGTGCCTACCCCGCAGACCGGTGTTTTCCCTGTTCTGGTGTGGGCTCCCCCTCCCATGCGTGGTGCACGTCCCACGCTATGGCGCAGCCGCTCCCCCGTGGAGGAGAGCAACCCCAGCCGGCGCCAATACCACCTGCTCCTGCCGACTCCGCACCCGAGCTCGGGTCGCCAGCGAAAGCACAGGTGTGACGCCCAGCGCTCAACCTCAGCGCCACCAGGCCAGCCAGGGATCCTCCACTTGAAGCCCTCGTCTGCAACCCTGCCCCACCTTGGGATTTGAATTTTATTTTGGAAAAGCTTACGTTGCCTCCTTTTGAACCAGCAGTAAGCTCTGAGATGCACTATTTGTCCTGGAAAGCGCTCTTTTTAGTGCGACTGCTATTTCAGGTTTCTATGTGCCTATTGATGGCCGTACTGTGGCACAGCTAGAGATGACCTGTAAGTTCTTGAGAGGCATCCTGCAACAGAAGCGTCCCATCCGCAATCTGGTCCCAGTCTGGGATGTGAATTTTGTCCTAGAGAAACTCGCTTTGGCTCCATTTGAGCCAGCCACGACTTATGGCATACACTTTCTTTCTTGGAAAGCGTTATTTTTAGTTGCTATTTCTTCTGTTCGAATGATTTCTGAGCATCAGGCTCTAATGTGTGAGCCTCCTTATTTGATTTTCCACAAAGTCACGGTGTCCTTGCGTACCACCCTAAGTTTCTACCAAAGATGATGTCAGAATTTACTTTAAATCAAACTATCCAACTGCCAGTTTATTTTCCTGAGGAAGCATTGCTCCATACCTTAGATGTACATAGAATACTCAGATATTACTGTAATATAACCCCTTATTTTCACTGTCAATTTATTTTTGCTCTGTACACAGATCAGACATCCGCAGAAATACTTATGCGTTGAGAATAAGGGGACGGCATCTGATGACGATGTAGCGAGATGTGAACCTCGGTCATGCATAAACGTACACTCTTAATCCCCAGACTGACTGCTAGCACAGTACCCTAGTTCCATTAGTTGCCCCCGTTTTAGTATTGACTAAATCCACCACCACCACGGTCCTTCACCATGCAAACACTCCTATCTCTCGTACTGAATACCTTGTAATTTTTATCAGCAGTACTGTACCTTGTAGCTTGGAAGTAATAAACATTGCAGCGTTGTAATTTCAGCATCTCAAGAGTTGTTCCTGATTTTCAACAGATGCCGCAAAAACAAAATCAAACAAGCAGCTATGTTATCACATGGTGTAGGCATCTCACATGGTGTAGGCATATCGGCTGTTTGATTTTGGACATTACAGTATTATGCTGCCCGAAATTATGTTTACTACTGCTGTGCTGCAATGTACTGTATTGCAGAGCCAGTATGGATTAGGATGCTGACATTTACAAGATACCGTATTCAGTCATTAAGGAAACGGGGTGATGTACTGCAGTTCATTAAGGCAGTACTGTGACGGGGGCAAGTAATGAAAAGGGTGTTAATGTACTGAAATGCACTGTGTATAAGGGGGTGTTAAAAACAAGAAAACTTTATTGGGGAAATCAGTTTGTGAAAAAAGGGGATAATGTACTGCAATGCACTGTCTGTAAGGGGGATGTTAAAAAAACCAAAAAAAACTTTATTGGGGAAATCATGTTTGTTAACAAAAAAAAAAAGTGGACAATGCTGCATACTAAGGCACTAGGGTGTCAGGTCAGTAGTTCAGACATTGCGTGTGTGCAGCTGGGATTCCTGCCTGCCGGAATCCATTCACAATATCCTCTTCCCTTTCTTTGAGTTTGCTGATAATTTTTGCAAGCCACTGTGCATATTTCACTTTTAGGGTCTGCATCCATAGGTCTGTGTTAATGTCCACGGAAGCTTGACAGTTCAGCAGCTGTTTAGATACTGCATCTGCATACCAGGCTGTAAATTCCTGCTTCAGTTTTTCTTTGAAGATTTTAACTGTGAGATCAAGAGGCTGTAGCAGGTGCTGGATGTGGGTACGTAAATGGGTATTATCCCATTTTTCTCCAATGATTCAAGCACGTCCACTGTGGTATGCTCCCTGAAGAGATCAAAATCAGCAGTGATTTCTGGTCAGCATGCAAGTCCATCTGTTCTTTCACTTTAACATAGGGTACCAGCACCTCACTGATAAAAAGCAGCATGGTCTCGCTGCTTGCCCAGTGGTTTTCAGAGTGGCTGATAAGCCACCACTCAGGAGATGTAAAAGCAGGGTGGGAGTTGCTGGTTTTCCCCTTGTAAATCACTTGGGGTGAAAGCAGATCTCCGGTTATGCTACAAGTGAGTACCACTGAAACTTATCACTTGTTGCCTAAGACTGATACCTCAACCTGCTTGACATCGGTTGTCTCCATTGTCCACTGACTACAGGGGACTAACTGGACACCAGTCTCATCCAGGTTAATGACGAGTACAGGTGGAATAAGATCCTGGCTGCAAGCAGTAGCCACTCGTTCTAAAAAGCTGGACTTGAGTTGCGGGAAGCCCAAAGGTGTTTTTCGGCCCACTTTGGATGGTTTTCATTTTGAATACCCCATCCTTCTGAGTACTTTTCATGACCGCTGATGGCTGAATGACAGTTGGCCACTGTTTTCGTATACCTGTTCATGGTTGTGTGCTTTCGCAACACCAGTAGCTATTGTAGAGACAACTCTAGTAGTTACTACGGTCCCCTCTGACCACAGGCTTTTTATGATGTTTCTAAACTCCTTCTCCACATCCTTCAAGAGCAGAGCTGGCCTGCCTCTTGGTTTGGTTGGCAGTTCGGGAGGTATTTGGCTGGAGTCCAGTGTCTGTCAGTTGGTTATGTAGTCTTTCTTAAAGCCACGCACAGTACTTTTCGTTAATTGTGGCTTTATATTTGGAATTGTAGAATCGGACAGCATTCATTACTCCGTTCTCAACAGTGTATTTGCCAATTTCAAAGTGAACAGTGCCTGAGTAGCTGGCATACTCTGTTCGGTGCTTTTTAGCAGGAGGACCAGCAAGTTCAGCCACCACAGACTCTGCAACTCTAATTGCAATAGCGCCACACAGACTTGGTGTTTGTGAACTGAGCAGCTCACCACAGAGGTCACGCTTCATAGCAGGCTTCTTGTTTAGCCACTGCAGTAGAGACCTCTTTTCAGTAGTCTTTCAGTAGTCAAAAAAGCAAAATTACAAGGAACTGTGTCGCTGGCACTGTAGATTACTGAACTGCCAAGTGTTAACAGCTGTCTGCCAGAATGTACTGTAAATGCTCCAATATAAGTTTGTTGCACTGATATCAGAGGGTACCCAGTCCACGTGGAAAAAAGTGCACAGAATTGATGTGTTCATTGGGCCTCTCACTGGTAGTTACCTCTGCCACTCATAAATACGGCCACTCACTCGATCTGGTCTTCCTGCTGGGGTTGGAGGCCTCCGAGATGGGGGTGGAACCAGTTGGTTGGTCCGACCACTACACAGTGAGATTAAATTTTGGCACCCCCTCGCGTTGACCTACCCATGTGGAGATGGTCAAGTACCGCCCTTTACGGGATGTTACGCCCATTGGTCTAACTGCGGTTCTTGACCTATCAGAGTTTCCTGGGTTGAGCATGAATCCAGAAGAAATGGTGCAGGCCTATAATAAGGCTGTCACCTCTGCTCTGGATTTAATTGCTCCCACCCGTGTGCGACCTCTCTCCCTTCGCCCCCGATCCCCATGGTTTGACCAGGATCTGAGGGAGTTGCGGAGATCTGGTCGCAGGTTGGAGAGAGGTTGGCGGAAGTCCGGCTCTGATGCCGACAATATTAGACTTCTAGAGCATTATAAGCTCTACCAGTCAGCAATTTCTCATAAGAAGGCAGTGTTCCTGTCCGGAGAAATTGCTGCTACTCAGAATCGACCAGCCCAGCTCTTCCGAACTGTGGACAGGCTGTGAAACCCAGCCTGTCTGCAGATCCGTCGAGCTTTTTCACAGTTACAGTGTGAGGAGCTTGCTCGATTTCTTTGCTGATAAGGTGGCCAACATCAGGGCCGAGATTTGCGCCGCCTCCTCCATGGGAGTTGCCGTGGACCAGCCTATGGTTGCAAGCACCTTGTCCACCTGGAGTTCCTTCTCAAGGCCGGAAATCGAGGATATTATGAGGATTGTCCTTGGTATACGCACTCACTAGCTGTAGTTTAGACCCAGGTCCCACAGGCCTGATCGTGGGCTGTGGGATATCATCATCCCAGTTCTTACCAGGATAGTTGGTGTTCCCTAGACACTGGTGAATATCCCGCTCCCTGAAGGAGGCGTAGTGACACCAGTGTTGAAAAAGACATCTTTGGACCCCACTCCTGGCAAACTACAGACTATCTCGAACCTCCCTTTGTTGGGAAGGTTATCAAGAAAGTGGTAGCCAGCCAGTTAGACAACCATCTTACCATCCATAATATCTACGATCCTCTTCAATCAGGTTTTCGTAAGAGACACAGCACTGAGACTGCGCTGGTTTGGGTCCTCAATGATCTCTTGATGGCGAGAGACCAGAAAAAACGGTCCATTTTGGTCCTTTTGGACCTGTCAGCAGCTTTTGACACCGTAGACCATGGGGTGTTGCTTGAGCGCCTGAGATACATCTGTGGGCTGTCGGGTTTGGTCCTCAGATGGTTTACCTCCTTCCTCACAGATAGAACCCAGAGAGTGGTATCAGGGATTTTTTCTTCTGAGCCCACTGCCCTGACCTGTGGGGTACCTCAGGGCTCTGTGCTTTCCCCCATGTTGTTTGCGGTGTACATGCTTCCCCTCGGAGACGTTGTAAGAAGATATGGGCTGGAGTTTCATTGCTATGCCGATGACACCCAGCTCTATCTATCTTTTGTACCTGACCAGAATAGAGCTCTCTCGGTGTTTAACAGCTGTCTCAGGGAGATCCAGGATTAGATGAGGTCCAGCTGGCTGAAGTTGAACTCTGGGAAGACTGAGGTGTTGCTTGTGGATCCTGGTCGCCGGATTAAGGGGTTGGGTGGATGTTTAGCCTCCGGACTATCCTTGGGAGGTGTGGAACTCCCAACCTCTGAAAGGGTGCGAGATCTGGGGGCGATTCTGGACGATCAGCTGACTCTGCGTGCGCAAGTATCAGCAGTCGTTAAGACATCCTTTTACCATCTTAGGAACATCGCCAGGATCAAGCACCTTATTCCAACTGGCGACCTACCGACGCTGATCCACGCCTTTGTGACCTCTCGTCTGGACTACTGCAATTCCCTTTACTTTGGGCTGTCTGGGGTAGATATCCGCCGCTTGCAGCTAGTGCAGAACTCGGCTGCCCGGCTGTTAATGGGGACTTCTCGTTCCTCGCATATCACACCGGTGCTCCGAGATCTGCACTGGCTGCCGATCCAGTGGCGGATCACCTTTAAAGTAGGTCTTTTGACTTATAAAGCCCTACACGGGTTGGGCCCTGACAACCTGAAAGAGCTCCTGGTGCCTTACCGACCAATGCGTCCCTCCGCCTCCACTAGAGGGTTGCTAGAGATTCCGAGGGTTAGTTTAAAATCCTCCGGTGCCCATGCTTTTATGTTTGTGGCACCTACCCTCTGGAATTCTCTACCACGTTGGATTCGAGAATGCATGACGGTGGAGGGTTTCAAAAAGGGCTTAAAGTCCTTTTTGTGGAACAAGGCATTCTCAGTAAATGTTGATGTAGTTTAATTGCCCGTTGTCAATTTATAGATATATAAAGTACTGTATAGTTTTAGAATGTTTTTATTTGTAATTTATTGTAATGCGCCTTGGTTTTAGAAAGGCGCAGATAAATAAAGTTTATTATTATTATTAAGGGGTTATACAGTATGCTCACCATATGAAGGATTGCAGGGAAGTCCCGCAGCTTTTTGTTTCCTTCACCCTGGGGGGAAAAAGGGCTTACTGGTTTCTAAGCAGTGCCTGTCCAGGTGATAGGCCAACTGTATTACTTTTTGTAATAGGAAGTACAGTAAGGAACTTCCTGGGGTTGTTCATGGCCATTCAACCAGAGGGATGGCCACTTCCATTGCCTGTTTCAGGAATGTCAGCTGTAGAAATTTGTGCTGCTGCTGCTGCAACTTGGAGTACTGTCCATTCATTAATTAAACACTACAGTCTGGACTTTGCCTCTAGAGGGGCTGGCTTCAGCCTGGCTGTGCTTCAAGGCCTCCTTTCTTAGGCCTGTAGCCTTGGGACTCCTTCCATAGGTGTGGTCTGATGGAAGAGATATCCTCGCAAAAAATAGAACAGTTATGTACTTATCGTATCAGCAGATGTTCGAGAGAATCTCTTTCATTATGCCATGCAGTCCCAAGCTCCATCCCCCATAGATTCAGAGCTTATTTGCTCCTCTCTCCCTCTCCCCCTTCCCAGGATGGATTATCTGCTGTTCCTGACCTTGCCTGGCAGCTGGAAACTTCAGCTCTCTCCTGCTTCCCTAGAGGAAGGTCCTTTGAGTATGATTTCTGTCGAGGAACTGAGGAGGGAGAGGGGCTGCCCAGGTTTATATACAGAGGATGTCAACATAAGACATCAGCATGGGTGTCACCTAGTGGGCTGCTTGCAAAATGTGTTTCTGTGTGGTCCTAGTGCCTGGCAGCTATAGTTCCATATGGGTGGCCTTATGAAAGAGATTCCCTCAAAGATCTACTGTTAAGGTAAGTACGTAACTGTTCTTTTCAAGGCTCATAGCCCTACTACCATTCTTGTGTCCTTCAGAGAAGTTGCACCTTCTCCAGGAATTCATCCTACATTTTTGCTTGGTCATATCGGATTTCTGGGGCCTTTGACTTCACTTGAAAGTCATATAATCTGCAAGGGAGCATAGCTGAATTTCCCTGCAGTTGCAAACAAGCCAACTCTTTAAAGCACTGCTCTCCTACTGGGAGCATGGGGTCCCCGCTACACTATCTTCTTTCTTCCCACCTCCCCCGTCCAGTTGTCCTGGTCATCTTTTAACCCGCTACTTAGGTTGTCCCTCCCAACCGCCTCTTCTCTACTCTGGTAGCCGGATTTTATTGCTGTTGTCTTTTTATATCCTATATCCTTTTTCTATCCCTTGGGCAACCTTGCCTCATCCCTCTCTCCCCTTACCCTTTGTTTCCTGTTTGCTCTCCTGGAGAACAGAACTGAGAAAAGCAGGGGCCAGTGTTGTTTACTAGCCAGCCCACGAGTGCTACATCATACATCAGCCTTGTGGGCAGACGGTCCCCAGTGTCTGTCCCCTAGCTTTGAAATTTTAAAGCTGTATACTCCCATGGTGTCCTAGCACCTCCGGCACAGACCAACCAGTAATGAGCAGTGAAGATATTCTGGAAAGTCAAGAATTTCAGTGAGTGTGTAATTTTCATTTCTAGGGACATTGATATGTTGTTCATCCACACTGTCTGGCCGGTATCCTTGCCGCTTTAAATCTTGCCAGAAGGTCTTCAAGCTGGCTCCTCCCACCCACCCGGGTGGTAAAACTCTCGGCTCCGCCCCATGACGCCAGATCTTCCTTACCGCTTGGAAGCTCAGGTTCCCTCCTTAATGCTCTGCGTATAAGACTGGTTCCTAATTCTAATTTTCAAATTAAAAGTTTTTGCTAAAAGACTTCTGTCTTCTCCCTCGCGGCTCACGATGGACCAATCGACTCCGGTTTCGGAGATGCCCTTGCGGGCGAGAAGATGTCTCGGACCGGATCCCGCACTCCACGTCGTCTACTGCTCTAGGCCTTGAGCACGACCCACAGGCCTGCGACCTGTGCTCTTCCTTTTTCCGCCCACGTCCTCTAAGACCGTACTGCCCGTTTACAACTGGGGCGTCCCGAGAAGCGATTTCCTCCGGTGAAGTCAAAAGAGGCCCGGTCGGCTATGTCCGCGGCGACGGGCTCGGCGGATCAGCTCGAGCAGATGATCGCCCTCGAAGAGGAGGCGGCGTGGGCCGCTTCTACCTCGGCTGCGGCATTTGTCCCGCTCTCTCTCTCGTGCCTCTTATTCAGCTTCTTTTAAGGAGCTTTGTCTGACCCTCTCTACTAAAGGTGAGGGACCAACTTCTTCTGGACCTTCTTCTCGGTCCAAAAAGAGACAAGGGTAAGTCTCACCTTGACGCTCTTGGGACGCGGAAAGATCCCTCTCCCGAGGTTGTCGGCCGTCGACTGCTCAGCTTGGCCACTGGTCTCCACGGTCTCCCGTCAGGCCAGTTGACGAGACTCCGTCGTCGCTGATCGAGATTTTTCTCGACCCGTTAGATGAGTTGTCGGCAGGAGAAGCAGAGATCCCTCTCCCGGTTCCCCGGTGGGAGTTGAGGACCCGTTGGCTTGTCTGTGCCTCGGTTCCAGAGCCTTGGTTGAATCTTCCGAACCGAGGGAGTGCGGTTCCCCACGACACCTCCCGCACCGTCCTCGGCAGAGCCGAGTTCTCGGTCTCGGTCTCAGACTTCTTATTGGTCCAGCCCGATCCGCCGTCATAGGCGGTCTCGGCACCAGCAGCGCGGCGCGCCGCTCGTCCTCTCTTCCTCCTCCTCAGGCGAGGGGAGGCTTCGGCGCAAGTTGCGTCGAAGATATGAGGAACTCATGTGGCAACAGCTCCTTCTGACCGGGAATAAGCAGACACCGTCGTCTTCCCCGGCCATTAAGTGGCTGTCACCGGAGCGGCTGAAACAACCCCTCGTTTTATCCGAGGAGCCTGTTCCCAGGCTGGTTGTTCGGCCAAAACCAGCTGCCGCCGATTCCGGTGGAACCTCCGCCTCCACAGCCGTTAGTTGGGGCTCCGACCAAAAATTCTTGGTCGGCTCAGGGACTGCCCCATAGGCTGTCTGTCACCCTCACTCCCGATCGACCTCGGCAGGTGGAGGGTGGCTCAGGCCCGAGGCAGCTCTTTGAGGACTCTTCTGAGTCCGAAGACGATTCCTCCCTTTTCTCCAAGCGAATGGACTTGGAGTCTCAGGAGGACAGTCGGTGGACGATAGCCCTTCGTCCTTCCTGGGATTGCTTCGGCTCATCTCTGAGTCCACCGGGATGAAGCTCGAACCCGTTTCTAAGCGGGCCAGGTATCCCCTCACGGAGATTCTGGACCGAGGGATTCCCCACGGAGTCCTTTCCGTGGCCGAGGCCATAGTGGGCCTGGCCTTGGAGCTCTGGCAGCACCCTGCTTCCTGCCCTGCGCCTTCGGCCAGGATGGCCAGGAAGTATTTGGTCCTAGGTTCCTTGTCAGTTTTGGAACACCTTGGCGAGGGTTAGTTACCGACAGCGTTCGGCATGCCGAGAGCGCTAGGGATGTGGACAAACCTCCCGACAAGGAGTCCAAGAAATTGGACTATGCCGGGCGAAAAGTCTATGCTGCGTCCTCCCTCGGCCTTCGCCAGGCCAGTTCGGCCGTCCTCATGGCACATTTCTCTCATGCCCTGTTGGGCTCCCTGGATGAGGTCGTCCTTCATCTTCCTGCGGATCTGCAGACCACGGTCAGGCAGGTGCGGGACCAGGGCAGGGCAGTGGCCAAACAGCAGCTCCAGACTGCTTTAGACACTGGGGACTCATGTGCCAGGTCTGTGGCGGCCGCAGTGGCTGTGCGTCGTCGGGCTTGGCTGAGGATATCCACCTTTACTTCGGATACCCAGCACAAGTTGGCGGATGTTCCCTTTTTGGGGACCGACCTCTTTGGCCCTGGGGTGGAAGATCACCTGCAGAGGATCGAGAAGTCCAATGCTACCTTGGACTCTGTCTCTTCCGCTCAGAAGGACAAAGGCCGCAAACCACAGCCTAAGCCCTTTCGTCCTTCTGCGCCCGTGGCGCGTCCGGCCCAGCAACGTCAGGGCCAGCAGGCTTGGGCTTGGCATCCCAAACTCAAGCCTGGGGCTTCCTCCAACGGGAAGCAGGGAGGTAAAGGCCCAGGAGGTCCCTCGGCCGGTCCCTCCTCCAAGCCTGCCCAGTGACGGGTTGAGGGGTGTCGTCCCCAGCCCCGTCACCTCACCCCAGGTTCCCCCCGTGGGGGGACGGCTCCGGCACTTCCTTTCCGCCTGGTCCGTTTTACCACGGACAGGTGGGTGCTGAAGGTGGTGGGAAAAGGCTGCCTCTAGAATTCGAGCAGGCCCCGCCTTCAAACCGTCGCACTGGGGGCCTCGGTCCGTGAACCTCACTGTCGGCCTGCTGGGGCTGACATCGCTCTCCTCCTCCAAAAGGAGGTGATCAGGGAGGTGGCGGACCCTCCCTCAGACCCAGGGTTTGTGTCCAGGTACTTCCTGGTTCCGAAACGGATGGGGCTGGCGCCCCATCCTCGACCTACACGACCTGAACAAGTTCCTAAGGTCTCGAACCTTCAGGATGGTCACTCTGGCGCAGATAATACCATCCCTGGAACACGGCGTGGGGTTCTGCTCTCTGGACCTGCAGGACGCGTTCTTTCACGTCCCTATCCGTCCGTCACATCGGAGATTCCTTCGCTTTCGAGCGGAGGGATCCCTTTTCCAGTTCTGAGCCATGCCCTTGGCCTGTCTCCAGCTCCAGGGTCTTCACCAAATGCATAGCAGTGGTGACAGCTTTCCTGCGGCACCGAGGGGTCCAAGTGTACCCTTACCTGGACGATTGGCTGATAGCACCCCCCTCCAGACAGGAGGTGGAGCGGTCCAGAGATCTGGCCCTCCAGGTTTGCTCTCAAATCGGCCTTCTCATCAACGAGGCCAAGTCGGAACTCGAGCCGAAGCAGGTGATTCTGTTTATCGGGGCAGAGCTCGACTCTCTTCGAGCCAGAGCACGGCTCCCGGCAGACAGGGCCGAGGTTCTTACCTCCTTTGCCCAGTCATTTCTGGTTGGGCAATCGCGCCCTGCCCGGGACTTCCTGCGCCTCCTGGGTCTTATGGCGGCCTGTACCAGCGTGGTCCGTTGGGCACGCTGGCACATGCGCCCCCTTCAGTGGGGACTGGCCAGCCAGTGGTCACAACGCTGCGATCCATTGGACCAGCTAGTGACAGTGACCCAGGAGATGTGGAATGCTCTCCGTGGTGGACCGTTCCAACTCATCTGCAGGAGGGCATCCGTTTGTCCGTCCAAGCAGGCGGTCTCTCTATCGACCGATGCCTCTCTAATGGGTTGGGTGCCCATCTGGGGAACACGGTATACGGCCTCTGGTCCCGCAGGGAGTCTCGATGCCACATCAACCTGCTGGAGCTCGGCGGTCTGCCTAGCTCTCACCACCTTTGCTCCGTTTCTCCGAGGTCAAGTGGTCCGAGTCAGGCGGACAATACCACGACCATGTACTACCTAAGCTCGCCAGGGGCGGGGCGCTGCTCCATGCTTCTATGCAAGGAAGCTCTCCGATTTGGTCACTCGTGCGCAGCTTGGGCGGATTCCTAGCCATTCATGTGGCAGGAGCCTCCAACACCCTGGCCGATGCCCTGAGCCGGATAGGGGCTGCATCCGAGTGGTCTCTCCTGCGGAGGTAGTACAAGATCTGTTCTCCCATTGGGGCACACCTCAGGTGGACCTGTTTGCCTCCAGGAAGCATGCAGCTGAGGCTGTTCATGCCCGCCCCCTCAGCAGGGCTCGCTGCAGGGGGATGCCTTCTCAAGGCCGTGGACCCCGGGCCTCTTCTACGCCTTCCCCCATTTCCCTTGATTCACAAGGTGCTTCTCAAAGCAAGGAGGGACAAGGCGCAGGTGATTCTGATAGCCCCAGACTGAGCCCGCCAGTTCTGGTACCCAGATCTCCTCAGCCTCAGCTCCAGGCTCCCGAGGCAGCTTCCAGCTCGCCCGGACCTGCTCTGAGTCAATCAGGAGAAGGTGTTCCATCCGGACCTTCAATCCCTGCACCTGACGGCCTGGTTCCTGAGCGGCTAGAGTTCCAGACCTTGGGTCTTTCCGACGAGGTCCTCAATGTTGTTGAGGCGTCCCGTAAAGGAGTCGACCAGGAAATGCTATGCCTTCAAATGGAAGAGATTTTCCCTTTGGTGTCAGGGCAAGGGCTTGGACCCTTCCTCCTGTCCTTTGGCAAGCATCTTGGACTATTTATGGTCCTTTTTAGTCAAGGGCTTAGGTCCAAGCGACCCTAAGGGTGCACCTGGCAGCCATCTCTGCTTACGGCGTGGGCGGGGAGCAGTCGGTGGCGAGGAGAAGGTGGTCGGGCGCTTTTCAAAGGCCTTGATCACATTTCCCCTCCGGGTGCGAGAACCTCCACCTCCGTGGGATTTACTGCTGGTACTGGCAAAGCTCATGGGCAAGCCATTCGAACCAATGCACAGGTGTGAACTCTCTCAACTGTCGTGGAAGACCGCCTTCTTGGTGGCTATTACGTCAGCCAGAAGGATGGGAGAACTCCAGGCGCTCTGCATCGAGTCTCCTTACCTGGTCTTCCACAAGGACAAGGTTGTCCTGCGCCCCCACCTGAAATTCCTTCCGAAGGTGGTGTCGGAGTTTCACCTTAACCAGGTGGTGACTCTGCCGGTGTTCTACCGCAGTCACACCTCGGAGGCCGAATACAGGCTCCATACTTTGGATCCTAGAAGGTGCTCGCTTATTATAAGGAGGCCATACTGACTAAAGTCGGGAGAGGTTAGCAGCTGTTTGTCACCTACGCTGAAGCCGCACCTGGCAGACCTGCAGCCAGCGGACGATAAGCAGGTGGGTCACCTCCTGCATAGATCTCTGCTATAAGTTGGCGGGCATGGAGCCTCCCAGAGGGATAAGAGCTCATTCTACCTGCCATACTGCTGCATCGGTGGCTGCTTCAGGGCGTCCCTATCTAGGATATCTGCAGGGCTGCTACCTGGAAGTCAGCACACCTTCATCACCCATTACCACATCGACCTTGAGTCACGCCGGGATGCTGGTTTGGGGCCTCGGTTCTCCAGTCTTTATTCCCTAAGTAGGGGTGTGCTTTCCTCCCCCCTCCGGAGAACTGCTAGGAGTCTGCCAGACAGTGTGGATGAACAACATATCCATGTCCCTAGAAATACAGGTTACTCACCTGTAGCTTAGGAGTTCTAGGAATGGTATATGTTCATCCACGACCCACCCGACCTCCCCGGCTTCGACGCACAACCTGAGCTTCCAGCGGGCCAGATCTGGCGTCATGGGGCGGAGCCGAGAGTTTTATCACCCGGGTTGGTGGGAGGAGCCAGCTTGAAGACCTTCCGGCAAGATTTAAAGCGGCAAGGATACCTGCCAGTGTGGATGAACAACATATACCATTCCTAGAACTCCTGTTACAGGCGAGTAACCTGTATTTCCTTCTCTTCTCAACGTGGCAGGAAGGATCCTGCACCACAATACTGTTGTCTGGGATGCCAGACAGTACGGTGCTGGTATATATCCAACTGCTGTAGTCAGAGCTGTTGGTGGGAAGGGGGATTTGGCTTTGCCAGGGAGGGAGAAAACTCTTGAGATAAACAGAAGATTGGCTAAGCAAATTATACCACTGTATCACCATGTCCGATGGAGTGGCCCTGTCCTTTCCTGAATGTGGCAGTCTTCCTGTCCTTCACTGGATCCTTTCCTCTGCCAGCATCTGGGGAGTTCCCAGGCTCCGACCTAGGGAATAAGACTGCATTGACTGATCAGAGGGTCAGTGGAAGCTCCTGGATGATGAAGTTACCCAGAATGGAAGTGAATTTTTTCGTCTGAAGGAGATCTTGGGCTTCCCTGGGTAAGGAGGTAGAAATAGAATTGTTAAAAAAAAAAAAAAAAAAAAAAAATAAAAATTGAGAAATCTACAAGATGTGTATTGCCTTAGCTCTGTCCTTTTTCCATTTATGACTGTCCTTCAGAAACAAGGAGTTCCTTTTACCGGTACAAACTTGCTCTTTGTCTGTCTGTTAAATGAAAAAGAGAAATAGTTGGCTAAATTTAATCTTTCATGTTTTTCGTTTGTCAAAAGAGAATTGCGTTTTTAGACCTTTTTCTGCAAGACACAGACACTTATTCTCCTGCATTTTCCACCCTCCTTACTTTTCCAACATGAATACAGTTCACAAGCCACACTTTGGTAGTTCCATTGGGAGTAGCCTAATCATAGGCCATCTTCAAGCTTAGCTTCTCCCATCACCTTGCTGTTCGTCCTGCGGTTCTGCCCCATCAACTTCAGACCTTTTTTTTCCCCTCTGAAATGGACAGGTCTCATCCTTCACAGCTCTGCAGAGTTAGGAATCTAGATGTTTCAGAAACAATCTTCTACACTGAGACCCACTTATGGGTTTGGACTAGAGGCACTAGGACCCGTGGAAGCAAATCTTTGGCATGGGGCTGGCAATGGCTACTGGGCATGAACAGCACCTGTGCACCCCCACATGATGCAGCACACTAGCCAATAATGGTTACCGGCTCCCTGACCAACCTCAGTTCTGTTTTTCCTGCCATCACATGCACATCGTGAGAGTGTCACCTCATTTTGCCCTATCGCCGCAGAAATTTTTCCGTGTCACTATTTACTTTTTTTTATCTAATGGTGGGTGCTGTACCTGTTTGATTTAGTTTCCACAAGGTGCCAAAGTCTAAGTCAGAAGGGTCCATATTGAAGAAAGTCAGAAAGCCACCCATCATGCACTGGTGCCCCGTGGGAAAAAAGATGACCTAAGACTATCATCGGTCATGTGCAGCCTGCCTCCAACCTGAGTATGATATGACTGCTTGTGACGCCTGCTTTTCTGTGTACTGCTGCACCCTTGAGAACCGTGCATTGAGGTGGGGTCGTTGTATCCCCGCCTAAGAAGGCAAGAGTCGCACACGTGCATCCTAAGTGTGATGGCTAGGTCCTTCCCCTGGTTTCTTCCATCCCCAGGATCCCTGCCAGACTGAGTAGGCAGGGGGCCAGCAGTGTCTGCCAATCCCCTTCGGGCAGTGCTGTGCAATGCATGGTCGATGAACAAGATCGCAATTATGGCGGACTTGATTTCCTCTGTCAACCTGACTTGAATTACAGAGACCTGGTTGGGTGACGACGCTGGACCAGTTCTGGAAGCGGCCGCTCCTGCTGGGTTTTCCATAGTGCACTTCATGAGGAGGGCGCACAGGGATGGGGTTATGACCATCTGCTTTAGATCCAGCTTGAGCTTCACTGTGCACCCAGTGGGATCAGCCAGGTTTTTCAGTGTGTGACAGTGCTTGGGGGTCCAGGTGCAGGTTGCAGGATTCTCCTCATTTACTGCCCTCTGGGGTCGGGGCGAAGATTTCCAGCAGGAGATCGTGGACTTCATCAGTAAGGTGTTGGAGTCACTTAGATATTTAATTCTGGGGGTCTTCAATGCCTGGGTTAACAACGAATTCTCGCAATTTGGTTATGACCTCCTCCAGTTGATCTTATCACTGGGCCTGACGCAACTTATGCGACCCCATCACCATTGCCACACGCTCGACCTGGTGTTCTCGCTGGGGCTTGAGGTAGCTAACCTCAAGACTGATCAGGTCGTTTGGTCTGATCATTGTACGGTGAAGTTCTTGTTTGGGTTCCCCCGAAAGTCCCTCCCCTGCTGAGATGGTTAGCTGTGACCCTTTGAGGGGATTGTCCCCAGAGGGACTGCTGGCGATGGGTGACTTATCTAGTGTAGATGCTACATGTGCGGTTGGCATGGGCGAGGTGGTGGCCGCCTATATTAGGATGGTCTTCGGGCGCTCATTGCCATCACACCGGTCCGTATACAACCCAGATCTTCTCACTTGAGAGCCCCTTGGTTTGATGGGGATCTCAAGGTAATGAAGATCAGGGGTCGGAAGCAGGACCCCATTTTTACTGCGGCAAAGTGGACTTATATTCTGTGGCAGGACATCATACTTTCTGCGGCAGAACTGCTGATTCTGTGGCCATTCTGCGGCAGATAAATTGTGGTTAAACAGCACACTTTCAGGGGATTAAGTCTTGGTTAACCCCCTTGACTGCGTCAATGCAACCACTCCGCTACACTGAAAGTGGAACAGCAGGCCATTTAACAATATGTAGTTTTCTTATCACAAATATTAAACTGCAATATCTCAGACCTGGTGCAGCTATGGGCATCTGTTCTTTTTTAATGACTTTTCCCTCCCACCCGAATTTGAAGGCTCATCTGTTCTTCTGGAAATTGGTGGCTTTTGCTGTTCTCCTAGGATGTAATCTGAGGAGGATATGCACACTCTGCTAAAACTACACAGAAGGCAAACCTGCTTGAATTTCTTCTGGGTTATATTTAAAGTTAGCAGATATAAAGAGAGACTCCAATTTGAAAGCCATTTTAATATTTTTTTCCTGATTTTAATCAACATTCTTTTAGATTATTATTTCTTTAAACTAGGAATACCTCAACTGCCTTGCAACAAACATGTTGTGTGCAGTGTGCAAATCAGTGTATTTTTTTTTGGGGGGTTGTCTTCCTATAATAATGATGGAGGGTGTAACTTGCAGTGTCTGTAGGATTTGTTGACTCCAGATTTTTCTTTTCAGGAACATGCTAACAAATGCAAGCAAGTCATTCTTATTAAGCCAGAGTAACCTTGGTTAGCATGCTATCTTCTCCCAGCAACTTTGGGGAACGGGGTTCTTCAGTCAGTGACCGTCATTTCACTTATGTATAGCAGCAATCAATACACCTCTCCATTCTGATTTTTTTTCCTTGCCTGCTTGCTCCAGTTCTAGTGCACCCTGATCCCCAACTCTGCCGCAGCTGGGCAACTTGACCCTTAAGAATTGAGCTTGATGCCACCACTTAGGCTGCAGGTTCAAATCTACCAAGAAATTACTGTCACACTTGCAGGTTCAGATCTGCAGCCTACAAATCAAAACTGTGATCGATGTCCACCAGTGGGGACAGAGTCCTCTGCTCGGTCTGCTTCCAGCCACATTTCTGCAATCAGCTCCTCCTCCAATCCCTGCCACCACACCGAGATCGATACCACCTCCACGGCACCACTGAATCTTCTCACTTCTTCACTAAAGCTGGCCTTTCAGTTCTTCCAAATTCCTCTTCCAGGGATTCGGCGTGCATCGTGAGCAGCCTCACAATGAAAAATTAACATGGCTGAGCTAGCCACACCTACACAGCAGCAGCAGCAAATCATAACTGCTGTGGACCTAATCAAGCTCTGCTACTCTTGCTGCAGTCTCTTCCCTACAATACTGGCTGGACGGAATTATGTAACAAGAGCCAGCATGAGTCAAGATGCCATGCGTCCACTAGCTTTTCGACTTTGTAGTGGGCGGCATCAATTTGTTGCCCCTTGTAATGAGTGTGTATGCCATGGCATTGTCGTCAAGGCACAGGTCAGGAAGCATAGGGGAAAACCCAGAAGCAGTTGTAAATTCACCAAAACTTTATTTTTAGTAGCAGTAATTTAAAAAATAAACTTGTTCTTAATAACTATGTACAGAAGCAAAATAAAGTAAAATCTTTCTTGTAATCTCCCTTGCAGTCGCAGCTTAGCTGTTTTTAAGTCTTTTCAACCCCCACCTTTGCAAACATTCTGTCCTTGTAAAATGTTCTGTTCTCGTAAATATCAGGAGCTGCTAGAACACAGTATGCTTCCTGAGGCCCCATAGGCCTAGCAAAAGGCTCAGACATTTGCACCCAAGTAACCTTTAGCTTTCTACAGTCATCTCAAATTATAAATATATACACATTTCAACAGTAATACTAAATATTCTTTAAACAAAAGTGATCCCAATATCAGTTTCATTCCATACAGTGATTTGCATATATTTATTTATTTTATGTATTTAGTGATTCAGAAAAGACATCTGCGTGCAAGCTCTTTTACAAAGGTTCCACATCTTAGATTGCAAAACAAAGTACAATAGGAGAAAGCAAAAGTACATTACAATGAACGATACAGCTTGGATTCAGAACTTACAGAATAACTCAAAACATAAGTAGAAGTTAAATAAGAAAAACACTTTGTGAGGGTGGGAATAAGCAGCCATAAAGTGCCTTCTCAGTAGTTCAGAGGAACGGGGATAGCTGGCAGTGAGGTGAAGAAAGGAGGTATGAGATTTAGGTAGGTACTGCGGTGGAGGTGAAGGGTGGGGGAAGAAGGACGATCAGGTATAGGGAGGTGGGGTGAGGGGAGGCAGAAAGGACATGCTAGAGTAAAATGGTGGGGTGTGAGGGGGCATGGTCAGGCAGCCTGCATTAGTAGCGACTGTTAGGGAAACTCGCAAGATTGTGAGTTGGGGAAGGGGGGTGGCGGGTGCCGAAGGAGCATGATGCAAACTGATTGCTGGGGCAAGTCATGAGAAGGGACTGAGGGAGGGGGTACCTGAGGCCTGCCTAGTGCTTGCTGGGGAACAGAGAGAGCAGGTGTGGCTGGACTCAGGGGCAGGTGCACTTAGAGAGTGTTATTAGATGCTGTTTGAGGTCAGTTTTATATTGTGCCAGACAATTGGTGGCCAAGAGGTGCCCAGGGAGTTCATTCTTCCATAGGGGGGCCCGGTAGGCAAATGCACGTTGCCCAAGAGTGGTGCGACAGAAGGGGATAGCCAAGGCCCCGCTAGTCCTCTCTCTGGTGACCTGTAACGAGTTGGCCACCTTGATCAAATTGCCTACACAAGATAGTGTTTTACCCAATAGAGCCTTCTTCCCTAGGATGCAAGTGTGGAATTTGACCCTGTTTCTTAATGACAGCCAGTTTGCACATTCGTAGAGAGTACAGGTGTGAGTGCCACGCTCAGCATCCAGGGTGAGTCTGCAGGCTTTGTTGAGCACAGTTTGAACCCTCTTGAGCACTGTATCTGTTGCCACCCCATAGACCACTAGTCCATAGTCAATAGTAGATATAATTGAACTGTGGACTGAGAGGTGGAGGGCCCCCGGAGAGAGGTATTGCCTGTGCCTGTACAGGACACCAATCTTGGTACTGACTGTCTTGACCAGAGTCAATATGGTGCGCAAACATGAGGGTATCATCTATTATGACCCCTAAATACTTAAACAAGTGAACTTGTTCTAGCGGCTCACTGCATGAGTTTGAGATGATGAGGGGGTGGTGCTTATTTTTGTTGTGGGGGCTGGACATAAGCATAGCCTTGGTCTTTTTGTAGTTTAGTAGCAGCTTATAACTACAGAACCAGTCCTCGAGTTTAGAGAAGGAGTTCTGCAGCTCAGATTGTAGGGCAGCCTGAGACATGCTGCTGCTCAGGAGCGCAGCATCATCTGCATATAGTTTGAGTTTGATGTTGCAGGCTGTGGGAAGTTCATTTAAGAAGAGGCTGAAGAGTAGGGGCCCCAGTATTGATCCCTGGGGTACCCCTAATGATATCTCTCTCTTGCGCTGGATACTGTTTGCCCAATTTTGACACATTGATTTCTTTGTATCAGGTAGTCTTGGAACCAAAAAAAGTCACTGGGTGCCACACCCATATTTCGCAGTTGGGTTGACTGTATCGAAGGCTTTGGTGAGGTCAGTAAAGACAGACCCCACCAGTTTGCCTTCATCCAGGACCTTATGTGCATAGTTTGTGTAGTCCAGCAGGGCAGTGGTGATACTGTGATTTTTGTCTGAAGCCATACTGGTTGGGGCATAGTAGATTATACTTACTGAGGTAGTTGATGAGTTGACCCTCCACAGTCTTTTCCAGTGCCTTGGACAGGGGGGAGAGGATCGAGATGGGTCTGTAGTTGGCTACCAGAGACTTGTCGCCTCCTTTATGCACTGGCGTAACTAGGGCCTCCTTCCAAACCGGCGGGAAGTGGGCCAGGGACTTATTGTACGGCGTTATATATTAGCTAATATAGATATGCAAGGGAGGGAAAAACAGATGGCAAGAGAAAACTGAGACACAGAGAAGCAAAGAATTGCGAGACTGTTCGGGTTGATCAAGTCCGAGGTCTCACAGGAAAATTTGATTGCGCAGCTAGACAGAGAAATAGATAGGAAAGAAAAGATCCTTGCATTTAAGCACTTTCTCCATAACAAATGGGACAGGGTCCTATTCCACCCTGTCACATACACCCCCCTCCTTAACAGGGAACCTGTTTTATTAAACAGGTTTCCAAAACTTCTTATTCTCCAATAACAATTGCTACTTTCAGACATTAAACACGTGTATCCATTTTTTTTTTTTTTTTTTTAACAGTACAGCTTAAACCCATACGTTTGTGTTTTTTAACCTTTGGAACCCTCAATTCCTGATCCATATCTTGACAGAAAATCAGCATTGCTATTCTCTTTACCAGATTTGTAAATCACCATGAATTTAAATGGTTGCAATGCCCGGTACCACCTTGTGATTCTGGAATTTTTATCTTTCATCTGGTTAAGCCAACAGAGTGGATTGTGATCAGGTACAAGAACAAATTCAGTTCCTATTAAATAAAATGTAAGGGACTCCATAGACCACTTTGCTTCTAAACACTCCTTTTTGATAGTGAAGTACCCTTTCTCTCAGTCATGCAATGTCCTACTTATGTACAGAATAGGATGTTCTTTCCTATTTAGATGCTGACTCAAGACTGCACCTAGGCCTGCCTCAGATGCATCTGTTTGTAACACAAATGGTCTGTCAGAGTCTGGGCTTTTTAAAACAGGTGCTGAACATAATGTAGCCTTTATGGCTTGAAAAGCTTCATCACACTCCAGGGGGCGGGGGAGATTTCACATTATTTGGGTACCATTTCTTTGTGAGTTCAATGAGGGTGTAGCTAACTCAGCAAAGTTGGGAACAAATCTCCAATAACCAGCAGCCCTAAAATGACCTGACATGTTTCTTTGTTTTAGGTACAGGGCTGTTAGCTACAGCTTCTGTTTTAGAAATCTCTGGTTTGACTTCTCCATTTCCCAACACATAGCCCAAATATCTAGATTCCTGCATGCCCAGTGCACGTTCGGTAGAATTAATAGTCAGACCTGCATTTTTGATAGGTTGGATAACTGCTCATAGGTGTTCCAGGTGACTTTTCCAGTCTGGACTGTACACCATGACATCATCCATGTACGCAGCACAATAACCAATGCGAGGGGATAAAATTACATCCATGTACTGCTGGAATGTAGCTGGCACACTATGTAAACCAAATGGCATGGTGGTGAACTGATAGAATCTTATACGGGTGGCAAATGCAGTTTTATCTCTGGATTCTTTAGCTAAAGGTATTTGTCAGTAACCCTTGGTGAGATCGAGGGTACTGATATACTTTGCACTCCCCCGTCTGTCCACCAAATCATCTATCCTGGGCATAGGATAACTGTCAAATTCTGACACTTGATTAAGTTTCCTGAAATCAAGGCAGAGTCTAACACTCCCTTCTTTTTGTTTACAATTACCATGGGAGATGACCAAGCACTCCTCAACTCCTCTGTGATACCCAATTCTTTAATTTTTTTTTATTTCCTTAACCATATCAGCTCTTAATCACTCTGGCAAACCTATATGTCTTTTGCCTAATAGGACAAGTGTTCTTTGTCACTGTTACGTGCTGAACCCCTTTTGCTCGGCCTGGTGCCACGGTAAAAGTATTGTTAAATGTCTTTAGCACATTATGAATGTCTGCAGTTTGTTCTGAGGTTAAGGAAACATTCACCTTTACAACATCGGCATTTACAGTTTGTTCTAGTCTATCGTAAGCTACATCAATATCTTCCTTATCAGTTTCTGGTAAAACTAGCAAAGCAGTTTTTGGCATTTTTTCAACCCATTTCTTGAGGAGGTTAGCATGGTGTATCTCAGTAGGATTTTTTTCTGTCAGGGGTCTCAATCTCGTAGTTAACAGTGCCAGTACGTCCAAGAACTTTATAACGCCCTTGCCACTTCATTAACAGTTTATTTTCTGTTGTGGGTAACAGTAGCAAAACCTTTTCACCTGGTTCGAAAACTTTTTCTTCTACCCCATGGTCATAATATACCTTCTGCTGGTTTTAAGCCTCTTCTTGATTACTGTGGGCAGGGTGCGAAATTCCTATACCTTAGGTGCCCCAGGGCAGGCACTTTTACCTCTGGACACCTACTGCTGGTTTGTACCTGCCCACTGGGGCACCTATGGTATTTTATGGTGCAGAGCTCCGTTTTCCATTTTTTCGTTTTTTTTTTCCCCTACCCTAGTGATTTTTTTTTTTTTCAGAAGGGCGGGGGGAGCCTTTGGAGGAGTGAAGGCGCCAATCACGAGTGTGCCTTTGTAACTGTCAGCTGACACAGTAATGAACGCCCTGATTTGACTGACACAGTCATCAGCCAGTCCGCCTGCCCAGGTCCGTCAGACGGTCAGCTCACTGCACCAGGCGTGAACCAATTGGAGTGACTGTGTTTGAGTTCGTCACGCCTTAACTTGTCAGAGTGTTGGAATGCAGCTCAGGCGCCATTCTGTCAACGATTTAGGAGACAGAGGTCCGTGCATGAGTGCAGTAGCTTGAGACTGCAAGTTTGCTGCTGTAATTGGCATTTCTATTAAAAAAAAAAAGACCCAAAAGCTCTTTTAAGAGCTCTCTTTAGTACCAGTCAGAGAAGTGGAGGTGTGGGCGTTTATAGGCAGGGGTGGGACTTGGAAGTGAGAGGAGGCAGAGGGTGAGCGTCAGACTGTGAAGGTGTCTGTAAGGTCTTGGAGGAAATCGGGAATCGTTAAAGAGGGAGACAAAAGAATAGAAGCAGACTCAGTAAAGTCAAGAACAGGACTTTTTAAAGTCTGCAGACAGTGCTCAGTTTTCAGCATTGCAGTCTACTAAGTTGAACCTGTGGGGAGCTATTCAAATTAGATAAAGCCATCCAGCTAGTGCCTGATACTACTTCTCTGTTTGGGTGTGTTAATTTAAAGCAGGAGAGGCAGATAGTAGGAAAAAAAACAGAACCAACTGCAGCAAAGAGGAGGGGGACCTATTGATCTCTGCAGCCACAGTTGCTGTCAGCTAAACTTGCTAAGTTTGCAGGGGGAACTGAATTTAAAACCTATAATAAACTATCTCTATCTAACTGAAGCTAACTATTAAAGATCAGCAGCCTATACTGATACAGACAGTTCACTGCTCAGTACTAAATCCTGTGTGAGGACTAGCAGCAAGTCAGTAGTCAACTCATCACTAGTGTGTCTATATTCAGTTACTGGCTGGGAAGGGAACTGAATTGAGGCAAAGAAAAAAAAACTCTACCTAACTAAACCATATAAAAAAAAGCTCATTATAGTTTTACAAACTTAGTGTGTTAAAAGAATCTCTTAACAAGCTTTAATAAGCTTGTATGCTGTGTATTGCATAAAATCTAATAGGGAATACATAAGGAATTGTTGGATTCTAAAAGCGTTTATTAAAAGCTACTTGGACCACCTAAAATAATCTGTGGTGGAGTACCTAAACTCTAAATACAAAGGATCTGCAAACTAAGAAAATCTAATTAAAGTAATTGTTAATTAAAGTTCTAAAAGCTTTTGTGAACTTGGTGGAACACCTAAAATTTAGGGGATCTCCTATTATTCTACTAGCTAAAGCTACTTTAGATTGAAGTTGACTATCTCAGTCAAATCTAAATACTGTTATTAAAAAAACTTTCATTGGACTTAATATCTAAAATCTGTATACAGTTATAAAAATCTCTAGCTTTTACAGGCTACAGTACACTGTCTGTGGACTATCTAAAATCTGAATACCTGAGGCTGTTATAATACCTGTTATAATAAATAATCAGACAACACACAGTCAGGTTTTCTTGTTAAGTTTATTATAAAAATAAAGACAAGACACACTTTTTCCTTATTGCATTTATTAATACTGAGTAATACAAATAAAAATTCTTAAAATCAGTATTCACAGATTCAACTCTGAACAGCCAGGCAGACACCATGAGTCTTTTTAAATTTGGATTTAAGAGAAAGCGTTCTGATGAGACTGCGGGAGCTGACTCGGATTCCCTAACACAAAGTGCTAGTACCACTACAGGCACAGCTATAACCCCACCATCTCCTTGCCCAGACAGTGAAACTGTTGTGACCACTGAAGTTTCCTCAAGTGCTGCTGCTTGTACTGAAAGCTGCTAAGGCCCAAAGTTAGAAAATTTCAGGAATCCTGGAAAAAGGGCAGGAAGTGGCTTACGATGACACAGATAAATGTGCCATGTTCTGTACATGGTGTCAGAGTTATGATAAAAGCCAAAGCAAAAATAATTTCAGAACTGGATGCAGTACTTTTAGAGTACACATTATCTCAACACATGAAGTGTCCATAGCACACAAAAATGCTGAGATGGCATACATGCAAATAAAACAAAAGTTGGAGAAAGACCAATAGAGAATTCCATACAATTCATGGAACAAAAGAAATGGATCAGATTTGTAAATTGTACTGTACTGCATATTACGTTGCTAGGACCGAAAGGCCTCTTAGGGATTTTCCTGGGTTGATAGATTTACAAAGAAGAAATCATGGGGTGATGCTATGAGTCACAGTTACAGTAGTGACAAGCAATGCCGTGTCTTCATTCACTATATTGCCCAAGATATTCAAAGCACTACAGCTAGTCTACTACAAGACAATGACTTCTTTTCTTTTCTTGTTGATTCCTGCACAGATAAAAGTGTGACTGAGGAGGAGGCATTTATGTACGTGTTTTTGAAAATGGCCTACCTGTAACAAGATTTCTTGCACTGAAACCAGTCAGTGTCCCTAATTCAGAAAGCATTTTAAATACTGTGATTAATGCTTTAGAGGGTGAAGGTGGTTTAAAGGATGGTGGTTGGAAACATAAGCTGATAAGTGCGGCATCTGATGGTGCTGCTGTAATGTTGGGGAGCACTTCAGGTGTCCTTAGTCGAATAAAGCAAGATTTCCAGTGCCCACACCTCATTGACATACACTGCTGTGCACATCGTTTAGAGCTTGCTGTTAAGGATTCGTTCAGAGACTGTCCCTTTTACAAGTCATTAGAACAACTTCTGCTGAACATTTACTCGTTTTACCACAGGTCACCAAAAAGTTGGAAAGGCCTACAGGAAGCAGGATCCCTTTTAAATATTAATGTGGTCAAACCAGTTAACACTGGTGGCACTAGGTGGCTTGCACAGAAGAGCAGGCCATTTCTGCCCTTGAAGGAACTGGGCTGCATTAGTGCCTCACCTCGAACATGTGTCACTGACAAACAAGCAGGATCATGGCCAAAAAGCACTAGGAATACTAAAGTGCTTAAGACTTTAAAATGTGTTATATACATGAACTTTCTGAAAGTGTTTTTTGGTTACTTATCTGCTCTTAGTCTGTGCTTTCAGCAAGAGGATGCCACTGTTGAAAAAGTTCACAGCAGAGTAGAAAGCACAATTCAAAAACTAAATGGTCTCTCGAATCGAGAAACTCTTCACCGCACAACACTTACATCTGTAAATGAGAACCTAACTCAGTACAACAGTGTTGACTTAACTAATGAAACTAGCAGGCACAGATCAGGTTCTCCTTCCAGACATTAGAAAGCCACAATTACAGAGATCAAAAAATTCTTCAGAAAGCGTCACAGCACATTGAATCTACGCTTTCAGTCCTTCACGACCAATAAAGTGCTACTAGCTGCAAGAGCTTTAAATTTTCAGTCCTGGCCAACATCCACAGAGGCACTTCAAACATATGGAGATCAAGCAATTCAAACAATTGTTGATCACTATAAAGTGGTCCTAGAGTCTCGTGGAGTTGATGTTACTTTGGTACTGCTGGAGTGGCTAGACTTAAAAAAGCACGTACTCCACTTGCTGTCTGTTGAAAATTGTAAGTCTCTGAAATTGTGGCAGAAAGTGATTCTTGCGGATGTGCTGGATCAACAATTTCGAAATGTGCTGGCCATTGTCAGAATCATCCTCCTGATTCCTGTTCACACTGCTGCTGCAGAGCAGAGCTCTCTCTCTAATGGGAAGAATAAAAAATGACTGGAGGTTGGATTCGCCCAGACACCCTACACGACCTAATGTCCATATCTCTGAATGGACCCCAACTTAGTGACTATAACCTGAAGGTGCCATATCACTGTGGTGGAAAAATGGCAAAAGAAGGCCCACTACCAAAGCTTATGGCTCCAGAACACTGTCAGTGCATGCTGCTTCTGCCAGCCCTAGTGGTGATGATGAAAACGAAAGCGCTTGGTCCAGTGAAGATGACGTGTAAAATTATGCAAACTAAGGGGCGGCATGTAAATAGTTTGTTGGGCATGTACATTTTCTTCTTACATGCCCAAGTGGGCAAGTACTTTTTTTCACGAATTTCATACCCTGACTGTGGGCAATTTCAACATATTCTGCCTAGGGCACACATATAAGAAGATATAGATTGTTTCTGAGTGGGGTTATCTTCGCACGTTTCTTTTATTACATCCAGTGGCCCTCTTAGCTGCCTACCATATAGCATCTCAAATGGTGAAAACTCTGTTAATGCCTGTGGCACTAATCTGCAGGCAAAAAGTAGGTAAGGCTAGTATTGGTCCCAGTCTTTCCCTTCTACAAACTTTTTTAACGTGCGTTTCAGGGTTTGGTTAAAATACTCTAACAAGACCATCTGTCTGAGGGTGATGGGGGAGGCTCTTAATAGTGATACCTAGCAGTCTGTACAGCTCCTTAAGCAATGCAGCACCAAGATTACTACCCTAATCAGTACTAATTTATTTAGGTATGCCCACTCTGCTGAAAATTTTTGCAAACTCAGCTGCCACTTTTGAGGCTGTAACAGTACGCATTGGAACTGCTTCTGGGCATTGAGTAGCATAGTCGCATACTACCAGGATAAATCTAGTACCCTTTCTACTTTTGTCTAAAGGACCAACTGCATCTATTGCAACTCTCTCAAAAGGCAAATCTGTTAAGGGTAGGGGCACCAGGGGAACCTTGTCTTTTCTAGTGACTGGGGCTGCTTTCTGACCGTCAACACAGGAATTACAATAGGTAACAACATCTTCATAAATTCCAGGCCAGTAAAATCTGTACAGCAATCTGGCAAGGGTGCGATCCCTCCTGAGTGACCAGCCCTAGGACTATCATGTGCTATCTGTAACAATTCTGTTCTATACTTCTGTGGTATAACCAGTTGTTCTGGCTGTTCTGTGTCTAGAGGGTTTAACCCAAACTCTACAGTAATCCATTACATTTTTTAAACATTGGTCCACCCTGTTTTGGTTTCATCCCATGGAGAGAAACATTTTTGGCTTGTTCTGAAAGAAACTCACAATCTGTTATCAATTTATTTTCAGCACTTTCACATTTTAACCCTTTATGTCCATCAGTCATTTGTTGCCACAGTTTTTTCAGGCTTTGTCTTTCTTACCTGGATTTCCAGATCTTGGAGCTGTGCTCAAACAAGTCCGAATCAAATCTTTGAAAGGAAAAGTGTCCCCACCGTCTGAAATTTTCTTTGCCTGAGCTCTTGTCACCACTGTTGCTGAAGCATCAGGATTCACTCCCTCTTTGGTCAGCTCAGTAAATCCTGGAAAGTAATTTCCAGTAATCACCAGTACATGTAACTTTGGTATTACCCCCACTTTCATTTGGTCCGACATACCCTTAACAGTCAGTCACTTGGGTGGTGGGATAGTATAGAGTGCCCCCGTGGATGCAGATGGCACCAGTACCTGGTTCCTTCACACAGTGTTTTCCCAGCACTTTAACATGCACTAGGGTCTGTCTGCTTCCCGAATCAGTGAGTCCCTTCACAGTCTTATTCCCCACTTTCACATCTGCTAAGTACTTGCCCCAATTTGCCAAGGACAATTCTGCTCCAGTGCCACTCTCTTTATTACAGCGGTTTCTTGCAAAATGGCCTGGCTCATTACAGTTATAGCAGATAATGTCTTTTGGCACAGACTTGTTACCCCCACCTGAGTTCTTATCAGCTTTGGAGTTTAAATGGGAAGAAGAGTGTCTTACCGGTGCTTGGCTGTTACCTCGCTTCTGTGGCATCTGTCTGCCCATTTGGTAGTCCTCAGCCAAAGAAACAGCCTTTTCCCTAGTCTCTGGTTCGGGTTCCTTTACCCACAGCTACACATCTGTAGGCAAGATGCTGATAAATTGCTCCATGGCAGATGTGTCGATGATCTGTGGGACTGTTTTGCTCTCTGGTTGGATCCATTTTATCAAGTATTTTCTGAGTCGGGTGAAAGTTTCTCGAGGATTGTCGACTGAGTTGTACCTCAGAGATCGAAATCTCTGCCTGTATGTCTCTCCAGAGATGTCATACCTTTTCAGGATTTCGCTTTTCACCAGGTCATAGTTTTCTGACTGTGCAGTGTCCATACTGCTGTAGGCAAGCTGTGCTTTCCCTGCCAGGTAGGGTACCAGTCTGATTGTCCATTGCTGCTTTGGCCACTGGCAGACTATGGCAACTCTTTCAAATATTGTCAGGTATGCCTCAATATTATCATCTGAGGGACACAACTTTGTACGTTTAATGGCCTTTAAGTTGCTTGCATTTTGTTGCTCGTCTGGATCTGTGTCGGATCCTCTGCCTTTGATAGCTTGCAAGGCATCCAGCCATGGTTGCTTCTGTCACTGCATCTCTTCTCTCATCTGTTGCTCCTGTCGCTGCATCTCTTCACGCCTCTGTGCTTCTAAACATTCAATCTCTTTTTCTGTCTGCTTCTCAGTCTTTTTGTTGTATAGCCCACCATTTGAAAAAGTCCATCAGGCTTTCAGGTTCTGTCACTGCCTGTTCTTTTTCCATAACTTGTGCTGGCTGTACAATCTCAGACTGGACTTCTGTGTCTGTTAGTTTGGCTGCCATTCTCCTGGTAACTACTCCTGGACTTGCTGCTTCAGAATCCATACCTTCCTCTGTGCTTCCCTGGTACTATGTCCAGTACCCACATAAAAAACTCCTATCTTAGGTTATGCACAGCATAAGTCCCACTTACACCAACACCTTCTGTCGTCAAGGCACAGGTCAGGAAGCATAGGGAAAACCCAGGAGCAGTTGTAAAATTCACCAAAACTTTATTTATAGTAGCAGTAATATAAAAAAAATAAAATTGTTCATAACTGTATACAGAAGCAAAATAAAATTTTTCTTGTAATCTCCCTTGCGGTCGCAGCTTAGCTGTTTTACAAGTCTTTTCAACCTCCACCATTGAAAACATCCTGTCCTTGTAAAATGTTCAGTTCTCGTCAATGTCAGGAGCTGCTAGAAGACAGTAAGCTTCCTGAGGCCTCTACAGCCCTTGTAAAAGGCTCAGACATTTGCATCCAAGTAACTTCTAGCTTTCTACAGTCATTTCAAATTATAAATATATACACATTTCAACAGTAATACTAAATATTCTCTAAAGAAGTGATCCCAATATCAGTTTAATTCCATATAGTGATTTGCACGTATTTGTTATATTAGCTAATATAGATATTCAAGGGAGGGAAAAACAAACAGCAAGAGAAAACTGAGAGAGAGAGGCAAATAATTGTTAGACTGTTCTGGTTGATCAAGTCCAAGGTCTCACAGGAAAATTTGGTTGTGCAACCAGACAGAGAGGAAAGATCCTTGCATTTAAACACTTTCTCCATAACAAATGGGACAGGGTCCTATTCCACCCTGTCACAGGCATACTTAACATATCAGTAGCTGTGTTACTCTTGCCTTGTGTGATCGTATAGCATAGCTAGCATTTCTGCTGGTTTTCCCGATTTCTGCCACCAGCACTGATTTCTGCGGCCATTGCTACAACCGCAGAATCGCAGTAAACACAGGGCCCTGGGTATACTGCAATCATTGTGTCCCAGCCAGAACATAATTGTATCTCCTGGGAGTCATGGCAGCAACCATTATAACTGTGCCACTGGCCTGCTTACAGATGCGGATCCCACAATAGACATTGAGAGTACAGTGGGATCAGTTAACTGATTACATTGCCCAAAAGGTGTTCGTCATACAAACATACAAAATTTGCCAGCAGACAAAGGCCTAGATGTCTATCAAGTCTGCTCGAATGTGCAGCTAGCACTCCTTATTCTGCAGCTGCCCCTCCCTTCCACCCTTCCCCTTCATTAACCCTCCCCCTTGTCCTGTCCCATCCTCGTTTGAAGCAGTCCACTGTTCTACTGCATACCACTTCAGCAGGTAACGCATTCCACCCAGCCACCACCCTCTCTGTAAAAAAGTGTCTCCTCATCTCCCTCCTGAACCTTCCTCGCTCCAGTCTCATATCATGGCTCCTGGTGGCCCTCCCCTTCCTTACTTTGAACAGCCCCTCTGTATCAGTCTTGTTTATTCCTTTCATGTATTTAAAGGTTTCAATCATGTCACCCCTGTCTCTTCTCTCCTCCAGTGAGTACATGTTCAACTCCTTCAGCCTCCTCTCGTATGATAAGTTCCCCAGCACCTTGATCATCTTTGTCGGCTCTACGCTGCACCCCTCCAGTAACCCAATGTCCTTCTTCAGATACGGACGCCAGTACTGCACACAGTACTCAGGTGTGGTCTAACTAATGACCTATACAGTGGCAGAATCACCTCCTCCTCCTCGAGGATATACCCCTTGCAATACAACCCAGCATTTTGTTGGCCTTTGCAGCTGCCTTCCTACATTGTGCCGAGTTGTTCATTGACCCTGTAATGAGCAATCCAGATCCTTCTCCTCTGTCTGGGCTAGCTGCACTCCCCCTAGCTGGTAACTCCTCCTCGGTTCTTCATCCCAAAATGCAGCACCTTGCACTTTTGGCATTAAAGCCCAGTTGCCAGGTGTCCGACCAGGTTTCAAGCTTTGCGCAGATCATCCTGCAACCCTGCCATCCCCTAGGTCATCCATCACCGCGCCTACCTTGGTATCATCAGCAAACAGACTGATCTTGCTCTTGATGTCCCATGATATGTCTGCAATGAATATCCCAAACAACACTGGTCCCAACACGAGCCCTGTGGAACACCGCTCGTCACTGCCCTTGGGTGTGAGGCTCCCACCCACCACCACCCTCTGTTGCCTTCCCTGCAGCCAGTTTCCTACCCATCTCACCAGCTTTGCACCGCCCTGTGCCTACTAACTTCCTTCCCAGCCTTCCATGTGGCACTGAGTGAGTGCCTTACTGAGAATCCAGATAAAGGACATCCACTGCATGGCCCTGTCCAGTTGCCTAGTTACCCAGTCATAGAACTCGACCAGGTTGGTTTGGCAGGATCTGCCATGTATGAAGCCATGCTGTCTGCTGTCCTGTAGTCCTTTGGCCTCTAGGAGGGCCACCAGCCTCTCCTTCAGGATAGTCTCCATTAGCTTACCCGATGGATGTGAGGCTCACTGGTCTGTAGTTTCCTGGTTCATCCTTGAGGCCACTCTTGTGGAGGGGCACCACATGACCATCCTCCAGTCCTGAGGTCACACCCAGATGTAGTGAGGCATTAAATAGGTCTACAAAGGTCCTGCAAGGACCTCTGCCAGCACCTTCAGTACCCTGGGATGGATGCCATCTGGGCCTGGCGCCTTGTCCACCCTCAGTGCCTTCAAACCCTTTGAACTCTGCTCTCCATGATTTCCCCATCTGTCACCCTCCCCCGCTTCTGCGTTTCTCACCTTGGGTGTCACCCCCCTCTTCTCTTTAGTAAATACTGAGCAGAAGTACTCATTTAGTGCTTCCGCCTTATCGCACCCTGCTTCCACCCAACCCCCCCTTCCTAATCCTTACTATGTACTGTCCTGTCATGTCCCCTTTGCGCAAAATACTGATGTGGTGGATGGAACTTCACAGCCTCTTAAGGGGCATTCCATTTCTCATACCAAGTTCGTCTCAGATTTCTCACCTTGGATGCCTCCAGATCCGGGTGGAGGGCACACCTAGGCCCTTATCAAACACAGGCTTTTTGGACCCAGGTGGAAACCAAATTGCACATAAATATCTGCAGATGAGAGCTGTCTTACAGTCTCCGAGCTTTTCAGGAGCATTCGATGCCAGGTTCTCTGATGCAGAGGAACAATGCGTCATGCATTAAATAACCAAATGCAGGTGGGGGGGGACTCGTGCCTATCACATGTCTGGAAGCAATGAGTGTGTGGTACTGGGCACTGTAACACGGCCTAGAGTTGTCAGCCGTGCATCTTCCAGGTGTCCAAAACATCTTCACAGACAAGCTAAGCAGGTCAGGCATGAATGGGAACATCTGAACTCCACGGTAGATGACCTTTTCACAAGATAGGGTCTCCAGAGCTGGACCTTTTTGCATCCCCACACATCGCAAAACTGTCGTGTTTTTGCTCGCTTCAGGGCCTGGAGTTTTTTGGTTAGTTGCATTGCCTCTCTCTTGGAAAGAGAGGTTTCTGTACGTATCCCCTTCCATTAATACAGAGTGTATTACTGAAACTGAACATGGAGGGTGTGATCCTCATCCTCACTGCACCCCTGTGGCCTTGGCAGATATGGTGTCTCCTGCTTCAGCAACTAGCAGTGGAGCCTTCAGTACCTCTACCTCTTTGCAGGGGCCTGTTGTCATAGAACAGGGGGTCTGTGGTCCATCTGGACCTGAAAGTCCCTGCATCTGCATGCCTGGCTCCTGAAGACATAGCCATTGCACGGTTTGATGGGTCACCTAAATTTGCTGATGTGCTGGTTGCAGCCAGAAAGCTTTCCTCCAGGCATACTTACACATTCTTTGAAATGGAGGCATTTCACTTTGTGGGCAGCTCCCAGATGTATGGACCCATTCACCTGACCGGTAAATGTAGTCCCGGAATACTTGCTGTCACTGTCAGTCTCTGTTCTGCAGTATTCCTCATCTGAGGTTCATTTGGCTCCTGTATCAACTTTTCATGCCTCTGTTGATCGGCATACTGTTGCCCAGCTGGAGGTCTCCCATTCATTTTTTTTTCTATAGACATTTTGTACTCCTTATACTGCCTCCGACTGGCCCCTTCTGACCAACCCCCATCTCCCCAGAATCACTGGGACTTGTCTTCTGCCCAATCCAGGTGCAGAGCCTCCAGAGGGTTGGGCGTCATCCTGCAGTCAGAGGTTTTTTTCCTCCATTTTCCACAATCATGATCGATTTATGCCATGATCATGATCCACAGGCCTGGGATTTCCATCCGGCTGTGCTAGACAGCCACACTGCCTGACTCCAGCTGGGGTGACCAGAGAAGCGTGACCTGCCCATCAAGTCCAAGGACGCCCGTTGGGTGGTCTCTGTGTCTGTGGGGTCCGCCGAGCAGCTTGAACAGCTCAAGGCCTTGGAGGAAGAGGCGGCCCAGGCTGCAGCTCAATCCTCTTTGGCTTCACTTACTCTGCTTCCTTCAAGGAGCTGTGCCACTCCCTCTCAACCAAAGGAGAGGGTCCTTTGGGATTGCACGGTTCACGCTCTCACAAGACTGAGTCGAAGAAAGACCAGGAGAAGACTCAACATAGATACTCCTGGGATCGGGAACGTTCCCGTTCTGAGGAGATTTCGGTTTCAACCCGGTTGAAGCCATGGCGCTTCGTTTCATGGTGACCCCGTTGGACCAGTTGGCCGAGATGCTTCATCTGACGACGGCTGAGCTTTTTCTCGACCCAGTCAACCGGCTGTCATTAGAAGAGGGTGATAATTTTCTTTTTAGGACTCTAGTCCTTCCGGTGACCTCTGACGGATCAGCCCAGCCCGCAGAGTCGAACCTGCCGGTCCCTTTGTTTCCGGCACTCGGACAATACAGGAGACGTCGATAGACCGCCAGATAAAGAGTCCAAGAAGCTGGACCATTCGGCTAAAAAAAGTCTATGCTGCCTCTTCACCAGGCTAGTTCGGCCATGCTGATGGCACACTTCTCTCTTGCCCTTTTGGGCTCCCTAGATGAGGTGATGCCTCACCTCCTGGTGGACCTCCAGACTACGGTCAAGCAGGTCTGAGACCAGGGGAGGGCAGTGACAAAGTAGCAACTCCAGATGGCTCTGGATATTGGCGACTCTTGTAGTTGCTCAGTCACAGTAGTCATGCGCCATAGGGCTTGGTTGAGGATCTCGACCTTCACAGCTGATACCCAACAAGCTGGCATATGTTCCCTTTTTAGGCACCAACCTGTTCGAGCCCGGTGTGGCGGGTCACCTCCAGCACATTGAAAAGTCCATTGCCACCCTGGACTCTGTGAAATCCACTCAGAAGGACAAGGGCCCTAAGCACCAGAAGCTCAAGCCCTTTCGGTTCTCCACTTCTGCAGCAATACCAGCCCAACAACAGCAGGGCCAGCAGGCTCGATCTTGGCGACCCCTGGCCAAGTCGGTGGCCTCATCGGTAAGAAAGCCTGGAGGGAAGGGACCCAGTGGCCCCTCGGCAGGCTTCTCCTCCTCCAAGCCTGCTCAGTGATGGGATGGGGGTCGCCACCCTCATACCTGTCACGTCTCCCCTGGGTCCTCCCGTGGGGAGCCGGCTCTGCCACTTTCTTTCCGCCTTGTCCATTGTCACCATGGACAGGTGGGTTCTGGAAGTGGTCAGCCAGGGTCTGCCTCTGGAGTTCAAGCAGTACCGCCAAGCCAAGCCTACGCCCCATGGGAGGACTTGGTTTATGTAGTCACTCGAGTCAGCTCTTCGAGACAACATTGCCCAGTTCCTCCACAAGGAGGTCGTGTTTAGAGTTGTGGATCAATCAATATCTTTATTTATCCAGGCGGGCACCATTGAGCGAGCTCATTTACAAGGTGGACCTGCGGTCCTACAGTAAAAATACAGAAAGACATGCTACAATAGTACAAACAGTAAAAATAGCTGCTATTATAGTAAAAATGCACATTTACAGGTAATATACATTGAACATAGAACTACAAGGAGTCATGGATAATGAACTTGTGCTGGATCCAAGACCAAAAACTGTGCATTTTGTAGTGGGAGAGGGTAGGCATACTAGATAGAAGATATCAAGCGCATAATGTAGGGATAGGTGGGGAATAGGGGCGCAAGCAAAGAGGACCCAATTGTTACAGCAGAGTGAGGGATTGGGAGGGCGGAGGACCGTACAAAAGGCGACGAAGCGATTTTTGCCCCAAAACACTGCGGCATATGGAGGAGAAAAGCTGCCGTTGTACTAAGTGCAAGAGGAGGAATATAGTAGCAGGGGCATAACTGGGAGGGTCCTGGAGGTTGGGGCAGAGGGAGGTGTTGGATGGACGAGGGACCGAATATTGCTTTGGGCGAAAAGACAATAATTATCCCCAAATGCGGTAGCATGTGCTAGAATCAGGCTGCAGCTGTTCAGAGCGTCAAAGAATAAGATATGGGAGTTCGGCAGTAAATCCTCTGGATCTGTTGGTGGGCATGCTAGAGGCAGAGGCACACATTTCAGCTGGGTGGCCGCCGTTTGAGGGAGGGAGGTTAGTTAGTGTCTAATAAAGCAGTTGCAAATTTCCGTAATGCCATCACGGTAATGCCTTTTGAACAAAAGGGTACATATTGGGGGTTTCAGCTTAAGTATTTTTTGGGTTTTATTCCATATTGATGGGAGTGAGAATCCAAAGGCGGTGCTCCCGACTCGTGTGAGTGCCCTGGATATATTTAGCAGGAGTTGTGAGCAGCTTCTAAGGGAATAATTCCTGGGCACAGTCGGAGACAGACAGTCGACGATGTATTGAGGGAGTTTGCCACTGAGAGCTCTAAGTGTCCAGAGTGCTGCATTAAAGTTGCGCCTATAGTGAAGTGAGGTCCAGCCCGTGGCAGCATATAGTGCGCAATGATGGGTAGAGAAGGGGAGGTCAGTGATGAAGTGTATAGCTCTGTGGTAGAGTGTATCCAATTTTCCATGCTAGGAAGCCACACAGCTACTGCATATGAAGTCTGTGTAGTCAGTTAAGGACAGGAACGTGGCTTGCACTAGTTTCTTTGCATCTGCTGTAAGAAGTCTTCTTATCCTGTAAAAAAAAAAAAAAAAAGGCCAAGTCTTTGCCTTAATTTTTTCAGCAGGTCTTCCAGGTGGTCAGTGAAGGAGAGTTTTATAGTCGATCCAGACCCCAAGATATCTGAATTTCGGAACGAACTCTAAGCATTCTCCCAGCATCGTGGTTATTGAGGGGAAGGAGTCAGTAGCGCTTGTGTAGTTTGCGGGGGAAAATAACATGGCTTTAGTTTTCTTAGCGTTTAATAGCAGTTTTTTATTGATTAGTTGGAGTTGCGGGAGGTTGAAATCTTTTTGTAGGTCAGTACAAGCTTCTTTTAGTGTGGGACAACTCAGGTACAGCTCTGTGTCATCCGCGAATAAGTGAATACTTGCATCCTTGATTCCCTCATCAATGTTGTTGATATACACTGTGAAGAGGAGGGGGCCTAATATGGATCCCTGAGGGACACCTCTTTGCAAGAGTTTTAGGGCAGATAGTTCGCCATCCACTTTCACCTGCTGGTATCTGTCTGTCAGATATTCGGAGAACCAATTTAGAGAAGTAGGATCCAGTCCTAGTGTTTTTTGTGAATCGAGGAGCAGGTCGTGGTCGACTGCGTTGAATGCTTTACTGTGGTCAAGAAATACAGCACATACTGACTCTTTCTGCTCCAACTCCAGTTGCCAGTCATTGGTTACTTTAGCTAATGCCGAGACTGTACTGTGGTTGGCTCTGAATCCGGATTGAAGGGGGTTTAGTAATTATTCTCTGTCAATGAAGGATCTTAGTTGGCCATTTACTATTTTTCTAGTAGCTAGAGTGTGGGTAGGAGAGAATTGGCCTATAGTTATTAAGGTCGTAAGGGTCTCAGATTTAAATAAGCGGGATATGTGCGATCTTCCATATTTGAGGAGGTACCTTGTGTTAGGGACAGGTTGAATAAATGAGTAATAGGTACTGCCAATCGTGGCATGCTAGCTTTAGGAAGTATGGTTCAAGTGTATCTGCGCCGGCACTTTTCTTAGTATCCAGGTGGAGAATCAAGCCTTCCACTTCCTTGAGGGAAACCGATGAGAATGAGAAATGTTGACTAACGGAGCCAACATTTGGTGGGGTCATGCCAAGTTGGGTGCGCAGGCGAGTTATCGAAGGCTAAGCCTGCTGTGGCCAAGTGCGTGTTGAATGCCTGCAGTATCTCTTTTTTGTCATTGATTACTGTATTGTCAGAGGTAATTTTTGTAGGGAGCATATTTTGTGACGTGGCTCCCGCCAGTTCTTTGATTGTGGCCCAGAATATGGAGGGACAATTGGCTGCAGTATCTAGTTCTGCTTGGTAATAGCAGGCTTTAGCTTCCCTAATCAGTTTGGTGCAGCGATTTCTGGCTGTTCTGAAGAGGTGCCAATCTTCCTCTTTTTGGGATTTGCGGGCAGTTTTCCAGAGTTTATCCCTGGACAGTAGTGTAGCCTTGATATCTTGAGTGAACCAACAGCATTTCCTAGCCTTTATGCGTATTTTTGACAGAGGCGCATGTAGATTCATAGCGTAGGTAATGATTTCATGTAGTATAGAATATGCAGTGTCCACTGTTTTAGCAAGGTAAAAACTCTGCCACAAGGGGGAGTTTTTTAGGTCAAGTACGTATGCCTTTGGGTCGAATGACCTGGTTGACCTTTTGATGGAGAATTTGGCCATAGTTGGCACTTTGTTGGCTGCCCAAACTCCAGCTATTAGGCAATGGTCATTAACATCCGCGTCAAAGGTTCCAACGTGGGAGAAGGAATGGGGTTTATTCACAAGCAGGACATCCAGAAGGGTACTTTTGGCTGTATTCTTTTTGTTGATACGGGTGGGCTCTTCGTTGAGTAGGCTGAAACCAAGGGAGTCGCAGAAAGATTTAAGCGGGTGACCGGCTTCCGACAGCCAATCGTAGTTTAGATCCCCGAGGATAACTGTTTCCAGGGGGCTAGTGTCCAAGATAGTTGTAAGATAGGACAAGAGCTGAGTACCGGCAGATGGTGGTCTATAGCATCCTATGACTCGGAGTGCTAACGATGAGGATAGGTCGATTTTTATGTCCAGGCACTCAAATCCCGCTACCAGTGAGTTAGAATTAAGTGTTGATGCCACAAATCTATCTTTGATGTAGATGGCGACCCCACCTCCTCTGGATTGCCTATCTCATCTAAAGATCTGGTAGTTAGGTATATTAATCACGCTATTTGGCGTAGAGGCCGTAGCCAGGATTCTGAGATAACAAGCACATCTGGCATTGTATGGGCGGTCCAAGCCTGGATAAGGGTGAATTTTTTTCAGCAGGCTGCACATGTTAATGTGCATAAAACTAATACCTTTAAGAGATAGTGACTCAGAAGAGGAGGTAAGTTTATTTATGGGCCCTGGATTAAGCTCGACATTGCCAGAGCAGAGTAAGAGGAGGAGTAGCAATTTTTTCAGGGATTCAAGTGAAAGGCAATGAGCTTGAGGCTTTTTCCAGCTTGGCATGGAGGATGAACCGGGGTGCCAAGCTTTGTTTTTTAATTTATGCAAGCCTAAGGACACTAAGGCTAATACTCTGGCTGTGTAACGCCAGTGGGAGTAACTCGAATTAATTAGAGATAAGGAAGGAGGCATAGACAAACCTGCAGTAGTTGCTGTTCGAGGAAGGAAGTCCACCTGGATCAGTTGGCAAGGAGCTTTGGCATAACATGTGATGTGTAGAGTCAGACCGGGCAAGCGCAGTCTTCAGGATGAGGATGTGGTGTACCCCCAGTCTCAAATTTTTCGGATAATAAGCCAGTAAGGGGTATGATGCACAGTGCAGTCAGGAGGAGGAATTGCCACGAGGCTGCCATAATTGCAGTAGTTGGGTAAATGAGGGAATTTTGATAACAAGGGTAGCTCCCCGGCTGCTGGTTGCAGGATTCCCCTGGCGAAACTCTGGCAGTGACAAATTGTTTTAGTAAGAAAGAGAAGGCAGGAGATTCGTCAGGGATGGGAGGAGTGGGTGGTGCTAACTGGTCTATATAATAGCACACAGGAGGGGATGGTGGTGGGTGAAAATTGCGGCTTTGCCATACCTCTCAAGAGGTGGAGTCCAATGAGGAGTCTCGGGCAGCGACTTCAGAAGCGCCGACCGCCCGGTGTCCGTGGTCCACGCGGAGGACGACTGAGCTGGGATCCCTAGCAGGTTCTCAGCTAGAGAAAGGAGAGAGGAGCTTGCATTAATAGTGGGGCAACACAAAGGCTAGCAGTCTGAGCAAAAACAGCTCAATTAGCAACTGATCCTCTGGAACACCCAGGGTTTGTCTCCAGGTATTTCCTGGTACCAAAACAGATGGGGGGGCTGGCGTCTCATTCTAGTTTTGCACGACCTGAACAAGTTTCTGAGGTCTCACACCTTCAGGATGGTAACTTTGGCACAGATCATACCATCTCTGGAGCAAGGCATGTGGTTTTTGCTCCATAGATCTTCAGGACGCGTTCCTTCACGTCCCTTTCCATCCGTCCCATCGAAGGTTCCTCCATTTTCAGACGGAGGGAATCCTCTGAGTTCCGAGTCATGCCCTTTGGCCCCCAGGGTCTTCACCAAATGCGTTGCAGTTACGGTAGCTTACCTGAGGCACCAGTGGGTCTGGGTGTACCCCTACCTGGATGACTGGCTCATAGCAGTTTCCTCCAGGCAGGAGGTGGAGCAGTCCAGAGGTCTGGCCCTCCAGACTTGCTTCGAGCTTGGGCTCCTTGTCAGTGAGGCCAAGTTGGAACTCGTGCCCTCACAGGTGATTCATTTCATCGGGGCAGAGCTCGACTGTTGCCGAGCCAGAGCCTGGCTCCCGGCGGACAGGGTGGAGGTTCTCTCCTCCTTTGCCTAATCATTTCTGGTTGGGCAATTGTGCCCTGCCCAGGACTTCCTGCACCTTCTGGGTTACATGGTGGCCTGCACCAGCATGGTCCTATAGGCCCGCTGGCATATGCGCTCTCTCCAGCGGGAGCTGGCCAGCCAGTGGTCTCATCACAAAGGTCACTTCGACCAGCTGGTCACTGTTACTCTGAGGATGTGGGACACCCTCCAGTGGTGGCTCGTCCCAGCACATCTGCAGGAAGGGATCCCGTTTGTCCGCCCCGGGCGGACAGTCATCCTGACGACTGACGCCTCTCTTACGGGCTGGAGTGCCCACCGGAGGGGCACAGGGTCCATGGGCTCTGGTCCCCTCAGGAGTCCTGGTGTCGCATCAACCTGCTGGAGCTCCGAGCGGTTCAGCTAGCTCTGACCGCATTTGCTCCATTCATTCGGGGTCAAGTGGTCCAGGTCCCAGATGGACAATACCACAACCATGTACTGTCTCAACAAGCAGGGCAGGACGTACTCCTTGCCTCTGGGCAAGGAAGCTCTCCACATCTGGACCCTCGTGCACTGGCTGGAGGCAGATCTCCTTGCCATCCATGTGGCAGGAGCCTCGAATCAGCTGGCGGATGACCTCAGCCGAGTGGGCGAGGCATCTCATGAGTGGTCTCTCCATCTGGAGGTAGTACACAATCTGTTCTCCCAGTGGTGCACCCCTCAGGTGGACCTGTTTGCCTCCAGGGAGAACACAAAGCTGAGGCAGTTTTGTGCCTGCCCCCCTCAGCAGGATTCGCTGCAGGGGGATGCCTTCTCGAAGCCGTGGACTCCAAGCCTCTTCTATGCCTTCCCTCGATTCACAAGTTGCTTCTCAAGGTCAAGAGGGACAAGGCACAGGTGATCCTGGTGGCTCTGGACCAACCCCGCCAGTTTTGGTACCTCGAGCTCCTCAGCCTCAGCAACGGGCTCCCGAGGCATCTTCCATCATGCCCGGACCTGCTGTCCATCAGTCAGGGGAAGGCACTCCACCTGGACCTTCAATCCCAGCACCTGACAGCCTGGTTCCTAAGCGGAGAGAGTTCCAGGCTTTGGGTCTCGCCAACGAGGTCCTCACTGTTGTTGAGACATCCCATAAGGAATCAACCAGAAAATGCTATGCCTTCAAATGGAAGAGATTCTCCATTTGGTGTCAGGGCAAAAGATTGGACCCTTTGACCTGTCCAGTAGCTAGCATTTTGGACTACCTTCAGTCCCTCTCCCAAAAGGGACTTCCGTTGATGACCCTTAAGGTGCACCTGCCAGCCATCTCTGCTCACCGGGCACGGGCCGGTCAGCAGTCGGTGGCGCAGGAGATGATGTTATGGCGCTTTTTCAAGGGCCTGGATCACATGTCCCCTCCGGTGCATGAATTACCACCTCCGTAGGATTTACTGCTGGTTTTGCTAGAGCTTATGGGAAAGCCATTCGAACTGATGCACAGGTGTGACATATCCCACCTGTCATTGAAGACCACCTTCTTGTTGGCTGTCACGTCAGCCAGAAGGATTGGGGAGCTTCAGGCGCTTTCGGTGGGGTCTCCTTACCTGGTCTTTCACAGGGACAGGGTTGTCCTGCGCCCCCCATCCAAAATTCCTTCCAAAGGTGGCGGTGGAGTTTTAACTTGACCAGGTGTTGACTCTGCTGGTGTACTTACCCCAATTACAACTCTGAGGCAGAGTACAGGCTCCATACTTTGGACCGGAGATGAATGCTCGCCTACTATAAAGAGCATATGGCTGAAGTTCGGGGAGAGGTTCTCCAGCTGTTTGTCACCTACGCTGAAGCTGCACCTGCCAGACCTGCAGCCAAGCAGACGATTAGCAGGTGGATCACTTCCTGCATTGATCTCTGCTATAGGTTGGCGAGTAGGGAGCCTCCCATAGGGCTACAGGCTCATTCCACCCGCCATACTGCTGCGTCGGTGGCTGCTTCTAGGGACGTCCCTATCCAGGAACTCTGCAGGGCTGCTACCTGGAATTCAGCAAACACCTTCGTTTCCCATTACCGCATTGACCTTGAGTCATGCTGGGATGCTGGTTTTTGGGGCCTCAGTTCTTCAATCTCTTTTTCCCAAGTAGGGGGTGTGCGCCTTATCTCTCTTCTCCAAGAGAACTGGTAGGAGTCTGCTAGACAGTGTGGACAGAACATCATATCCACATCCTTAGAGAAACAGGTTACTCACCTGTAACAGTAGATCTTACTTCAAGAGAGCTCTTGCAGTAGGTATTTACATATAGGACTAAGCTGCCAGGCGTCAAGAGGACCCCATGGAAACATTTCTAGCTAGTAGTCTCTGGCGGGGGACCACCCCCACATCAGGTGACTGGCATCACATGATGTTGGTGTAAAGTGCGTTCCCCAGCCCGCCTTCCAGTTCTTTCCCGCCCGCCTGCTTTGAAGTCCTCGCAGTAGCTGTCAGTGATTTGCCGGTCTCTTAAGTTTTCTAACTTTTCCACCTATTTTCTCTAATTTTCGATATTTTCTAAACAGTTGCTGTGTATGTCGTCCCAGACGCCTTCCAAAACACATAAACACAAATGCGACTCTTGTGGTCCCCAACTTCCACACAAGGACTGCCACTCCTTGTGCCTCTTCTGTCTGGGCCAAGACCACCCCGTGGAGAAGTACCAGCACTGCCAGAAGTTCTACTCCACTACCCGCAAGAGAAGGCAGCAGTCCCTGGAAGCCCATATCCTTAAGAAGAAAATGGGCTCAATGGAAAAAGAGTTAGAAAAGCTTAGGCAGGCGTCCACTTCCCCCAAAGGTCATAAGAAAAAGCGTGACAAGGAGAAGCACCGAGAGCGGGAATCAGTTTCCACAGCAGCCGCGACTTCGGCTGGAGTCGCGACACTCAAGGTAACTTCCCCTCCAGCAGATCGCTCCATGATGGCCGACTTGGTGGTTACCAAGAAGGCGTCGCCCCTCCCGTCCAGCTCGCGCCCAGGCCCTTCGGGAGCCTCCGAGGCAAAGGGGGTCTCCGCTTCTGTGAAGGCTGCTTCTTCCACACAGCTTCCTTCTCAGAGCAGGTCTGGTAAGTAAGACGTCTGTCCCACCATTGCATGTCCAGACAAGGCTGCTAAGCCGCTCACCCTTCGGGGGAGCACTTAGCCAAAACACCTCCCAACAAGGCCGCATCCCTTTCGCAACTTTCCTCGGGTAGGGAGTCCGATAAGTCAGACGCCAGCTCCACCGACGCCCTCCCGCCCAAGAAGCCTGCACCAGACCCCATTGAACAGTCTGCCCCAGGCTCTCCGCAATGTCTTACCACATTGCTCTCTGAGGTCCCCACGTCCCCTCGACTGACCCCGGGGATTATAACCCTCTTTCCCCAGTCATCACCGAGGACATTGAGACGCTGCTGTCAGGGCTTCTTCCTCCTGTGCCGGACCCCCTGACGCCGGATCCTCAGACGCCGGCTGACCAGACACCATCCGGCGTCCCTTTGACTGACGGAAGGTCCACCCCTCTGTCAGGACCATCTGACCCACTCGAAGGTATACCCACGCCAGGCCTGACTCCCGCAGGGCCAACATTTTCACCGTCTGGCCCGCCAGCAGGGCCTCTGCCAGGTCCCTCTGCTCCATCAGAGCCCCTGGCACCCACGTACCCGACACCACAATATCCGGTGCTGCAATACCTGGCCCCTCAGTATCCGATGCTGCAGTACATGATGCCGTAATATCCAGCACCGCAGTACCCGTCAAGCCATCCACCATCGAGTTACAGATACTCCTTTCACGGATATCCTCACTATCCGTATCCCCCTCCTCCGCCGACAACTCCTCAGCCGCCGGCAGATCTGAAGGAGAGCTTGGCCTCCTGGTGGGCAGAGGCCAAGGCTCAGCTCACCAGAGAGGTCAGGGGTCGTCTTCTGATGCCAGACCAGATACCGGATCCCCTATGTCAGAGACGGGAGACTCCCTCCCCCCCACCACCCGATACCAGAGGGAGAGAGCCCTCTGGTGCCCAAGGCAGGGAGGATACGTGCCCCAGGGATCTCCGCAGAGGGGCCGTCCCTCCCCCTCCTGGGGGGAGGAGTCTTCCTCTTCATCATCATCGGTCACGGACTCGGAGTCCGGCCCTTCTGACTCCAAAGACGAGCCCCTACTCCGGAACGCCCTAGGCCGAGGGATCCTCCGAAGTCTCCTCCGGAGCACCCTTCTTTTCTGGAGTTACTGAAGAAAATCCAGGAAGTTTATCAGTGGCAATCAGTGGAGCTAGACCCACAGCTTAAAAAACATGCTGCCCATCTGGATCTGCCTGAGACCGCTTCTGCACTGATCCCACTCTGGATAGAGCCTCACGCAGATCGTGTCTCCACCATTTGGAAACAACCATCTGTTTTAACCTCCCCTTCCGAGCAAGGTAGACAGGGCTATGCCAGGCACCAGAGGGTGTAGAATTTCTTAGCCTTCACCCTAAGGCGGATTCGGTCATCATCAGCGCCGCCCACGTCCGCTCCGCCAATCCAAAACACCTCAGCTTATCTCCACCTGACAAGGAATCCCGGCTTCTGGACCAGTACTGGAAGAAGATCTACTCCTCTTCTACCCTAGGTATCGGGGCCCTTAACTATGTGGCACATATGAGGGATTTCTAGAAGACCATCCTTAGCCAGGTGGAAGCTAAATTGGACTCCCTTCCTGAGTCCCAGACTAAGCAGGAAGTGGGGACCTTGTCTGTTCTGCTCGTTCAGCCTGTCTGCACATGCTACGTGCCACTTATGATGCGGTGGACACAGCTGGTAGGAGCTTGGCCTTTGCCATAGGCCTATGGCGTCATGCCTGGCTCCGCATGTCAGGTTTGGTCCCTGAAGTGCAATCCGCTATTCAGGATGCTCTCTTCAAGGGTTCGGTGCTGTTCAGGGGTGATGTCAAGGACATCATTACCGAACTGCAGAAGAAAGGTACTGCACTCAAGTCCGTTCAGACTATGTACAGGCCCCCTCAAGGGTAGCGGCGTCCCTTTTCGTCACCAAAACCAACAACGACAAAAGCCGCAGGGCAAACGTGCCAACGAACGTCTGGCCCCTCCAGCAACCAAGACTCCCCCCAGTAAAAAAAAAAAATGTGGGAGCCTTGGCTGCTGCGCTGTCCCACACCTCCTGACTCCCTGACTCTCCCACTCTCTCTCTCGAGGTTTCAGAGGAACTGGTAGGGGAGAGATTTTCTCCTCCCATCTGCCGGGCTGGGAGAGGATAACATCAGACGCTTGGGTACTCCAGTTGATAGCAGCAGGGCACTCAGTAGAGTTTCTTCAGAAACCACCCCGAATGTAAAGATAAATGGTAAAGTCTGTCATCCGATACAATGGCAGCGAGGTACAAGACGGGTGCCCTCTCTCCCCACTGCTCTTCGCCCTATATCTGGAGCTGTTAGCCCAGGCATTGCGTCAGGACGAGGGGATACGGGGGTGGGAATTGGGGGAGAGACCCATAAACTCGCCTTGTATGCTGATGATCTTTTAGTTTACCTTCGGGACCCAGAACATTCCCTAGCAAGCCTGTGGGATACTCTGTCAGAGTTTAGCTCCCTGGCCGGATATAAATTGAATGTCTCTAATAAGAGCTCTTAAAAATGCATTATGAACCAACAGAGCAAAGCAAACAGAGGCACCCTTTCAGGTGGGATCCATCTCGCATTAAGTATCTAGGGGTTCAACTGAGTTTCCAGGTAACTAGTCTATTCCCACTTAATTTCTCTCCAGTCCTGCAAATCTATTAAATCAGAATTAGAGCAATGGGCAAATACCCCCATTTCTTTGTCCCAGAGAGTGGAGGCCATAAAGATAATTCTCCCTAAATTATTATATCTAGTACAAACTCTACCTATTAGAATCCCGGACTCATACTTCAATACGTTAAATAGGGTGATCTCACGCTTTCTATGGGGACCAAATAAGCCTAGGATTAGACTCTCAATGCTTCAGATCCCGAAAAAGGCAGGAGGCCTGTCGCTACCCAACTTCAAGCTGTACTACGAGGCGGCACAGCTGAGGACAGTCATATACTGGTTAGACAATCTATACATCTCTAAATGGAAAAACTTAGAACTGAAAGAAGGGGCAAGGTCTAGCCTAAACAGTATGCTTTGTGAACAGGGGAGAAGACCCAATATAGACTATCTGGGGGAATCCCTTCACAGTGCACATACTTGAAACGTGGTACAACACTCTGAAAGACAAGAAGGCTAATAATTGGAGATCCTTATTGTGGTGTATTCCACATTTAGATTCCTTTGTACCTGGTAGATGGGACACTGGATTTAGGAGATGGGAGGCTAGGGGACTGCATTTGGTATGGCACTTCATAGAGGGAGGAGAGATTGTTCCCTTTGAAACACTTGTGAGTAGATATGAAATTCCTTGGCAGGATAGATTTAGATATTTTCAAATTAGGAATTATGTGAGAGATCTGGCCACGAAACATAAGTGGGGGACCATATCTCCGCCTCAGCTTGCCTCCACTCTCAAAAGGGCATTAGAGGGGATGCCTATTAGATCACACATTTCCAACCTTTATAGGGGCCTACTGGCATGGAGAAGGGACAACACAGGTTCCATAAAAAAAGCATGGGAGAAAGATTTGGGAAATCAGATTTCGGGGGAGGTGTGAACGTGGGCACAAACTAAAATACATCGGGGCCTTTCGGCTATTAGCTGGCAGGAGTTTTCCTGGAAAATCTTTATTAGGTACTTCTGATCCCCCAAGATCATGGGATTAATTTTGAAGGTCAGCTCAGCTGACTGTTGGAGAAATTGTGGCCAAGTGAGGGCAACATAGCTACATATGTTTTGGAGTTGCCCAGCCCTGTCCCCCTTCCTGTCGGATTTGCAGCAGGCCCTGAGGATAATAATCATTCCAAATTTGACTGTCACCTACTGGCTTCTTATTTTTAGAATTACCGAAAGAATACAGAGACCCCCTTACAATTAAGTTTCTGAAAATAGCATTCATAGCAGCTCAAAAGGTGATAACTAAAAACTGGTTGTCTCATATTCCTATCACTTTAGATAAATGGCAGGAAATCATGATAAATATATATAGGATGGAGGCATTGACAGCCTCTTTGAATAAGAGATTACCTCAGTTTGAAATTTTATGGAGGCGATGGATTTTATACATGGCAGAGGTAAGACCTGACTTTATCCCTTGAGCTGACAGAGTCTTTATTGAATTCGAGAAATCCCATCACAGAGGGCTTAATCCAGATAATAAGCATTTAAAATAAAGGTGCTCGGTCTATGTAGACAGCCAGATGAAATGTGGGGGTGTTTAATTTCAGTTGTGATTACCAACAATGGAATATTCTGTTTACAAGAAACTGCCTATGGGAAAGTCTTTGTAACCAACATATGGAAAGGTTGAATGCAGTCTGTATGTCTTGCCCTTTTGCAACTTGAAAATGATAAATAAACAGAGTTTAAAAAAAAAAAAAAGAAACCACCCCGGAGACCAACACCCCCCTCCCAGTTATCTTACTGCCTGCAACATCTTCCTCTGGTCTTAGAGAAATCATCTCCCTTCTCTTGAAGGCGGCAGTAGAACTAGTTCCCATGGTTACTATTCCCATTTCTTTCTAGTTCCAAAGAAGACTGGAGATTTGAGGCCCATCCTAGACCTCAGCTCCCTGAACATGTTCTTGGAGTACAGTCGCTTCAGAATGCTCTTGTTGCAGAGCCTTCTGCCACTTCTTCGACCGGGACAGTGGCTATGCGCTTTGGACTTGCAGGATGCTTACCTGCATATCCCCATATGCCTTTCCCATCACAGATTCCTTCAGTTATATTTTCAGGGGGACCACTACCAATTCGAGGCCCTCCCATTTGGTCTTTCCTTAGCCCCCCCGCCGCCCCGAGTGTTTACCAAATGCCTGTTGGTGGTAGCAGCCCACCTGTGTACCCAGGAAGTTCAGGTATTCCCATATCTTGATGATTGGCTCCTGGCAGCCTCATCCAGAGAGGAACTCCTGCACTCCCTTTCCCTTATCCTGCAGGTTTTTACCAGCCTGGGTATCACCATCAACCAGGCCAAGTCCCACGCCAATGCCTCCAATTTATAGGGGCGATTCTGGACACGACCACCGGCAAAGCCTTCTTGCCTCTAGACAGGGTAGACACCCTTCAGAACCAGGCTCATCTTCTGTATGATCACAGGAGGGTCGGAGGCAGGTCAGTCCTCCGCCTCCATGGGCTAATGGCAGCTGCCATTCCGACAGTCCTGTTCGCTCGGCTCCATATGAGGATCTCTCAGTGGACACTTCGGTCTCAATGGGACCAAACCAGGGACAATCTAGACCAGGAGGTACTAGTAATAGAAACATAGACTTTGACTGCAGATAAGGACCACTTGGCCCACCCAGTCTGCCCATTTTCCTACCTATTGGATAAGCTGCAGATTCTAGTTAACCAACAGCCTACTTCCTGCAACTCCCCACTATAATTGCCTTATGTCTGTCCCATGCATGTTTGAATTCCCCCACTGTTTTAGACCCACAACCTCTCCAGGAAGGTGGTTCCATACGTCCACCACTCTCCATGAAAAATAATTTCCTCACATTACCCCTGAGCGTCCCCTCTAACTTTAAATAGTGCCTGTTCTTACACATCTCTTTTCTGAAAGATGCTACCTCCTGGACTTTGTTGATTCCTTGAGGTACTTAAAGTTTCTATCATGTCCCCTGTCCCTCCTTTCATCAAGGGTATACATATTAAGCTCTCTGTCTCTCTTCATATGGTTTCTGATGTAGACCCTGCACCATTTTAGTTGCCCTCCTCTGGACTGCTTCCATCTTGTCTATGTCCTTGCGTAGATGAGGTCTCCAAAACTGCACGCAGTACTCCAGATGGGGTCTCACCAACTGTCTGTATAGAGCGATAACCACTTCCCTTTTTCTACTTGTGATGTCCCTCCCTATGCATCCCAGTATCCCCCTGGCTCTCCTTACTGACTTCTCACATTGCTTACCCACCTTTAGGTCATCTCATATGACTACACCCAGATCCCTTTCTAGTATCAGATCCCATGATCAGGGACTTGCTATGGTGGATGGTTCAGGAGAACCTGTGCCTGAGAGTTCATTTCTGCATCGGTCCGCCCTCCCAGACGTTGACGACGGACGCATCAGGAGAAGGGTGAGGTGCCCATCTGGGGTCTCACAGGACTCAGGGCAGCTGGTCCAAGTTAGAACAAAACCTACACATAAATGTGCTCTAACTGAGAGCAGTCCTAAGTGCTCTTCAGGCTCTACTCTCCTTCATCCTCTCTGGTCATTTCCTCATACAATCAGACAACATGTGCATAGTCTGGTACCTCAACAAGCAGGAGGAATGCGTTTATACCCTCTGTGCCGGGAAGCAATGACAGTCTGACATTGGCCAGCCCAACATCACCTTCACTTGACTGCGGTTCACGTCCTGGGAGTGGAAAACACACTGGCAGACCAACTCAATTGGTCCCACGAATGGGAGCTGGATCAAGAAGTCGTAAACACCATCTTTCAGCAATGGGGAACACCTCAGATAGACTTCTTCGGCTCTCCCCAAAATGCACAACTTCCCGCCTTTTGCTTGCTCCCTGCAGGGCGAGACATTTTTTTGGCTGGACGCTCTGTCTCTCGATTGAAGGGACATATTCGTTTATGCCTTTCCTCCCATTCCTTTAATCCCGAGGGTCCTGAACAAACTCAGATCGGAGGGAGCTTGAATGATTCTCATTGCTTCCTTCTGGCCCAGGCAAGTTTGGTTCTCTCTTTTGCAACAGTTTTCAGAGGAACTCCACTTCCTCTTCCTCTGTCGCAGCAATTGTTGGCCCAGGATCAGGGGACCCTTGTTCATCCGGGTCTCAGATCCCTTCTTCTCTATGTGTGGCTTCTGCAGACCTAGCTAAAGCCTGCTTTGGAGTCTCTCCTCTAGTAGTGGACATTTTGGTGGAGGCCAGGAAGCCTTCCACAAGGTCCACCTATGCCATGAAGTGGAAACGATTTTCTGTTTGGGCAAACTCAAAAGACTTTGAGCCTTTCTCGTGCCCAGTCAATAAAGTCCTGGACTACATGCGTCATCTCTTTGATCTGGGTTTCAGCCATTCCTCGTTGAAAGTCCACATGGCAGCTATCTCAGCCTACCTTATTCCCTTTGGAGACAGAACTTTGCTCAATTGGAAGTCTAAGACTTTCCTCAGAGGGGTTCTCCATTTGAGACCCCCCAATCCGCAATTCTGCCCCTCCTTGGGACTTGAATTTTATACTGGAGAAGCTCACTCTGCCTCCCTTCGAGCCAGCAGCAGCAGCTGATTTGAAGTTCCTTTCTTGGAAGACACTCTTCCTAGTGGCCATTACTTCTGCTTGGCGCATTTCTGAACTTCAGGCCTTGATGTGCAAAATCCCGTACTTGATTTTCCACAAGGAACATGTGGCTTTACGCACCAATCCTAAGTTTCTTTCTAAGGTGGTGGCTGAATCTATGCTGAATCAATCCACAGGGATACCCACTTTCTTTATGCAACACTCCAATCAAGAGGAGTACCTCTTGGATACTTTGGATGTTCACAGAATCCTGAGATACACCAGTCGGACTAAGGATCTCAGGAAGACTGAACAGCTTTTTTTTCCTGTGCTCATAAAAGAGAAGGCAATGCTGTCTCTAAGCAATGCCTATCAAAATGGTTGACACAATGTATCATTTTCTGTTGGGACAAGTACAAGAAGACCCTTCCAGGTCAAGTCAGAGGTCACTCCACTAGAGGAGTAGCTGCTTCTGCGTCGTTTCAAAAATGTGTCTGCGGCAGATATCTGTGCAGCCGCAACTTGGACTTCTGTCCATGCCTTCACAAAACGCTACAGTTTGGACATCGCCTTTCGCCATAGAGCAGGCTTCGGGTTGGCTATCCTACAAGGTCTCCTTTCATGAGACCCGTTCAGTCCTGAGGTTCCATGCTATAGGTAATCATCCTCCCGAGTGCTTTTTCCTTGTTCAGGACGGCTAGGGACTCGGTCCTATATGTGAATACGTACTGCAAGAGCCCTCTCGAAGTAAGATAGTACGGTTACTTAAGAACTTACCGTAACAGTAGATCTTTGAGAGAGGCTCTTGCAGTGGGTATTGCCTTCCCACCCTCCATCCGCCTAAATTTTCTTTGCTTCATTTCCATGGGGGGAAATATCCTCTTCTCTCTCGTCTTGCCTCTTTTGGCCTTTGGCTGGAAAGAACTGGAAGGCATGCGTGGGGAACCGCCCCTTTATACAGATGTCGTGTGATGCCGGTCACCTGACATGGGAGCAATCCCCCGCCAGAGACTGCTAGCTAGAAATTTTTCTGTGGGCTGCTGATACCTGGAAGCTTAGTCCTATTTGTGAATACCTACTGCAAGAGCCTCTCTAGAAGATCTGCTGTTATGGTAAGTTCTTGCGTAACTGTACTTTCTACGAGTGGTATATGATGTTCATCCACATGAACCCACCCAATCTCCCCAGGCTCAGGCACACAACCTTGCTTCCAGCTGGCTAAGGTCTGGCATCTAGGGGCAGAGCTGAGGGTTTTACCACCCAGGTGGGTGGGAGGAGCCAACTTGAAGATGTTCTGGCATGAATTAAAAGGGAAAGGCATGTGCCAGACAATGTGGATGAACATCATGTACCACTCCTAGAACTACTGTTACAGGTGCGTAACCTGTTTTTTTTAGGTTTTTCTCCTTCTCCCCCACCCCCACATCAGGGTGCCCAATCCCGTGTCGGCATCACATACCTACCACCCCCAACTCCTGTGGCATACTGGGAGCCCATCCAAATGTATGTTTTTTGTTTCCTGTAAATAAAAACTGTCCTAATGTTGTTTTTTTACCTGTAAAAAAGAAAACGGTCCCTCATCGTCACCCCAGTCCCCCATCTCCACCCTCCCACTGAGCACCCTTATCCCCCCCTCGCCCCATACTAATCTCTGGAGGTCGGCGCTGTCATCTTCTCTGGACTGAGACACGGTTGCACTCTTCAAACCAAACTGAAGAATCAAAGGTAAGCATGCTATAATGGCATTCAGTGGGGTGTTCAACTTATCTTGATAAATCAGCCATTTTTTGAAATTTTGGCCCAACATTTTCAACATGGGGTACTTGGGACCCCACCTCGTGAACACTGTCATTGTGTTACTCTGTCCCAAAAGATGATTTCCCAATCGCTGTGCGGAATCACCTTTCCGGACCGATTAACAAAACGACAGTGCCACTGCTCATGAGGTGGGGGTCCCAAAAACCCCTTGTTGTAAATTTGGTGAAAAAATTCCAAAAAAATGACTGCGTTACCAGTGTGCATTGCACAGTTTCTACGCATGCTCCTAATTTCGCCAATTGTTAATATTTTTACTCTAGATTCTCAACATTGACATTTTTGCACACATCCTTTTTAACAGTACAGCTGTCATTTTCCACATCCTGTCCAAAACATGTTTTCGCACCTGTGGCACAGATTGGCGCATTTGCTCTGTGAAATCACATTTCAGGACAAGTGATCAAAATAACACTGGCACTCTTTATGAGGAGGGGTCCCAAAAAGGCCATGTTGAAAATTTGGTGCAACACCTCCAAAAAATGGCCACGTTACACCCAGGCGTTCAGTCATTTCTACGCACACGTGTAACTTTGGTCATTTGGCAGCTCGTCACAGCCCTATCAGCTCTGGCTAAAGCTTGTCTGATCTGTAGGGGAATATGGCATCTGATTTCTGCCTTTGGAATTTCCATGGCTGCTACATCCAGCACCTTCGTTCACCTACCATGATAGGCGCTAGTATGGTCTCCTGGTTTCCCAAGAAGAGAGGTCCTCGGAGCACAGTTTCTGGCAGGGAACTGAGGAGAGATGGGGACGTCCACATTTATACAGACGCTGATGCATGATGTCATTGTGGGTGGCCCCGGCTAGCAAACATTTCCATGTGGTCCTAGCACTGACTCTGGTATAATTCCAAAGGTGTGACCTAATGGAAAAAGTTCTCTCAAAGATCTACTGTAACGGCAAGTTACTCTGTGCCAGTTGGAGAATTTCACAGAGCTGCATCTTGGAACACAGTGCATACTTTCACCAAGCACTATGTTCTGAATGCCCATGCCGGGCAGCATGTCACCACTGGCAGGACAATTCTGAATAGGTTACTATCCTGAGTGAGCCCTGAGCGCCATCCTTCCTAGTCCAGGGTACTTACTCAGAGTTTGGTACTCTGACCCATTACTGGGAATCTGTGGAGAAGATTGATTCGTGGAAGACATGAGTTACATACTTTTACTGTAACTGTTGATCTGCCTGAATATCTTCTTCATAGATTACCACACCTGCCCACCATACCCTGATTTCACTCCAGTATTGGGTTGGTCTTCACCCCTTTTGTACTTGGTTGGGCAGTGAAGACATTGTGTTACTGGGTGTGGTAGCCCTTTTTACACAGGCTGTCAGAGCTATGTCATCCCCTTAGGTTAAGTGCATGAGTTCCTCTCTAGGTTCATGCTGCTCACCTCTTTGGTAAAAACAAAAAGGGTACTAAGGCAGTTGGGGGTTGATAACGTATACTAGCAGGCATATGTGGTGATGTGTGTGCGGGGTCTACTCATGCCACCAGCCCTCCAGCAAAGTTCTGGCTCCCACAGGGTCCTAGCGCCTCAGGCTCAGACCCATTAGTGGCAATCTATGGAGATGATATTGGGGAAGATGAACAGTTACGGTAAGTATGTAATTGTCATTCCTCAAAACATAAAAATGTTAGTTATGTTTAAGGGTCTGCATATCCTACTGTACATTTGTAGAAGTTTGGTATCTAAATGTTGTTCTTGTGTATTCAGAAACCTGGTACTATTATGCTTGTTCACGATATAATTAAACCTAAAGTTAAAAAAAATTTAAAATAAGCAACAGTTATATTACTCAAAAGTAAATTACAGTGATATTTTTTTAAAAACATAAAGTTGGTTTCAAACGTTCTGGGCAGTATTCTAGCAACATCTTTGTTGTTTGCAGGGTTTGCATCCGCTCTCGCTGCTGGGATGCCTGTATGGTTGTGGATGGGGGATCCTCCATAGAGTTTAATGATGGAGCAGTTGCTACATTAACGATGAACAAAGAAGATGCACTTCGGACTGTTCAGCTGGAGGAGTGAAAGGACTGGAAAAGCCATTGTAATGTTACCAAATCCACGACAGCTGCAGGGAGAAGAAATGGACACAGAATTAACTAGCTGCTGTTGTAGTGATCAACATTTTCTTTTTCAGGGTGACAGAGAAATCAGAAAAGGTGAAGGCCAGAAACATGAATTCCTGTTCGGCCAGTTGAACACTTTTTGGGTTTCTCCACAATAGATAGATGTGACAGTCCCTTTAGATTGCTTGTGGTGTTCTGCAGTAGCACATTTTGGATAATTCAGTTGAAAATAATTTATAAGCCAGTTTTTAAGCCATGTCTGTGACAAAAAGGGATATAAAGTTGCTGTGCTGTGCAGTGTGAGACATTTTAGGACAAATTGGCTGTACATAAACACGAATCAACTCCAGGAGTGTGTTTGTTTCATCACTATTACATAAGTGCAGCAGTGCGGGTGGGAGTGGGGTGAAATTGAAAATCTTACCCATGCATTACACAAACCAAGACATTGTTAGAAAATAGAAGCTGTTGCACTACACCCATGAAACATCTGGTTTATCACTGAAACAGAGGATTCATGGAATCGAGTAGGGGGCTGGCCTCCCCCAAAATGTGGTCTGAAGGACTTGAAATTATGGTACTCAGTTGCAGAGACTGTGGAAGGCTGCTTCTCTCATGCAGTATAGGTTTTGTTATAGATTTCACAATTACAACAAATGCATAGCCTATTGCCATTATTTTTCCAGTTTTGGGATGTGCGACCAACATTATGATAACAGATTTGGGGGGTCACCAATAAAGACATACATCCGAGTCAGGTGCAAGTCCTGGAATCCCTTCCTTGAGCCCACAGCCGGGGGCCACACCCATCAGGGTCATGAGGCACTCTGTTCCCTTGGAGGGTGGACTTGGGCAGTACAGTATTCGCTCACACACCCTGCTGTCAGTCACAGAGCAGCATTGGCATTAAGTGATGGAAGGATTTGGCCGTGCAGCTCATTAAGGTGGGGGATGGGGGAACAGGGAGGGGATAACTGAAAAAGACATGTTTCTACTTCTGGTAACTGTTCCTAAGAAATATATAAATCTATTTTTATTTTATATTTGCTACATTAAGGGTTTTTATATATACATACACACATTACGTATCTATGCTATGCCATGACCTTAATGAACATAATCACTAAGATTTTCCTGAGTCCAGTTTCATCTTATGTCATTACGAGTGGTGAAGCCACAAGTGATGTCAAAAGGTAAAACTGCACGAGAGAAAATACCAGTAATATTTTGATTAGGGCTATGACATGTTTGATTTATGCCATGCCTTTCATGATACAATGGCAAGGAAAAAATCCTGCTTCCTGATAGTTCAGTGGCCACCTTAAACAGTGACGTACCAGCACAAACTTCCTGTTAATGAAGGTGACTCAAGGTCAGAGCAGATCCATTGCCAGTGTATAGGCCTAATGTGTGGATAAATAGACCTATAATGAGAGTAATACTAATATTCTCACTCTGGGTACCCAAAGTAGCAAACGTATCACTGATATTTGCTATTTATTTTATCCTCACAGGTATGGTATATGTGGTGTAAGAGGAAATAATAGCATCCTGTGGTCGAAGAAGCCATAAAGCTACGAGACCGAATGGCGAGTTGCCTTTATGAGCTTGTTTGACACACCACCCCCCCAAAGATGGTATTATTTCACAAGTGTGCTAAACTTCTCCATCTTTTATTTTATATATGCAATAGATTGGAGACTTTTTTGCTGTGTCCTATATTTTACCATAGTGTTGGAAGGTAGGGTGTATGTTGGCAGTTACTTGTATCACTAAGAGGCTTGTTGCATGTGTTATTAGGGTGGTTTGTAGTGTGTTGAGTAGTATGTTATTAAGGTGTTAATATAGAGAATAAAGTATGGGGTGGTGTGTGTAACGAGATTTTACACACACCCAAGGGGTTGGATGGCATATAAACCCCGAGAACGAAGCTCGAGGGGTTTATCCAGGCATCCAACCCAGAGGGTGTATGTAAAATTAGAGTTTACACACACCACCCCATATTTTATTTTATATAATTGCTGGGTTAGGCTTTTCGCCACAGCCAATTATATAAAATAAATGGTCTGGTGCGGCTGCGGTCTGGATGATGTTTAGCCAAGTCCTCGGTCGCTTAGCAGCAGTTTACTTTTTCTTGTTTTGTTGTCCCCTTTACGGTGTGGTTTTTGTTAGGAAGTTTTTTTTTTTTTTAAATAATTACTTACCGCCTAGAGAATAGTGGCGGTGGTGCGGTTTCAACCGACGAAGAAATCTGATGGCGAGTGGTGAAAACCTGGAAAAGCTGTAGGTTGGGCATGCGCATAGCGAGGGAAACCGTGCGTGCGTTTGCCGTTATAAACGCTCCTTTATAATGGCAAATTACACCACGGTTTCCCTATGGGAAAAAGCCTAACCCAGTTATAACACATTAATATAGTGGAAGTATATCTCAAATACAGGTAGTATAGATATACATATATATTAGTGCTTAAGTATTAGTGTGTTATTAAGGTGTTAATAACAGTACCAAAAAGTAATTGGCTAATTGGCATCATAACATGCTAATTGGCTACCATTATATATAGGGGAAATATATGATGGCTTTTCCTTTGGGGACGAGGGCCCCGCTATGCAATATAAAATCATTTGAACAACTTGCATGGACAGTTCCCTTGGTTGTAAGTACCAGTACATTGCCATTTAAAAAAAAAAAAAAAAACTGCCAAACTGTTTTTACCAATCTTATAACCATGTTACATAGACATTTTTGAGAAGAAATCAGGGAGCTTAATTTTAATATCTTGAAATGTATTGTATTATAAATCAGAGAAAGGTTTCCAGCACTTTTTAAATGCTTAGTACAGTTTTGTCATGCAAGTGTTTTCAGTAGTATACTTAAAGTTAAGCAATACTTTTTCTGGCATTTCATGTCTGCTTCCATATATCCTGATTACTAAGTCAATTTGTAACATTAATGTACTTGATAATCACAATAGACCAGTGTTAATATTGACATTTTTACCCATCAAGCTCATTGTGTGTAATGACCATATTCGTTTTTGGCCATCAGATATTTTGCCTCGATGGCGTTTGGGTCTGATGTATGGGGTTGTGTTCCCCAAGATGGTCTCCGCATTTGATTGCTGGTGAGTGCCAGCATATCGGAAGACTGCTGATACTTGAGGCACACTTTAAGAAAAAGAATGCATCGCATTAGTGGAGGGTGGTGGCCTGTGGCTGCTCAAGCTTGTAGTTGCTCTCATCTAAAATAAATCTGATGCTTGATCCCCACTGCGTTATTTGGTGCCGTTTTGGCAGCACTCTTGTGCAGTGCTGGTGAATGGAGGGAATGGGGAAAGTCAGATGCATGGATAGGTAATTTCATTTTTTGTGGTGTCATTGTATGATAGTCATGTCCTTAGTATTTATCACAGTCAGGGCCAGGGGCCATGCAGTGCTGATGTTTGAAATTCTTACCCAGCTGGTATCGGAGCACATAACTCACAACAATGAGTCATATCCCACCCTCACCCCCATTTATGTATTGAGATAGTGCTCACCAGCACAGTTCAAGTCCAGCAGTGTCCTGCACCTGTGTGGGACCAGGACTGGGCCAGCTCAAGAAGTCGGCACCAGGTAAAGTGTTCAGAATTATTTTTGCTCATTTTTCCATACTTACCAATTGCATTATTAGTTACCTCCAGGGTCTTTGCGAATTATCTTGCAGTATTTTCCGAAGCTTGACAGCCTCTTACTTACATGAGTACTTCAAGTGTCACCTTTTTAAATGTATTCCCCCCCCCCCAAATTTTCATTTCCATTTCCACCCCTGACAGTAGGTGTCACTGTGATAGTACCCTTCCAACCAGGGAAAAATGAGCTTACCTTAATGCGCATCCATCAGTGTCGGTCTTGGTTAGCTGGCTGGGAGTACACAGATGCTTCCAGCCCCCCACCCCCTTCCCGGCCGTGTACCTCCCCACTGCAACACACTTGGCCCCAAGCCAGCACCAGAGTGGTATTCCAGGACTCATGTGAATGCAACTATTTTTGAGTTTTTCCTTTTCTTATTTTAGCTGTAGGAGTGGGACATTAAATTAGCAAATTCTCCTTAAAATGTTTTTCATGAGTACTGAGACAAGCATCAAATGAAGAGCAGCTGTGAACTTATCGGGAGCCATTATTAGTCACAACTCTGTTTTCTTTTTCAGTTCATTCTCTGGACACATACAAGTGCCTCAGTGTTTTGTAGCCCCTCAGTCGCCACTTAAGGGTTTATGGTACTTACCCCAGCACATGGAAGTACTGCTTCACGTGCTATGAAGTGCTTTACAGCACTGCTGGTGATTCAGGAGAAGTCACTTTTACCGGTTTTAAAATCTTTTACTCTCAAAAGAAAATTACTCCACTGGTTTCAAAAATGAGTTGAATGGCAATTATGCGGAACGCAGGGTCTGCCCATATCTAGAGACTGGGTGTATGGCAACCAGGAAAGAGAATGGTACTTTTATTTCTCCCAGTCTTAATGGAACACACCAGACTCCTCCCGTACCCAGCCAGGTTCAGTTATCGTAAACTGAAAGCAAGAGTTAACAACACAAAAAGAATCTTTCATTTCACAGGAAAGCACAGTGCGCCCCATCCATTTGGAGTGCACTAAAGCATTTAGACAGTGCCAGTACTGTTCATTATGTTGGGTACTGTTATAAAATTTAAGAAAAAGAAACAAAAGCTCATTTTCCTGTTGTAACAGAAATTCTAGGGACATTGATATGTTGTTCATCCACACTTATTGGCAGGTTCCTTGCCGCTTTAAATCTTGCCGGAAGGTCTTCAAGCTGGCTCCTCCCACCTACCCGGGTGGTAAAACTCTCGGCTCCGCCCCATGACGCCAGATCTTCCTTACCGCTTGGAAGCTCAGGTTCCCTCCTTAGCGCTCCGCTTTTTCGACCGGTTCCTGATTTTTTTCGGTCTCTCCGAATTTAGTTGGAAGTTTTCTAAACTCCGATCATCTTCCCTCGCTGCTGCGATGGATCATTCGTTCTCCGGCTCCTGTAGGCACCCGGCTAATTCCTCCAGGAAAGACCCACACTCCACATGCGTTTACTGCCTTAATTTGGATCATGATCCGCAAGTTTGCGATTTTTGCTGTGCCCTTTCGACCAGCGCCCTGGAGGATCGTGCAGCCCGTTCGGGGCTCGGGTGACCTGAAATTTTTTCCGCGCCGGAAAAATCCTTGGAGACTCATCGGGCAGTGTCCGTGTCGGCTGTCTCAGCTGAGCAGCTCGATCTTCTTTCCTCCATGGAGGAGGCGGCTGTCTCCCCCTCCCCGGTCGCGGCGCTTATCCCGCTTCCTTGAGTTCTCCTCATTCAGCTTCGTTCAAGGAGCTTCGCCAGTCCCTTTCCTCGAGGGAGAGGGACTTGCCTCTCAGCCCAGGTCTAAGGAGTCGCAGGCTAAGTCCCATCGTCTGCACTGACGGGAGCGGGAGGGCTCTCCTTCCCCTGCCGGCTGACTTTCAACTTCGGTCGAAGGTGCGGCTCAGGCCGCTGGCTTCACGGTGTCCCCATCAGGTCAGCCGGCCAGGACTCCCGTCGACGTTGTTAAGTCTCTCGACCCATCATCTGGGCTGTCTTCTGCTGGAGCCACCATCCCTTCGTCGGTCCCCAGCGAGGCTGAGTTCTGTCCGTACCTTGGGCGACAGACCTCCGGTCACTTCGTCGTGCCGAGGAAGCGAGGCGCTCCCGCTCCTTCCCAGGCCCACCCTCGATTTCCCAGTTTGGGTCTCGGTCAAGCGCTCACGCTGACCGGCGATCTCGGTCGAGTACCGAGTTAAGTGGCATTACTGTTCTTCCTTGTCTCCCTCCTCGGATGAGGAGTTGCCTCGATCAGATGGCGTCGGCGTTACGAGGAGTTCATGTGGCAGCAGTTGTTATTGTCGAGAATCAGTGCGACACGATTCATTCCCGTCCTAGCAAGCAGCTGCCGCCCGATCGGCCAACATAACCTTCGCTGTGAGTGAGGTGCCAGCTCGGGGCGGTTGTTCGTCGAACCTTGCTGCCCCACCGTCTTCGGTGGAACCTCGGTCGGGTCACGACCTGTCCTGCAGGTTGTCTGTCCCCCTCACTCCCGCGGGCGAAGAGTGACTCAGGCCTGAGGCAGCTCTTTGCAGACCCTTCAGAGTCAGACGTAGACTCCTCTATGTTTCCTGGTCGGGAGGACCCGGGGTCCTCTCCGGAATGCTCTGTGGCCGACAGCCCATCGTCCTTTATGGGTCTGCTTCAGCTCATCTCGGAGTTCACCGGGATGCAGCTTGAACCCGTGTCAAAACGGGTCCCTTATCCCCTGACGGAGATTCTAGACCGAGGGGGATCACCCTCGGAGGCCTTTCCGGTGGCCGAGGCCATAGTCGGCCCGGCCTTGGAGCTTTGGCGGCGGCCTACTTCCTGTCCTGCGCCCTTGGCCAGGATGGCCAGGAAGTACTCTGTCCCTGTCTGTTCTTTGCCCGGTTTTTCGGAGTACCCCTCGGCCGAGGGGTTAGTTACCGATAATGTTTTCCAGTGTTCTGGGAATGCTCGGGATGTGAATAGGCCCCCCGACAAAGAGTCCAAAAGGATGGACTATGTCGGGCGCAAAGGTTCGCTTGCGTCCTCCCTAGGCCTCCGACAGGCCAGCTCGGCTGCACTGATGGCACATTTCTCCCACGCCCTTTTGGGCTCCCTGGATGAGGTGCTCCCTCATCTCCCGGCCGACCTGCGGACCACGGTCCTGCAGGTGTGGGACCAGGGTAGGGCGGTGGCGAAGCAGCAGCTTCAGACTGCTCTGGACTTAGGTGATTCCTGTGCCAGGTCGGTGGCGGACGCAGTGGCTATGCGCCGCAGGGCGTGGCTGAGGTTATCCTCTTTCTCATCGGAAACCCAGCACAAGTTAGCGGACATCCCCTTCTTGGAGACTGACCTCTTCGGCCCTGGAGTGGAGGGACACCTCCAGGAGACCGAGAAGTCCGATACCACTCCAGACTCGGTCACCCCCGCCCGGAGGGACAAGGGCCGCCGGCAGCCTTTGCGTAAGCCCCTTTGCCCCTCGGCTCCTGCGGCTCGACCGGCCCATCAACTCCAGCATGAGGGCCAGCAGGCTTGCGCTGGGCGTCCTGACTCCAAGCCAACGGCTTCCTCTTAAAGGAAGCAGGGAGGTAAAGGCCCAGGAGCTTCCTCGGCCAATCTCTTCTCAAAGCCTGCTCAGTGACGGGCTGAGGGGCGCTGTCCCCGGCCCTGTCAACCCTGCCCGGGGTCCCCCGTGGGGAGACGGCTCCGCCCCTTCTCCACCTGGTCCGCTTTCCCGGACCTCTGGGTGTCGGAGGTGCTAGGGGAAGGTCCTGCCTCGGGACTGCGAACAGGCCCACCCTTTCGAGCCATTGCCCCACGGGGGTCTTGGGGTCCGCAACCTCGTTGTCGGCCTTCCGAGCCGACTTGCCTGGCCCCTCGATCTAGAGGTGATCAGGAAGGTTTCGGACCCTCCTCCAGACCCTGGGTTCGTGTCCAGGTCTTCCTGGTCCCTAACGGACTGAAGGCTTGCGCCCCATTCTCGATCCGTACGTCGGGATGGTCTCTCTGTCTCAGATATCCCATCCTCAGAACGAAGCGTTTGGCTCTTCCTGGACCTCCAGGACGTACTTTCACTTCGTTCCGTCCGTTTCTTGGGAGACTCCTCCGTTTCTTAAGCGGAGGATCCTGTTACAAGTTCCAGGCCAGGCCCTTCGGTCTCTGCCCAGCAGCATTCCTGAGGCACTGATGGGTCCGGGCGTTACCCCACCCGGATGGCGGTCTGACGGCAACTCCTCCAGGCGGAGGGGGACGGTCCAGGGCTCTGGCCCTCTAGGTCGCTCTGACTGGTCTCCTTTTATTGGAGCCACGTTGGAACTCGTGCCTTAGCGAGTGATCCTTCCTCGGGATGAGGCTCGACTCTTGAGTCCGAGCTCGGCTCCTGGCGGACAGGGCCGAGGTTCTTCCTCCCTTACCTAGTCAGGTCTGGCTGGGCAATTTGTGCCCTGACCGGGACTTCCTGCACTTCCTGGGCCTTGCGGCGGCCTGCACCAGCGTGGTCTGTTTGGACCCGCCGGTCCATGCGTCCCCTTAATGGGGACGGGCCAGCCAGTGGTCACAGTGCTGCGATCCTTTGGACCAGTCTGTGACAACAGCCCAGGGGTTGGGGAACGCTCTCCTTCAGACCATTCCAGCTCATCTGCAGGAGAACATCCCATTCATCCGGCCCGAGTCGACGGTCTTCTCCGACCGATGCATCTTTGATGGGTGGGGGTGCCCATCAAGGGGAATACAGAGTGCACTGCCTCTGGTCCTCTCGGGCGTCCCGAGGTCATTCCAACCTGCTGGAGCTCCAGGCGGTCCACTTAGCTTGCACCGCTCGCTCCGTCTGTGCAGGGTCTTGTGGTTTAGGTCCAGGCGGACAACACCACGACCATGTGCTACCTATCCTGCCAGGACCAGACGAGCTCCTTGCCTCTGCATAAGGAGGTTCTCCGCATTGGGTCTTTCGAGCAGCCCGCAGGCGATTTCCTAGCCATTTCTATGGCAGGAGCCTCCATCACCCTGGCCGTTGTCCTAGGCCGGATAAGGGCTGCGCCTCACGAGTGGTTTCCCTGCCGGAGGTAGCACAAGATCTTTCTCCCTCTAGGTCACACCTCGGGTGGACCTTTGTTTTTCCCTCCAGGGAGAATTCGAGGCCGAGACTGTCTCATGCCCGCCCCCTCAGCACAGTTTGCTGTAGGGGATGCCCTTGAGGCCGTGGACCCCGGGCCTCTTCTACGCCTCTCCCCCATTTCCTTTGACCCTCAGGCAAGGCGAGGAGGGACTAGGCGCAGGTGATTCTGGTAGCCCCAGACTGGTTTTGCCAGCTCTGGTATCCAGCTCTCCTCAGTCCCAGCCCCAGGCTCCCGAGGCGGCTTCCAGCCTGCCCAGTCCTGATCTCCGTTGTTAGGGGAAGGTACTCCATCTGGACCTTCAATCCCTACACCTGACGGCCTGGTCCCTGTGCGGCTAGTGGCCAGGCCTTGGGTCTTCGGCGCAAGGTCCTCGGCGTTTTAGGCGTCCTGCCAGGGTCGACCAGATACGCTCGCCTTCAAATGGAAGAGTTCTCCATTTGGTGTTGGGATAGGGCCTGGTCCCCTCTCCTGTTCCTCGGCGAGCATTCCGGACTATCTGCGGTCCGTTCTTTCTTGAACCAGGGCTTCGGTCGACGACCCTCAAGGTGCTCCTGTTAGCTACTCCTGTCTTCTGGGCGCAGGCCGGAAGGTAGTCGGTGGCACAGGAAAGGTGGTCTGGCACCTTCTAAGGCAGTGATCACACCTCCCCTCCGGGGAGAGTATCCCCATTTCTGTGGGATCTTAAGCTGGTATGGGCTTAGCTTACGGCAAGCCGTTCGAAGCTTCGCACAGGTGTGAGTTCCCCCACCTGTTGTGGAAGAACACCTTCTTGGGGCTACCATGCCAACCAGAAGGACGGGAGAGTTCCAGGTGCTCCTTGAATCTCCCTATCTGGTCTTCCACAGGGACAAGGTTGTCCCACGCCCCACCCGAAGTTCCTTCCGTAGGCGGTGGCGGAGTCTTTTTTCCCTACCCAGGTATTGTCTCTGCCGAGGTTCAACCCCCTTTCACACCTCGGAGGGCGTATATAGGATCCATTGGGACCCTATTTAGCTTCGCCTTTCCCAGGGAGCGCAGGGCTGAAGTTCGGGAGAGGTTCGCCAGCTGTTTGTCATCTATGCTGAAGCCGCACCTGGCAGACCTGCAGCCAAGCGGACGACGAGCGGGTGGGTCACCTCCTGCATAGATCTCCACTTTAGGTGGGCGGGCATGGAGCCTCCCGGAGGGATAAGTGCTCATTTTACTCGCCCTTCCGCTGCATCGGTGGCTGCTTCCAAGGCTACCCCTGTCCGGAATATCCGTAGGACTCCTACCTGGAAGCAGGCTTATACCAGTTCCCCTTCCACATCGACCTTGGGTCACGCCGGGATGTTGGTCGGGGCCTCGGTTCTCCAGTCTTTATACCTAAGTAGGGGGTGTGCGCCTTGCCTCCCTCCTCCCGGAGAACTGCTAGGAGTCTGCCAGACAGTGTGGATGAACAACATATCTATGTCCCTAGAAATACAGGTTACTCACCTGTAACAGGAGTTCTAGGAATGGTATATGTTCATCCCACCCACGCACCAACCTCCCGGCTTGACGCACAACCTGGCTTCCAGCGGGCTAGATCTGGCGTTATGGGGCGGAGCAGAGAGTTCTACCACCCGGGTGGGTGGAAGGAGCCAGCTTGAAGACCTTCCGGCACGATTTAAAGCAGCAAGGAACCTGCCAATAAGTGTGGATGAACAACATATACCATTCCTAGAACTCCTGTTACAGGTGAGTAACCTGTATTTAGATTCCATGCTTCAAACATGGTCAGTCGCCTTTCATACTAACATACTAATTGCCAGAAGATTAGGCCTTACGGTCTATCCAGTCTGCTCGAACCTCCTATCCCTAGTTGGGTACCGAGGCCCTCCCTCCCCCTTGTGTTCCAGAAACCCCTATCATCTATCCCCACCCCCCTTTAAGTTTATAGGAGGCAGAAATAGATCCTATGGGGTAGACCATGTCCTTTTAATATATACCAAGTTAACTTTTAAGTGACACACTGTGCAAAAAAGGTATTTCATGTTATATTTAGTGGCTCAGTCGTCGCTAAGCAAAATATTAGGTGGTCAAAACTCACATATGTAACCAGCCAAGGTGACAAGGCCATTTCACTGTTTACATTTTCAGTGACCAGTGATCTTTCTAGGTGTCATCAGTTATTAGGTGTATGCTTTTTCGTTTTTTTTTTTTATTATTATTATTTTTTTTTATTTATGGTTTTCAGCATTTTTATCTCAGCAAGTTATTGGCAGGAAAAATGTAGATGAAAGTACAACCTAAAATTGCCAGCATGTAGCTCTACACTGTGCATCTTCTTTTGTGCTTATTGGGCTTTGAGAACTGTTTTGTATCAAAAAAGGGGTTAAAGATACTTGAATGTAATGTTGTTTTTAAAATTAAAAAAAGCACATTACTTATGTGTGTATGTTGTTTGCAGACTTTCACCTTGTCTGTTCTGTAAAGTAAGACCTGATCTTCTTTGGGGGTATCTCATTCAGGTTACACCGTAGGAACGAAACTGTCGGTGAAGCAGGTTCCACATGGAAGATTTTCAGCAGTACAACTAGGGCCGCCCACTCCGTTGACGTCCGTCGACGTCGCCTACCCTATAAAGGTGTGGGCAGCCCCGCTACCTCCTCAGTTCTTTCCCGTCGTCAGCTTGATCGCATGGGTCTCCACGGAAGCTCCGACACAGTACTCGCGCCATTTTTTCGCCTACAGCTTTTTCTCTGCAGATTTTCAGAATCTCTTTTATTAAAGAGATTCCTTCATTTTGTTTATGTCGAGAGTTAATCCTTCGATATTTCTCTTCCGTCGCTGCTGTGGAAAGAAAATAGCCTTCAGAGACGAACATTCCCTCTATTTCTGCTGTCTTGAGCCTGACCATGAAGTTGCTAACTTTGAGATCTGTCAGAAGTTTAATCAAACTACTCTCAGGCACTGGATAAAAAAGTCGATGGATTTACAACTCGAGTGACAATGGTTGAAACAAAGCTAGAATCTATGGCTTCAGTCTCACAGCAAACAAAAACTTTGCCTTAAAAAGCAGATTTTCCTGGACATAGTCTCCACCACTCATTCACACTAATGGGACTACGCCGGAGGTGCTAGGACTGAACAGGAACCAAAATTCTTAAGGAGGGCCGGCACTGGGTAGGGCCACGAGGGTGGCTTGCTGAGACTGGTCTCGGTTTCATAAGCTACCTCAGCATTCATCTCTTTCCCCACTGTCGAGTGCACTTCAGTGACGACACTCGCCCACCAGGAGTCAAATCTTTTCATCTATATGACAACAGCTGTAGCTGTTCAGTATTGATTTGTTTTTATTTATAGTAATTGTGTTTTAAAAAAAAAAAAAGTCGATTTTCATCAACAAAGAAGTTTCCTGCAGCCAACCTTCAGTGGAGTCGACCATGAACAAGGCCGGTGATGGTAGGGAGACACTCGCATGAAAGCTGTTTTCTCAGCAGGGCTGGGTCTGGTCTGCCATCCTTTATTTTGGGGGGCTGACAAAGAAGCGGTCCTATTCTCAATCTTCGTCAAGGGACTCAGCACAGCTCGGCCTCAAGTTGTTCTTCAACCCTGGTCAAAAAAACTATACCGCTCAGGTCGCCCTCTGGTATGTCTGCCGCGTTGATGCGTCGGCGGGGGCAGGGGTCCGACTCCTTCCGGGGTCTCATCGGCCTCTATTCCTAGTGACCGACATTCTCTCTACATCATGGGCCCTCCCGCCCCGGGAGTCTTCCGATGAACAGTTTCATCATTGGGCAACCCTTATGGAGCAATGGGTTCGGTGGTTGTCCCGCCTGCCTGAGCCCTGCGGGTCCATCTCAGGGGCCTTTGGGCCTATGGGTTTCGAGCCTGTGAGCAGAGCAGTTGGGTCTTCCTAGTCATGCGGTGCCGTCAACGCCGTGCTCTGGTGCTTTTCCCCCCTCATATGGCTGTGGTACAGGGGCCAGCACGGGTACCATTTTCTCCTACTACTTTTGTCAGATCTTCCTCCTTGACTCTGAGAGTTGGGTTGGGGTCCTCTGGTGTTTGTTTGATGCTGCCTTCGACTCCTGTCTTGGTGGTGCTGCTCCCTGAGCCGATGCAGGGTTGTTTTTTTTTTTCGGTGCCACATCCTGTGTAAGGCGCTGTCCTAGCATTCAGGCGTCAACTAGAGATCCCGGGGTTTTCAACTCTGATTTGTAGGAATGCCTCCTCCTCTTTTCTCCCTTTCCTATATATACTATTCCTCTGAGGCTAGTAGGAGACAATATTGAGCGTGGTCCTAATCTTAGATTAGGAAACGACTTTGATGATGATTCTTCTCTTGGAGTGGCAGATAAACCCTCTCCTTCAGCAGAGCCTCTGGTCAAGGACCTTTCCTTTAAATCTCTGTTAAAGAACATGAATTCCATTGTCTCTCTTCAGATCTTGATCTGGGGAAATTGCTGCGTCTGCAATATCTGCATATTCCAGAAATTACTGTGGAATTGACTCCTCCGGTGCAGCCTACTTTTAAGACACACTCTCAAATGGTGTGGGATAATCCAGCGCTTATTCCTACCATGGCTAAATTCATAAACTGGAGTATGCCCCAAGGATCGAGCCAGTCTTGGCCTCTCAAGCTTTTGCTGATGCCATAGTTGTCTTGGCAGAGAATGACAAAGCCGTCCTCCTTCAGGAATCTAGGGCCCATCCAGTAAACGAGGAATCTCACAAGATTGACACTTTGGGAAAGCAAGTTTTTGTGCCTCTACCCTGGGTATGCGCATTGCTAGGTATTGGGGTTATTTCTGTCAGTATGTGTATACCCTCTGGCATTCGCTCAAAGCTATTGTGGAAGTTCTTCCAGAGTTGGAAGTTAGCACAGAGCTTCTGCAGGCCATTACTAGAGGCATTGAGTCCAACAATCAGCAACTTAAGGCTGCTATGGACACCTTTGACACTGCTTCTAGAGCAACAGCGGTGGGTATATGCACCCGCTGCTTGTGGTTACGTATATCGGGTTTCACAAATGATGCCCAACAAAAAGTTATGAGTTTATCATTTGATGGAACTTTTCTGTTTGGCCCTTAGGTCGAGCAGGCACTCGAGGCCACACAGAATACTAGAATGGCTATCAAAACAGCCAGACTGCCCTCTGCTCCCCCTCAACGGAACGGGAACCAGCAGCAGTTTCATAACTGTCAGTCGTTTTGTGGCAAAGACAGAGGGGGTCTTCTACAAAAATCAAGCTCCCCAGCCACAAAAGAAAACACAGCAGAAGGCACAGGGCCTGAAAGCACCTAGTGCCACCCTCTGAGATTCTAGCCCAAGTCCCACCTCAGCTGTCCGAGGGAGAGACTTCCTGGACAGTAGGAGGGCGTCTGACTCAATTTTATAACCAGTGGAAGTCAATCACATCAGACAAATAGGTGCTCAGGATAAACCTTGAGGGTTACTCTCTAAATCTTTCAGAAACCCCTTCGGATCATCCACCCAAACGACAACCCAAGCTGTCTGTCTCTGTCAGACATTCTTGCCTCCAAGATTAAAGGCCCCCTGAACAACAGACAGTAGAAGTAGTTCCACTGGATCAATGGAACACAGGTTTTTACTCCCATTACTTCCTAGTTCCAAAGAGAACAGGCAGCATGCACCCTATTCTCGATCTAAGGAAGTTAAATTCCTTTACAAGGAGAAATTCAAGATGACATCACTCTGTACTCTTTTACAACTGATTCATCTCCTCCCTGGACATGCAGGACGCCTACCAGCATATTCCCATACACCCAAACCACCACAGGTATCTCCAGTTTGTGGCGTTGGGTCAGCACTACCAATTCATGGTCCTGCCCTTTGGGCTATCCTCTGCGCCTCAAGTCTTTACAAAGTGCTTTGCAGATCTTCCTGGACCTAAAGTCTCCACCACCCATTCACACTAATGGGATGACACTGGAGGCACTAGGACCCAGCGGGAGCCAAAAATCTTCAGGTGGGGAGGCGCCTGGGTAGGGCCGCAAGGAAGTGGCACCGTGAGCTCGACTTGAGCCATATAGGCTACATGGCATCAACACTCCAACCACCTCGGTTCCTTTTTTCCCCACCGTCGAATACGCTTCAGTGACGATGACGCTTGCCCACCAGGAGTCAGAACTTCAAACAACATAGAAACATAGAATTTGACAGCAGATAAGGACCGCTTGGCCCACCCAGTCTGCCCATTTCCCTTCCTAATGGATAAGCTGCAGATCCTAGTTAACCAGCAGCCTACTTCTTTCTACCCCCAACCCCTAGAATTGCCTTATGACTGTCCCATGCATGCTTGAATTCCACCACTGTTTTTGACTCCACAACCTCCTCCGGAAGGCCATTACATGCATCCACAACCCTCTCTGTGAAAAAATACTTCCTTACATTACCTCTGAGCCCCCCCATCTTCAAATTGTGCCTCCTTGTTCTAGGGACATGGATATGTTGTTCATCCACACTGTCTGGCAGGTTCCCCAGCTTAAATCTTGCCGGAAGGTCTTCAAGCTGGCTCCTCCCACCCACCCGGGTGGTAAAACTCTCGGCTCCGCCCCATGACGCCAGATTTTCCTTACCGCTTGGAAGCTCAGGTTCCCTCCGTAACACTCTGCGTGATAGACTGGATCCTAATTCTTCGGTTCGCCCAAAACTAATTTTAAAATTTCCAAGACTTCGGTCAACTTTCTCCCTCGTGGCTGCGATGGACAAATCGACTCCCGGATTTCGGCAGTGCCCTTGTGGGCAGAAGATGTCCAGGACGGACCCGCACTCCACGTGCGTCTACTGCCTCGGCCTAGAACACGACCGGCAGGCCTGCGAGCCATGCCGTTCGTTTCGACCAACGTCCTGGAGGACCGCTACCCGGTTACAGCTGGGTGCCCTGAGAAGCGCCACCACCGGGTCAAGTCGAAGGAGGCCCAATGGGGGTTACACGGGCTGGCTCGGCTGAGCAGCTCCAGCAGATGATCGCCCTCGAGGAGGAGGCGGCTCAGGCCGCATCATCCTCTTCCTCGGTCGCGGCATTTATCCCACTCTCTTTGGGTACCTTGTATTCAGCTTCGTTCAAGGAGCTTTGCTAATCCCTTTCCACGAAGGGAGAGGGGCCATCAGGACATTCCTCTCGGTCCAAAAAGGACTCTAAGGGTAAGTCCCATTGTCGGCGTTCGTGGGAGCGGGAGAGGTCTCCTTCCCTGGACAGCCGACTGTCTGCTTCGGTCGAGGTTGTGGCTAAGGCCGCTGGCTTCACGGCGTCCCCATCAGGCCAGCTGGCCAAGACTCCCGTCGATGCGGTCGAGATTTTTCTCGACCCGTCGGATGGGCTGTCGACTGGTGAAGTCGACAACCCTTCTTCACAGGTTCCCCCGGTGGAGACCGAGGATCTGCCTGCGCCCCCGGTGCAGCAGTCACCGATTAAGGTGTCCGAGCTGAGGGAAGAGTGGATGTCCCCCACTCCCTCCCAGACCCGTCCTTGAAACACCGAGGATCTCTGTCTCTGACTTCTTCGCGGTCCAGCCGATATCGGCGGTCTCGGCACCGAGGTAAGCAGCATCACCGCTCGTCCTCATCTTCCTCCTCAGAAGAGGAGAGGCTTCGGCGAAAATTGCGTCGACGCTAAGAGGACCTGATGTGGCAGCAGTTACTTCTGTCCGGGAGCAAGTCGACACCAACGCCTTCCCCGGCCATCAAGTGGCTGTCACCTGACCGGCCGAAACAACCCCTCACCGCAGTCGAGATGCCCAAGCCTGGGCTGGTTGTTCGGCCGAAACCTGCTGCCCCACCGATTTGTGGTGGAACCTCCGCCTCCACAACCAAAATAAGGGGCACCGACCAAGGACTCTCGGTCGGGTCAAGGCCTGCCCCAACGGTTGTCGGTCACCCTCACTCCCGACCGTCCTCGGCAGGTGGAGGGTGGCTCAGGCCCCAGGCAGCTCTTCGCGAACTCTTCAGAGTCCGACGACTCCTCCCTGTTCTCCAGGCCGGTTGACCTGGAGTCCTCCGGGGGCCAGTCATAGAAACATAGAATTTGACGGCAGATAAGGACCGCTTGGCCCACCCAGTCTGCCCATTTCCCTACCTACTGGATAAGCTGCAATCCTAGTTAACCAGCAGCCTACTTCTTTCTACCCCCACCCCCCTAGAATTGCCTTATGACTATCCCATGCATGCTTGAATTCCACCACTGATTTTGACTCCACAACCTCCTCCGGAAGGCCATTCCATGCATCCACAACCCTCTCTGTGAAAAAATACTTCCTTAAATTACCTCTGAGCCGCCTCATCTTCAAATTGTGCCCTCTTGTTCTTGCACACCTCTTTTTTGAAAGATGCTACCCTCTTGGACTTTGTTGATTCCCTTGAGGTACTTGAAAGTTTCTATCATGTCCCCCCTCTCCCTCCTTTCCTCGAGGCTATACATATTAAGCTCCTTAAGTCTCTCTTCATATGTCCTCCGGTGCAGACCCCGCACCATTTTAGTTGCCCTCCTCTGGACAGCTTCCATCCTGTCTGTCTTTGCGGAGATTGGGTCTCCAGAACTGCACACAGTACTCCAGATGTGGTCTCACCAGCTGTCTGTACAGAGGGATAATTCCTGTTTTCTACTGGTGATGCCTCTCCCTATGCATCCCAGTATCCCCCCAGCCCTCCTTGCTGCCTTCTCACATTGCTTGCCCACCTTTAGGTCATCTGATATGACTACCCCCAGGTCCCTTTCCATTTTTGTTGTTGTTAGTATCTCACCCCCCATTGTGTACTCTTCCCCTGGGTTTTTGTTTCCCAGGTGCATTACCTTGCACTTCTTAGCATTGAATCTAAGCTGCCATACATTTGACCATTCCTCTAACCTTGCCAAGTCCCTTCTCATCCTTTCCACCCCACCCTGTGCATCAACTCTGTTGCAGATCTTAGTGTCATCTGCAAAGAGACATACTTTTCCTTCCAGTCCTTCTGCAATGTCGCTTATAAAGACATTGAAGAGGACTGGTCCTAATACTGAACCCTGCGGTACCCCGCTAGTAACCCTCCTTTCTTCTGAGTGGACTCCATTTACTATTACCTCTGTGTCCTATTCTCCAGCCAATTCTTTACCCAGGCTGTCATCTTGGGACCCACTCCCAGGCTGGCTAACTATATATTAATCTTTTGTGTGGGACTGTGTCAAATGCCTTGTAAAGTCTAGGTAGGCCATGTCCACAGCCCCTCCCTGATCTACTCTTATGTCACCCAGTCAAAGAAATCTATCGGATTAGGTCTGGCATGACCTTCCCGCTGTGAATCCATGCTGCCTAGGGTCTTGTGCCCTCTGGCCTCTAGATACTCGACAATTCTTTCCTTTGAAGTGATTCCATCATTTCCCTATCACTGAGGTTAAACTAACAGGTCTATAGTTTCCTGCTTCTGCCTTGCTCCACTTTTGTGAAGGGAATCACATCTGCCCTCCTCCAGTCCTCGGGTACCACCCCATCCTCCCATGATTTGTTAAAGAGGGTAGTCAGTGGTGTCACTAGTTCTACCCTTAGTTCTTTTAGAATTCTGGGATGAATCCCATCAGGCCCCATTGCTTTGTCCACCTTCAGTTTTAAGAGTTCTTTCAGAACCCTTTCTTCTGTAAATGGGCTGGTATCAACTTCTGTATCCAGAGTGTTACTACTGTTTGTTTATGTACCTCCCCTCTTCCTTTGTAAATACTGAGCAAAATATTTGTTTAATATCTCTGCCTTTTCACATTCTCCCTCTGCCCACCCTCTCTCCCCTTTATTAAGCCTCACTATCCCTCCCTTGGTCTTCCTTTGCTCCCTGATGTACCTATAAAAGGTTTTATTCCCCTTCTTAACTGAGTTGGCTATCTTTTCCTCAGTTTGGTCCTTTGCTGTTCTGACTGCCTTCCCAGCCTCCTTTTGCTTTAACTGATACAGTTCTCTGTCCTGCTCCTGCTGCGATTCCTTGTACTTCCTGAATGCTTTCTTTTTCTCTTGAACCTTCGTTGGACGAAAGCCCGTCGTCCTTTATGGGTTTGCTTCCGCTCATCTCGGTGTCCACCGGGATGCAGCTCAAGCCCGTATCCAAATAGGAGACTCCTGTGCCAGATCGGTTGCGACTGCGGTGGCCGTGCGCCGCAGAGCATGGCTGAGGATATCCAACTTCACGGCGGATACACAGCACAAATTGATGGACGTCCCCTTCTTGGGGACCGACCTCTTTGGCCCTGGAATGGAAGGTCACCTCCAGCGGATCGAGAAGTCGATGCCACTCTGGCCTCGGTCACCTCCGCCCAGAAGGACAAAGGCCTCCAACAGCAGTGCATTACATCAGCCTCTTCAGCCTCAAGTGCACGTCCGCCCAACAGCACCAGCACCAGGAGCCAGCAGGCTCGCGCTTGCATCCCAAACCCAAGCCTCCGCGCTTCCTGCAATAGAAGCAAGGAGATAAAGTCCCAGGAGGTCCTCGGCGGTCCCTCCTCCTAGCCTGCCCAGTGACGGGTTGAGGGTGTCTCCCCAGCCTTGTCACTCCCGTCCCCCGTGGAGATGGCTCTGCCACTTCCTTTTCCGCCCTGGTCCACTATCACCACGGACGCTGGGTGTTGGAGGTGGTAGAAAGGTCTGCCTCGGGGGCCACAGCCTCTGTCAGCCATGAGCCGATGTTGCCCTGCTCCTCGAAAAGAGGTGATCAGGAAGGTGGCGGATCCTCCTCCAGACCCAGGGTTTGTGTCCAGGTACTTCCTGGTCCCAAAACAGACGGGGGGCTGGCGCCCCATTCAAACAACATGAAGTCTTGCTATATTATGACACATGCAGAGAGTCCCAACCTTCGAACTGCTCCGGAGGTGAAAGAGTTAACTTTCCATGCCAGGCATGGCACTTTGAGCGCGAGCTCAGTTGAAAACTCTGTCTGTTGTTAATCAAACTCAGACTGTCAGATTCTTTACTCCGCCTCACTGAACAGTCGCTCCGGAGATTTCTCCTTCTGCTCGGTTCGTTTGTCAGTTAAAAAGTATTATTTTATCGGTTTTTTGACCGAAATTAAACCGCAACCGGTCGGTTCAAGCTGTGTCTGTGGTACTGTAAGTAATAGATAGGCTTACATTTATTTTATTCTGTGTAGAACTTGTAAACGCTTTTCGATTCGGTTTGAACCGATCAGGTTATTCTCAAACTTTACTAGTCCTTGTTTAGAGTGCGGTTCCCGGTTCTTATCGGTTCTAAAAAAACGGATTTCATTGCAGTTTTTTCCACGACCCATGACACGGTTGGGAACCGATAAGAGAGTCTTGCTTGGCGGATTGCCATAAACGGGCAAGTTTGGTTAGGCTGGCACTATGTCTGAGAAACCCAAAAGAAAAACCGGGCCCACTGGGTTTCAGCACTGTAGTGTTTGTGCGGAAGCCTTTGCTAAGGCTGACCCACACCCACCTGTGTGTATTGTCTGGGGTTTGACCACCTCAATGCAGACTGCCAGATTTGTAAGAATTTTCCTGCTGCCACCATAGAAAAGAGAGTTGGTAGGCTCAGGGAAAGGGAGGCCAAAAAGTCCGCTGACCCAGATGGCCAGCCCGGTTCGGTTCCAACCAAACCGGAGGGAGTGCCCTCTGACTAGGGCGATACTTCCTCAGGCAAACGAAGAGCCAGCTCTGAGGAGCCGGTTCCAACTAAAAGGACTAGAAAGTCAGCTAGTGTGGAGCCAAAAGTTTTTTCTCCAACCGCTGAGGAAATAGCTAAAGCAATTCAAATTGTCCAGTCACTTTCCCCGGTTCCGACCGAACCGACACCATCAGGGAAGCGGTCGGTTCGGCCGGTTCCACCGGTTCAAGATTATGATTTTGAGGATTTTTATGAACCAGAGGAGTATGAGGAGAGTGAATGTGGGTTTGAAGGTCTGGATGTGCCCATTGAACCGGACATCTCTCCAGACAGACCGTCAGGGGTTTCTCCCCCCAGGCTATCTGAGTCCCCTTCTTATTTTATGTTCTATAAGAAAGTTGCTGAAACTCTCCAGCTCCCTGTTGAGGAAGCTGTTGATGACCAAGAGGAGCCTGATTTTGTAGAAATGATGGATATTCCAGAGTCTAGGAGACTGTCTATTCCTTTGCATAAATCTTTTCGGAAACAGACAGTAAAAATTCTAAAAACTCCTCACGCTATACCTCCTGTTGATAAAAGGATGGACAAGAGGTATACATTATCAGGCTCTGATACGGAGTTCCTCACACAGCAATGCAGCCATGTGGGGGTAGTGCAGGCTGCAGCCTGTGACAAGGCAAATATTCCTCTAGCTTCGCACCCCACTGAAAAGGACTCCAGGAGGATTGATACCATGGCAAAGAAACAGTACATGGCAGCTTCTTTGGGACTCAGACAGGCAAACTATATGGCTTATGCTGCTAGGTACCAGAAATCCAGATGGGATACTGTGCTGGCCCTGGCAAAACAGATCCCTGACCAGCTTGCCAGGGAGCTGGAACAGGTGGCTGCGGATGGTATTGAGGCATCCAAGGTGCAATTTCATGCTGCAATATACTCTAATGATGTGTCATCAAGGGTCATGGCTACATCTGTGGCACTTCGCAGAATGGCTTGGCTCAGATGTACTACCCTGTCACAGGATACCCAGTCTAAGGCCATGGATTTTCCTGTTGTGAGTAATTCTCTGTTTGGGGAACAGACAGAGAATTACATGAAGAAAATGGATGAATATAGGACCACCTATAGGAGTGCACAGGCCAAGGAAAGGCAGGCCACTCCTCAAAGGCAGCATCCCAGGGGCAGGGGCAGGCTTTTTCATAGGCCTTTTTACCAAGTCCAGGCCTCCTCTTCTGCTTATGCCCAGAGGGGGTTCTTTAGAGGAAGAGGCAGACGGTGTACAAGCAAGCCTGCTTCTACCCCTCAGCCCAAAGCCCCTGCCAAGCAGGCACCCTGATGGGGTGGCCAGGGCCGATTCTCCACTACCTGTAGGGGGCAGGCTGGCTTACTTTGTCCAGGACTGGAAGTCTTTAACATCAGACAAGTGGGTCCTGGAAGTAGTAAGCCAGGGACTGGTTCTCAGCTTCAAAACATTTCCAAAGATGAGAGCCAGGTCCTTTCCACCTGCAAATCCATTAGAGGCACTTGCCCTAGAAACAGAAGTTTCTACCCTCCTGGCTCTCAGAGCTGTGGAAAGGGTTCCACCCCTACACCAGGGCAAAGGGTTGTACTCCAGGTACTTCCTTACCCCAAAAAAGACAGGAGAATGGTGGCCCATCCTGGATCTCAGATACCTAAACAAGCACCTTTTAAAACCAAAATTCAAAATGGTGAGACTGGGAATTATTTTACTCTCTCTAAGGCCAGGGGACTGGCTAGCGTCCCTGGACCTCAAGGATGCCTACTTCCATGTTCTTATCCGAAGCTCCCATCAAAAGTACCTCAGATTCGAACTGCCCTCAGGCCATTACCAGTTCAGAGCAATGCCCTTCGGCCTCACCTCTGCCCCCAAGGGTATTCACAAAATGCCTGGCAGTAGCAGTGGCCCACTTAAGAAGGCAAAAGATTGCTATCTTTCCTTACCTGGACGACTGGCTCATAGTAGGCCAGTCTCCAGACCAAGTCAGACTACACCTTCAGGTAACTCAGCAACTGCTCACATCTCTGGGTTTCCTTCTCAGTCTTCCAAAGTCAGTTCTAGAGCCTGTCCAGCTTCTCACCTTCATAGGTGCAGAACTGAACACAAAAGAGGCCAGAGCCTTCCTTCCTCTGGAAAGAGCAAGGACCTTGGTCTCTCTGGCCTCCTCTTTCACCCTACAGGTCTCTCGACCAGCAAGACATTTTCTGCAGCTCCTGGGGCACATGGCTGCTTCTACAGCAGTTGTGCAGGGAGCAAGATTTCAGATGAGGGACATTCAGTTCCATTTGAGAGCTTTTAGTCTCAAAGGAGAGACCCTCTGACCAAATTGATCCCAGTGACTCGAACCCTGATCCAAGCCCTTCAGTGGTGGCAGGACCAGAGCAATCTGAGACAGGGGGTTCCCTTCACCCCTTATTCTCACTCCTTAATCCTTACTACAGATGCATCCCTCTTGGGGTGGGGAGCTCACATGGGCGATCTCACTGCCCAGGGATTATGGTCCCCTCAGGAATCTCTGCTCCACATCAATCTGTTGGAGCTCAGAGCAGTTTTTCTAGCACTTCAAGCTTTTCCACCTCTGTTCAGAACAAAGTTGTACAGATCAGAACAGACAACACCACTACAATATGGTACATCAACAAGCAAGGAGGCACTCGGTCTACAGCCTTGTGCACCGAGGCAATGAAGTTGTGGTCTCTGGCGTACTCCCTGAACACCTCCCTTACGGCAGTTCACCTCCCAGGCAAGGACAATGTCCTGGCAGATGCTCTCAGCAGAATTTCCCAGGGCCATCACGAATGGTCACTGGATCCCCTAGTATTGGAGGTAGTATTTGCCAGATGGGGCATCCGCAGATAGATCTTTTGCAGCCCCAGACAATCACCAACTTCCCTTTTGCTGCAGGCCCCAGTGTTGGGCTCAGTCCTCTGGATGCCTTCCTTCTCAGTTGGGAAGGAAGTTTCTCTGTCTTTCCCCATTTCCTCTTCTGTTCAGGTGCTAGTCAAAATCAGATCTCAACCCTGCAAGATGATCCTGATTGCTCCAGATTGGCCAGGCAGCCCTGGTACCCTCCTTATGTCCTTAGCAGTCCACCTTCCCTGCATCTTCCCAGGAATCACAACCTGTTAACCTGTGCTCAGGGAGGGTTTGGTACCCGAATCTCAAATCTCTCATCTCAAGGCCTGGCTCTTGAAGAGTTAGAGTTTGCTGACCTACACCTCTCCCAAGGTGTATTGGATATATTGAAGGCTTCTAGGAAGCCATCCATCAGAGCTACTTATAATTCCAAATGGAAGAGATTTTCCATTTGGTGCTCTGACAAGCATATTTCCCCAGAATCTGCTGACTTACCCACAGTCCTGGATTATGTGGTGCATTTGAATACTTTGGGGCTGAGGCCAGCTACCCTAAAAGTGCACCTGGCAGCTGTGTCTGCTTTCTTATCAGCAGGTAAAAACCCTCTTTTATTTCGGCTCATCCTGTATTCTCCAAGTTTTTCAAGGGGTTGCTTCACACCAACCCTCCATTCAGGGACCCTGCCCCTGCCTGGGATCTTAATATTTGCATTGCTCAGCTTATGCAACCCCCTTTTGAGCCCTTGTCTTCAGCAGAGCTTAAGTACTTGACTTGGAAAACTGTGTTTTTGGTAGTCATCACTTCTGCCAGGCGCATAAGTGAATTACAAGCATTGTCAGTGGAACCTGATTTTATCTCCTTTCATAGAGATAAGGTGGTCCTCAGGACTAACAGAAAGTTCTTGCCTAAGGTGGTTTCAGACTACCTTAATCAATCTGTGTCTCTCCCTGTATACTTCACTGACCATTCCTCCTCTGGCAAGGGGAGACTGCACAGTTTAGATGTCAAAAGAGCCCTTAGTTACTACATAGTACGTACCAAGGGTCACAGGTTTGACTCCCTCCAACTGTTCCTCACTTATGGTGAGGTTGGTAAAGGGAAACCTGCCACTAAAAGATCCATTGCCAGGTGGATTGTCTTTTGTATCCAATTTTGCTATGAAAAACTGGGTAAGGTTCCTCCCTCAGGCCTGAGGGCTCACTCTACCAGAGGTACAGCTGCATCTCTGGCTGCTGCCAGGGACATCCCTATCCTAGAGATATGTCAAGCAGCTACCTGGAAAACAGTTCACACTTTTACCAAGCATTACTCCCTGGACATCCAGGCTAGGAGTGATGCTCGGTTTGGTACAGCTGTGCTTCAGAGCCTATTTCCGAAGTAGGTTCTGTCCCTTCTCCATGGAGGTACTGCTGTGTAGTCTGCATATGTCATAAGATAGCAAGACTTCATGTTGTTTGAAGAAAAAATTACTCACCTTAGTAATGTTGTTTCTTCTAATGGAGTCTTGCTATATTATGACCTCCCCCCCTGCCTGCCCTTCTCAGAACCTCTACTTTTGGGATGTGGGTGGGGCAGTGCAGTGTTGGCACTTAGTAGATGCCCACCTTATTTTTTCACCCCTCCTTTCTGGGGTGTTTGGGTGTTATGTTTTTAATTTTTTGGATCCCCTGACTTGAGTCTTTGTTTTGGGACCAAGAAAATGTGTTCTTATATTTAGTAGCCAGTTGGGTAGTGTGAGGTTCTGGCTTCCACACAGAACCTTAGTGAGTTTTGCTTGTAAAGATCTGACAGTTTGAGTTTGATTAACAACAGACAGTGTTTTCAACCGAGCTCGCGCTCAAAGTTCCATGCCTGGCATGGAAAGTTAACTCTTTCACCTCCGGAGCAGTTCAAGGTTGGGACTCACTGCATATGTCATAATATAGCAAGACTCCATTAGAAGAAACAACATTACTAAGGTGAGTAATTTTTTCTTCTCAGACCTGCATGACCTGAACAGGTTCCTAAGGTCTTGGACCTTCAGGATGGTCACTCTGACTCAGATAATCCCATCCTTGGAGCAGGCGTGTGGTTCTGTTCCCTGGACCTTCAGGACGTGTTCTTTCACATCCCAATCCGTCCGTCCCACCAGAGATTCCTCTGCTTCAGAGCGGAGGGATCCTTACAGTTCGGGCCATGCTCTTGCCTTTCACTAGCTCCCAGGTCTTCACCAAATGCATGGCAGTGGTGACAGCATTCCTGGGGCGCAGAAGGGTCCGGGTGTACCCCTACCTGGATGATTGGCTGATTGCAGCCCCCTCCAGAGTGGAGGTGGAGCGGTCCGGAGATCTGGCCCTCCAGGTTTTCTCTCAGGTTGGCCTCCTCATCAATGAGGCCAAGTCAGAACTCGTGCCAAAGCAGGTGACACAATTCATTGGGGCAGAGCTCAACTCTCTATGAGTTGGAGCATGGCTCCCGGCAGACAGGGCTGAGGTTCTTTCCTCCTTTGCCCAGTCATTTCAGGTTCGGCAATCACACCCTGCCCGGGACTTCTTGTGCCTCCTGGGGCTCATGGCGGCCTGCACCAGCATGGTCCGTTGGGCCCACTGGTACATGTGTCCCCTTCAATGGGGACTGGCCAGCCAGTGGTCACAGCACTTCGATCTGCTGGATCAGCTAGTGACAGTGACCCAGGGGATGTGGAACACTGTCCAGTGCCGGACCGTTCCAGCACATCTGAAGGAGAGGGCGGCATCCCGTTTGTCCGCCCCGAGCCGACGGTCTCTCTATCGACCGATGCCTCTCTGATGGGTTGGGGTGCCCATCTGGGGGAGCACAGAGTGCACGGCTTCTTGTCCCCTCGGGAGTTCCGATGCCACATCAACCTGCTGGAGCTTCGAGCGGTTCATCTGGCCCTCGCCGCCTTTGCTCCGTTTCTATGGGGTCAAGTGGTTCAGATCCAGATGGACAATACCACGACCATGTACTACCTAAATCGCCAGGGCTGGACGCGCTCCATGCCTCTGTGCAGGGAAGCTCTCCGCATTTGGTCACTCGTGCGCAGCCTAGAGGCGGATCTCCTCGCCATTCATGTGGCAGGAGCCTCCAACACCCTGGCTGATGCCCTAAGCTGGATAGGGGCTGCGTCCCACGAGTGGTCTCTCCTGCCGGAGGTAGTACAAGATCTGTTCTCCCTCTGTGGCACGCCTCAAGCGGACCTGTTTGCCTCCAGGGAGAATGCAAAGCTGAGACTGTTTTCATGCCCGCCCCCCCCCAGCAGGGCTCGCTGCAGGGGGATGCCTTCTCGAGGCCGTGGACCCCGGGCCTCTTCTACACCTTTCCCCCATTTCCCTTGATCCACAAGGTGCTTCTCAAGGTGAGGAGGGACAAGGCATAGGTGATTCTGGTAGCCCCAGACTGGCCCTGCCAGTTCTGGTATCCAGATCTCCTCAGTCTCAGATCCAGGCTCCCGAGGCGGCTTTCAGCCCACCCGGACCTGATCTCAGTCAGTCAGGGGAAGGTATTCCATCCGGACCTTCAATCCCTGCACTTGACGGCCTGGTTCCTGAGTGGCTAGAGTTCCAGGCCTTGGATCTTTCTGACGAGGTCCTCGACGTTGTGGAGGCGTCCCGTAAGGAGTCCACCAGAAAATGCTACGCCTTCAAATGGAAGACATTCTCCATTTGGTGTCAGGGCAAGGGCCTGGACCCTTTCTCCTGCTCCTTGGCAAGCATTCTGGACTACCTGTGGTCCCTTTCTCAGCTAGGGCCTCGGTCGACGACCCTTAAGGTGCACCTGGCAGCTATCTCTGCCCTACGGGCGCGGGCCGGGAAGCAGTTGGCGCAGGAGAAGGTGGTCGGGTGCTTTTTCAAAGGCCTTGATCACATATCCCCTCCGTTGCAAGAACCTCCACCTCCGTGGGATCTACTGCTGGTATTGGCTGTGCTCACGGGCAGGCCATTCGAACCAATGCACAGGTGTGACATCCCTCACCTGTCATGGAAGACCGCCTTCTTGGTGGCTATCACATCAGCCAGAAGGATGGGAGAGCTCCAGGTGCTTTCCATCGAGTCTCCTTATCTGGTCTTCCACAGGGACAAGGTTGTTCTGCGCCCCCACCCAAAATTCCTTATGAAGGTGGTGTCAGAGTTTCACCTTAACCAGGTGTTGACTCTGATGGTGTTCTACCCCAGTCACACCTCGGAGGCCGAATATAGGCTTCATACTTTGGACCCTAGAAGAGCGATCGCTTATTATAAGGAGCGGACGGCTGAAGTTCGGGGAGAGGTTCGCCAGCTGTTTGTCACCTATGCTGAAGCCACACCTGGCAGACCTGCAGCCAAGTGGACGATAGGCAGGTGGGTCACCTCCTGCATAGATCTCTGCTATAGGTTGGTGGGCATGGAGCCTCCCAGAGGGATAAGAGCTCATTCTACCTGCCATACCGCTGCATCGGTGGCTGCTTCCAGGGATGTCCCTATCCAGGAAATCTGCAGGGCTGCTACCTGGAAGTCAGCACACACCTTCGTCACCCACTACCACATCGACCTTGAGTCACGCCGGGATGCTGGTTTTGGGGCCTCGGTTCTCCAGTCCTTATTCCCTAAGTAGGGGTGTGCCTTGCCTCCCTCCTCCCGGAGAACTGGTAGGAGTCTGCCAGACAGTGTGGATGAACAACATATCCATGTCTTAGAAATACAGGTTACCACCTGTAACAGGAGTTCTAGGAATGGTATATGTTGTTCATCCACACTACCCACCCGACCTCCCCGGCCGACGCACAACCTGGCTTCCAGCGGGCTAGATCTGGCATCATGGGGCGGAGCTGAGAGTTTTACTACCCGGGTGAGTGGGAGGAGCCAGCTTGAAGACCTTCCAGCAAGATTTAAGCCACAAGGAACCTGCCAGACTATGGATGAACAACATATACCATTCCTAGAACTCCTGTTACAGGTGAGTAACCTGTATTTTCTTTTCTTCTAGCCTTAAGAGCCATAGAGAGCGTACCTACCCTACACTGGGGCAAAGGACTGTACTCCAGGTACTTCCTGGCCCCAAAAAAGACAGGGTAGTGGCGAACCATCCTAGACCTAAGATATCTAAACAAACATCTTTTAAAACCAAAGTTCAAGATGGTAGCTCTGGGAATAACCCTTCCCTTTCAAAGGCCAGGGGACTGGCTAGCCTCCCTGGACCTCAAAGATGCCTACTTTCACATTCCCGTCAGGTGCTCCCACAGAAAGTACCTCAGGTTCGAGTTGCCCTCAGGCCACTATCAGTTCACAGCAATGCCGTTTGACCTAACCTCAGCCCCAAGGGTTTTCACAAAGTGCCTGGCAGTAGTAGTCGTCTTTCTAAGAAGTCAAAAGATTTCCATTTTTCCATATCTGGACGATTGGCTAATAGTGGGTCAGTCTCCAGACCAAGTCAAGTCTCACCTGCAAGTGACCCAACAAGTGCTCACTTCTCTAGGATTTCTTCTCAACCTTCCCAAGTCAGTTCTCGAACCAGTCCAGTTTCTTACCATTATAGGGGCAGAACTGGACACACTCAGAGCAAGAGCCTTTCTTCCTCTAGAAAGGGCAAGGGTTCTTATGGAACTAGCCTCTTCCTTCAGCCTTCGGGTATCTCGACCAGCAAGGCATTTCCTCCAGCTCTTGGGCCACATGGCAGCTTCAACAGCAGTGGTCCAAGGGGCAAGATTCCGGATGAGAGATATTCAGTTCCACCTGAGAGCTTTTTGGTCTCAGAGGAAGGATTCCCTTACCAAACTGATCCCAGTAACTCTGACCTTGATCCAGGCCCTCCAATGGTGGCAGGATTAGGACAGTTTAAGACAAGGTGTTCCTTTTGGTACTCAGCCTTGTTCAGTGGTCCTTACCACAGACGCTTCTCTTCTGGGCTGGGGAGCCCATCTGGGGTCCCCCCAAGAATCCCTTCTCCATATCAGTCTGTTAGAGCTCAGGGCAGTTTTTCTGGCCCTAAAAGCTTTCTCTGTCAGTACAGAATGAGGTGGTTCAGGTCAAAACGGACACCACCACCACCATGTGGTACATCAACAAGCAGGGAGGCACTCGGTGCACAGCCCTGTGCACAGAAGCCATGAAGTTGTGGTCCCTGGCTTATTCCCTGCAAACCTTTCTGGTAGCAGTTCACCTTCCAGGGAAGGACAATGTGCTAGCAGATGCACCGAGCAGGATATTTCAGGGCCATCACGAATGGTCCCTGGACCCTCAGGTGTTGAAAGTGATTTTTTTCAAGGTGGGGCACTCCAGAGATGGATCTCTTTGCAGCCCCAGACAATCACCAACTCCCTGTCTTTTGTTGCAGACCTCCAGTCTTGGGCTCAGTCCCCCTTGACGCCCTGATTCTGAATTGGGAAGGGAAGTTTCTGTGTGCCCCCCCCACCCCAACTCCTGTTCAAAGTTTTAGTCAAAATAAAGTCTCAACCTTGCAAAGTGATTATGATTGGGCCAGACAGCCCTGGTACCCCCTGTTGCTGTCCCTAGCAGTCAATCTTCCCCTGTCTCTTCCCAGGAATTACAACCTGTTAACATCCTCTTAGGGGAGGATTTGGTACCCCAATCTTCAGTCTCTCAATCTCAAGGCATGGCTCTTGAAGAGTTAAAGTTTGCAGATCTGCATCTCGAAAGCCCTCCACCAGAAAGACTTATAACTCCAAATGGAAGAGATTCAGCATTTGGTGTTCTAAGAAGCATATTTCTCCAGACACTGCTGGATTGCCTATGGTTCTGGGTTATATGGTCCATCTTAATGGCCTAGGCCTCAGACCAGCTGCTCTCAAGGTACGCTTGTCAGCTGTTCCTGTGTTTTTGTCTGTGGGGAAGTCTTCCTCACTATCTTCTCATCCTGTGTTCTGTAATTTTTTTAAAGGATTGCTTCACACCAGTCCTCCTTTTAGAGACCCTGTCCCTGCCTGGGATTTGAATGTTTGCATTGCTCAACTTATGCAACCCCCTTTTGAGCCTATGTCTTCAGCAGAGCTCAAGTACTTGACTTGGAAAACTGTGTTCTTGGTAGCCATTACCTCTGCCAGGCGTATCAGTGAATTGCAAGCCCTGTCAGTGGAACCTAATTTTATCTCATTTCACAGGGATAAAGTGGTCCTTAGAACCAATAGAAGGTTCTTCCCCAAAGTGGTTTCAGACTTCCATTTAAACCAGTCTGTCTCTTCCTGTTTTCTTCACTGATCATTCTTCCTCAGGAGAGAGGAGGTTACACAGTTTAGATGTTAAAAGAGCCCTTAGTTACTACATAGAGCGTACCAAGGGTCACAGGTTTGACTCCCTCCAGTTGTTCCTCACTTATGGAGAAGTGGGAAAGGGCAAACCTGCCACCAGGAGATCTGTTGCCAGGTGCACTGTATCTTGTATACAATTCTGCTATGAAAAACTGGGAAAAACTCCACCCTCAGGCCTGAGGGCTCATTCCACAAGAGGCACAGCTGCTTCACTGGCTGCTGCCAGGGATATCCCTCTCTAAGAAATTTGTCAAGCAGCCACCTGGAAAACAGTCCATACCTTTACCAAGCATTACTCTCTGGATATCCAGGCTAGGAGTGATGCTCGATTTGGCTCTGCAGTACTTCAGAGCCTATTCACAAAGTAGGTTCTGTCCCTCCTCCATGGAGGTACTGCTTGGTAGTCTGCAATATGTCAGAATACAGCAAGACTTCATGTTGTTTGAAGAAAAAATTACTCACCTTAGTAATTGTGTTTCTTCTAATGGAGTCTTGCTGTATTCTGACCTCCCTTCCTGCCTCCCCTCTCCGAACCTGTTTTTTGGAAGTGGGTGTGCAGGTGCAGTGTTGCACCGAGGGGTGTTTTTTGTCTACACCCTCTTCCTTTTTGTTTGGGTGCTGATTTATTACTGTCATTTGTATTAGATTGTTTTTTTGTTTTTAGGTTTCCTGACTTGAGTCTTCCTTGGGATTCCAAAACTTTTTTCTGCCAGTTGGCTAGTAGGAATCTTTACAATTTCCACACAGAATTTTTAGTTAGTTGGTCTCGTAAGAATCTGACGGTTTGAGTTTGAAACTCTCCAGGCAGAGACTTCAACCGAGCTCAAGCTCAGCATTCTATGCTCTGCATAGAAAGTCAACTCTTTGTTCTCCGGGGCAGTTTAAAGGTTGGGATCACTGCAATATGTCAGAATACAGCAAGACTCCATTAGAAGAAACACAGTTACTAAAGTGAGTAATTTTTTCTTCACATCTATACAACAGCAGCTATAGTCTTTCAGTTTCCTGTAGTTTTACTATTTCTTTTTCAGTTTAAAAGGAAAATAAGTAAATTTTTTGTCGGATGAAGTCTTCAGCCCTCCTTTGACGGAGCTGACCATGAATGGGGCAGGTGACGGTGGTTAGACTTTGCATGAAAGCTGTTCTGTCAGCAGGGCTGGTTCTGGTCCGCCGCCCTCTATGGAGGAGGGGTCTGACTACAGGCAGTCCAGTGCGCGGGGGGAGGGGGGGAGATGGGCAGTCCTCCCAAAAGCGGTCCCATTCTTGATCCTCATCGGGGACTCTTCACTGCTCGGCCTAGAGTTCTTCGGCCTCCCAGTTGAAAAAGAAATGGCCCTCCCCATTCACTGGGGAGTCCTCCGGTGAGCAGTTCCACCACTGGGCTGCTGTTATGGAGCAATGGGTTTGACATTTGTCCGTCGCTGGGGCCTTCGAGCCTTTTGGTTTTAAACTTGAGGGCAGGGTGACTGGGGCTTCCTAGTCGCACAATGCCTTCTTTTGTGCCATCGACGCTGCACTCTGGTGTTTATACCCCTCATACGGCCCCAGCGCAGGGGTCTACACCGGTGCGTTTAGCTCCTGCTGAATTTCTTCGCCTTTCTTCTGCGAGTCAGGTGTTGAGGACCTCTGACTCAGCACCACCAGCTCCTCCGGCGCCATGCTCAGCACCACATCCTGTGCTGTTGCCACCGGTATTTTTGGCGCCGCCTCCTGTTGCAGCACTAGGAGCACCTGCAGTGCCGCATGTGGCACAGGGGTTTTCGACTTCATTTCGCAGTGCTCCTCCTCCTTTCCCTATCTATTCAATCCCTTCGGGACTAGTAGGAGATGATGTTGAGATTAATCCTGATCTTCGATTGGAGGATGACTTTGATGATGATTCCTCGCTAGGGGTAGTGAATAAGCCTACTCTTACAGCAGAGCCTCTGGTCGAGGACCTTTCTTTTAAGTCTCTGCTTAGAAACGTTAATACCACTCACTCTTCCTCTCCTCTCTCCTCTCTCCAGACTTCGGAAATCGATCCTGGAAAGTTGCTGCTTCTGCGGTACCTGCACATTTCGGACATTCCTGTGAAATTGCCCCCGTGCAACCCTCTTTTGAGACTCTCTCGCAAATGGTGTGTTATAATCCGGCACTTTTTCCCTCTGTGGCTAAGTCCACAGACAGGAAATATGCCCCTTCCAAGAATCGACCCATTCTGGCCTCGCAAGCCTTTGCTGATGCCATAGTTGTCCTGGCAGAGAATAACAAAGCCGTTCTTCCGCAAAAATATATGGTACATCCAGTAAACAAAGAATCTCGCAAAATCAACACTTTGGGGAAGCGAGTCTTTGCTGCTTCCACCCTGGGCATGCGTATTGCTAGCTACCAGGGCTGCTTCTCTCAATATGAGTGTACACTCTGGCATTCACTTAAGTAGAAGCTCTCCCGGACTCCGAGGTTAACACAGCTCTTCTTCAAACTATTACTAGAAGCATTGAATCCAATAATCAGCAGCTTAAGGCTGCCATGGATGCTTCTGACACTGCCTCCAGAGCAGCGGCGGCCAGTATATGCACTCGTTGCCACTCTTGGCTGTGCACCTCGGGGTTCACAAATGATGCCCAACAGAGGATTATGCCTTGCTTTTTGATGGTATTTGTTTGGTATTCAGGTTGAGCTGGCACTAGAGGCCACACAGAAGACTAGAATGGCCATCAAAACAGCCAGACCGCCTTCCGCACCCCCTCAGAGGGGCGGGAACCTGCGTCCGTTTCATAACCATCAGTCCTTTTGTGGTAAAAGCAGAGAGGGATTTAACAGAAACCAAATCCCTCAGCCACAAAAAAAATGCAGCAGAAGGCACAGGGCCCCAAAGCGCCTAATGCCACCCTCTGAGATCCTGGCCCAAGTCCCACCTCAGCTGTCCGAGGGGGACTTATCCTCAGCAGTAGGAGGACATCTGACTCAGTTTTACAATCAGTGGAAGCTCAGAATAATCCGCGCGGGGTACCCTCTAAATCTTTCAAAAACCCCTCCAGATCACGCCCCCCAACCGACAGCCCAAGCTGTCCGTCTCTCAGTCAAAGCTTCTTGCTTCTAAGCAACAGGGCAGTAGAGGTAGTCCTGCTAGATCAGCAGAACAGAAGTTTCTACTCCCATTACTTCCAAATAAAACAGGCGGCATGCGCCGTATTCTTGATCTCAGGAAGTTAAACAAATTCCTGTACAAGAAAAAGTTCAAGATGACACACTTTTACCTCTGATTCATCAAAACTGCTATCCTCCTTGGACTTACAGATCACCTATCAACACGTTCCCATGCACCCAAACCACCATAAATACCTCAGATTCGTGGCGTTGGGTCAACACTACCAGTTCAGAGTCCTGCCCTTTGGGCTATTCTCAGCGCCTCAAGTTTTTACAAAGTGCTTTGCAGTTCTCGCAGCGCATCTGAGGAAGCTCGGAATTCAAGTATTCCCATATCTGGACGATTGGCTTCTAGCAAGTCCCTCCAGACAAGAGACTCAAAGCCATGGCCACAGCTTCCAAATTCCACACGTCCATGGGAGTCCTGCTAAACTTAGCAAAGCCACAGCTGCAGCCCTCCCAACAGCTTCTTTTCATAGGAGCCCTTCTAGATACCCCCAGCGCAAAAGCCTTTCTTCCAGAGGACAGAAGGAGCGACATCCTCCAGATGGCCCACTTCATCAGAGAGAATGACTTGGTCCAAGCTCTCTCGATGCAGCGGATGTTGGGTCTCATGGCATCCTCAGTGTTCACTGTGCCTCTGGCTCACCTCACATGAGGACTGCTCAGTGGATGCTCAGCACTCAGTGGTCACCAACCATGCACCCACAGTCCTTTCACATCAAGGTGCCGGAACTTCTAAAACAGTCACTCACCTGGTGGACTCAGGAAGATGACCTTCAGGAAGGTTATCCCTTCACCCCTCTAGATCCCCAGATCTCCATGGCCATGGATGCGTCCCTACTGGGATGGCGAGCTCACTGTCAGGATCTCCACACCCAGGGTCACTGGAGTCAGGACGAGTCTCAGCTTCACATAAATATTCTAGAAATGAGAGCCGTCCTGTATGCAGTCCGAGCCTTGAAGGATATACTCTGTCACAAGATCATCAGCCAATAGAAGAAATAATGGATTCAGACTTACTGGGGAGTTTATAAAAACTACTAAGCGAAGCAAATTCTTTGCTTAGAGGATCATTAGAATATGGAATACTTACCTGCATATGTAGTATCTAGTCCAACAATGGACACCTTTAAAATTCAACAAGATCATCATGTGGGGAACAATAAATATATACCACACATAATAAGGTGGCAAGTTCTTAAAAGGGCTGTCAGCCTACTGAACTTGTACTCAGTCTATGAATCATTCTCCTTCAAATGGACAACAAAGCAGTGATGTACTACATCAACAAGCAGGGCAGAGCACACTCTTACCCCTTATGCAGTGAAGTGTTAAGAGTGTGGGAATGGTGCCTGGAGCACAAAGCCCTGATCCAGGCTGTCTGCCTGCCAGGAGTACAGAATGATCTGGCGGAGCATCTCAACAGAACGGAGGCATACCCTCACGAGTAGTCTCTCAATACAAACGTCGTGTAATCACTCTTCGAAGAGTGGGAAACTCCAGACCTGGACCTTTTTGCATCCCCACTCAACACACAACTGCCTCTCTTCTGCTCCAGAAATCCAGGATCTGGCATTTTTTTGTCAGGATGCATTCAGACTGCGGTGGACAAGATGCTTTGTGTACACATTTCCTCCTGTTCCCCTAGTGCACAGGGTACTGCTCAAACTAGAGATGCGGGGGGCAGAATGATCCTCATCGCCCCTTTCTGGCCTCGTCCGATCTGGTTTCCACTGATCAACCAATTATCGGAAACTTCTCCGAGACAGCTTCCACTTCATATGTACCTGCTGACCCAGGGCCCTGTGGTCCATCCCAACCTGAAGTCCCTTCACCTCCTTGCCTGGCTCCTGAAGAGATCGAGGTGAACAGGCTTAACATTTCACATAGGGTCTCAGATATTCTGTTAGCTGAACGCATACCAGCTACTTGAAAAACTTAACACTGCTAAGTGGAAGTGGTTCTCTATCTAGTGTGCTAATTCCTCCTGGAATTCTTTTTCCTGCCCACCAAACAAGGTCCTAGAATATCTTCTGGAGATTTCGAACACAGGCCTGCAATACTAGACCGTTAAGGTTCACCTTTGTGCAATCTCGGCGTACCATGAGCCTGTGAACTCCATGTCTCTGGCTCAGCTTCCTGTGGTCAAGCGGTTTCTTTTTTTTTTTTTTTCCCTCCTTCATGCTCCTCAACCCACCACTCCTTTGAGCTGCCTAGGTTCCTTCTGATCACCTGTCCCTTCCTGAGCCTCTAGTCTCACATAGCAGCCACCCCCAGGGTAACCTGACGTAACCCTTCACCGGGTGGATTCCCCTCCTCTGAGGGGGAAGGCCCCTGGAGGGGAGACCAGTGAAACGACTTGGCCCCAGGGTGCTGCTGAGGTGGACATGGCTCCTTCGGGGCATCAGTGGACTGGCAGCAGTCATCCAGCCGGCCATGGAACAGTTTCTGATTTTTCTGTGTTGTTCCCCCTTGCGCCGCCTCTGCAGTGCCCCTGGTCTCCATCAGAGGCTGCTGCAGAGCGACGACGCCCCGTGACCCACCCCAGGAGAGGAGAGCAGTCCTACGGATGTTCAATCCTCTCTCCTGCCAGCCCCCAGCATCCCGAGTCCGTTCCCAAACCCAGGTCGCCGGCATAGTTCGAGGTAAGGCGGCAGCGCCTCAGCCCTCTGCACCACTGGACCGGCATCAAGCGGTTTCTTAAGGGCATTCTGCATACTAGGCTACCAATCAGATGACCGGTAGCAGCCTGGGACATTAACCTTGTGCTGACATGCTCACCCATAAACCTTTCAAGCCCCTAGCTACATGTGAGCTGAAGTTTCTGACTTGGAAGACCGCCTTCCTTGTAGCCATCACTTCTGCCCGCAAAGTGTCTGAAATACATGCTTTGGTCACAGACCCTCCGTATACTGTATTTTACAAAGACAAGGTGGTTCTTAGGACCCACCCTAAGTTGCTACCCAAGGTTGTCTCGGAATTCTATTTGAATCAGCCGTAGGTCCTTCCAACCTACTTCACGAACTTCCAGAATGAGGGAGAGCGTACCCTACCTTCTCCAGATGTGAAGAGAGTTTTGTGGTTGTATTTAGACAGAACTAAAGATATCCGAACGACAAAACAACTATATCCGCATGACAAAACAACTGTTTGTCTCCTTCAGCACAGCCCGGCTGGGTCAGCTTGTTGCTGTCGGATGCATTTCAGCATGGCTGGTGGCATGCCTTCATCAGTGCTCCTCCATTGCACAGGTTAAACTGGAAGGCAGAGTATACGCTCATTCTACCAGAGCAGTTGCGGCATCTCTGGTAGAAATCCAGAATGTGCCCACTGCAGACATTTGCAATACAGCCACTTAGAGCTCCGTGCACACTTTCGTAAAGCACTATGCTTTGGATGTCCATGCCAGGCAACATCAGTCCTTTTAACAGGACAATCCTTAATGAATTTCTGTCCTAAGAGAGCTCCTGACTCCTGCCGCCCTTCTCGGGGGATTATTTAGCTCGGTACTCTCCCGTTCGTGTGAATGAGTGGTGGAGACTTTATGTCCAGGAAGATATGGAAATTACGTACCTACTGTAATTCTTAATCTTCTTGGGACGAAATCTCCAGCACTCATTTATACGCCCACCCACCATCCTCCGAGCTTGCTCACTCTGTTATTGGTCTTCACTTTCTTGGTGGCTGGCTGTGAAGATTCTGTTGTGCTGACTCTTTTTATATGGGTCATTCGAACTATCTTATGTCTGACATAGGTTAGTTTCACTAGGTTTGTTTACGCTGCACCTCCTCGGTAAAAAAGGTGCTGAGGCGGTTTGAGGGTCAACGCCATGGTAGCTTATACAGCGCAAGCCAGTCTTGCAGCAGCGCTCCTCGCAGCCCTACCTCTGTGCTGGCCCTCCTGAAGAATTTTGGCTCCTGCTTGGTCCTAGCACCTCTGGCGTAGTCCCATTAGTGTGAATGAGTGGTGGAGACTTTGTCCACAAAGATCAAGAATTATGGTAGGTATGTAATTTCTATTTACAGCCACTGCAGGGCGGATTTCTGAGAATCGCCTCCTGTGCTTGCGGTTAGAGCACCTAGAAAATGGAGCTCACTCAGCAAATGTCCATATCCTTGGGGTACCGGAAGAACGGGAAGGGCCCCACTTGCTGGATTTTGTTTCAACCCTGCTACAGTCTACTCTCTGATTTATGCGGGATGGAGCCCTACTACAAGCCTACAGAGTAAATCCCCAGCACTGTCCGGCCCAGGAGGAGACACCCTGGACCCATTCTACTGGTTACCACCAGCTCTAATATTAAAGAAGAAATTATTTCAGCTGCCAAGGAGCAAGGTCAATTACAGTTAACAGATGGTACCAGAATTTTTCTTTCTTAATCTCTCCTTTGTGACTCGTCAACGTAGGAAATCCTTCGATGCGCTCTGCTCCGAGCTGAAACAACTGGGAATCTCACAGGCCCTGTTATACCCTGTGAAGCTCCAGATTTCATATGCCTGTAAAATCTTTCTTCTAGGAGCGTGGATATGTTGTTCATCCACACTGTCTGGCGTGTCCCTTTCCCCTTTAAATCTTGCCGGAAGTCTTCAAGCTGGCTCCTCCCACCCACCCAGGTGGTATATACCTCGGCTGCGCCCCATGACGCCAGATCTTCCTTTCCGCTGTAAGATACAGGTTCCGTCGTGCTACTTTTCAAGTACTGTAGGCCCTGGAGTCTCGTCGACGGTTTTCGCCGCATTTGTTCTCTCTAAAACTCGTTAGAATTTACGACTCTGATCAGAACGCTTCGGACATGGAGGACAAGTTGTCCCCTGGGTTTTGCCGGTGTCCTTGCAGACAGAAAATGTCTCGCACCGATCCCCACCTTTCGTGCGTTTATTGCTTAGGCGCCGTGCACGATACCTCGGCTTGCACCATTGATGTCTGGCCTTCCATCCCAACATCCTGGATGACGGCAAGGCACGCCTTCAGCTCGGGAGACCGGAGCTTCGCAATCCATCGGTGAAATCGAAGGAGGCCAGGTGGGCGGTTTCTGCTGCCGCGTGATCTGCCGAGCAGCTCGAACAGATGGCGGCTTTCGAGGAGGAAGCTGCCCAAGCTTCGGCCAGCCGAAGTTTTTTCATGCCGCTCAACCTGAGCTCCACCTTTACTGGGCCCTTTCGGGAGTTGTACCAGTCTCTCCCTACTATGGGTGAGGCGCCCTCAGGCTCGCACTCTTCCCGCTCCAAGAAAAAGGACAAGGACCCTAAATCCTCTTCTTCTAGTCGGAGAAGACATTCCTGGGACTAAGAGCGGTCCGATACACAGGATCAGGCGGTCTCTGCCTTGGTTGAGATCGCTTCATCGGCTGCCGGCTTCTCGGACCTTCCGTCAAGCCAAGGCACCGAAGCCAAGGATATGGCAGAACCGGCCGAGATTTCTCTCGACCTGATCGCTGTTGTCGCCGACTCCTGTCGACAACTCCTTGGAGAGGACTCCCATACTTTCCTTTCCCGACGAGGAGACCTGTCCTTAGGGCATCCTGATCGAGGGACAAGAGCCGGCACCTCGGTTTTCGCCAGATGCGGCTTCTCCCGATCGACAGAGCCGACGCCGTCGGTCTCGATCGAGGAGTAGGACCCCGTCGGTCGAAAAGCTGAAAAAGGGTCATAAACACTCCCGGAAGAGGTGCCGCCGCCATTCTTCATCCTCCTCGGACGAGGAGAGACTTAGACGGAAGCTCTGTAGACGTTATGAGGACCTCATGTGGCAGCAGCTACTTTTGACCAGTCAAAAGCCATCCACTCCGGCTGCACCGGCCATTACTTGGCCCCAGCCTCTTTGGTCGACACCGACTCTCTTGGTACCGAGGACTCTGGTTCTCCCTCCAGTGGGACCAGCACACATTCTTGGTCGGCCTGTTCCGGTCTCCTCTCCAATTTTGGTGGAACTACCGCCTAAGCAGCCTCAGGGAAGGGCTCCCTCAAAGGAGGATCGGACAGATATGGGCTTGCCCCGTTGTCTGTCCATAACTGTTGCTCCTGATCGCCCTAGGTGCATTGAAGGAGACATAGGCAGGAGACCCCTGTATCCTGACTCCTCGGACTCGGATACCACTGGTCTTCACTCACACCCTGATGATGAGTTGTCAGTGACAGGTCTGGAGGAAGGTCTTTCTTCCTTCCAGGGCATCCTTCGACTCATTGCTGAGTCCACTGGTATGCCATTGCAGCCTATCCAAAAGAAGGTGGAATGTCCTGTCACGGATATCCTTACGCGAGGGGATACCCCGACGGAGGCCTTTCCATTGGCCGAAGCCATTGTTGGTCCGGCCTGGAGCTTAGCGCGCCTGCCTCTTGCCCGGCTCTGTCTGCCCACATGGCTCCTAGTCACACGGTACCCATGGGGTCCTGGCGGTTCACTGAGCATCCCTCGGCCGAGAGCCTTGTGACTGCCTCAGTGTTTCGGCGCACGGGTAGCTCTACGGATACTGACCGCCCTCCAGACAAGGAGTCCAAAAATATGGACCACTCTGCCCGGAAAGTATATGTGGCCTCATCCCTGGGCCTTCCTCAGGCCAACTCGGCAGTGATTATGGCACACTTCTCTCACACCCTACTGGAGTCGCTTGATGAAGTCCTCCCTCATCTCCCAGCAGACATGCAGACCACGGTCAAGCAGGTCCGTAACCAGGGCCATGCTGTTGCAAAAGAGCAGCTCCAGATGGCTCTGGACATTGGAGATTCCTGTGCCCGTTCATTAGCTGCCGTAGTGGCCACTCGCCGCAGGGCCTGGCTGAGATTATCCTCCTTTCCAGCAGATACTCAGCACAAGCTAGCTGACGTGCCCTTCCTTGGCACCGACCTTTTCGCTCCAGGAGTGGCAGGTTATCTCCAGCGCATTGAGCAGTCTAATGACACCTTATATGCCTCCTCTGCTAAGGGTTCTTTGGGCAAGAACCAGCAGAAACACAAGAAGAAGCTTTTCGCCACTCTTCCCCTGTGGTTAGGCAGTCCCCCTTCCAGGGAGGTCAGCAGCAACAGCAGGCTCAAGCTTGGTGCCCTAGGCCAAAGCAGGGTCCCCAACAGCCCCGCAAAGGAGGCCGAGACGCTGGCCCAGGAGCCTCCTCCTCCTCTAAGCCTGCACAGTGATGGGTCGGGGGTGGCCTCCCCTACACCCGTCACGTCAGTTCTGGGTCCTCCTGTGGGGGGCTGGCTCCGCCACTTTCTTTCCGCCTGGTCCAGTATCACTTCAGACAGGTGGGTTCTGGAAGTGGTCGGTCAGGGACTGCCCCTAGAATTCTAGCAGTACCCTCCCAGCCGTGCCTGTGCCCCATGGGAGGAGAGGATCTAAAGTTGGCGCTCAGTCGACTGTTCCGGACGACATTGCTCAGCTCCTCTGCAAGGAGGTGGTAGCTCCAGTGCCAGATCATCCTACAGACCCAGGCTTCGTGTCCACATATTTCCTGGTGCCCAAACGGACAGGGGGTTGGCGCCACATCCTAGATCTCCACGACCTGAATCAATATCTCGGGTTTCGCACCTTCCAGATGGTAACTCTGAACCAGATCATACCATCTCTGGAGCGAAACATGTGGTTCTGTTCACTGGATCTACAGGACACGTTCTTTCACGTCCCAATCCGTCCATCCTACCTTAGGGTCGAATGGACCCTGTACGAGTTCCGAGCCATGGCGTTCGGCCTGTCATCGGCCCCAAGGGTCTTCACCAAATGCATTGCAGCAGTGGCAGCCCATCTACGGCGTCAAGGGGTTCACAAATACCCCTACCTCAACGATTGGCTCCTGGCAGGTTCCTCCCTGCAGGAGGTGGAGAGGTCCAGGGACCTGGTCCTCCGAACCTGTTCCTTCTAGGCCTCCTGATCAATGAGGCCAAGTCAGAATTCGTGCCCTCTCAGGTGATGGGCTTTATTGGGGCAGAGCTCGACTCTCGTCAAGCCAGAGCTCGGCTTCCGGCAGACAGGGCGGAGGTTCTTTCCTCCTTTGCCCAATTATTTCTGGTTGGGCACTTGTGCCCTGCCCGGGACTTCCTGCGCCTTCTGAGGTACATGGCGGCGTGCACCTAAGTGGTCCGTTGGGCCAGATTGCACATGCACCCCCTCCAATGGGAGCTGGCCGCTCAGTGGTCTCAGCGTCGGGTTCTTTTCGACCACCTGGTCACTGTCACCCAGAGGATGTGGGACGTTCTCCAATGGTGGACCATCCCAAGTCATCTGCTGGCAGGGATCCCGTTTGCCTGCCCCGAGCCAACGGTCGTCCTCACGACCGATGCCTCTCTCATGGGCTGGGGAGCCCACATGGGGGACCACAGAGCCCACGGGTTCTGGACCCTGGAGGAGTCCCGTTGCCACATCAACCTGTTGGAGCTCAGAGCAGTCAGACTGGCACTGTCAGCTTTCGCTCCTCAGCTCTGGGGTCAGGTGGTTCAAGTCCAGATGGACAACACCACGACCATGTACTACCTCAACAAACAGGGTGGCACACACTCCTGTCTGCTATGCAAGGAGGCGCTCCGGATCTGGACCTCCATCAGCCGGTTGGAGGCGGATCTCCTTGCCATCCATGTGGCAGGAGTCTCGAACCAACTGGCGGATGCTCTCAGCCGTATAGGCCAGACATCCCACGAGTGGTCTCTCCATCCAGAGGTAGCTTACAGTCTGTTCTCCCATTGGGGCAAACCGTTGGTGGACCTGTTTGCATCCAGGGAGAACACCAAGCTGAGGCTGTACCATGCCCGCCCACCTCAGCAGGGCTCGCTGCAGGGGGATGCCTTCTCGAGGCCATGGACCCCAGGCCTCTTCTACGCCGTCCCTCCATTTCCCTTGATCCACAAGGTGTTACTCAGGTGAGGTGGGACAAGGCGAAGGTGATCCTGGTAGCCCCAGATTGACCCCGCCAGTTCTGGTATCCAGATCTCCTCAGCCTCAGCTGCAGGGCCCTGGAGCGGCTTTGTCCATGCCCAGACCTGATATCATTGAACCAGGGGAAGTTATTCCACTCGGACCTTCAATCCCTGCACCCCGCAGCCTGGTTCTGGAGTGGCTAGAGTTCCAGGCTCTGGGTCTTTCCAAGGATGTCTACACTGTGGTGGAGGCATCTCAGAAGGAATCAACCAGGAAATGTTATGCCTTCACATGGAAAAGATTTTCAATTTGGTGTCAGGGTAAGAGTCTGGACCTCTTATCCTGCTCTGTGGCTAATATTTTAGACTACCTTTGGTCTCTCTCCAAAGGGGGTCTTTGGTCATCGACCCTTAGGGTGCACCTGGCAGCCATCTCTGCTTACCAGGCGCGGGCCGGTCAGTCGACATTGGCACAGGAGACAGTGGTCGGGCGTTTTTTCAAACGCCTGGATCACATATCCCCTCCGGTGCGTGAACCTCCACCTCCATGGGATCTTTTGCAGGTTTTGGCAAAGCTCATGGGCAAGCCATTCGAACCCATGCACAAGTGTGAACTCTCACACTTGTCGTGGAAGACTGCCTTCCTGGTGGCTATCACGTCAGCCAGAAGGTCAGGAAAGCTCCAGGCGCTTTCGGTGGACTCCCCTTATCTGGTCTTTCACAGGGACAAAGTTGTCCTGTGCCCTCACCCGAAATTCCTTCTGAAGGTGGTGTCAGAATTTCACCTTAACCAGTTGTTAACTCTGCTGGTATATTACCCTAATTACACCTCGGACGCTGAGTACAGACTCAATACTCTGGACCTCAGACGTGCTCTCTCCTATTATAAGGCGAGGACGGTGGAAATTTGGAGAGAGGTTTGCCAGCTGTCAGTCACCTACGCTGAAGCCGCTTCTGGCAGACCTGCAGCCAAATGGACTATTGCAAGATGGATCACATCATGCATAGGTCTGTGTTATGAGTTGGTGGGCAAAGAGCCTCCCAGAGGGTTAAGAGCTTATTCCACCCGCCATACTGCTGCATCGGTGGCTGCTTCCAGGGACATCCCTATCCAGGAAATCTGTCAGGCTGCTACCTGGAAGTCAGCAAACACCTTCATTTCTCACTACCACATCGACCTTGAGTCACACCGAGATGCTGGTTTTGGGGCCTCGGTTCTCCAGTTTCTCTTTCCTAAGTAGGGGTGTGCGCCTTGCCTCCCTCTTCTCGGAGAACTGCTAGGAGTCTGCCAGACCGGTGTGGATGAACAACATATCCACGCTCCTAGAAAAACAGGTTACTCACCTGTAACAGTAGTTCTAGAGAGTGGTATATGTTGTTCATCCTGCCTGCAAACCTCCCCAGCTTTAGGCGCACCACCTTGCTTCCAGTGGGCTAAGATCTGGCGTCATGGGGCGGAGCTGAGGTATATACCACCCGGGTGGGTGGAAGGAGCCAGCTTGAAGATTTCCGGCAAGATTTAAAGGGGAAAGGGACATGCCAGACAGTGTGGATGAATAACATATACCACTCCTAGAACTATTGTTACAAGTAACCAACCTGTTTTTTTTTTTTGGTTGGTTTTTTTAACAATACTAAAGAGGCCAAGAAAAGACTTCTGAAAACAAAAGCTGATTTTGAGAGCCAACATGCTGCAGAACAACCAAAGGCTGAGGAGGACTGAAACGGGGGCACTCAGCAATGCCATTATTAAATACTGACATTTGTCTTGTTTTGCAACAACTCCCAGAGGAAATAACTGTTCGACAATTATGATGTTGGCTTACTGAGGGGAAATCGTTTGTTGTTGGGGCATTCTGTTGGTTTACCCTTATTTTGAGTGCCCCTCCGCTCCCTTGATAGCCCAAGGTACTTGGTTGCTGAGACTGCCTCGATTAGGTTGCTGGCAGTAACTCTATTCCACTATATAATTGATACTCATTATACAGTTACAGTAGTTAAAATCTTCCTATTTTGGTATAGCAGGACTTAGAATTTTCTTGTTTGAATAGTTAAAACTAGCCAAGTTGTCCTGTATTTGTATTGCTGAAGGGGATCAAAGTGTAACATGTCTAAATGTTATTATTGGAAGATATTGTCATGTACATGGACTTTTGAACAGTCCATAGAACCATTTCAAGGGCATTGTGCTCAGGGACTTGTTGTTACAATTTACTTGCTTTACAGTCCATGATCTTGACGCAGATAGCCATTCAGTGCAATTATTGTACACAAATGTATGTACTACATTGAAGCTTTATCGGGTTCACCTCCCTATGATGTAACACAGGGTGATAAGTAACTCAATTCCTATGTATTTGATTTCCTTTTATATATTTCCTTGGTCTTGGAACTTTGCTCTTATATATTGTGTATTTTTGATATACCCAATAAATATAAAGTTTAAAAAAAAACGCAAAAAAACTACCCTCCGGCAACGCAAATAGGTACTTAAAAATTTTCTGATGGATCAACAGGTAGCCAGCTCCAGGCAAGGGTCCTCCGGGGTCCCAGCTTCTTAGTCGCCGATGGGGTTGTCAAGCTCCCAGGCCTTCAAGGCCCGAGACAAGTCCTCGGGGGGGGGGGGGTCATAAAAAAGACTGGGATTGCGACCCCTTCCCATGACAGCCTCTTCTCCTTCATCTGGGGATTCCTCATCAGTTGCGGCTGCACTGATGCGTAAAGTTGCGTCCAGGTCTCTGCCCTCTAGACCCATACTGACAGTGCACCTGCCTGACTCCCAGAGTGGCCGGTCGTTGGCCCCTCTTTTACAACAGGATTGTCGTTGACAGTGCCCCCGAGGCTTGACCTGACCCCTCTCCTTCTAGGGCTACAGGCTCTGTGGGTTCTCAGGGCCCTTCAAGTAGGTTGTCAATTCCTGCTCCATTGACAGCCCCCCTCCCCACAAGTCAACGCAGCCTTTGACAGCCGTCGACCAAAACAAAATTCTAGCTAAATTCACTTCGATGATTTGCAGCAGTTGGGCGCATACAGATCCATATAGCTGATGGCTTCTTCGTCCGTGCCTACTAGTAGGCCACAGGAGGCTCCCCACAGGCTGTCAGTGGCACATCCAACATCGGACCTGGATCTAGAAGAGGTTGACATCAAGGAGGCGTACCATCCAGACCTCATTCTCTCTGATGAGGATGAAGCGGAAGAGATCCTGGTCTCTGACAGGTCCACAGTTTCCTCTGTCAGTGAGGATTCTGTTACGCATACTTCAAAGTCTACTCCTTAGGATCCCACATTTTTCAATGTGATGAAGCAATTGTCCTCAGCTATGCGCTTCCACACTAAGGAAGAGGATGTCACCAGAAGGAGCTGGTGGAGTTCCTGAAGATCCCAGAGTCTCCCCCAAACATCATTCCTCCAGTCTGGCTTGCTTTGAGGAATGCAGCCATGGCAGCCTGGCATATGCCAGACTTGGTACCAGCTGTGCCCTGATAGGCAGAAAAACTTTACCATTCCCCCACAGGGTTTCCCCTGATAATGCTGACCAACCTGAAACAGACTCAGCGGTCATTAAGACGGCCCACGACAGGTCTGAGGTGCCCAAGCACCTTAGCTCCCTCCCCCCCCCTGCGGATAAAGAGTCCCACAGAATTGATTTTGGGGTAAGAGGGTTTATGCCTCCTCCACTCTTGGGTTGAGGATTGCAAACTACCTGTCTCATATGATTAAGTACCAAAATCCAAACTGGAAGAAGGGCAAGGCTGCCGCCCAGGCCCTCCCAGATGGCACACAGAAACAGAAACGTCTTAAATGCCTGCAGACGGCTGAAGATGTTAGCAAGCACCTCCTCAGGGCCCTGTGTGATATGGCTGACACTATTGCCAGGGCTGCTGCCTCGGGCATATGCCTACTTAGGCACTCCTGGTTGAGGGTCTCAGGCTTTGCTGCTGATGTCCCACAGAAGGTGCTTAATGCCTCTTTCAATGACACCAAACTGCTTGGTCCTAATGTCCAGGATATTTTCAATGATCTCCAGGCCTCAGGCAGGACTATCAAGTCTGTCCACTCTCTCTACCATACTTAGCAGAGAGGTAGACAGCACCCTCGCTTTCACAGGGTAACCAGTAGACCCGGTGCAGCTTTTTGCCCACAAAGGAAGTGCAGAGCCCCCACTGCCTTGCCTGCCCCCTCCTATGCTGGAGCTGCAGCCAAACGTCACACAGTTGAGGGAACCAGCCCCCGTTGCTGGACCCATCTCTGCTTGACTCCTTGCCAGACCCACCCCCCTTTCTGGTCCCCGACCAAGATGTGGTAGTCAGAGGTTGGTTCTTCCTCCATCTAAATCAATGTAGAACCGTAACTTCGGATGTCTGGATTCTGCAGATAATAGAAAGAGGTCACACTCTGGAGCTCATACAGCAACCTGAAGACACCCCTCCCCTACCCTCCAACTATCCCCTCTGCTCACTTGTCTGTTCTCCAGGAGGAGATACAGTCCCTTCTGCACAAGCAGGCCATCAAGCCAGTACCCAGGCACCAGAAAAACAGAGGGTTTTATTCCAGTTTTTTTCTGGTCCCCAAAAAGACCAGAGATTTTAAGCCCATTCTGCATCTAAAGGACCTCAGTTTGTTTGTCCAGTACAGTAGGTTCCGGATGGCAACTTTGCCAGGCCTGATGCCTCTCCTCAAGACAGGTAGCTGGCTGTGTTTGCCGGACATGCAGGATGCCTGCTTACACATATCAGTCTTTCCTCCTCACGGGAGGTTTCTCCACTTTGCGTTTCAGGACAAGCATTATTAGTTCTAAGTGCTGCCCTTTGGCTTGTCCTCTGCACTGCGGGTCTTTACCAAGTGCTTAGGAGCAGCTCTCAGAAGGAAGGGATTGTACATCTTCCCTTATCTGGATGATTGGCTTCTGAAGGCCCCATCCAGGGAACAGCTACTGCTGACTCTGGAGAGAACTCTCCAGCTTTTTCTCTCCCTGACCATTACTGTCAGCATGCCCAAGTCGGCTCTAGTGCTGTCCCAAAGGTTGCAGTGTATAGAGGCAGTTCTGGACTCCATGCAGGGCAAGGCCTTCCTGCCCCAGAACAGGGTGGAGTGTCTTATTGCCCAAGCTCAGGAGGTCGCTCAAAGCTGCTATGTTCCTGCTAGGGTGTACCTGAGAATGCTGGGTCTGATGGCGGCTGCCATACCCACTGTTCCACTGGCCAGGCTTCATGTATGCAATCCTCCCTCAGGGTACAGTGGGACAAACAGACAAGTTAGATCACCTAGTCCTGGTCTCTTCCTCAGTCTGCAAGGTGTTGCAGTGGTGGATGGACCCTTAGACTCTGCTGCGAGGTGTCCCATTTCAAATCTCCACTCCTCAGCAGATCCTCATCATGGATGCCTCTGGTCTGGGATTCGGAGCACACCTGGGACCCTTCCAAACCCAGGGTTGTTGGTCCTGGATAGAAGCCTCCCTGCATACCAGTGTCCTGGAGATGAGGGCAGTGCTGTATGCTATGCAAGCCTTTCAGAGCTGCCTTGCTCCAGGTCAGCTGTTGGTGCATTCAGACAATCTCAGTGTGGTGTACTACATCTACAAATGGGGGAAACCCATTCATACCCTCTATGTAGAGAGGCCATGAGAGTGTGGTACTGGGCATTAGATCACGGTCTGACACTCCCAGCAGTCCACAGTCTAGCATGCATGAGTGGGGGCTTCTCTCATTCGTTTTAGAAGAGTTGTTCGACGGGGTCATCCAGAATTGGACCTTTTCGCGTCCCCACTCGATGCAAAACTGTCCAATTATAAGGACGTGGCTATGGTGTTCTAGCCACACTTTCAGTGGTGTTCCTTTCCCCTTTAAGGCTTGCCGGGACATCTTCAAGCTGGCTCCTTCCACCCACCCGGGTGGTAACTCCCTCGGCACAGCCCCATGATGTCAGATCTTCCTTTCTGCTGGAAGAAGGTTCCCGCCTTACCACTCTTGCACTGAGAAGTCCCTTTGCATATTAAAACTTTGAATTTAAAAAAAAAAAAAATTTGTCTTCAGGCTACTCCTTCTGGTCTCCGGTATGGATGACACGAAGTCAGTGCCAGGAATCCGAAAATGTGCCTGCGGGCAGAAGATGTCTCGGACGAAGCTGCACACCATGAGCATGATCCCCAGGCATGCGCCCTGTGCCTCACTTTTCACTCATCTACATCAAAGGATCACTATGCCTGCCTGCTTCTGGGTCATCCGGAGGATCGGGCTCTGCCTGTCAAATCTAAGGATGCCCATTGGGTAGTCTCCATGGCTGCGGGGTCCACCAAACAGCTTGCGGCATTTGAGAAAGTTGCGGCCCAGACCGCAACTCAAACTTAGTCTACTTTGGCCTTTTTGGCGCTCTCCTTGGGTGCCTCCTTCACAGGGACATCCAAGGAATCGTGCCGGGTCCTTCAGGCATGAAGTCAAAATACAAATCTAAAAAAGGAGACCAAGACACAGTCTTGCCATCGATCCTGGGATCAGGAGTGCTCTCAGGCCTCTGATTCCCTTGCATCTCTGGAGATTCCAACTTCGGTCAGTTCTTCGGCCCAGGCCGCCAACCCCACAGTCTCCCTGTCGGGCCAGTTGGTCGAGACACACATCAATCTTCCGGCCGAGATATTTCTCAAGCTGGTTGACCTGTTGTCACCAGAAGAGGCCGACACCTCCCCGTCTAGGACCCAGTCATATTACTCGCTCGAGGAGGGACGGACCAGTCCGCTGATCACCGCCTCTCATCTCTCATCCAAGAGCTTGTGGACCTAGAGGTGCCCCTAGCTCCATCTGAGACCCGCCGTCAGCATCCCTGACGATTGAGGTCGCGGTCCCACTCTCAGAGTCTGAAGTCAAGCTGCCCGTGTTGACATCAACGCTCGCACTCTTGACACTCGGGCAAATGGCACCGATGCTATTTCTTGTCCACCTTGGGCGAGGAGAGGTTCTGGTGCAAACTGCATCGGCGCTACGAGGACTTGATGTGGCAACAGCTCATTTTTTACTTTGACCCAGGCCATTACTTGGATTTTGTCACAGAGACTGCAGTCTTCTGCACCTCTGCAGGAGCTGACCCAACTGGTCCCGACTTGGCCTTCCCAGCCTCTGTGCCGAAGCTAACACCGAAACAGCTGAAGTCTGGTGCTCCGAATAAGGAGGTCTGCCCGTCCTTGGGTCTTCCCTATTGGCTTTTGGTCACCATTACCCCTCATTGCCCCAGGAGGGTCAGCGGGCACTCTGACCCTTCTTCAGTGACTCCTCGGAATCAGAGGGTTCCTCCTTGCACTCCCATCCAGTGGACTTGGAGTCGGCCGAGGATCTGTCAATGGAGCAGGGCCCTACTTCCTTTATGGGCCTTCTCTGTCTCATCTCAGAATCTTGTTCAAAAGCAGGCTCAGTACCCACTCACCAAAATTCTTGACCGGAGCGGTTTCCCAGGGGAAGCCTTCCCAGTGAGGGACGCCATTCTTGGTCCTGCCTTGGAGCTATGGCAGCACCCTGCCTCTTGCCCTGCACCGTTGCCCAGATGACCCGCAAGTATGTGGTCCCTGTTTGTTCCATTTTGGGTTTTACAGAGCATGCCTTAGCTGAGGGTCTCATGGCTGACTCCATGTTCAGGCACATGGGCAATGTGGGGGACATTAACAAGCCACCCAATAAAAGTCCAAGAAGTTGGAAAAGCTGTATGCTGCCTCCTCTCTTGGCCTTCCACAAACAAGTTCGTCCCTTTTGGTGGCCCACTTCTTGCATGCCCTTCTGGCACACTTAATGAGGTGCTTCCTCATCTCCCAGTGGACCTGCAGACCATGGTCAAACAGGTCTGGGATCAGGACCGAGCAGTAGCCAAGAGTCGGCTCCAGACTGCCATGGACATTGGCGACTCCTGTGCCCGGTCTGTGGTGGTCGCAGTTGGTATGCACTGCAGAGCCTGGCTGAGGATCTCGACCTACACGTCAGATACCCAGCACAAGCTTGTTCAGGCCTGCAGTAGAGGGGCACCTCACCCACATTAAGTCCAGTGTCACCTTGGACTCTGTGACATCTGCTTAGAGACCCCAAGGGTTCTAAGCAGTGGAAAAACAAGCCCTTTTGGCCCCTTCTCTGCCACTGCGGCCAAACCAGCCCAGCCTTGAGCTGGAAAACAGGCTCAGTGACCTCGACCGAAGTCTGTGGCCACGGTCGTCAGAGGCCCCTGCAGCTCCTCAGCCAGGCCTTCGCTTCCTCCAGACCTGCCCAGTGACGGGATGAGGGGTGCCTTCCTCATTGCCATCGTCTCCCCTGGGTCCTGCTGTGGGAGCCAACTCTGCCACTTCCTTTCTGCCTGGTCCGCTGTCACCACGGACAGGCGAGTTCTCGAGGTGATGGGTCAGGGTCTGCCTCTGGAATTCGAGGCGCCATCCAAGGAGACCATGTAGTGATCCTGGGATCTGGCCCTCCAGACCTGCCGAGACCTGGGCCTGCTGGTCAACCTGGCCTAATCTGAACTCATCCCCTCTCAGATAATCCAGTTCATTGGGGCAGAACAAAATTCCCTGTAGGCCAAGGCCTGCCTCCCTGCAGACCAAGACAGGCTTTTACTTCCTTTGCCCGGTCATTTCAGGTTGAGCTCTCATGCCCTGCCTGGGATTTCCTATGACTGCTGGAGTACATTTCGTCTTGCGCCAGCATGGTCAGTTAGGCCTGCTGGCGGATGCTCCTCCTGCAGTGGGAGTTGGGCCATCAGTGGTCTTAGTGCCTAGGCCACTTCGACCAATCAGTCACAGTGATCCAGCCGATGTGGGATGCCAGAACAGTCTGTCATGCTCACAGTGGATGCTTCTCCAGTGTGGTGGGGGGCACACCTGGAAGACCACAGACCCACAGGTTTTGGTCACACAGGGAGTCTCTGTCACCACATAAACCTGTTGGAGCTGCATGCAGTGTGGTTGGCTCTGATGGAATTCGCCCCTCTAATTGGGTGAGGTCATACAGGTCCAGGTGGTCAACACCATGACCTGACCATATTCTGTCTGAACAGGCTGGGCAGCATGCACCCCCTTCCCTTGTGTCTGGAGGCCCTCCATACCTGGACCTTCGTGCGCAGCCTGGGTGCAGACCTCCTTGCAATTCATGTCACTGGAGTGAGCAGTCAGCTGGCAGACACTCTCAGCCAGGTGGGAAAGACATTGCACAAGTGGTCCCTGGATCAGGACAAAGCGCAGATGATCCTGATAGCTCCAGACTGCCCATGGTAATCCTAGTACCCATATTGCCTCAGCTGAGCAGCAGACCTCCATGGCAGCTGCCTCTTTGCCCAGATCTGCTGAACAGGGGACAGTCCTATACCCGGACTTTAAGTCCCTGCAACTTGTGGCCTGGTTCCTGAGCAGCTAATGTTCCAGGCTTTGGGTCCCTTGGAAGCTGTGCTCCACGTTCTGGAGGTGTCTCAGAAGGATTTCACTTGTCAGTTCTACGCCTTCAAATAGAAAAGATTTTCCATTTGATGTCAGGGTAAGGAGCTTGATCCCCTTGCCTGGCCTGTGGCTAGTATCCTTGAGTGCCTTTGGTCCCTCTCTCAGGTGGGACTGCGAGCGATGACCCTCAGGGTGCACCTGGCATCTCTGCATACTGGGCATGTGCTGATATGCCAACAGTGGCCCAGGAGAAGGTGGAAGGATACTTTTTCAAGGGTCTTGATCACCTGTTCCCTCTGGTGAGTGAATCACCACTATCAAGGGACCTGCTGCTGCTGACTATGCTCGTGGGCAAGCTGTTTGATTCTATGCACAGATGTCAAACCTATCATGGAAGATGTCCTTGGTGGCTATTACATGAGCCAGAAGGTTTCTTGAGTTTCAGGCACTGTCGGTGGAGTCTCCTTATGTGGTCTGACACGGGGACATAGTCATTCTTCGCCACCACTCGTAATTCCTCCCGAAGGTTGTAGCGGCGGTCTATTTTTATCATCAGGCCACACCTTTGGAGCTTTACCCCCATCAGTGCTAGGACCACATGGAAACTTTTGCAAGCCAGGGGTTGCCAGTGACTATGTCATGTGTTAGTGTCTTCATGAACATGGGCGGCCCATCTTTCCTCAGTTCTTTTCCCACTGTCGATCATACTCTGAGCTCAACACAGGGACGTCAGCTGTTAGCCACCATCATTTATTTTTCTCGGACAGTAAAGAATCACTATTTTAGTGATTTTCGACTCTCCTGTATGCCTCTGAAGGAAACCGCCAAATAATTGCAGTATTGCAAGTGCGGAGAGGAGATTTACAAGAACAACACACACAAGGTACATGTTTGCCATTTGGACTTCTCCCGCAGTGTTCAAACATGTGAGATCTGCAGGGGCTTCAACTTTTTTTTTTACTTTTTATTATTCTTTCTAGAAGTACATATTCAATACATTGTATTAGTGGTTTGCAGTTCAAAGTTTCTTGTAACACATTGATGTAAGGTGGTATTCTTTTGTATACATGTTCACCTTTTAATACAGTATTCTTCTTCTTGATACATCTTTACTACTAGATGAGAGAATGCACTTCCTAGTAGATAAAACATTATATCGTAGGTATTTGCAAATTTAACAGAACATAGGAGGGAAGGGAGAATAGAAAAAAAAAGGAACTTTGGCCACAGCGACTAGGTAGAATATCATTATTAGTTAAGACAGTCGGAGATATTTCGTTATGTTTTATTTCTGCCATTCTCCTTCTAGTTGAAATGGGTCTTTTGATGGGGTTTAAAAAAGGCTTATATATGGGTGAGAATGTTACAGAAAGGATAGCCAATATAGGGTGAAGCTTTTGCTGATATAGTTCCAATCTGGTCCATTTTGGACATAAATTGCAGTTTTATTTTGTAGAGGGAGAGAGAATTGTTCACTGTGCTGGATATATTTCACTATCTCTTTCCACTCTGATATAGTAGGTGGGGTTTCCTGAAGCCATCGTTTAGTGAGGGATTTATAGGCAGCGCAGAGAAGGATTGCCCATAGGTGGTGTGCATACCTCTCAACTTGCCAGTGTGTGACAAATGGCAAAAATGTGGTATGCCTGATTTTTTCACAGTGCGCGGAGTCGAGCACTGTGGCGTTTTCATGTAAAATAAATGTTACCACAATAAAACTATTGTTTGTATGCTTATGTGGTCTGTGCTGCAAATTAGATAAAATTAAAATGTGTTGTGCCTATGTGTCCTTTATTTAATAAAGAGTGATGCAAACCCTAAATGTGTGTCCTTAATTAAAAAGAGTGGTGCAAATCCTAAATGTGTTAACATTTTAAAGAATCCATCCAGAGGTACTTCACTCAGGCATGGGATAGGCATAAGGGAGCAATACAGATGAGTATGTGCCAGTATGAATAGATAGGCCAATGACAGAGAAAAGGCCGATGGCACATTTATAAGTTAGGAAAAGAAATGGGCAGACTGGATGGGCATTCCGGTCCTTATCTGCCATCAACCTCTATGTTTCTCTGTACCAGTGAAGCTCCCTCAATCAAACCATGGTCTTCCCTTACCAACATCTGTGCAGCCCCGAAAATTGATCAAGAGAGAGAAAGATGCAGCTCCATCTTTTCTGCTTTCTGAATGGCTTTTATGTTTTAAAGGTTTGCCACACCATCAACACTGGTCTCTCCCATTGCCAGCATCAGTACAGCTCTGTATGCATGTGTGTAAAACTCCCTGTCCTGATTTCAGTTTTCAAAAATATAAAAAGTTCACTGCTTGTACTATCCATATTCCTTACCTGCATTGGTGTAGCTGTTCATTTTTTTCTGCTCCATGAATTTAACCTTGTCTGTAAAATGTGGAGTAAATAGTGCATCTAATCTAAAGCAAAGCTATACAGTACTGTAGAGAGCTAAAAAAGAGCTAAAATAAACTGAGTAAAGGTGATTATTGTACATATACTCAGTACAGTTCAGATGGTAGTGACGCTGTTCTGTGTGTGACACAAGCCAGTTCACTCAGGCAGGTGTTCTTGATGGCTACTTTAGCCAAAGGGAGTTCATCTTCAGCAGCCCCAGCCATAGCACAGGGCCAGTGCTTACCAGCCTCCCCAACAAATCTATCCATTAGCTGCTGCAGGGGGGAGACTAGTTAAGGCGCTAGAAGTGGGGCAAAGACGATGTGCCCAGGGTCTCTCCCAGACACACTCCCCTCCGACTGTCCTACTGATAAGATCAACCCCAGTTTGCTGCTGTACGTGGCGTGCACCCCCCCCCCCCTTCTGCAGATTAAGGCCTGGGCCCCTCCTTGCTGCCCTGCCCTGCCAAACCAAAACCCTTCCATCCCCTGCCCGGCCACCTGTCTCCGGATAATATAAAAAAAAAAAAATCCCCAAAGCACAAAAAGCCACAGCAAGAAGCTGATACAGAATACCAACCATCTGGTGGTCCCTCAGTGCTCAGCTGGTTGGCAGCGCAGTGTTCTTCCTTCTGGCTCCTCGCTTGGCCTCACTGTTCTGGCTTCATGGTATGCAGCGATTCTGATTGGTTTCTTGCGGTCCGTCTTTAAGCCATCCTCCTCTCCTCCAAATGCTCCCAGAGCTATGGTCTCTCCCGACACCCAGACTGCTTTATAGCAGTGAAGTGGGCCTGAAGGCAGACAGACGAGTCATTAATCGGTTTGTGGGGTGGGGGTGTGTGTCAGAGTTAGCCAAACTGCCACTAGAGCCCCCCCCCCCCCAAATTTCCCAATGCCTTCTACTAGGTGGGCCAGGATGGAAGTTGTGTTTCTGTTGGCTGGCTGCAGTGCAAAGGGAGAAAGGGATTAGTGCTGCGTGCGGTGCGGCCGCATGGTTTTGGCATTCAAGGTGGAAAAGAACGGGAGAATGCGGAAAAGAACTGGAGAATGTGGAGCAGCGGTACAGGCAGACTGTAGGGGTCAGAATGCGGGACATCACGTGAAATCCGGTACAGATGAGAGTTATGGTAGTGTGCATCTTTACTTCGAATTGTTTTAGGGGGACTACCCAACAAGAGATGGAATGGAGAAAGGGGAAAAAAAAGGTCAAAAATAGTTGTCAGGTGGTGGGATAGGTTAGTCCAGAAATGAAGCAACTTGGGGCATTCAAAAAATGTGAGCTTGAGAGGCATTCTGGGAGCCACATCCTCTCCAACATCCTGAGTGGGAACCTGGGACTCTTTTGGCCACAATAGAGGGCACGAGAAAGCATCTGGCCTGCACCTTCCATGTAAATTCTTTCCATGTAGCGGAAGAGGTAGATGACCTGGTCCTCTGCCACATCTTTGACCAATCCTCTCCATTTACTGCTAGGTTTAGCTGTCTCTCCCAATTTACCTTTGTTCGATTTCAGTGTTATGGGATATTAGGTGTATCAGGAATCTGTATATTATTGAAATGGCTCCCCCCACCCTGCTGGTGATCTCAAATCTGTATATGAGCAGAGTCTTCCCGCACCTGTGTTCTGTGCTCCTCCTCTCTCAGCTGGTAGTAGTGAAGTCTATCTCTTTCCAAGAAAAGGCCTTTTGGGCCTCCTCATAGGAAAGCAGTGTGTTACCTCGTAACAGTTGCCAGGGGGCAACAAAGCTTCAAATTGCTTGTGTTTTATACCAGTTATCATGATGTCGAGGGGTAAAGTGCGGGTTTACTGTGAACCATTAGTATTTCCATACGTGGTGGTTTAGGGTCCTAACAGGAGTGCCTCTCTGCCAACCCTCAAGTGTCACCCCCCGTGATATCTGGTAAAGATTGTTTAGCCTGCTTGAGGTGTGTTCCACTGAATAAACAGGCTTGAAGTGGGAAAGGGAGTGGCCTAACCAGGTCTGTTGACTTACAGAAAGCCTGGTATGTTCTGTTGCCCCATAGTAAAGCCAGTCTCATTTGGGAGGTAGCCCAGTAAGAAGAAAGTGATGGTAATGCTATCCCTCCCTGTGTTTTGGGGAGAAATAACCTTTGCTGTTTAATACATGTTTTTTTGTAATTCCATAAAAAGTTATAAGTTTCTGCCATGACAAGAGTTCCTTGGTCGTTGTGGAGCAAGGGACACATTGAAATAAATAAAGTAGGTGGGGGAGGGCATTCATTTTTAATGTTAAATTGCGAGTATAGAAAGATGGGAGGATATTCCAGCGTCTCAGGTCTTGTTTTAAGGGTTGAGATTAAGGGGGCATATTCTGATACCTAATTATGTAAGAGATGGGAGATCCCATTTGATGCTAAACAGAGTCTTAATATCTGGGCAGGTTGTATAATTAAGTGGAAGGGCTTCAGTTTTATTTGTATTGAGGGTATATCCTGAGAGTTTAGAAAAGATATTCAACTTTCAGAGTAGGGCTGGCATTGATAAGTTTGGGTTAGTTAAATATACTAATATATCGTCAGCTAAAAGTGCTAATGTATGGTCTGTATTTGCTAAGCGAATTCCTTGTATTTCTGGGGCTTAGTGAATATACTGGGCTAGGGGTTCTGTATATAGGGCAAATAATAATGGGGATAAAGGGCATCCCTGTCGTGTGCCTCTATGTAATGAAAAGCTTGATATATGGCCATTTGTTCTAATATAATCCCGAGGATCCTTATAAAGTTTGAAAATTAGCTATGAATTGCGTAGGGAAGCCAAAGGAGGCAGGACCCCCCCTCCCCAGAAAGGTCCAAGAGACCCTGTTGAATGCCTTTCGGCATCAAGACCCAGTAATAGTGCTGGTTTTGGAGATCCTCAATTAAGTATATAGTTCTACATATGTTGTTTGGGGTTTGCCTGCCCAGCATAAATCCACATTGATCCACATGTATCAGATTTGGGGCAACTTGCATAAACCTGTGTTCCATTATGGAGGCAAAGATCTTATAATTGGTATTTAGTACTGAGATGGGTCTATATGAGGAGCATAAGGTGGAGTCCTTGCCTGGTTTCGGGATCACTGAGACTATCTCGTTCCAGGAGGATGGGCTTATTCCTTTTGGGGGGGGGGGGTGAAAGAGAATAGGTTATGTAATAAGGGGATTACAGTCTTAGTGTTTTATAAAACTCTCTCGAGACTCCATCAGATCCTGGGCTTTTACCTGTTTTCAACTGTCCAATAGTCCTCTCTATTTCTTGAGTGGAGATGGGGGCCATAATCAGATTCTTCTGGGTTTCTGAGAGCGTAGGGAGGTGCAGATCAGTTAAAAAGGTTAAAATTTCTGCTTCTGAGGTTTCTGCTGGGGTTGAATAAAGCTATGTGTAATATTCTAGAAATGCCCCAGATATACCAGAGATAGTATTCTGCATAGTTTTGTTGTGGGGGTTTATAATTTTACTAATAGTGGCCCTAGCCCTCTGGTCCCTAAGGCGACTTGCTAATAGTTTCAAAGATCTAGGACCCCCATCATAAAACCTTTGTTTAAGAAAGATCAGTTCTAGGATCATGGATATGTTGTTCATCCACATGTATTGGCATGTCCCTTTCCCCTTTAAATCTTGCCGGAAGTCTTCAAGCTGGCTCCTCCCACCCACCCGGGTGGTATGTACCTTTGCTTTGCCCCATGACACCAGATCTTCCTTTCCGCTGAAAGATACAGGTTGCCTTCCTCGTGCTCACGCATTTCGTAGGCCCTGGCTTTCAAAACTTAGGTTTTACCGAAATTAAAACTCGTTCGAGCTAGCGATCGCGCTTTTGTGTCCTCGATCATGGAAGAGAACTCTTCTCCAGGATTTCGCCGGTGTCCTTGCCGCCAGAAGATGTTGCACACTGATCCCCCATCTCACATGTGTCTACTGCCTAGGTGTCTGCCATGACACCTCGGCCTGCAGTTATTGCTTGGCCTTTCATCCCAACGTCCTGGACAACCACCTGGCACATTTGAAGTTGGGGAGACCGGACAAAAGAATCCTCTAGTGAAGTCTGAGGAGGCTTGGTAGTCTGTTTTCATGACCCGCCCAGATTCCATGAAACATTTGGAGCATGAGGGCGTTCAAAGAAGAAGCCACCGCACTTGGCAAATTGAAGCTTTTAGTTCCACTCAACCTGGGCTCCACCTTCACAGAGTTCTTTTAAGGAGTTGAGCCAGTCTCTCCCCACCCGGAGTGAGGCACCCGCGGGCTCGCACTCCTCCAGCTCTCGTAAGAGAGAGACAAAGAACCTAGCTAGTCTTCGTCTCGGCAAAGGCACTCTTGGGACCGAGAGGTCTCAGTCCCAGGAGCATGTGGTCTCGGTCGAGATCGCTTCCTCGGCTGCAGGCTTCATGGACCTTCCATCTGGCCAGACGATCGACGAAGTAGCCGATAAGGTCGAGATTGTCCTCGACCCTTTGTCGACAGACTTGGCCGACGACTCCTTGGAGAGGACTCCAGTCCTTAGGTTCCCGATGGGAGACCTGAAGTCGGCCAGTGTCCCCATCAAGGATCCTGTTCCGACCTCGGGTTTCACTGATCCCTCCAGTGTCTCCCAAGTGACCGAGTCGGCCTACCCGATCTCGGTCGAGGTCTAGAACCTCCTCAGCTGAACGGCCAAGGAAAAGCCATAAGCGCTCCAAAAAGAGGGGATGCCACAGGTCGTCCTCGTCCTCCATGGATGAGGAGAGGCTCCAACAGAAACTCCATCAGTGCTACGAGGTCCTTATGTGGCAACAGCTGATTTTGACTGGGCAGAAGCCGGCTCCGCTGCATACCCCAGCCATTACTTGGCTCTCAAACCAAACAAGAGAAACACTCTGAAGACGAGGGTCGATACCAGTCCATTTACAGAAGAAAGGGTTCTGAAAGAACTAATAAAATTGAAGGTGGACAAAGCAATGGGGCCTGATGGGATTCACCCAAGAATTCTAAAAGAACTAAGGGTAGAACTAGTGACACCGCTGACTACTCTCTTTAACAAATCATGGGAGGATGGGGTGGTACCCGAGGACTGGAGGAGGGCAGATGTGATTCCTCTTAACAAAAGTGGGAGCAGGACAGAGGCAGGAAACTACAGACCAGTTAGTTTGACCTCAGTGGTAGGGAAAATGATGGAATCACTTCTAAAGGAAAGAATTGTTGAGTACCTAGAGGCCAATGGGGCACAGAACCCAAGGCAGCATGGATTCACGATGGGAAGGTCGTGTCAGACGAATCTAATAGATTTCTTTGACTGGAAGACCAAAGTAGTAGACCAGGGAGGGGCTGTGGACATGGCCTACCTAGATTTTAGCAAGGCATTTGATACAGTCCACACAAAAGATTAATACACAAGATAGCCAGCCTTGGAGTGGGTCCCAAGGTGGTAGCCTGGATAAAAATTGGCTAGACAACAGGATGCAAGGGTAGTAGTAAATGGAGTACACAGTGAAGAAAGGAGGGTTACTAGCGGGTACTGCAGGGTTCAGTACTGGGACGGTCCTTTGTAATGTCTTTATAAGTGACATTGCAGAGGAACTGGAAGGAAAATATGTCTCTTTGCAGATGACACAAAGATCTGCAACAGGATTGATACACAAGATGGAGTGGAAAGGATGAGAAGGGACTTGGCAAGGTTGGAGGAATGGTCAAATGTATGGCAGCTCAGATTCAATGCAAAGAAGTGCAAGGTAATGCACATGGGAAACAAAAACCCAGGGGAAGTGTACACAATGGGGGGTGAGATACTGACAACAGTAAAAATAGAAAGGGACCTGGGGGTAATTATATCAGATGACCAAGGCCACTGTTTTTCGGTTTTTAACGGAAAATCCGGTAATATTCCGGAATTAGTGCTGCCTAAAAACCGGTAAAAATGAAGATTTCATGGAATCTGGCAATTTCTATCAGATCAGTAAATCTATAAAAAAGTGTGTTTTTCTTTTCATTCCTTCCTGTACTATTTTCATTTGTTTTATTTAATGCTATGTATATTAAGCCTTCTTTAGTTCTGATTATTTATGCACATACTAAAAGAATGATAACAGAATCCCGGTAAAATTCAGAAATTAGAGTAACAATCACCGGTGAAATTCCGGAATCTTAAGTCTTGAAAACGGAATTTAATTGTTTTAATCACCATAAATCAGTGGCCTTGCAGATGACCTAAAGGTGGGCAAGCAATGTGAGAAGGCAGTAAGGAAGGCTGGGGGGATACTGGGATGCATAGGAAGAGGCATCAATAGTAGAAAACAGGAAGTTGTTATCCCTCTGTACAGACAGTTGGTGAGACCCCATCTGGAGTACTGTGTGCAGTTCTGGAGACCCCATCTCCGCAAAGACATAGAGTAGAGGCTGTCCAGAGGAGGGCAACCAAAATGGTGCAGGGTCTGCACCAGAAGACATATGAAGAAAGACTAAAGGAGCTTAATATGTATACCCTTGAGGAAAGAAGGGAGAGAGGGGACATGATAGAAACTTTCAAGTACCTCAAGGGAATCAACAAAGTCCAAGAAGGTAGCATCTTCCAGAAAAAGAGATGTGCAAGAACAAGGGGGCACAATTTGAAGATAGAGGGGGGACGGCTCAGAGGTAATGTGAGGAAGTATTTTTTCACTGAGAGGGTTGTGGATGCATGGAACAGCCTCCCTGAGGAGGTCTTGGAGTCAAGAACAGTGGGTGACTTCAAGAATGCATGGGACAGGCATAAGGCAGTCCTAGTGGGGTGTAGGAGGAAGTAAGCTGTTGGTTAACTAGGATCTGCAGCTTATCTGTTCGGTAGGAAAATGGGCAGACTGGGTGGGCCAAGCGGTCCTTATCTGCCGTCAAATTCTGTTTCTATGTTTCTCACCTCCCAGGCCGAAGCTGACCCCTTGGAACTGAAGCCTTTGGTTCCCCCGCCCGCGCCAGCCCGTCTTCCGGTTCGGCCTATTCCAGTCTCCACCGAGAGTGGTGAAGCTGCTGCCTAAGCAGTCTGTGGGAGGGGCCCCTTCCAAAGAGAACTGACCAGATACCGGGCTTCCCCATCTGTCGGTCACGGTCACCCCGGACCGCCCTCAGTGGGTAGAGGGTGATTTGGGCAGCAGGCCGCTGTATCCCGACTCTTCGGACTCTAATGTCACCGGGCTCCACTCTTCTCCCGGGTATGATGAGTCATCCGTTGGCTCAGGGATAGAGGAAGGTTCTTCCTCCTTCCAAGGGATCCTCCATCTCATCTCTGATTCTACAGGGATGCCCCGGAACCTATCCAGAAAAAGGCGGAGTACCCTCTCACAGACATCCTCAAGAGACGGGATACCCTGACAGAGGCCTTTCCTTTGGCCGAGGCCATTGTTTGTCCAGCACTCGAACTATGGCAGCACCCTACCTCATGTCTAGCACCGTCTGCCCACATGGCCCGCAAGTACACGGTGCCCATGGGGTGCCTTGTGAGGTTTACAAAGCACCCTTCGGCCGAGAGCCTGGTGACCGCCTCTGTGTTCAAGTGTACTGGCAGTTCTGCCAACACTGACCAACCCCCAAAATAAGGAGTTCAAGCTTTTGGACCATTAGGCGTGGAAAGTTTATTCGGCTTCCTCCCTGGGCCTTCGTCAGGCTAGTTCGGCCGTCATCATGGCACACTACTCTCATGCCCTTCTTGGGTCATTAGATGAAATCCTCCCACATCTCCCCGTGGACATGCAGACCACAGTTAAGCAAGTCCGGGACCAGGGCTGTGCTGTTGCCAAACAGCAGCTCCAGAAGGCCCTGGATATTGGGGATTCTTGTGTCCGTTCAATGGCTGCCACAGTTGCCTCCCACTGTAGGGCTTGGCTGAGGCTGTCCTCCTTCCTGGTGGATACGCAGCATAAGTTAGCTGATGTGCCTTTCCTTGGGACCGACTTGTTTGGCCCAGGAGTAGCCAGTCACCTTCAGCGCATAGAGCAGTCCAGTGCCACCTTGGACGCCACTTCTGCCAAGAGTTCTTTAGGCAAGAACCAGCAGAAGAAAAAGAAGCCTTTTCGGCACTCTTCCCCTGCGGTTCAGCAGCCCTCCTACCAGGGAAGACAGCAGCATCAGCATTAGGCTCAAGCTTGGCACCCTCGGCCCAAGCCTGGACCCCAACAGGCCTGCAAAGGAGGCAGAGGCTCAGGTCCTGGAGCCTCCTCCTTCTCCTCTAAGCCTGCCCAGTGACAGGGTGGGGGTTGCCTACCCTATCTCCATCATGCCAGCTCTGGGTCTTCCTGTGGGGGGCCGGCTCCACCACTTCCTTTCCACCTGGTCCGCAGTCACTCCGGACAGTTGGGTTCTCAAAGTGGTCGGTCAGGAACTGCCTCTAGAATTCAAGCAGTACCCTCCCAGCCGAGCCTGCACCCTTCAGGAAGAACGGTTTTCCACATGCACCCAGTCGGCTCTTCGAGACAAAGTTGCTCAGCTCCTTCTCAAGGAGGCGGTAGCTATAGTGGCAGATCCGTCTGCAGACCCAAGCTTTGTCTCCAGGTATTTCCTGGTGCCCAAGCGGACGGGGGGCTGGCGCCCCATTCTAGATCTCCACAACTTGAATCTGTTTCTTAGGTCACACACCTTTCGGATGGTCATTCTGTCTCAGATCATACCATCCTTGGAGCAAAACGTGGTTCTGTTCACTGGATCTGCAGGACGCGTTCTTTCACGTCCCAATCCGTCCATCCCATCAGCAGGTCCTCCGCTTCAGGGTCGAAGGGACTCTGTACGAGTTTCGAGCCATGCCGTTCGGCCTGTCATTGGCCCCACGGGTCTTCACCAAATGCATTGCAGTGGTGGCAGCCCATCTCCGGTGTCGGGGGGGGGGGTCAGAATTTACCCCTACCTTGACAATTGGCTCCTTGCAGGTTCCACCCAATAGGAGGTGGAGAGGTCCAGGGATCTGGCCCTCCAAACCTGCTTCCAACTCAGCCTCCTGATCAATGAGGCCAAGTTGGAACTCATGCCTTCTCAGGTGATGGGCTTCATCGGGGCAGAGCTAGACTCTTGTCAAGCCAGAGTTCAGCTCCTGGTGGACAGGTTGGAGGTTCTCTCCTCCTTTGCCCAGTTCTGGGTTACATGGCAGTATGCACCTCAGTGGTCCATTGGGCCCGGTTACACATGCGCCCCCTCTAACGGGAGCTGGCCACCCAGTGGACTTAGTGATATGGTCATTTCGATCCCCTGATCACTGTAACCCAGAAGATGTAGGACGCTCTCCAATGGTGGACCGCCTCAGACCGGTTGCAGGAAGGGATCCCGTTTGTTTGCCCTGAACCGACGGTCGTCCTTACGACCCATGCCTCTCATGGGCTGGGGAGCCCACATGGGGGACAGCAGGGCCCACTGGTTCTGGACCCCCGAGGAGTCCCAATGCCACATCAACCTGTTTGAACTCAGAGCAGTCAGATTGGCACTCAGCTTTCGCTCCTCAGCTCTGTGGTCAAGTGGTTCAAGTCCAGATGGACAATACCATGACCATGTACTACCTCAACAAACAGGGCGGCACGCACTCCCTTCTGCTGTGCAAGGAGATGCTCCACATCTGGACCCTCGTAGGCCGGTTGGAGGCGGATCTCCTAGCCATCCATGTGGCAGGAGCCTCAAACCAGCTGGCGGATGCTGTCAGCCGTTTAGACCAGACATCCCACGAGTGGTCTCTCTATCCAGAGGTAGCTTACAGCCTGTTCTCCCGTTGGGGCAAACCGATGGTGGACCTGCCTGGTTTGCCTCCAGGGAAAACACCAAGCTGAGGCTGTTTCATGCCTGCCCCCCTCAGCAGGGCTCGGTGCAGGGAGATGTCTTCTCAAGGCTGTGGACCCCAGGCCTTCTCTATGCCTTCCCTCGATCCACAAAGTGTTACTCAAGGTGAGGAGGAACAAGGCGAAGGTGATTCTGGTAGCCCCCGACTGGCTGCGCCAGTTCTGGCATCCAGATCTCCGCAGCCTCAGCTGCAGTCCCCTGGAGCAGCCTTGTACATTCCTGGACCTGATATCTCTGAACCAAGGGAAGGTCTTCCATCTGGACCTTCAATCCCTTCACCTCACAGCCTGGTACCTGAGTGGCTAGAGTTCCAGGCTTTGGGTCTTTCCGAAGATGCCTGCACCGTGGTGGAGGCATCTGAAAAGGAATCGACCAGGAAATGTTATGCCTTCAAATGGAAAAGGTTTTCCATTTGGTGTCAGGGTAAGGGTTTGGACCCCTTATCCTGTTCTGTGGCTAACATTCTCGACTACCTTTGGTCTCTCTCCAAAGGGGGCCTACGGTCATTGACCCTTAGGGTGCACCTGGCAGCCATTTCTGCTTACCAGGCGTGGGCCGGTCAGTCGACATTGGCGCAAGAGACAGTGGTTGGGCACTTTTTCAAAGGCCTGGATCACATATCCCCTCCGCTGCATGAACCTCCACCTCCGTGGGATCTACTGCTGGTATTGGCAACGCTCATGGGCAAGCCATTCGAACCAATGCACAAGTGTGAGCTGTCACACTTGTGGAAGACAGCCTTCCTGGTGGCTATCACATCTGCCAGAAGGACTTGATCTCCAGGCACTTTCAGTGGACTCCCCTTATCTGGTCTTCCACAGGGACAAAGTTGACCTGTGCCCCACCCGAAATTCCTTCCGAAGGTGGAGTCAGAGTTTCACCTTAACCAGGTGTTGAGTCTGCCAGTATACTACCCTAATTACACCTCGGAGGCAGAGTACAGGCTCCATACTTTGGACCTGAGACATGCTGTCTCCTATTAGTTTTTTTGTTGACCGGGTAAGTGCACTAGACAAATCCTGCCTATTTTCAGGCATGACCCTGGGGAAGGGGATACAGATGAATGCCAACTGACCTTGAACCAGATTAAGCTGTTGGTGGTATTTTTAGTGAGTGAGGGAAATTTGGCCAGGACACCGGGGAAATTCCCCTACTGGCTGCCTTGTTGCCGTCAGTAGGAGTTTCACTGACGTCACGCTGCATGATGGCAGCATTCCAGCAACTTTGTTCGAGGTGGAGGACGACTTGAGCAGGATTCCTGTAATAGAGATTGATAATGCTTCACAAGACTCACCCGAGGTAATTTTGGAAACTCCCTTACTGGAAACAGCACCGGAAAAGAAAATTAGTGTTCCAGAGGTGGCTGGAGATATTCCGGCAAGTGGGAGTAGAGCAACAGAAGGGGTTGTGGAGGTAGCAACTTTTCCTCCAGATTTTGATAGTTCTGCTGTAACTCCAGGAACGAACATAAAGTCAAGCACTCAAGCAGAACGAAATGTACCGGATTCTGATGCGAGAGGGACTACTTTTGCAGACGGACAACGAGTGTCTCAGATTATGCGACGGCGTTTTGGACTGGAAGAAATGGCCCCACAGGACTCTTCGGTTGATTGGTCTGAAGATACGGCTTTACAAGGTGCAGGATGGCGCAAAACAGACTCCGGACGTTGGATTCCCGACTCAGACTGGACTGACTTCATAACGAACACCTCAACGAATAAGCATGCCTCCGATTTAACATCACTGGGCCCAGGTACTAGTATCACATCTCCTAAAAGCGCTGTACTTACTGAGGGTGGGGAGAGTATTTTGGTTTCTCCGAAACCAACTACCTCCTTTTTTGATGATGCGGGGGCTGTAAGGGAAAATATTAGAGGGCCATCACAGGCAGGGGGTGCAGATTCCCAAAACAGGCCTCCTATGTCGGAGCTCTTTAAAAATAAATTAGAACAGGCTCCAAGACGAAATGCTGTTAGGCTTCGCTATAAAGGTGGACTTCCAGAACATCCAGACAGGTATTATATGTTTAAACAATTGTTAAAATCTTCTATGGGGTTTTCTGCTGCAGATGTATGTGCCTTAATACACATTTCTGGTGAGGATTCATTTGATGTTAGCTTCCAGTCCCATACTCTGTTAGACAAATTTTGGGATAAGTATACTATTCTTAAAGCTACCCCAATATGGACTCCTTTCTTTGTTATACCCCTCACTAGACCCCAAATTCGCTCACATTACAATTATGTTTCTAATGAAGGGTAAATGTTAGCATATTTACCATTGGTTGCAGTCTAAATGTGACATTTTAAGTTCACCCGAGGCCTTATTAGACTCTGAAGGCATATGGACTGGAAGCTGGAAGTTTAAAGTTAAACTTTTCCTAGTTAACTCTGAGGTAGTACATCTCCCCAATAGCTTTTTTCTGGGAAAAGATAGAGGAGTTTGCTTTTATAGTGGGCAACCCAGAGCCTGTTACAAGTGTGGAGCGAGAACCCATTTAAGTAGTGTATGTGATATGATGAAATGCCCTTTATGCGGAGGATTTGGTCACTCATTTGATATGTGTACCAACATCTTTCAGTGCAACCTCTGCGACGAAAAGGGTCACGCCTTTCACCAGTGTCCCTGGGCCCGCAGAAATTGTTCTGAAGGTTGGGACCAAGACGAGCTTTTAAAAACAGCTCAGGCAAAAAAGCATGGGCCTGTTGATAAAACTGCCTCTATGCCTTCAACCTCCTTAGTAGCAGAACATCTGGCAAACCCTAAAACAGCAGGGCCTGTTTTTAAGGAGCCCAAGATTTCTGCGGATAGCCATATTACCTCCAAGCCTTCTGCTCCTAGCAAACCTACTACTGACCTTTCAATGCCCCCCCATTTGAAACCATCAAGAGTAGAAGACTTACTAGAGCATCTATGAAGCAATCCCCTGTACCTCCCTTGCATACTGAAAACTCTTTTTTCCCCCCTTCAAGATGACCCTTGGGAATCAGACCTTGAATCTGATACTTCTCATGTATCAGAATTAATTACAGACGATGATGAGAGTAAAACGACAAAGCTAGCTAAAGAAAAGAAAGGAAAAAGGAAAAAGAGGAAGGTCAGTCAGAAAAATAGTCCTTAAATTCCTATGTCTATACTAAACTGGCCTCCTACAATGTCTCAGTATAAAAGCGTACAGAAGACATGCACCTATTTTAATGTATTTAGGGTCTTTGAATTTAGATATAATTCTTTTGCAAGAGACTAGGGTAACATCTCTTTTTGAAGTGACACAATTACAAAGAAAATGGATTTGGGGCCCTTCCTTCTGGACATTTGGTTCAGATGCTGCAGACGGGCTTGGGGTATTATTTGGAAATACATCATTCAAAGTATCTCGAGTCATAGACCTTAGACCTGGTAGATTGTTAATTTTAGATTTTTCCTCTGGAGAGCATTCTTTTCGTCTGATTAACTTATATGCTCCTCAGACAAAATCATCTCGGATTGAGATCTTTGAAGAAATTAAGCCTTATTTACTAACTAGGAAACATATTATTTGGGGAGGAGATTGTAACTGCTCTTTAGATAATCATATGAACAAACTACTTAAAAGAAAAATATATTGTGATTCTAACTTTCTTCACAAACTAATTAAGGATTCATGTCTTAAAGATGTTTATAGAAGCTTACACCACGGGAGGAGAAACATATTTTAGACATACCTTTTCAACCCGTATAGACATGTTTTTGTCTCCAGGTATCTTTTTCCCAAAATTGCTCAGTTCGCCTACTGAATTTTCGGACCATAATATTTTATTAAGTCATATCTCTTTAGTTCATATACCCCATTTTTCCTCTTTACACAGTAGATGAAGGTTAAATACTTCCTTTTCGAGATGACAATTATTTCTCTAAACTAAGTTTTTTTCTGCCAAATTCTCCACTATGGGTTTTTTGATAATTACTATGACTGGTGGGTACAATTGAAATTGAGATAAAATCTTTGTTTATTACGTGGGTAAATTAAAGTTAATTCAGAATACCTTCAATATTTATTATATAGGAATAAACTGTATAAGTTAATGTCCTTACCACCTAAAGAACGTTCCTTACTTCATTCTCAAATTTTAACAATTAAAAAATCAATGAAGGATTTTCAATATGATAGGGCAAAATCTCTGGATCTAGAATTCAAATATGGGATAAAGCATAGTCCGAAGTCTGATCCCTTTCAGGCATGTAAAACCCGTCTTGCTAATACAGTAATGACAGGCCTTGTTAACTCTCAGGGGGAATTAGTTACCACCGAGATTGGGATATTATCCATTGTCCAACAACATATTCAAGATTATTTTTCATCTTCAACCACACTACCTATGGAGGCATTTCCACTCAAATTCCCTACTATTCCCTAACTTCCAGAAAATATTTTGCAATTATTAGTACTTCCTATTACTCCCCATGAAGTTGCAGAAGTGATAAAATATTTGAAGTCTGGAACTGCTCCAGGTCTAGACGGTATACCAAATGAGTTTTACAAAATCTGTTCAAAGTACATGGAATTCTTTTGCCTCTAGTATTTAATTCAGTTTTGAATACTCCACCTATTAAAACTTTGTCTACCTCGCTTATCACTTTATATATAAAAAGGGTGATAAGAATTTAATATCTAATTGGAGACCGATTAGTTTATTAAACACTGACTATAAAATATTAACCAAGATATTGCATATCAGATTAATAAAGGCTGCAGAAATTCTAATTCACCCAGCACAAACTTGCTCTACACCCACTAGAACTCTACAACACAACTTATATTTGGTAAGAGATATTTTTTCTATGGTGCCATATAATTCTCCAGAGTCAGCCATTATAGTGGCCTTAGATCAAGCAAGAGCTTTTGATACGGTTTGTCATTCATTTTTATATTTTATCTTACTTCATTATGGCATTCCAGAAACATTTGTAAAATGGATAATTAACCTATATAGTCAAGCAGTTACTATTCCACTTGTTAATGGATTAATGGGATCTGAAATTGAAATTAAGAGGGTGTACTGGCAAGGCTGTCCTTTAAGCCCCCTGCTGTATACTTTTATTTTAGACCCAGTTATCAGGAATATTGTTTCTGACCATCAGATTTTGGGACTTTCCCCCTTCCCTGGATTAGATAAAGTTAAAATCACAGCATTTGCTGACGACGTCACTTTGCTATTAGCTAATACTTCATCATTACAGAGAGCATTGGAGATTTTTTCCTCCTTTGGAAGATTCTCAGGTGGATCTCTAAATATAGGGAAAAGTTTTATACTACCCCTACAGACCATCCCTTCAGCAGCCACTTCCTATTTTGATATACCGGTAGCACGCCCTCCTCAAAAAATATTAGGGGTGTGGTTTGGAGTTGAGGATATGGCCCTATATAACTGGGAAAAAAGATTGGAGATAGGAGAATCCAAGGTAAACATATGGAAAAGTTGGATGTTTGGTAAGCTAAAAAGAGTAGCAATTATTAAACAATTTCTATTGCCCCAATTTACATTCTTAAGTCATGTCTTTCCTCCCCCTATTTCTATAGAGACTAGGTTATACAGCATCTTCTTTCAAATGCTCTGGGGAAATAGACTTAACCCTATAAGGAGGGATTACACATATCTTCCCAAAAAGGATGGAGGCCTTAACATGATTAATCTTGTCGTTTTTTTCCATGCCAACTTTTTGTTTTCATCATTCTCATTTCTTTGGACTCAACCATCGTTAACTTGGCATTTTTGGGTCCAGTCAATTTGGCACAAATATTTCTTTAAATGGTCTTTATTCCCCCCTAAAATTGTTGCATCTGATTCTTTACCTAAGTATGGCCTTGCTACATTTAAGAAACTTTATCAATGGAAGATCCCACTGCAGAAATTACTTACATTGTCACGAAAATCTTTTTATGCTTACATTGTATATGAAGTTCAGAAAGTTACACTGCTCTTTCCTCAGTGTACCCCCACTAAAATGATTCCAGCACTACATAAATTAACAGATTATAGACTTCCAGTAAAAGCTTGGGATGTAATCTGGATGTCAACACATGGAAGATTAGGTGTCAGGGGAAATATGAAATACAAACCTCTGGATGAAAGATATTGTTTAAAACCACAATGTGTTAATATTGAAGAAAGTCAACAGCATTTCTTTATAGATTGGACAGTCAGGCTTTCTGGTCACAGGCAGCACTTTATTGGAAAATGCCACATCTCACATCATTAACCTATACCACTCTTATTTTGGGAGATTATACAGGGGTTTGGAAAAGCTATCATAAAAGTACCTTAAATGTTTTCTTTGCTTTGTTGCAGTACTTTCTATGGCAAGCCAGTTGTAAATTTGTGTTACAACAGCAACAGATATCTTTTTCAGTTATAATTGAATTCGTTCATAATGATTTACTTTCTTTATATGCAAATGATAGCAAACATTATTCTACTGACAAACTGTCTGTGTTTTGGAAACATTTTCCTGTATTCTGAAGAATTTTTACTTTCATAATGTTTTGTACTATATTATTCTTTAATTTGCTCTTTTTTTTGTGATGTTATGTTTTTCTCAATAAAAACTTCCCCTACTCTCCAGTAGGTGGACAGCCGTCTTTTCAGTGAAATGGTCACTGTGGGGGAGTTGTCGGAGGAGCTGGATGTGAGTCTAGTGGTGAGGGAGGCCTCACTATTAGCCAAGAAAAAGAGTTCGGAAAGCTTGTTGCTTATGTTGGATTATGAAGGAGATGAGATTTTTCACGAAGCAATTTTGGTTCCGGAGCATTTGTTGTCTGTGGAAAATATGGATGTAAAAGTTTCAAGGGGATTGAAAAGCTCACAAGTCGGTGAAAGTGGGCCAATGGAAGTAAATTCAGTTGAAACGCCCCTCTCTTATCAAAGCTCTAAGTCATCTGCCGGTTCAGCTGAGCGGTCTGACAAGTTGCCTGCAGGTGTTGACAGGAGGAATGAGGAAGTTGAGAGTCAGTCACCGAAGATTGAGAAGGGTGAGTGTACTCAGAGTAACCTTACTGCTTTGAAAAACAAAACCTTTCTACCGGCTGGCAGTTTAGTCGCTGAGAGTAGTGCGTGCCAAAAGCCGTGTCAAACTCCTGTTTCAGAAGTTCGAATTGAACAGGTATCTGTTTGTCCAGAGGGGAATTCAACGCCCAACCTTGGTTGCCTTGCAAAAAAGAACTGAATCACATTTCAAAGAAGCGATTACCCTGATAAGAGAGTCTGGGTTTGTGTTTTATCCACAGTCGACTTCAGGTATTACACAAACTGAGCCCGCTTTAATAAAATATCAAATGGGAGCTACCGACCAGAATGGGGGTCACAGAATTTAGTTTTTCAAAGCCTTTAACCCCAGGTCTTATCTATAAAGGGGGCGAAATCTTTACTGCAAGAGTGCAGACAGTCTAAAGTATGTTGTATAAATACAGAGTCTGTCGCAAACTTCCAGGGGTTAGGGGAAACTGATTTACATGATGATTCCTGGTCTACCCAAAATGCGCTGCAGGGAGCTGGACGGGAGAAAGGGCCTTCAGGTGTTTGGACTCCGGATTTGGCCTGGGATTTTACCTTAAATTTGCAATTGGCTTCTCCTGAATGGCGGCCTAAAACAGAACTAAATGATATGCATAATGCTTGCAAGGTGAATTTGGCTGTGGAGAATACAGTTATGACTACTCAGTCGACAGAACTTGAGCCTTAGGCTCCTTCAGTTATCGTCAGTTCCCCTGGGCCTCAGGTTTTAGAAGAGAAGGAGAGTTTGGAGGCTCCACAAAAAAGCCCCTATTATCCAAACTTTTTTCTAAATCCAGATGGGAAGCTGCTCCCCAGCGGAACGCAGTGAGAATACGCTATAAAGGCAGGTTGGAAACAAGACTCGATAGACATTATGTGGGGATATATTTAATTAAGGACTCTCTGAAGTTTTTACCAAGGGATGTGTTTGCATTCATTAATATTTCTGGGGAAGATAATTTCGATATTAGTTTTCGATCATCTTATAATTTAGACCTTTTTTGGGAACGCTATGGGCAAGTCAAATTTTCTCCTATATTATCCCCCTTCTTGGTAATTCCACTCACTAAACCTTTAATAAAAAATGTTACGGTTATGTTTAGGAATGAGGGGGTCCATGTGGAAGATATCACCTACTGGCTATCCCAAAAGTGTGAAGTTTAAGGTGATCCAGAACCTATTTTGGACTCTGAGCAGTTTTGGACGGGGGGGGGTGGAAATATAAAGTAAAGCTTAGTCGGACTCAGGGATTGAACACATTCCTAATGCTTTTTGGTTGAGGAGGGACCGTTGGGCATGCTTTTATAGTGGTCAGCCCAGGGCATGTTATAAGTGTGGTGCTAAAACTCATCTTTCCAGTGTGTGTGACCAGCCTAGATGTGATAATTGTGGTGAAGTCTGTCATATAACTATGCAGTGTGCTAATCACACAAAGTGTGACTTGTGTGATGATTTTGGCCATGCCTTCAGAGAATGTCCATGGGCAGCTAGGAATAAAGCCTCATGTGGAAGTACTGACTTAATCATTCAACAAGCCCAGGACGCAGTTTCTAAACAAGAGGGGCCTAAGGTTGATACTCTACCACCCCCTTATCAGCAGGAGTCAACTAAATCTGCTTCCTCTTTACGTTCCCTCCTCCCCCCCCCTTCCATTTTACCTCCCTCTTCTGAGGTTCCTTTAAGTATTGTCACAACTGATTTAGAGGTGGCAAACCTTTTGGAACCAGTTTGTTATAATGAGCCAACAGATTCAGAGAGTGCAAAAATAGAAAGAGCAGGAGTTTCTCCCCTTCCTCCATGACGGTCTAGTAGGCATGTGAAGGCTGTGGCTGCACCAAGGAGTGAGTCTATTGAATCTCCCAACTCATATGCCGCCTTGTTTACCTCTTGGGGTGATTCAGAAATGGATATTGGAGATTCGGATTCTCAAAAATCCACTCAAGGCAACATAGGCACCCCCTATAGAAGAATATAAGGAAAAGAATAAAAAATGGAGGAAAAAAATAGGCAAAGTTTTTACTTTTCCCCTTGTTGACTTAAATGGCTGGTTTTATTTGGGGTTCACTTAATACCCATAGCTTACTAAATTCTGTTAAACGACTAGCTGGCTTTCAGCTTCTTAGGGACCAGAACATAGGTGTTATTTTTCTTCAAGAAACCTGGATGTTTTCCCAAGAACAATTAGCTTCATTTCAAAGGGATTGGCCATGGGGGCCATCTTACTGCTCATTTGGCGGAGACAGTGCAGATGGGATAGGTATTTTGTTTAATTCTTTTCATTTTGTTTTACACAAACTAATTGAGTTAATTCCTGGGAGGTTACAAATCATTGATGGTCTATGGCATTCCAGACCATGTCGATTTATTAATACTTATAATCCTCATATGAAAACCCTTAGAATGGAATATATGAAATTAATTCAGCTACTTCTGATTTCTTCCCTTAATATTTTTTGGGGCTGGGATTTTAATTGTAGTCTCAACATAAAGGGGGGGTTCAAGTAAAAAAATTTATTGTGACTCAAATTGTCTGGCTGATATTATAAGGACAGGGGATCTGGTTAATTGTAACTGTTCAGTACAATTAAACTCTACCTTCACTTTTTTTTAAAGGGAAAGTGGGCTCCACAATTGACTATTTGTTTCTCTCTCAAACTGTTGCAATGGGAAAGTTTAAGATTGCCCCTGTAGAATTTTCGGATCATTTATTAGTGCAGGTTGAAATTGGAACTTCGCTCTCTTTTTGGCGGAAATATACTAGATGGAAGTTAAGTACCTCCATCCTAAAAGAAGCTGCAGTAATAAATTCTATTTCCCTTATATTGCAGGCTAGATTATCAGTGGCCTTTCTATATTCTGACTTGGGCCTTTGGTGGTTGGAAACTAAACAAGATTGTTGCGCTTGGTTTAAAAAAATATGGCATTCAAAGAAGGAATTCAGGTTTTCTTTCTTATTTAACATTAAGGTCCCAATTGCAGTACTTGATTTCCTTAGCCAGTACATCCAGGTATGATTATTCGACTCAAATTGAACATATTAAAGATCAAATTAAATCTTACCAATATAATAGAACTCAGACTTTGCAAGCTATTTTAATAAACCATTCTTCTAAAACAGTAGTTGGGGACCCATTCGAATTATGTAAAAAACTTGAAGACTATGTAGTTTTAGATCACTTTATGCAGAATCAGATTAAGGTGGAGGGTGAAAAAGGTATTAACTCTATGATAAGTGACCATTTTGATGATCTACAACCTAAATTTGAGCCATCAGTTTATGATATTTCAAGTTATTTAGGGGTGTCTCCTGATCTGCTGGATCCCCAGGATATTAACCAATTGGTAGCACCTTTTTCTAGTACAGAAATAGGAATGATTATTCACAAATTAAAAGATAATATTACTCTGGGTTTAGACAGTCTTTCTAATACATTTTATAAAACTTTTCAAGCAGACATTACAGCGTGTTTATGTCTAGTTTTTCAGTTTTTTGTGTCCAGAATATGGATTCCAGCTTCTTTTACTGTGGGGTTAATGATTTATATATTTAAATCAGGGGACAGGGGGGATATCAAGAATTGGAGGCCTATCACTATTCTAAATTCAGATTACAAAATGTTTACTTCTTTATTAAACAACAGATAACGACTAATCGCGAATAAAGTAATATCTCCTCTGCAGTATTGTGGAGTACCAGATAGGCATATCCAGTCTGCTTTAACAATAATCAGAGATGTAACAGAGTTTTTATCCTTAGAAGGAAAATCAGGATATGTGTTATCAATAGATTTGGAGAAAGCCTTTGACAGGGTAAACCATGTTTTTTTTTATTCCAGGTATTAGAATTTTTGGAGATTCCTGCTTCATTTATAGGGATTGTAAGAGCCCTTTATAAATCAGCCAAAGTCTATCCGGTGATCAAAGGGAAAACAACAACAGGATTAAAAATTAACACAGGGGTTCATCAGGGATGCCCACTTAGCCCCTTGTTATATGTTTTTTCGCTAGAACCTTTACTACAGGCTTTTACTCTCCCTCCTAGGTGGGAAGGGCTACGTAAGCCATTATCCAGTAATCAGCTGATAGTATAGGCTTTTGCAGATGATGTTTGCCTTTTTTTAAATACCCAGGATCAGATAGCGGAGTTTTTTAAAGAATTCAACCTCTTTCCACTCTGTCCAATGCTAAGTTAAATCATAAGAAATCCAGAGGTTTATCGATGGGAAGTATTACTCATACATCTGTTTATGTAAATAATATAATTTTCTCAACTGAGCCGTTTTCTATTCTAGGTATTTTATTTGGGCCCCAAAACATGCCAGTAGAAAATTGGGATTTGGTACTTAAAAAGGTAGAAGCAAAATCTGCCAGGTGGAAGCAGTTTAAATTTTCTAAACTCAAAAGAATCCAGGTCCTTAAACAATTCATTCTACCCTGTTTACAATATATTGCTCAAATCTTTCTTTTACCGGCACTTTATGAAGCTAGATTGTATAGTTGCTGTTTTCAACTATTAATGGGGGAATAGACTGAACCCAGTTAAGAGATGTTATACATATTTGGTTAAAGAAAAGGGGGGATTAGGTATGATGGATCCAGTGATTTTTTTTGGTCATGTGCTGTTTATTTTGCATAATTTAAGAAGATGTTTATTGTATCCAGTAAATCAAGATGTATATTGGATAAGGCAGTCCCTGGAATGGTATATGAAGGCATGGATTGATTATGCTCCAAAAATTAATCCACATATTAATTTTCCAGCATATTTTAGACCAACGGCTCAGAAGTTTTATAAATGGCAAGTGTCAAAAGACCAAATTACTACTAATGTCATGAAACCTCTCTATAAGACTATAATGTCTAGTGTTTATCCTAAGGACCCTTCTTTCAAAAGTTGCCCCTCAGCTAGTAATAACAATATTTTAGTCACGTTAAATAACCCCAGACTTCCTATGCATATGTGGGAAACTCAGTGGCTCATTATGTATGGCCGTTTGAACGTTAGGGGAACGGCTAAATATAAAGCTAGAGAACAGAGGGAACTGCCCTTTTCTAGGATGCATTAACTAGGAAGAAACGATGGAGCATTTTTTCCTGAATTGTTCATTTTCTAAATCAGTGTGGATCTATGCTGCTAATACATGGAATATGTCTTGGTTGTCTCTTATTGATTACGAGACTCTAATTATTGGAGTGGTGTCACCTTGCCTAAGAATTTACGAAAAAAATACTTTGCTGATCTTTTTTGCATGTTTAAGATTTTGTTTATGGCAATTAAGATGTCAATGGGTTATTTACCAGAAATTGAGTACGGCTGAAGGGTATTGTTGCTATGTAAGAAATGAATTGTTAAAAGTTTACTTAAAAAATAAACAATTGTATAATGTTGATAAAGTTGAAATCTGGTGGAAGGGATTTTCCCATACAGTTAAATACAAATAGCTAATTTATTAGTACCCCCTTTGGGGGTGACCATTTGAGAGTGATGCTGTTTTGTTTTGTGGGGTCTTCTGGGTATTTTGTCTTAATTGATTATAGTGATTCTTTCCTTGTATGTCTGTTATGTGATTTCTTTGTATGCACTATTGTAAATAAAAACACCCCTACTCTTTTCGATAAGTGCCATGGGATCTTTAACATACACCTGAACTACCGCTAATCCAGGCAGATGGGACCTCGGTTAAATATCTCATCCGAAAGACAGCACCTCAGAAGTGCAGCACCCCTCTCATGCTGCACTACAGTGTCAGTACTGGGATATTAACCCAGGTGCCTGATGTGGGAACTGAACCCACAGCCCTCTGATCTCCTGGCCTCAGAGGCGAGTGTGCTACCAACTGAGCTACTGACACTGACAGGAAGGCTCTCCTATTACAAGGAGAGGACAGCGGAAATTCGCAGAGAGGTTCGCCAACTGTTTGTCACCTATGATGAAGCCGCTTCTGGCAGACCTGCAGCGAGGCGGACTATTGCAAGATGGATTACATCATGCATAGGTCTGTGCTATGAGTTGGAGGGCAAGGAGCCTCCCAGTGGGATAAGAACTCATTCTACCTGCCATACTGCTGCATCGGTGGCTGCTTCCAGGGACATCCCTAACCAGGAAATCTGTTGGGTTGCTACCTGGAAGTTAGCAAACACCTTTATCACCCACTACCACACCGACCTTGAGTCACGCCGGGATGCTGGTTTTGGGACCTCAGTTCTCCTATCTCTGTTCCCTAAGTAGGGGGTGTGTGCCTTGCCTCCCTCCTCCCTGAGAACTGCTAGGAGTCTGCCAATAAGTGTGGATGAACAACATATCCAAGATCCTAGAAGAACAGGTTACTCACCTATAACAGTAGTTCTAGGAATGGTATATGTTTTTCATCCACACAGACCCACCCGACCTCCCCGGCTGCGGACGCACACAATCTAGCTTCCAGCGGGCTAAGATCTGGCATCACGGGGCGGAGCTGAGGTAAATACCACCCTGGTAGGTGGGAGGAGTCAGCTTGAAAACTTCCAGCAAGATTTAAAGGGGAAAGGGACATGCCAATAAGTGTGGATGAAAAATATATATACCACTCCTAGAACTACTGTTATAGGTGAGTAAACTGTTCTTCAAACAACATGAAGTCTTGCTGTATTCTGACACATGCAGTTAGCCCCAGCACTTGAACTGCTCCAGAGAGGAAAGAGTTAAACTCTATGCAGAGCATAGAACGTTGAGCTCGAGCTTGGTTCAAACTTGTCTGCTGTACTTTGAAGTGTAACCGCAAGATTCTTTACTCCACCTAACTGAACAGTCTCTCTGGAGAGTTCTCCTCCGCTTACGGTCTCGGTCGTTTAAAGTCGTCAGTTTTACCAATTATTTCATAGTTTTCTCGGTTCGGATCCCTGTCTGTGGTACAGTAAGTACGTAAGTAGTGGACTAGCTTTGAAAAACTTATAGAAACTGTAAAATTTAAATTTTCAACCGGTTCGACTGAACCAGTTGCTGTGTAAAGTTGTGTTCTTTTCTTTGGGTTCAGTGTGTGGTACCGGTCCTTATCGGTTTAAAAAAAATATATGTTTTTTTCAAATACCCTGAAGCCGAGTAAAGGGTAAGTTTTCTATTAAGTATGGCTACGTCTGAGAAACCCAAAAGAAAAACCAGGCCCACTGGGTTTCAACACTGCAGTGTGTGTGGGGAGGCCTTTGTTAAGGCTGATCCCCACACCACCTGCATTTGTCTGGGGTTTGACCACCTTGATTCAGACTGCCAAATTTGCAAGAATTTCCCTAAAGCCACCATGGATAAAATATTGGGCAGGCTTAGGGAAAAGGAGGCTGAGAAGCCTGCTGACCCAGATGGCCAGCCCAGTTCGGTTCCTACTGAACCAGAAGGAGTGCCCTCTGACCAGGGCAATACCCCTTCGGGCGAAAGGAGAGCTGATTCCGAGGGATCAGTTACGTCAAAAAGGAAAGAAAAATCTGCCGGTTCAGATCGAGAACCGCATCATCCGACTGCTGAGGAAATTGCCCGAGCGATTAGGATAGTGGAATCGCTTTGTTCGGTTCCGACTGATCTGGGGCCTTCTGGCAGGCGTTTAGTTCGGTCCTGTTCCTCCGGTTCAGGATTATACCCCTGAAGATTTTTATGAACTGGACTTGGAGGGGGATGATGGTGAAGGTGGTGATAATGATGGAGTAGAAGTTCTGGATTAGCCTATGGAACCAGACATCTCCCCAGACAGGCTTTCTGGTGTTTCCCCTCCTAGGCTTTCTGAGTCCCCTTCCCACATTATGTTCTACAGGAAAGTGGCAGAAACACTCCAACTCCCTATGGAAGAAACTGTTGAGGAGCAAGAAAAGCCTGACTGTGTGGAGATGATGGACATCCCAGAGTCCAAAAGGTTGTCTGTTCCCCTTCATAAGTCTTTTGGGAACAGTCACAACAATTAAAAATTCCAAATTCTTTACTTCCTGTGGACAGATGGATGGACAAGTGGTACATACTGTCAGGTTCAGGTACAGAGTACTTGTACCAGCAATGCAGCCATGTTGGGGTCATGCAGGCTGCAGCCTGTGGTAAGGCTAACATTTTCTTGGCTTCATACCCCTCGGATAAAGACTCCAGGAAGTTGGATACCATGGCAAAGAAACAGTACATAGCATCTTCTTTGAGACTCAGGCAGGCTAATTACATGGCCTATACAGCCAGGTTCCAGAAGTCCAGGTGGGACACTGTACTGGAACTAGCTAAGCAGGCCTCCCCCAGCTTGCCAAGGAGCTGGAGGAGGTGGCTGCTGATGGAATTGAGGCATCAAAAATCCAGTTTCATGCTGCTGTGGACTCCAGTGATGTGTCATCAAGAGTCATGGCTACATCTGTGGCTCTTCGGAGACTAGCTTGACTCAGATGCACTAACCTATCACAGGATACCTAAGCTAAGGCTATGGATTTCCCTGTTGTTAATAATTCACTGTTTGGGGAGCAGACAGAGAATTATATGAAGAAGATGGATGAATACAGGACCACCTGTAGGAGTGCACAGGCCAAGAAAAGGCATGCAACTCCTCAGAGGCAGCAAGCTAGGGGCAGGCCTTTTCATATGCCTTTCTACCAAGCACAGGCCTCCTCTCCTTTTTCCCAGAGGGGGTTCTTCAGAGGGAGAGGCAGAAGGGGGATGAGCAGGGCTGCATCCACCTTTCAGCCTAAGGCTCCTGCCAAGTAGACACCCTGATGTGTCAGCCGACTCCCCAACTCCTGTAGGAGGCAGGCTGGCTTTCTATTTCCAGGACTGGAAGTCTGTTACCTCAGACAAGTGGGTCCTGGAGGTAGTAAGCCAGGGACTGGCTTTCAGTTTCAAAAAATTCCCAAAGCTGAGAGCCAGATCTTTTCCACCTGCAAACATCTCCGAAACCATTGCCCTAGAGGCAGAGGCTTCATCTCTACTGACCTTAAGGGTCATAGAGAGAGAGTCCCTACAATTCACAGACAAAGGACTTTACTCCAGATACTTCCTTACCCTGAAAAAGACAGGGGAGTGGCGGCCCATCCTAGACTTAAGATACCTGAACAAACATCTATTAAAGCCAAAGTTCAAAATGGTGACTCTGAGAATAATTCTTCCCTCTCTAAGGTCAGGGGACTGGCTCTCTCCCTGGACCTAAAGGATGCCTACTTTCACATTCCCATCAGGTGCTCCCACAGAAAGTACCTCTGGTTCGAACTGCCTTCAGGCCATTACCAGTTCAAAGCAATGCCCTTTGGCCTAACATCAGCTCCAAGGGTGTTCACAAAATGCCTAGTAGTAGTAGCAGCTTTTTTAAGGAGAAAAAATATTTCCATATTCCCATATCTGGATGACTGACTCATTGTGGGTCAGTCTCCCAGACCAAGTCAAGTGCAAATGACCCAGCAAGTGCTCACTTCTCTAGGATTTCTTCTCAGTCTTCCCAAGTCAGTTCTCAAGCCAGTACAGCTTCTGACCTTCATGGGGTAGAGCTGGATACTGTCAAAGCAAGAGCTTTTCTTCTCTTGGTAAGGGTAAGGGCCATCATAGAGCTGGCTTCTTCCTTTCACCTTCTGGTTTCTCGACCAGCAAGGCAATTCCTTCAGCTTCTGGGCCACATGGCAGCCTTCACTGCAGTGGTCCAAGGGGCCAGATTTCAGATGAGGGACATTCAGTTTCACCTGAGGGCCTTTTGGTCTCAGAAAAAAGATCCTCTAACCAAACTTATTCCAGTGACTCAGACCCTGATCCAGGCTCTTCGGTGGTGGCAGGATCAGGACAATCTCAGGCAAGGAGCCCCATTCATCACTCAATCTCATTCAGTGGTTCTAACCACAGATTCTTCTCTCCTGGGGTGGGGAGCTCACCTGGGGACTCTCACAGCCCAGGGAGTGTGGTCCACTCAGGAGTCTCTTCTCCACATCAATCTTCTGGAGTGCAGGGCAGTTTACCTGGCCCTGTGAGCCTTCTCTGAGTCCGTACAGAACAAGGTGGTTCAGGACAGACAACACCACCATGTGGTATATCAACAAACAGGGAGGCACTCTGTCTACAGCTTTGTACACGGAAGCCATGAAATTATGGTCCCTGGCTTATTCTTTACAGACCTCTCTGGTAGCAGTCCACCTCCCAGGAAAGGACAATGTGCTAGTAGATGCATTGAGCAGGATTTCTTAGGGCCATCACAAATGGTCCCTGGATCCCCTAGTGTTAGTGATTTTTTCCAGGTGGAGGTGCTCCAGAGATAGATCTCTTTGCAGCCCTGGACAATCACCAACTTCCTCTTTTCTCTTGCAGACCCCCAGTCTTGGGTTCTGTCCCTCTGGATGCTCTGATTCTGGATTGGAAAGGGACATTTCTGTATGGCTTCCCTCCTTATCCTCTACTGTTCAAGGTCCTGGTCAAGAAAAGGTCACAATCTTGCAAAGTGATCCTGATTGCTCCAGATTGGGCCAGGCAGCCTTGGTATCCCCTGTTGCTGTCTCTAGCAGTCCATCTTCCCATATCTCTTCCCAGGAATCACAGCCTGTTAACCTCCTCTCAGAGGTGGATCTGGTATCCTAGCCTTCAGTCTCTCAATCTCAACGCATGGCTTTTGAAGAATTAGAGTATGCAAATTTGCATCTGTCTCAGGGGGTTCTGGACATTCTCAAAACCTCTCGAAAACCTGCCACCAGAAAAACTTATAACTCCAAATGGAAAAGATTCAGCATTTGGTGTTCCAAGAAGCATATATTCCCAGATACTGCTGGCTTGTCTACAGTTCTGGATTACGTGGTTCATCTTAATGGCCTAGGCCTCAGACCAGCTACCCTCAAAGTACACTTGTCAGCTGTTTCTGATTTTCTGTCAGTGGGAAGGCCCTTCTCACTGGCATCTCATCCTGTTTTCTGTACATTTTTCAAGGGATTACTTCATACCAATTCCCCCTTCAAAGACCCTACTCCTGCTTGGGACCTTAATGTTTGCATTGCTCAGCTTATGCAACCCCCTTTTGAGTCTTTGTCTTCAGCAGAGCTTAAGTACTTGACTTGGAAGACTGTGTTCCTGGTAGCTATTACCTCTGCCTGATGCATCAGTGAATTGCAAGCTCTGTCAGTGGAGCCTGATTTTATCTCATTCCATAGAGATAAGGTGGTCCTTAGAACCAACAGGAGATTCTTACCCAAAGTGGTTTCAGATTTTCATCTGAACCAATTCATGTCTCTTCCTGTGTTCTTCAGTGATCATTCTTCTTCAGGTGAGAGAAGACTAGTTTGGATGTTAAAAGGGCACCTAGCTACTACATTGAGCGTACTAAGGCACTCAGGTTTGACTCCCTCCAGTTGTTCCTCACTTATGGGGAAGTGGGGAAGGGCAAACCTGCCACTAAGAGAACTATTGCCAGGTGGATTGTCTGTTGTATACAATTCTGCTATGAAAAGCTAGGCAAAATACCTCCCTCAGGCCTGAGGGCTCATTCGACTAGAGTTACAGCTGCTTCTCTAGCTGCTGCCTGAGAGATATACCCTTACTAGAGATATGCAAAGCAGCCACCTGGAAAACAGTCCATACATTCACCAAGCATTACTCTCTGGATAGCCAGGCTAGGAGTGATGCTCAGTTTGGCACAGTAGTACTTCAGAGCCTATTCCCAAAATAGGTTAAATTCCCTCCTCCATGGAGGTACTGCTTGGTAGTCTGCATATGTCAGAATACAGCAAGACTTCATGTTGTTTGAAGAAAAAATTACTCACCTTAGTAATTGTGTTTCTTCTAATGGAGTCTTACTGTATTCTGACCTTCCTTCCCTCTCAGAACCTGGTTTGTGGGAAGTGGGTGGGCAGGCGCAGTGTTGCACCTCAGGGGTGTACTTGGCACTCCTTTTTTATCAGGGATAGTGGGTTGTTGTTTTTAGTTTGGTGGTAATTTGTTCTCTACCTGGTTTTTGGTTTTGGATTTCTCGACTTGAGTCTTTTGGGGATCCAAAATATTTGGTTGCCTTTTTGGCTAGTAAAAATTCCTTTACAATTTCTACATAGTGGGGGTAGTTAGTTAGTATTAGCTCATAAGAATCTGATGGTTACACTTCAAAGTGCAGTAGACAGAGGTTTGAACTGAGCTCAAGCTCAATGTTCTATGCTCTGCATAGAATTTAAGTCCTCTCTGGAGCAGTTCAAGTGCTGGGGCTAACTGCATATGTCAGAATACAGCAATACTCCATTAGAAGAAAGACAATTACTAAGGTGAGTAATTTTTATCTTTCTGTTCAACATAGTAATCCAGTATATTGTTTAGTTCTTTCTTAAACTTAGTAAGCTCCCGAGCTCTTAGTTTACAGATTTTGGAACATTGCTGATCTTCTAGCTCTTTAATGCATCATTTGATGGATTCCCTTTGTGCCTCTCTTCGTTTTTTTCCTACGAGCTGATATCTCTGTCAGGTTCCCCCTCACCAAGGCTTTAATGGTGTCCCACAGCATAGCTGGGTTGGTATCCGAGGTATCGTTATCCTGGATTGCCTGCCATATTGTGTCATCAGTTAAGTCTAGATTCTCCTGGTCTCTTAGGCGAGAAAGGCTAAGCCTCCAGAAGGTGTTTTTTATCTACCCCCTTGTCTCAAGCTGAATTTTTAAAAAGACTGGTGCGTGGTTGGATAGGACAAAGTCCCCACTCCATGATTGCCTAGTGATCCCTAGATATTCCTGCGTTGTTAATAAGTAATCTAAAGAAGAATGGGTCCCATGTGCGTGTGAGAAAAAAGTATGTTTGGTGGAGCTACCGTTTAAATATCTCCACATGTCTTCAAAGCCTAATTCCTTTAGCAGTTTACTAATTTCTCTGGCTGTCTTTTTGATATTACCCTGTAAGGGTGTTTGGGTGCCCCCAATGACAGGTTTAGATTAAGGTCCCCTCCACACAAAATCTGCCCTTGACCCCATTGTGCCAGTTGCAAAAAGAATGAACAATAGAAGGTAAATTCGATATTTGGAGGGAAGTATACTGAGGCAGTGGTAATCATTTGACCATTGAGGGTGCCCTTAATCACCACATATCTGCCCTCCGTATCCACGAGTTGCTCTTTAATGTCAAAATGGGTTCTGTGTGGAATAAGGATCATTGTTCCTCTCCATCTTCCCCCTTTATAGGATGAGGCTACTGCATGGGTGAAACCAAATCTCTCAAATTATTTATGCTCCACCATAGAAAGGTGTGGGTCTCTTGCAAAAGAAAAATGTCCCCTCCCGAATGTTTTAAAATATGACAAGAATTTACTTAGTTTGACCAGGTTTGATATCCCGTGTACATTGTATGTACATATAGTGTAAGAAGGAGCCATAATTAAAAAAACTGTTGGGGAGAACATTGAAATATCTATATCTGCTTTTTAAGTTCTTTTATCTAGCAAAAAATTGTACCTCTGTGGTTGTACATAACATTTCATATGTGTATATATATATATATATATATACGAACATACGAAATTTGCCAGCAGATAAAGGCCTAGAGGTCTATCAAGTCTGCTTGAATGTGCAGCTAGCACCCCTTATTCTGCAGCTGCCCCTCCCTTCCAGCCTTCCCCTTCATTGCCCCTCCCCCTTGTCCTGTCCCATCCTCGTTTGAAGCAGTCCACTGTTCTACTGGATACCACTTCTGCAGGTTACGCATTCCACCCAGCCACCACCCCCTCTGTAAAAAAGTGTCTCCTCATCTCCCTCCTGAACCTTTCTCGCTCCAGTCTCATATCATGGCTCCTGGTGGCCCTCCTCTCCCTTACTTTGAACAGCCCCTCTGTACCCGTCTTGTTTATTCCTTTCATGTATTTAAAGGTTTCAATCATGTCACCTCTGTCTCTCCTCTCCTCCAGTGAGTACATGTTCAACTCCTTCAACCTCCTCCGTATGATAAGTCCCCAGCCCCTTGATCATCTTTGTTGCCCTGCGCTGCACCCCTTCCAGTAACTTAATGTCCCTCTTCAGATACGAACGCCAGTACTGCACGCAGTACTCCAGGTGTGGTCTAACTAATGACCTATACAGTGGCAGAATCACCTCCTCCCTCCTCGAGGATATACCCCTTGCAATACAACCCAGCATTTTGTTGGCCTTTGCAGCTGCCTTCCTGCATTGTGCCAAGTTGCTCATTGACCCTGTAATGAGCACACCCAGATCCTTCTCTTCCTCTGTCTGGGTTAGCTGCACTCCCCCTAGCTGGTAACTCCTCCTTGGGTTCTTCATCCCAAAATGCAGCACCTTGCACTTTTTGGCATTAAACCCCAATTGCCAGGTATCTGATCAGGTTTCAAGCTTTGCCAGATCATCCTGCAACCCCTGCCATCCCCCTAGTTCATCCACCACCGCGCCAACCTTGGTATCATCAGCAAACAGACTGATCTTGCTCTGGATGTCCCATGATATGTCTGCAATGAATATCCCAAACAACACTGGTCCCAACACCGAGCCCTGTGGGACATCGCTCGTCACTGCCCTTGGGTGTGAGAGCTCCCCACCCACCACCACCCTCTGTTGCCTTCCCTGCAGCCAGTTTCCTACCCATCTCACCAGCTTTGCACCCGCCCCTGTGCCTACTAACTTCTTTCCCAGCCTTCCATGTGGCACCGAGTCGAATGCCTTACTGAAGTCCAGATACAAGACATCCACTGCATGGCCCCTGTCCAGTTGCCTAGTTACCCAGTCATAGAACTCGACCAGGTTGGTTTGGCAGGATCTGCCACATATGAAGCCATGCTGTCTGCTGTCCTGTAGTCCTTTGGCCTCTAGGAGGGCCACCAGCCTCTCCTTCAGGATAGTCTCCATTAGCTTACCCACAATGGATGTGAGGCTCACTGGTCTGTAGTTTTCCGGTTCATCCTTGGGGCCACTCTTGTGGAGGGCAACATGAGCCATCCTCCAGTCCTGGGTACACACCCTGATGTAGTGAGGCATTAAATAGGTCTGCCAAGGTCCTGCAAGGACCTCTTCCAGCTCCTTCAGTACCCTGGGTGGATGCCATCTGGGCCTGGCGCCTTGTCCACCCTCAGTGCCTTCAAAACCTCTCAAATCTGCCCTCCATGATTTCCCATCTGTCACCACTTCCCCTGCTTCTGCCATTTCTCCCACCTTGGGTGTCACCCCCCTCTTCTCTTTAGTAAATACTGAGCAGAATTACTCATTTAGTGCTTCCGCCTTATCGTACCCTGCTTCCACCCAAGCCCCTTCTTCCTAATCCTTACTATGTGGTCCTTACAGCTCCTTTTCTCCCTGATGTACTTAAAGAAGTCCTTCTCCCCCTTCTTAATGCCTTGTGCCAGCCTGAATTCCGTAGATGCTTTGTCTCCCCTTACTGCCCTTGTCACCTCCTTGATTCTGTCAAGTACTCCTCTCTGTCCTCCCCCTCCCTGTTTTCTTGTACTTCCTAAAGGCAGCTCTTTTCTTCTTACCTTTTCCATGACCTCCTTGCTCAACCAGCTCGATTTCTTAGCCCTAGCCTTCTTGCTCTGGGCTTTGCAGCAGAATTTGGTTGCCTTCACTATCCCCAGCTTTATGAGCTCCCACCTCTGGTTAGTATCCATACTAGATTGAATTCTGGCCAGGTACCCTTTTACTACTTCCTCCATCCTCCCAAAGTCGGCCCTCCTGAAGTCCAGCACTCTTGTGACAGATTCCACTCCTTCCTTGCCCATATCCAATGTGAGCCATACTGAGTGGTGGTCATTCCCTGATAGTGGTTTCTCCACTGTAAGTTCTCTCACAAAGTCCCCATTTGCCAGCACAAGGTCAGGGTATTCCCTAACCTGGTTGGTTCACTGACCATTTGCAGCAGGAAGCTGTCCTGGAAGGCATCCAGCAGTACCTGCTCCCTTCTGTTCCTGGTTGTTGGGATGCTCCAGTCCACTCCTGGCATGTTGAAGTCCCCCACAATCACCACACTACCCTTCTCGTAGGTCCTCCTGATCTGTCCCACTAGTTCCCTGTCTAACTCCTCCGTCTGAGATGGTGGCCTGTACACCACTCCCATTCTAGAATCCTATTCTTGGAATCCTGGATTTGCACCCAAAGTGACTCCGTACTACCCTCCTCCCCTTCCTCCCTTACACACTTCAGTCCTTCCTTCACGTATAGTGCCACCCCCCCTCCTTTCCCAATCACCCTGTCCCTACAAAATAACCTGTACCCTGGTACAGACAGGTCCCAGTCATTATATTGGGTGGCCCATGTTTCCATGATGGCTGCAATGTCCACCTCTTCCTCTGCCATGAGAACCTGTAACTCTGCAGTTTTCCTCCCAAGGCTCCTGCATTAAGGGTAACCACCTTCCACCCTTTCCCCCTCCTCCCATCCTGCCCTCCTTTCCTAGCATCACCAACAGTACTTGCCATTTGTCCTTTGTCACTGTTATGGGGGGTAAGCTCATATGATTTCCCAACCTGTGGTCTCTGCATATCTCTTCCCCAACTGCCATATATATACACCCAGAAAGTTTTGTGGCCCATTGAAACTCTTATGTAACAAATATGCCAACATGACGTGAAACATTAAACAGATGACAACTCTTTGAACAAAAAAACTTTGCTTCCAAGTTAGGAGGCCTGTGTTAGAACCTGGCCTCTGCGTCTCCCCTTTACAGGGCAGAACAAGGAGGTGTGCTGGCGCTCTCATTTCTGGGAGACCTCCTTGGGAGCCTAAGTAGAGAGTGGCTCCTAGAAGAAAATAGTTGAAGGGCCCCTTTACAAAGGGGTCCAAGTTGCTAGAACCCGATGGATTTGTGGCTCGGTTGCTGGATTGTGCTTTTGCACATGCGTCACGGTTAGCTAGGCCATTCATATGATACTTGCCAATCGGACCGGTCCCATTTATGTATAAAATCTACTTACGATGAAATGGAGAACTCTGGAAGAAAAACCAAAAGAAAATTTTGAAGGACAAGGTGGGGTGGAAAGGATGAGAAGGGACTTGGCAAGGTTAGAGGAATGGTCAAATGTATGGCAGCTGAGATTCAGTGCTAAGAAGTGCAAGCTAATGCACCTAGGAAACAAAACCCAGGGGAAGAGTACACAATGGGGGGTGAAATACTAACAACAACAAAAATGGAAAGGGACCTGGGGGTAGTCATATCAGATGACCTAAAGGTGGGCAAGCAATGTGAGAGGGCAGGAAGGAGGGCTGGGGGGATACTGGGATGCATAGGGAGAGGCATCACCAGTAGAAAACAGGAAGTTGTTATCCCTCTGTACAGACAGCTGGTGAGACCCCATCTGGAGTACTGCGTGCAGTTCTGGAGACCAAATCTCTGCAAAGACATAGACAGAATGGAAGCTGTCCAGAGGAGGGCAACTAAAATGTTGCAGGGTCTGCACCGGAAGACATATGAAGAGAGACTTAAGGAGCTTAGTATGTATAGCCTCGAGGAAAGGAGGGAGGAGGGGACATGATAGAAACTTTCAAGTACCTCAAGGGAATCAACAAAGTCCAAGAGGGTTCCATCTTTCAGGAAAAGAGGTGTGCAAGAACAAGGCATAATTTGAAGATAGAGGTGAGGGCGGCTCAGAGGTAATGTAAGGAAGTATTTTTTCACAGAGAGGGTGGTGGATGCATAGAACGGCCTTCCAGGGGAGGTTATGGAGTCAAAAACAGTGGTGGAATTCAAGCATGCATGGGACAGTCATAAGGCAATTCTAAGGGGTGGGGGTAGGAAGAAATAGGCTGCTGGATAACTAGGATCTGCAGCTTATCCATTGGGGAAATGGGCAGACTGGGTTGGCCAAGCAGTCCTTATCTGCTGTCAAATTCTATGTAACAGTCCCCTCGTCATGTACCAATTCTGCCTATGCATTCCTGTATGATACTTTATTAAAATAGGCCTGTCACATGCAGATCTTAAAACAAGGTACTATAATAAAAAATGGTAATTTTCACAAGGTTCTAGCCACCCACTGATCGGGGAAAAAAAAACAGTTAACAAGGTGATTATTAACACTGAGAACTAAAACATCTCAACTGTTTGTTGAAACTGATTGAGTATGTAGTCTTTCTTAATTAAAACTATGCTTCCTTCAGTGGGCCAAGGCAGTCTGACCACAGTGTGGCTACTTCACCAGCAATCACTCGGGAAGGAATCTTTTCCCAAAAGTCTTACACACAGTCAGCATTTGTTTCTCTGTGATGGGGAGCGCGCCTTGTTCATTTTCTGTAGAAGGCCTTGCACATACTGGAAAGCATCCACTGGTGTGAGCAAATTACTGCCCTAACATTTCCTGGATAACACTTGCTGCCATTGGGGTTCCCTGTACTTGTTTTTTTGGTTCCCTGCCTCCTCAGTTGTTGGTGTATTGAAGCCCTTTTCCTTGAGGGCCTCGCAAGCTGCAGCAAAGGATTGGTACACTCTTACCCCATCTTCCCAAAACACTTGGAGCCTGGCAGATAGAGGGTGTAAAAGCAAACATTTTTCTCTCTTAGTGATTTCTGGAGAGGAGCAAGCTCCATGCGTTGTTGCTGTACTTCAAGAGGAAATCATGGTCGAAATAGAGCAGCGCTGCTAGGTATGTGATTTCTTTTTTGGCCCAGTCATGATGCAGCAGCATCTTACTTCGAGAGGGCTCTTACAGTAGGTAATTACATATAGGACTGAAGTCGGCGGGCATCAGGACACCATGGAAAAATTTATAGCTAGCAGTCTGTGGCGGGGGACTGCCCCCACGTCAGGTGACCAGTGCCAGGTGAAGTCGGTATAAAGGGGCGGTCCCACATGCCCACCTTCCAGTTCTTTCCCGCCGTTAGCTTGTGAAAGCGCCTCGCGGTTAAGTTCACTCTGCTTTATCAGTCTGTCATCGGTTTTATTACCACCTTTTTCTAGTTTTTCTCAATAATAATTCAATATCTACCTGTGTGCGTCCCCTACGTGTGACTAGATAGCCATCTCGCATAAGGAATGGGATCCTCCCTGTGCCTCTTCTATCTGGGCGGAACACCTTGGAGAAGTGCCAGCACTGCCAACAATTCAAGCGCCTCCCATAAGCGGAGGCAGCAGTCCTTGGAGGCCCATATCTTAAAGAAGTAAGTAAGTAAGTAAGTAAGTAAAAGTTTATTTTTAAGCGCTTTTCGAAATCAAAGCGCTGTACAATAATTAAATACATATAAAACATACATATAACGTAACAAACAACAATAAAATATAATTCCAATTTCAAATCAGTGCAATAACTACACCCCATAAGCCTTTTGAAATAAGTATGTTTTGAACTCTGATTTAAAGCTTTCGACGGTCAGGCAGCTTCGTATCCGACAAGGTAGAGAATTCCACAGGGTAGGGGCAGCATAAGAAAATGCTCGTGCCCCAGATGTTTTTAAACGAACCCTGGGAACCTCTAGCAATCCCTCGTCGGTGGATCTGAGTGAGCGGGAGGGACGGTAGGGAACAAGTAGATCTTGCAGATATTGAGGTCCCTGTTCGTGTAGGGCTTTATAGGTCAGTAAACCGACCTTAAAGAAAAAGACATCCTCCATGGAGAAGGAGCTGAAGAAGCTCCGACAGGCCTCAATTTTCCCCAAGGGACACCGCAAGAAGAAGCACTAGGACTCCACTTCCACGGCCACCATGACTCCAGCTGGAGTCACCGTGCTTAAGGTAATGTTCTCCCCGGGGACCTCTCCTCAGCGGCCATCTTGGAGGCTTCCAAGGCGGCAGTGTTCCTCCCATCAGGCTCGAGCTGTGGCCCATCGGGAGCCTCCGGGACAAAGGAGGTGACCGCTCCCGGGAAGGCTGCCACCGTGCAGCCTTCCAGGTCGAGTGGGTCTGGTAAGTCGAACACTGGTGCTACCGAGGTCCGCCCGGACAAAGCCGCTAAGATGCCCGACCCTCCGGGGCAGTGCACAGCCTCCAAAATGCCCACCAAGACCGCTCCTCCATTGCAGCCTTCGTCGGGTGTCGGATCTGATAAATCGGACACCGGCTCCGACGCCCGCCCGGATCCTGCTGGTAAGGCGGATGTGGGCTCCTCCGACGGATGCACAGCGTTAGAGCCGATGCCAGACCCAATCAACTGTGACACTTGGACAGCTGGTTCTGATCGCGCTATGATTTTTGTAATATAAAAATGTAGTGTGATTGTCTGTCATGAAAAATCCTGTGCCTGGGATGACAAACCCCACCCCCAGGTATCAGTTCAAAAGACAGGATACATGTTAAACAGCAGATCTCTGAATGCAGTTAACTTGTCAGTTTGCTTTGAAGCCAGGAACTAATATATCCATTTTATGACATTTTCAGGAAAGTCAGTTAATAGCACCTGGTGTCATAAGGAAGTGGAATATTCATTTTATGACATCCTCAGGAAAGTCAGTTAATTGCACCTGGTGTCATAAAATGTCCTTTGATGTGTTTGAGAAAAAGGAAACTGCTCATGGATCAAAGGGACTGATAAATTACAGTCTTAATTAAGAGTGTCATCATTTGGAAAATGAGTCTTGCTGGAGTCACAGAATTTAATACCTTGATGGGACTTCCTGTTTTGCATATATATATATTTTTTTTACGTACTGTATCCTGAAAGGGAGGAGCTAGAGGATGACATCATGAAGAGGGTTGAAACGCATCATTTTTTAAACTGTAGTCTGTATTCCATTTAAAGATACACATTTGGACTCTGGAAAAGGCAACATCAGCAGTGGAAGGAGATAAGAATACATTAGATTAGACAAGTCTAAGGGTACTGTGGTAGGATATTTTGTTTGTATTTAAAACCTTATTATTTTAAGTGATTGTATGTTTTTGTGATATATGGTTCTGTATTTACATTTTACATTTTGATCTATTTTTAAGTAAACATCTCATTTTTAGAGACTACTTGGTGTGCCTTTGAAATTCTTTATTTGACAAGTGAAGCATATATGGTTAAAGTTGACACTGTGCAAAGCTATTGGTAATACCAAACTGGGAAAAAGTAAGAGTTTATTCTGATGTCTTTAATAGAGTTTTTAAGCGTTCATTTTGTACGTCTGGTTTGGTGCCCTTAGGCAAATGATATCCGCCCCCCCCCGAAGAGCAGAATTATCTGAGCTTGTACATTGGGTATGCTAGCAAGAGGTTCACAGTTTGAATCCCTTCAGAACTTCAGACCAAAATTTGATTCAAACCCACAAAACAGACTGGAGGGTTTACCCTGTTCTGTTAACTGTTCACAATACTGCACTCAGAGGTTGGCACTGTGGGAGCAGAGGGCCTGACCTGCTGAGTGGGGTTGTGACAGATTGGTTGGCAGCAGTACGATAATTTTGGTATTACAAGCTTTTATTGTGCAGTGTGTCAGCTTGAGACCGTCACCTCACTTACAAAGAAAGAAAAAGGCAGTGATTTATTTTTAAAAAGGAGACAGAACTATATCACTTCGCATACAGTCAAGTTCCTACCCATTATATTTTTTTTTTCTAAAGTGCAAGTCAGAGTAGCAGTAGTTAGGGAAGAAGATGACTTCCAACTACGGTAGGCACACTGTAGACTACTTAAAGCAGTTGTGCGGGGACAGAGGAGTCCTGTTTGAGGTAAAAGCCACCAAACAGAACCTTGTGGATACCCTGATGGTAGAAGATACCCAGAGCATCGAGTCACAGACAGCGACTGAAAAGGACCAAACCTTGAGTGTGGCAGGTCTAGTGGCCAGTGCAGTGTACAGATCCAATGAGGGCAACAGGGCCAGTGACAGTGAAGGGCCACAGCAGCAGGGAAAGGTCACCAGTATCCTGGATCCAGAAGTACTCAGGCTGCAGATTGAGTTGCGCCGAATGGAGCTGGAGTTCCAGGAGAAGAGAGAACGAGAGAGAGAGAGATGAGAGGCAGAGCGGGAACAGCGGGAGGCTGAGCGTGAGTGCCAGTGAGCTGCAGAGAAGAGGGAACAAGAACAGAGGGAGGCAGAGCGAGAACACTGAGAGGCAGAGTGAGAACAGAGAGATGCAGACTGTGAGGAGTGTGAGCACCAGAGGCAGCATGAACTGGAGAAGCTACGATTCCAACCAGTGGCACCAGAGCAGCTAAGTGGCTTGGGTTTACCTGGGACTACAGGACTGGGTTACAAACTGAATTCCAAATTGATAGCCAGATTTAAAGAGGGGGAGGATATGGATGCCTTTTTAAATTCTTTTGAAAAAGTTTGTATTCAGGCTAAAATTCCTAGGGAGTCCTGGAGCTTCCAGCTATCCCTGCTACTTACCGGGAAAGCTCGGGATGCATTGGGTCAAATGGACAATGAGGACATTGATGATTACAGCAAACTTGAAGCTGCACTGTTAAAGAAATTTGAATTAACTGCTGAATCATACAGAGCTAAATTCTGTAAGCTCAGGAGAAGTCCTGACATGAGCTATGAGGAGCTAGCCATGAAACGACGTCAGTTTTTAAAATGGTGGGAAGGAATTAGAGCACACTCTATTGATAAAATTGAAAATGTGATTTTGTTAGAACAGTTTTTCTGGGCATGCCCAGCAGAGCTGAAAACCTGGCTGGAGGACTGAGATCCCAAAACAGTGCAAGAGGCTGCTGAACTCTCGGACCACTATGCCAAGAGCAGACGTGCTCTGAGAGCGAATGGGTCAGGCGTGGAAGCACAGAAAGGGAAAAGCGTACCTTCAGGGCAGCTAAAACCCTCACTGCCTCCACTGAAACCAGTTAGCCCCAGGTTTCAGAGAAAAAGAATTCTCTGAGAAAAGAAGTGAATGTTGGTTGTGTAAAGAAACTGGGCATATTGCCAGACAGTGTTCCAAATGGATGAGCAATAATATGCAAGGTGGTGCTAGGAAAGAAGTGGGTTGTTTGTGTGTCTCTGGAAGCATGCCTGTGAACATGAGGGAACACATGTACCCAGTCATGGTGAATGGTGTACAGATGCATGGGTTAAGGGACAAAGGAGCATCCTTGACCTTGGTAAAGGGGGACCTTGTACAGCCTGGTCAGCTACCCAATAAATACGTCCATGTACAGGACTTTACTGGTGAAGAGAAAACATTGCCACTCACCAGTGTTCTCCTAGACTGGGGTGAAACGGGGAACTGTGCAACAGGTGGCTGTAGCCCAAATCTAGCAGTGGATGTGATCCTGGGCAACAGTCTCAAACAGGAGATGGTGTGTGCAATTACCCGTAGCCAGGCGGCAAGGGAAAATTGTAGTTCCTTGAACCCCACAGAAGCCATTGTGGAAACCACTGAGAGGCTGGTTCCCCAGCCTGTGTCTCCTGATATGGAGACTAACGAAAAGGGGTAGAAATTTCCCCAGTAGCAGTTAACCACACAGCTACAGTGGGTTACTCCAAAGAAGGAGAGGGGTGACTCATTGTCAGAGGGTTGGGATTGACAGTGATCCTGAGTGCCCTGATGCTAGTGCTATTGACCCTAGTTTAGTGACTGAACGGGACCTGTCCCATGCCTTGGGAATGTGTGAGGGGTTTGCAGCTGCTCAGAGAAGTGACCCTGTTCTAGAGAAGCTGAGTGCTTGGGCAGACTCTGATGGAGCACAGAGAGATGACAGCAGACATAAGGTTTATTGAGAAAATGGACTTGTGTATACTTGGGCTGTGCAGACAGAGGGAGGGGTGCTAGGTAGGCAGCTTGTCATTCCCCAGGGGTATCGTGAGCAGTTGCTCAAGATTGCACATGACTTTCCTTTGTCTGGCCATCTGGGGATCGGACGCACTTCACAGTGGTTGGCCCAGAATTTCTATTGGCCGAACTTCACCCAACAGGTCACTGGTGCCAAGAAATAAGGAAGGCAGGCAAGAAAACCCAAGCCACCCTGATTCCATTGCCCATGGTGGAGGAGCCATTCCAGAGGGTGGGAATGGATATTGTGGGGCCTTTAAATACCCCCAGCTCCTCAGGGAAGAGATTCATCCTGACTATGGTGGATTATGCCACCCGGTACCCAGAGGCAGTCACCCTATCCTCACTGAGGACAAAGTGACAGATGCCTTACTTGGGATTTTCTCCCGTGTTGGGTTTCTGCAGGAGGTTATCACCGATTGAGGGAGTTCCTTCATGTTGGCCCTGATGAACTGTTTATGGGAGAAGTGTTGGGTGATGCAGAGATGCACAACATTGTATCACCCACAAGCCAGTGGGCTTGTGGAAAGATTCAATGGTACCTTAAAGTCAGTGCTCGGGCATTTGCTGAACAGCATGGGAGGGACTGGGAGAAATACTTTCCCCACCTGTTGTTTGCATACAGGGAGGTGCCCCAAGAGTCGACAGGATTTTCCCCCTTCGAACTCTTATATGGACGCCAGGTACATGGGCCCTTAGACATGATCCAGGAGGACTGGGAAGGCAAGCACGCCACTCAGGGAACTCCCATTGTGGATTATGTCCTTAGGTTTAGGGAAAGGATGAAGGAGCTTATGGGGACATCCCAGAGCAACCTGGCAGCTGCCCAACAGAAACAAAAAGTGTGGTACAACCACAGAGCCAGAGCTTGCTCGTAAGTGGTGGATCAGGAAGTCATGGTCCTTATTCTGGTCCAGAAAGACAAGCTGCAGGCTGAGTGGGCAGGGCCCTACAAAGTGGTTAGAAAGGTAAATGACGTGAATTATATTATAGAGTTGCCTGACAGAAGACAGACAGAAAGGATGTACCATGTCAACATGATGAAGCCATATGCAAATAGGGCTGATATGGTGTTTGCAGTGTGTAGTTCTGGGGAGGGGATGGACGAAGGAGACCCCCTTCTGGACTTGCTGGAAAAAAGTAAGCGGGAGTCCTCTGTGGAGGCAGTTTAATTGTCTTCTCAGCTGACCCCGAACAAGATCCAGGAAGTAAGGGAGGTTTTAGCAGACTTTGCCCCATTGTTTAGCACCAAGCCTGGACTAACCCCTTTAGTGATGTACGATGTGGAGACAGGGACACAGATGCCCGTACAGCAGACAGCATATCGGGTGTCAGAGGCTGTCCAAAAGAACATTAGGAGGGAAGTGGAGGAGATGCTGGATTTAGGGGTAATCCAGAGATCCCACAGCCCCTGGGTCTCACCCATAGTCCTTGTGCCCAAACCAGATGGTTCTACTCGTTTTGTGTGTGGACTATCGACTTAATGTAGTCACGAAGTCAGATGTCCACCCGATGCCCCAGATGGATGAACTCCTGGACAAGTTGGGAGGGGCGACCTACCTTACGACCATTGATCTGACCAAGGGGTATTGGCAGGTAGAGTTGATAGGCAGAGCTAGGGAGAGGTCGGCCTTCATCACTCCAATAGGCTTATTTGAATTTAAAGTAATGCCTTTCGGAATGAAGAACACCCCAACCACTTTCCACAGATTGGTGAATCAGGTGTTAAATGGTGCTGAGGAGTACACCGTGGCCTACCTGGGTGACATTGCCATCTTTAGTACCAGCTGGGAGGAACACCTATCCCACCTTAGGGAAGTGCTGGGCAGGATACAGAGGGCCGGGCTCACTGTCAAAGCCAGGAAGTGCCATGTGGCCATGGGAGAAGTGACATACCTCGGGCGTGTGGTAGGCGGAGGACAGTTCCGTCCTAACGAAATAAAAATAGAGTTAATCCAGGCATGGCCCAGACCAGAAATGCAGAAGCAGGTCAGGAGTTTTCTTGGGACAGCAGGGTACTATAGAAAATTTGTACCCAATTACAGTGCTCTGGCTGCTCCCCTATTTGACCTGGTAAAGAAAAGGATGCCAAAGAAAATTACCTGGGGACCAGCCTATGAAGAAGCCTTTACCAGATTGAAGGAGGCACTGTGCAGTGCTCCTGTTTTGACAAGTCCTGACTATAGCAGACCCTTTATAGTTCAGGCTGACTCCTCAGACATGGGTATTGGGGCAGTACTGAGTCAGACATCCAGCCAAGGGAAAGATCACCCTGTAGCATATCTCAGTAAAACGTTTCTTCCCAGGGAGCAGGCATACTCCACTGTGGAAAAGGAGGGTCTTGCCATAGTGTGGGTCCTAAAGAAGTTGGAGCCATACTTGTATGGGCAGCATTTTGTGGTACAGACTAACCACAACCCCCTGGTTTGGCTAACGCAGATGGGGAAAAAACAGCGGTAGATTGCTAAGATGGAGATTTGCTTTGCAAGAGTATGACATGACCATTATACATAGGGCTGGAGCGAGCAATCAGAACTCAGATGGGCTATCTCGTGTCTATGAGGCATGAACTGATTTGGGAAGCTCATCCCATGCAGGGGATAGAGCCCCCAAATTCAGTCTAGGTGGGGAGGATTGTGATGCTTGGACAGCTGGTTCTGATCGCTCTATGATTTTTGTAATATAAAAATATAGTGTGATTCTGTCATGAAAAATTCTGTGCCTGGGATGACAAACCCCACCCCCCAGGTATCGGTTCAAAAGACAGGATATATGTTAAATAGCAGATCTCTGAATGCAGTTAACTTGTCAGTTTTCTTTGAAGCCAGGAACTAATATAGCCATTTTATGACGTCCTCAGGAAAGTCAGTTAATTGCACCTGGTGTCATAATAAGTCTTTTGATGTGTTTGAGAGAAGGAAACTGCTCATGGATCAGAGGGACTGAGAAATTACAATCTTAATTAAGAGTGTCATCATTTGGAAATAAAACTGTATATATATATATATATATATATATATATATATATGTATGTACATATATATAATTTTATGTATCCTGAAAGGGAGGAGCTAGATGATGACATCATGAAGAGGGTTGAAACAGCAATTTTAAACTGTAGTCTGTATTCCATTTAAAGACACACATGTTTGGACTCTGGAAAAAGCAACATCAGCACTGGAAGGAGATAAGATTACATTAGATTAGACAAATCTAAGGGTACTGTGGTAGGAGATTTTGTTTGTATTTAAAATATAATTTGAAGTGATTGTGTGTTTTTGTGATACATGGTTCTGTATTTACATTTTACATTTTTATCTATTTTTAAGTAAACATCTAATTTTTAGAGACTACTTAGTGTGCCTTTGAAATTCTTTATTTGACAAGTGAAGTATATATGGTTAAAGTTGACACTGTGCAAAGCTATTGGTAATACCAAACTGGGAAAAGGTAAGAGTTTATTCTGAGATCTTTAATAGCGTTTTTAAGGGTTCATTTTGTATGCCTGGTTAGGTGCCCGTAGGCAAAAGATATCTGCCCCCCCAAAGAGCAGAATTATCTGAGTCTGTACATTGGGTACACTAGCAAGAGGTTCACAGTTTGAATCCCACCAGAACTTGAGATCAAAGTTTGATTTGAACCCACAAAACAGACAGGAGGGTTACCCTGTTCTGTTCACTGTTCACAGTACTGCACTCGGAGGCTGGCACTGTGGGAGCAGAGGGCCTGACCTGCTGAGTGGGGTTGTGACACCAACCAGTCCACCGTCCCCGGGTCACCGCAGTGCTCGCTGCTGACAACCGAGGCTCCTGTGTCTCCCCTGTTGGACCCCAGGGATTTCAGTCCTCCTTCCCCGGGCGACACAGAGGATGTTGGTACGCTCCCGTCAGGTGTCCCTCCTGCTGGGCTGGATAACCTGATGGTGGCCTATCCGACGCTGGCTCCAACGCCAGCCTACCCGATGCCAGCCGACATTCCTTTGCCGGACGCTGTCCCAACGCTGGAACTGATGCCTGCTGGGCCACCTGCACCTGGTCTGCCTGCTGGGCCTCTTCCAGGGCCTTCTGCTCTGTCAGAGTCTCTGGTTCCTGGGTATCCACCCCCATCCTATCTGACGCCATCCTACCCAGGATCACAGTATCACACGCCCAGTACCAGATGCCCGTCCTATCCAATGCGAGTACCTCCGGGCTCACGGATACTCGCCTTACGGATACCCCCAGTATCCATATTCCCCTCCTCCTCCTCTGCCACAGGTGGATTTGAAGGAGACTCTGGCTGCCTGATGGGCTGAGGCCAAGGCTCAACTCACCAGGGAGGTGGAGAGCCGTCTACCGACAACAGTTCCGGTACTGGATCCTCTTCGCCGGAGACTCGCTTCCCCCTGTCTGACACCAGAGGTGAACCTTCAGGTGCCAGGGAGGACACACTTCCTCGAGGGCTGCCCAAGGGGTCCGTTCCTCCCCTGCACAGGGTGGAGTCTTTCTCACACTTCTTCAGAGACCTGTGACTCTGATTCCAGGGGGTGCTCTGATCCAGACAATGTGCCTCACTTTCCAGACCGTCCCAGGCCAAGGACTCCTCCAAAGTCTCCTCCGGAAGATCCTTCTTTACTGGAGCTGCTGAGAAAGAGCCAGGAGGTCCACCAGTGGCAACCTCTGGAGCCAGATCCACAGCAAACGAAACTAGCTGCCCATTTGGATCTGCCCGAAACAGCTCCAACATTGATGCCACCCTGGAGCGAGCCTCACGCAGACCTTGTTTCCACTATTTAGAGACATCCGTCTGCAGTAGCCCCCCTTCTGAGGAAGGTGGATAGGTTATACCAGGCTCCCGGTGTGGATTGGGTGACTACGAAAGCCGAGTCTGTTGTGATTAGCACCGCTCACGGCTGGTTGGCTAACCCAAAGCACCTTAGCTCATCTCCACCAGACAAGGAATCCCGTCTTCTGGACCAGTATGAGAAGAAGGTGTAAGCTTCTTCCACACTGGGAATCCGGGCCCTGAACTATGTCGCTTATAGGGGGAATTATCAGAAGGCTATCCTGAGTCAGGGGAATCCAAATTGGACTCCCTTCCTGAATCTCAAACAAAGCAGGAAGTGGCTGATCTAGTCCGATCTGCTCGTTCGGCCAGTAGGCACATGGTACGTGCCACGTACGATGCAGTGGACACTGCTGGTAGGAGTTCGGCTTTCGCCATGGGCCTTCAGCGCCATGCCTGGCTCCGGGTGTCAGGATTGGTCCCTGAAGTGCAATCTGCTATTCAGGATGCGCCCTTCAGGGATTCGGTGCTGTTCAATGGAGATGTCAAAGACATCATCACCGACCTGCAAGAGAAGGGCACTGCACTTAAGTCTGTTGACTCTTTGTACAGGCCCTCTCAGGGACAGTGTCGCCCCTTTCGCAGATGTTCTCAGCCAATATCGAAACCTCAGGGCAAGCGGGCTAACAAGTGTCGGACCTCTACAGCAGCCAAGACTCTGCCGCCCAAAAAAGTGGCAGGAGCCTCGGACACCACGCTGCCTCACACCTTCTGACTCCTTTCCTCTCCCACATCCTCTGGACACTCCACAGGAACTGGTAGGAGGGAGGTTCTCCTTCCATCTGCTGGGCTGGGAGAGGATTACTTCTGATGCTTGGGTGCTCCAGCTGATAACAAAAGGACACTCAATCGAGTTTCTTCAGAAACTACCAAGAACCCCCAAAAAAAAAACTCGTCTTACTCCCTGGAGCATCTTCCTCTGGTTTGTGAAGAAATATCCTCCCTTCTCTTGAAGGCGGCAATAGAACCAGTCCCCACTCACCTTTGGGGGCTGGGTACTATTCCCATTTCTTCCTGGTTCCAAAAGAAGCAGGAGACGTCAGACCTATTCTAGACCTCAGCTCCCTGAACATGTTTGTGGAGTACAAGTGCTTCAAAATGCTCTCCCTGCAGAGCCTTTGGCCGGGACTGTGGCTGTGTGCATTGGATATGCAGGATGCCTACCTGCACATCCCCTCCGCCCTTCCCACCACCAGTTCCTCTGGTTTTCTTTTCAGGGGGGCCACTACTAATTCAAGGCCCTCCCATTTGGTCTTTCCTTGGCCCCCCGAGTGTTCACCAAATGCCTTTTCAGTGGTAGCGACCCACCTGCATATCCAGGGGACACTGGTTTTCCCATACCTGGATGATTGGCTGCTGGCAGCCTCGTCCAGGGAGGAACACTAGTGCTCCCTTCTCCCTCCAGCTCTAACCAGCTGACATCCTAAGTTACTGTGGGTGACTCCACAACAAATACTGTAACTGCTGCCCTGAGATGGGCATATAAGCAGTTTTTTAAGAGCCTTGTCAAACCAGCTGACTCCCTGGTTCCCTCAGTGAAATTGAAGAAAACCAAGCACACATAACCCCCTGCTGACAGCATTTTGTGGACTTCTGTGTCTGCTATAAAACCTGCCAATTCCTTCAGAAATTGCAGGCTGTTCTGATTGGGGAAGTATTTGCCAAGACAGGTAAGCACAGTTGTGTATTGCTTCTTTTGGCTATGATCACCTAAATGAATATGGTGAAATCTGTAAACTTTCCCAGGGGGAAAAAGTGTGGAGAAATGCCTGAAATGGCTAAAGAAAACATTTTCAGGCTTACAAGGGCTGTCTGTCTCTCAGCAGCAGACCTTTGCAAAGAAGTCTTCCTAATATTTAAAAGAAAGAATGTGTAATTATTATAAAATGGAGGCGAACCTGTTGAATCTGAGGTTTCCTCTGAACATGAGTTTTTCTCCCCACAGAACATCTGAGGATTATTCCTCATTCTTCACATTGATGAGAAAGATTGGGCTGACACCCACTAAAAGCTTCCCATTCCTGTGAATAAATTGTTCAGAGAAGATACTTTAAAAATTTTACAACTCCAAGCTCTGTTCTCCTTCTGGATAAGAGGATGTATAAGAAATTTCAGCTGGACAGGGAGAGAACTGAAATGTATTCCCCCACCCTTTCCACCAAGGAGTGGTTAAAGTGACAGCCTGTGACAAATCCTATCCTCTTAACAAGGATTCTGGTAAAAATTGATAACATGGCTTAAAAATCCACTCCACTTAACTACACTCTCTGGCAAAGCCATTAATGTAGTTCCTTCCCTTAATTACTTAGGCCTAACTCTGGATCAGAATATCACATACAAGGAACACGTGGACAAGGTCACTAGGACCCTACATCGCAAACTCGGCACCTTGTACTGACTCAGGGACCAGCTCATCCCTGAGACCAGGCTCTCCATTGCTACAAGTGTCCTGCTTCCTACCCTGACCTTTGTGGCCCCGATAATACAGGGCATGGCAAAGCAAGAGATAACCAGGATGCAAACCCTATATAATAAAATAGCTTGCTTTGCTACCCAAGACCAGCCACGACATCACCACTGCGACACTCTGGCCCAGCTCTGTTGGTCCACACTGGTCGCTCGCTTCCAATATCCCTTGCTTGTCCAGGCCCACAAGCTTCTCAAACCCCACGCTCTGCCTAGTATAGCCGGGACCATAACAATCAAGCACAACCCAAGGAACTTAAGGATTTCAGTAAGAACACTATTAGAGATCCCTAGGGTTAGGACAAATGCCGGCGGGAGGTCCTTTTCCTCCCAAGCACCCTTCCAGTGGAACAAGCTCTCTCCAAGACACCTCCTCACTCATGAATTTCCACACCAGACTCAAGTCCCACATGCTGACCTCAAGTGCACGCCACTGCCACGGTTCATAAGGCTCTTTAGGTACTCCCCTTCTTCCAACACACCTTCTCTTAGCAGAGCCTACCTACTACCTGCCTCAAAACTGTCTGTTCACCAGGTGTCATATGCTACCTCCTGAATAAACAATATGCAAAGAATTACCTATTTAAACTGTGTCATGATGATAACCATGCCTGTATCCACTGTTTCCTGTAACCTCCTCATGTTGTAACAGACAATGTATACAAAAGTTCTTTTTTTTTGTCCTTGTTTCTGTATCATAACTAGTATTGTTATCCTGGGTCGCCCCTGAAAAAGGGACCTTCAGGGCCCAGTGGGCCTACCCGGTCACCAAAATTTAATAAATAAATAAATAAAAATATATATATTTATCAGATACCTTAGCCATCAGGCAGGCACACATATCAAGCCTATGTCAGTACCAAAGTCACTGTGGTAGTCAGCCTCTGCTATGTCAGCCAAGGCCCAGACTCCCCCATCAGATGATCTAGCTGAAACAGCTAAATTTGGTTTGAAAGCAGCCAAATAACAGTTTAAGTAGCTGCTGCCAGAATGGATGACAAGTACAGGGGTTCAGAGGAGTTTTGCCTTGCTCCGAGTCACAGACCTCACACAGGATACCCAAACCAAGGTTATAGACTTTCCAGTAGAGGGTAATTCCTCTTTGGAGAAAGATAAAGGCTTACAAGAAAAAGGTGGAGATATATATATACACACCACAGAAAGCCCCCATTTTTCTATCAGGCTGGGGCTGCGCCTCAGTATCTGCAGTTCCCGCAGCATGGGTATTTCTGGCACCACTGACAAGTGGTCCTGGATGTAGTGAGTCAGTGATTGACTCTGAATTCAAATTCCTTCCATTAGCAACAGTGGAAAAAAGGACTAGAAAGGTTGCAAAAGAGACCAAATAAGGGCACTTCAGGCTCTGACCAGCCAACACCCTCCCAAATCTGCATGTGAAACTGCTGCCACTTACTTACACACCCTTGAGAAGGGTGATTCAGGTACAAAAAAAAAAAAGTGGGTGAGTGGTCCGGCTGTTACTCCGGTCCATCCCAGGAAAAACCTGAAGGGGTTCCTGGCATCACTGTACTAAATTATTTCCACACTCCCATAAGGGAGTCTCACAGGAAGTACTTCAGGTTCAGACTCTCATCAGGTCACTCTCTGGGAGTGTACACAAGGGTTGGATCACATTCAAAAATAAGGTGTCTCAGTTTCCCCATATCTAGATGACTGGCTGATGGTGGCAGAATCACTCCAGTAAGTGAGTCTGCAACTCACCTAAGGTCTTCTGGACTCTCTAGGGTCCTTGATAAATCTAAAGCAAGTCTGACCTTCAGCCTGCTCAAACACTCCAGTTCATAGGAGCAGAGCTATATACCCCGCAAGGCAGGTTCTACCTGCCCCTATGCAGGGCAAGAAGTATTCCACTAATAGCGGGCTCATTCAGACTGAATAAACAAAAAACTGCAAGACAGTTTTCTTTGGCTACTGGCCACATGGCATCTGCCACTGGCACATTCTTGGAATCCAGGTTACAGATCAGGGCCATTCAGTGTAGCCTCATGGCTCAATGGTGTCAGAGACAGAACCCGCTTTTAAAACTAATTCTGGTAACAAGGACATTGTTACAGGACTCCAGTGGAGGAAAAGAGGGAACCAATCTAAGGCAGGGGCTTCTTCTTTTCAGCAAAGAGCCCCTCTCAGTTGTCTGACAACAGATGCATCTCTGCTAGAGTGGGGCTCCCATCTGGGGGTTCACACTACCCAAGACACATGGTCAAGTGCACATTTACTCTTGCACATAAACCTGCAAGGGCTAAGAGTAGTGTTGCTGCACTAAAGGCCTTCATACAACTACTACAGAGGTGGTACAGGTCAGAACAGATGATACCACCATAATGTATTACATCCATAAATAGGGAGGGGCAAGGTTAAGCCCTTTCTGCTCAGGACTTATGAAAATATGGAGTCTAGCACGCTCCATGGGTCCCTTTAGGATGTTCATTTGCCAGGTAGGGACACTACCTTGGCAGATACCTTGACACAGATCAACCAGTCTCATCAGGAATGGGCCTTAAATAGTCAGGTGGTGCAAGTTATATTCAGGAGGTGGGGCATACCAGAGGTAGGCTCGTTCGCATTTCGCCACAACCACCACCTGCCACAGTACTAAGCTAATCAGAGATCCAGGACCAATCCCCCTGGATTCTCTGGTTCTGAGTTGGCCAGGGAAGCATCTCTATGCCTTCCTTCCTTCCCTTTGGCATACAATTAATTTCTCAAGCATAGGTCCCCGCCAGCATCAATGGTCTTGATAACACCAGACTGGCCCAGGCAGACGTGGTTCTCTCTACTACTCTCCATATCTGGTTCCAAACCAATACACCTTTTCTCAGAGGCACAATCAGCTAATCTCCAACAAGGAGGCTTTTGTACCCAAACCTTGGGTCACTCAGGCCCAAGTCATCCCTCTTGAGGGTCTACTGTACAATATGCAGCCTTGCATCTTTTTCACAGTATCTAGACATTGTATGTGGTTACAGGAAGCCCTCCATTAGGAAACTGTATGCTTCAGAAGGGAAAAGGTTTACCATTGGTGTTCAACCAGAAAACTGTTTCCAGCACATGCTGGATCAAGCAGTGCTTGACTAATTTACCTATTTGTATTCATTGGACTTGCAGTCCAGCATCCTCAAAGTCCACCTAGTCACAGTATATGCTTGCATACTAGCTGGACAAACTGTTTTAATGGCCTCAGATCCTAGCCTGTCAGAGGTTCTTTTAGGGCCTGGCACATTTCAGCACAGGCTTGTGTTCCAGCTGTGCTGGACTATTTTACCTATTTGCTTTTACTGGACTTGCAGAACAGTTCCTTACAGTTCCACCTGGTCTCAGTATTTATTTACTTCTCAGTTGGACAGAATGTTTTTTCAAGCCTCAGACCCTATCATCAAAGGGTTATTTAAAGGCCTGGTCCATTTGCACCCCCCCCCCCTTCACAGGGAACCAGTGCCAGTATGGGACCTAGAGGTGTGCATATTTAGGCTCAGGGGTTCCCCATTTGAGCCTATGTTTTCAGCTTATTTTAAATATCCCAAAAAAATATATATATATATATATGTACTTTTTTCCTTGTGGTAATGATTTCTGCCACAAGAATCAGTGACCTCAAGTCTCTTTGCATTAAACAGGACCACATTTCATTACACAGAGACAAAATTATTCTGGGAACAAATAAGAAGTTTCTCTTTTAAATTACTTCTGATTCCCATTTGAATCATACCATTATACTTAAATACATAGATACATAGACAGTGTCTGCAGATAACAGCCTACAGTCCACCCAGTCTGCCCATCTTATCTATCTTTTTCACTGAACACTTTAGTTTTGGTGAAAAGAGTCTTCATGGTCTGGATGTCAAAGGAGCTTTTAGCTATTACTTGGTAACCACTAAAGTCCATAGGCAAGACAGAAAACAGCTGTTTCTGACCTATGAGAATGTGGGAAAGGGTAACCCAGCATCAAAAAGATAAATTTCTCACTGGATAGTACAGCTTTTTCAGTTTTTGTTATTCTAAGGCTGGAAAGGAGCCCCAACAGGGTCGACGGCCCATTCCACAAGGGGCACAGCTGCTACTATAGCAGCTGTTGGGGATGTTCCTCTGTCGACATCTGTAAAGCAGCTACCTGGAAACAGTACACACCTTTACAAAGCATTACAATCTGGATATTCTCTGCAGGGTGATGCTAGGTTTGGCACAGCAGTCCTGCAAGGTCTGTTCCCAAAATAAGGTTCTGTGCCCACCTCCAAAGGTACTGCTTAGTAGTCTGCATAAAGTTATGAATACCTGAGTATTACTGGGGTTAGAAGAAAAAATTATTTACCATAGTAATCTTGTTTCTTCCAAGTGATACTCAGGTATTCATAACTTTCCCTCCCTACTCCCCTTCTGGAATCTTTGGCCTCTGCACTCCTGAATACTGTGCTCACAGGGGTAGAAATGCTATTTCTGGCACACACGTTGTGACTGTAATCACTACTGTTCTCCTCCTCCCCTTTTTAGGTGAGCTGGACATTCAAGGGTATCCTTTCATATGTTATACCCTCCAATTGGAGGCCCCTTTTTTGGGTGTTAAGGAAGTTCCTCTATTATTGTTATAATTAATAGTGTTATTATTATTGTAATTATCATTATTACAATTAGTCCCCATGGGCTTGTCTTTCCAGGCTTCCAGGAAATCTGAGGGGTTTAGAACAAAGGCAGTTAGTATAAGACAGCATTTGAAAAGTGGCTTATGCAAAAGATTCCATTATTTGCATATGTTCCAAATTCCCTCTGGGCAGTTCTACGTGCAAGGATGACTGCATAAAGTTATGAATACCGGAGTATCACTTGGAAGAAACAAGATTACTATGGTAAGTAATTTTTTCTTACCAACCTTATTACAGGTATTTCATGAGGTGGCTGATGGTAAACACCCGCCCCCATCTTGGTCCTGTGCTGTAATAGTAACCATCCCTAAGCCGGGCAAAGACCTTTCAGACCCTTCTTCCTATCATTCTATTTCAATTTTAAACACAGACTGTAAGTTATATATTGGTATTTGGGCAACACAACTGAAATGAATCATACCATCTGTTATCCATCCTGATCAATCAGGATTCATCAAAGCTTGGAATACTACTGATAATATCCATAGAATCCATAGAATATTACTTTTACAAGAATATTTATTTAGTTTTTGTTGACCGGGTAAGTGCACTAGACAAATCCTGCCTATTTTCAGGCACGACCCGGGGGAGGGGGATACAGATGGATGCCAACTGACCTTGAACCAGATTAAGCTGTTGGTAGTATTTTTAATATCTTACCAATATCATAAAAAATGGTAATATCTTCAAACCCGTCAAATTCCCGTAGTTTTGTTGAACTTAGGTGCTGAAAAAGCATTTGATAGGGTTACATGGGAATTTTTATGGGACACTCTGTCTTCATTTGGGTTTCCTGATCCTTTTATTAAATGGCTTAAGACTATTTACGCCTCGCCCAAAGCCTATATCAGAATAAACGGTGCTGACATCTCCCCTATTTCTCTACAGCATGGCACCCCCATACTATTTGCCCCATATATAGGTTCATAGGAAAAATACAAAGTTGAGGGAACGAGCCCATTATGACTTCGCCATCCATTATCCAGGATGGAAATAGTATTTTTTATCTCCCATAAAATTGTCCAGATTAATTTGAAAACACTAAAACTGGGGCTATTTACTACATTTGATGGCAGGGAGTTCCAAACTGGAACAGCTCTCTGGGTTATAAATTTTTTCCTTTTGGTAGTCTGTATATTAAATGTCTTAATTTTAACATTATGGGATCTGGTGACACTTAAACTATTTCCTGGTTCAAGACAAAGAGTTTCAAATAAGGAAACATCTTTTAAAGCCCGAAAAATTAGACATAGATCCCCTCTTATAGACCTATATTCTAATGAATAGAGTTTTTTTAGTCTTTCGAGATATGGAGTATGTTTAAGGCCCTTTATACTTTTAGTGAATCTACGTTGTACCCTTTCCCTTTTAATCTTATCCTTTACAAACGTAGGTGCGCAGAATGGTGAACAATAGTCAAACTTTGATCTTATCAGACTACTATATAGGGGAATTAATACCTCAGGGTCTCTACTCTTAAGATTTTTAAGTATACAGTTAATTAGGCGATGACATTTTTTAACCATTAGGTTATTATGGTCTGTAAATTTTAGATTATCAGTAATTACTACTCCCAGATCATTTTCGGATGAAACTACAGTCAACGGTACATTTTTCAACATGTAATGCGCTTTTAGATTATTTCTTCCAAAGTGCATAACCTTGCATTTATTTATATTTAAAGATAAATTCTTATCACTAGCCCAGGTTAATATATTATTTGGGTTTGACTGAAGATTACAAACCGAGGCTGCATCATTAACAATGCAGCCAAGCTTAACATCATCGGCATACTTATTTATCCACACACCATTTGATGTAGACATGCTGGCAACCACTAGATTAAATAAAAAGGGTCCAGTTAATGGAGCCTGGGGCAATACCACTTGTCAGCACTACTCCAATCGGAGACATAACCTCTGATACTGACTTGTTGTTTTCTCACTAGTAACCATGATACAATCCATTTGATTATATTTATGCATATGTCTTGATTATATAGACATTCTATTATTGTTTTATGTGAGACGGAATCAAATGCCTTTTCATAGTCTAGGAAAATTACATCAACTGGAAGACCAGCATCCAAAGCCTGGCTCACTGGTTCAAAAAAATTTATTAAATTTTCCTGACACGATCGTCCCTTGCAAAAACCATACTGAAAAATATCAGTATTCATAGAACCTTTAAATTGCTCTTCAAGTTTTAGCAGAATTAGTTTTTCCATAATTTTACCAATACTAGAAGTAAGACTAATAGGTCTGTACTGTTTGGCAAGAAATTTTGACCCATTTTTATGAATGGGTATAACCCTAGATGATTTTCATTCCATAGGTACAATACCTTGCTGTAAAGATTTATTAAAAAGTAAGGTAAGAATATCTCAGCTGCCAAATTCTTTATGAAAATAAAGGGTATGTTATCAATACCAACCGAAGTAGAAGTTTTAAAACTTTTTATCGTAGATAGGACCTCTGTAGATGAAAATATAATATTTGGATTGTTAACAGAGGTAAGTGGTAAATCTAGTTTTTCATGTATTTTGAAAACACTAGAGAATTGTTTATTAAAAGCATTTGCCATATATAGAGCCCTTAGCTGCTGCTCTCCGTCTTGAGAAGGATATAAAGGGTGTTCCATTGGGTCAGAAGCAATTCAAAGTCACACTATTTGCAGATGATATTTTGCTCTCTGTTCTCCCCCTAGAACAATATATCCCCAGAACTTGGGAAATATTACATAAATTTGAAAGGGTGGTGGGTTTCAAACTTAATGTAACAAAAACCGAAGTCCTGATTCTTAGTTAAAATCCTTCTTATTTAAAGGCTTTTCTCCCCCTCTGGTGGCATCGCATTAAAATGAAATACTTGGGAATAACTGTACCACAGGACATTTCCCACCTGGACTTAGTAAATTTCAAACCCTTAACACAACAGATAGAATAGGACTTAACCAAATGGAAGACTTTACACCTCTCATTTTTTCAGAAAATAGAAGCCATATGAATGAATATTCTACCACGGTTATGATATTTTTTCCAAAATATACCATTCTGGCTCCCCCAATATTATTTCTCCTCTTGGAGAAAATTAATATCTAAATTTTATCTGGGATGGACAACTACCATGGGTCTGATATTCGATTTTACAATACATCTTCCAATTGACGAGGGTGGAGTTTACCTACCCAACCTGGAATGGTATGCATGGGCCGCTTTTCTAAAAATCTCTCTTCTTTGGCTGGCTCCTACCTATTCAGTTCCATGGAAGGAAATAGAATTTAGCTTGAATGACCTACATGACCCGGCACCTATTTTTTTCTCCACCCCACATAATTCCATACCAGTTTGTAATTTTACTAAAATCACTGATCGCGTCATGAAAGTCTGGAGCCGGTTGAAATGTTACTTGAAATTCTTGAATATATTTTTTCAAATGAGACTGCTAAGGATGAGTTCTTCTGACTGGCTCAGATTGATATGGCATTCAGGGAGTGGCGTCACTACGGTCTACACTTTATTTTACAACTCCTCAGGTGTCACCTTATTCAAGGCTCTGCAAAAAGACTGTTCCCTTTCCCATAGGGACCATTTTCGGTTCCAACAGCTTCGAGCATATCTACAAAGTCAAGCTCAAGAAAGGGTCTTAATCCCTCACCCAAAACCATTATCAATACAATTCTCTATACTCTATACTCTATTAGGGGAAATTCATGGAAACATACAATAGGACAACTTTACCGAATATTGAGGAAAGCCCTAAGTCATTCAGCACTAACAGTTTTAAATAAATGGAACAGCGAGTTGGGGTTAGAGGTATCAGAAGAAGAATGGCTGCAATTTCCTCCTATGGCTATTAGAATTACTAACTCTTTAACATGGAGAGAATATGCCTGGAAGTGCTGCGCTCGTTACTTTAGATCACCAGCAGTTTTAATTAAGTACATGCCAATATAATTTGGTAAATGTTGGAGGGGTTCTGATTGCAAGAAGGCAGATTTGGGCCATATTTTATGGCTCTGCCCATTGTTAATGCCTTTTTGGTGTGCCCTGCAGAATGAGATCTGGGACTGTCTGGGAGAGGTGATAGAATTAACAGCGGAATTGGTACTTCTGTCCATTATGCCACAATGGAGAACAACTCTTCTGCCAATATTCTTGCTTGCGGCAAAAAAAACAATCACAAAAAGATGGATGACGACGCATATTCCCATCATTTCAGAATGGAGAACGATAATAATAAATATATATCTAATGGAAAAACTGACACATCAGTACGAGATCAGTTAGATAAATTTTTAACAAAATGGCAGCAATGGCATTGGTATGTGGCACAATTGGACCCAGACTTTGTCTCTTAGAACAGTCCTGGATCTCTGGGGGGTGCCGCTCTCACTGGAGGAAGGAGGATAGATAACGACTATTGGTTACCCGAGTATTCATAATTCATTCTTTTATTTATTATTTCTCATTTCTTTGGTATAATGCGAAAATGTCTATTATGGATAAAAAGTTTTATAAGTTATTATTACAATGGTTCAACATCATGACCAAAGAGTTGACGATAATGGCATTGTATAAGATATTGCAAACTTTCCATCTCTCTTGATGTTCGTGTCTCACTGAAACTTTTAATAAAAATATATTAAAAAAAAAAATCTTCACGTCTATATGACAACAGTGTCTAGTCGTTCAGTTTTTAGTTTGGTTTATTGTTTTACGGAAAAAAATGTTTTATTATTTTTCTTCTCGACCCTACTGATCGAAAGAGTGTACCATGGATGGAGACAGTGATGGTGGGGACTCTCCATTGAAAGGCTGCTCTAGCAGCCGGCTGTATCCGATCCGCCACTCTCTCCAGAGGGAGGATTCGACCACAGGCAGTCTGGTGTTTGGGAGGGAGGACAGTCTTCCTGTAAACACAAAAAGAAATGGGCCCATTCCCAATCCAGGTCAGGGACCCAGCACAGCTCTGCTTGAAGTTCTTCCTCTTCCCGTCAAAAGAGGAAGAAGTGGTACCACTCAAGATTGCCCTTTGGTATGTCTGCCAAGAGGTCTTTGGTGGTCAGGAGTGGCAGGCCGTCTCCAGCTTCGTCCTCTCCCCTGATGGCTTCCTTTCATGATCGCTCTGATTCTTATCACCGGAGCCCTTCTCTGTCTTGTGGGGTTTCAGGTGGACAGTTTTATCATTGGGTTGCTCTTATGGAGCAGTGGGTACAGCGTCTGTCTCATTTGCCCCTTCCAGTGGCTCCAGTTCCAGGGTCTTCGGGTCTAGGGGCCTCGGGGCAGGTTGAACATTTGGTGCCAGCAATGGAATTTTCTCCCATGCTGGTGCCCACGCCGCTAACACCGGTTCCACGTGCCTGTCCCCCTCATTCTGTTTCCTTGCAGGAGCTGGCACAGGTACTATCCCCCTCCCCTTCTTTTTCTTTTAGGACTTGTTTGGGTCTTCAGGTGGCCCCAACCCTGTGGGTCAGCACCAAGTTCTGCAGTGCTGGGTCCTGCGCCGGGTCCCGCAGTGCCAGGTTTGGTGCCAGGGACCCATGGTGCCAGTTCTGGTTCCGGTGTCTCCTGTTTTTCCATCTTCTGCTTTTCCACTTCCCAGACCAGGACATGGCCTATTAGGGGCCACTCCCTCTGAGGGGGACATGGAGCAGGATGTCTGATCCCGACCTTATAATTTCTGAAGAAGGTGATGAAGACTACTCCTACAGCCTGGATGGTAAGCACTCCGTCCCAGCTGAAAATCCAGTGGAGGACCTCTCATTCCAGTCTTTACTTAGGAATATGAAGGCAACCCTAGCTTTTTAGACATCTTCTGTAGACTCAGGTGGGCTTTTGCGCCTGGAGTGGCTTCATTTTCTGAATAGTCCTGTGAACTTTACACCACCTGTTCCCCCACCCTTTGAGACTTTGTCTGAAGCTGTGTGGGTGAGGTCTGCCCTTATTCCTTCTATCTGCAAGTCCATAGATACGAAATTTGTCCCTCTCAAGGAGAGACTCATGTTTACCATGCAATCCATTGCAGATGCACTGGTTATCCTTGCTGAGAATGAAAAAGTTGTTCTTCCCCAAAAAGTATCAACACATCTTATCAACAAGGAATCTTGTAAGATATATACCATGGGGAAAAGGGCTTTCACAGCTGCATCTCTGGGCCATGCGTAGTTGCCAGCTATCAAGGGCATGTCTTTCAATATGAATATGCCCTTTGGACTTCCCTTAAATCTCTAGTGGAAGGCCTCCTAGAGTCTGACTCTTAAATTTGAGATTTTACATATTGTTACCCAGGGAACAGAATGTAATAGCCATCAGCTGAAAGATTCCATGGATGCATACAACACAGCATCCAGGGTGGCCGCTGCTGGAATCTGTATTAGAAGACATTCCTGGCTTAGGACATCGGGGTTTTCCTCTGATGCTCAACAGCAGGTAATGAATGTCCCTTTTGATGGTACATATCTGTTTGGCCAACAGATAGCACAAGCCCTGAAGGCCTTTCAGAAAACTAGGACTGCCATTAAAACAGCCAGGCTGGCTCCGTCAGCCCCTCAGACAGGCAGGAACCATCCATTTTTTTTTTAAATAATGGGCAGCCCTTTCGAGGAAGAGGCTGAGGAGCCCCTAACAAGCACCAGTCTCCTCAGCCATGAAAGAAAACACAGTAGAAGGCACAAGAGTCAAACGCACCCAGTGCCACCCTCTGAAAATCTGGCCCCGGTCTCACTTCAGCTGCCTGAGGTCGACTTTTCCACGGCAGTGGGAGGTCATCTGACTCAGTTTTACCACCAATGGAAGTCTGTCACAACAGACAAGTGGGTCCTCCGGATAGTTCGAGAAGGGTACCCTCTTGACTTTGTAGAAATTCCCCAGACCATCCTCCCAAGCGACTGCACAGTCGGTCAGCTGTTCAGTCACACCTTCTCGATTCAAAAATACTGGTCCTTCTCAAAAACAGGACAGTGGAAGTAGTTCCCTGGGCAAAGCGGAACACAGGTTTCTGCTCCCATTATTTTCTGGTTACAGAGAAGATAGGCGGCATGCATCCCATTCTCGACTTCAGAAGGCTAAACAAGTTCTTGTTCTGAGAGAAATTCAAAATGGTCTCCTTAGGGTCGCTCCTACCACTTCTCCAACAGCATGACTTGTTGGCATCCTTGGACATGCTAGATGGCTACCAGCACATTGTAGTACATCCAAATTACAAGTACCTTCACTTTGTGGCCTTGGGTCAACACTACCAATTCAGAGTCCTGCCCGTTGGGCTCTACTCAGTGCCTCGTGTCTTTACCAAGTGTTTCGCAGTCCTCACGATACACCTTCGAAAGCTCAGCATTCAGATCTTCCACTACCTAGATGATTGGCTTTTGGCAAGCACGTCAAGGCAGGAGACTTAGAAAGCGGCATCCACAGCATCTCAATTCCTCACCTCCATGGGGGTCCTGCTGAACATAGAGGTCACAACATCAGTCTTCCCAGCAGCTCCTCTTCCTGTCCTCACTTTTGTAGTGTCTAAGAGGGCTCCTCTTAGACACTACAAAAGTGAGGACAGGAAGAACAACATTCTCCAGAACAACCCTGTACAAGCTCACTCCATGCAACAGATGGTAGACCTCATGGCTTCTTACATTTACACAGTGCCTCTAGCTCGATTCCACAAGGACCACTCAGTGGATGCTCAGCACACAGTAGTACCCAACAACACATCCACAGTCTTACCCCATCAAGGTGACAGAGCCTTTGCAGAGGCCCCACGTGCATGGTGGGATACAAGAGGACAGCCTTCTACAAGGTTTGCCTTATGCCCCATTGGAATCTCAGATCACCATCACCATGGATGCATCTCTGCTCAGATGGGGAGCTCACTGCCAGGACCTTCACACTCGGAGTGTGGACCTAGGAGGAGTCTCATCTTCACATCAGTGCTCTGGAGATGAGGGCAGTCCTATACGCCCTCCATGTTCTAGAAGAGGTCGATCACAAAGTAGTTCTTCAGATGGACAACAATGCTGTGATGTACTACATCAACAAACAAGGCAGGGCACACTCCTGCCCTCTGTGCAGAGAAGCCATGAAGGTATGAAAGTGGTGTCTCGACCACAATATCTTGATTCAGGCAGTTTACCTGCCAGAGACTGAGAATGATGTAGCAGACCACCTCAGCAGGACAGAAGCAGATCCTCATGAGTGGTCACTTGCTCCAGATGTCATACAATCTCTCTTAGACCATTGGGCCAGTCCAGACCTGGACCTTTTTGCACCCTGACTCAACGCAAAACTGCCTCTTTTCTGCTCCAGAAATCCGGAACCTGGCCTTTCCTGTCAGGATGCATTCAGGCTGTGGTGGACGAGAAATTTTCTGTACATATTTCCTTATCTCCCGCTAATTCAGAGGGTGCTGCTCAGACTGGAGGCACATGGGGGCAAGATGATTCTAATTGCACCAAACTGGCCTCAACAGATCTGGTTTGTTTTGATCAACAAGTTGTTGGAGGTCCCTCCGAGGCAACTGCCTCTGTGAACGGACTTCTAGACGCAAGGACCCCTGGTCCATCCCACCCTATGCTCCCTTCATCTCCATGCCTGGCTCATGAGGAGATAGAAGTGAGCAGGTTTAAATTGTCTCAGGGTAGCTTGCAGATCCTCTTGGTGGCTTGTAAGCTATCCACCAGGAAGACTTACACAGCTAAATGGAAACGTTTCTCAGAATAGTGTACTAAGATCTACTTAGATTCATTTCAGTGTCCTCCAGATAAAGTGTTGGAGTGCCTACTGGACCTTTCAGATGCAGGACTGCAATACTCATCTGTAAAGGTGCACCTCTGTGCACTTTCTGCATATCATGAGCCAGTCCAGAGCATGTCCCTGGCTCAATTACCACTGTTCAAAAGATTCCTCAAAGGCATTCTTCACATGATGCCCCTGGTTAGGAAGCTGGTTGCACCCTGGTATATTAGTCACGTGCTAGACATGCTGTCTCATAAACCATTTGAGCCTCTAGCCATATGTGATTTAAAGTTTCTGACCTGGAATGCCACCTTTCTGGTGGCCTTCACTTCTGCTCGCAGGGTCTCTGAAATCCTCGCCTTGGTCATAGGCCCTCCATATGCCATCTTTCATAAAGACAAGGTGGTCCTCTGTACTCACCCTAAGTTCCTACCCAAAATGGTTTCAGAGTTCCAGCTCAACCAGCGTTTGGTTCTTCTCACTTATTCCTCTAACTTCCAAAATGACGGGGAACGCACCCTTAATTTCCTGGATGTTAAAAGAGCTTTACAGTTCTGCATTGATAGAACCAGGGATATCCGTTGGGCCAAGCAACACTTTGTGTCCTTCAATGCAGCCTGGCTGGGTCAGCCAGTGTCCATCAAATGTATTTCTGCTTGGATAGTGGCTTGTCTTCGCCATTGTTACTCTATGGTGCAGGTCAAGTTGGATGTCTAGGTGCAGTCCCACTCGACCTGAGCTGTTGCTGTGTCCTTGGCAGTGATCTGCTCCATTCCCATTGATGACATTTGCAAAGCAGCTACTTGGATCTCAGTGCATACTTTCATAAAGCACTGCACTCTGGATGTCCATGCCAGACAGCATGCTTCCTTTGGCAGGACAATCCTTAATGGACTACTGTCCTGAGTAAACTCCATCTCCTACCACCGTGCTCGGGGGATTTAGTTTTAGTTTGGTATTATAACACAGCAGTATGAATGCAAATGGTGAAGACTTAAAGTCCAGGAAGATAAGAAAATTACGTACTCCCTTTATTTTTTGATTTTCTTGGACAAGTCTTCACCATTTATTCATTCGCCCATCCACCATCATCCGAGCTCACGCAATCCGTTCCTGGTCTTCACTCCCTCATTTGGTTTGGGCTGTGAAGACACTGTTTAAATTGACCCTTCTCATACAGGTCAATCGGGCTATCTTATGCCCTTGTTAGGTTAGGTGTTTCTTACCTTATTATTACGCTGCACCTCCTTGGTCAGAAAGATACTGAGGCAGTTGTAGGGTTGATGCCAATGCAGCCTACACAGGCATAAGCTAGTCTCATGGTGCCACACATGCGTGGTTCTAATTTGGTGCCAGCCCTTCTGAAGATTTTTGGCTTCCGCAGGATCCCAGCACCTCCCTCTTGTAATCCAGCAATATGAATATATAGTAGACTTGTCCAAGAAAATCAAGAATTACAGCACATACGTAATTTTCATTTACCAGGCCCACATGATCGAATACCAGAATACTCTCTGGAGAAGTGCTAAGGCTGCAGCACAGGCCCTACCTGAAGGTAATGCCAAAACTGAGTTAATGAAAACCCTAACTACGAGGGCTGAGGCGGCTAAGCATCTAATCTACTCAGCCTGTGATGTGTCCGATGCCTCTGCCAGGACAGCTGCTTCTGACATTTGCATAAGGAGACTCCCAGCTTAGAGTAGCTGGGTTTGCTAATGATGTTCAACAAGCATTTTTCAATGCCCCTCTTAAAGGCAATGAACTGTTTGGATATGATGTTGAAGAGGCATTAAGAAGCCTTCAGCCATCTCAGATGACATTAAGGTCCGTCAAATCCCTATACCCCACAGCAGATGGGGTAAGGGTAGGGGTCAGTTTCATCCTACACCTGTCGGAGGTGGGACGCAGACCTATAGGCAACAAAGAGGAGGTATTGGCGTCCCCCCTTCCATGCCCATTCCAAAGCACCTAAAGAAGGTGGAGCCAGTGGCCTTGCCTCCAACTGTTCAGCAGGACTTGTGGTCATACATCCCCCAGGGGTGGTTATAAGGGGTTGTAACATAGTAACATATTAACTGACAGCAGATAAGGACTGCTAGACCCACCTAGTCTGCCCATATTCCCTGCCTGCATCAGCGGCCAATGACATTGGCTTTTGCACCTCATTCTTACCTCTAGTGCTCCTTTTTGCCTGTCCCATGCATGTTTGAAACCCACCACTGTGCTGGCTCCTACCACTTCCTGGAGTAAGTTATTCCATGTGTCCACCACCCTTTCTGTGAAGAAAAACTTCTTCACATTCCCCTTTATCCTGCCCCCCCCTCTAATCTCATATTGAGCTCCCTCATTCATGTACAACTTCTATAATGAAAGATGTCACCCACCTGCACCTTGTTCAGGCCCTTAAGATACTTGAAGGTTTCAATTATATCTCCCCGTTCCTGCCTCTCCTCCAGTGTATATACATTGAGGTCTATTTCTCTCTCCTCATATGTCTTCTGGTACAAGCCCCGCACCATCTTATTTGCCCTTCTCTGGACCGCCTCCACTATGTCTATGTCCTTGTGAAGGTGCAGCCTCCAGAACTGTACACCATACTCCAGATGAGGCCTCACTAGCGTTTTGTACAGTGGCATCACCACCTCCCAATCTTCTGCTAGTGAGACCCTTTCTATGTTGTCTTTCCCTCCATTTGAACCAGTGGAGGGAGATTACTACAGATGACTGGGTACTAGACATTGTGAAAGGCCGTGCTCTGGAGCATCTGGATACTGCTCCAGATCATCTGCCAGCAGTCTCAACCTTATTCCCCAGGACATATGTCCCTGTTGAGAGAGGAGGTGCAGGCCTTTCTCCAAAAACGTGCCATAGAACTGGTTCCTGTTAGGCACAGGAACAGAGGTGTCTATTCCAGATATTTCCTAGTCCCCAGGTGGACAGGAGATCTGAGGCCTGATCTAAACCTGAGAGACTTCAGCTTCTGCATACAATACAAGAAGGTCTATATAGTCTCTCTACAGACTCTGATTCACCTGTTACAAACAGGGACTGGATATATTCTTTAGATATGAAGGGTGCTTACCCTCATATCAAAATCTGAATGAATCACAGAAAATATCTGAGATTTATGCTGGAAAGGGAACATTACCAGTTCAGAGTCTTGTCCTTTCACTTGTCTTCTGCCCGACGGGTCTTTATCAAATGCTTGGCAGTAGTAGCAGAAGCCTTCTGGAGGGAAGGCCTGTATGTGTTTCCTTACCTGGGCAATTAGCTATTAAAGGTCCACTCCTGGAAACAACCGCTTCATACCCTATCTTGTAACAGGAAGCTGTTTGATGACCTGTGGGTGATAGCCAGTCTGCCAAAGTCAGTACTGACCCCACTGACAAAGCCTGTAGTATGCAGGAGCAGTACTGGATACAACTTAGGGGTGTGCATTCTCACCTCTGGACCGAGCAGAACGCCTTATAGGTCAGGTACAGTACAACTGGTGTATCACAGCCCAGATGTTATCCAAGACTCTGCTGTGCCTGCTGCGCCTTATGGCAGCAGCCATTGTAACAGTGCCACTTGCATATGCGGATCCCACAGTGGTCCCTCAGAGTCCAGTGGGACCAAGCAAAAGACTTCCCAGACAAGTACTAGTAAAGTCCCCTTTGAGGAAAGCACTGATGTGGTGGATGGATGGCATCAACTTGCTCACTGTTTTTGATTTCGACTCTAGTGCAAATTCTCACCTTGGATGCATCAGGATCCAGGTGGGGAGTTCATCTGGGCCTGTACCAAACACAGAGTATTTGGACCCAGATGGAGAAGAAATCACACATAAATGTTCTGGAGATGGGAGCTGTCCTGTACAGCCTCCAAGCCTTTCAAAAGCATCTGACACCAGGTCCACTGTTAATACAGATGGACATCAGTGTGATGAATTACATCAACAAACAAGGGGGACTTATTCCTATACACAGTGCAAGGAAGCAGTGAGACTGTGGCATTGGGTTCTGGAACACAACCTAGAACTTTCAGCCGTACATCTTCCAGGGGTCCAAACTGCCTGACAAACATATGAACATATGAAATTTGCCAGCAGATAAAGGCCTAAAGGTCTATCAAGTCTGCTGGAATGTGCAGCTAGCACCCCTTATTCTGCAGCTGCCCCAACCTCCCTTCCACCCTTCCCCTTCATTAACCCTCCCCCTTGTCCTGTCCCATCCCCTTTTGAAGCAGTCCACTATTATACTGGATACTACTTCTGCAGGTAACACATTCCACCCAGCCACCACCCTCTCTATAAAAACGTGTCTCCTCATCTCCCTCCTGAACCTTCCTCCCTCCAGTCTCATATCATGGCCCCTGGTGTTCCTCCCCTTCCTTACTTTGAACAGCCCCTCTGTACCTGTCTTGTTTATTCCTTTCATGTACTTAAAGGTTTCAATCATGTCCCCCCATCCCTCCTCTTCTCCAGTGAATACATGTTCAACTCCCTCAGCCTCCTCTCGTATGATAAGTCCCCCAGCCCCTTGATCATCTTTGTCACCCTGTGCTGCACCCCCTCCAGTAACTTAATGTCCCCTCTTCAGATACAGGTGTCAGTACTGCACGCATTACTCCAGGTACGGTCTAACTAATGACCTATACAGTGGCAGAATCACCTCCTCGATTCTCGAGGATATACCCTTTGCAATACAACCCAGCATTCTGTTGGTCTTTGCAGCTGCCTTCCTACATTGTGCCGAGTTGTTCATTGACCCTGTAATGAGCACCCCCAGATCCTTCATCTTCTTCTCTGTCTGGGCTAGCTGCACTCCCCCCAGCTGGTAACTCCTCCTTGAATTCTTTATCCCAAAATGCAGCACCTTGCACTTTTTGGCATTAAACCCCAGTTGCCAGGTGTCTGACCAGGTTTCAAGCTTTGCCAGATCATCCTGCAACCCCTGCCATCCCCCTAGGTCATCCACCCCCACCCCTACCTTGGTATCATCAGCAAACGGACTGATCTTGCTCTTGATGTCCCACGATATGTCTGCAAGGAGTATCCCAAACAACACAGGTCCCAACACCGAGCCCTGTGGAACACCGCTCGTCACTACCCTTGGGTGTGAGAGCTCCCCACCCACCACCACCCTCTGTTGCCTTCCATGAAGCCAATTTCCTACCCATCTCACCAGCTTTGCACCCGCTCCTGTGCCTACTAAATTACTTCCCAGCCTTCCATGCGGCATCAAGTCGAATGCCTTACTGAAGTCCAGATACAGGACATCCACTGCATGGCCTTTGTCCAGTTGCCTAGTTACCCAGTCATAGAACTCCACCAGGTTGGTTTGGAAGGATCTGCCCTGTATGAAGCCATGCTGTCTGCTGTCCTGTAGTCCTTTGGCCTCTAGGAGGCCACCAGCCTCTCCTTCAGGATAATCTCCACTGGCTTACCCACGATGGATATGAGGCTCACTGGTCTGTAGTTTTCCAGTTCATGCTTGGGGCCACTCTTGTGGAGGAGCACCACATGAGCCATCCTCCAGTTCTGAGGTACACACCCCGAATGTAGTGAGGCATTAAATAGGTCTGCCAAAGGTCCTACAAGGACCTCTTCCAGCTCCTTCAGTACCCTGGGGTGGATGCCATCTGGGCCTGGCGCCTTGTCCACCCTCAGTGCTTTCAAATCCTCCCGAACTCTGCCCTCCATGATTTCCCCATCTGTCACCCTTCCCCCCATTTCTGTCATTTCTCCCTCCTTGGGTGTCACTCCCCTCTTCTCTTTAGTAAATACTGAGCAGAAGTACTCATTTAGTGCTTCTGCCTTATCACACCCTGCTTCCACCAACCCCCTCCTTCCTAATCCTATGTGGTCCTTAGCTCCTTTTCTCCTGATGTACCCAAAGAAGTCCTTCTCCCCCTTTTTAATGCCTTGTGCCAGCCTGAGTTCCATAGATGCTTTGGCTCCCCTTACTGCCCTTGTCACCTCCTTCGATTCTGTCAAGTAATCCTCCCCCCCTGTTTTCTTGTACTTCCTAAAGATAGATCTTATCTGTGTCAATCTTCACCATTCATCATAGATGGGTATCTGCAGGTCAGGACCCTCTTGGGAGACTTTTTTTTTTTGCAATGGTGAAACTGGCGACATACCATCGGCGCCGCCCTTGGGGCCGACGCACTGCGTGGCACTCGCGGGTTGGCCATTAGGCTGTGTCGACTCCGCCTGCCTGCCAGTTCTTGGTCTCCCACCGTAGAGGTCACTTCATGTGGAAGCTGAAGAAATTTGAGGCCTGCTTCGCAGTTTCTCCGTTACACAGTATATCGTGCCGAAGTCCGTCGGTTATTCCTGCCGGTTCTGTGTTGCTTTACTCGATGTCGCCCGGTAAGATCTTTCCATTATTATTCTTTTTTGCGACGTCGAGTCTGTTTTTGGTGTGTTTTTCCCCGTAGGTCATGTCTCGATCGGAGGGCAAGAAATCTTTCAAGACGGGTTGGCCCCCCATGCGAAGGTGCCCATGCAGCGAAAAATTCTCTGTCACCGACCAACACGACGGTCTCGGCCCACTTCCACGACATGTATTCATGTGATGCCGGCTTCTCCATGGACCATAGGTCCTGAACAATGGCGTGGAAAGAACAAGTGAGCTCCGCGACTTTTGAGTTAGAGTGCGCTGTCGGGCCAAGCCACGCCTCGGCCTTCCCTCCGGGTCCCTCCCAGTCTCTATATGGACCGAGGAGGAGGGAGCCTCGGCCATTGTAGCTCAGCCATTGCCGAGGCTTCTTCCGGCGGTGCAGGCCCGTCCCACCCCTTCCTGGGGCAGGCGGGGAGGCACCACCATGGCAATGCGCCCCTTGAGGTGGCTCCCCAGTGTCACTCCCGCAGCTCGCAAGGCCCGGGTCAGTGCCGTCCTCGACACCATCAGCCAACACCGTCGGAGGCCTCGGTGCCGTTCGCGGCGCCATAGGCCCTGACGGGGCCGTCGTCGGCACCGACTTGTCGCATGGTGCCATGATCTCTGTCGGAGCCATTCGCAGCACCGACACTGCTAGTGGCACCGTGAGATCTACTACAATGCCGTCCTTTTCCATGTCTCGCCTCAGCGCCGTCCTCGGCGCCGAGGTTGAGCACGGCGCCATGTCCTTGAGGCTCAGCACCATGGGGCCTTTGTTTTCCTCAGTCTGCACCATCTTTGGCATTTCCCCTTCTGTCAGCACCGCAGAGCCGGGCGGTGCTGTGCTCGGCACCATGTCCACCTTCTGGGCCATCCTCGGGGTCGCCCCTGCCCTCGGCGCCGTTTGTGGCGTCGGGGAGCAAGCGGTGCTGATGGTGCGGCGGGGCTGTCGTCGGCTCCATCTCCATCCTCTCTGCGCTGCTTGCGGTGCTGTGGGACCGGATGATGCCGTGACTGGTCCCAGCTCTGGATCTCTGGATCGGGCTGGGGCCGCGCCTCCCTCGGATTCCGCTCGCAGAGTTGCTGGAGGCGCTGGCACTGACTCGGGTACAGCTGTGGTCTCTGGGTCTGTTGGTAAGGATGGCACTGCCTGCCCTCCCACAGATTGGCACAGGGCCTCGGACTCTACCTCCTCGGAGACGGAGTCGAGCTCTGAGTCGGACGTGCAGTCTGACCCCTCGGGGTTGGCTGTTGAGGTGGGCAGCATGGTAGTCTCTTCAACCAGTTGGAGTCAGCCCCCTTCTGAGGTGAGATCAGTGGCTACCGAGACTAGGGTCAGGGGTGCTGACCAGCAGGCAGTGGTGTGGGCCACCATAGCTCTGCAGCCTGGTCTTGGCAGTTTCACTGATCCCTCAGTTGTGGTACCCCTCCAGTGGCGTGCCATGATCGCCCAACTTTGGGGCCAATCAGAGCACCTGCGGGGGGAAGGGTACTGCACCCTGGATAACCCCTTCGGGGGCTGCCCAGAGATGCCAGCTACTTAGGCTGGCCCTCTCGAGGAGGAGGGCTCTTTCAGACTCCGAGGGGTTGAGAGGTGTGGGGCCGGTTCGTCGGCCTTTTTCTGGGGTCCACCCGGGCCCTGGGAGAAGCCGTAGTGTGGATCTCTGCTCTTCCTCCTCAGTCTCTTTGAGAGAGTCCCATTCTTTTGAGGTAGGGGACCGTCTTTCTGGACCTATATGGCCCCAGTCGCCTCACAGGGGGGATTCTTCTGGGTGCAGCCAAGGCAGTACCGATGTGGTTGTTCAGCTGTCAGCTGTGGGGTCTTCCGGGGCACCTTCTTCCGCAGGTGCCCACGGTCTGCTCCTTAGCCCAGGCAGAGGTCAGCTGACATCTCTTCTCAGCTCTGTTCCCCATCCCTCTGCCACACTCTCCTGCGCTCCCAGGCATTCTCGGTCCTAGCAGGCCTCTCACCTGGGAGCAGTTCAGAGTGGTGACTGCTGGGTTCCCTGCTTATGTTAGGGCAATGGACAGCCAGGTTTTTCAACCTCCCCCCGTGCAGCCACCCACTGAACAGACGGTGACCTCCAGCTCCTCATCCCCCTCTTCAGGGGGAGAGGAACCCTCTGTCCACATCTCTCCAGCTGCTGATCTCTCTGAGTATCAGCGATTCCTCATGAGGATGTTGGAGGATTTGCACCTTACTCCTTCTACTATTAGCAATCCTGAACACTCAGCACACGCCTTTCTAGGCAGTTTTGGTGAGGCCACCCTTGTGGTGCCACCCTGGCTGGCTCCCTTTTGGGAGGCGTCGTTGCGTTCCTGACAGAGGCCCTTCTCCGGAGTTCCTGCCCCAAGGGATCTCAACCAGAGGTATTGCGCAACCCTGGAGTCTCCAGGTTCCATGCCTCATCCACAATCTGGATTGACGCAGTTGGATATTCCTGATGGGCTTCACGCCCTTCACCATGACTGGCCCCCAGATCAAGACTCCTTGGATTTTGATTTCTGGGGTAGGAGGACTTTCTACTTGGCACGGTTACTTCTCTATCTCTGCACATCAGGCCCACTATGCAGCCTATGACAGGTTCTTGTGGTCCAGGCTAGGTCAGCTCCTAGCCTTATTGCCTGATACGGAGCAAACCAGACAAGCCATTGCACTCTCTGCACGTGGCCTGGAGCTAGCAAGGCACCAAGTGAGGGCATCCTATGATGCCAATGAGGTAGCTACCAGGGTCGTAGGGACAGCGATCTGCACTAGGCGGACGGCATGGCTACATCTTTCCCGGTTGTCACCCTTGGCCCAGCATAGGGTGATTAACTCCGCCCACCAGGGAACCTACCTCTTCTCCCGCAGAGTGAGATGGCACTTGTCAGGGCAACTTCCTTCCCCCTCCTGGGGGACTCCATCTGTCTTTCCCCACTCTCGGGCCTCTCCAGGCCCTGAAGATTCCCCCCCTTAGTGTGTCACCCACGAGGGCCAAGGGACTTTGTCCCTTAGGATGTAAAGAAAACCCCTTTGGGGGCTCAGTATCACCTATCTAGGATAAATGGTGAAGACTGACACAGATAAGATATGAAAATTACGTACCTACCGTAATTATGATCTTTCTGTGTATCTTCACCATTCATCACAACCCCACCCTCCATCCCCCTGGGGCCTCAGTCTCTGGGTCCCCCTCCCTCTTGGACTCCCCCTCTCCTCCTTAGGAGTGGGGTAAAATAGGGGCACACAGGGGAGTATTTTTCCAGGAAGAGTGGATAGCTCGAGCGGCACTCCTTCTCCAGTACCTTGACTCCACCCCTGTGGGGTGGGAGTTGGTAGTTGCCCTCCTTCTTTCATCCTCCCTGTTTCCATCCAACCTATTTCTCCTAAAAAACAAAAACAAAAAAAAAAACATTTTTTCACCAAAAATCTTTCCTTGAGAGGGTACTGAATCCCTGTATCCTGTCCTTCTTCCGGTATAGCTGACTCTGATTATCTGGAGTGTTTGCCAGCTATTCTGTGCCTTGAATTCTGACAGAAAGCTTTGCTACTCCTTGCAGTTCCTATACAATCTGGAGATGGACCAGGGCCCGGGATGTCTTATCCTTCTCCCCTCTCTCCCAGCACACGCCTCGCCAGCGTCTCAAACCTGGCAGGCTGAAGAACCTCAGGCAATTTCTGGCCCAAACAAACAGGTCGCCCATTCACCATGCTCCAGATATAGACACTGCCCTCGCCTTCTTCTCCCATACATTTAATACAGCCTGCAACCTCTTCGCACCCCTCACGGCTACCAAAACCAAAAAACATAAAGTGCCTGGATTACCCCTGCCCTATTACAGTTACTTAGACATGGGATAAACTGTGGCACCTCACAACAGAAACAGGCCGGATGGCTGATAGACAGGCCTACAACGCCACTCGAATAAGTGCACCTGGGCAGTCCGAAAGCCAAGGCCGACTACTATCAAGCCACCCTCACCTCCTCTTGGGGTGTGCCCGAGACCTTTTGGGACAATATCAAACAATTGAGCAGAGCACCCTCCCTCCCCATCACATCTCAATATTGGCGGCACTAACATTACTGACCTGATAGGCATCGAAATCACCTCAACTCCTCCTTCACGGACCTCAGCCCTAATCCTCCCCAGTAACTTCTTCGACCCGCCACCCTTCCTACCGACCCCAGATCACTGGCACCTAGCTTCTACCTACGTGAGAGTAACTACCCTCAAGCTAGACCCCACCTGATCCGTGCGCTAAGAGCAATAGTCCCAGCAACTCCACTGTGGACCCCACCATTCTCCAGCGTACTGGACCAGGTCCGTCCCACTACCAGCCTTCTCAATAAATCCCTCTGCCTGGGGAGTTCCCCACAGCATGGAAAATGGTCATTGTCACTCCCATCCACAAAGGGGTGATAGGTCCTCAGCTGGGAACTACCGGCCTATCTCTATACTCCTCCCTCTCCAAAGCCCTTGAAAACTGGTCACTATACAGATTACTGAGTACCTGACTAAATACAACATCCCTTGCCCTGAACAGCACAGTTTCCGGGCAGGACACAGCATGAGGCACAGCACTAGTGGAGTTCTCAACACTCCTACACACATCCCTGGACTCTGGCTCCTAGCTGGGGCAGTGTTCATCGACCTTTCCAAAGTGTTTGACACTGTTTCACCCCTCCTACTGGGTGCACTCCACCAGGCTGGCTTCACTACTGGGCCACTCGCCTGGTGCACCAGCTATCTATCAGCTCGCTCCCAATGTGTCAAAATTAATAGAACACTATCAAAATCATGTTCCATCCAATCAGGGGTTCCTCAGGGCTCCATTCTGGGACCTCTACTCTTCTCGCTCTACCTTAACACTCTGCCAAGTGAATACACCGGAAATATGCTGCTGTATGCAGACGACGCTGTCATCTTTGCCTCCCACCGCAACCGTACCTCCCTTCAGGAATCCCTGCAGCTCTCTTATACTGATGCAGAAACCTGGTTCACAAAGCATAGACTGATCATAAATCTCAAAAAGCGAAAACAATGCTCTTTGCCCACCCCAAAACAAAGCCAGCAATTTTCACTCCACATCCTGCCTGGCTCCAAAAAACGCTAGAGCAAGTACACTCGTTCAAGTACCTTAGGGTCACCTTTGACTCAGCCCTCAACTACACTACCCACATTGACACCCTTGCCTCCAGCAGCCAATATGCGCTAGGTATCTTATACCGCTTCTAAAGCGTTCTCCCCCGCTGTAACATCCTCTATATTATCCCTGGTAGACTATGGACTCCCGGTCTACGGGCTGCCGACACAACTGGACTCAACAAAACCGCCTGTTACTTAACAAGGCATGCAGACTAATCACTGGGGCCCTAGGTTTACACATTCATGCCAGCTCTATGGGTTGGCAACATTGCTGAACCTAGATGAGCGATCACGTTACCAAACATGCCTAATAGCAAAAAACTCTCCTAGGACTGTCCCCCAGGGCTGACAGCCTCCCTCCCCATAGCCAAACCCCTGGTCTGTACGGACTTCCCAAGACTACCTTCCAGACACCAAGAGCCAGGACCTCCCATGGTCAGAGGTCCTTCCCCATAGAGCCCTTCCTGGTTCAACTCGCTCCTCTCCCACGTCACAGATGCCCCCTCGATCTCCAAATTCAAAACTGCACTCAAGTGAACTGTTCACCACACAGATTACACTGCTTATAATCTGAGGCGCTACCCACTGTGCCCTGACAATGCCCACTGGGCAGCATCCAAACCACACCACTCTATACTTATATCACGATGGACTGTACAGTAATTATTCCTGGTGCTTGGCCTTTCCCCATGCAGTACGTATCTCTTCTGGCAATTACCACTGCTCTGCCGACTACTCAAACTGCAGTATTGCTATATGTTACTGTAACCTGGCTTAAATTGCTCTGTTGACTTAGCCTCCGCAGATGTTACTATGTGCTGCTGTAACCTGGTTAATTTGCCACTGCTCCTGACTGCTCTTACCATTATATACTGCTGTAACCTGTTAAATTACCACTACTCTACTGACTGCTCCATTTCCAGTCTCTATGTTGCCACAATAACCAATCTGGCCTCTCTGTAATATTGGTCCAATCACTGATTGATTGATGTACCCATATCCTGTAACCATAAGTGAGTTTTTGTATTTTGTATTTACTGCTGTATCTATCATGTTCTTCACAAACGTGTATGTTAATTCCATGTAACCTACATCCTGTAACATGAATGTCTATACTGTATTTGTCCTCTTTGTGACAAGGTACCTTTGAAAATGAGCCCCTGGCTCAAAGGTTGTAAACTGATGTGCAAATAAATAAATAAATAAATAAAAATTCTTTACCCACCCCCCCTTCTTCCTCTTCCAGAGATTGGGGCCCCTCCCAATCCCCTTTAGTTTCTAACCTCTTTCTTTTCTGTCCTCTCAGTCGTTATTTCTCCTTTTAGTTCATACATCTTTTCCTTTTTCTGTCCCTTGGACTCCTTGTCCCACCCACTCCCTTCCTCTTACCTCTCCGTGACTCAGAACGGACAGACAGAGTCGACGCACAGCCTAATGGCCAACCCGCGAGTGCCACGCAGTGCGTCGGCCCCAAGGGCGGCGCCGATGGTGTGTCGGCTCTGCCTACCTTAAAAAAAAGAGCTCCCATGGGGTCCTGACCTCCGGCAGATACCCATCTGTGATGAATGGTGAAGATACACAGAAAGATCATAATTATAGTAGATACGTAATTTTCATTTCTTTTCCTCCTTACCTTTTCCATGACCTCCTTGCTCAACCAGCTCGGTTTCTTAGCCCTAGCCTTCTTGCTCTGGGCCTTGCAGCAGATTTTGGTTGCCTCCACTATCCCCAGCTTTATGAACTCCCACCTCTGGTTAGTGTCCATGCTAGATTGAATTCTGGCCAGGTACCCTTTTACCACTTCCCCATCCTCCCAAAGTTGACCCTCCTGAAGTCCAGCACTCTTGTGCCAGATTCCACTCCTTCCTTGCCCATATCCAGTGTGAGCCATACTGAGTTGTGATCACTCCCTGACAGTGGTTCCTCCACTGTAAGTTCTCTCACAAAGTCCCAATTTGCCAGCACATGGTCAAGGGTATTCCCTAACCTGCTTGGTTCACTGACCATTTGCAGCAGGAAGCTGTCCTGGAAGGCATCCAGCAGTACCTGCTTCCTTCTGTTCCTGAGTGTTGGGGTACTCCAGTCCACTCCTAGCATGTTGAAGTCCCCCACAATCAACACAATTGGTAGACAAGTTAAGCGTGTCACAGTCCAGAATACATGAATGGGAGCTGAGTAGTGGAAGACCTGTTTGAATGGTGGGAGTCTCCCTGAATTAGAACTTTTTTCATCCCCACACAGTGCAAAAAACTGCATGTTTGCTTGCTTGCTCCAGGGCCTGGAGTGTTCTGGCGAGATGCATTGTCCCTCTCTTGGAAAGGGAGGTTCTAGGGATGTGGATATGATGATCAATCCACACTTCTGGCGGTTGCCTTTCCCTTTAAGACTTGGCTGGAAATGTCTTCAAGCTGGTTTCTCCTACCCACCCACCACCTGGGTAGTAACTCCCTCGGCTCTGCCCCATGACACCCACCAGGTCTTCCTTTCTGCTGGAAGAAGCAGGTTCCCTCCTTACTGCTCTCATGCTGAGTAGGCCCTTTGCTGTAAAATCTTCAGATTTACTTCCAAATTTCAATGTAGAGTTTGTCTTCAACTCAATCCTCTATAGCGACCACGATGGATGACAAGTCTGCTCGGGCCCTGCGGTGCCCTTGCGGGCAGAAGATATCCTATGAATGGATCTGCACTCCGCGTGTGTCTACTGCCTGGGGGCGAGCATGGTCCCCAGGCCTGCGACTTCTGTTGCTCGTTTCACCTGACTGTTCTCAAGAACCGCCTTGCCCGACTCAAGTTAGGCCGCCTGGGCCAACGGAATCCACCGGTCAAGTCGAAGGATGCCATTTGGGTGGTCTCAACAGCTGCAGGGACTGCTGAACAGCTTGCGGCATTTGAGAAGGAAGTGGCCCAGTTCGTAGCTCATGCCTCCTTGGCTTCTGCCTTCATCCCACTCCAGCTGGACTCGATTTTAATGGGATCCTTCAAGGAATTGTCGGTCCCTGCCGACCCTCAGTCGAGGACCCTCTGGGCACAAATCTAAATCCAAGAAAGAGTCTAAAAAGGAAAAAAGAAAGGACTTGTCGTCATTCATGGGATCGGGAGCGTGCTCAGTCGATAACTTCCGATTCCTGTGCTTCTCCGGATACGACTTTGGTTGAATCCTTGGCTCTGGCACCAGCTCCACAGTAACCCCATCAAGTCAGTTGGCTGAGACACTGGTTGAAGTCCGGGCCGAGATTTTTCTTGAACTGACTGACCAGTTGTCAACTGAAGAGGCCAACACTTTTGTCCAGGACTCTGGTCCTGATTCAGACCGTTGGAGGGATGGATCAATCCACTGACCTGCCACCTCTGGTCTCAGAACAAGACCCAGAGGATCCTCAGTGTTCGCCGACTCCCTCCAAGACCCGCCGGCGGTCCCCCCGGCTGTTGAGGTCTTGGTCCTATTCCTGTGGGTTGAGCAGCTCTTGCCGATGTCGGTGCTCCCACTCTCAACACCAGGAAAAGCGGCACTGCCACTACTCTTCCTCCTCATCCTCCCTTGGTGAGAATAGGCTTCAGCGCAAATTGCGTCAAAGCTAAGAGGACCTCATGTAACAACAGCTGGTGTTCACCGGTATGAAGCCAGCCCCAGTTTCTACACCGGCCATCTCTTGGCTTTCACCTGACAGGCTGATGCCTTCTCTACCTAAGGATCCGACCAAGATGGTCCTGGATCGGCCGATCCCAGCGTTTCCACAGATTCCCGTGGAGCCACCACCTAAACAGCAGACAGCCGGCGCTCCGACTAAGCAGTCTCGGCTGGCCAAAGGGCTTCCCCGTTGGCTTTTGGTCACTGTCACCCCCTGACCGTCCACGGAGGGTTAATGGGGACTCCAGTGGCTGACCACTTTTCAATGACTCTTCCAAGGGTTCCTCTTTGCACTCCTATCCAGTCGATGATGAGTCAGTGGGGGATCCCTAGACTGAGGAAGGCCCTACTTCCTTTATGGGTCTTCTTTGGCTGATCTCTGAGTCCATGGGTCTTAAAATGGAGCCTGTCCAGAAATTCACCCCCTAACCGAGATCCTTGACCAGTGGGGGGATTCTCCTGTGGAGGCCATTCTTGGCCCTGACCTGGAGCTCTGGAAGTGCCCAGCTTCCTGCCCTGCACCCCCTTTCTGGAAGGCCCGCATGTACACGGTACCTACCAGTCCCCTGTTGGGATTCACTGAACACCCCTTGGCTGAGGGACTGGTGGCTGATTCAGTGTTCAGGTGCTCGGGCAATACTGGGGGCATCGACAAGCCACGTGACAGAGTCCAAAAAGCTGGACCATGCGGCTAAGAAGGTATACGCTGCCTCCTCACTTGGTCTTCACCAGGCAAGCTTGTCCCTTCTTATGGCCCACTTCTCCCATGCCTTGCTGGGCACCGTGGATGAGGTGCTTTCACATCTGCCAGCAGACCTCTAGACCACGGGTCAGTCAGGTCTGGGACCAGGGCCAGGCTGTAGCAAAGCAATAGCTCCAGACTGCCACAGGCATTGGAACTCCTGTGCCCACTCTGTGGCAGCCTCAGTGGCCATGTTCCACAGGGCTTGACTGAGGATCTCTACCTTCATAGCGGACACCTCACACAAGCTGGCAGATGTTCCCTTCCTGGGCACTGACCTGTTCAGGCCAGGGGTTGAGGTCCACCTCACCTGCATCGAGAAAACCAGTGCCACCTTGGACTCTGTGACATCTGCCCAGAAGGACCCCAAGGCTTCTAAGCAGCAGCAGAAAAGGAAGCCCTTTCAGTCCACCTCTACTTCTGCAGTCAAACCAGCCCAGCCCCAGGCTGGTCAGCAGGCCCAGGCCTGGCGACCTTGGCCAAAGTTAGTGGGCTCGGTCATCCATAAGCCTGGGGGGAGAGGCTCTGGTGGCTCCTCTGCAGGGCCCTCCTTTTCCTCCAAGCCTGCCCAGTGACTGGATGATGGGTGCCTCCCCTGGATCCTCCCATGGGGGGGTCCATCTCCACTGCTTTCTTTCTGCCTGGTCCGCTGTCACCACGGACAGGTGGGTTCTTGAGGTGATGGGTCAGGGTCTGCCTCTGGAATTCAAGCAGTACCCTCCTTGCTGAGTTTGCACCCCATGGGAGGATTTGGTATCCACAGACATGCTCTCAGAGACAACATAGCCCAGCTCCTCCACAAGGAGTTCGTGGTTCCTGTCCCAGATCCTCCAGAACACCCAGGGTTTGTCTCCAGGTACTTCCTGGTGCCAAAAAAGATGGGGGGACTGGCACCCCAATCTAGATCTGCATGACCTGAACAAGTTTCTCAAGTTGTGCACCTTCAGAATGGTAACTCTGTCTCAGATCATACCATTTCTAGAACAGAACATGTGGTTTTACTCCCTGGGTCTTCAGGACCGCTTCTTCATCCCAATCCATCCGTCACACTGAAGCTTCTTCCACTTCTGAGCCGAGGGAACCCTCTATGAGTTTCAGGCCTTGCCATGCAGCCTCTCCTTGGCCCCAGGGTCTTCACCGAGTGCATTGCAATGGTGGCAGCTTACCAGGTGCCAAGGGTCCAGGTTACCCTTATCTGGATGACTGGCTGATAACAGGCAGGAGCTGAAGTGATCCAGGGACCTGGCCTCCAGACCTGTGTCGACCTTGGTCACCTGGTCAACATGGCCAAGTCGGAACTGTGCCTTCCAGATGATCAAGCTTCATCAGAGGCGGAGCTCAACTCTTGCAGAGCCAAAGCCCAGTTTCCAGCAAACAGGGCAGAGGTTCTCTCCTCCTTTGCCCGATCATTTGATTTGGGCAGTGCACCCTGCTCAGGACTTCCTGCACCTGCTGGATGTCGTTGAGGCACAGGTCAGGAAGCATAGGAAAACCAGAAGCAGTTGTAGAATTCACCAAAAATATTTGTATTAACAGTAACATAAAAAATAAAATTGTTCAGTATAACTGTTTACAAATGCAAAATAAAATAGAGGAAATCCATCAGAGTTTTCCTTCAGTCTCTGTGTCCAACTTGCAAGCAATTGCCGCTCTGTCTTATAAGCCCTTCCAACCCCCTATTCTTAACAAGATCTTCCAAAGTGTTCTTGTGTGTTTCAGGCAGGTGCTGGCAGAAACAGTGTGTCTGAGCTGAGGCCCCTTTTCTACAGCTCTTCTGCAAAAGGCTTAAAAATTGCACTCAGGTAACCTCTTGAGTTTCCAATAGCTTTTTGCGATCATCTCAAACTATAATTATATACATTTCAATAGTAACACTATATAATTTCTAAACAAAAGGATCTCGATATCAGTTACATTTCCACATAATGATTTGCATATAATTTTATATTGGCAGACATGTAAGGGAGGAAAAGACAGACAGCAAGGGAAGATTGAGAGATAGCTAGAGGCAAAAATTGCGTGAGACTGTCGGGTGATCAAATCCTAGGTCTCACAGGAAAATTTTGGTTGCACAACCAGACAGACAAGAGACAGGAAAAGGAAAGAACAGATTCTTGCATTCAGACTCTTTCCATAACAACTGGGACAGGGTCCTATTCTACCCTGTCACACTGGGTTACGTGGCAGCCTGCACCATTGTGGTCCAATGGGCCTGCTGGAGAATGCACTCTCTGCAGTGGGAGCTGGCCAGCCAGTGGTCTCAGCACAAGGCTGACTTTGATGAACTGGTCACTGTGACCCATCGAATGCGGGATGTCCTCCAGTGGTGGCTAGTCTCAGAGCATCTGTAGGAAGGGATCTCATTTGTCTGCCCAGAGCGGATGGTAATCCTGATAACCAATGCCTCTCTCATGGGCTGGGGTGTCCACCTGGGAGAACACAAAGTCCATGGGCTCTGGACCCCTGAGGAGTCCCGATACCACAGTACCACATCAACCTGCTGGAGCTCTGAGCAGTTTGGCTGGTGCTGACTGCATTCACTCCTTCCATCCGGGGTCAGGTGGTTCAGGTCCAGGCAGACAACACCACGACCATATACTACCTCAACAAACAGGGCGTGACGCACTCCTTGCCTCTGTGCAAGGAAGCTCTACATGTGTGGGCCCTCGTGCACAGTCTGGATGCCGACCTCCTTACCATCCATGTGGCAGGAGCCTCCAACCAGCTGGCAGACACCCTCAGCCATGTGGGCAAAGTGTCTCATGAGTTATCTCTCCACCCAGAGATAGTACACAGTCTGTTCTCCCAGTGTGGCACCCCTCAGGTGGACCTGTTTGCCTCCAGGGAGAACACAAAGCTGAGGCTGTTTTGTGCCTGGCCCCCTCAGCTGGGAACGCTGCAAGGGGATGCCTCCTCAAGGCCCTGGGCCCCATGCCTCTTCTATGCCTTCCCTCCACTTCCCTTGATCCACAAGGTGCTCCTCAAGGCCAAGAGGGACAAGGCCCAGGTGATTCTGGTGTCTCTGAACTGGCCGTACCAGTTTTGGCACCCCAGTCTCCTCAGCCTCAGCAACAGGCTCCCAAGGTGTCTTCCTGTATGCCCAGACCTGCTCTCCATCAGTTGGGAAGGTTCTCCATCCGGACCTTCAATTCCTGTACCTGACAGCCTGGTTCCTGAGCAGCTAGAGTTCCAGGCTTTGGGGCTCTCCAAAGATGTCCCCACTGTCATGGAGTCATCTCGAAAGGAGTTGACCAGGAAATGCTGTTTCTTCAAGTGGAGGAGATTCTCCATGTGGTGTCAGAGGAAGGGGTTTAACCCTTTGTCCTGTCCAGTGGCTAGCATCCTTGATTACCGATGGTCCCTCTCCAAATTGGGCCTTCGGCTGACCATCTTTAAGGTGACCTGGCAGCCATCTCTGCTTACCAGGTGTGGGCTGGTTAGCAGTTGGCACAAGAGAAGGTGGCCTGGTGCTTTTTAAAGGCCTTGGACCATATTTCTCCAGTGTGTGAACCCACCACCACCTCCTTAAAATTTGCTGCTGGTTTTGGCAAAGCTCATGGGCTATTATTTGAACCTGTGCACAGGTGTGCAATGTCTCATCTGTCATGGAAGACCACCTTCTTGGTGACTGTTATGTCAGCCAGAAGGATCAGTGAACTCCAGTTGCTTTTGGTAGAGTCTCCTTACCTGGTCTGCCACAGGGACAAGGTTGTCCTGTGCCCCAACCCGAAGTTCCTTCCGAAGGTTGTGCAAGATTTCCACCTTAACCAAGTGATTAATCTGCTGGTGTATTTTGCCAACCACACCTCGAGGCTGAGTACAGGCTCCATACTCTGGACCTGAGGTGAGTGCTCACTTATTACAATGTGCGTGTGGCTGGAGTTCGGGGAGAGGTTCGCCAGCTATTCATCACCTATACTGAAGCCGCACCTGGCAGACCTGTGGCCAAGTGGATGATTGACAGGTGGATTGTATCCTGCATTGATCTCTGCTATAGGTTGGCAGGTAGGGAGCCTCCCGCCATACCACTGCCTCGGTGGCTGCTTCCAGAGACATCCCTATCCAGGAAATCTGCAAGGCTGCTACCTGGAGGTCAGCACACACCTTCATTTCCCATTACCACATTGACCTCAAGTCATGCTGGGATGCTGGTTTTGGGGCCTCAGTTCTTCAGTCTCTGTTCCCTAAGTAGGGGGTATGCGCCTTGCCTCCCTACTCCTGGAGATCTGCCAGAAGTGTGGATAGAGCATCGTATCCACATCCCTAGAAAAACAGGTCACTCACCTGTGACAGTAGATCTTCTATGGAATGGTCTCTTGCAGTAAGTTATTACTTCTGGGAGTATCCAGCAGAGGTTGCTGTCGCATGGCAGCTTCTTCTAGCAGTTTTCAGCAGGGACCACCCACACATGACATCACATCCTGCCTCCTATATAGGTGTGGGTGGTCCCTGGTATCCTTTGTTCATTTTCCTGCTGTCTTCAGCTCATACAGCAGCTAGTTCAACTTCTGTGTAGCAGTTCAACAAGAAATTGGATTGCAGAACAAATGTCTGCAGATTCTTCATTCAAGCAAGCGTTTATTCTAAGAGCGTGGATATATTGTTCATCCACACGCATTGGCATTGTTCCTTTCCTCTTCAAATCTGCCGAAAGTCTTCTAGCTGGCTCCTCCCACCCACCCGGGTGGTATATACCTTGGCTCCACCCCATGACACCAGATCTTCCTTTCCACTGGAAGCTACAGGTTGCCTCCCTCATGCTGTCGCATTTCATAGGTCCTGGCTTTCAAATCTTCGGTTTTACCAAAATTAAAACTCGTTCGAGTTTGCGATCACACATTTGTGTCTTCGATCATGGAGGAGAAATCTTCCCCGGGATTTCGCCGGTGTCCTTGCGGCCAAAACATGTCGCGCAACGATCCTCATCTCATGTGCCTCTACTGCCTGGGTGTTGGCAATGACACCTCATCCTGCAGTTACTGCTTGTCCTTCCATCCCAGTGTCCTGGACGACCGCATGGCATGCCTGAAACTGGGGAGACTGGAGAAAGGGAACCCTCCTGTGAAGTCCAAGGAGGCTAGGTGGGCGGTTTCTGTGGCTGCAGGCTCTGCCGAGCAGCTGAAACGCATGCAGGTGTTCGAGGAAGAAGCCGCTAGTGCTTTGGCTAATCGAAGCTTCTTCATCCCACTGAACCTAGGCTCCACCTTTACAGATTCGTTTAAGGAGTTGTGCCAGTCTATCCCCACCCTGGGTTGAGGCGCCCATAGGCTCACACTCCTCTCGCTCTCGCAAGAGGGAAAAAGAACCTGCTTTGTCTTTGTCTCGTGAAGGTGATCTTGGGACGAGAGAGATCTCAGTCCCAGCAGCATCCGGTCTCAACTTTGGTGAGATCGCCTCCTCAGCCGCAGACTTTACGGACCTTCTGTCTGGCCAGACAACTGAGGAAGTGGCCGATGAGGTAGAGATCATTCTCGACCCAGTCGACCCTTTGTCACGGGCCATGGTTGACGACTCCTTAGAAAGGATTCCAGTCCTAGTGTTTCCTGATGAGGAGACCCAGCCAGCTGGCGTCCCCATTAAGAATCCGGTTCCGGACCCTCGGGTTTTACCGATCCCCCCCAGTGTCTCCCAATTGACTGAGTCAGCCTGCCTGATCCCGGTCGAGGTCCAGAAGCCCCTCGGCCAAATGACTGAGGAAGAGCCATAAGCGCTCTAAGAAGAGGCGACGCAACAGGACATCCGCATCCTCCTAGGATGAGGAGAGGCTCCGACGGAAACTCCGTCGGCACTATGAGAACCTTATGTGGCAACAACTGATTCTGACTGGGAAGAAGCCCTCCACCGACCACCCGGCCATTACTTGACTCTCACCTCCCTAGGCCAAAAGCTGCTCCTCCAGAACCAAAACCATTGGTTCCTCCGCCCGATGAGGGCGGCCCATCCCAGTTCAGCCTATTCAGTATTTCCACCTATTCAGTTGGAACCACCGCCAAAATAGCCTATGGGAGGGGTTCCCTCAAAAGAGGACTGACAGGACGCCGGACTTCCCCGACGACTGTCTATTACAGTCACCCTGGACCGCCCTCAGCAGATCTAGGGTGATTTAGGTGGCAGGCCGTTGTACCCCGACTCCTCAGACTCGGATGTCACCGGACTCCACTCTCATCCTGGGGATGATGAGTCATCCGTTGGCGCAGGGATGGAGGAAGGCCCTTCCTCCTTCCAAGGATTCTCTGTCTCATTTCCAACTCCACTGGAATGCCCCTGAGCCAATCCAGGAAAGTGAATACCTTCACAGATATCCTAAAGAGAGGGGATACCCTGACGGAGGCCTTTCCTGTGGCCAAAGCCATTGTTGGCCCAGTCCTCGAACATTGGCAGCGCCCTGCCTCATGCCCAGCACTGTCTGCCCACATGGCCTGCAACTACGCGGTGCCCATGGGTCCCCTACAGGCTTCACAGAGCACCCTTCGGCTGAGAGCCTGGTGACCACCTCTGTGTTCAGGCATACTGGCAGTTTGGCTGACACTGACCGACCTCCGGACAAAGAGTCCAAGAATATGGACCTCTCCGCATGGAAGGTCTACGCGGCTTCCTCCTTGGGTGTTCGTCAGGACAGCTCGGCTGTCATCAAGGCACACTTCTCTCCTGTCCTCCCTCATCTCCCCGCAGACATGCAGACCACAGTCAAACAGGTCTGGGACCAGGGCCATGCTGTTGCCAAACAGCAGCTTCAGGTGGCCCTGGACATCAGAGACTCTTGTGCCCGCTCGATGGCCGCAGTGGCCTCTCACCACAGGACTTGGCTGAGGCCTTCCTCCTTCCGGTGGATACCCAGCATAAGCTTACAGAAGTGCCTTTCTTGGGACTGACTTGTTTGGTCCAGGTGGCCGGTCACCCACAGTGCAAAGAGCAGTCCATTGCCACCTTGGACACCACTTCTGCCAAGGGTTCTTCGGCAAGAACCAGCAGAAGAAGCCTTTTGACACTCTTCCCTCGTGGTCCAGCAGCCTCCTATCAAGGAGGACTGCAACATCAACATCAGCAGCAAGCTCAAGCTTGGCACTCGGCCCAAGCCTGGACCCCAACAGGTCCGGAAGGGGCTGAGGCTAAGGTCCTGGGCCTCCTCCTCCTCCTCCTCTAAGCCTGCCCAGTGAGCGGATGGAGGTTGCCACCCCTATCTCCATCATGCCAGCTCTGGGCCCTCCGGTGGGGGTTGGCTCAACCACTTTCTTTCCGCCTGGTCCTCTATTACTTCAGACAGGTGGGTTCTCAGTGATCAGTCGGGGACTGCCTCTAGAGTTCGAGCAGTACCCTCTCAACCGAGCCCACGCCCCTCGGGAGGAACGGATTTCCACATGCACCCAGTCAGCTCTTCAAGATGACATAGCTCAACCCCTCCTCAAGGAGATGGTAGCTCCCATGGCAGATCCTCCAGCAGACCAAGGCTTTGTCTCCAGGTACTTCCTGGTGCCCAAGCGGACGGAGGGTTGACGCCCATTCTAGATCTCCATGACCTGAATCAGTTTCTCAGATCTTGCACCTTTAGGATGGTCACTCTGTCCCAGATCATCATCCTTGGAGCTAAACATTTGATTCTGTTCTCTGTATCTGCAGGACACGTTCTTTCACGTCCCAATCTGTCCATCTCATCAGCGCTTCCTCCACTTCAGGGTCAAGGAACCTGTACGAGTTCTGAGCCATGCCATTCGCCTGTCATCAGCCCCGCAGGTCTTCACCAAATGCATTGTAGTGGTGGTGGCACACCTCCGCATCGGGGGTCAGAATCTACCCCTACCTCAACGATTGACTCTTGGCAGGTTTCACCAAACAGGAGGTGGAGAGATCAGGATCTGGCCCTCAGACCTGCTCCCAGCTCGGCTTCCTGATCGAGGCCAAGTCGGAACTCATGCCTTCCCAGGTAATGGGCTTCATTGAGGCAGAGCTTGACTCTTGTCAAGCCAGAGCTCTGCTCCCGGCGGACAGGGTGGAGGTTCTCTCCTCCTTTGCCCAATCATTTTTGGTTGGGCACTTGCACCCTGCCCAGGACTTTATGTGCCTTCTGGATTACATGGCGGTGTGCACCTCAGTGGTCCATTGGGCCCGGTTGTACATGCGCCCCCTTCAATGGGAGCTGACCGCCCAGTGGACTTGGCGTCATAGTGATTTCGACCAGCTGATCACTGTAACCCAGAAGATGTAGGACGCTCTCAATGGTGGACCGCCCCAGACTGGTTGCAGGAAGGGATCCTGTTTGTCCACCCGAGCTGACAGTCATCCTCATGACTGATGCCTCTCTCATGGGCTGTGGAGCCCACATGGGGGACAACAGGGCCCACAGGTTCCGGACCCCCAAGGAGTCCCAATGCCACATCAAACTGTTGGAGCTCAGAGCAGTCAGACTGGCACTGTCAGCTCTCATTCCTCAGCTCCGGGGTCAGGTGGTTCTAGTCCAGAAGGACAATACCACGACCATGTACTACCTCAACAAACAGAGCAGCACGCACTCCCATTTGCTGTGCAAGGAAGCGCTCTGCATCTGGACCCTCGTAAGCTGGTTGGAGGCGGATCTGCTAGCCATCCATGTGGCAGGAGCCTCAAACCAGCTGGCAGATGCTCTCAGCCACATAGGCCAGACATCTCATGAGTGGTCTCTCCATCCAGAGGTAGCTTACAGCCTGTTCTCTCATTGGGGCAGACCAATAGTGGAAATGTTTGCCTCCAAGGAAAACACCAAGCTGAGGCTGGATCATGCCCACCCCCCTCAGCAGGGCTCACTGCAGGGGGATGCCTTCTCAAGGCCGTGGACCCCAGACCTCCTCTATGCCTTCCCTCCACTTCCCTTGCTCCACAAGGTGTTACTCAAGGTGAGGAGGGACAAGGCGAAGGTAATTCTGGTAGCCTCAGACTGGCCGTGCCAGTTCTGGTATCCAGATCTCCTCAGTCTCAGTTGCAGGCCCCCAGACTGGCTTTGCACATGCCTGGACTTGATATCTCTGAACCAGGGGAAGGTCTTCCATCCGGACCTTCAGTCCCTGCACCTCACAGCCTGGTACCTGAGCGGCTAGAGTTCCAGGCTTTGGGTCTTTCCAAAGATGTCTTCATTGTGGTGGAGGCATCTAGAAAGGAATTGACCAGGAAATGTTATGCCTTCAAATGGAAAAGATTTTCCATTTGGTGCCAGGGTAAGGGTCTGGACCCCTTATCCTGCTCTGTGGCTAATATTCTCAACTACTTTTGGTCTCTCTCCAAAGGGGGTCTATGGTTATCGACCCTTAGCGTGCACCTGGCAGCCATTTCTGCTTACCAGGCGTGGGCCGGTATTGGCGCAGGAGACAGTGGTCGGGTGTTTTTTCTAAGGCCTGGATCACATATCCCCTCTGGTGCATGAACGTCCACCTCTGTGGGATCTGCTGCTGGTTTTGGCAAAGCTCATGGGCAAGCCATTTGAACCCATGCACAAGTGTGAGCTGTCACACTTGTCATGGAAGACGGCCTTCCTGGTGGCTATCACATCAGCCAGAAGGACAGGGAAGCTCCAGACGCTTTCAGTGGACTCCCCTTATCTGGTCTTTCACAGGGACAAAGTTGTCCTGCGCCCCTACCCGAAATTCCTTCCGAAGGTGGTGTCAGAGTTTCACCTTAACCAGGTGTTGACTCTTCCGGTTTACTACCCTAATTACACCTCGGACGCTGAGTACAGGCTACATACTCTGAATCTGAGACATGCTCTCTCCTACTACAAGGAGAGAATGGCAGAAATTCATGGAGAGGTTCACCAGCTGTTTGTCACCTACGCTGAAGCCACTTACATCATGCATAGGTTTGTGCCATGAGTTGGCGGGCAAGGAGCTTCCTAGAGGGATAAGAGCTCATTCTACCCACCCTACTGCTGCATCGGTGGCTGCTTCCAGGGACAGCCCTATCTAGGAAATCTGTCGGGCTGCTACCTGGAAGTCAGCAAACACCTTCATCACCCACTACCACATCGACCTTGAGTCACGCCGGGATGCTGGTTTTGGGACCTCAGTTCTCCAATCTCTGTTCCCTAAGTAGGGGGTGTGCACCTTACCTTCCTCCTCCTGGAGAACTGCTAGGAGTCTGCCAATGAGTGTGGATGAACATATCCACACTCTAGAAAGAACAGGTTACTCACCTGTAACAGTAGTTCTAGGAGTGGTATATATTTGTTCATCCTATGAACTCTAACCTCCCGGCCTCTGGAATAGACACAACCTAGCTTCCAGCAGGCTAAGATCTGGCGTCATGGGGTGGAGCCAAGGTATATACCACCCGAGTGGGTGGGAGGAGCCAGCTTGAAGACTTCTGACAGATTTAAAGAGGAAAGGGACAATGCCAGTGAGTGTGGATGAACAACATAGACCACTCCTAGAACTACTGTCAGAGGTGAGTAACCTGTTCTTTCATGCCTGTCAGTGTGGCAGGAAGATCTTCCACTCTGACAACCATTTGCTTTGTGTGAGATTCCTGAGACCCTCATACGATGTTGATTCCTGCAAACATTGCCAAGAATTTAACCAGGCCACTTGTCGATGACGAGTGCTAGAACTTCAATTTTCCATTGCAGAGCAGAAAATGTCTCAGCCTGAGAACCAGGGGGTCCATACCAAGGTCTCCCCAGCCAAAAGTTCTCATCATGAGCGAGGTAAGGAGAGGGTCAAACCCCCCACTTCCTCCCACTCAAAGTGTTCGTTGATGACCACCATTTCAATGGTCACACTGTCAGTCACATTTGGAACATGCCTCTCCATCGACTTGGGCTCCTCTCTCATCAACGGTGGGTTCAAAGCATGCTTCCTTGATGACAAGAACCCCTCTCTCATCGACGATAGGCTTTAGGCATGCTTCCCCATTGATGGAGAATGTTCTCTCATTGCGGTGCTTGCACTGCCTTGAGTACAATGCAGGAAATACCTGCACCATCGACGATGCTTACAAGCGTCATGTATGCAACATAAACCAATATTGCTATGTCGATGGGGGCTTCTCCCGTTTGACAATGGCAGGTTCTTTTCATGATAATGCCTCCATGGGATCCTCTATGAGGACCCCAATGACCTCAAGGGTAACCCATTGGCTTTTGCCCTTCAACGTAACCCTCCGCCAACACAAGTGGGCTTATACAGAGGTCAACCAGATCAAGATAGGGGCCCTGGTTACTACCACCCAGGTTCAAGACCTGCCTATTCTGCATGCCCTGTTCCTTCCCTTATCCCCATTGTTCCCCAACTAATACACCCCGTTCCTCAACTAACAAACCCCAATTCCTTACCCTTCCCAGGAACAAGAACGCCAAAACAAAATTGTTCAGCAGGTCTTGCACAGCTTATGCTGTGCCCCCCCGACCCAAAATGGGGGGATAGTTCTTCTCCATCTCATAAGCGTCATCGCATTGATGAATCTGACATTGAACCTGCATACTCACCTCCTCCTATGGAACACTACCCGGAGGATTGGGAGACAAATGGAGATCTCCCTGATGACTTGGATGAGGATTAATCTGTCTCTGACATTCAGGGACTGGGTTCATCTTTTTCAGCCATCTCCTCTCTGGATGAAGACCTGCCTCTCCCAATGGCTACCTCTCCTCCAGATGATCCCACCTTTTATGATATGATGCTCAAAATATGAAAGGTGATGGGATTTTCCACAATGGAACATGATAAAGAACGTAAGGCTATGGCAGATTATTTAGAATTGCGAGGAAAGTACAGTTATGGAAGAACTTACTGTAACAGTAGATCTTCGAGACCAGCTCTTGCAGCAGGTTACACCATTAGGACTGAAGCCAGCAGGCGTCAGGACCCCATGGAAATCTTCTAGCTAGCAGTCTTCAGCGGGGACCGCCTCCGACGTCGGTCCCACCCCCGACGTCAGGCGTAGTACATAAGGAGGCGGTCCCGCCAGAATCCCCGGTTCTCCCAACGGAGACTTCCGGCCGCTGGATGACATCAGAAGTGGAGACCGAGGATCCGCCATCAGAGGTACAATGGAGAATGAGTTCCTGCCGAAGCCTGGTTAGCCCTTACTCCTCCAAGGGGGAATGGTGGGCGGGAAGGTACCTGCTGCAAGAGCTGTTCTTGAAGATCTACTGTTACGGTAAGTTCTTACGTAACTGTACTATCTTACTTCGAGATACAGCTCTTGCAGCAGGTTACACCATTAGGACTGATTCCCAAGCAATGGCGCCTACAGACGCTCTAGGGAGGAGGCATAAAACAGAGATCCTGAAAAATCCTGAGTCTAGAACAGGAGACCCTGCAGAACGGCGAGGCTGAAACCTGCTCTCCGCCGTGAGGCGATGTTGAGGCTGTAGTGCCTAATGAAGGTGTGCACTGAGCTCCATGTGGCTGGCACAAATGGCCAAGATGGAGATGTTCCACAGCACTGAGAAGGAAGTAGCCACCCCTAGTCGAGTGGGCCCTGACTGTGCCCGGAAGGGCTTCTGTTTGTTGTTGTAGCAAAGAAATGCACTGGACAAGCCAGCGAGAAAGAGTTTGTTTTGAGACTGGTTGGCCCAACATCCTCTCAGCAAAGGAAATAAACAGCTGTTCGGATTTGCGATGCTGTTTGGTCCTGGTCAAGTAGTATCTTAAGGAGCGGTGAACATCTAAGGTGTGAAGCAGTGCCTTTCCTCTGTTGGCATACCTGGGGAAGTACACCGGCAAATCAATGTCCTGATTAAGGGTAAGGGCTGAGACCACCTTAGGCAGGAATTTAGGATTCGTCCTCAGGGACACTCTGTCCTGGTGGAAAATTAAATAAGGTTCCTTACATGAGGGCATGTAGCTCAGAGATTCTCCTTGCTGGCGTAACAGCAACTAAAAATAGCGTTTTCGACAGAAAGCGTAGCTACTTAATCTCTGGCAGGTTCAAAAGGGCAGTGTGAGCTGCTCCAGGACAAAAGTAGGTCCCAAGGAGGGACGGGATCCTTAATGGGTGGTCTAAGATGTAGCACCCCCCCTCAAAAAGTCACGGGAGGCATCGAGTTGTGCCACTGTGTGTTGGCCTATCGGGTAGTGGTAGGCTGAAATCGCACAGAGGTGAACCTTAATTGAGGAGTAGACAAGGCCTGAGTGAAAGAGGGAAAGCAGGTATTCTAGAACTGATTTTTCTGGTCATTTTAAAGGGGAGAGACTGCGTGCCTGAGACCACAGGCAAAACCGACACCATTTCATGGTGTACGTCGCATGCGTTGCCGGCTTTCTGACAGCAGAAAGGACTTCTGCCACCTCCTGCGAGACCCCGTGTCACAGAATGGCTATGTCTGGATGAGCCAGGCATGCAGGTTCAGTGAGCGCAAGTCCAGGTGGACTAGCGAACCCTCCTCTTGAGACAGCAGATGGGAGCTGATGGGCAACGGAAGTGGAGGTTCCCAGGACAATTGCGTCAGCATGGGGAATCAAATCTGTCTGGGCCAGAAGGGCACTACCAAGATCATTGTTGCATGCTCCCTGTGAAGTTTGAGAAGGACTCTCTGGATCAATGGGAAGGGAGGGAAAGCGTAGAAGAATCTGTCCGCCCAGGAGAGGGACAACGCGTCTCGCCAAAAAACACCAGGCCCTGGATCTAGCGAGCAAACATTCGGCAGTTTTGCATTGGATGGGGAAGCGAACAAGTCCAATTCTGGAGTGCCCCATCGAAGAAACAGATCCTCTGCTACTTCCTGAAGAAGCTCCCACTCATGGACTCTGGCCTGGGATCGACTCAGGCTGTCTGCGACCGTGTTGTCCACTCCGGGAACATGAACTGTAATCAGGCTCGTGCCGTGTTGAATTACCCATTCCCACACTCTCATAGCTTCCCTGCAGAGGGGATAGGAGTGTGTGCCTCCTTGCTTGTTGAGGTAATACATCACCGCCGTATTGTCTGTTTGAAGCAGAAGAGTACTCGGTGGAATTTCTGACTGGAAGGCTTGCAGGGCATACAGGACCACCCTCATCTCCAGAATATTGATGTGGAGGTGAGCTTCCTGAGAGGTCCACATTCCCTGAGATCTCACCCGTTCAGGTAGCCCCACCCCAGCCCTGAGGTGTCTGTGAGAGGATTACCTCCGGGATGGTGCTACAAATGGGACACCCACGGAGAGTGTCCCTGGTCTAGTACCATTGCCAGTCCCGAATCACGGCCCTCGTGATTCTGACTGGCTGCTGCATATGGTCTTGCCTCTGATTCCATTGCACTTTGAGCATTCACTGGGTTACCCGCATGTGGAGCCTTGCCATCGGGATGGTTGGAATGGCCACAGCCATATGTCCGAGCAGGCGAAGGACCAGTCTGGCCGGGACAGTCTTCTTTGCCGAAAGGTCCCTGATGAGGGACCTGATGCATTCTGCTCTGTCCTCGGGAAGAAAAGCTTTCCCTTGGACGGTGTCCAGAACTGCGCCTATGAACTGCAGCTTCTGGGACGGTACCAGGAGAGACTTCTCATAATTGATAAGTATACCCAGCAACTGAAAAAGAGCTTGGGTGTTCTGGATAGCCAACAACAGCACCTCTCGGGAGGCGGCCATGAGAAGCCAATCGTCCAGGTATGGGAACACGTAGGCCCCTGTCCCTTAGAGACACTGCCTCAACTGCCATGCACTTGGTAAAGACCCTGGGGGCCAATGACAGTCCAAAGGAAGTGCCCGGAACTGAAAGTGGTGGCGAGAAACTGAAGTGCAGGAACCTCCTGCGATGCGCAGGCAATGGGGATGTGCAGGTAAGCATCCTGCATGTCCAGTGACGCCAGAAATGCGTCCTTCTTCAGCATGGGAATAAGACCCTGGAGGGTCACCATGCGAAATCGTTTGTAGGCGACCGACATGTTGAGGTCGTTGAGGTCCAATATTGGATGGAGGTCCCCTGTTTTCTTTGGAACCAGGAAGAAGTGGGAATAGTAGCCTGCTCCTCTCTGGTTCTCCGGGACATATTCCACTGTTCCTTTTTGCAGAAGCATGAGTACTTCTTGCCTGATAAGCAATCTGTGCTGACCCGAGCAGCGGGAGAGCAGAGGAGGCCTTGTGGGTGGCTTGTCTATGAACTCTATAAAGTGGCCTTTTTTGACCAATTGGAGTACCCACCTGTCAGTGGTGATGGACTGCCACCCTGGCAGGTGGTACGCAATTCGACCCCCAACCTTGGTGTCCCGTTGATCCTGAGGGGCAGGGACCAGGAAGGAGTCATGCTGTGGCGGCTGAGGGTCCTGCAGGTTGGGCCGACTTGGCGGGATGTTGGCCTCTATCTGAGACGACTTCCCTGGACTTTCTGGGAGAAGGAGCCCTCTGTTGCAGGCTGGAATGGGACTGTTGTCTCTGGGTCAGCCGTGGCAACTCTGGTTCCTCTGAAAGGAACCGGGCCTGGGTGTGTACATAGCCTGGACGGATCTCATGGCCTTCCCGGCCTCCTGAAGCTTAGTGAGGACCTTCTCTGAGGACTCACCGAAGAGAACTTCCCTGTGGAATGGGGCATCCAGTATGTTCTTCTGGACGTCCGGGGTGAATCTGGAGACATGGAGCCATGAGTGTCTCTGGAGGCATACGCCTGAGGCTGCCGCTCTGGCCGAGGAGTCCGCGGAGTCATACGCGTCTCGAAGCACCTGGGTTCCCACGTCTGAACCCGTGCGGAGGAGCTGAAGCAGTTCTTCCTTCTGCTCACCTTCTGGCATCTTTTCTGCCAGCTCTAGTCCCTGCTCCCACAAGGCATTCTGAAACTAGGCAATGTGGGTGAGATAATTGAGGGACCTAATGGCGCAGGTTGCAGCTGCGTACGTGCGCCTGCCCATCGCGTCCAATTGCTTGGACTCCGGGTCCGGTGGCAGGGTGCTCAGATGTTGCGGCCTCTGGGACCGGTCATGTGAGGCTGTGATGACCAGGGAATCGGCCAGAGGATGAGATGCCAAGTACTGGTCCTCCCTAGGGGCCTTGTACAGGTGGTCATCCTTCTTGACATCGCCAGAACCGTCATGGCGTTTCCATGCTGCCATGGTGATGTCCACGAAGGTGTCCACCAAGTGTGGTACCACCACAGGCTTTGGGTCCTTTTGCCAAAGATAACGCCGCAAGGCGAGCTCTCCGGGTCAAGCTCTTCTACGTCCCAGCTCATATTCTCTTGGATATGCCTCATAATCTCTGAGAATGATGGGTCATCCGGAGGAGATCTTGGGAGCTCACGTGGGTCCGGAGAGGAGCGCTGATGGGAGAAGGGGATCTGGATCTACCTGAGAAGTCCGATCCGAGTCCTCCGTCGAATAGCGGCGTCTTCTGGGTCTCTTGGGGCTGGGTGACCCTGAAGAAGATCTGGATGGAGGTCTTCTCTTATCCGATGGTCTGCCCCTAGGAGATTCAACAGGATCCTGGGGTGAAGGTACTCAGCCTGCTGCCCCGGATGGGGTGGGGGGCGCTGGGGCCGGTGGAGTCATGGGTGGAGGAGGAGAAGGAAGAAGAAGAGGAGGTGTGGGAACCATGTCCTTTTTAATGGTATCCCACCAAAAGGCAAACAACTCCTTGACCTCAGCAATATTGAGCCCGATGACGGGCGAGCGCCAATCAGTCAGTCGTGGTTCCAAGCGTGGCCCCAGGAGTCTCTGTGGTTCAGGAGAGGGTTCCCTCAGGGGGCTCAAAAAGGACCGGATTTTCCCACCGTCCCTGGGCTGTGTCGACTCCTCTCCATGAGCACCTCCTGGCCGATGTCGGTAGGTGGCATATGGGTTCCTCTATCTGCTGGGATGGGCGTCGGTCCCCCAGCTGGCGTCCGCGGTGGAGAAGGCCTGGCCGGCGATGGGCATCTGGCTGTCGTTGGGTCCTGGGACCGGTGGTGCTTGGCCGACGTCAGGTGGGCCGACGTCGGGTCTGAAATCCGCTTGAGCGATGTCAGCTCCTTGGTTTTCCGCTGGGGGGGAGGAGGCAAGGAGACCGACCGGACGTCGGGGGCCGAGTGGCGGGATCTGGACTTGTGGTGATGGCGGTCCCCTGACCTCGGTGAGGCCTTGGACGATGAAGAAGAAGAAGGCCTGGAGGTCATAACAGGCTGCAGAGTGGAGGAACTGGAGGAAGACTTGACCGCGACCGGGAGAGGCTGAGAGCGGGCCCGGGAAGGTGAGCGGTCGGACCGGGAGCCGGAGCTGCGGGAGTCGGAAGCCCTAGAAGGGGATTTAGATCTCACCCTCTCCTGTGTTTTTCGAGGTGCCGGCAGGCTTTCTTGAAGATTCCTTCTTGGAGGCAGGATCCATGGCCTTCAATCTCTCTTCCAGAAGGTAAGCTTGGAGGGCCTTCTGACGATGGATCCGGGTCCGACTGTTAAAGCCTTGACAAAAGGAGCAGGCCCAGGTGTCGTGGTCTGGGCCTAAGCACCTCACGCAGGCTGAGTGTGGGTCTTTAAAGGGAATTTGCTTCCCACAGGCACACTTAGACGGATGGCTCTCCACGGATGTTGGTGAGGACATCAGATGGCAGACGATTTGTAGAAAGTGAAGTTTCTTTTCAAAGAAACGGGAAAAGAACTTTTCCAGGCATCGCGCGCTAGACACTGACCGGAGGGTCGAGACATGCAAGTCGATGGCGGGAGAGAACTGGGGATTCTGGCTGGACCGCCTCCTTATGTACTACACCTGATGTCAGGGGCGGGACTGACGCTGGAGGCGGTCCCCGCTGAAGAATGCTAGTTAGAAGATTTCCATGGGGTCCTGACGCCTGCCAGCTTCAGTCCTAATGGTGTAACCTGCTGCAAGAGCTGTATCTCGAAGTAAGATCTGGTATTATTGGTCCCACCACTGATCCCTACATATCAAAATGCCTTACTGGCTGCTTGGCAGCAGCCTTCTAATATTTCAGCGGTTACTCGCAAGGCTAATCGACTATACTGGTCTCCTCTAGACCACCCATTCCTCTCCACTACGCCTGAGGCTGACTCTGTGGTCATTACTGCCGCTCATGACAGGTCTAAACAGCCTAAACACTTGAGCTCCTTGCCCCCAGATAAAGAGTCCTGAAAGATTGATTACTTAGGGAAAACGGTCTTTTCCTCAGGTACTAGGACTGGTTACATATCAACATACTTCGTGGACCTCTATCCTGGAAACAGTCAGTAAGCTCCCTCCTTCCCAGGAGAAAGACCAATTAATGGCCATGGTTCCTACCTCCAATTCCATCTCCGCCACCTTCTCAGGTTGGGTTATGATGCTGTGGATACCTCTACACAATTTTCAGCCACTGGTGTGACTCTCTCGCAATGCTTGGCTTCATGTGTCAGGATTTACAACTGGCGTGCAACATAAGATATCTAATGCACCCTTTAATGGGTTCAAACTATGCGGACCAGGTACACAGACCCTCATAGATGTCCTACAAGCATCTGGATGAACCCTTCATGTGGTTCAAGGGCTGTATCATAACCCCCAATCAGCCCACCATACTCGTTTTTCCTCCTATTCCAGAAGAGTGGGAAAAAATATAAAAACTCTTAACAAAGGTGGATTCAGATGATGAAACCAGTCAAGAGGTACTCCCTCTGCCACCCATGGTTCCTGTGCCCACCGCCCTGTGGCGGCCGGCCAGCCCACTGCTCAGTGACCTCTCTTGCCTCTCCCCCCGCCTCTTCGCCCAGGCCTCTGAGCCGGTCGGGTGTCATTTTGCTCTCCATCTAGAGGCTTGGCAGATGATCACATCAGACAGATGGGTACTTCAGTTAATCCAAATGGGTCGCACCCTGGAATTCGTTTCCTTTCCCCCTCCATCCCCTCCTTGGGTGATCCATTACCCTCCACAGCATATCCCTATCCTCCAAGAGGAACCATCAGCACTCCTGGCCAAGCAAGCCATTGTACCAGTGCTAGCTGTGGAACAACAGAAGGGTTCTATTCTCATTTCTTTCTTGTACCCAAAAGAACTGGAGACCTCAGACCCATTCTAGATCTGAGACGTCTGAACCTATATATTCAATACAAGCATTTTCGTATGGTCACTCTGCCGCTCATAATGCCACTCCTAAAACAAGGAGATTGGATGTGTGCCCTGGATATGAAGGACGCTTACTTTGACATCCTCATTCACACTGCTCATCAAAATTTCCTGTGCTCCCACCTGCTGGGCCAAAACTACCAGTTTCAGGCTCTCCCATTTGGCTTCTCATAGGCACAGAGAGTCTTTACCAAATGCCTAACAGTGGTAGCAGCAGCCCTAAGGGGAAGAGGGCACTACGTCTCCTCCTACTTAGACAATTGGCTAATAAAAGCAAACTCCAAGGAAACTCTGCTATCCTCTCTGACCGCCACCCTCAATCTGTTCCACGACCTAGGGATCACGGTCAGTTGGCCAAAGTCCAATCCCCAACCAACCCAGACTCTATAATATATCGGAGCTGTTCTGGACAGGACAACAGAACAAAAGGTAAACAGGAGGAGAAGAAGCACTCATGGTAAATTTGGAGACCGCAATGGCACCACAATCTGCACAGGGTTAGATACAGACCCCCTTCTCAGGGGAGAAATGGACAAGGAAATGATAGAAAGTATACTTAGTATGGCAGAAAAAGGGAGATATTGCTGATGGGTGATCTGAATATGCCAGATGTTAACTGAAGTGCAGTTACAGCAGCCACTTCTAAGAGTGGGTTATTCTAGATGCCCTACAGGGGCATGCCTTGAACAACTAGTATTGGAGCCCACTCGAGAGGAACAATCTTAGACCTGGTTCTCTCAAATGGAGATGAGGAGAGATCACAGATGTAAGTGGGTAGCCATCTGGGAACTAGCGACCATCGAACAGTATGGTTCACAATAAACACAGCAATAGAGTCAAGCCATACAAAGACAAGGTACTGGATTTTGGAGGGCTGACTTTGTCAAAATGGGTGAGTGCCTAAGGAATGCACTAGCAAATGGGCAGGAAGGAGGGGTGGAAGAACAATGGGGAATAATAAAAACTGCCATCACAGAGGTAACAAGCCTTTGTGTAAAGCAAATAAACAAAACGAAATGAGGTAAGAAACCACTATGGTTCTCAAAGGAAGTGGCAATGAAGGTTCAAGAGAAAAAGAAAGCATTCAGGAAGTACAAGGAATCACAGAAGGAGCAGGACAGAGAACTGTATCAGTTAAAGCAAAAGGAAGCTGGGAAGGCAGTCAGAACAGCAAAGGCCCAAACCGAGGAAAAGATAGCCAACTCAGTTAAGAAGGGGGATAAAACCTTTTATAGGTACATCAGGGAGTGAAGTAAGACCATGGGAGGGATAGTGAGGCTTAGTAAAGGGAGGGAGGGTGGGCAGAGGGTGACTGTGAAAGGCAGAGATACTAAACAAATACTTTTGCTCAGTATTTACAAAGGAAGAGGAAGTACCTAAAACAAACAGTAGAAACACTCTGGATACAGAAGTTGATACCAGCCCATTTACAGAAGAAAGGGTTCTGAAAGAACTCTTAAAACTGAAGGTGGACAAAGCAATGGGGCCTGATGGGATTCATCCCAGAATTCTAAAAGAACTAAGGTAGAACTAGTGACACCACTGACTACCCTCTTTAACAAATCATGGGAGGATGGGGTGGTACCGAGGACTGGAGGAGGGCAGATGTAATTCCCCTTCACAAAAGTGGGAGCAAGGCAGAAGCAGAAAACTACAGACCTGTTAGTTTAACCTCAGTGGTAGGAAAATGATGGAATCACTTCTGAAGGAAAGAATTGTTGAGTATCTAGAGGCCAGAGGGCACAGGACCCAAGGCAGCATGGATTCACAATGGGAAGGTCATGCCAGACAAATCTGATAGATTTCTTTGACTGGGTGACCAAAGTAGTTGATCAGGGAGGGCTGTGGACATGGCCTACCTAGACTTTAGCAAGGCATTTGACACAGTCCACACAAAAGATTAATATACAAGTTAGCCAGCCTGGGAGTGGGTCCCAAGATGACAGCCTGGGTAAAGAATTGGCTGGAGAATAGGACACAGAGAGTAATAGTAAATGGAGTCCACTCTGAAAAAAAGGGGTTAGTAGTGGGCACCTGAGGGTTCAGTATTCAGGTCCTCTTCAATGTCTTTATAAGCGACATTGCAGAGGACTGGATGGAAAAGTATGTCTCTTTGCAGATGACACAAAGATCTGCAACAGAGTTGATGCACAAGGTGGAGTGGAAAGGATGAGAAGGGACTTGGCAAGGTTAGAGGAATGGTCAAATGTATGGCAGCTTAGATTCAATGCTAAGAAGTGCAAGGTAATGCACCTAGGAAACAAAACCCAGGGAAGAGTACACAATGGGGGTGAGATACTAACAACAACAAAATGGAAAGGGACCTGGGGTAGTCATATCAGATGACCTTAAGGTGGAAAGCAATGTGAGAGGGCAGCAAGGAGGGCTGGGGGATACTTGGATGCATAGGAAGAGGCATCACCAGTAGAAAACAGGAAGTTATTATTCCTCTGTACAGACAGCTAGTGAGACCCCATCTGGAGTACTGGTGCAGTTCTGGAGACCCAATCTCATAAAGACATAGACAGGATGGAAGCTGTCCAGAGGAGGCAACTAAAATGGTGCAGGGTCTGCACGAAGAGACATGAAGAGAGACTTAAGGAGCTTAATATGTATAGCCTCGAGGAAAGGAGGAGAGGAGACATGATAGAACTTTCAAGTACCTCAAGGGAATCGACAACGTCCAAGAGGTAGCATCTTTCAAAAAGAGGTGTGCAAGAACAAGGGGCACAATTTGAAGATAGAAGGGGCGGCTCAGAGGTAATTTAAGGAAGTATTTTTCACAGAGAGGGTTGTGGATGTATGGAGCGGCCTTCCAGAGGAGGTTGTGGAGTCAAAAACAGTGGTGGAATTCAAGCATGCATGGGACAGTCATAAGGCAATTCTAGGGGGTTGGGGTAGGAAGAAGTAGGCTGCTGGTTAACTAGGACCTGCAGCTTATCCATCAGGTAGGGAAATGGGCAGACTGGGTGGGCCAAGCGGTCCTTATCTGCCGTCAAATTCTATGTTTCTATGTTTCTCTGTCCAGGTGAGGTCTTTCCTTCCACCAGGACGCTCTAATTTTCCTGGACTTTTACGTCCAGTCCCGACAGAGAGTAACAGCCAGACAAATGCTGAAAATACTAGGTCACATGTCAGCTGCTATTCCCACAGTGGCATTTGCCTGTCTCCATATGAGAGCTGTCCAGTGGACTCTACAGAACCAGTGGTCTCAGAGAATAGGACAGTTTGACCAGATTCAGGTCACTCCCTTCCTAGTGTTGGCCCTTACCTGGAGGACAGTCAAAACCAATCTGTGTCAAGGAATACCCTTCGCACCCCACCTCCAATGCAGACATTGAGCACGGATGTGTGTCCCTGGATGGATGGCGTGCTCACCTGGGTCCATATCAGACTCAAGGTCTTTGGACCACTCAATCTTGTATCAGTCTCTTAGAAATGAGAGCGGTCCATCTCGCCTTCAGGCATTTCTGCCCTACTCAAGCCAGGACCGCTATGTGATTCAATCAGACAGCACTACAGTGGTCTCATACTTAAACAAGCAAGGGGCAGCACTCACGCTCCTTTGCAAGGAATCCATTGCAGTCTGGCAGACAGCAATCAAACAAAGACTGACACTGACAGCCGTCCATCTTCCAGGATGGTGCAATCAGTTAGCGACGGACTGAGTCGTCAGTCGTCCACTCATGAATGGACACTTCACAAGGATGTCCCTACGCAACATCTTTGCGCTGGACCTGTTCACCTCCCCAGTCAACCACAGGCTCCCTAGTTACATCTCCATTATCCCAAACAACAGGGAAGGTCATACTGATGCCCTGTCCCAACCTTGACAGGACTTTACTTATATGTTTCCTCCCATCCCACCCTTCTAAAAACTCTATTGAAACTTCAACTGGAGCGGACACCATGATACTAATAGTACCTCTGTGGCCTTGACAGCAGTGGTTTCCTCTTCTCCACCAATTATCTTTGCAGGATCCCATTCTGTTGCCGTCCAGACCAGACAACCTGACCCAGAATCGAGGGTCAGTCATCCATCCAACCTCAAGACTCTCGTCTTCATATCTGGATCCTGAGGACACATTCAAAAACAAACTACAGGTGTCTTCTTCTGCTGCCAATATTCTGTTGGCTTCTAGAAAGCCGCAACCAGAAAACATATAACTCCAAATGGAAAAGGTTTTCCATATGGTCGGCCTCTCATAACATGGACCCTTACTTGTGTCCACTTATGACCGTATTGGATTACCTGGTTCCTTATGTGAGTCGGGACTCAGCTATTCTTCTGCCAGAGTTTATTTAGCAGCCATTTCGGCTTTTCATGAACCTCTGGATGGTAGATTGCTCTATCAGCTCACTTTTCTAAAATGTTTTTGAAAGGAATGCTTCATCTGAAGCCTCCTATCCGAAGACCTGCACCTTAGTGGAATCTTAATTTCATCATAGAAAAGCTCACTCTCGAACCATTCGAGCCTGCAGCCACTTGTGAACTTTGTTTTCTTTCTTGGAAAATATTATTCCTGGTAGCTATTACTTCCACTCAGCGTATCTCCAAGCTCCATGCCCTTATGTGTAGGGAACCCTACTTGATTTTCCATTAAGACCAAGTAGTCCTCTGTACTAACCTTTCCTTTCTACCAAGTAGTGTCTGAAAAGACCCTAAATCAATCTATGGAACTCCCGGTATTTTTTCCAGAACATTTCAATCAGGGTGAGCACCTATTACATCTAATGGAAGTTCACCGTATCTTAAGATGCTACACTAATCATACTAGACATCAGAAAGACGTCTCAATTATTTGTCACCTTCGCCTGTGGCACAGAGGGACTTCTTGTTGCTAAATGGACTCTGTCCTCATGGTTGGCAAACTGTATTACATTTTGCTACAGAAAGTACAACAAATCTCTTCCCGGTCCAGTCCAAGCCCATTCCACAAGAGCCATGGCCACTACTGCAGCCTGCTTCAAGGATGCCTCCATTTCAGACATCTGTAATGCGGCCACTTGGTCCACAATTCACACTTTCACTCGCCACTACAATTTGGATGTGGCTTTGAGATGTAGGACGGCCATTGGCCATGCAGTCCTACAAGGTCTCATCATAATTATCCACCATTCTGGACACAACTGCTGGGTAATCTCCCAGAGTAATGACTTACTGCAAGAGACCATTCCATAGAAGATAGTGCAGTTACGAAGATCTTACTGTAACAGTAGATCTTTGAATGTCTCTTGCAGTAAATATAATCCTCCCTCCTACCCCTCCTTCTCTGACTGAGACAAATTCTGTATGCTCCACAGGCGTAGGTGTGGGCTCCTTGCATCCTCAGTTTCACACCGGCCTCTAGCCTTCTGCGGCCAACCTGAATCTGGCGGTGGAACAAAGGATACCAGGGACCACCCACATTTATATAGGAAACAGGATGTGATGTCATGTGTGGGTGGTCCCCTGCTGAAAACTGCTAGAAGAAGCTGCCGTGCGACAGCGACCTCTGCTGGATACTCCCAGAAGTAATGACTTACTGCAAGAGATATTCCTTGAAGATCTATTGTTGTGGGAAGATCTTGTGTAACTGCACTTTCTAGGAGTGGTATATGATGTTCATCCACATGGACCCACCTGCCCTCCCCTGGCTTTGGTGCACAGCACTTTTTCCAGCGGGCAAGATCTGGCATCATGGGGTGGAGCTGAGGGAGTAACCACCTGTGTGGGCGGAGGAGCCAGCTTGAAGACGTTTCCTGCCAAGCCTTAAAGGGAAAGGCAGCTGCCAGAGTGTGGATGAATGGCCAGCCCGTGGCGCTGAGAATTGAGACACTGGATGCCACACCTCGTGCCACACTGGGGTCCTGGGTTGGGAATAACCTCGGGTCATCAGGGTGCCACCATGGGGGAATGGAGCAGGATTGAGTGCCTGAGGAAGCTCTCCTCTCTTGGGATGGCTGTCACTCCTGTGTTTGCTGCCACTGGGCGGAGGTCCAGTGGCAGTGCAGACTAGGGGCAGCAAATGGGAGGTGTCTCGAATGCGGCGCGACGTGTCTCGTACTGGGCAAGTGCAAATGGAGAAAAACGCATAAAATACATAATGGGAAAAAAAGTGTGGAGGAACATTGTGTACCTGAACTAGAACTACTGTTACAGGTGAGTAACCTGTTTTTTCTGTACAGTTTCCCTCCCTTTCCTGTAATACAGAGAGTACTACTCAAATTAAAGATGGAGGGGGCAACCCTCATTCTCCTTGCTTTAATATGGCCTCAGCACATATGGTATCCACTGCTGCAGCAGTTGTCAGTGGAACTCCCAGTACCTCTACTGCTGTGCAGGGGGCTGTTGTCACAGGACAAGGGGTCCCTGGTTCATTCAGACCTGAAGTCCCTACAACTGCATGCATGGCTCCTGAAAACATAGCTATGGCATGATTTGGACTGTCCTGTAGAGTGCCTGATGTTCTGGTTGCTGCCAGAAGACCCTCCACCAGGCATACCTATTCTTTGAAATGGAAGCAGTTTACCCTGTGGGGTGCTTCCAAGCACTTGGATCCATTTACTTGTCTGATCATTGCAGTGCTGGAATACTTTCTGTCCCTGTCAGACTCCTGTCTGAAGTATTCCTCACTCATGGTGCATTTGGCCGCTATTTAAGTTTTTCATGCATCTGTGGATGGATGTACGGTTGCACAGTTAGAGGTAGCCTGTGTCACAAACACACTCCACAGGTCAGGCCCTCTGCTCCTACAGTGCCATCCTCAGAGTGCAATAGTGTGAACAGGTAACAGACAGGGTAACCCTCCTGTCTGTTTTGGGTCCGAATCACCTGTTAGCCTCAAGTTCTGGGGGGATGCAAACTGTGAACCTTATGCTAGCATACCCAGTTAACAGGCTCAGATATGTACCCTCTTCAGGACTGCAGTACAATCTTTGCCAGGGCACCAAGCCAGGTCTCCAAAATGAACCCTTAAAACTCTATGGAGACCTTAGGTATATTCTTACCTTCTTTCCCAAGCTCAGTAACACCATCAAGCTGTTGAACAGTTGTCAGACTTAACCACCTATATGTCACATGCAAAAAGAACTGACAGACACAGGCAGTCTTTCAAAGAAAATGTTCTTTACTAAAAATTTTAAAACAAGTAAGATAAAATACAGAACAAGTATCAAAGAGTGTGCAATCATTTAAAATAAACAGGAAGTTATAGACAAAGCACTCCTACCACAAAAGGCTTAACTTTCTTTCTAAGTATTACCTTTCTAAGTGTGTTTTAAAGTTAGAGAGATGTTACCCTGTTCTTTCAGAGCCCAAGGGATAGGCACACATTTCAGACACACTGATATATTTTCAACTCTTATCTCCCCACCCCCTTTTGGATGAGGTCAGCAGGATCCTCCCTTAGTGTTAATTCACATAATTTCTACGGGAGGTATTGTAATACATGTGGACATCAGCAGAAAAAAACATTTCCTAAATATGACATACTTTCCTTAAACATTGTCTTTCATCTTATTGTGGCTCCTGTTCCCAAAGGCAGATCAAAGGTTTTATGACCTTCAACACAATGTTGTTACCAGATTTTGTCTCCACAGGAATCATACAACTTACGAGCCCTATATCCTGGTAAATGGCTCAAAGGTTCTAATTAAGACAAAAACAGGAAACCTTTAATCAGGTCTCTCTGGTCTTTTTAATTACCTCCTTGTTTCAGCCCTACACTTTGATGTTAGGCCAATTTCCTCCCACACTGAAATGGTCATACACAGACCATGTACAGATATCATACAATAATAATATGAGAGGGTTTTTCCCGAGACAGCCTGTACATTTTTTGAGCAGCATATTACATTTGAAACCTCCTATTAGGAGTCCAGTCCCAGCTTGGGATTTGAATTTTGTGTTAGAAAAGCTTACTTTTGGGGGGGGGGGCGCTAGAGGGCCAAGCATTAGACCAGACGTGGGCCACTACAGCTCCACTTCAAGTATAGCTTCTGGACAGATTTAAGGTGTTATTTTCCCTGTCTGGATTGGAGCTTTTTATAGAATTGGATTCCTAAGCCCTAGAGCTGCAGTTTGGTGTATTATTTGGATATGGGGCATCAAAAAGGTGCAATGGGTGGGCAAATGCAAAAACCAGGGCAGCCTTTGCATCAATCCATGCAACAGCCAGACACTAGTCAGTCAAGTGAGACAACTGAGCAGCCGCTATGGGATTTGGACAAGAAGGTGGAAAATATGGCGATGGCTTCAGCAAAAGATGCGGATTAACGCTCCATGAAAATGCAGGCTGCAGTGGCCCAACTCTGAAAATACACATCTCCAGAACCATTTGGAGACATTGAAAAATGGTGCTCGGGTGGTGAATTTATGCCTGATCGTCTTGCCTTAAGGCATTGAGAGAGAGGGGACCTCCTTACCTGTATTAGGTCCTGGTTATCTGAAGTTATCCCAGCAGAATTCGGAGTGGAGATGCAGGATCTAGTGAAAGCCTACTGGGTGAATTTTCGGGCCAAGCAACTTAATCAGATGTCCTGTACGGTCCTCATCATCACTACTGACATGGAGGTGCAGGATAGAATATTACACTGAGCTCGACAGAGTCATCCACTGCGGTTTGAAGACACCAATGTGTGCTTCTTCCTGGACTGGTCTTTTGTGATGGGAAGTCTGAGGAAACAGTTTGACCCACTGTTCCCTTGGAGTAGCTCACACGCTTTTGGCTCAGACGTGGCTTCGAATTACATATGGTGGCAAGGCTCATTTGTTTTCAGTCCCTAAGGAAGCATGTTGATAAAATTGCCACAGAGTTTAGATCTGCAGTACCGGCGTGAGGGGCCGATGATGGGGGCTTCTGGTTCGGATACCTAAGAAGTACCTATGTTTATTTTTTCTCTTTTCATCTGAACTGTGAGTTGGTCAAGTTTCTTAAAATGAGAACCGTTATAAAAGTTATAAGATATTGGGCCAGATATTCAAACTGTGCCATTCTGTGGCACAAGCCTGCGCTGCACAAAAGTTGCGCAGGGGTGTGGCCAGGGTGATATTCAGCGAGGAGTTGCGCTATTGAAACAACTTCTTTGAATATCACCCCCTAACCACATGTGCATGGCGCAGTGGGTGCGCCACGCCCAGGTGGTTAGAGTGGAGCACTCAGATGCGATGATGCAAGTTCCATTGCGCCATGCGCAGCACCTGCGATATTCAAAAGGGGACATGCAAATGGGGCCATAATTTATGCAAGGCGCACGGGGGTCCATTTGCATCTAATTACGGCCCCATTTGCATGCCATATCATGCAGGTGCGCTGATCCCCGATGACTTGCGCCTGGCGCCCTGCCAGGCAGCAGCCGTCAGGGACCGATGCCCCCTGCAGCCCGATCGCAGGCAGAACAGTATTCTGTCCCCCCCAGCAGCCCAATCGGGCATAATGTAAACTCCCCGCCCAGTAGCCGATCACGGGCATAGCGTAATTGTCCCCCACCCCCGACTAGCCCGATCGCGGGCATACAACTCTACCTCCCGACTAGCCCGATCGCGGGCATACAGTAACACCCCACCCTGACTGGCGGATCACGGCCTACTGATAACACCCCACCCCGACTAGCCCGATCGGCGGGCATACAGTAACACCACCCCGACTAGCCGATGCATGCGGCATCCTCAACCCCACTTCCAGAATCCCTGGTGATCTAGTGGCCCCTCACCACTCCACGCACGGAGCCCACCACCTACTCCCCTGTCAGCCGGTAGGCAGCACCCCACCCGCCTGCCGCTCCGCCGCCCGCCCAGGCTGACAGCTCGGTAGGGCTGCCGCCCATTGGGTCAGAGCATGAGCCAATGGGCGTGCACTACAATGCCGTCCTTTTCCATGTTCTCGCCTCAGCGCCGTCCTCGGCGCCGAGAGTTAGCACGGCGCCATGTCCTAGAGGCTCAGCACCATGGGGCCTTTGTTTTCCTCAGTCTGCACCATCTTTGGCATTTCCCCTTCTGTCAGCACCGCAGAGCCGGGCGGTGCTGTGCTCGGCACCATGTCCACCTTCTGGGCCATCCTCGGGGTCGCCCCTGCCCTCGGCGCCGTTTGTGGCGTCGGGGAGCCAGGCGGTGCTGATGGTGCCGGCGGGGCTGTCGTCGGCTCCATCTCCATCCTCTGCGCTGCTTGCGGTGCTGTGGGACCGGATGATGCCGTGACTGGTCCCAGCTCTGGATCTCTGGATCGGGCTGGGGCCGCGCCTCCCTCGGATTCCGCTCGCAGAGTTGCTGGAGGCGCTGGCACTGACTTCCAGGTACAGCTGTGGTCTCTGGGTCTGTTGGTAGGATGGCACTGCCTGCCCTCCCACAGATTGGCACAGGGGCCTCGGACTCTACCTCCTCGGAGGCAGTCGAGCTCTGAGTCGGACGTGCAGTCTGACCCTCGGGGTTGGCTGTTGAGGTGGGCAGCATGGTAGTCTCTTCAACCAGTTGGAGTCAGCCCCCTTCTGAGGTGAGATCAGTGGCTACCGAGACTAGGGTCAGGGGTGCTGACCAGCAGGCAGTGGTGTGGGCCACCATAGCTCTGCAGCCTGGTCTTGGCAGTTTCACTGATCCCTCAGTTGTGGTACCCCCTCCAGTGGCGTGCCTTGATCGCCCAACTTTGGGGCCAATCAGAGCACCTGCGGGGGGAAGGGTACTGCACCCTGGATAACCCCTTCGGGGGCTGCCCAGAGATGCCAGCTACTTAGGCTGGCCCTCTCGAGGAGGAGGGCTCTTTCAGACTCCGAGGGTTGAGGTGTGGGGCAGGTACGTCCGGCCTTTTTCTAGGGGTCCACCGGGCCCTGGGAGAAGCCGTGGTGTGGATCTCTGCTCTTCCTCCTCAGTCTCTTTGAGAGAGTCCCATTCTTTTGAGGTGGGGACCGTCTTTCTGGACCTATATGGCTCAGTCGCCTCACAGAGGTTCTTCTGGGTGCAGCCAAGGCAGTACCGATGTGGTTGTTCAGCTGTCAGCTGTGGGGTCTTCAGGGCACCTTCTTCACGGAAGTGCCCACGGTCTACTCCTTAGCCCAGGCAGAGGTCAGCTGACATCTCTTCTCAGCTCTGTTCCCATCCCTCTGCCACACTCTCCTCGCTCCCAGGCATTCTCGGTCCTAGCAGGCCTCTCACCTGGGAGCAGTTGAAAGTGGTGACTGCTGGGTTCCCTGCTTATGTTAGGGCAATGGACAGCCAGGTTTTCAACCTCCCCGTGCAGCCACCCACTGAACAGACGGTGACCTCCAGCTCCTCATCCCCTCTTCAGGGGAGAGAACCTCTGTCCACATCTCTCCAGCTGCTGATCTCTCTGAGTATCAGCGATTCCTCATGAGGATGTTGGAGGATTTGCACCTTACTCCTTCTACTATTAGCAATCCTGAACACTCAGCACACGCCTTTCTAGGCAGTTTGGTGAGGCCACCCTTGTGGTGCCACCCTGGCTGGCTCCCTTTTGGGAGGCGTCGTTGCGTTCCTGACAGAGGCCCTTCTCCGGAGTTCCTGCCCCAAGGGATCTCAACCAGAGGTATTGCGCACCCCTGGAGTCTCCAGGTTCCATGCCTCATCCACAATCTGGATTGACGCAGTTGGATATTCCTGATGGGCTTCACGCCCTTCACCATGACTGGCCCCCAGATCAAGACTCCTTGGATTTTGATTTCTGGGGTGGAGGACTTTCTACTTGCGCAGTTTCTTCTCTATCTCTGCATCAGGCCCACTATGCAGCCTATGACAGGTTCTTGTGGTCCAGGCTAGGTCAGCTCCTAGCCTTATTGCCTGATCTGAACAAACCAGACAAGCCATTTGCACTCTCTGCACGTGGCCTGGAGCTAGCAAGGCACCAAGTGAGGGCATCCTGTATGCCAATGAGGTAGCTACCAGAAGTTAAAGGGACAGCGATCTGCACTAGGCGGGACGGCATGGCTACATCTTTCCCGTTGTCACCCTTGGCCCAGCATGGGTGATTAACTCCGCCCACCAGGGAACCTACCTCTTCTCCCGCAGAGTGAGATGGCACTTGTCAGGGCAACTTCCTTCCCCCTCCTGGGGGACTCCATCTGTCTTTCCCCACTCTCGGGCCTCTCCAGGCCCTGAAGATTCCCCCCCTTAGTGTGTCACCCAATGAGGGCTAAGGGACTTTGTCCCTTAGGATGTAAAAGAAAACCCCCTTTGGGGGGGCTCAGTACTCACCCATCTGTGATAAATGGTGAAGACTGACACAGATAAGATATGAAAATTACGTACCTACCGTAATTATGATCTTTCTGTGTATCTTCACCATTCATCACAACCCCACCCTCCATCCCCCTGGGGCCTCAGTCTCTGGGTCCCCCTCCCTCTTTGTGACTCCCCCTCTCCTCCTTAGGAGTGGGGTAAAATAGGGGCACACAGGGGAGTATTTTTCCAGGAAGAGTGGATAGCTCGAGCGGCACTCCTTCTCCAGTACCTTGACTCCACCCCTGTGGGGTGGGAGTTGGTAGTTGCCCTCCTTCTTTCATCCTCCCTGTTTCCATCCAACCTATTTCTCCTAAAAAAAACAAAAAACAAAAAAAAAACATTTTTCACCAAAAATCTTTCCTTGAGAGGGTACTGAATCCCTGTATCCTGTCCTTCTTCCGGTATAGCTGACTCTGATTATCTGGAGTGTTTGCCAGCTATTCTGTGCCTTGAATTCTGACAGAAAGCTTTGCTACTCCTTGCAGTTCCTATACAATCTGGAGATGGACCAGGGCCCGGGATGTCTTATCCTTCTCCCCTCTCTCCCAGCACACGCCTCGCCAGCGTCTCAAACCTGGCAGGCTGAAGAACCTCAGGCAATTTCTGGCCCAAACAAACAGGTCGCCCATTCACCATGCTCCAGATATAGACACTGCCCTCGCCTTCTTCTCCCATACATTTAATACAGCCTGCAACCTCTTCGCACCCCTCACGGCTACCAAAACCAAAAAACATAAAGTGCCCTGGATTACCCCTGCCCTATTACAGTTACTTAGACATAGGGATAAACTGTGGCACCTCACAACAGAAACAGGCCGGATGGCTGATAGACAGGCCTACAACGCCACTCGGAATAAGTGCACCTGGGCAGTCCGAAAAGCCAAGGCCGACTACTATCAAGCCACCCTCACCTCCTCTTGGGGGTGTGCCCGAACCTTTTGGGACAATATCAAACAATTGAACGGGAGCACACGCTCCCTTCCCCCATCACATCTCAATATTGGCGGCACCAACATTACTGACCTGATAGGCATCGCAAATCACCTCAACTCCTCCTTCACGGACCTCAGCCCTATCCTCCCCAGTAACTTCTTCGACCCGCCACCCTTCCTACCGACCCCAGATCACTGGCACCCTAGCTTCTACCTACGTAGAGTAACTACCCTCAAAGCTAGACCCCACCTGATCCGTGCGCTAAAGAGCAATAGTCCCAGCAACTCCACTGTGGACCCCACCATTCTCCGGCGCGTACTGGACCAGGTCCTTGTCCCACTTACCAGCCTTCTCAATAAATCCCTCTGCCTGGGGCAGTTCCCCACAGCATGGAAAATGGTCATTGTCACTCCCATCCACAAAGGGGGTGATAGGTCCTCAGCTGGGAACTACCGGCCTATCTCTATACTCCTTCCCCTCTCCAAAGCCCTTGAAAAACTGGTCACTATACAGATTACTGAGTACCTGACTAAATACAACATCCCTTGCCCTGAACAGCACAGTTTCCGGGCAGGACACAGCACAGGCACAGCACTAGTGGAGTTCTCAACACTCCTACACACATCCCTGGACTCTGGCTCCCTAGCTGGGGCAGTGTTCATCGACCTTTCCAAAGTGTTTGACACTGTTTCCCACCCCCTCCTACTGGGTGCACTCCACCAGGCTGGCTTCACTACTGGGCCAATCGCCTGGTGCACCAGCTATCTATCAGCTCGCTCCCAATGTGTCAAAATTAATAGAACACTATCAAAATCATGTTCCATCCAATCAGGGGTTCCTCAGGGCTCCATTCTGGGACCTCTACTCTTCTCGCTCTACCTTAACACTCTGCCAAGTGAATACACCGGAAATATGCTGCTGTATGCAGACGACGCTGTCATCTTTGCCTCCCACCGCAACCGTACCTCCCTTCAGGAATCCCTGCAGCTCTCTTATACTGATGCAGAAACCTGGTTCACAAAGCATAGACTGATCATAAATCTCAAAAAGACGAAAACAATGCTCTTTGCCCACCCCCAAAACAAAGCCAGCAATTTTCCACTCCACATCCTGCCTGGCTCCCAAAAAACCGCTAGAGCAAGTACACTCGTTCAAGTACCTTGGGGTCACCTTTGACTCAGCCCTCAACTACTATACCCACATTGACACCCTTGCCTCAGCAGCCAATATGCGGCTAGGTATCTTATACCGCTACAAAAGCGTTCTCCCCCCGCTTGCGGTAACATCCTCTATATTATCCCTGGTAGACTATGGACTCCCGGTCTACGGGGCTGCCGACACAACTGGACTCAACAAAATCCGCCTGTTACTTAACAAGGCATGCAGACTAATCACTGGGGCCCCTAGGTTTACACATTCATGCCAGCTCTACGGGCTGGCAACATTGCTGAACCTAGATGAACGACTGCGTTACCAAACATGCCTAATAGCAAAAAAAACTCTCCTAGGACTGTCCCCCCCCCAGGGCTGACAGCCTCCCTCCCCATAGCCAAACCCCTGGTCTGTACACGGACTTCCCGCAAGACTACCTTCCAGACACCAAGAGCCAGGACCTCCCATGGTCAGAGGTCCTTCCCCCATAGAGCCCCTTCCTGGTTCAACTCGCTCCCTCTCCACGTCACAGATGCCCCTACGATCTCCAAATTCAAACTGCACTCGAAGTGAACTGTTCACCACACGAAATTGCACTCTGTATAATCTGAGGCGCTACCCACTGTGCCCTGACAATGCCCACTGGGCAGCATCCAAACCACACCACTCTATACTTATATCACGATGGACTGTACAGTAATTATTCCCTGGTGCTTGGCCTTTCCCCATGCGAGTACGTATCTCTTCTGGCAAAATTACCACTGCTCTGCCGACTGCTCAAACTGCAGTATTGCTATATGTTACTGTAACCTGGCTTAAATTGCTCTGTTGACTTCGCCTCCGGCAGTGTTACTATGTGCTGCTGTAACCTGGTTAATTTGCCACTGCTCCTGACTGCTCTTACCATTATATACTGCTGTAACCTGTTAAATTACCACTACTCTACTGACTGCTCCATTTCCAGTCTCTATGTTGCCACAATAACCAATCTGGCCTCTCTGTAATATTGGTCCAATCACTGATTGATTGATGTACCCATATCCTGTAACCATAAGTGAGTTTTTGTATTTTGTATTTACTGCTGTATCTATCATGTTCTTCACAAGCGTTATATTAATTCCATGTAACCTACATCCTGTAACATGAATGTCTATACTGTATTTGTCCTCTTTGTGACAAGGTACCTTTGAAAATGAGCCCCTGGCTCAAAGGTTGTAAACGATGTGCAAATAAATAAATAAATAAATAAAATTCTTTACCACCCCCTTCTTCCTCTTCCAGAGATTGGGGCCCCTCCCAATCCCCTTTAGTTTCTAACCTCTTTCTTTTCTGTCCTCTCAGTCGTTATTTCTCCTTTTAGTTCATACATCTTTTCCTTTTTCTGTCCCTTGGACTCTCTTGTCCCACCCCACTCCCTTCCTCTTACCTCTCCGTCGACTCAGAACGGACAGACAGGCGGAGTCGACACAACCTAATGGCCAACCCACAAGTGCGCGAGTGTGTCGCCCAAGGACGCGCCGATGGTGTGTCGGCTCTGCCTACCTTAAAAAGACTCCCATGGGGTCCTGACCCGGCAGATACCCATCTGTGATGAATGGTGAAGATACACAGAAAGATCATAATTATAGTAGATCGTAATTTTCATTTCTTTTCCTCCTTACCTTTTCCATGACCTCCTTGCTCAACCAGCTCGGTTTCTTAGCCCTAGCCTTCTTGCTCTGGGCCTTGCAGCAGATTTTGGTTGCCTCCACTATCCCCAGCTTTATGAACTCCCACCTCTGGTTAGTGTCCATGCTAGATTGAATTCTGGCCAGGTACCCTTTTACCACTTCCCCCATCCTCCCAAAGTTGACCCTCCTGAAGTCCAGCACTCTTGTGCCAGATTCCACTCCTTCCTTGCCCATATCCAGTGTGAGCCATACTGAGTTGTGATCACTCCCTGACAGTGGTTCCTCCACTGTAAGTTCTCTCACAAAGTCCCAATTTGCCAGCACATGGTCAAGGGTATTCCCTAACCTGCTTGGTTCACTGACCATTTGCAGCAGGAAGCTGTCCTGAAGGCATCCAGCAGTACCTGCTTCCTTCTGTTCCTGAGTGTTGGGTACTCAGTCCACTCCTAGCATGTTGAAGTCCCCACAATCAACACAATTGGTAGACAAGTTAAGCGTGTCACAGTCCAGAATACATGAATGGGAGCTGAGTAGTGGAAGACCTGTTTGAATGGTGGAGTCTCCTGAATTAGAACTTTTTCATCCCCACAGTGCAAAAACTGCATGTTTGCTTGCTTGCTCCAGGGCCTGGAGTGTTCTGGCGAGATGCATTGTCCCTCTCTTGGAAAGGGAGGTTCTAGGGATGTGGATATGATGATCAATCCACACTTCTGGCGGTTGCCTTTCCCTTTAAGACTTGGCTGGAAATGTCTTCAAGCTGGTTTCTCCTACCCACCCACCACCTGGGTAGTAACTCCCTCGGCTCTGCCCCATGACACCCACCAGGTCTTCCTTTCTGCTGGAAGAAGCAGGTTCCCTCCTTACTGCTCTCATGCTGAGTAGGCCCTTTGCTGTAAAATCTTCAGATTTACTTCCAAATTTCAATGTAGAGTTTGTCTTCAACTCAATCCTCTATGGCGACCACGATGGATGACAAGTCTGCTCCCGGGCCCTGCCGGTGCCCTTGCGGGCAGAAGATATCCTGAATGGATCTGCACTCCACGTGTGTCTACTGCCTGGGGGACGAGCAGGATCCCCAGGCCTGCGACTTCTGTTGCTCGTTTCACCTGACTGTTCTCAAGAACCGCCTTGCCCGACTCAAGTTAGGCCGCCTGGGCCAGCGGAATCCACAGTCAGAGTCGAAGGATGCCATTTGGGTGGTCTCAACAGCTGCAGGGACTGCTGGACAGCTCGGCATTTGAGAAGAGTGGCCCAGTTCGTAGCTCATGCCTCCTTGGCTTCTGCCTTCATCCCACTCCAGCTGGACTCAGTTTTAATGGGATCCTTCAAGGAATTGTCGGTCCCTGCCGACTCAGTCGAGGACCCTCTGGGCACAAATCTAAATCCAAGAAAGAGTCTAAAAAGGAAAAAAGAAAGGACTTGTCGTCATTCATGGGATCGGGAGCGTGCTCAGTCGATAACTTCCGATTCCTGTGCTTCTCCGGATACGACTTTGGTTGAATCCTTGGCTCTGGCACCAGCTCCACAGTAACCCCATCAAGTCAGTTGGCTGAGACACTGGTTGAAGTCCGGGCGAGATTTTTCTTGAACTGACTGACCAGTTGTCAACTGAAGAGGCCAACACTTTTGTCAGGACTCTGGTCCTGATTCAGACCGTTGGAGGGATGGATCAATCCACTGACCTGCCACCTCTGGTCTCAGAACAAGACCAGAGGATCCTCAGTGTTCAGCCGACTCCCTCCAAGACCCCGCGGTCCCCGGCTGTTGAGGTCTTGGTCCTATTCCTGTGGGTTGAGCAGCTCTTGCCGATGTCGGTGCTCCCTCTCAACACCAGGAAAGCGGCACTGCCACTACTCTTCCTCCTCATCCTCCCTTGGTGAGAATAGGCTTCAGCGCAAGTGCGTCAAAGCTAAGAGGACCTCATGTAACAACAGCTGGTGTTCACGGTATGAAGCCAGCCCCAGTTTCTACTACCCGGCCATCTCTTGGCTTTCACCTGACAGGCTGATGCCTTCTCTACCTAAGGATCCGACCAAGATGGTCCTGGATCGGCCGATCCAAAGCGTTTCCACAGATTCCACGTGGGCCACCACCTAAACAGCAGACAGCGGCTCCGACTACTAGCAGTCTCGGCTGGCCAAAGGCTTCCCCGTTGGCTTTTGGTCACTGTCACCCCCTGACCGTCCACGGAGGGTTAATGGGGACTCCAGTGGCTGACCACTTTTCAATGACTCTTCCAAGGGTTCCTCTTTGCACTCCTATCCAGTCGATGATGAGTCAGTGGGGGATCCCTAGACTGAGGAAGGCCCTACTTCCTTTATGGGTCTTCTTTGGCTGATCTCTGAGTCCATGGGTCTTAAAATGGAGCCTGTCCAGAAATTCACCCCCTAACCGAGATCCTTGACCAGTGGGGGGATTCTCCTGTGGAGGCCATTCTTGGCCCTGACCTGGACTCTGAAGTGCCCAGCTTCTGCCCTGCACCCCTTTCTGGAAGGCCGCATGTACACGGTACCTACCAGTCCCCTGTTGGGATTCACTGAACACCCTTGGCTGAGGGACTGGTGGCTGATTCAGTGTTCAGGTGCTCGGGCAATACTGGGGCATCGACAAGCCACGTGACAGAGTCCAAAAGCTGGACCATGCGGCTAAGAAGGTATCGCTGCCTCCTCACTTGGTCTTCACCAGGCAAGCTTGTCCCTTCTTATGGCCCACTTCTCCCATGCCTTGCTGGGCACCGTGGATGAGGTGCTTTCACATCTGCCAGCAGACCTCTAGACCACGGGTCAGTCAGGTCTGGGACCAGGGCCAGGCTGTAGCAAAGCAATAGCTCCAGACTGCCACAGGCATTGGAACTCCTGTGCCCACTCTGTGGCAGCCTCAGTGGCCATGTTCCACAGGGCTTGACTGAGGATCTCTACCTTCATAGCGGACACCTCACACAAGCTGGCAGATGTTCCCTTCCTGGGCACTGACCTGTTCAGGCCAGGGGTTGAGGTCCACCTCACCTGCATCGAGAAAACCAGTGCCACCTTGGACTCTGTGACATCTGCCCAGAAGGACCCCAAGGCTTCTAAGCAGCAGCAGAAAAGGAAGCCCTTTCAGTCCACCTCTACTTCTGCAGTCAAACCAGCCCAGCCCCAGGCTGGTCAGCAGGCCCAGGCCTGGCGACCTTGGCCAAAGTTAGTGGGCTCGGTCATCCATAAGCCTGGGGGGAGAGGCTCTGGTGGCTCCTCTGCAGGGCCCTCCTTTTCCTCCAAGCCTGCCCAGTGACTGGATGATGGGTGCCTCCCTGGATCCTCCCATGGGGGTCCATCTCCACTGCTTTCTTTCTGCCTGGTCCGCTGTCACCGGACAGGTGGTTCTTGAGGTGATGGGTCAGGGTCTGCCTCGGAATTCAAGCAGTACCCTCCTTGCTGAGTTTGCACCCCATGGGAGGATTTGGTATCCACAGACATGCTCTCAGAGACAACATAGCCCAGCTCCTCCACAAGGAGTTCGTGGTTCCTGTCCCAGATCCTCCAGAACACCCAGGGTTTGTCTCCAGGTACTTCCTGGTGCCAAAAAAGATGGGGGGACTGGCACCCCAATCTAGATCTGCATGACCTGAACAAGTTTCTCAAGTTGTGCACCTTCAGAATGGTAACTCTGTCTCAGATCATACCATTTCTAGAACAGAACATGTGGTTTTACTCCCTGGGTCTTCAGGACACGTTCTTCCACATCCCAATCCATCCGTCACACTGAAGCTTCTTCCACTTCTGAGCCGAGGGAACCCTCTATGAGTTTCAGGCCTTGCCATACAGCCTCTCCTTGGCCCCCAGGGTCTTCACCGAGTGCATTGCAATGGTGGCAGCTTACCCGAGGTGCCAAGGGGTCCAGGTTTACCCTTATCTGGATGACTGGCTGATAACAGGCAGGAGCTGAAGTGATCCAGGGACCTGGCCCTCCAGACCTGTGTCGACCTTGGTCACCTGGTCAACATGGCCAAGTCGGAACTCGTGCCTTCGCAGATGATCAGCTTCATCAGGGCGGAGCTCAACTCTTGCAGAGCCAAAGCCCAGTTTCCAGCAAACAGGGCAGAGGTTCTCTCCCCTCCTTTGCCCGATCATTTCGATTTGGGCAATTGCACCCTGCTCAGGACTTCCTGCACCTGCTGGATGTCGTTGAGGCACAGGTCAGGAAGCATAGGAAAACCAGAAGCAGTTGTAGAATTCACCAAAAATATTTGTATTAACAGTAACATAAAAATAAAATTGTTCAGTATAACTGTTTACAAATGCAAAATAAAATAGGAAATCCATCAGAGTTTTCCTTCAGTCTCTGTGTCCAACTTGCAAGCAATTGCCGCTCTGTCTTATAAGCCTTCCAACCCCTATTCTTAACAAGATCTTCAAAGTGTTCTTGTGTTTCAGGCAGGTGCTGGCAGAAACAGTGTGTCTGAGCTGAGGCCCTTTTCTACAGCTCTTCTGCAAAAGGCTTAAAAATTGCACTCAGGTAACCTCTTGAGTTTCCAATAGCTTTTTGCGATCATCTCAAACTATAATTATATACATTTCAATAGTAACACTATATAATTTCTAAACAAAAGGATCTCGATATCAGTTACATTTCCACATAATGATTTGCATATAATTTTATATTGGCAGACATGTAAGGGAGGAAAAGACAGACAGCAAGGGAAGATTGAGAGATAGCGAGAGGCAAAAAATTGCGAGACTGTCGGGGTGATCAAATCCTAGGTCTCACAGGAAAATTTTGGTTGCACAACCAGACAGACAAGAGACAGGAAAAGGAAAGAACAGATTCTTGCATTCAGACTCTTTCCATAACAACTGGGACAGGGTCCTATTCTACCCTGTCACACTGGGTTACGTGGCAGCCTGCACCATTGTGGTCCAATGGGCCTGCTGGAGAATGCACTCTCTGCAGTGGGAGCTGGCCAGCCAGTGGTCTCAGCACAAGGCTGACTTTGATGAACTGGTCACTGTGACCCATCGAATGCGGGATGTCCTCCAGTGGTGGCTAGTCTCAGAGCATCTGTAGGAAGGGATCTCATTTGTCTGCCCAGAGCGGATGGTAATCCTGATAACCAATGCCTCTCTCATGGGCTGGGGTGTCCACCTGGGAGAACACAAAGTCCATGGGCTCTGGACCCCTGAGGAGTCCCGATACCACAGTACCACATCAACCTGCTGGAGCTCTGAGCAGTTTGGCTGGTGCTGACTGCATTCACTCCCTACATCCGGGGTCAGGTGGTTCAGGTCCAGGCAGACAACACCACGACCATATACTACCTCAACAAACAGGGCGTGACGACTCCTTGCCTCTGTGCAAGGAAGCTCTACATGTGGCCTCGTGGCACAGTCTGGATGCCGACCTCCTTACCATCCATGTGGCAGGAGCCTCCAACCAGCTGGCAGACACCCTCAGCCATGTGGGCAAAGTGTCTCATGAGTTATCTCTCCACCCAGAGATAGTACACAGTCTGTTCTCCCAGTGTGGCACCCTCAGGTGGACCTGTTTGCCTCCAGGGAGAACACAAAGCTGAGGCTGTTTTGTGCCTGGCCCCTCAGCTGGGAACGCTGCAAGGGATGCCTCCTCAAGGCCCTGGGCCCCATGCTCTTCTATGCCTTCCCTCCACTTCCCTTGATCCACAAGGTGCTCCTCAAGGCCAAGAGGGACAAGGCCCAGGTGATTCTGGTGTCTCTGAACTGGCTGCACTCAGTTTTGGCACCCCAGTCTCCTCAGCCTCAGCAACAGGCTCCCAAGGTGTCTTCCTGTATGCCCAGACCTGCTCTCCATCAGTTGGGAAGGTTCTCCATCCGGACCTTCAATTCCTGTACCTGACAGCCTGGTTCCTGAGCAGCCAGAGTTCCAGGCTTTGGGGCTCTCAAAGATGTCCCCACTGTCATGGAGTCATCTCGAAAGGAGTTGACCAGGAAATGCTGTTTCTTCAAGTGGAGGAGATTCTCCATGTGGTGTCAGAGGAAGGGGTTTAACCCTTTGTCCTGTCCAGTGGCTAGCATCCTTGATTACCGATGGTCCCTCTCCAAATTGGGCCTTCGGCTGACCATCTTTAAGGTGACCTGGCAGCCATCTCTGCTTACCAGGTGTGGGCTGGTTAGCAGTTGGCACAAGAGAAGGTGGCCTGGTGCTTTTTTAAAGGCCTTGGACCATATTTCCCCTCCAGTGTGTGAACCCACCACCACCTCCTTAAAATTTGCTGCTGGTTTTGGCAAAGCTCATGGGCAAGCCATTTGAACCTGTGCACAGGTGTGCAATGTCTCATCTGTCATGGAAGACCACCTTCTTGGTGACTGTTATGTCAGCCAGAAGGATCAGTGAACTCCAGTTGCTTTTGGTAGAGTCTCCTTACCTGGTCTGCCACAGGGACAAGGTTGTCCTGTGCCCCAACCCGAAGTTCCTTCCGAAGGTTGTGCAAGATTTCCACCTTAACCAAGTGATTAATCTGCTGGTGTATTTTGCCAACCACACCTCGAGGCTGAGTACAGGCTCCATACTCTGGACCTGAGGTGAGTGCTCACTTATTACAATGTGCGTGTGGCTGGAGTTCGGGGAGAGGTTCGCCAGCTATTCATCACCTATACTGAAGCCGCACCTGGCAGACCTGTGGCCAAGTGGATGATTGACAGGTGGATTGTATCCTGCATTGATCTCTGCTATAGGTTGGCAGGTAGGGAGCCTCCGCCATACCACTGCCTCGGTGGCTGCTTCCAGAGACATCCCTATCCAGGAAATCTGCAAGGCTGCTACCTGGAGGTCAGCACACACCTTCATTTCCCATTACCACATTGACCTCAAGTCATGCTGGGATGCTGGTTTTGGGGCCTCAGTTCTTCAGTCTCTGTTCCCTAAGTAGGGGGTATGCGCCTTGCCTCCCTACTCCTGGAGATCTGCCAGAAGTGTGGATAGAGCATCGTATCCACATCCCTAGAAAAACAGGTCACTCACCTGTGACAGTAGATCTTCTATGGAATGGTCTCTTGCAGTAAGTTATTACTTCTGGGAGTATCCAGCAGAGGTTGCTGTCGCATGGCAGCTTCTTCTAGCAGTTTTCAGCAGGGACCACCCACACATGACATCACATCCTGCCTCCTATATAGGTGTGGGTGGTCCCTGGTATCCTTTGTTCATTTTCCTGCTGTCTTCAGCTCATACAGCAGCTAGTTCAACTTCTGTGTAGCAGTTCAACAAGAAATTGGATTGCAGAACAAATGTCTGCAGATTCTTCATTCAAGCAAGCGTTTATTCTAAGAGCGTGGATATATTGTTCATCCACACGCATTGGCATTGTTCCTTTCCTCTTCAAATCTGCGAAGTCTTCTAGCTGGCTCCTCCCACCCACCGGGTGGTATATACCTAGCTCCACCCATGACACCAGATCTTCCTTTCCACTGGAAGCTACAGGTTGCCTCCCTCATGCTGTCGCATTTCATAGGTCCTGGCTTTCAAATCTTCGGTTTTACCAAAATTAAAACTCGTTCGAGTTTGCGATCACACATTTGTGTCTTCGATCATGGAGGAGAAATCTTCCCCGGGATTTCGCCGGTGTCCTTGCGGCCAAAACATGTCGCGCAACGATCCTCATCTCATGTGCGTCTACTGCCTGGGTGTTGGCAATGACACCTCATCCTGCAGTTACTGCTTGTCCTTCCATCCCAGTGTCCTGGACGACCGCATGGCATGCCTGAAACTGGGGAGACTGGAGAAAGGGAACCCTCCTGTGAAGTCCAAGGAGGCTAGGTGGGCGGTTTCTGTGGCTGCAGGCTCTGCCGAGCAGCTGAAACGCATGCAGGTGTTCGAGGAAGAAGCCGCTAGTGCTTTGGCTAATCGAAGCTTCTTCATCCCACTGAACCTAGGCTCCACCTTTACAGATTCGTTTAAGGAGTTGTGCCAGTCTATCCCCACCCTGGGTTGAGGCGCCCATAGGCTCACACTCCTCTCGCTCTCGCAAGAGGGAAAAAGAACCTGCTTTGTCTTTGTCTCGACGAAGGTGATCTTGGGACCGAGAGAGATCTCAGTCCCAGCAGCATCCGGTCTCAACTTTGGTCGAGATCGCCTCCTCAGCCGCAGACTTTACGGACCTTCTGTCTGGCCAGACAACTGAGGAAGTGGCCGATGAGGTAGAGATCATTCTCGACCCAGTCGACCCTTTGTCACGGGCCATGGTTGACGACTCCTTAGAAAGGATTCCAGTCCTAGTGTTTCCTGATGAGGAGACCCAGCCAGCTGGCGTCCCCATTAAGAATCCGGTTCCGGACCCTCGGGTTTTACCGATCCCCCCCAGTGTCTCCCAATTGACTGAGTCAGCCTGCCTGATCCCGGTCGAGGTCCAGAAGCCCCTCGGCCAAATGACTGAGGAAGAGCCATAAGCGCTCTAAGAAGAGGCGACGCAACAGGACATCCGCATCCTCCTAGGATGAGGAGAGGCTCCGACGGAAACTCCGTCGGCACTATGAGAACCTTATGTGGCAACAACTGATTCTGACTGGGAAGAAGCCCTCTCCACCGACCACCCCGGCCATTACTTGACTCTCACCTCCTAGGCCAAAACTGACTCCTCCAGAACCAAAACCATTGGTTCCTCCGCCCGTGGGGCCGGCCCATCCCACGGTTCAGCCTATTCCGGTATTTCCACCTATTCAGTTGGAACCACCGCCAAAATAGCCTATGGGAGGGGTTCCCTCAAAAGAGGACTGACAGGACGCCGGACTTCCCCGACGACTGTCTATTACAGTCACCCTGGACCGCCCTCAGCAGATCTAGGGTGATTTAGGTGGCAGGCCGTTGTACCCCGACTCCTCAGACTCGGATGTCACCGGACTCCACTCTCATCCTGGGGATGATGAGTCATCCGTTGGCGCAGGGATGGAGGAAGGCCCTTCCTCCTTCCAAGGGATTCTCTGTCTCATTTCCAACTCCACTGGAATGCCCCTGGAGCCAATCCAGAAAAAGGTGGAATACCCTCTCACAGATATCCTAAAGAGAGGGGATACCCTGACGGAGGCCTTTCCTGTGGCCAAAGCCATTGTTGGCCCAGTCCTCGAACATTGGCAGCGCCCTGCCTCATGCCCAGCACTGTCTGCCCACATGGCCTGCAACTACGCGGTGCCCATGGGTCCCCTACAGGCTTCACAGAGCACCCTTCGGCTGAGAGCCTGGTGACCACCTCTGTGTTCAGGCATACTGGCAGTTTGGCTGACACTGACCGACCTCCGGACAAAGAGTCCAAGAATATGGACCTCCCATGGAAGGTCTACGCGCTTCCTCCTTGGTGTTCGCAGACAGCTGGCTGTCATCAAGGCACACTTCTCTCCTGTCCTCCCTCATCTCCCCGCAGACATGCAGACCACAGTCAAACAGGTCTGGGACCAGGGCCATGCTGTTGCCAAACAGCAGCTTCAGGTGGCCCTGGACATCAGAGACTCTTGTGCCCGCTCGATGGCCGCCGCAGTGGCCTCTCACCACAGGACTTGGCTGAGGCCTTCCTCCTTCCCGGTGGATACCCAGCATAAGCTTACAGAAGTGCCTTTTCTTGGGACTGACTTGTTTGGTCCAGGAGTGGCCGGTCACCCACAGTGCAAAGAGCAGTCCATTGCCACCTTGGACACCACTTCTGCCAAGGGTTCTTCGGGCAAGAACCAGCAGAAGAAGCCTTTTTGACACTCTTCCCCTGCGGTCCAGCAGCCCTCCTATCAAGGAGGACTGCAACATCAACATCAGCAGCAAGCTCAAGCTTGGCACTCGGCCCAAGCCTGGACCCCAACAGGTCCGGAAAGGGGGCTGAGGCTAAGGTCCTGGAGCCTCCTCCTCCTCCTCCTCTAAGCCTGCCCAGTGACGGGATGGAGGTTGCCACCCCTATCTCCATCATGCCAGCTCTGGGCCCTCCGGTGGGGGGTTGGCTCAACCACTTTCTTTCCGCCTGGTCCTCTATTACTTCAGACAGGTGGGTTCTCAGTGATCAGTCGGGGACTGCCTCTAGAGTTCGAGCAGTACCCTCTCAACCGAGCCCACGCCCCTCGGGAGGAACGGATTTCCACATGCACCCAGTCAGCTCTTCAAGATGACATAGCTCAACCCCTCCTCAAGGAGATGGTAGCTCCCATGGCAGATCCTCCAGCAGACCAAGGCTTTGTCTCCAGGTACTTCCTGGTGCCCAAGCGGACGGAGGGTTGACGCCCCATTCTAGATCTCCATGACCTGAATCAGTTTCTCAGATCTTGCACCTTTAGGATGGTCACTCTGTCCCAGATCATACCATCCTTGGAGCGAAACATTTGATTCTGTTCTCTGTATCTGCAGGACACGTTCTTTCACGTCCCAATCTGTCCATCTCATCAGCGCTTCCTCCACTTCAGGGTCAAGGGGAACCTGTACGAGTTCTGAGCCATGCCATTCGGCCTGTCATCAGCCCCACGGGTCTTCACCAAATGCATTGTAGTGGTGGTGGCACACCTCCGGCATCGGGGGGGGTCAGAATCTACCCCTACCTCAACGATTGACTCTTGGCAGGTTTCACCAAACAGGAGGTGGAGAGATCCAGGGATCTGGCCCTCTAGACCTGCTCCCAGCTCGGCTTCCTGATCGAGGCCAAGTCGGAACTCATGCCTTCCCAGGTAATGGGCTTCATTGAGGCAGAGCTTGACTCTTGTCAAGCCAGAGCTCTGCTCCCGGCGGACAGGGTGGAGGTTCTCTCCTCCTTTGCCCAATCATTTTTGGTTGGGCACTTGCACCCTGCCCAGGACTTTATGTGCCTTCTGGATTACATGGCGGTGTGCACCTCAGTGGTCCATTGGGCCCGGTTGTACATCGCCCCTTCAATGGGAGCTGACCGCCCAGTGGACTTGGCGTCATAGTGATTTCGACCAGCTGATCACTGTAACCCAGAAGATGTAGGACGCTCTCCAATGGTGGACCGCCCCAGACTGGTTGCAGGAAGGGATCCTGTTTGTCCACCCCGAGCTGACAGTCATCCTCATGACTGATGCCTCTCTCATGGGCTGTGGAGCCCACATGGGGGACAACAGGGCCCACAGGTTCCGGACCCCCAAGGAGTCCCAATGCCACATCAAACTGTTGGAGCTCAGAGCAGTCAGACTGGCACTGTCAGCTCTCATTCCTCAGCTCCGGGGTCAGGTGGTTCTAGTCCAGAAGGACAATACCACGACCATGTACTACCTCAACAAACAGAGAGCACGCACTCCCATTTGCTGTGCAAGGAGCTCTGCATCTGGACCCTCGTAAGCTGGTTGGGCGGATCTGCTAGCTATCCATGTGGCAGGAGCCTCAAACCAGCTGGCAGATGCTCTCAGCCACATAGGCCAGACATCTCATGAGTGGTCTCTCCATCCAGAGGTAGCTTACAGCCTGTTCTCTCATTAGGGCAGACCAATAGTGGAAATGTTTGCCTCCAAGGAAAACACCAAGCTGAGGCTGGATCATGCCCACCCCCTCAGCAGGCTCACTGCAGGGGATGCCTTCTCAAGGCCGTGGACCCCAGACCTCCTCTATGCCTTCCCTCCACTTCCTTGCTCCACAAGGTGTTACTCAAGGTGAGGAGGGACAAGCGAGAGTAATTCTGGTAGCCTCAGACTGGCCGTGCCAGTTCTGGTATCCAGATCTCCTCAGTCTCAGTTGCAGGCCCCCAGACTGGCTTTGCACATGCCTGGACTTGATATCTCTGAACCAGGGGAAGGTCTTCCATCCGGACCTTCAGTCCCTGCACCTCACAGCCTGGTACCTGAGCGGCTAGAGTTCCAGGCTTTGGGTCTTTCCAAAGATGTCTTCATTGTGGTGGAGGCATCTAGAAAGGAATTGACCAGGAAATGTTATGCCTTCAAATGGAAAAGATTTTCCATTTGGTGCCAGAAATGAGTCTGGACCCTTATCCTGCTCTGTAATAATATTCTCAACTACTTTTGGTCTCTCTCAAAGGGTCTATGGTTATCGACCTTTAGCGTGCACCTGGCAGCCATTTCTGCTTACCAGGCGTGGGCGGTATTGGCGCAGGAGACAGTGGTCGGGTGTTTTCTAAGGCCTGGATCACATATCCCCTCTGGTGCATGAACGTCCACCTCTGTGGGATCTGCTGCTGGTTTTGGCAAAGCTCATGGGCAAGCCATTTGAACCCATGCACAAGTGTGAGCTGTCACACTTGTCATGGAAGACGGCCTTCCTGGTGGCTATCACATCAGCCAGAAGGACAGGAAGCTCCAGGCGCTTTCAGTGGACTCCCCTTATCTGGTCTTTCACAGGGACAAAGTTGTCCTGCGCCCCTACCCGAAATTCCTTCCGAAGGTGGTGTCAGAGTTTCACCTTAACCAGGTGTTGACTCTTCCGGTTTACTACCCTAATTACACCTCGGACGCTGAGTACAGGCTACATACTCTGAATCTGAGACATGCTCTCTCTCCTACTACAAGGAGAGAATGGCAGAAATTCATGGAGAGGTTCACCAGCTGTTTGTCACCTACGCTGAAGCCACTTACATCATGCATAGGTTTGTGCCATGAGTTGGCGGGCAAGGAGCTTCCTAGAGGGATAAGAGCTCATTCTACCCACCCTACTGCTGCATCGGTGGCTGCTTCCAGGGACAGCCCTATCTAGGAAATCTGTCGGGCTGCTACCTGGAAGTCAGCAAACACCTTCATCACCCACTACCACATCGACCTTGAGTCACGCCGGGATGCTGGTTTTGGGACCTCAGTTCTCCAATCTCTGTTCCCTAAGTAGAGGTGTGCACCTTACCTTCCTCCTCCTGGAGAACTGCTAGGAGTCTGCCAATGAGTGTGGATGAACAATATCCACACTCTAGAAAGAACAGGTTACTCACCTGTAACAGTAGTTCTAGGAGTGGTATATATTTGTTCATCCTATGAACTCTAACCTCCCGGCCTCTTGAATAGACACAACCTAGCTTCCAGCAGGCTAAGATCTGGCGTCATGGGGTGGAGCCAAGGTATATACCACCCGAGTGGGTGGGAGGAGCCAGCTTGAAGACTTCTGACAGATTTAAAGAGGAAAGGGACAATGCCAGTGAGTGTGGATGAACAACATAGACCACTCCTAGAACTACTGTCAGAGGTGAGTAACCTGTTCTTTCATGCCTGTCAGTGTGGCAGGAAGATCTTCCCTCTGACAACCATTTGCTTTGTGTGAGATTCCTGAGACCCTCATACGATGTTGATTCCTCCAAACATTGCCAAGAATTTAACAGGCCACTTGTCGAGTAACGAGTGCTAGAACTTCAATTTTCCATTGCAGAGCAGAAAATGTCTCAGCCTGAGAACCAGGGGGTCCATACCAAGGTCTCCCCAGCCAAAAGTTCTCATCATGAGCGAGGTAAGGAGAGGGTCAAACCCCCCACTTCCTCCCACTCAAAGTGTTCGTTGACGACCACCATTTCAATGGTCACACTGTCGGCGTCACATTTGGAACATGCCTCTCCATCGACTTGGGCTCCTCTCTCATCAACGGTGGGTTCAAAGCATGCTTCCTTGATGACAAGAACCCCTCTCTCATCGACGATAGGCTTTAGGCATGCTTCCCCATTGATGGAGAATGTTCTCTCATTGACGGTGCTTGCCACTGCCTTGAGTACAATGCAGGAAATACCTGCACCGTCGACGATGCTTACAAGCGTCATGTATGCAACAAAACCCAATATTGCTATGTCGATGGGGGCTTCTCCCCCGTTGACAATGGCAGGTTCTTTTCATGATAATGCCTCCATGGGATCCTCTATGAGGACCCCAATGACCTCAGGGTAAGCCATTGGCTTTTGCCCTTCAACGAACCCCTCCGCCAACACAAGTGGGCTTATACAGAGGTCAACCAGATCAAGATAGGGGCCCTGGTTACTACCACCCAGGTTCAAGACCTGCCTATTCTGCATGCCCTGTTCCTTCCCTTATCCCCATTGTTCCCCAACTAATACACCCCGTTCCTCAACTAACAAACCCCAATTCCCTTACCCCTTCCCAGGAACAAGAACGCCAAAACAAAATTGTTCAGCAGGTCTTGCGCAGCTTATGCTGTGCCCCCCCGACCCAAAATGGGGGGATAGTTCTTCTCCATCTCATAAGCGTCATCGCATTGATGAATCTGACATTGAACCTGCATACTCACCTCCTCCTATGGAACACTACCCGGAGGATTGGGAGACAAATGGAGATCTCCTGATGACTTGGATGAGGATTAATCTGTCTCTGACATTCAGGGACTGGGTTCATCTTTTCAGCCATCTCTCTCTCTGGATGAAGACCTGCCTCTCCCAATGGCTACCTCTCCTCCAGATGATCCCACCTTTTATGATATGATGCTCAAAATATGAAAGGTGATGGGATTTTCCACAATGGAACATGATAAAGAACGTAAGGCTATGGCAGATTATTTAGAATTGCGAGGAAAGTACAGTTATGGAAGAACTTACTGTAACAGTAGATCTTCGAGACCAGCTCTTGCAGCAGGTTACACCATTAGGACTGAAGCCAGCAGGCGTCAGGACCCCATGGAAATCTTCTAGCTAGCAGTCTTCAGCGGGGACCGCCTTCGACGTCGGTCCCACCCGGCGTCAGGCGTATACATAAGGGGCGGTCCTACAGAATCCCCGGTTCTCCCACCGGAGACTTCCGGCCGCTGGATGACATCAGAAGTGGAGACCGAGGATCCGCCATCAGAGGTACAATGGAGAATGAGTTCCTGCCGAAGCCTGGTTAGCCCTTACTCCTCCAAGGGGGAATGGTGGGCGGGAAGGTACCTGCTGCAAGAGCTGTTCTTGAAGATCTACTGTTACGGTAAGTTCTTACGTAACTGTACTATCTTACTTCGAGATACAGCTCTTGCAGCAGGTTACACCATTAGGACTGATTCCCAAGCAATGGCGCCTACAGACGCTCTAGGGAGGAGGCATAAAACAGAGATCCTGAAAAATCCTGAGTCTAGAACAGGAGACCCTGCAGAACGGCGAGGCTGAAACCTGCTCTCCGCCGTGAGGCGATGTTGAGGCTGTAGTGCCTAATGAAGGTGTGCACTGAGCTCCATGTGGCTGCGGCACAAATGGCCAAGATGGAGATGTTCCACAGCACTGAGAAGGAAGTAGCCACCCCCTAGTCGAGTGGCCCCTGACTGTGCCCGGAAGGGGCTTCTGTTTGTTGTTGTAGCAAAAAGAAATGCACTGGACAAGCCAGCGAGAAAGAGTTTGTTTTGAGACTGGTTGGCCCAACATCCTCTCAGCAAAGGAAATAAACAGCTGTTCGGATTTGCGATGCTGTTTGGTCCTGGTCAAGTAGTATCTTAAGGAGCGGTGAACATCTAAGGTGTGAAGCAGTGCCTTTCCTCTGTTAGCATACCTGGGAAGTACCGGCAAATCAATGTCCTGATTAAGGGTAGGGCTGAGAACCACCTTAGGCAGGAATTTAGGATTCGTCCTCAGGGAGACACTGTCCTGGTGGAAAATTAAATAAGGTTCCTTACACATGAGGGCATGTAGCTCAGAGATTGTCCTTGCTGACATAACAGCAACCAAAAATAGCGTTTTCCACGACGAAAACGTAGCTCGCAATCTGCGGCAGGTTCAAAAGGGGCAGTGTGAGCTGCTCCAGGACAAAGAGTAGGTCCCAAGGAGGGACGGGATCCTTAATGGGTGGTCTAAGATGTAGCACCCCCCTCAAAAAGTCACGGAGGCATCGAGTTGTGCCACTGTGTGTTGGCCTATCGGGTAGTGGTAGGCTGAAATCGCAGAGGTGAACCTTAATTGAGGAGTAGACAAGGCCTGAGTGAAAGAGGGAAAGCAGGTATTCTAGAACTGATTTTTCTGGTCATTTTAAAGGGGAGAGACTGCGTGCCTGAGACCACAGGCAAAACCGACACCATTTCATGGTGTACGTCGCATGCGTTGCCGGCTTTCTGACAGCAGAAAGGACTTCTGCCACCTCCTGCGAGACCCCGTGTCACAGAATGGCTATGTCTGGATGAGCCAGGCATGCAGGTTCAGTGAGCGCAAGTCCAGGTGGACTAGCGAACCCTCCTCTTGAGACAGCAGATGGGAGCTGATGGGCAACGAAGTGGAGGTTCCCAGGACAATGCGTCAGCATGGGGAATCAAATCTGTCTGGGCCAGAAGGGCACTACCAAGATCATTGTTGCATGCTCCTGTGAAGTTTGAGAAGGACTCTCTGGATCAAGGGGAAGGGAGGAAAGCGTAGAAGAATCTGTCCGCCCAGGAGAGGGACAGCATCTCGCAAAAAACACCAGGCCCTGGATCTAGCGAGCAAACATTCGGCAGTTTTGCATTGGATGGGAAGCGAACAAGTCCAATTCTGGAGTGCCCCATCGAAGAAACAGATCCTCTGCTACTTCCTGAAGAAGCTCCACTCATGGACTCTGGCCTGGGATCGACTCAGGCCGTCTGCGACCGTGTTGTCCACTCCGGGAACATGAACTGTAATCAGGCTCGCGCCGTGTCGAATTACCCATTCCCACACTCTCATAGCTTCCCTGCAGAGGGGATAGGAGTGTGTGCCTCCTTGCTTGTTGAGGTAATACATCACCGCCGTATTGTCTGTTTGAAGCAGAAGAGTACTCGGTGGAATTTCTGACTGGAAGGCTTGCAGGGCATACAGGACCACCCTCATCTCCAGAATATTGATGTGGAGGTGAGCTTCCTGAGAGGTCCACATTCCCTGAGATCTCACCCCGTTCAGGTGTGCGCCCCACCCCAGCCCTGAGGTGTCTGTGGAGAGGATTACCTCCGGGGATGGTGCTACAAATGGGACACCCACGGAGAGTGTCCCTGGGTCTAGTCACCATTGCCAGTCCCGAATCACGGCCCTCGTGATTCTGACTGGCTGCTGCATATGGTCTTGCCTCTGATTCCATTGCACTTTGAGCATTCACTGGGTTACCCGCATGTGGAGCCTTGCCATCGGGATGGTTGGAATGGCCACAGCCATATGTCCGAGCAGGCGAAGGACCAGTCTGGGGGACAGTCTTCTTTGCCGAAAGGTCCCTGATGAGGGACCTGATGCATTCTGCTCTGTCCTCGGGAAGAAAGGCTTTCCCTTGGACGGTGTCCAGAACTGCGCCTATGAACTGCAGCTTCTGGGACGGTACCAGGAGAGACTTCTCATAATTGATAAGTATACCCAGCAACTGAAAAAGAGCTTGGGTGTTCTGGATAGCCAACAACAGCACCTCTCGGGAGGCGGCCATGAGAAGCCAATCGTCCAGGTATGGGAACACGTAGTGGCCCTGTCTCCTTAGAGACACTGCCTCAACTGCCATGCACTTGGTAAAGACCCTGGGGGCCAATGACAGTCCAAAAGGAAGTGCCCGGAACTGAAAGTGGTGGCCGAGAAACTCGAAGTGCAGGAACCTCCTGTGCGCTTGAGCAATGGGGATGTGCAGGTAAGCATCCTGCATGTCCAGTGACGCCAGAAATGCGTCCTTCTTCAGCATGGGAATAAGACCCTGGAGGGTCACCATGCGAAATCGTTTGTAGGCGACCGACATGTTGAGGTCGTTGAGGTCCAATATTGGATGGAGGTCCCCTGTTTTCTTTGGAACCAGGAAGAAGTGGGAATAGTAGCCTGCTCCTCTCTGGTTCTCCGGGACATATTCCACTGTTCCTTTTTGCAGAAGCATGAGTACTTCTTGCCTGATAAGCAATCTGTGCTGACCCGAGCAGCGGGAGAGCAGAGGGAGGCCTTGTGGGTGGCTTGTCTATGAACTCTATAAAGTGGCCTTTTTTGACCAATTGGAGTACCCACCTGTCAGTGGTGATGGACTGCCACCCTGGCAGGTGGTACGCTATACGACCCCCAACCTTGGTGTCCCGTTGATCCTGAGGGGCAGGGACCAGGAAGGAGTCATGCTGTGGCGGCTGAGGGTCCTGCAGGTTGGGCCGACTTGGCGGGATGTTGGCCTCTATCTGAGGACGACTTCCCCTGGGCTTTCTGGGAGAAGGAGCCCCTCTGTTGCAGGCTGGAATGGGACTGTTGTCTCTGAGTCCAGCCGTGAAAACGGCTCTGGTTCCTACGAAAGGAACCGGGCCTGGGTGTGTACATAGCCTGGACGGATCTCATGGCCTTCCCGGCCTCCTGAAGCTTAGTGAGGACCTTCTCTGAGGACTCACCGAAGAGAACTTCGCTGTGGAATGGGGCATCCAGTATGTTCTTCTGGACGTCCGGGGTGAATCTGGAGACATGGAGCCATGAGTGTCTCTGGAGGCATACGCCTGAGGCTGCCGCTCTGGCCGAGGAGTCCGCGGAGTCATACGCGGCTCGAAGCACCTGGGTTCCCACGTCTGAACCCGTGCGGAGGAGCTGAAGCAGTTCTTCCTTCTGCTCACCTTCTGGCATCTTTTCTGCCAGCTCTAGTCCCTGCTCCCACAAGGCATTCTGAAACTAGGCAATGTGGGTGAGATAATTGAGGGACCTAATGGCGCAGGTTGCAGCTGCGTACGTGCGCCTGCCCATCGCGTCCAATTGCTTGGACTCCGGGTCCGGTGGCAGGGTGCTCAGATGTTGCGGCCTCTGGGACCGGTCATGTGAGGCTGTGATGACCAGGGAATCGGCCAGAGGATGAGATGCCAAGTACTGGTCCTCCCTAGGGGCCTTGTACAGGTGGTCATCCTTCTTCGGCATCGCCAGGAGCAAATGTGGACGTTTCCATGCTGCCATGGTGATGTCCACGAAGGTGTCCACCAAGTGTGGTACCACCACAGGCTTTGGGTCCTTTTGCCAAAGATAACGCGCAAGGCGTAGCCTCTCGGGGTCAAGCTCTTCTACGTCCCAGCTCATATTCTCTTGGATATGCCTCATAATCTCTGAGAATGATGGGTCATCCGGAGGAGATCTTGGGAGCTCACGTGGGTCCGGAGAGGAGACGCTGATGGGAGAAGGGGATCTGGATCTACCTGAGAAGTCCGATCCCGAGTCCTCCGTCGAATAGCGGCGTCTTCTGGGTCTCTTGGGGCTGGGTGACCCTGAAGAAGATCTGGATGGAGGTCTTCTCTTATCCGATGGTCTGCCCCTAGGAGATTCAACAGGATCCTGGGGTGAAGGTACTCAGCCTGCTGCCCCGGATGGGGTGGGGGGCGCTGGGGCCGGTGGAGTCATGGGTGGAGGAGGAGAAGGAAGAAGAAGAGGAGGTGTGGGAACCATGTCCTTTTTAATGGTATCCCACCAAAAGGCAAACAACTCCTTGACCTCAGCAATATTGAGCCCGATGACGGGCGAGCGCCAATCAGTCAGTCGTGGTTCCAAGCGTCGGCCCCCCGGGGTCTCTGGTTCAGGAGAGGGTTCCCTCGGGGGCTCAAAAGGACCGGATTTTCCCACCTCGTCCTTGGGCTGTGTCGACTCCTCCTCCATGAGCACCTCCTGGCCGATGTCGGTAGGTGGCATATGGGTTCCTCTATCTGCTGGGATGGGCGTCGGTCCCCCAGCTGGCGTCCGCGGTGGAGAAGGCCTGGCCGGCGATGGGCATCTGGCTGTCGTTGGGTCCTGGGACCGGTGGTGCTTGGCCGACGTCAGGTGGGCCGACGCCGGGTCTGGAAACCGCTGATGGCGTCAGCTCCTTGGTTTCCGCTGGGGAGGAGGCAGGAGACCGACCGGACGCCGGGGCCGAGTGGCGGATCTGACTTGTGGTGATGCGGTCCCCTGACCTCGTGAGGCCTTGGACGATGAAGAAGAAGAAGGCCTGGAGGTCATAACAGGCTGCAGAGTGGAGGAACTGGAGGAAGACTTGACCGCGACCGGGAGAGGCTGAGAGCGGGCCCGGGAAGGTGAGCGGTCGGACCGGGAGCCGGAGCTGCGGGAGTCGGAAGCCCTAGAAGGGGATTTAGATCTCACCCTCTCCCTGTGTTTTTCGAGGTGCCGGCAGGCTTTCTTGGAAGATTCCTTCTTGGAGGCAGGATCCATGGCCTTCAATCTCTCTTCCAGAAGGTAAGCTTGGAGGGCCTTCTGACGATGGATCCGGGTCCGACTGTTAAAGCCTTGACAAAAGGAGCAGGCCCAGGTGTCGTGGTCTGGGCCTAAGCACCTCACGCAGGCTGAGTGTGGGTCTTTAAAGGGAATTTGCTTCCCACAGGCACACTTAGACGGATGGCTCTCCACGGATGTTGGTGAGGACATCAGATGGCAGACGATTTGTAGAAAGTGAAGTTTCTTTTCAAAGAAACGGGAAAAGAACTTTTCCAGGCATCGCGCGCTAGACACTGACCGGAGGGTCGAGACATGCAAGTCGATGGCGGGAGAGAACTGGGGATTCTGGCGGGACCGCCTCCTTATGTACTACACCTGATGTCAGGGGCGGGACTGACGCTGGAGGCGGTCCCCGCTGAAGAATGCTAGTTAGAAGATTTCCATGGGGTCCTGACGCCTGCCAGCTTCAGTCCTAATGGTGTAACCTGCTGCAAGAGCTGTATCTCGAAGTAAGATCTGGTATTATTGGTCCCACCACTGATCCCTACATATCAAAATGCCTTACTGGCTGCTTGGCAGCAGCCTTCTAATATTTCAGCGGTTTACCTACAAGGCTAATCGACTATACTGGTCTCTCTAGACCACCCATTCCTCTCCACTACGCCTGAGGCTGACTCTGTGGTCATTACTGCCGCCATGACAGGTCTAAACAGCCTAAACACTTGAGCTCCTTGCCCCCAGATAAAGAGTCCTGAAAGATTGATTACTTAGGGAAAACGGTCTTTTCCTCAGGTACTAGGACTGGTTACATATCAACATACTTCGTGGACCTCTATCCTGGAAACAGTCAGTAAGCTCCCTCCTTCCCAGGAGAAAGACCAATTAATGGCCATGGTTCCTACCTCCAATTCCATCTCCCGCCACCTTCTCAGGTTGGGTTATGATGCTGTGGATACCTCTACACAATTTTCAGCCACTGGTGTGACTCTCGTCGCAATGCTTGGCTTCATGTGTCAGGATTTACAACTGGCGTGCAACATAAGATATCTAATGCACCCTTTAATGGGTTCAAACTATGCGGACCAGGTACACAGACCCTCATAGATGTCCTACAAGCATCTGGATGAACCCTTCATGTGGTTCAAGGGCTGTATCATAACCCCCAATCAGCCCACCATACTCGTTTTCCTCCTATTCCAGAAAGTGGGAAAAATATAAAACTCTTAACAAAGGTGGATTCAGATGATGAAACCAGTCAAGAGGTACTCCTCTGCCACCATGGTTCTCTGTGCCCACCGCCCTGTGGCGGCCGGCCAGCCCACTGCTCAGTGACCTCTCTTGCCTCTCCCCGCCTCTCTTAGCAGGCCTCTGAGCCGGTCGGGTGTCATTTGCTCTCCATCTAGAGGCTTGCAGATGATCACATCAGACAGATGGGTACTTCAGTTAATCCAAATGGGTTCGCACCCTGGAATTCGTTTCCTTTCCCCTCCATCCCTCCTTGGGTGATCCATTACCTCCACAGCATATCCCTATCCTCCAAGAGGAACCATCAGCACTCCTGGCCAAGCAAGCCATTGTACCAGTGCTAGCTGTGGAACAACAGAGGGTTCTATTCTCATTTCTTTCTTGTACCCAAAAAGACTGGAACCTCAGACCCATTCTAGATCTGAGACGTCTGAACCTATATATTCAATACAAGCATTTTCGTATGGTCACTCTGCGCTCATAATGCCACTCCTAAAACAAGGAGATTGGATGTGTGCCCTGGATATGAAGGGCGCTTACTTTGACATCCTCATTCACACTGCTCATCAAAATTTCCCTGTGCTCCCACCTGCTGGGCCAAACTACCAGTTTCAGGCTCTCCCATTTGGCTTCTCATAGGCACAGAGAGTCTTTACCAAATGCCTAACAGTGGTAGCAGCAGCCTAAGGGGAAGAGGGCACTACGTCTCCTCCTACTTAGACAATTGGCTAATAAAAGCAAACTCCAAGGAAACTCTGCTATCCTCTCTGACCGCCACCCTCAATCTGTTCCACGACCTAGGGATCACGGTCAGTTGGCCAAAGTCCAATCCCCAACCAACCCAGACTCTATAATATATCGGAGCTGTTCTGGACACGGACAACAGAACAAAAGGGTAAACAGGGAGGAGAAGAAGCACTGTGGGTAAATTTGGAGACCGGCAATGGCACCACAATCTGCACAGGGGTTGTATACAGACCCCCTTCTCAGGGGGAGGAAATGGACAAGGAAATGATAGAAAGTATACTTAGTATGGCAGAAAAAGGGGAGATATTGCTGATGGGTGATCTGAATATGCCAGATGTTAACTGAAGTGCAGTTGCAGCAGCCACTTCTAAGAGTGGGTTATTCTAGATGCCCTACAGGGGCATGCCTTGAACAACTAGTATTGGAGCCCACTCGAGAGAGAACAATCTTAGACCTGGTTCTCTCAAATGGAGATGAGGAGAGATCACAGATGTAAGTGGGTAGCCATCTGGGAACTAGCGACCATCGAACAGTATGGTTCACAATAAACACAGCAATAGAGTCAAGCCATACAAAGACAAAGGTACTGGATTTTGGAGGGCTGACTTTGTCAAAATGGGTGAGTGCCTAAGGAATGCACTAGCAAATGGGCAGGAAGGGTGGAAGAACAATGGGGAATAATAAAACTGCCATCACAGAGGTAATAAGCCTTTGTGTAAAGCAAATAAACAAACGAAATGAGGTAAGAAACCACTATGGTTCTCAAAGGAAGTGGCAATGAAGGTTCAAGAGAAAAGAAAGCATTCAGGAAGTACAAGAGAATCACAGAAGGAGCAGGACAGAGAACTGTATCAGTTAAAGCAAAGGAAGCTGGGAAGGCAGTCAGAACAGCAAAGGCCCAAACCGAGGAAAAGATAGCCAACTCAGTTAAGAAGGGGATAAAACCTTTATAGGTACATCAGGGAGTGAAGTAAGACCATGGGAGGGATAGTGAGGCTTAGTAAAGGGAGGGAGGGTGGGCAGAGGTGACTGTGAAAAGGCAGAGATACTAAACAAATACTTTTGCTCAGTATTTACAAAGGAAGAGGAAGTACCTAAAACAAACAGTAGAAACACTCTGGATACAGAAGTTGATACCAGCCCATTTACAGAAGAAAGGGTTCTGAAAGAACTCTTAAAACTGAAGGTGGACAAAGCAATGGGGCCTGATGGGATTCATCCCAGAATTCTAAAAGAACTAAGGGTAGAACTAGTGACACCACTGACTACCCTCTTTAACAAATCATGGGAGGATGGGGTGGTACCGAGGACTGGAGGAGGGCAGATGTAATTCCCTTCACAAAAGTGGGAGCAAGGCAGAAGCAGAAAACTACAGACCTGTTAGTTTAACCTCAGTGGTAGGAAAATGATGGAATCACTTCTGAAGGAAAGAATTGTTGAGTATCTAGAGGCCAGAGGGCACAGGACCCAAGGCAGCATGGATTCACAGCGGAAGGTCATGCCAGACAAATCTGATAGATTTCTTTGACTGGGTGACCAAAGTAGTTGATCAGGAGGGGCTGTGGACATGGCCTACCTAGACTTTAGCAAGGCATTTGACACAGTCCCACAAAAGATTAATATACAAGTTAGCCAGCCTGGGAGTGGGTCCCAAGATGACAGCCTGGGTAAAGAATTGGCTGGAGAATAGGACACAGAGAGTAATAGTAAATGGAGTCCACTCTGAAAAAAGGGGTTAGTAGTGGGTACCGTGGGGTTCAGTATTAGGACGGTCCTCTTCAATGTCTTTATAGCGACATTGCAGAGGGACTGGATGGAAAAGTATGTCTCTTTGCAGATGACACAAAGATCTGCAACAGAGTTGATGCACAAGGTGGAGTGGAAAGGATGAGAGGGACTTGGCAAGGTTAGAGGAATGGTCAAATGTATGGCAGCTTAGATTCAATGCTAAGAAGTGCAAGGTAATGCACCTGGGAAACAAAAACCCAGGGAAGAGTACACAATGGGGGTGAGATACTAACAACAACAAAATGGAAAGGGACCTGGGGTAGTCATATCAGATGACCTTAAGGTGGAAAGCAATGTGAGAGGGCAGCAAGGAGGGCTGGGGGATACTTGGATGCATAGGAAGAGGCATCACCAGTAGAAAACAGGAAGTTATTATTCCTCTGTACAGACAGCTAGTGAGACCCCATCTGGAGTACTACGTGCAGTTCTGGAGACCCAATCTCCAAAGACATAGACAGGATGGAAGCTGTCCAGAGGAGGGCACTAAAATGGTGCAGGGTCTGCACGGAAGACATATGAAGAGAGACTTAAGGAGCTTAATATGTATAGCCTCGAGGAAAGGAGGAGAGGGAGACATGATAGAAACTTTCAAGTACCTCAAGGGATCGACAACGTCCAAGAGGTAGCATCTTTCAAAAAGAGGTGTGCAAGAACAAGGGGCACAATTTGAAGATAGAAGGGGCGGCTCAGAGGTAATTTAAGGAAGTATTTTTCACAGAGAGGGTTGTGGATGTATGGAGCGGCCTTCCAGAGAGGTTGTGGAGTCAAAAACAGTGGTGGAATTCAAGCATGCATGGGACAGTCATAAGGCAATTCTAGGGTGGGGGTAGGAAGAAGTAGGCTGCTGGTTAACTAGGACCTGCAGCTTATCCATCAGGTAGGAAATGGGCAGACTGGGTGGGCCAAGCGGTCCTTATCTGCCGTCAAATTCTATGTTTCTATGTTTCTCTGTCCAGGTGGGGTCTTTCCACCAGGGCGCTCTAATTTTCCTGGACTTTACGTCCAGTCCCGACAGAAGTAACAGCCAGACAAATGCTGAAAATACTAGGTCACATGTCAGCTGCTATTCCCACAGTGGCATTTGCCTGTCTCCATATGAGAGCTGTCCAGTGGACTCTACAGAACCAGTGGTCTCAGAGAATAGGACAGTTTGACCAGATTCAGGTCACTCCCTTCCTAGTGTTGGCCCTTACCTGGAGGACAGTCAAAACCAATCTGTGTCAAGGAATACCCTTCCGCACCCCACCTCCAATGCAGACATTGAGCACGGATGTGTGTCCCTGGATGGATGGCGTGCTCACCTGGGTCCATATCAGACTCAAGGTCTTTGGACCACTCAATCTTGTATCAGTCTCTTAGAAATGAGAGCGGTCCATCTCGCTCTTCAGGCATTTCTGCCCTACCTCAAGCCAGGACCGTTGCTGATTCAATCAGACAGCACTACAGTGGTCTCATACTTAAACAAGCAAGGGGGCACGCACTCACGCTCCCTTTGCAAGGAATCCATTGCAGTCTGGCAGACAGCAATCAAACAAAGACTGACACTGACAGCCGTCCATCTTCCAGGATGGTGCAATCAGTTAGCGGACGGACTGAGTCGTCAGTCGTCCACTCATGAATGGACACTTCACAAGGATGTCCTACGCAACATCTTTGCGCTGGACCTGTTCACCTCCCCAGTCAACCACAGGCTCCCTAGTTACATCTCCATTATCCCAAACAACAGGGGAAGGTCTACTGATGCCCTGTCCCAACCTTGGACAGGACTTTACTTATATGTTTCCTCCCATCCCACCCCTTCTAAAAACTCTATTGAAACTTCAACTGGAGCCGGACACCATGATACTAATAGTACCTCTGTGGCCTTGACAGCAGTGGTTTCCTCTTCTCCACCAATTATCTTTGCAGGATCCCATTCTGTTGCCGTCCAGACCAGACAACCTGACCCAGAATCAGGGGTCAGTCATCCATCCCAGCCTCAAGACTCTACGTCTTCATATCTGGATCCTGAGGACACATTCAAAAACAAACTACAGGTGTCTTCTTCTGCTGCCAATATTCTGTTGGCTTCTAGAAAGCCGGCAACCAGAAAAACATATAACTCCAAATGGAAAAGGTTTTCCATATGGTCGGCCTCTCATAACATGGACCCTTACTTGTGTCCACTTATGACCGTATTGGATTACCTGGTTCCTTATGTGAGTCGGGACTCAGCTATTCTTCTGCCAGAGTTTATTTAGCAGCCATTTCGGCTTTTCATGAACCTCTGGATGGTAGATTGCTCTATCAGCTCACTTTTCTAAAATGTTTTTGAAAGGAATGCTTCATCTGAAGCCTCCTATCCGAAGACCTGCACCTTAGTGGAATCTTAATTTCATCATAGAAAAGCTCACTCTCGAACCATTCGAGCCTGCAGCCACTTAGAACTTTGTTTTCTTTCTTGGAAAATATTATTCCTGGTAGCTATTACTTCCACTCAGCGTATCTCCAAGCTCCATGCCCTTATGTGTAGGGAACCCTACTTGATTTTCCATTAAGACCAAGTAGTCCTCTGTACTAACCTTTCCTTTCTACCAAGTAGTGTCTGAAAAGACCCTAAATCAATCTATGGAACTCCCGGTATTTTTTCCAGAACATTTCAATCAGGGTGAGCACCTATTACATCTAATGGAAGTTCACCGTATCTTAAGATGCTACACTAATCATACTAGACATCAGAAAGACGTCTCAATTATTTGTCACCTTCGCCTGTGGCACAGAGGGACTTCTTGTTGCTAAATGGACTCTGTCCTCATGGTTGGCAAACTGTATTACATTTTGCTACAGAAAGTACAACAAATCTCTTCCCGGTCCAGTCCAAGCCCATTCCACAAGAGCCATGGCCACTACTGCAGCCTGCTTCAAGGATGCCTCCATTTCAGACATCTGTAATGCGGCCACTTGGTCCACAATTCACACTTTCACTCGCCACTACAATTTGGATGTGGCTTTGAGATGTAGGACGGCCATTGGCCATGCAGTCCTACAAGGTCTCATCATAATTATCCACCATTCTGGACACAACTGCTGGGTAATCTCCCAGAAGTAATGACTTACTGCAAGAGACCATTCCATAGAAGATAGTGCAGTTACGTAAGATCTTACTGTAACAGTAGATCTTTAAGGAATGTCTCTTGCAGTAAATATAATCCCTCCCTCCTACCCCCTCCTTCTCTGACTGAGACAAATTCTGTATGCTCCACAGACGTAGGTGTGGGCTCCTTGCATCCTCAGTTTCACCTCGGCTCTCGCCTTTGCGAGCTGAATCTGGCGGTGGAACAAAGGATACCAGGGACCACCCACATTTATATAGGAAACAGGATGTGATGTCATGTGTGGGTGGTCCCCTGCTGAAAACTGCTAGAAGAAGCTGCCGTGCGACAGCGACCTCTGCTGGATACTCCCAGAAGTAATGACTTACTGCAAGAGATATTCCTTGAAGATCTATTGTTGTGGGAAGATCTTGTGTAACTGCACTTTCTAGGAGTGGTATATGATGTTCATCCACATGGACCCACCTGCCCTCCCCTGGCTTTGGTGCACAGCACTTTTTCCAGCGGGCAAGATCTGGCATCATGGGGTGGAGCTGAGGGAGTAACCACCTGTGTGGGCGGGAGGAGCCAGCTTGAAGACGTTTCCTGCCAAGCCTTAAAGGGAAAGGCAGCTGCCAGAAGTGTGGATGAATGGCCAGCCCGGTGGCGCTGAGAATTGAGACACTGGATGCCACACCTCGTGCCACACTGGGGTCCTGGGTTCCGGGAATAACCTCGGGTCATCAGGGTGCCACCATGGGGGGGGAATGGAGCAGGATTGAGTGCCTAAGGGAAGCTCTCCTCTCTTGGGATGGCTGTCACTCCCCTGTAGTTTCGCTGCCACTGGGCGGAGGTCCAGTGGCAGTGCAGACTAGAGGGGGCAGCAAATTGGGAGGGTGTCTCGGAATGCGGCGCGCACGTGTCTCCGGTACTGGGGGCAAGTGAAAATGGAGAAAAACGCATAAAATACATAATGGGAAAAAAAGTGTGGAGGAACATTGTGTACCTGAACTAGAACTACTGTTACAGGTGAGTAACCTGTTTTTTCTGTACAGTTTCCCTCCCTTTCCTGTAATACAGAGAGTACTACTCAAATTAAAGATGGAGGGGGCAACCCTCATTCTCCTTGCTTTAATATGGCCTCAGCACATATGGTATCCACTGCTGCAGCAGTTGTCAGTGGAACTCCCAGTACCTCTACTGCTGTGCAGGGGGCTGTTGTCACAGGACAAGGGGGTCCCTGGTTCATTCAGACCTGAAGTCCCTACAACTGCATGCATGGCTCCTGAAAACATAGCTATGGCATGATTTGGACTGTCCTGTAGAGTGCCTGATGTTCTGGTTGCTGCCAGAAGACCCTCCACCAGGCATACCTATTCTTTGAAATGGAAGCAGTTTACCCTGTGGGTGCTTCCAAGCACTTGGATCCATTTACTTGTCTGATCATTGCAGTGCTGGAATACTTTCTGTCCCTGTCAGACTCCTGTCTGAAGTATTCCTCACTCATGGTGCATTTGGCCGCTATTTAAGTTTTTCATGCATCTGTGGATGGATGTACGGTTGCACAGTTAGAGGTAGCCTGTGTCACAAACACACTCCACAGGTCAGGCCCTCTGCTCCTACAGTGCCATCCTCAGAGTGCAATAGTGTGAACAGGTAACAGACAGGGTAACCCTCCTGTCTGTTTTGGGTCCGAATCACCTGTTAGCCTCAAGTTCTGGGGGGATGCAAACTGTGAACCTTATGCTAGCATACCCAGTTAACAGGCTCAGATATGTACCCTCTTCAGGACTGCAGTACAATCTTTTGCCAGGGGCACCAAGCCAGGTCTCCAAAATGAACCCTTAAAACTCTATGGAGACCTTAGGTATATTCTTACCTTCTTTCCCAAGCTCAGTAACACCATCAAGCTGTTGAACAGTTGTCAGACTTAACCACCTATATGTCACATGCAAAAAGAACTGACAGACACAGGCAGTCTTTCAAAGAAAATGTTCTTTACTAAAATTTTAAAACAAGTAAGATAAAATACAGAACAAGTATCAAAGAGTGTGCAATCATTTAAAATAAACAGGAAGTTATAGACAAAGCACTCCTACCACAAAAGCCTTAACTTTCTTTCTAAGTATTACCTTTCTAAGTGTGTTTTAAAGTTAGAGAGATGTTACCCTGTTCTTTCAGAGCCCAAGGGATAGGCACACATTTCAGACACACTGATATATTTTCAACTCTTATCTCCCCACCCCCTTTTGGATGAGGTCAGCAGGATCCTCCCTTAGTGTTAATTCACATAATTTCTACGGGAGGTATTGTAATACATGTGGACATCAGCAGAAAAAAACATTTCCTAAATATGACATACTTTCCTTAAACATTGTCTTTCATCTTATTGTGGCTCCTGTTCCCAAGGCAGATCAAAGGTTTTATGACCTTCAACACAATGTTGTTACCAGATTTGTCTTCCTACAGGAATCATACAACTTTACGAGCCCTATATCCTGGTAAAATGGCTCAAAGGTTCTAATTAAGACAAAAACAGGAAACCTTTAATCAGGTCTCTCTGGTCTTTTTAATTACCTCCTTGTTTCAGCCCTACACTTTGATGTTAGGCCAATTTCCTCCCACACTGAAATGGTCATACACAGACCATGTACAGATATCATACAATAATAATATGAGAGGGTTTTCCCGAGACAGCCTGTACATTTTTGAGCAGCATATTACATTTGAAACCTCCTATTAGGAGTCAGTCCCAGCTTGGGATTTGAATTTTGTGTTAGAAAAGCTTACTTTGGGGGCTTAGAGGGCCAAGCATTAGACCAGACGCAATACTACAGCTCCACTTCAAGTATAGCTTCTGGACAGATTTAAGGTGTTATTTTCCCTGTCTGGATTGGAGCTTTTATAGAATTGGATTCCTAAGCCCTAGAGCTGCAGTTTGGTGTATTATTTGGATATGGGGCATCAAAAGGTGCAATGGGTGGGCAAATGCAAAACCAGGGCAGCCTTTGCATCAATCCATGCAACAGCCAGACACTAGTCAGTCAAGTGAGACAACTGAGCAGCCGCTATGGGATTTGGACAAGAAGGTGGAAAATATGGCGATGGCTTCAGCAAAGATGCGGATTAACGCTCCATGAAAATGCAGGCTGCAGTGGCCCAACTCTGAAAATACACATCTCCAGAACCATTTGGAGACATTGAAAAATGGTGCTCGGGTGGTGAATTTATGCCTGATCGTCTTGCCTTAAGGCATTGAGAGAGAGGGGACCTCCTTACCTGTATTAGGTCCTGGTTATCTGAAGTTATCCCAGCAGAATTCGGAGTGGAGATGCAGGATCTAGTGAAAGCCTACTGGGTGAATTTTCGGGCCAAGCAACTTAATCAGATGTCCTATACGGTCCTCATCATCACTACTGACATGGAGGTGCAGGATAGAATATTACACTGAGCTCGACAGAGTCATCCACTGCAGTTTGAAGACACCAATGTGTGCTTCTTCCTGGACTGGTCTTTGTGATGGGAAGTCTGAGAAACAGTTTGACCCACTGTTCCTTGGGTAGCTCCACGCTTTTAGCTCAGACGTGGCTTGAATTACATATGGTGGCAAGGCTCATTTGTTTTCAGTCCCTAAGGAAGCATGTTGATAAAATTGCCACAGAGTTTAGATCTGCAGTACCGGCGTGAGGGGCGGATGATGGGGGCTTCTGGTTCGGATACCTAAGAAGTACCTATGTTTATTTTTTCTCTTTTCATCTGAACTGTGAGTTGGTCAAGTTTCTTAAAATGAGAACCGTTATAAAAGTTATAAGATATTGGGCCAGATATTCAAACTGTGCCATTCTGTGGCACAAGCCCTTGCGCTGCACAAAAAAGTTGCGCAGGGGTGTGGCCAGGGTGATATTCAACGGAGTTGCGCTATTGAGCAACTTCTTTGAATATCACCCCCTGGCCACACCCACTGTGCATGGCGCAGTGGGATTGCGCCACCGCAAGTGGTTAGAGTGGAGCACTCAGATGCGATGATGCAAGTTCCATTGCGCCATGCAGCACCTCGCGATATTCAAAGGGACATGCAAATGGGGCCATAATTTATGCAAAGGTACGGGGGTCCATTGCATCTAATTACGGCTTCATTGCATGCCATATCATGCAGATGCGCTGATCCGATGACTTGCGCCTGGCGCCTGCCAGGCAGCAGCCGTCAGGGACCGATGCCCCTGCAGCCCGATCGCAGGCAGAACAGTATTCTGTCCCCAGCAGCCAATCGGGCATAATGTAAACTCCCGCCCAGTAGCCGATCACGGGCATAGCGTAATTGTCCCCCACCCCCGACTAGCCCGATCGCGGGCATACAATGTCCCACTCCCGACTAGCCCGATCGCAGGCATACAGTAACACCCCACCCTGACTGGCGGATCACGGCCATACAGATAACACCCCACCCCGACTAGCCCGATCGCGGGCATACAGTAACACCACCCCGACTAGCCGATGCATGGCGGCATCCTCAACCCCCACTTCCAGAATCCTGGTGATCTAGTGGCCCCTCACCACTCCACCCACGGAGCCCCACCACCTCCCCCTGTCAGCGGCGGCGGCAGCACCCCACCCGCCTGCCGCTCCGCGCCCGCCGACTGACAGCTCGGTAAGGCTGCCGCCCATTGGGTCAGGCGCGACCAGTGGCGTGCAACTAAGGCAGTCCAGATGTGTGAATTCATTTCACATATCGGGACTGCTGCTCTGATAGCTACTACGCCCATTGGCTCGTACTCTAAACAATGGGCGTGCAACTGCTGGCGTAATCGGGCGGCGGAGGCGGCAAAGGCTGAAATGAGCTGCACTCCTGGAACTGGGGAAACCGTGGCCGAAGAATGAGGGGCACTGATCACCATGGGCGTGGGGTTAATGCCGCCTGTCAATAGTCGAATGAACACTATGCCACGATCGAGAGAAGAGGAGTTACTGTGCCTGATCGGGCTGGTCGAGAATGAAGTGACCCGTGCAGCTGGACGGGGGGGAAAGGATGACCATGCAGCGATCGGCGCCGGAAATGGAAACGTATATCATGTACGATCGGACTGCTGCAGAGGACTACTCTGCTGCCTGCGATCGGGCTACGGGGTTATTGCCACGCATCCGGGCTGCGGGGGCACCAGGAACAAGTGGAGGGCCACCCACAGGTGGCGGCTGCTGTGTTGCACCCTGCAATGCGGCAGCTCACCTGTGGTGGCCCTCAGCTCAATCCTTTTTTTGCGTAAAAATTGTGCAGGGCGCAGGTAGAGTTGCGCCTGCATAACTCTGCGGCCTGGCTGAATGATCGGGCTGTGCAGTTTATACATGGCAGCCCCCACCTGTGCCTGACATTACTGATGCACTTCGCGCATCGGGATTTGTGCAGGTGCAATTTTCCCTTTTAAATATCGCACCGGGCGATCAGTGAAGTTGTGTATGGCGCAACACTGTTGCGCCATGCACAACCCTTTTGAATATCTGGGCCATTGTCTATTCTGGCGAAGATTTATATCTTTCACACTATTTCAGAAGTTCCAATCTTGGAGGGACATGTTTTAATTTTGTTTTTAAGGAGGGGACTGTAATGTTGTCTTGTCCTTATTTCTAGAACTTTCCCCATAATGAATGTGTGCTTTACGATGGCGGCAGTAATGATATTGGAATATTTTCTCCAAGACAGTTATTGTTTTTTTAAACTTTATATTTATTATTTTCAATGTACATGTACATACACTACATTCCAAGCAGAAACATTTCACATGTTAGTTACATTCTAGACACATTGAGGATGCCACCCCTCTTAGATTACTATAGGTTACTTATTCTCCTGCTTTAAGATACGACCTGGAGGAATATTAATTTAATACTGTTAACAATTTTTATTACCAAATTGCTAGAAATTAAGCCCATGAGCTGCATGGAAAGATATGTAATCAATTCATATCCCCTTAAAACAAGGGGTTATGGAAACGTCAATGCTATTACTGATATATAGATCACAACTGTGATAGTTCAAAATGGTCGTGCCACCTTAACAATTAACATATCCCCACATATACAAGCCTCAATAGACTATCTCTGGGAGATCTCAGTCATCTAGTTTACCCAAATCTAAACCCAAACAATCTGGATACAAAAATTAGATTTATGATCTAAATTTATTATGTCTGTCACTCAGTAGGTGAATAATAAGAAGTCCGGTGAGAGTGAACTAAAAAGTTCAGGAATGATTGTCCCGGTTTTAACAGTAGAAAAGCACTCACACGAACTTCTCTTTATGGTTACTAAATTTTATAGTTACTTATGTTCAAGATCTCTCTTTCCCCTGGATCTTCCTTGTTTTTAATCACCTCCAGTCCTTCAAAGTTTGTCTTCATCAGATGAATTCTTGCTTTGCTCTTTGATGCATTTTCTTCTCGGGGCATTACTTTGGGTCCAGCGATTAGCTTCCTTCACTTCTGAAAAAATAAAGACTTTCCCCGGTGCATTATCCTTAATCGTGCTGGAAAGATTATGCTGTGCTGAATCCCTGCCTCACGCAGGAGTGCTCTGACCCCATCAAACTGTTTACGTCTTTGGTGGTGAAGCTAATATCAGGATAAAGCAGACAGTTTCACCTTCACAAAGCAATGTCCGATGTTGTCTGGCTAAGGCCAACAAAAGACAGTTATTGTACAGTATATGGGCTATCCTATTGATTATATTGTGAGGAGTGTATTCCTTATTGAAGGATTCCTATAATTCGTATGTCCACTGTTATTGGGGAGGCATGTTGGTTCACCTTTTTCCTTGATCTGATATAAGGAGCTGTACTTGGAGGGGTACTGTGGTATGTAACCCACTTAATCCACTCCCTTTGAGTTGTTCATGGGAATAGTGACTGTAGTAAGGTCACCTTAACTGTTTACCTTTAGTTAATACCTTTTATTTTCCCACGGGTCATGGCTTGGTGAGCATGTGTGTAGAATGATGCTGTTATGTATATTATTTCTACTGGATCCCCCCATATGTTGTATCAGATTTAATAGTCTCTGTAACATCTGGGTACTGAAATAATGCCTATTTACATTTGTATGTAAAATGGTTTATGAGAGCTATTTTGTTATTTTTTGTAGCTGGCTGAAATACTGCAAAGTTTAATAAAAATAAAGTACCAAAAAAAAGCTTACTTTGGCTTATTTTGAACCAGCCATGAGCTGTGGCTTACACTTTCTTTGATGGAAAGCATTATTTATACAGCAGTTGCAATCACTTCTGCTTGAAGGATTTTGGAGATACAGGCTCTAATGTGTGAGCCTTACTATTTGATTTTCCATAATGTCAGCATGTCATTACGTACCAGTCCTAAGATTTTATCTAAGGTCGTGTCTGAATTTACTTTAAATCAAACCATCCACCTTCCAGTGTACTGCCAATCCATGGGAAGCATTACTCCATGCTTTAGATGTACATAGAATCCTCAGATATTATGTGAATCCCACCAAAGACCGTAGAAAATCCTCTCAGCTTTTTGTTTAGTTTGCCCTGGAAAAGGGGGCACTTTTGTGTCTAAACAGTACATATGCTAATGTTTGGCACATTGTATTACATTCTGTTATAGGAAGTATAGTAAGGAACTTCCTGGTGTGGTTTGTGGTCATTCTGCACCAGGCATGGCCACTACTGTTACTTGTTTCTGCAGTGATACAGCTGATGAAATTTGTGCAGCTGCCACATTGAGTACTGTCCACACCTTCACTAAACATTACAGTTTGGACAATGTGCCTCGCAGACAAGCAAGCTTTGGCCTGGCTGTCTTGCAGGACCTGCTGTCATGAGCCTGTATCTTTCCATCCATGCGGACTGTCAATTTTGTTTGTACTGCTTCGGACTTGTTCCAAAGGTATGGCCTGATGAAAGAGAGAGATCCTTGAAGAAGAGAGAACAGTTCTGTACATACCTTAACAGTAAATCTTTGAAATAATCTCTTTCGTCAGGCCATGCTGACCCACTATCCTTTCCCTTTGAGGGGTATGACACTGGACTTCCTGCGCTGAGTCACTCCATCACTGCCATTCACAGTACTCTGTGTCACCTGCTTTGCTTGGTGCTGCCTGTATCTCCTGGTTCCCCATAGAGAGGTCCTCCAAGTGTGATCTCTGGTGAGGAACTGAGGAGTGATGGGGCCGCTCATGTTTATGTGGATGCTGATGCATGACATCGTTGTGGGCAGCCACTGGCTTGCAGAAGTTTCCATGTGGTCCTAGCACTGATGCGGGTAGAGTTCCAAAGGTGTGGCTTGATAAGAGACTTTAACAGTAAGTACATAACTTATATTCACCTTAACTAGGTGATTAACCTTACTGTATACTTCACAAACCAGTCTTCGGAGACTGACTGCAGGCACCATGCATTGGACCTGCGGACGGCACTCACTTATTATAAGGAGTGCACAGCTGGAGTTCATGGTGAGGCTCACCAGCAGTTTTTAACCTACACTGAAGCCACGCCTGTCACACTAGCAGCAAAGCGGTGCAAGATAGCAAGTGGATAACATCCTGCATCAACCTCTGCTATAGGTTGGCTGCTAGGGAGCCTGCTGTAGGGCTTAGGGCTCATTCTACCAGACACACTACTGCCTTGATGGCTGCTTCCAGTGACACCCCTAATCCCTATCCAGGAGATTTGTAGGGCTGCCACCTGGAAGTCAGCACACACCTTCATTTCTCATTATAGCATTGACCTTGAGTCTCGTCGAGATGCTACATTTGGGACCTGATTTCTCCAGTCTCTGTTTACCAAATAGAGGTGTGTGTCTTGCCCCCTTCTTCCGGGGAATCTTTGGAAGTGTGCCTGTGTGTGGATAGTTAACTATATCCACACCCCTAGAAAACTAGGTTACTGACCTATAACCGTAGTTCTAGGAGTGGTATAATATTCACATCCACACCATCCACCCGGCCTCGCCTGACAGGTGGCACACAGATCCCTGCTTCCAGCATTTTAAGATCTGACGTCAGAGTGGAGCCAGAGGATATACCACCCAGGTGGTGGGAGGAGCTTAGCTTGAAGATGTTCTGATGAGTCAGCACTTCCAGTGGAACTGCCTGTGTGTATGTGATTTGTATACCACTCCTAGAACTACCTTCGCAGATGAGTAACCTGTTTTTTCATTTATGTCATTGCAGTAAAATACAGATCTACAAGGGCAATCCTCACTCTTTGTGCATTCATTGTTTGAGCCTACTACACAACGTTAAGGCTTGCAGCATATGCCAAGGCTTTTACCAAGCCTTGAGGAGATGTTGTCAGATAGCTTCCTTATAGTGAAAGCTATGAAACAGTTGCATCACAGGAAGTGGCACTGGCCTCACCTGCTCCTGTCAGCCCTGGATCGTTGACCTCCTGCCACTCCCCAAGGACTGCAGCTGGGGCGGAGCCTGCTCTGGCTCAGCCTGAAGAAAAATTAAATGGCAAGTCTTCCAAGACAACAGATAAAACATGCATCATTTAGGGAAGTAATAATTCTCTGGTTCAGAGACATCTGTCCATTTCCAGTATCCTTTAAAAGAAAAGGAGCACAGTAAGTCCAAAGACAGAGCCCATGGCTCTAAAGCCTCTTATTCTGCTGCCCTACCCCGCCCCACTCGGACTGTCTCTTAAGACACCAAGGTAGGGATCTGGCACAAGCTCAGTTCCTCTCCAAGGGAATCTTGGCCCATATTGCCGTCTGCTACTGTCCTGTCCAGTGCCACCGTCAACTCTCACTATGGAAGCTGTCAATGCTCAGTTGCTTTTGCAAACCATGCTGGTTCTCTCTTCACATTTGTTGCCACTGGCACCATCATCAATGCTCACTACATCACTATGGCCAGTTTGCCTACTGACATCATCGGTGCCAGCCTTCAAGCCTGTTTTATTGACCCAGTCAACCTTATGCCTCCTCCATCAACACCTTTGCCATTGACAGCAGTTCCCTATTTGGAGCCCTCTCCTCCTACCACATTGCCTGAAAACGAGGGACTGTTGCCTGAAAACAAGGAGATGGAGTATAATCCCAACCTTATGAAAGATTATAATGAAATACCCAGTCAACAGAATTCAGTAAATAAATGGATGGTTTATCCTCACCTGTTGTAGTGGGTTCCAGCTTCACCCTCTCTGCAGAGAGAACAGTATTAAATTTCGGTTATTTCTTTCCTTCTGAGGCTGCCCCCTTTCAGTGTTTCAAAGGCAGCTGCAAAACAAACTAGGCTTTACTGCCGAGGAAGAGGACGCTTAAAAAAAAAAAATTATATATATATATATATATATATATTTGTATGAGTTTCTAGAGGTCCCTTCATTGCCCACTTTGATTATTTCTCCTTTTCATTCTGCTTTGGAGGATGCTAAGATGACAGCTTGGCACAGGCCTGTGGCTTTACTGGCTGTGCTTCAGAAGGTGGATAGAAACAAGTTACTCACCTGTAACAGTAGTTCTAGGAGTGGTATATGATGTTCATTCACACTTTCTGGCAGTTGCCTTTCCCTTTAAGACTGACCACAAAAGTCTTAAAGCTGGCTCCTCCCAACCACCCAGCTGATAACTCACTCGTCTCCGCCCCATGGCACTAGATCTTGCCCGCAGGAAGCAGTGTTATGCTCCAAAGCCAGGGGAGGTTGGGTGGGTCTGTATGGATGAACATCATGTACCACTCCTAGAACTACTGTTACAGGTGAGTAACCTGTTTTTTTAGGGACGTGGATATGATGTTCTAGCCACACTTTCTGGCAGACTCCTAGCAGTTCTCTGGGAAGAGAGAGGCAAAGTGCAAACCCCCTACTTAGGGAACAGATTGGAGAACTGAGGCCCCAAAACCAGCATCCCGGCGTGACTCAAAGTTGATGTGGTAATGGGAAATGAAGTTGTGTTCTAACCTCTAGGTAGCAGCCCCTGTAGATTTCCTGGATAGGGATGTCCCTGGAAGCGCCACTGATGCAGCGGTATGGAGGTTGGAATGAGCCCTAAGCCCTACAGGAGGCTCCCTACCCACCAACCTATAGCAGAGTTCAATGCAGGAGACTATCCGTCTGCCAATCATTCACTTGGCTGCAGGTCTGCCAGGTGCAGCTTCAGCGTAGGTGACAAACAGCGGTGAGTTTTTGGCAGAGTAGACTCGCTTTCAGAGCATGTAACAACTGACTAAAACTACAGCATTTCTAACTGATAAAACACTTCTGTCTCAACAGGAGTCAGTGCCTGTTGGGATTAAGCAAACAGATACTTTATTAGAACCAGGGGGTCTCATTTAAGTAAAAAAAAAAAAAGAAAGTCAGTGTGTTTCTCTGTTTTGAGGAAGGGGGCTGTATCAACTTGATTCACTGAGGCAGGAACACAGGGAAGAAGTAATTGGAGGTGTGGCTTAGGAGTACAAAAGCAGCTGTCTCCAATTACAGCTTCCAGCTGTGAGTTTTGGGCAGAGGAGACTCTTGCTTTCAGAGCAAGTAACAGCTGACTAAGCCCTGTCCACACTACGCCTCTGTAACATTACAGAGTGCCCAAACTGTTACCTCAACGGTTTGCATTTACACCTGTAATGTTACAGAACGCATATGAGGTGGTTTCAACAACGGTTTTGAAACTGGTCCCGCCTCAGTAACATTACCAGTGGTAGTGTGGATGGGCGGTAATAGTCCCCTGCAGGACCTGTAGCGCAGCACTTGACTGTGTTGTGGGATGGGCGCGTGTAGCAGTCGCCCAGTTCACGAGGTGTGGACTGGCGGTACCGGTTTCATACCGGTCACTGCTGCAGTGTGGACACACTGTACCACTCCCTGTCTGTAACAGTTTCTGTCCGTTACAGGGTCTGAGCGGTGTAGTGTGGACGGGGCCTTAAACTACAGCATTTCTAACTAATTGCCATCCTTCCCACCCTAAGCCAGTTCTACTTTTATAGCCACTGGATTTGACTGACAACAGGAGCTTCCTGTTTGGCAGTAGGAAGGGAAGGATCACTGAGACACAATAGTTTCATTAACCTTGACGGAAACTAAAAATAGCTCTTTCTCCCCTCCCTCCCCAGCTGCTGGAGGTCTGAATCCGAACAAGGAAGGAGGAAACTACTGAAGACTACAAGAAGTTCCTGTCCCAGAACAGGAAGGTTGAGAGTTGTAAGTGCACATAGGCAGTAGAAAAGTAGGTGTAAAAATCCATAGAGCAAGGAGGCAGTAAGCATACAAAGCAACAGGAGAGGGGACACAAAATAAGTCAAGATGGGAGTGGTGCAGTGCAATGGCTGTGGGGAGGCAGTGTTCCAGGAGACATTCTGGAGGCTGCGATGCTGCCCTGTTTTCAGACACCTCTCTAGTCTGAGGGAGGAGGTTACCCGTCTCCTGGCTCACCAGGCTAGGATTTGTGAAACCTCTTCCCCCACCCAGGGACCACCAGGGCTACTGCCGCCACCTTAGAGGTTGCCAAGAAAGAGGAGCAGTTGGACGAAGGTGGGCTCAGGGAGGAAGAGGGTGGTGGAGCAGAGGTGCATCCTTCCAGTTGTACCTCTCCACATTTCATATGCTGTTTTGGCAAAGAGTGGTTCCACTATGGAGGCACCTGCAGTGGAGACTAAGGAGGATGCTGGGAACCTCCACAAAGGAGACCCACAGGAGTGTGGCATGAGACCCCACAGGGGAAGCAAACAACTCCTGGTGGGGGACTCAATCATTAGGGGGGTAGAAGTGGGGGAGGAAGGGGAAAGGGAGGTAAGGTGCCTGCCTGGCACCACGGCTCAGAGGGACAGGAAGCAAATCCTCAGGATCGTGGGAGCAGCTGCACAAGGGAGGGAGCTGGATGTCATTGTCCACCTAGGGACATATGACCTGGCTGAGAATGGGATCAGAGCAGTGCAACAGGAGTTTGTAGAGTTGAGGAGGGGCCTTAGACAAGTAGCATGTATGGTAGCCTTCTTGGAGGTGCTGTCTGTCTATGGCAAGGAAGCTGATAGAGTACTCCGCACCATGGGATTCAAATGAAAGGCTTGCTTGTAGTTCGGTGGCCAAGCAGCCAGCCACTCCCACTTCCTGAGCTATATAAACAGTTCCTCTAAGCCTCACTGTGAAGCATTTTGTCTTTGCAGCTGGAGGCTATCATGGTTTGTCCTCTGAGCTGGCTGGGGCCTCCCCTCCCCCCCCAGCCTGCTGTTTCTGTGTGTGTCTGCTGGACTTCGGTGCTTGTTTTCTTGCTTCTGGTTTGTATCTTTCCTCCGGCTGTGTGCTTCCCTTTTTTTTCGTTTCTTGTTTCTTGTTTCTTGTTTTTGGGCCTTCCCTGTTTTCTGTTTTTGCTGTGTTGTGGGTTTTATTGTTTTTTTTTGGGGGGGGGGCTTTGTTCAAAACTCCTAGCATACTGCTACTACAGAGCTCATACTGCTTGCTTTCAGTAACAACTCTCAAATTACTTGCATTGCAACTGCAGATCTACTCAGAGCTTATGTTACTGCTTTCAGTTACCTACAATTGAAGCCACTGCTGTTTACTTTACTTACTATTGTACCCAGTGCTTGTGTTTTTTTACTCTATGCTCAACACGCTCAAACTACTGCAATGCAACTGCTATTATTATCTGTGTGTTGCAGCTCAACCTTAGCTGCTCCATGTTGCATACTTAATTCTTTTCACCTGAGCTTCATTGCACTGCCTGGCTACACCTGCTTCAAAGCATTTGTCTCCATGTTTCATTGCAGATAGAACTCTGAGGTCAGCCAACTAAGCTCCTGCTGAGGCTGTTAATATAGCTTGTTTTTCAATCTTGCCTCATTGCCGAAAATCATACTAACATACTAATTGCCAGCAGATTAGGCCTTACAGTCTATCGAGTCTGCTCGAACCTCAGATCCCTAGTTGGGTGCCGAGGCCCTTCCCCACTGTGTTCCAGAAACCTCTATCATCCATCCCCAACCCCCTGGGCCAGGCCATCATCTGATACATCCGCTTTCTGTGTCTGTCCCACCCTCTCTTGAAGCCCTCCACTGTGGATCTCTGAACCAGCTCTCCAGGCAGCGCATTCCAAGGGTCCACCACACTCTCAGTGAAAAACCTCCTCCTCTTTCCCCCCTCACCCTTCCACCTTCAAACCATGCAATCTCATGATACCTCCCTCCTTTACTCTAAAGATCCCCTCCATGTTTACCCTATTTATTCCCTTGAGGTGCTTGAAGACCTCAATAATGTCCCTCCTTTTCTCTCCTCTCCTCCAATGAAAACAGGCAGAGCTCCTCAAGTCTGTCCTCATCGTCAAATCCCTAGTCCTCGTGATCATCTTAGTTGCCCTCCTCTGTACCCTGTCCAGGAGCTGTATGTCCCTCTTCAAGTGTGGTCTCCAGTACTGTACACAGTACTCAAGGTGTGGTCTAACCAGTCCATTGTACAGCGGCAGAATCACTTCCCTGCTCCTAGAGGTGATCCCCCTTATGATGCATCCCAACATCCTGTTTGCCTTGCTAGCCGCTCTCCTGCACTGCTCAGAGTTATTCATACATGCATGCACCATGATACCTAGGTCTTTTTCCCCTGTTGAGGCCTCCAGCGCCTCGTCTCCCAGGGTGTACCTGTGTTTAGGGTTTCCCACCCAAGATGTAAACCTTGCACTTGGTGATATTGAAATTTAATTTCCATGTGTGAGCCCAGCTTTCCAGGCTGTCCAGGTCCCATTGCAGGGCCAACCTCCCCTCTTCCCCCTCAACTACTGCTCTCATCTTGGAGTCATCAGCGAAGAGACTCATTTCACACCCTATACCCTACCTGATGTCCGATATGTATGCATTAAATTGGATCGGACCCAGGACCGAGCCCTGCGGTACCCCACTACCGACCTCTCTAGGGTTCGAGAGCTCCCCACCGGCCACTACTCTCTGGGTGCATCCAGCTAGCCAGTTTTCAATCCATCTGACCATCAAAGGGTCTACTCCCAACCCCGTCAGTTTCTCCACCAGACCATTGTGGGGGACACAGTCAAACGCCTTGCTGAAGTCCAAGAATAATACATCCACAGGCTTTCCCCTGTCCAGTTCTGATGTTACCCATTCATAGAACTCCACAAGATTGGTTTGACATGATCTATCTGGCACAAACCCATGTTGCCAACTATCCAGACCTCCCACCTCCTCCAAGTACACCCCCAGTCGTTCCTTTAGTTTAGTATACTCTCCATTAATTTTCCCATCACTTAGGTCAAACTGATGGGTCTATAGTTACCTGGTACTTCCCTCGACCCCCCTTTATGGATAGGCACCACATGTGCCTCTCGCCAATCCCTAGGTACCCTCCCTGTCTCAAGCGACCTGTTGAAGAGCTCCACCAGGGGTGCAGCCAGTATGGCCTTAGTGTTTGTCTCCTTGATTTGGCAATTCATGTCTGGCTGGCTTGCCCCCCAATCAGAGCTGTTTAATTGCTATACAGTATGTTATGCACATCCACCTACCACTACTACTGCTTACTGACCTATCAGGTCCACACTGGCTTACGCAACTGTTACTCCTTGCTTACGCAAACCATTGCTTCATGCCTACTGCCATCCCTTCGGCTTCAGCCTGGGATTCTGCGGCACTCAATCTGCATTTGACCTTGCAAGGTCTTAGCACTCAATGCTCATTACGATCTCAGCACTCTGTGCTCATTCAGCTCACCAGCTTTTCAGCTCTCAATCAATTTCTGGGGCATGCCAGCCATTCTATTTTGGCACAGGGTTCTTGCAGCTGAACGGTCTCACTCTGCTTTAAGTCCACATCATCGAGCATGTCCAACTTGGGGCAGGATCCTTCTCACCTGGCCCATAGCTGGGAATGTCCTTGCCCCAGGTTTGGCTTTAGCTGCTTGCTATGTAACAGCAGCTCCTGTTGTAGAATTTAAGACTAGCAGTGAAGGATAGTTACGACGATCTCCTTTGGCTCTAGTGTCTCACTATATAGTGTTTCCCTAGTGAGGCACCTTCACCGCATCCTCCCTACGACTGCCTCTGGTTCACCCGGTTTGATTTAGGGAGGGTAGGCCAGATGAGTGCCTCAGCAGTTGTTGCTCTCCTCCTGCACCTTGGATGCACGTATTGTTGCAGAGTTTTCTCGCAACCTTCCACGGCGTTCCTGCTAGAGGGTTTGAATGAGAGCCTTCCTCCAAATTGGAATATTTTCCACCTCCCTTTAATTGGGTTTTCCAAATTGCAGCTGCAGAGCCGTCACTAAATAAATTATCCCAAGCCTGGAGGGGAAGGCGACCTAGACCTTGGATCCCCAGAGATTTCCTCCTCATAGGGTTTTTTTTTCCTCTCCTCCATTGCCTTAGGTCATAACACTTAGCTTAGTTGTTTCCCTTAGTTTATCTAGGTAGGTTCCGTTGTTGGATGGAGGTGAAGGATATCCTGCCATTCTCATTCTCCTTAGGGGATCCCCTACTTTCTAAGCAAACCATCAGTATCCTGCTACGCAGCCTGGGCAGTCATTATGACAACTGAGCATCTCATTGCATTATCATACTGCCTATACTTCTCTACTACTACATTACAGTTACTGCTTGCTCATATGCTCATGTTGCCTCCTTTAGGGGATGATACTACATTTTTGGGGGATTCCTAAGGTACCTTTAGCCATGGGAACCGTCCCGTTGCACCTCTAGGGGTGGAACCCTCTCCAAGAGTTCCTTGCCTTCGTACCTCTACAGGGTGGTAATTCCTCTGGAATAGAGATTGCGAACGACCAAAACCAAACTAACACAGTTGCACAAGCATAACACTATACTGGCTGTGTAGGTCAGTGAAATGAAAGGCTTGCCTATAGTTCATTGGCCAAGCAGCCAGCAACTCCCACTTCCTGAGCTATATAAGCAGTTCCTCTAAGCATCACTGTGAAGCATTTTTTCTTTGCCCCACCATCCTCCCCTCCTCCTCCAGTGGCAGCACTCTCTCCTTAGGGGGATTCCTAAGGTACCTTTAGCCACGGGAACTGTCCTGTTGCACCTCTAGGGGTGGAACCCTTTCCGAGGGTTCCTTGCCTTTGTACCCCTACAGGGTGGTAATTCCTCTGGAATAGAGAGTGCGAACGGCCAAAACCAAACTAACACAGTTGCACAACCATAACACTATACTGGCTGCGTAGGCCAGTGAATAAATGGTTGAAAAACTGATGTGGAGCTCAGGGTTTTGGCTTCATTGGGGACTGGAGTGCCACCTGGAGGGATGCAGGCCTATACTGGCATAATGGTCTGCATCTGTCCAGGGAGTAAACCAGGATCCTAGCTGATAGGTTTAAATGCTTCATTGGCAAGCATTTAAACTAGTCAAGGAGGGAGGCACTGAAAAGGAGCAGGTAAATCCCAGCCTTCCCCCACAAAACACAGTAGTTAGGTAGCGAAGTCCAGTAGGGAGCAGGTCAGGGGTAAATGCAGAAAAAGGAAGTAAGGACAGGGATGGGGCTAAAAGGGGTAAGGCTATCAAAAAATGGAGGGTGATGAGTACCAATGCCCATAATCTGTGTAACAAGCTCCCAGAACTAGTGGCCTTGATGGAACAGGGATGCCTGGATATTGTGGCAGTCACTGAAACATGGTGCACAGAGAACCATGACTGGGATTTCAACATACCAGGATACACAATCTACAGGAGGGACAGGGTGGGTAAAAGATGAGGAGGAGCAGCTTTCTGTATAAGGGAAGGGATTAAAGCAACAGAACTAAAGAGTAAACAGGAAGTTGAAGAGTCACTATGGGTCACCCTGGAGACAGGAAATGGCACCACAATCCGCATGGGGGTTGTGTACAGACCCCCATCTTGGGGAGGGAATGGACAAGGAAATGATAGAAGGCATCCTTAAAATGGCAGAAAAAGGGGAGATATTGTTGATGGGGGACTTGAATATGCCAGTTGTTAACTGGAGTACCTTTGCTGCAGGCACATCCAAGAGCAGGGTCATTATTGGTGCCCTACGGGGAATGCCTCAGACAGCTAGTGTTGGAACCCACTTGGGAGGGAGCAATCTTAGACCTGGTACTCTCAAATGGGGACGGAGAAAGGATCTCAGATTTAGAAGTGGGTAGCCATCTGGGAACAAGTGACCACCAAAGAGTGTGGCTCACAATAAACACAACCCTAGAGTCAAACCTTACAAGAACAAGAGTATTGGACTTTAGGAAGGCTGACTTTGGGAAGATGAGAGAGTGCCTCAGAAAAGCACTAACAAATGGGCAAGAAGGAGGGGTGGAGGAACAATGGGGAATAATCAAAACAGCCATTGTAGAGGCAACAAGCCTTTGTGTGAAGCAAATCAACAAAACAAAACGAAGGAAAAAAATCACTATGATTTTCAAAAGAGGTGGCAGGGAAGGTTAAGGAGAAAAGGATAGCATTCAGGAAATATAAGGAAACACAGAAGGAGCAGGACAGAGAACGTTATCAGTTAAAGCAGAAGGAGGCAGAGAAGGCAGTAAGAATAGCAAAGGCACAAACTGAGGAAAAGATAGCCAACTCTGTTAAGAAGGGGCATAAAACCTTTTATAGGTACATTAGGGAGCGAAGAAAGACAAAGGGAAGGATACAGAGACTTAATAAAGGGGAGGGAATGTGGGCAGAGGATGACAGTGAAAAAGCAGGGATACTGAATGAATATTTCTGCTCAGTATTCACAATGGAAGAGGAGGGGGAGGTACCTAAACCAAACAAAAGAAACACTCTGAATAGTGGGGTCGATACTAGTCCATGCACAGAAGAAAGGGTTTTAAAAGAACTCTTGAAACTGAGGGTGTATAAAGCAATGGGCCTGATGGGATTCACACCAGGATTCTAAAAGAACTAAGGGTAGAACTACTAACACCACTGACTACTCTCTTTAACAAATCATGGGAGGATGGGGTGGTACCTGAGGACTGGAGGAGGGCAGATGTGATTCCACTTCACAAAAGTGGGAGCAGAGCAGAGGCAGGAAACTACAGATCAGTTAGTTTGGCCTCAGTGGTAGGGAAAATGATGGAATCACTTCTGAAGGAAAGAATTGTTGCGTACCTAGAGGCCAGTGGGGCACAAGACCCAAGGCAGCATGGTTTCACAGCAGGATGGTCATGTCAGACGAACCTAATAGATTTCTTTGACTGGGTGACCAAAGTAGTAGACTAGGGAGGGGCTGTGGATATGGCCTACCTAGATTTTAACAAGGCATTTGACACAGTCTCACATAAAAGGTTAATATACAAGTTAGCCAGCCCTGGAGTGGATCCCAATATGGTAGCCTGGATAAAAAAAATGGCTGGACAACAGAACGCAAAAGGTGATAGTAAACATACTCCACAGTGAAGAAAGGAGGGTAACTAGTGGGGTACCGCAGGTTTCGGTACTGGGACCAGTCCTCTCTAATGTCTTTATAAGTGACATTGGAGAGCACCTGGAAGGAAAAGTATGTCTCTTTGCAGATGACACAAAGATCTGCAACAGGGTTGATACACAAGGTGGGGTGGAAAGGATGAAAAGTTACTTGGCAAGGTTGGAAGAATGGTCAAATATATAGCAGCTCAGATTCAATGCAAAAAAGTGCAGGGTAATGCACCTGGGAAACAAAAACCCAGGGGAAGAGTACACAATGGGAGGTAAGATAACAAAAATTGAAAGAGACCTAGGAGTAATTATATCAGATGAACTAAAGGTGGGCAAGCAATGTGAGAAGGTAGTAAGGAGGGCTGGTGGGATACTGGGATGCATAGGGAGAGGCATCAACAGTAGAAAACAGGAATTTGTTTTCCCTCTGTACAGATAGTTGGTCAGACCCCATCTGGAGTACTGCATGCAATTCTGGAGACCCCATCTCTGCAAAGACATAGACAGAGTGGAGGCTGTTCAGAGGAGGGCAACCAAAATGGTGCCGGGTCTGCACCAGAAGACATACGAGGAGAGACTAAAGCAGCTTAATATGTATACCCTTGAGGAACGGAGGGAGAGGGGGGACATGATAAAAACTTTCAAGTATCTCAAGGGAATTAACAAAGTACAAGAGGGTATTATCTTTCAGAAAAATGGATGTGCAAGAACAAGTGGGCACAATTTGAAGATAGAGGGGGAGACTGCTCAGAGGTAATGTTAGAAAGTATTTTTTCACAGAAAGGGTCATGGATGCATGGAATAGCCTTCCTGAGGAGGTTGTGGAGTTGGGAACAGTGGGAGAATTCAAGAATGCATGGGACAGACATAAGGCAATTCTAGTGGGGGGGTAGGAGGAAGTAAACTGTTGATTAACTAGAATCTGCAGCTTATCCATCAGGTAGGGAAATGCTCAGACTAGGTGGGCCAAGCAGTCCTTATCTGTTGTCAAATTCTATGTTTCTATGTTTCAAACCTCTCCCCGAACTCCAGCCATGCGCTCCTTGTATTATGGAAGCACTCACCTCAGATCCAGAGTATGAAGCCTCTGCTCGGCCTCCGAGGTATGGTTGGTAAAATACACAAGCAGATTAATCACTTGGTTAAGGTGAAAATCTGACACAACCTTCGGGAGGAACTTCGGGTTGGGGCACAGGACAGCCTTGACCCTGTGGAAGACTAGGTAAGGAGACTCCACCGAGAGCACCTGGAGTTCACTGATCCTTCTGACTGATGTAATAGCCACCAAGATGGCGGTCTTCCACAACAGGTGAGACATTTCACACCTGTGCATAGGTTCAAATAGCTTGCCCATGAGCTTTGCCAAAACCAGCAGCAAATCCCAAGGTGTGGTGGTTCACGCACTGGAGGGGAAATGTAGTCAAGGCCCTTGAAAAAGTGCCAGACCACCTTCTCCTGCACCACCAACTGCTGACTGGCCTGCACCCAATAAGCAGAGATGGCTGCCAGGTGCACCTTAAGGGTCATTGACCAAAGGCCTGACTGAGAGAGGAACCACAGGTAGTCAAGAATGCTAGCCATTGGACAGGACAAAGGGTCCAACCCCTTGCCCTGACACCAAATGGAGAACCTCTTCCACTTGAAGGCATAGCATTTCCTGGTTGATTCCTTCCTAGATGCCTCCATGACAGTAAGGAATGCCTCCATGACAGTAAGGACATCTTCGGAGAGACCTATAGCCTGGAATTCTAGTCGCTCAGCAGCCAGGCTGTCAGGTGCAGGGACTGAAGGTCCGGGTGGAGAACTTTCCCCTGATTGAGAGAAAGCAGGTCCAGGCAGAGTGAAAATGCCTCTGGACCCTGCTGCTGAGGCTGAGGAGATTGGGGTACCAGAACTGGAGTGGCCAGTCTGGAGCCACCATGATTACCTGTGTCTTGTCCCTCCTGGCCTTGAGAAGCACTTTGTGGATCAATAGAAGTGGAGAGAAGACATAGAAGAGGCCTGGGGTCCAGGGCCTCGAGATGGCATCCCCCCTGCAGCATTCCCTGCTGAGGGGGTGGGCACAAAACAGCCTCAGCTTTGCGTTCTCCCTAGAGGTGAACAGGTCCACCTGAGGGGTGCCACACTGGGAGAACAGACTGGGTACTACTTCTGGGTGGAGAGACCACTCGTGAGGCGCCTTGCCCACCCGGCTGAGGGCATCCATCAGCTGATTGAAGGCTTCTGCCACATGGATGGCAAGGAGATCGGCCTCCAGGCTGTGTACGAGGGGTCCACATATGAAGAGCTTCCTTGCACAGAGGCAGGGAGTGCGTCACACCCTGTTTTTTGAGGTAGTACATGGTTGTGGTATTGTCTGTCTGGACCTGAACTTCCTGACCCCGAATGTGAGGAGTGAATGCAGTCAGCACCAGCTGAACTGCTCAGAACTCCAGCAGGTTGATGTGATGGGACTCCTCGGGGGTCCAGAGCCCATGGACTCTGTGTTCCCCTAGGTGGGCACCCCAGCCTGTGAAAGAGGCATCGGTCATCAGGATGGCCATCTGTTCTGGGCGGACAAATGGGATCCCTTCCTGCAGATGTTCTGGGACTATCCACTACTGAAGGGCATCCCACATCTGCTGGGTCACAGTGACAAGCTTGTTGAAGTGACCCCTGTGCTGAGACCACTGGCTGGCCAGCTCCCACTGCAGGGAGCACATTTTTCAGCGGACCTATCGGACCACACTGGTGCAGGCTGCCATGTAATCCAGCAGGTGCAGGAAGTCCCAGGCAGGGTGCAGTTGCCGAACCTGAAATGATCGGATAAAGGAGGAAAGAGCCTCTGCCCTGTCCACCAGGATACAGGCTCTGGTTCTGCAAGAGTCCAGCTCCACCCTGATGAAATTGATCGCCTGCAAAGGCACAAGTTCCGACTTGGCCTCGTTGACCAAGAGGCGAAGGGAGACACAGGTCTGGAGGGCCAGGTCCCTGGACAGCTCCACTTCCTGCCTAGAGGGACCTGCAATCAGCCAGTTGTCCAGGTAGGGGTAAACCCAAACCCCTCAGGGCCTCAGGTAAGCTGCCACCATTGTGATGCACTTGGTGAAGACCTAGGGGCCCGAGGACAGGCCAAATGGCATGGCCTGGAACTCGTAGAGGGCTCCCTCTACTCGAAAGCTGAGGAACCTCTCTGGTGAGACAGATGGATCGGGACATGGAAGAACCCATCCTGAAGATCCAGAGAGCAAAACCACATCTTTTACGCTAGAGAAGGTATGATCTGAGACAGTTACCATCCTGAAGGTGCATGACTTGTTCATGTCGTGCAGATCTAGAATGGGGTGCCAGCTCCCCATCCACTTTGGCACCAGAAAGTACTGTACCTGGAGACAAACCCTGGGTGTTCCAGAGGATCTGTAACAAGGACCATGACCTCCTTGCAGAGGAGCTGGGCTATATCATCTCAAAGAGCTGACAGAATGTCTGCAGATACCAAGTCCTCCCATGCTGCACAGGCTCAGCATGGAGGGTACTGCTCGAATTCCAGAGGCAGACCCTGACCGACTGGGATCCATACGATTTCCCAACTCCAAGGTGCCCGACTACAAATTTTCCATAAAAAGCTTCCTGACTCTATTCACTTCCCGTCTGTTTTTATGCCGACATGCATTCAACTGTCACTACACAATCCCAACTACAAAATCCCAGAGAGCAATTGAAATGCAGTAGTAGAACATTTTACCTGATAATTCACTGTCTTTTGTGTATCCCGCACTATCCAGAGTATGATGATGGTTCAGGGTTTCCCATTTTCATTCCTGAGAATGGTCATTTACGCCTGAGTGTTGGTAGTTCTGGACACAGGAGCAGCACGAGTGAGAGACACAGCACTGAACATGCTGGAACAGAGACTGGATCATGTGGCCAGTCAGAGAGGCGTTTGCCTGACCCGAGTCTCCCTGCTATTTTTGGGAAGTAAGGATTGGTGGACTTAGGCATGTTCAAGCGATGGCTCTGTGCCCAGAGTGCTCTGGGGAGGCCAATGAGATAGACCTTTTCAGGAACTGGTGAGTACAGAGACCCCGGTGAGAGAGGCTGCTCTGTGTTTCCTTCAGAGGGAGAGCTGAAAGAGGAGTCTCATGGAGGACAGGTAGCTCAACTTTGTCGGGCCTGGAAGATCTTGCTGTTATATGAACTGACTTTTTCAATTAACTTTCCACACTGAAGTTGTTTTATATCTGACCTATTTGTTCCACCAGTCTTACAGTACGGTACTTTGAGCTCTGACCCTATCAGTGGCAGTGAGTGGGGTTTTGAGCTTTATACTTTGTTTCTGAATCCCCTCTGTGAGAACAGGGGGATAGCACTTCAGTTTATTTTTTCTACATCTGCAATTTAGAGACTGCTCAGAGCCTTTTTAGCTCTGTGGACCGGACTTCATTATATTTGTCATTTGGGAAAGGGATCCATATGATTTCTATCTGTATTGACGGGTAAACAGTGTGAGGGGGAATATCGAAGTCGGTAATACTAGCTATGCGGGAAGCTGTAAAACGGGATTTCGGAGTTGGGTGCTTAATCATCAGGAAGATTAAAGATGGGAATTAGTACTAGACCCGACCGACCACCTTAAGAACCCACCTGTTTGTGGTGACAGCAGACTAGGCGGAAAGGAAGGTAGTGGAGCTAGTCCCCACGGGAGAACCCAGGGAAGGGTGGATGGGCATGAAGGAGGCACCAGTCAACCTGTCACTGGGCAGGTTTGGAGGTGGATCCAGCTGAGGAGCCACCGGATCCTCTTCCCTCCCAGGCTTACGGACGACCAGGGCTGCTGACCAGCTTGGGGCTGGCCTGGCTTGGCCACAGAGTAGAGGTGGACCAAAAGGGCTTCTGATCTTACTTCGAGTGGGAGCTCTTGCAGCAGGCTATAACCATTAGGACTAATGCTGCAGGCATTAGGACTCACCTGAAAAATTCTTAGCGTTACACAACAGGGACCGCCCTCTAACGTCTGCTCCACCCCCCGTAGGTCACAGTATAAAAGGGGGCGGACCTGGCTCCACCCCATTTCTTTTCCCGCCACGACCCACTCATGTTGGGGAAGTTCTGGCCATCCAGCCCAGCAAGAAAAAGAAGAGGATTCTCTCCGATTTTGACTACCTTTCGTCAGGTATTCGACGATTTTTCTACCGCTTCATCCTCCGACTCCAGTCTGGCGCACGTCATCGTCGTCGGTCTCTTCCAAGCCCAAGAGAATAAGTGCCACTGTGGCTGCCAAATCCCCTCACAAGACTGCCACACCAAGTGCGTTTTTTGCCTGGGCCCAGAACACGACAGCATGTCCTGCTCCATCTGCCAAGGCTTTACCAGCAGGACGAGAATAAGGCACCTGAAGGCTCTAAAGGCGCCCCTTCTGGAGAACATGAATGTTCTGCACACCTCAGTGGGAAGAAGGTGGCAAACATCTGGACAAGTCTGGTAAGCGCTCCCACAAAAAGGACCTTAACCGGTCCCATCATCGCTCCCGGTCTCGGGCCCACTCCCACTTTTCTCCCAAGAAGATCTCTCCCTCTTCAGGCTCAGGGGACCATCACAAGCACCCGGGAGGCTCCAAGGTGCTGAGCCCTCCTACAAAAAGAACAGCGCCAGCCAAGGCAGAAACTTTGGGGGATAAGCCCAAACCAAAGGTGGTTCCTCTAAGGATTACCCCAGACCCCTTCATCACAAGCTACAGCCTTGCCTAAGAAGGTCTTGGCTTTACCCGACTTGGGAAAAACACTGGGTAAGAAGGCCACCCTGGCACCCACTTCTGTGGTACTGATGCCAGTCCCCATACCGACACCAGTACAGGTTATAGTGGTGGAAGACCCCACAGCAGGGGCGGCCTCACAGGGTTCAGAGGGAGGTTTGCCCTCCCACGACCTGCCTGATCCGGCTTCACCGCCTCTCTTTCCTGGTGCCACAGCCACAGTCTTTAACAAGGACCAGCTGCAGGAGTTGTTCACCTTCTGGTGGAGTCAGGTAAAAAAAGGACAGTCTCCACGGAAGCTGGACCCAACTGGCCAGCTGGACAATGCTGAACCCAAGGGCCTTCCCGCTCCTTCCCCGCGGAAGACCCCTGAGCGGCTGCTACTGCTACCGTGCCCGCCCTCCAAGGTTGGTTCGGTCTCGGTCTGGGGATAATTCGCGCACCCCTGCCGATTGGGTAGCCATCGCCGGTCTGGACCCCGGTCCAGGAGCCGTTCCCACTCTCCTAGGCAGGCCCAGTCCCGACGTCGGTCGTTGCTCTGTCATCGGTCCCATAGCCGACGCTGGTCTTCGGACTGACGTTGGTCCGGCAGCTACCAATGTTTGAGCGGGGGGATTCTGAGACACAGCTCAGGCCAGTCAAGGCCAGTAGCAGGTCGTCTACCCAGTCTACTTCCTCATCCCTTTTGGGTGTCTGGGCTCCCCGGGAGAGAAGGACCAATCTCACTCGCCTCCTGATGATCCGACCTTCATGGATGTCATGAGGCACATCCAGGCTTCCAGTGAGTGGGAAACAGAAGACCTGGATCCAGAACGCTACCAACTAGCCAAATACTGGAGGCAGAAGGAGCCCAGTCCTTTAGTGGTGCCTTCGTTAGTGAATACCTTCCAAGATCTCACCATGATCACTTGGAAGCATTCAGCTTCAATCCCGGCAGTTCTGAAAAAGTCAGGCTGTATAGAGCTCCAAGGGACGAACCTTTCCTGGCTGATCACCCTCAGGCGGAATCATCTGTGATTACGGCAGCCTAAGCTCCCAGCCTTCTGACCCAGAATCCTGCTACTTGGACCAGGTGGGCAAAAAGGTCCACTCTGCTTCCACCTGCTCCATTAGGTCCCTCAACTTCCTCACACATATGATCCAGTACCAGAATGCGTTATGGGAGAGAGGGCAGGAGCTAGCTACTGCCTTGCCAGACTCCACATAAAAGACGGAGCTCCTGGACATTTTAAAGTCAGGCTCAGACAAAGGCATGCATGTTCTCCATGCCTTGTATGACACCGCAGATACTGCAGCCAGAGTGGCAGTGGCAGGTGTCTGCCTCCGGCACCACGCCTGCTTGAGAGTCTCTAACTTTCATCAGGACCTGCAGTCCGGAATTTGGGGACCTCCCGTTCGAGGGTTTCATCCTTTTTGGGCAGGAGACAGTCTCTTATCTCTCATCTCCAGGAGTTAGGCAAATCTACCTGGCCCATCTGGCAAATGTGCAGGGGGGACCAGAAAAAAGCGAGAAGATGGCCATTTCAGAAGCCCTTAAGTGCGCAAGCCCGCGGTAACCAACAGGGCCAGAGGGGTGGCTTCAAAAGGAGAGCCAGCAACCAGCAACCTGGAGGCACTCCTTTTTATGGCCCCAAGTCCTCCCAACCCTCTCTGCCCACTCCCGGCCCCACCCAATGACTCCCTACCAACCCTTCCTCCTCCGGAGGAGGTACCATGGGAAGCAGTAGGGGGTCGCTTCTCCCTTCACCTGAAAGGTTGAAACTCTATAACAGTGGACCAGTGGGTCCTAGACATTATAAGGAGGGGACATACGCTGGAGTTCACCGAGATTCCCCAGATACTCCACCAAGGTCCTCAAGATATCCTCCTTCTCACATACCTCTCACAGAAGGAGAGATTCAGGCCCTCTTGCAAAAAAGGGCGATACAGCCAGTCCCTCTGCAGCAGTGGGGAAAGGGATATTACTCTCCTTTTTTCCTTGTCCCAAAGAAGATGCAGGATCTTTGACCCATTCTGCACCTCAGCTCTCTAAGCAACTTTATAGAGTACTGAAAGTTCCGGATGGTGACCCTCCTAGGTCTTATTCCTCTGCTGCACCAGGGAGACTGGCTCTGTTCCCTAGACATGCAAGTTGCGTACATGCACATAGGGGTCTTTCCACCCCACAGGAAGTACTTGAGGTTCCACTTCCAGGAGGCACATTATCAGTTTTGGGTTCTTCCATTCGGCCTCTCCTCCACTCCTTGAGTCTTCACCAAGTGCTTGGCAGTGGTAGCTGCGGCTCTAAGGCATCAGGGACATTATGTCTTCCCTTACCTCGATGATTGTCTGCTTGCAGCCCCGTCACCTCCTTCAGGCTCTCGGAGACACCTATACTCTGTTCCTAGAGGTGGGATCACCCTGAACCTTTCAAAGTCTTCCCCAGAACCCAGCCAAAGACTCGTCTTCATAGGGGCGGTCCTGGACTCGGTCCAGGGCATGGCTTTTCTACCCCCAGAGAGGGGAGATTGCTGGATCAGTCCTTGTAACACCTCAGGTCCAGGCCAGGACCTTCTTCAGACTTCTGGGGCACATGGCAGCAGCCATTCCTGTTACTCCTCTGGCTCGCCTCCACATGAGAGTCCCACAATGGATGCTCAGGGTGCAGTGGGATCAAGGCTCAGATGACCTAGACCACATGGGTAACAGAGCTGGTCAAGAGGACAGTACTTTGGTGGCTGGACCCTCTCATTCTAGAGAAAGGGGTCCATTTCCATCAGGAGCCCCCAGTTCAGACCCTAATGACGGATGAGTCAGACTTGAGATGGGGCAGCGCACGTAGGAGCCCGCCGAAAACAATAAGTCTGGACCCCTATGGAGCGTGAACTCCACATCAATGTTTTGGTAATTTAAGGAAGTATTTTTTCACAGAGAGGGTTGTGGATGCATGGAATGGCCGTCCGGAGGAGGTTGTGGAGTCAAAAACAGTGGTGGAATTCAAGCATGCATGGGACAGTCATAAGGCAATTCTACGGGGTGGGGGTAGGAAGAAGTAGGCTGCTGGTTAACTAGGATCTGCAGCTTATCCAATAGGTAGGGAAATGGGCAGACTGGGTGGGCCAAGCGGTCCTTATCTGCCATCAAAATCTATGTTTCTATGGAAATGCGAGCAGTCCTCAATGCGCTGCACGCCTTTCAAGAGGACCTTGTCTCAGCCTCTCTCCCTGTTCAGATGGACATGGCGGTCATCTTCTACATAAACAAGCAAGGGGGAACCCACTCCTACCCCCTGTGCAAGGAGGCGATGAAAGTCTGGCACTGGGCACTGGAGCGACGCATCTCTTTGTCCGCAGTGCATGTTCCAGGTGTCCTAAATGACTTGGCAGACAGCCTAAGCAGGTCTCAGTTCAAGGCGCACAAGTGGGAGCTACTGCAATCAGTAGTGGACCAGTTCTTCGACACATGGAGTTGACCAGATCTGGACCTTTTTGCGTTCCCACGCAATGCAAAACTGCCAACTTTCTCCTCATGAGAGCCCGCACCTGGTGTTTTCTGGCCAGACGCGTTGTCCCTTTGTTGGGCAGGGAGGTTTCTTTACGTCTTCCTTCCCTTACCTCTCATTCAGAGAGTCTTATTGAAGATGCAGGCCGAAGGGGCTCGGAATGTTTCTAATTGCCCCATTGTAGCCTCGGCAGATTTGGTTCCCACTACTTCAGCGGTTGTCCTCGGAACCTCCAATTCCGCTGCCAGTATGCTCGCAGTTACTGTCCCAGGATCAGGGCTCACTGGTCCATCCTGATCTCAGGTCTTTGCACCTTCATGCTTGGCTCTTGCAGATGTAGCAAAGTCTAGGTATATGGTCTCCCAAGAGGTGGCAGACATCCTCATCTTGGCGAGGAAGCCCTCTACTCACTCTACTTATGCTGTGAAGTGGAAGCGCTTCTGCTTATGGCCATCGTCTCACCATTTGGACCCCCTTACCTGTCTGGTGAACTCAACATTGCAGTATCTCCTCTCCTTATATCGACAAAGCTTGAGCTACTCTTCGATAAAGGTGCATATGTGGGCCATCTCTGCTTTTCATGCCCTTTTGGGGGAAAAAACCTTAGCCCAACTGGACGTGGCCAGCACCTTTTTATGAGGTATTCTGCATATGAGACCTCCCAGTAGGGATCCTATTCCACCCTGGGACCTCCTGTTTGTGTTGGAGAAGCTCACTCTCCCCCCCCTTTTGAACCTGTGGCTGATTGCAAGCTGCATTACCCTTCCTGGATGGTTTGTTTTTTAATTGCTGTTATCTCGGCTTGAAGAGTCACCGAGCTCCAGGCTCTGATGTGTAAATGCCTTATTTGATTTTTCACAGGGAAAGGGTTTCCCTCAGAACTAATCCTAAGTTTCTTCCTAAAGTGGTCTCAGAGTTGACCCTCAACCAGTCGGCTGACCTTCCAGTTTACTTTTCTTCTCCTGTCAATAGGGGAGAAGCTCTTCTTCACACTCTGGACATCCACAGGGTGCTGAGGTGCTACCTTAAGCGCACAGCTGCACACCGTAAATCAGAGCAACTGTTTGTGGCCTTTGCGCCACAACACTCCGTCAACCTGGTGTCTAAGCAGATTATTTCTAAGTGGCTTGTCCACTGTATTGTGTTTTGCTATGAAAAGCACAACAAACCCTTTCCAGGCCCCGTTAGGGGTCATTCCACCAGGGGAGTCTCGGCTTCCTTTGCCACCTTGAAGAATGTCTTTATAAGAGAGAGAGATGCATGGCTGCCACCTGGAATTCTGGGCACACTTTCGTGAAGTACTATAGCCTGGACATTGCATTCAGACACCGTGCCGACTTTGGCTTGGCAGTCCTGCAAGGACTTCTTTCTTGAGTTGCTGTGTTTCCAGCATCATCCCATTTTTCCACCTCCTGGGATTAGGCATCTCCTTGGCACAGGACTGCTTGGGATTCAGTAATAATGGTTATAGCCTGCTGCAAGAGCTCCCACTTGAAGTAAGATAGTGCAGTTATGTAAGAACTTACCGTAACAGTAGATCTTTGAGAGGAGCTCTTGCAGCAGTCGCTGCTTTCCCGCCCTCCATCCCCCGAATGAGGTGTACAGAACATCATCTACAGGCTTCGCCTCCTTCTCTTGTCAGAGCCCATTTGCAGGTCTTAGCGGGAGAACTGGGGTGGAGCCTGGTCTGCCCCCTTTTATACCATGACCGATGGGGTGGAGACGACATTGGAGGGGGCGGTCCCTTCTGGGTATTGCTAGCTAAGAATTTTTCCAGTGGGTCGTAATGCCTGCGGCGTTAGTCCTAATGGTTATAGCCTGCTGCAAGAGCTCCTTTCAAAGATCTACTGTTACAGTAAGTTCTTATGTAATTGTACTTTTCTGCTGCTGCTTAGAGCCTTTGTAGTCCTTTTTGGCAGATGTCTGAGTCCAAGGTGGCATCAGACTTCTCGATGCAGGTGAGGTGGCCCCTTGACCCCGGGCCCAAACAAGTCGGTGCCCAGGAAATGGACATCTGCCAGCTTGTGCTGTGTGTCAGCCGTGAAGGTTGAGATCCTCAGCCAAGACCTGCAGTGCATGGCCACTGAGGCCACCATGGGGTGGGCACAGGAGTCTCCAATGTCCATGGTTGTCTGGAGCTGTTGCTTAGCTACAGACTGGCCCTGGCCCTGGACCTGTTTGACCATGGTCTGGGGGTCCGCCGGCAGATGAGGAAGCACCTCATCTAGGGTGCCCAGCAGGGCATGGAAGAAGTGAGCCATAAGGAGGGCAGAGCTCACCTGGAAAAGACCAAGCAAGGAGGACTCATAGACCTTCTTGGCCACATGGTCCATGGTCCAGCTTCATGGATTCTTTGTCGGGCAACTTGTTAATATCCCCAGTATTACCAGAGCACCTAAACACAGAATCAGCCATCGGTTCCTCAGCTGAGGGGTGTTCTGTGAATCCTTTCAGGCAACCAGTGGTTACCGCATACTTGCAGGCCATCCAGGCACAGGGCAGGAAGCAGGGCACTGCCAAAGCTCCAAGGCAGAGCCAAAAATGGCCTCTGCCACTGGGAAAGCCTCCATAGGAGTATCTTCCCAGTTGAGGATCTTTGTCAGTGGGTAATGGGCTTGTTTCTGGACGGGCTCCATTTTCATGCCCATGGACTCAGAGATCAGGTGGAGATGGCCCATGAAAGAAGTAGGGCCTTTGTCCATCAAGAGATCCCCCACGGACTCCATATCGACCGGACAGGAGTGCAAGGAGGAACCCTCCAACTCTGAGGAGTTGTTAAGAGTGGCCAACCACCTGAGTCCCTGCTGACCCTCCAAGGATGGTCAGGGGTGACAGTGACCAACAGCCGATGGGAAAGCCCCTTGACCAGCCTAGACTCCTTGGTCAGGGCACCGTTTTTCGGCTAGATGGGTGGCAGCTTGCCAGGGTTGACCTAGCCAGGACTGTCTTAGGTGACTTCTGATACAGAGAAGGTGTCAGCCTGTCAGGCAAAAGCCAGGTGATGGCCGGTGTAGGAGCCGGCGTGATACCAGTGAGCACCAGCTGTTGCCACATGAGATCCTTGTAGTGTTGACAGAATTTGTGCTGAAGCTTCTCCTCATCTGAGCAGTACGAAGATGAAGAGTAGTGGTGGTGCCATTTCCCATGGTGTCGAGAGTGGGAGTGCCGACGTCAGCAGGAGCTGCTCGACCCATGTGAATAGGATCAAGACTTCAATCACAACCACTGGGGGTGACCGGCGATGTGTCTTGGAGGGAGTCAACGAACACCAAGGCTCCTCTGAGTCTTGGTCGGAGACCAGAGGCAGCAGGTCAGCTGACTGATCCATCCCTCCAATGGTCTGAGTTAGAACAGGAGTACTGGATAAGGAAATGTCGGCCTCTTCAGGTGACAACTGGTCGACTGGCGTGAGAAAAATCTCAGCCGGAAGATGAACCAGTGTCTTGGCCAACTGACCCGATGGGGGTACCATGGAACCGGTGGCCTGGGCCCAGGGTTCAACCGAGTTCTGATCCGGAGAAGCATGGAAATCCATGGCTCTCTACTGAGAGCATTCCTGATCCGACGAACAACAGCAAAACCATCTGTTGGACTCTTTCTTTGACTTAGTTTGTGCCCGGAGGATCCTTGACGAAGGGTCGGCAGGGACTGGCACAATTCTTTGAAGGACCCAGTAAAAGCAGAGCTGAGCTGGAGTGGCATGTAGGCAGAAGCTGAGGAGGAGTGGGATGCGGCCTGGGCAGCCGCCTTCTCAAACACCGCAAGCTGTTCAGCAGATCCCACAGCCATGGAGACCACCCAACGGGTATCCTTGGATTTGACTGGAGGGATCTTCCTGGGCATAAAGTCTCCACCACTCATTCACACTGATGGGATCTACACTGCAGGTGCTAGGATCCAGTGCGAGCAAACTTTTTTGCAAGAGGGCTGGTGCCAGAGATGGAGCTTGCGAGGAGCGGCACTGCGAGTCTCGGCTCGTGCAGCAGTGACTATCTCAGCATCGACCCTCCAACCGCCTCAGTTCCTTTTTTCCCCACCATCAAGTGCACCTCAGTGAGAACGTCGCTCACCCGCTGGGAGTCAAACTTCCAACTAGCAGCATAGTTTTCAATTTATTGTTTTGTAATTTATCTCGAAATAAGTACCGCTTACTTTTAAACTTTACTTATTAAGAAAAAGAAATCTTCAGCCCTCCATTGACGGAGTCGACCATAAGTGGGTCAGGTGATGGTAGGGAGACTTCCTATGAAAGCTGGTCAGTCAGACGGGCTGGTTCCGGTCCGCCGCCCTCTCCGGAGGATGAGTGGTCCCCAGCGTAAAAGAAAACGGTCTCATTCTCGGCACCATTCGGCCTCGAGCTCTTCTTCGGCACACAGGTCAAAAAAGAGAAGGCATCACTTGAGGTTGCCTTCTGGTATGTCTGCGCAACGACAGTCGGTCGTTAGGGCCAGGTGCCAGTCTTCTTCTCTGGAGTCGCTGGTTTCTGCCTCCGGTGGCCAACCTCTTGGAAATCGAGCCCTTCCCCAACTATTGAAAGGGCTTCCGATGAGCAGTTTCATCAGTGGGATGCTCTTATGGAGCAATGGGCTCAGAGGTTGGTCCAGCTGCCTAGCCTGGTCACTCCGAGGTCATCGGGCCTTTTGGGGGAGTGGGTAGGGTGGTTGAACCTTCCTAGTTGTGTGGCACCATCTTCGGTGCTGTCGACTCCGCGCTCAGGTGTTTTCCTCCCTCACATAGCTGCGGCACAGGAGGCCACACCGATGACTCTAACTCCTGGTATTCTTCATTCTTTTTCTTTGAATCACAATTTTTGGAGCCCTGGATTGCTTTCGGTGCCATTGGGGATGTTCTCTACATCGATGGGTCTGTCAGCACTGTCTTCGGCGCCGATGCGTCTGTTGGTCCTGTCCTCGATGCCACTGATGTTGTCGGTGCCGTCCTTGGCACCGCTGGGGTTATCGGTGCTGCCCTCAGTGCCGGGGGGGCTCTTGGTGCCATAGGCTCTGTCAGCACCATCTGCGGCACCGCGGGCTTCTTCAACACCATGGTCTCTGTCGGTGCCATGTGCTGGGCTGTTTCTGATGGCACCGACTCCCTTGCCTTCAGCGCCGAGGCTTGGTGTGGCACCATCCAGCCTTCAGGGGTTCTCGACTCAAATTCCTTTCTCCTCTTCTTTTCCTTCTGATTTTCACTCCTTTCCTGTCCATGCAGTTCCCTCCTGGACTGTCAGGAGATGATATGAAGTCTGACCCAGATCTTCGACTGGGTGATGATGTTGAAGGAGCAGGGATCAATCCTGCCGCAGAGCCTGTGGTTGAAGATCTGTCATTTAAGTCTCTGATGAAAAATTTAAATTCTACTCTTTCTCTCCAGACTACAGATCTCGATCCTGGGAAGCTTTTAAGACTCCAAAACCTTCATGTCTTGGAGATCCCTATGGATTTAACTCCTCCGGTACAACCATCCTTTGAGACACTCTCTCAGATGGTATGGAATAATCCCACTCTCATCCCTTCTGTGGCTAAGTCCATAGACAGGAAGTATGCTCCTCCCAAGGATAGACCCATTTTGGCTTCCCGGGCCTTTGCTGACCCCATTGTAGCCCTAGCAGAGAATGATAAGGCCATTCTCCCTCAGGTATCTACAGCCTGGCCTATAAATGATCTTGCAAGATAGACACCTTAGGTAAGAGAGTCTTTGCTGCCTCCACTCTGGGTATGCGTATTGCCAGCTACCAGGGCTATTTCTCCCAATATGAGTATGTTCTTTGGCATTCGCTCAAACAGATGGTGGAAGCTCTGCCTGAGTCAGACACTAGTTCAGAGCTACTTCAGACCATAACCAGGGGTATCGAGTCTAACAACCAGCAAGTTAAAGCAGCTATGGATGCTTTCGATACTGCTTCCCAAGCGGTGGCGGCAGGCATTTGCACCCATCGTCACTCCTGGCTACATACTTCAGGCTTCACGAATGATGCCCAGCAGCAGGTCATGGCTTTACCCTTCGACGGTATGTATCTGTTCAGACCTCAAGTACAGCAAGCACTGGAGGCCACACAGAAGACTAGGTCTGCCATTAAAATGGCTTGACTAGCTCCCACCCCTTCTCCGGGGGGGGTATCAACAAGCATCAATTTCATAACCGTCAGTCCTTTTGGGGCAAGGGCAGAGGAAGTTTTAACAAAATTCCCCAGCCTAAAAAAAAAAAACGCAACAAAAGGCACAAGGGCCTAAAGCACCCAGTGCCACCTTCTGTTTCTGGCCCAGGTCCCACCTCAACTGTCCGAGGGGACTCTTCCTCAGAGGTGGGAGGACATCTGACTCAGTTCTGCAACCAGTGGAAATACATAACATCAGATAAATTGGTCCTCTGGATAATCCGCGAGGGGTACTCACTCAACTTTTCAGAAACCCCTCTGGATCATCCCCCCAAATGACAGCCCAGGCTGTCGGCAATTCAGTCCAACTTTCTTGCCTCCAAGGTACAAGGCCCTCTGAACAACAGGGCAGTAGAAATAGTTCCACTGGATCAACGAAACACAGATTTCTACTCCCATTACTTCCTGGTCCCGAAGAAAAACGGTGGCATGCACCCCATTCTGGACCTCAGAAAGTTAAAAAAGTTTCTTCCCAGGGAAAAGTTCCAAGATGATTTTGCTAGGAACCCTGTTACCCTTGCTTCATCACACGATTGGCTAGCTTCCCTGGACATGCAGGATGCCTACCAACATATTCCTATATACCTGAAGCACCTCAAATACCTAAGGTTTGTGGCACTGGGTCAACATTATCAGTTCAGAGTTCTTCCCTTTGGGCTATCCTCAGCGCCATGAATTTTTACAAAGTGTTGTGCAACTCTTGCAGTGCATCTCAGGACAATCGGAATACAAGTGTTCCCATATCTGGATGACTGGCTCCTAGTAAGTCCCTCCAGACAAGAAACTCTGAATGCTGTATCCATGGTTTCAGACTTCCTCACATCCATGGGAGTCCTGCTAAATCTCAACAAATCACAGTTGCAGCCCTCCCAGAAGCTCTTCTTTATAGGAACTCTTCTGGACACCTCCTGTGCAAAAGCCTTTCTTCCAGAGGACAGAAGGAGTGATATCTTCCAGATGGCCTGGTACATCAGAGAGAACAACTCAGTTTGAGCTATCTCGATGCAACGGATGCTGGGTCTCATGATATCCTCAGTGTTTACTGTACCCCTAGCACATCTCCACATGAGAACCTCCCAATAGATGCTCATTACTCAGTGATCTCTAATCACTCATCCTCAGTCCTTTATCATCAAGGTGACAGAACCTCTAAAGAAGTCTCTCACCCGGTGGTCACAAGAGGACAACCTTCTGGAAGGGTATCCCTTTGCTCCTCTGGATCATCAGATAGCCATTACCATGGACGCGTCCCTGATGGGGTGGGGAACTCACTGTCAGAATCTCCACACCCAAGGCATGTGGACTCAGGTCAAGTCCCAACTTCACATAAACATCCTGGAAATGAGAGCTGTCCTCTGTGCAGTCCGGGCTTTGAAGGACATTCTCTGTCACAAGAACATTCTCCTTCAAGTGGACAATAAAGCAGTGATGTATTACATCAACAAGCCGGGCGGTGCAGACTCTTACCCTTTAGGCAGGGAAGCAATGAGAGTGTGGGAATGGTTCCTAGAGCACAAGGCTCTAATTCATGTGGTTTACCTGCCAGGAGTGCAGAACGAACTGGCAGACCATCCCAGCAGAATGGAGACAGATCCTCACAAATGGTCTCTCGATTCAACCATAGTTCAGTCATTATTCACAGAGTGGGGAACTCCAGAACTGGACTTTTTTGCATCCCCACGCAACACAAAACTGCATCTCTTCTGCTCCAGAAATCCAGGGCCTGGCATTTTCTCTTAGGATGCATTCAGGCTGCAGTGGACAGAACAGTTTTCATACACTTTTTCTCCTCTTCCTCTAATTTAGAGGGCACTTATCAAATTCGAGTCTCAGGGGACAAAATGATCCTCATTGCTCACTTCTGGCCTCGACAGATATGGTTTCCTCTACTCAACAGTACGTCAGAAACCCCTCCGAAGGCACTTCCCCTTCAGATGAACCTTCTGACCCAGGGTCCCATGGTCCATCCCAATCTAAGGTTGCTTCACCTTCATGCTTGGCTCTTGAGGAGATACAGGTGAATAGGTTCAATGTCTCTCAGAGAGTTTGATATTCTATTAGCTGTGCGCAAGCCAGCCACCAGAAAAACCTACACAGCCAAATGGAAAAGTTTTTCCCTCTGGTGTGCAAAATCCTCTTTGAACCCTTTTTCCTGCCCACCAAATAAAGTCTTAAGAGTACCTTTTGGATCTCTCAATTTCAGGTCTGTAATACTCTACGGTCAGAGTTCACCTTTGTGCTATTTCAGCCTATCATGAGCCAATACTTTCTCTGTCACTGGCTCAATTACCTGTAGTTAAGAGGTTTCTTAAAGGTATTCTGCATACCAGACCCCCTATCAGACATCCAGTCACAGCCTGGGACATTTATCTCATGCTAGACATGCTCACTCAAAAGCCCTTCGAGCCTCTAGCTGCCTGTGAGCTGAAATTCTTCACTTGGAAAACGGTTTTCCTGGTGGCCGTCACCTCGGCCCGCAGAGTCTCTGAAATACATGCTTTGGTCACAGACTCCCGTACACTGTATTTCATAAGGACAAAATAGTTCTTAGGACTCATCCTAAGTTTCTCCCTAAGTTTGTCTCAGAATTCCATCTAAACCAACCTTTGGTCCTACCTACTAACTTTGCAAACTTCCAAAATGAAGCAGAGTGTACCCTTCATTCTTTAGATGTTAAAAGAGTGCTGCATTTCTATTTAGATAGAACAAAAGAGATTTGCAAAGCTCAACAACTGTTTGTTTCCTTCAGCGAGACCCGGCTGGGTCAACCTGTCGCTATCAGATGAATTTCAGCATGGCTGGTGGCATGCCTTCGCAACTGCTATTCTATGGCACAGGTTAACCTGGAAGGCAGAATGTACACTCACTCTGCTAGAGCAGTTGCGGCATCTCTGGTGGAAATCCGCAGTGTGCCCATTGCAGACATTTGCAGTGCGGCTACCTGGAGCTCAGTGCATACTTTTGTCAAGCACTATGCCTTGGATGTCCATGCCAGGTGACATCTTTCGTTTGGCAGGACTATCCTTAACGGACTTCTGTCCTGAATATGTGAGCTCTTGGTTTCTCCTGCCACCCTCTTGAGGGATTATTAGCTTGGTACTCTCCCATCAGTGTGAATGAGCGGTGGAGACTTTATGTCCAGGAAGATACGGAAATTACGTACCTAACGTAATTCTTGATCTTCTTGGACGGAGTCTCCACCACTCATTCACACACCCACCCACCATCCCCTGAACTCACCTCTCTGTTGTTGGTCTTCACTCCCTCAAGGGCTAGGCTGTGAAGACTTCTTTGTTGACCCTTTTTATACGGGTAGTTTGGACTATCTTATGTCCGATTTTTGTTAGGCTAGTCCTTCTAGGTTAGTTACGCTGCACCTCCTTGGAAAAAAAGGTACTGAGGCGGTTGGAGAGTTGACACCAAGATAGTTATTGCCTCACGAGCCAAGGCTCGCAGCGCCACTCCTCGTGGCTCCATCTCTGGCGCCAACCCTCTTGCAAAAAGGTTTTCTCCCGCTGGGTCCTAGCGCCTCTATCAATCCCATCAGTGTGAATGACTGGTGGAGACTTCGTCCAAGAAGATCAAGAATTATGGTAGGTACGTAATTTCCATTTCCATTCGGTTGGCCTAACTTGAGCCTGGCTAGATGGTCCTCGAGAACAGTAGGAAGAAAAGAGTGACAAAAATCGCAGGTCTGGGGATCGTGCTCATGCCCCGAGCAGTAGACGCACATAGAGTGCAGATCCATTCTGGACATCATCTGCCCGCAAGGGCACCGGCGGAACTTGGGAGCAGACTTGTCGTCCATCATGGTTGCAAACGGGATAGAGCTGAAGACAAAGAATTTTAAACTGTTTAGGAAGTAAATCTGAAGATTTAAGTTGCAAGGGCCTATTCAGCGTGAGAGTAGTAAGGAGGGAACCTGCTTCTTCCAGCGGAAAGGAAGATCTGGTGAAATGGGGCAAAGTCAAGGGAGTTACCACCCAGGTGGGTGGAAGGAGCCAGCTTGAAGACGTTTCTGGCCAGTCTTAAAGGGAAAGGCAACTGCCAGAAAGTGTGGATAGAACATCATATCCACATCCTTAGAAACAATGTCCAGCCCCCTTTATGTAAACTTATTATGCCTCACAACCTGAGACAGACTTCATGGTCATCATGGCTGCCTACTACAGGTCTAAAGCACCTCTTCACATGAGGTGTCTTCTCCAGACAAAAAATCCAGGAAATTGGATAGGAGAGGACCTATCCTTCAGTGTCCCTTGGCCTCTGTGTTGCCAACTATCAGGCTTAAGTGCTAAAATATCAGAATAGCCAATGGGAAACCATCTCGGTTGTGGCTGACCAACTGCCTGATGAACCTGCTAATACAGGCCCAGCAGACTGTTGCTCATCATCTTGAGGTTGGAAAGCATCTTCTAAGATCTACTTATAATGCCTCGGACACTTCTGCTCGTACTTCATCCTCTGATATTTGTCTCTGACAACATTCCGGGCTGTGTGTTGTGGGCTTTGAAACAGGATCCAGAAATCTGTCCTTATGCTCCCTTTGTAACCCCCCGAGGAATTCCTTACTGATGTTTTTCACTAAGCATCATCATGGAACCTTATGCTGATTATGAAACTTATAATGAGGATTCAAACTCTGAGCTGGTGTCATGCTCCACTCAAGCCACTAATGTCAGATTTGTTTCTCCACCTGAAAAGAGCAGTCGTCCCAAAGTCAGCTCTGGCATTTCTGGTCTCCAGATGCTTTATTTTTTTAAAGTTTGAAATTTTAGTCACTGTTCTACTAATATTCTATAACTCTGCACTAGGGAAGTTAGTGTATATTTTTGAGTATTTTGGTGGTTTCCTTGGTTCCCGACCAGTTCCCAGGAACTGGAGAAGGTCACAATTCCTGCCTTTAAGGAACAGCTTTTAAGCATATTTTTAACTATTTTCTGTTAGAAACCACTTTTTAAGGGATTTTACCAAGCTGTTTTACTTTTCTTATCACGGTTCCTGCCCTGAGGGAACCAGTCCACAAAACTTTCTTTAAAAAAAAAAAAAAAATAGTTCTTTACATTAACTACCACCTGAATACATGGATATAACTTTTCTATAGTCAGTTAAGTGGTTTCTGGTAAAAAGAATCACATTTCAAGTTCCTTCCCTCTTTTTATTTCTCAGAACCTCATTGGCTATACAGGTTCTGTTCTGAACATTTTTAGGGGGAACTGAGTAAGGTTTTCACATAGGTCTTCAGAAATTGGTATGTCTGATAAATCTGAGGAGAAAAAAAAAACAGGACCAGCAAGCTATAAAAATTGTAAAAATTATATCAGAGGGTGTGGATGTAGTTCACTACATACATTGGCAGTTCCACTGGAAGTGCAGATTCATCAGAACATCTTTCAGCCAAGCTTCTCCCATCACCCTTGTGGTATATCCTCTAGCTCCACCCTGTGATATCAGATCTTCCTTTCTACAGGAAGAGTTCAGTCTACTTTACAGTTCCGTGTGTTGTAGGGCCTGAAGTACGCCATTGGCGAACTTCTTTATTTTTTCAAAAGAATCTTTGAATATTACTTCATTCTTTGTTTCTGTTCTTGTCTCCATGACGGAAGATAGAACACAAAGAAGTGAAGCCAGCTCCTAGCTTCAAATTTTGCATCAGATGACAACAGAAGATGTTGCCATCTGACCCACATGTATCATGCCTCTACTGTCTAGGGATGGCACGTTTCTAATTGTGGCCTATGTCAGACTATGCTTCCTTCATTCCTGGAGGATCGCGCAGCCTAGCTTTTCAGCCAGCTGTCCAGTCAAGACCCAGAACTACGGCCACAAGAAGTCCTCCGCTGTGGTGGGGTCAGTGGCTTAACTCGCAGCCATGGAAAAGGACAGTGGCATGTATTCAGTTTTGCTATAGTAAAGTGGGTAAACAGGCCCCCCCGGGCCTCAAAGCACACTCCACGCCAGCAGAGAGGAGCATGCACGCCGTCTGCACACCCCTCCAAGTGTTCTACTCCAACTCCTCCGCTGTCGTTTAAAGTACAAGAGGGTATTATCTTTCAAAAAGAGATGTGCAAGAAAAGGGGCACAATTTAAAGATAGAGAGGGGATGGCTCAGAGGTAATGTTAGAAAGTATTTTTTCACAGAAAGGGTTGTGGATACATGGAACAGCCTTCCTGAGGAGGATGTGGAGTCAGAAACAGTGGGAGAATTCAAGAATGCAAGGGACAGACATAAGGCAATTCTAGTGGGGGGGGTAGGACGAAGTAAGCTGTTGATTAACTGGAATCTGCAGCTTATCCATCAGGTAGGGAAATAGGCAGACTAGGTGGTCCAAGCAGTCTATGTTTCAAACCTCTCCCCGAACTCCAGCCGTGCGCTCCTTGTATTATGGAAGCACTCACCTCAGATCTAGAGTATGGAGCCTCTGCTCGGCCTCCGAGGTATGGTTGATAAAATACACAAGCAGATTAATCACTTGGTTAAGGTGAAAATCCAACACAACCTTCGGGAGCAACTTCAGGTTGGGGCACATGACAACCTTGACCCTGAAAAAGACCAGGTAAGGAGACTCCACCGAGAGTACCTGGAGTTCACTGATCCTTCTGACTGATGTAATAGTCACCAAGAAGGCGGTCTTCCACAACAGGTGAGACATTTCACACCTGTGCATAGGTTCAGATAGCTTGCCCATGAGCTTTGCCAAAATCAGCAGCAAATCCCAAAGTGGTGGTGGTTCATGCACCAACGGGGAAATGTAGTCAAGGCCCTTGAAAAAGCACCAGACCACCTTCTTCTACTCCTCCAACTGCTGACCGGCCTGCGCCCAGTAAGTAAAGATGGCTGCCAGGTGCACCTTAAGGGTCGTTGACCGAAGGTCCGACTGAGAGAGGAACCACAGGTAGTCAAGAATGCTAGCCACTGGGCAGGACAAAGGGTCTAACCCCTTGCCTTGACACCAAATGGTGAACCTCTTCCACTTGAAGGCATAGCATTTTCTGGTCGATTCCTTCCTAGATGCCTCCACGACAGTGAGGACATCTTCAGAGAGACCTATAGACTGGAACTCTAGTCACTCAGGAGCCAGGCTGTCAGGTGCAGGGATTGAAGGCCCAGGTGTGGAACTTTCCCCTGACTGAGAGAGAGCAGGTCCACGCAGAGTGAAAAATGCCTCTGGACCCTGCTGCTGAGGCTGAGGAGATTGGGGTACCAGAACTGGAGTGGCCAGTCTGGAGCCACCATGATTACCTGTGCCTTGTCCCTCCTGGCTTTGAGAAGCACTTTGTGGATCAATAGAAGTGGAGAGAAGGCATAGAAGAGGCCTGGGGTGTACACTACCTCGAGTAGGCATCCCCCTGCAGCATTCCCTGCTGAGGGGGCAGGCACAAAACAGCCTCAGCTTTGTGTTCTCCCTAGAAGTGAACAGGTCCACCTGAGGGGTGCCCCACTGGGAGAACAGACTGGGTACTACCTCTGGGTGGAGAGACCACTCGTTAGGCACCTTGCCCACCCAGCTGAGGGCGTCCGCCAGCTGGTTGGAGGCTCCTACCACATGGATGGCAAGGAGATCGGCCTCCAGGCTGTGTACGAGGGGTCCACATATGGAGAGCTTCCTTGCACAGAGGCAGGGAGTGTGTCATGCCCTGTTTTTTGAGGTAGTACATGGTCATGGTATTGTCTGTCCGGACCTGAACTTCCTGACCCCGGATGTGAGGAGTGAATGCAGTCAGCACCAGCTGAACTGCTCGGAGGTCCATCAGGTTGATGTGATGGGACTCCTCAGGGGTCCAGAGGCCATGGACTCTGTGTTCCCCTAGGTGGACACCCCAGCCTGTGAAAGAGGCATCGGTCATCAGGATGGCCGTTGGCTCTGGGCGGACCAACGGGATCCCTTCCTGCAGATGCTCTGGGACTAACCACCACTGAAGGGTGTCCCACATCCACTGGGTCACAGTGACCAGCTGGTTGAAGTGACCCCTGCACTGAGAACACTGGCTGGCCAGCTCCCACTGCAGGGAGTGCATTTTCCAGCGGGTCCATTGGACCACACTGGTGCAGGCCGCCATGTAACCCAGCAGGTGCAGGAAGTCCCAGGCAGGATGCAGTTGCCCATCCTGAAATTATCAGGCAAAGGAGGAGGGAGCCTCTGCCCTGTCCGCCAGGAGCCAGGCCCTGGCTCTGCAAGAGTCCAGCTCCGCCCAAATGAAATTGATCACCTGCAAAGGCACAAGTTCCAACTTGGCCTCATTGACCAAAAGGCCAAGGGAGACACAGGTCTGGAGGGCCAGGTCCCTGGACTGCTCCACTTCCTTCCTGGAGGGACCTGCGATCAGCCAGTTGTCCAGGTAGGGATAAATCCGAACCCCTCTGGGCCTCAGGTAAGCTGCCACCACTGTGATGCACTTGGTGAAGACCTAGGGGGCCAAGGACAGGCCAAATGGCATGGCCTGGAACTCGTAGAGGGCTCCCTCGGCTCAGAAGCTGAGGAACCTCTTTGGTGAGACGGATGGATCGGGACATGGAAGAAAACATCCTTAAGATCCAGAGAGCAAAACCACTTTTTTTGCTCTAGAGATGGTATGATCTGAGACGGTTACCATCCTGAAGGTGTGCGACTTGTTCAGGTCATGCAGATTTAGAATGGGGTGCCAACCCCCCATCCACTTTGGCACCAGGAAGTACCTGGAGACAGACCCTGAGTGTTCCAGAGGATCTGCAACAGGGACCATGACCTCCTTTCGGAGGAGCTGGGCTATGTCGTCTCGAAGAGCTGACAGAATGTCTGTGGATTCCCAGTTCTCCCATGCTGTGTGGACTCGGCATGAAGGGTACTGCTCGAATTCCAGAGGCAGACCCTGACTGACCACCTTAAGAACCCACCTGTTTGTGGTGACAGCAGACCAAGCAGAAAGGAAGTGGTGGAGCTGGCCCCATGGGAGGACTCGGGGGAGGTTGGATGGGCATGAGGGAGGCACCAGTCAACCCATCACTGGGCAGGTTTGGAAGCTGGTCCAGCAGAGGAGCCACCGGATCCTCTTCCCTCCCAGGCTTATGGACGACCAGGCCTGCTGACCAGCCTGGGGCTAGCCTGGTTTGGCCACAGAGTAGAGGTGGACTGAAAGGGCTTCTGGTCTTACTTCGAGTGGGAAGCTCTTGCAGCAGGCTATAACCATCAGGACTAATGTCGCAGGCATTAGGACCCACCGGAAAAATTCTTAGCTAGCAATACCCAGCAGGGACCGCCCCTCAACATCGGCTTCACACCGATGGTCACGGTATAAAAGGGGGGCGAACCTGGCTCCATCCCAGTTCTTTTCCTGCCGCAACCCACTCACACTGGGTAAGTTCTGGCTATCCAGCCCAGCAAAGAAAAGAAGAAAAAGAAGAGGATTCTCTCCAATTTTGACTACCTTTCATCGGGAATTCGACGATTTTTCTACCGCTTTGTCCTCCGACTCCAGTCCAGTGCATGTCGTCGCCATCGGCGTCGGTCTCCAGGCCCAAGAAGAATAAGTGCCACTCTGGACGTCAAATCCCCTCGCAAGATGGCCACACCAAGTGTGTTTTTTTGCATGGGCCCGGATCATGACAGCATGTCCTGCACCATCTGCCAAGGCTTTACCAGCAGGACGAGAATAAGGTGCCTGAAGGCTCTAAAGGCCAACCTTCTGGGAGAAGAACATGGATGTTCTCCACACTTTGGGAGAAAATGGTGGCAAACATCAGGACAAGTCCAGTAAGCGCTCCCGTGAAAAGGACCATAGCCGGTCCCATCATCGCTCTTGGTCTTGGTCCTCCTCCGACTTTTCTCCCAAAAAGACCTCTCCCTCTTTGGGCTCAGGGGACCGTCACAAGTCCATGGAAGGCTCCAAGGTGCTGAGCCCTCCTGCAAAAAAAAATGGCGCCAGCTAAGGCAAGAACTTCGGGGGATAAGCCCAAACCAAAGGTGGCTCCTCTAAGGATTACCCCCCAGACCTCTTTGGCACAAGCTACGGCCCTGCATAAGAAGGTCTCTGCTTTACCCGACTCGGGCAAACCATCGGGTGAGAAGGCCAACCCAGCACCAACTCCTCTGGTACCGACGCCGGTAGAGGTTATAGTGGTGGAAGACCCCACAGCAGGGGCAGCCTCACAGGGTTCGGAGGGAGGTTCGCCATCCCACGACCTGCCTGATCCGGCTTCACTGCCTCCCTTTTCAGGTGCCACAGCCACAGTTTTTAACAAGGACCAGCTGCAGGAGTTGTTCACCTTCTGGTGGAGTAAGGTAAAAAAAGGACAGTCTCCACTGAAGCCGGACCGGACTGGCCAGCCGGACAACACTGAACCTGAGAGCCTTCCTGCTTCTTCCCCACGGAAGACCCCTGAGCATCCGCTACCGCGCCCGCCCTCCAAGGTTTGTTCCCGGTCTCAGTCTGGGGACCGTCATCAGCACCCCTCACAATCGGGTAGCCATTGCCGGTCTCAACCCTGGTCCAGGAGCCATTCCTGCTTTCCTAGGCTGGCCTGCTCCCACTCCCGACATCGGTCATTGTTCCATCGTCGGTCCCATAGCCAACGCCGGTCTTCGGACTGACATCGGTCCAGCAGCTACCAACATTCGAGCGGGGGGAGTCCAAGACACAGCTCAGGCCAGTCAAGGCCCAGTAGCAGGTCATCTACCCCATCTACTTCCTCATCCCTCTCGGGTCTCAGGGCTCCCCGGAGATAAGGACCAATCCCGCTTGCCTCCTGACGATCCGACCTTCATGGATGTCATGAGGCACATCCAGGCTTCCAATGAGTGGGAAATGGAAGACCTGGATCCGGAACGCCACCGACTGGCTAAATACCTGAGGCAGAAGGAGCCCAAGCCTCTAGTAGTGCCTCCTTTTGTGGATACCTTCCAGGATCTCACCAGGATCACTTGGAAGCATCCAGCTTCAGTCCCAGTGGTTCTGAAAAAGTCAGAGAGGTGGTATAGAAACATAGAAAACATAGAAACATAGAATTTGACCGCAGATAAGGACTGCTTGGCCTACCCAGTCTGCCCATTTCCCTACCTACTGGATAAGTTGTAGATCCTAGTTAACCAGCAGCCTACTTCTTCCTACCCCCACCCCCTAGAATTGCCTTATGACTGTCCCATGCATGCTTGAATTCCACCACTGATTTTGACTCCACAACCTCCTCCGAAGGCGTCTCCGTGCATCCACAACCCTCTCTGTGAAAAAATACTTCCTTAAATTACCTCTGAGCCGCCCCCTCTATCTTCAAATTGTGCCCTCTTGTTCTTGCACACCTCTTTTTTTGAAAGAAGCTACCCTCTTGGACTTTGTTGATTCCCTTGAGGTACTTGAACGTTTCTATCATGTCCCCCCTCTCCCTCCTTTCCTCGAGGCTATACATATTAAGCTCCTTTCGTCTCTCTTCATATGTCTTCCGGTGCAGACCCTGCACCATTTTAGTTGCCCTCCTCTGGACAGCTTCCATCCTGTCTATGTCTTTTGGAGATTGGGTCTCCAGAACTGCACACAGTACTCAGATGGGGTCTCACCAGCTGTCTGTACAGAGGATAATAACTTCCTGTTTTCTACTGGTGATGCTCTCCCTATGCATCCCAGTATCCCCCAGCCCTACTTGCTGCCCTCTCACATTGCTTGCCCACCTTTAGGTCATCTGATATGACTACCCCCAGGTCCCTTTCCATTTTTGTTGTTGTTAGTATCTCACCCGCCATTGTGTACTCTTCCCCTGGGTTTTTGTTTCCCAGGTGCATTACCTTGCACTTCTTAGCATTGAATCTAAGGTGCCATACATTTGACCATTCCTCTAACCTTGACAAGTCCCTTCTCATCCTTTCCACCCCACCCTGTGCATCAACTCTCTTGCGGATCTTTGTGTCATCTCCAAAGAGACATACTTTTCCTTCCAGTCCTTCTGCAATGTCACTTATAAAGACATTGAAGAGGACCGGTCCTAATACTGAACCCTGCGGTACCCCACTAGTAACCCTCCTTTCTTCTGAGGACTCCATTTACTATTACTCTCTGTGTCCTATTCTCCAGCCAATTCTTTACCCAGGCTGTCATCTTGGGACCCACTCCCAGGCTGGCTAACTTGTATATTAATCTTTGTGTGGGACTGTGTCAAATGCCTTGCTAAAGTCTAGGTAGGCCATGTCCACAGCCCCTCCCTGATCTACTACTTTGGTCACCCAGTCAAAGAAATCTATCAGATTCGTCTGGCATGACCTTCCGCTGTGAATCCATGCTGCCTAGGGTCCTGTGCCCTCTGGCCTCTAGATACTGACAATTCTTTCCTTCAGAAGTGATTCCATCATTTTCCCTATCACAGAGGTTAAACTAACAGGTTTGTAGTTTCCTGCTTCTGCCTTGCTCCCACTTTTGTAAGGGGAATCACATCTGCCCTCCTCCAGTCCTTGGGTACCACCCCATCCTCCCATGATTTGTTAAAGAGGGTAGTCAGTGGTGTCACTAGTTCTACCCTTAGTTCTTTTAGAATTCTGGGATGAATCCCATCAGGCCCCATTGCTTTGTCCACCTTCAGTTTTAAGAGTTCTTTCAGAACCCTTTCTTCTGTAAATGGGCTGGTATCAACTTCTGTATCCAGAGTGTTTCTACTGTTTGTTTTAGGTACCTCCCCCTCTTCATTTGTAAATACTGAGCAAAAATATTTGTTTAGTATCTTTGCCTTTTCACAGTCTCCCTCTGCCCACCTCCCTCCCTTGGTCTTCCTTCGCTCCCTGATGTACCTATAAAGGTTTTATCCCCTTCTTAACTGAGTTGGCTATCTTTTCCTCGGTTTGGGCCTTTGCTGTTCTGACTGCCTTCCCAGCCTCCTTTGCTTTAACTGATACAGTTCTCTGTCCTGCTCCTTCTCTGATTCCTTGTACTTCCTGAATGCTTTTTCTTCTTCTCACTGCCACTTCCTTTGAGAACCATAGTGGTTTCTAACATCGTTTTGTTTTGTTTATTTGCTTCACACAAAGGCTCGTTACCTCTGTGATGGCAGTTTTTATTATTCCCCATTGTTCTTCCACCCCTCCTTCCTGCCCATTTGCTAGTGCATTCCTTAGGCACTCACCCATTTTGGCAAAGTCAGCCCTCCTAAAGTCCAGTACTTTTGTCTTTGTATGGCTTGACTCTATTGCTGTGTTTATTGTGAACCATACTGTTCGATGGTCGCTAGTTCCCAGATGGCTACCCACTTCTACATCTGTGATCCTCTCTCCATCTCCATTTGAGAGAATCAAGTCTAATATTGCTCGCTCTCGAATGGGCTCCAGTACTAGTTGTCTAAGGCATGCCCCCTGTAGGGCATCTAGAATAACTCCACTCTTCGAAGTGGCAGCTGCAACTGCACTCCAGTTAACATCTGGCATATTCAGATCACCCATCAGCAATATCTCCCCTTTTTCTGCCATTCTAAGTATACTTTCTATCATTTCCTTGTCCATTTCCTCCCCCTGAGAAGGGGGTCTGTATACAACCCCTGTGCGGATTGTGGTGCCATTGCCTGTCTCCAAATTTATCCACAGTGCTTCTTCTCCTCCCTGTTTACCCTTTTGTTCTGTTGCTTTTATTCCTTCCCTTATGTAAAGAGCTACTCCTCCTCCTCCTCCTCTTTTACCCTCCCTGTCTCTCCTGTAGATAGTGTATCCTGGTATCTTTACGTCCCAGTCATGGTTTTGTGTGTACCATGTTTCTGTGACTGCCACGATATCCAGATGTTCCTCCTCCATCAAGACCACTAATTCAGGAAGCATGTTACCCAGACTACAGGCATTGGTACTCATTGCTCTCCATTTTTTGATGGCTTTACCTTCCGTTGCAGCATCCCCCACTGACCGTTCGACCTCCGTCTTTTTCTCATTTAGTACCCTGTTTTGTAGGGAGAGGCTGGGATTTTTCTGCTGCTTGTCAGTGCCTCCCCCTTTGACTAGTTTAAAAGCTTGCCAACGAAGCATTTAAACCGATTGCTCAAAAGTCTTGTTCCCTTCCTGGACAGATGCAGACCATCCTGCCAGTATAGGCTGGTGTCCCTCCAGGTGGAATCCCAGTCCCCAATGAAGCCAAACCCCTGTGCTCCGCACCATTTTTTCAACCATTCATTAAACTGCATGGTGCTAATTACCCTCGCCTCCCCCATGCCTTTGACAGGCAGCACCCAAGGGTCGAATCTTTCCTGGCTGATCACCCTCAGGCAGACTCCTCAGTGATTACGGCTGCCCATGACAAATCCAAGCAGCCTAAGCACTTAAGTTCCCAGCCTCCTGACCCAGAATCCCGCTAAATGGACCAGGTGGACAAAAAGGTCTACACTGCTTCCACCTGCTCCATTAGGTCCCTCAACTTCCTCACACACATGATCTGGTACCAGAATTCATTATGGGAGAGAGGGCAGGAGCTACCTACTGCCTTGCCAGACTCCGCACAAAAGCCGGAGCTCCTGGACATTTTAAAGTTAGGCTCGGATGTAGGTACGCATGTTCTCCGTGCCTCATACAACACCGCAGATACAGCGGCCATAGCATCAGTGTCAGGTGTCTGCCTCTGGTACCATGCCTGGTTGAGAGTCTCTGACTTTCATCAGGACATGCAGTCCAGAATCTGGGACCTCCCGTTCCAGGGTTCCATCCTTTTTGGGTAGGAGACAGTCTCTTATCTCTCATCTCCAGGAGTCTGGCAAATCTATCTGGTTTATCCAGCAAATGTACAGGGGGGACCAGAAAAGAGTGAGATGACAGCCGTTTCGGAAGCCCTCAGGTGCGCAAGCCCATGGTAACCAACAAAGCCAGGGGGGTGGCTTCAAAAGAAGAGCCAGCAACCTGGAGGCACTCCTTTTTGTGGCCCCAAGTCCTCCCAATCCTCTCTGCCCACTCCCAGCTTCACCCAGTGACTCCCTCCCGACCTCTCCGGAGGAGGAGGAGGAGGAGGAGGAGGTACTAGGGGAAGCAGTAGGGGGTCACTTCACCCTTCACCTGAAGGGTTGGAGCTCTGTAACAGTGGACCAGTGGGTCCTAGGCATTATAAGGAGGGAACATACATTGGAGTTCACTGAGATTACCCCAGATACTCCACCAAGGTCCTCAAGATATCCTTCTTCTCACATATCTCTCATAGAAGGAGAGATTCAGGCCCTCTTGCGAAACAGGGCAATAGAGCAAGTCCCTCGGCAGCAGCGGGAAAAGGGATATTACTCCCATTTTTTCCTTGTCCCAAAGAAGACACAGGATCTTTGACCCATTCTGGACCTCAGCCCTCTAAACAACTTTATAGATTACCAAATGTTCCAGATGGTGACCCTCCCAGGTCTTATTCCTCTGCTGCACCAGGGAGACTGGCTCTGTTCCCTAGACATGCAAGATGCGTACATACACATAGGGGTCTTCCCCCCCACAGGAAGTACTTGAGGTTCCACTTCCATGGGGCACATTATCAGTTTTGGGTTCTTCCATTCGGCTTCTCCTCCGCTTCTCGAGTCTTCACCAATTGCTTGGCAGTGGTAGCTACGGCTCTAAGGCATCAGGGACATTATGTCTTCCCTTACCTCGACGATTGGCTGCTTGCAGCCCCGTCAAGGATGCTCTTCCTTCAGGCTCTCAGAGACACCTATACTCTGTTCCAAGAGGTGGAGATCACCCTGAACCTTCCAAAGTTTTCCCCAGAGCCCAGCCAAAGACTCATCTTCAAAGGGGTGGTCCTGGACTCGGTCTAGGGCATGGCTTTTCTACCCCCAGAGAGGGGTGATCACCTGCGGGAGATTGCCGGCTCAGTCCTTGTAACCCCTCAGGTCCAGGCCAGGACCTTCCTCAGACTTCTGGGGTACATGGCGGTGGCCAGTCCTGTTACTCCTCTGGTTCACCTCCACATGAGAGTCCCACAATGGATGCTCAGGATGCAGTGGGATCAAGGCTTAGACAACCTAGACCACATGGTCAGGATAACAGAGCCGGTCAAGAGGACACTACTTTGGTGGCTGGACCCTCTCAATCTAGAGAAAGGGGTCCCTTTCCATCAGGTGCCCCCAATTCAGACCCTAACAATGGATGTGTCAGACTTGGGATGGGGGGGCGCACCTAGGGGCCCACCAAACACAAGAAGTCTGGACCCCTACGGAGCGTGACCTCCACATCAATGTTTTGGAAATGCAAGCGGTCCTCAATGCGCTGCACACCTTTCAAGAGGACCTTGTCTCAGGTTCTCTCCTTGTTCAGACAGACATGGCAGTCATCTTCTACATCTACAAGCAAGGGGTCACCCACCCATACCCCCCTGTGCAGGGAGGCAATGAGAGTCTGGCACTGGGTGCTGGAACATCGCATCTCTCTGTCCACAGTGCATGTTCCAGGCATCCTAAATGACTTGGCAGACTGCCTAAGCAGGTCTCAGTCCAAGGCGCATGAGTGGGAGCTACTGCAATCAGTAGTGGACCAGCTCTTCAACACATGGGGTCGACCAGATCTGGACCTCTTTGCATCCCCACACAATGCCAAACTGCCAACTTTCTGCTCGCAAGAGCCCACGCCTAGTGTTTTCTGGCCAGACGCATTGACCCTTTGTTGGACAGGGAGGTTTCTTTATGCCTTCCCTCTCATTCAGAGAGTCTTATTGAAGATACAGACTGAAGAGGCTCAGATGATTCTAATCGCCTCATTGTGGCCTCGGCAGATTTGGTTCCCACTACTTCAGCAGTTGTCCTTGGAACCTCCAATTCCACTGCCAATATGCTCGCAGTTGCTGTCCCAGGGTCATGGCTCACTGGTCCATCCTGATCTCAGGTCTTTGCACCTTCATGCATGGCTCCTGCAGACATAGCAACGTCCAGGTAGGGGGTCTCCCAAGAGGTGGTGGATGTCCTCATCTCAGTGAGGAAGCTCTCTACTCACTCTACTTATGCTTTGAAGTGGAAGCACTTCTGCTTATGGGCATCGTCTCACCGTTTGGACCCATTACCTGTCCAGCGATCTCAGCATTGCAATATCTCCCCTCCTTATATCAACAAGGCTTGAGCTACTCTTCGATAAAGGTGCATATGTGGGCCATCTCTGCTTATCATGCCCTTTTGGGGGAAAAACCTTAGCCCAATTAGATGTGGCCCACACCTTTTTACGAGGTATTCTGCATATGAGAACTCCCATTAGGGATCCTGTCCCACCCTGGGACCTCCTGTTTGTGTTGGAGAAGCTCACTCTCTCCCCCCTCTTTGAACCAGTAGCTGATTGCGAGCTGTGTTACCTTTCCTGGAAGGTTTGTTTTTTAGTTGCTGTTACCTCGGCTCGAAGAGTCTCCGAACTCCAGGCTCTGATTTGTAAAGAGCTGTATTTGATTTTTCATAGGGAAAGGGTTTCCCTCAGAACTAATCCTTAGTTCCTTCCAAAAGTGGTCTTAGGGTTGACTTTCCAGTTTACTTTTCTTCTCCTGCCAATAGAGGAGAAGCTCTCCTTCACACTCTGGATGTCCACAGGGTACTGAGGTACTACCTTAAGTGCACAGCTGCACACCGTAAATCAGAGCAACTGTTTGTGGCCTTCGCACCACAACACTTGGGCAACCCAGTGTCTAAGCAGACTATTTCTGAGTGGCTTGTCCACTGTATTGTGTTTTGCTATGAAAAGCACAACAAACCCCTTCTGGGCCTGGTTAGGGGTCACTCCACCAGGGGAGTCTCGACTTCCTTTGCCACCTTGAAGAATGTCTCTATAAGAGACATATACATGGCTGCCACTTGGAATTCTGTGCACACTTTCGTGAAGCACTATAGCCTGGACATTGCATCCAGATGCTGTGCCAGCTTTGGCTTGGCAGTCCTGCAGGGACTTCTTTCTTGAGTTGCTGTGTTTCCAGCATCATCCTATCTTTCCATCTCCTGGAGTTAGGCACCTCCATGTTGTGGGACTGCTTGGGATTCAGTCCTAATGGTTATAGCCTGCTGCAAGAGCTCCCACTTGAAGTAAGATAGTACAGTTACGTAAGAACTTACCGTAACAGTAGATCTTCGAGAGGAGCTCTTGCAGCAGGTGCTGCTTTCCGGCCCTCCATCCCCTGAATGAAGTGTACAGAACATCATCTACAGGCTTCACCTCCTTCTCTTGTCAGGGCCCATTTCCGGGTCTTGGCGGGAGAACTGAGGTGAACCCCACAGTCCTTATACCGTGACCAGGCAGGTGTGGAGCTGACATGGGGAGCTGTCCCTGCTGGGTATTGCTAGCTAAGAATTTTTCCAGTGGGTCATAATGCCTACGGCGTTAGTACTAATGGTTATAGCCTGCTGCAAGAGTTCATCTCGAAGATCTACTGTTACAGTAAGTTCTTACATAACTGTACTTTTCTGCTGCTGCTTAGAGCCTTTGGAGTCCTTTTCAGCAGATGTGAGAGTCCAAGGTGGCATCGGACTTCTTGATGCAGGTGAGGTGGCCCTCGACCCTGGGCCCAAACAAGTCGGTGCCCAGAAAATGGACATCTGCCAGCTTGTGCTGAGTGTCAGCCGTGAAGGTTGAGATCCTCAGCCAAGCCCTGCGGCACATGGCCACTGAGGCCACCACGGAGTGGGCACAGGAGTCCCCAATGTCCATGGCTGTCTCGAGCTGTTGCTTAGCTACAGCCTGGCTGTGGCCCTGTTTGACCATGGTCTGGAGGTCCACCGGCAGATGAGGAAGCACCTCATCCAGGGTGCCCTGCAGGGCATGAGAGAAGTGGGCCATGAGGAGGGGCCGAGCTCACCTGGAAAAGACTAAGCAAGAAGGCAGCATAGATCTCCTTGGCCACATGGCCCATGGTCCAACTTCATGGACTCTTTGTCGGGTAGCTTGTTAACATCCCCAGTGTTGCCAGAGTGCCTAAACACAGAATCGGTCATCAGTCACTCAGCTGAGGGGTGTTCTGTGAATCCCTACAGGCATCTGGTAGTTATCACATACTTGCAGGCCATCCAGGAACAGGGCAGGAAGCGGGGCACTGCGCTCCAAGGCAGGGTCAAGAATGGCCTCTGCCACTGGGAAAGCCGCCATAGGAGCATCTCCCTGGTTGAGGATCTCAGTCAATGGGTAATGGGCCCGTTTCTGGACGGGCTCCATATTCATGCCCATGGACTCAGAGATCAGGTGAATATGGCCCATGAAAGAAGTAGGGCCTTCGTCCATTGAGAGATCCCCCACCGACTCCACGTCAACTGGACAGAAGTGCAAGGAGGAACCCTCCGACTCTGAGGAGTTGTTAAGAATGGTCAGCCACCCAAGCCCCTGCTGACCCTCTGAGAATGGTCAGGGGTGACAGTGACCAACAGCCGATGGAGAAACCCCTTGACCAGCTGAGACTCCTTGGTCAGAGCACCGGTTTTCGGCTAGACAGGTGGCAGCTCGCCACGGTCGGCCAAGCCGGGACCATCTTAGGTGAATTCTGAGACAGAGAAGGAGTCAGCCTGTCAGACAAAAGCCAGGTGATGGCCAGTGTAGGAGCTGGCGTGATACCGGTGAGCACCAGCTGTTGCCACATGAGCTCCTCATAGTGTTAACAGAATTTGTGCCGAAGCATCTCCTCATCTGAGCAGGACAAAGATGAAGAGTAGCGGTGGTGCCGTTTCCTGTGATGTCGAGAGTGGGAGTGCAGACGTCACCGGAAGCTGCTCGACCCACGTGAATAGGATCGAGACTTTGACTGCAACCACCTGGGAGGGACCAGCGACGTGTCTTGGAGAGAGTCAACGAATGCTCAGGTTCCTCTGGGTCTTGGTCGGAGACCAAAGGCAGCGGGTCAACAAACTGATCTGTCCCTCCAATGGTCTGAGTCAGGACAGAAGTACTGGATAAGGAAGTGTCGGCCTCTTCAGGCGACAACTGGTCGATCAGCTTGAGAAAAATCTCAGCCAGAAGATGAACCAGTGTCTTGGCCAACTGACCCGATGGGGGTACCGTGGAACTGGTGGCCTGGGCCCAGGGTTCGACCGAGTTCCAATCCGGAGAAGCATGGAAATTTAAAGCTCTCTACCGAGAGCATTCCTGATCCGACGAACAACAGCAACACCATTTTTTGGACTCTTTCTTCAACTTAGTTTGTGCCCGGAGGATCCCTGACAAAGGATCAGCAGGGACTGGCACAGTTCTTTGAAGGACCCCGTAAAAGTAGAGCCGAGCTGGAGTGGCATGAAGGCAGAAGCTGAGGAGGAGTGGGATGCGGCCTGGGCTGCCGCCTCCCCAAACGCCGCAAGCTGTTCAGCAGATCCTGCAGCCATGGAGACCACCCAACAGGCATCCTTGGATTTGACTGGAGGGTTCTGTTTGGTCAGCCTAACTTGAGCCTGGCTAGACAGTCCTCTAGAACAGTAGGATGAAAGAGTGACAAAAATCGCAAGCATGGGGATCATGCTCGTGCCCCGGGCAGTTGACGCACATAGAGTGCAGATCTGTTCGGGACATCTTCTGCCCACAAGGGCACCAGCGGAACTTGGGAGCAGACTTGTTGTCCATTGTGGTCGCAAACGGAGCTAGAACTGTAGAACTGAAGACTAAGAATTTCAAACTGTTTAGGAAGTAAATCTGAAGATTTAAGTCTCAAGGGCCTACTCAGCGTGAGAGTAGTAAGGGGGGAACCTGCTTCTTCCAGCGGAAAGGAAGAGCTGGTGTCATGGGATGAAGCTGAGGGAGATTCCCACCCAGATGGGTGGGAGAAGCCAGCTTGAAGACGTTTCTGGCCAGTCTTAAAGGGAAAGGCAACTGCCAGAAAGTGTGGATAGAACATCATATCCACATCCTTAGAAATAATGTCCAGCCCCCTTTATGCAAACTTATTATGCCTCACAACCTGAAACAGACTTCGTAGCCATCATGGCTGCATAATACAGGTCTAAAGCACCTCTTCACATGAGGTGTCTTCCCCCAGACAAAGAATCCAGGAAATTGGATAGGAGAGGACCTATCCTTCAGTGTCCCTTGGCCTCTGTATTGCCAACTATCAGGCTTATGTGCTAAAATAACAGAATAGCCAATGGGAAAACATATCGGTTGTGGCTGACCAACTGCCTGATGATCCTGCTAATACAGGCCCAGCAGACTGTTGCTCATTATCTTGTGGTTGGAAAGCATCTTCTGAGATCTACTTATGATGCCTCGAACACTTCTGCTCGTACTTCATCCTCTGATATTTGTCTCTGACAACATTCCTGGCTGTGTGTTGTGGGCTTTGAAGCAGGATCCAGAAATCTGTCCTTATGCTCCCTTTGTAACCCCCGAGGAATTCCTTACTGATGTTTTTCACTAAGCATCATCATGGAACCTTATGCTGATTATGAAACTTATAATGAGGATTCAAACTCTGAGCTGGTGTCATGCTCCACTCAAGCCACTAATGTCAGATTTGTTTCTCCACCTGAAGAGAGCAGTCATCCCAAAGTCGGCTCTGGCATTTCTGGTCTCCAGATGCTTTATTTTTTTAAAGTTTGAAATTTTAGTCACTGTTCTACTAATATTCTATAACTCTGCACTAGGGAAGTTAGTGTATATTTTTGAGTATTTTGGTGGTTTCCTTGGTTTCCAGGAACTGGAGAAGGTCACAATTTCTGCCTTTAAGGAACAGCTTTTAAGCATATTTTTAACTATTTTCTGTTAGAAATCACTTTTTAAGGATTTTACCAAGCTGTTTTACTTTTCTTATCACGGTTCCTGCCCTGAGGGAACCAGTCCACAAAACTTTCTTTAAAAAAAAAAAAGAGAGTTCTTTACATTTACAACAACGTGAATACATGGATATAACTTTTTTATTGTCAGTTAAGTGGTTCCTGGTAAAAGGAATCACACTTCAAGTTTCTTCCCTCTTTTTGTCTCTCAGAACCTCATTGGCTATACAGGTTCTGTTTTGAACATTTCTGGGGGGAACTGAGTAAATTTTTCACATAGGTCTTCAGAAACTGGTGTATCTGATAAACCTGAGGGGGAAAAAAAAAACAGGACCAGCAAGCTATAAAAATTGTAAAAATTATTTCAGAGGGCGTGGCTGTAGTTCACTAACCACACATTGGCAGTTCCACTGGAAGTGCTGATTCATCAGAACATCTTTCAGCCAAGCTTCTCCCATCACCCTTGTGGTATATCCTCTGGCTCCACCCCGTGACATCAGATCTTCCTTTCCACTGGAAGAGTTCAATCTCCTTTACAGTTCCGTGTGTTGTAGGGCCTGAAGTATGCCATTGGCGAACTTCTTTATTTTTTCAAAAGAATCTTTGAATATTACTTCATTCCTCATTTCTGCTCTTGTCTCCGTAATGGAAGATGGAACACAAAGAAGCGAAGCCAGCTCCTAGCTTCAAATTTTGCATCAGATCACAACAGAAGATGTTGCCGTCTGACCCACACGTGTCATGCCTCTACTGTCTAGGGACGGCACATGATGTTTTATTTGTGGCCTATGTCAGACTATGCTTCCTTCATTCCTGGAGCATCGCACAGCCTAGTTTCTCGGCCAGTTGGCCAGTCAAGACCCAGAACTATGGCCACAAGAATTCCTCCGCTGTGTCGGGGTCAGTCGCTTAACTCGCAGCCAATGAAGAGGCAATGGCCAAGGCTGTGAGACACCTTGCTGGCCTCAGTGCTGCTCCCAGCTGAGGCCAGTGTCAGAGCATCCTTAACCAGTGAATTCCATGAAATGTGTTGGGCTCTCCAGGCCTTGTTGGAGAACCCTGCCCGCCATGATAAATGCAAGAAATGCAGTCGCTGACAGTCGTGGCCCCAGGAGAGATCATGCGCCTCCCACTCCTCCAGCCGCTCGACACATATGGAGCACTCGACTTCAGTCGAGCCAGAAGTGGTCAAGGACCAGGTTGCAAGCTCCATGGTGCCCCTCATCAGGTTTGTCGACCTCAACACCAGCCGACCACCATCAACTAGTTGTCGGAAGAGGTAGTCTCCGAGTCAGTCTTGGAGACTCAGTATTCCCTGTCCTCACCCAGGAGGATGTGGACCTTTCGGTATCCCCAGACAGCTCCACTTGGGAACAGCCTCCATCGGAGGTTGTTTAACTGAAGCCGGTGCACATTATCTACATGTCAGCCCTGTTGGCTTCCCCTCAGGGTCAGCCCTTGGGTTGACAGTCCAGGTCAAGGCGGCGCTCGCACTCTCAGTCTTGCTCAACTGGCAGGCATCACCATCAGCATTCCTCATCTTCCTCATCCTTGGGTGAGGAGAGACTCTGCTGACACATGCAGTGGTGCTATGAGGAACTCCTCTGGCAGATGTGGGCCATAACAGGGCAGGGTAGGGCTCTTTCCTTGAACTTTGTGGTCGACTGGCCAGCACCAGTCAAGTCCACGCTGGTCCACCCATGGTAGTTTTCTATGACACCTGTCTCTCTACCCCTGCTGTGGGACCACATCTACTGCAGCCTTTGAGGGGAGCCCCAACCAAGGAATTCTGTGCTGCAGCTATCTTGCCAGGCCAGCTGTTGGTACAAATCACCCAGTCGGATGACTCTTGGGTGTTCACGGTGGCAAACAGTTGAGGGCTGTTTTTGAAGAGTCTTCAGATGACTCGGATGGCCCAGCCATGCAGGCAAAGCTGCATACCTTCAACTGTGGATTCGTTGAGGAGTTGACTACCGATCATAGGCTGGTGTCATTCAGGGCTGTCCTGCTGCTCATTTCAGAGTCCATGTCTGTCACCTTGAAGCCCATGCAGAAAAGGGCTGAGTACCCTTTCACAGACATCATCAATAGGAATGAATCCCATGGGGGTTGCCTTTCCCGTGGCTGAAGCCATCTTGAGACCGGCCATGGAGTTTTGGCAGCAGATGTGGACAAGCCCTGCAACAAGGAGTCTAAGAAGTGTGACCATGCGGCAAAGAAGGACTGTGCCACTTTCTCTCTGTCTCCGTCAGGCAAGCTAGTGGACAGCTTTGGTCACTGTACACACACTCAGCAGTGGGGCCCTCTTGCACCTGTAAGATAAATGAAACCACCAGGTGTGATCTTGCTCCATGTACCGTCAGACATAGCCAGATGCATACATGGAGACATGTAGACCCACTCACCAGTTACAAACAACTTGAATACACCACTACAGTCAGAGCAGCTTTTCGTAGTTTTCTCATTACTTCTTCAGGGGGTGGAAAGAGGATCTCAGATTTAGAAATGGGTAGCCATCTGGGAACAAGCGACCACCAAACAGTGTGATTCACAATAAACACAGCTGTAGAGTCAAGCCACACAAAAGCAAGGGTGTTGGACTTTAGTAGGGCTGACTTTGGCAAAATGGGAGAGTGCCTCAGAAAAGTACTAGCAAACAGGCAAGAGGGAGGGGTGGAGGAACAATGGGGAAAAATCAAAACTGCCATCACAGAGGCAACAAGCCTTTGTGTAAAGCAAATCAACAAAACAAAATGAAGGTAAAAGCTACTATGGTTCTCAAAAGAGGTGGCAGGGAAGGTTAAGGAGAAAAAGCTAGCATTCAGGAAACATAAGGAAACACGGAAGGAGCAGGACAGAGAACTATATCAGTTAAAGCAGAAGGAGGCAGGGAAGGCAGTCAGAATAGCAAATGCCCAAACTGAGGAAAGGATAGCCAAATGTGTTGAGAAAGGGATAAAACCTTTTTAGGTACATTAGACCAAGGGAAGGATACTGAGGCTTAATAAAGAGGAGGGAATGTGGGCAGAGGGTGACAGTGAAAAAGAAAGGATACTGAATGAATACTTTTGCTTAATATTCACAAAAGAAAAGGAGGGGGAGGTACCTCAACCAAACGTTAGAAACACTATGGATAAGGGGGGTTGATGCCAGTCCATTTACAGAAGACAGGTTTCTGAAAGAACTCTTAAAACTGAAGGTGGGCGGCCCGGTGGTGCCAGGTGTTGGCATGCCACCTCGTGCTAAGCGGTGGTCGTGTTCACGGGGGGAATGAACACGGGCCATCAGGGATCGGGCAGGGAGGAGAAGGTTCTTGCCCGGGAGGGGTCCCTGAGTGTTCAGCACTTGCTTGCTCCCTAGTGGAGGCTGGGGACAGGGGCGCCAAGGCAGAAGGGGAGAAGTTGGGGTAGACATTTCTGAGGGAGCACGTGCGTGACGATGCGTGTTTCCTTCCGCGTAAGCGTAATTGCACGCCCCAACCCTGTGGGAGAAACCAGGAAAAGAAGCCACGGCACAGTGGTGGAGAGCGCTGGCCCACTGAATCCGGTCTCCAGTGGGGGTTGGGAAACCTCACCAGCCCCACCAGGGGGGATAAGCCCTGGGAGTATGGGTCAGCACCAGTTGGTAGACACCGGGGTACAGGGCTGGGGGCGTGCTCCAAATGATAGCCAACTCAGGAGAGAAAGTACTAACTAAAAAAAAAACCTAAAGGTGGACAAAGCAGTGGTGCCTGATGGGATTCACCCAAGAATTTTAAAAGAACTAAGGGTAGAACTAGTGACACCAGTGACTACCCTCTAACAAATCATAGGAGGATGAGGTGGTACCTGAGGACTGGAGGGGGTGGATGTGATTCCACTTCACAAAAGTGGGAGCAAGGCAGAGGCAGGAAACTACATACCTGTTAGTTTGACTTCAGTGGTAGGGAAAATGATAGAATCACTTCTGAAGGAAAGAATTGTTGAGTACCTGGAGGCCAGCGGGGCACAGGACCCAAGGCAGCATGGATTTACAGTGGGAAGGTCGTGTCAGACGAATCTAATAGATTTCTTTGACTGGGTGACCAAACTAGTAGATCAGGGAAGGGCTGTGGACATGGCCTACCTAGACTTTCAGTCAATCAGTCAAAATCTTTATTTAACCAGGTGAACACAATTGAGCAAAGCTCTTTTTCAAGGTGGACCTGGGAAGGCAAAAATACAGATAACAGGGTAATACATAAGAATAGCAATACATAAGCATGATCAACTTAAGCATGGACAATGAATTGTAAGGAGATACAGGAAAAATTAACACAATATTTTGCAGTAATATAGGATAAATAACACAATATTTAGCAGATAGTGAACTGAGCTAGTAACAGTGATTCTGTAAGGTCAGCACAGTGACCAGATACAGGATAAGTAACAATATTTAGCAGACATACAGGGTAAGTGACACAAAAATTTTGCAGATAGTAAACTGATCTAGCAACAGTAGTTCTGAAGGGTCAGCAAATGTGAAGTAATGGGTGACAAGAGCCACGGTGACTCGACAGGGACCCTGGAATACCGAGACAAGTAGACTGTGCCCTGGATTACCGTGACCAGTCAGCCGGGCCCTTGGGCACATGTAGAGGAATGTAATAGGTGTAGAGGTGTGGGGAAGAGATGGAGTGTGCATAGGTCGGAGGCCAAAGGGGAGGGAATGAGAACTAGGGTAGCGGAGATGAGGAACCAGGTGAGGGAGCTAGATGGGGGGAGAGGATGAGTGTGGATATAGAATAAGGAACAGGCCAGAGAGAAGATGATACGGGGAGAGGAGAGTAGATGGGGGAGAATTGGAAAGGACCAGGCAGAGACTGAGGTTGGGACGGCAGAAGGGGGGTGACGAGGTAGAGAGGAGTGGAGGAGGGAGCAGGGGGGAGGGAGGAAGGTTACCGTGCAGGAACTGTTACTGGGATCTAGGATATAGGTCGATGCAAGAGTGATCAGGGGACACCCTAAGAGAGGGAGGCAATTGATCAAGAGTAGCAAGTGCAGGATTCTGTGTTATGCTGTAAGTAGAGTGTTTTAAAGGCTGTGGTGCTGACTATATACTTTAATTTCAGGGTTTTTTGCAGGTTATTCCATAGCTTGGGAAGCGCGTGGCTGATGGAAGCACAGCCGAATTGGGATCTAGCCTTTATTACCTTTAATGTAATATATGAGGCACTTCTCAAGACATATCTACTTAAAGTGCAAAGTGGTAAGCAGGCAGAAATGTAGTCAGGCAATGTGTTAGCAATAGCTTTATAAGTCCAGATAGCGGCATTTCTATGACATCTTAGGGTAAGGGAGGTCCAACCTACTGCAGAATACAACAAACAGTGGTGGGTGGAGTGTGGAAGATCAAATATAAACCTTAGGGCTCTATGATAGAGCATATCGAGCTTAGAGAGAGCACTGACTGGGCCTTGGCTATAGAGGAAATCTGCATAATCTAGCAGGGATAAGAAGGTAGCTTGGACTAGTCTCATCTTCGCATCAGAGGGGAGAAGGCTTTTTATCCTAAAAAGAAGGCCAAACCTTTGACGAAGCTTCTTTGTCAGTTCTTCTATATGAACTGCAAAGGAGAGTCTGTTGTCAAGCCCTACACCCGAGTATTTGAGTTGATTTACATACTCCAATTGTTCACCCAGAGATGTGAATATTGAGGGGAGAGTCCCCGCCAAGACCAGATTCGGAAGGTTGGGAAAGGGTGAGAAGAACATAGCTTTAGTTTTCTTGGCATTCAAGAGTAATTTTGGGGTTTAGGAGCTGGTGTCGAAGTGAGTTGAAATCATTCTGTAGAGCTGCACATGCCACGTCTGGAGACGGACCACTAGCATAAAGCACTGTGTCATCTGGGAAGAGATGTATTTGGGTTTTCTTTATGGAGGCATCTATCCTGTTGATGTAGACAGTGAATAGCAGTGGTCCCAGGATGGAACCTTGCAGTACACCTCTCAGGAGAGGTTTTAGGGGTGAAACTTCACCTTCAGTTTTTACCTGCTAATAACGGCCTGTGAGGTAGTTCTTGAACCAAGTGGTGGATAAGGAATCCAGCCCAGTATGCCGGAGGGCCAAGAGGAGCAGGTCATGATCAACAGTATTGAAGGCCTTGCTTAGGTCCAGGAACACTGCACAGACAAAGTTCTTGCTGTCCAACTCACACTGCCAGTCATTTGTGACCTTGGCCAGGGCCAAGATTGTACTGTGTTTTGCCCTAAAACCTGACTATAGAGGATTGAACAGGTTTGCTGATTCCAGGTAGTTTCTGAGCTGGGTGTTGAAAATTTTTTCCAGTAACTTAGACAAAGTTGGCAGGATGGAGATTGGCCTGTAATTATTCAGGTCACTGGGATCTCCCAATTTAAACAGGGGGATAACGTGCTGTTTTCCAGGTGGTGGGAGGGTCACCCTGTGAGAGAGATAAGTTGAACAAGTGTGTAATAGGTGCTGCAAGGGCATGGTAGCCTAACCTTAGGAGGTAAGGCTCCATGAGGTCAGCTCCGGCACTTTTCCTAACATCCAACTGGAGCAGGAGGTTCTCAATTTCCTTCAGGGTTGTGGGCTGGAATGCGAAGGATGCTTTTGGGAAGAGGATACCTTGGTCCATGAGACCCAGCTGCGATTGAAGCGTATAGGCTGGGGAAGTGTCGAAGGCGAGCCCTGCAGTGGCGAAGTGGTTGTTGAAGGCATCAAAGATTGGCGATTTGTCGGTGAGTAATTTGTCACCAGACAAAATTTTAGGCGGCAATGAGGCACCGAAAGGACGGCCTTCAATGTCTTTAATTAATTTCCAGAATTTTGAAGGGCATTCAGCTGATAGATCAAATTGAGTCTGGTAAAACTTAGCCTTAGATTCTCTAATCATTTTGGTACAGAGGTTCCTTGCCCTCTTGAAGAGGTTACAGTCATTCGAAAGTTTGGATTTACGAGCTTTTTTCCACAACGTATCTCTATTGCACAAAGCTTCCTTCAGCTCAGTGGTGATCCACCGGCAAGGCTTGTTCCTAATATGGGTTTTCACAATGGGCACATGCCTGGCAATAGCAGCTAATACAATGCTTTGGAAGATGTCATAGGCGGTGGAGACTGAACTTGCTAAGGAAAAGTCAGACCAGTATACAGAGCGAGATAGCTCTGAGACATAAGCGCAGGGATCAAGATACCAGAGGCACCTTTTGAAGGTGAATTTCGATGCACCTGAGGGAGTATGTTTGGACCTCACACAGGTGATGTAGCAGTGATCACTGATTTCTGAGAAAAAGACATCAGCATGGGCGAATAAGTGAGGTTTGCTGACAAGGATAATGTCCAGCAAGGTACTGTTAGAGGAGTTTGATTTATTAGAGTGTGTAGGTTCTCTGATGAGTTGTGTCAGCCCGAGGGAGTTGCAGAGTGTTTTCAGGGGAGAAGATGCACTGGACAAGCAGTTTAGATTAATGTCCCCTAATAATATAACCTCAGACAACCTGTGTCCCAAGATGAGACTTAAGTGATCTAGAAGTTGCAGCCTGGTGGATGGGGGCCTATAACACCCTGATACACAAAGTAATAAACCTGGTGAGATCTCGACCTGCAGTGTAAGACTTTCAAACTCATGAGGGACCGAGGTTGAGTCAATGATGGAGACCGCAAATTTGTCTCTGACATAAATAGCCACCCCACCACCTCTAATCAGCCTATCTGCTCGAAATAGAGAGTAAGAGGGGAGATTAATTTCATTGTTGTTGTTCGCTGGGCAGGGTCAGGACTCTGTAACAACATGAATGTCAGGGGTGGTGTGGCATATCCAGGCCTGGATGAAGGTTATCTTTTTTAACAAACTGCATGCGTTCACATGCATAAAGCTTAAGCCTTTAATGTTAGGTAAGTCTGCCGGAGATCCAATAGGTGCGGGTGGTTCCAGGTTCAACTCAACATTAGCTGAGCACAGTAGCAGGAGAAGCAGAAGCTTCCTGCAAGATCCAAGGATCAGTTTTAAAAGTTTGATGTGTTCCCTACCACGAGGAACATGGGCCTTGCATGGTGGGACCCTAAAGCTAAAACCTGTCTGGTATAGAGTTGCATATAATAGAACCTTGCAGTGAGTACTAGAGTATGGTGGGCAGTATGAGGAGATGTGTGCGAGGAATGGGGAGTAATCAGAGAGAGTAGTTCTACGATGTGATAAGTGTGTATCCAGACTCAGGGAGATGGAACTAAGGGAGCCTATGAGAAAATGGGTGAGTCCCATGATGTCTACAGTATCCTGGTTGTAGGTGTATTTCCCTGTCGTGGTGGGAAAGGGCTGGGTTGAGGAATTTGATAATAATGAGGGAAATAGTATCACAAGAAGACAGAACAGAACCCACATCCTCCGTGCTAATATGCCAGAGTCCATGATACAGGGGTATGAGGGACGTGAATCTACAAAGAGCGAGACAATCTGAGAGCCTGGGAGTAGGTATGGATAAAAGTTAACGCTCCCTTTTTTTTTTTTTTTCAGGGATCGAGACAAGTTTTAACAGGAATCTATGCAAGTAAGTAAGTAAGTAAATTTTTATTTCTTTAGGGCGCCCTTCCAAAGCTCAGGGCGCCTTTACAATATCAGTCATACAAATCGAAACCACAACTGTAAACAACATCAAATTCAAAAACAATCCAGTATAATTTAAATCACTAAAAAAATACTTGGTTAAAAAGGAAGGTCTTTAAAGCTTTTTTAAAGCTCTCCACAGTCAGGCAATTGCGTATCTGGCAAGATAGAGAATTCCACAGGGTAGGGGCCATAAAGGCAAATGTTCTTCCACCAGATGTTTTTAAGGTTACCCTGGGAATCTCCAGCAATCCCTCACCAGAGGATCGGAGGGAGCGGGAGGGACAGGAAGAAATCAGGAGTTCTTTCAGGTAGCGAGGTCCCAAACCGTGTAGGGCTTTATAGGTCATCAACATGACCTTGAAAGTGATCCGCCACTGTACAGGCAGCCAGTGCAATTCGCGAAGCACAGGTGTTATATGGTTGGACCTCGGCTTCCAGTCAACAACCTAGCTGCCACCGCTTTGCACCAGCTGTACACGACTGGATATCCACTCCCCGCAGCCCTAGATAAAGGCGTGCAATAATCAAGACAATTGGACACAAAGGCGTGGACCAGGGTAGGAAGATCCTCTGATGGAATCAAGTGTTTCACCCGTGCTATATTCCTTAGGTGAAAAAAGGATGATTTGACTACGGCTGACACCTGTGCCCTCAGGGTCAAGCCCTCGTCAAATATAACACCAAGGTTACGCACCTGACCAGATGCCATGAGCGGGTTTCTCCCAGAAATAAACCTGAGAGTTTTCCCGCCCATGGACTTGATATCCTTACCCCCAGTTCCACCACCAATACCTCTGTTTTCCCCGGGTTCAACCTCAGCCAATTAGCACTCATCCAGTTCTGTAACTCCTGGAGGCAGTTGTTAAACAATGTACTTGACTCAGACTCCTGCTCGGGCACAAAAGACATATAGAGTTGAGAATCATCGGCATAGCAATGGAAACTCAAACCAAAATGTCTTATAATGTCTCCTAATGGAAGCATATACACTGCAAATAACATGGGGGACAACACTGAACCCTGTGGCACTCCACAGTGTAGACAGCGAGAGGTCAAGGAATAAATCCCCGACACTACTCTCTGAGTCCTACCCTGCAGAAAAGATTTAAACCAACTGTGGACCACCCCCCTTAGTCCACAGAGAGACCACAGGCGTTCAAGCAGCACCCCATGATCCACAGTGTCAAATGCAGCTGATAGATTAAGGAGAACCAAGATAGAACGAGTTCTCCGATCTCTTGCCATCAGGAGATCATTCAATACCCGAACAAGAGCCGTCTCAGTACTGTGCTGTTTCCTGAAGTCAGACTGGAGAGGGTCATAGATATTGTGGATGTTTAAATAATCTTCCAGCTGCAAAGCAACCACCTTCTCAATAATCCTCCCCAAAAAGGGAAGATTCGAGATTGGTCTGTAGTTTTCTGGGCAGTTGGGATCAAGGGAAGGCTTTTTCAGAAGGGGACGTACTATTGCCTCCTTCAAAGGATCAGGAAAGATTCCTCTCTCCAATGATGCCACTACTATCCCAGTAAGGATCGGGCCGATAACCTCTACACATCCCACAAGTAGGCATGTAGGGCCCGGATCCAGCCCACAGAAAGTTGGGCGCAGTCTGGACGATTCTCACTATATCCATAACTACCGGTTGACTGAGACGTGGACCAGGTCAAATGGGTACTTGTGTCCCTCGATTGGTCACTGCAAGACCCAATGGGAAGGCCCTGGCTGATCTCATCTCTGATAGCAGACACCTTATCAGCAGCAAAGAACGTCGCAAACTCCTCACACTGTAACTGTGATAATGCTCGACCGGCATGAAGACAGACTGGATTGCACAGTCTGTCCACAGTCCGAAGAGCTGGGCCTGTCTATTCTTGCTGTAGCAATCTCCTGGACAGGAACTCTGCCTTCTTATGGGAGATTGCTAACTGGTAGATTTTATAATGATCTAGCAGTCTAAGCCTGTCAACTTCCAGATGAGTCTTCCGCCAGCGTCTCTCCAATCTTCGGCCCTGTCTCTTCAACCCACGGATCTCCGCGGCGAACCACGGGGACTCGGGGTGAAGAGTACAGGGGCGAACACAGAAAGGAGCAATGATATCCAGGGCCCCCACAACTGCCCTATTTTAGGCCAGCACTAAAGACCCTGGATCCATGCTATCCATTGGAAAACCCGAGAAGTCCAGCTCCGCCATTAGGCCTTCTGAGGTAACTCCTCTCAAAGGACGGAACTGTACTATCTCCTTAGGGGCAGGCCTCTTTCGGGGGGGCCATGAAACTGAACCTCAGGGCATGATGGTCAGACCAACCAATGGGCTCCACCTCCACATCAGAGATTTCCATCCCCAGACAGAATATCAGGTCCAATGAATGTCCCCCCTGGTGGGTTGCAGTGGTAATAACCCGTGTCAGGCCCAATGAATCAGTCAATTGGAGGAGATTTTGTCCAAAAAGCGCGAGTTCATCGTCAACCCAGGCATTGAAATCCCCCAGAATTATCCATCGGGGGAATTCCAAAACCCTCTCGGCGATGAAATCCGCCACCTCCCTCAGGAATTCTCTCCCATCACCTGGTGGGCGATAAATGAGGAGTATCCTGAATCCTGCACCTGCACCCACAATACATTCAAAGGAGTTGGTATATCCAACCGGCTCCTCCCTGAGGTCAGTTCCTGTCTAAAACAGACTGCAACTCCCCGCCTCTACGGTCCACTCTCGGGTGGTAAATCACCGAGAACCGTCTGAACCAAGAGATCCCAAAATGGGCCTGCATTGTCAAGCCAGGTCTCGGTGATGCAAGCTAAGTCCACAGAAGCAACAAGATCTGCCACTAAAGCAGTCTTGTTTCTAATAGACCTAGCATTGCTTAACACCGCCCGAAAGGGACGAGACTCCAAGGATGACTCCGCTTCCTGCCTGATCAAGTCAGTGCCCTTGGGTATGGACGCAAGATACGACAGACCACGCTCCTGCATCCATTTCGCCCCAGCGCAAGCTGCTAGAAAAACCAGTATATTCCTAGAGTGCAACCAGAATGAGGCAGGCAAGATATGGGGGTATAGTTGAGAGATGACAATGAAATGGGGCCTATAGGAAATTCGAAGAGGGTGCGAGATAAGTCAGTGAGAGGAGGGATGGCTGCGTGGGCAAGGATGAAGGAGTATTTAAGGTGGCCTAGGGAGGGGGTGGGGGAATGGGACGAAAAACTACTGAAGGAGACCAAAGTGAAGCAAATTTGACTTCGGGTCCCGGGCAGGGCAACGGACCAATCGGGACGCACTGCCTGGCTGAACAGCCAATGAGAGTTGTCCCCAAAGCAGCGCTGAAGTTTTGAATAGAAAAAGGCCAGTCTGCCGTTCCCTGGAGAAGCCAGGTCTGAGGTGCTGAACTCCGCTATCTGCATGGACAGCAGGGGCTGATCTCGGAGCTTCTGTGTAAGCCGGGTGGGCTGCTGACAGTCCTGACTGCAGCGTAGCAGCCTGAGGGGCTTCTTGTGGATCTGTGGAAGGGAGAAGCAACACGTTTTAGAAGGGCCTCAGGATGGGGGTTGGGAATAACAAAGCACACAAAGAGTTGTGACACTTAATTGTGTCTTAAATCGGGGGGGAGGGTTCAGACTACGGCAGGCACTGACTGAGTCTGAGAGGGTCTGGGAGGGAGAGAGGAAATAAAACAAAAGAAAATATAGCAAGAGGTGGGGGAGGGCAGTGTCAGAGCAATAGGGCTTCCATGACCCCAGGAGCAGCTCTTGAATAGTGAATCACAAGAGGAGATTACCCAAATACAGGTGTAAACACAGTGCAGCTTCACATAAGTACAGAACAATATAAAAAGCAATAAAATAACAGGAAAAGTAATCTGGAACTATAGCAGAGAAAACAAAAGCAGGGACCACCGCCTCCCTCCCAGCCAATAATCCAAAGTGCAGCCCCCGAAGCTGACTGGCACCGGGGGTCTGATGCAAGTTCAGGCGGTACGCAGCAGGCTCTGGATTGGGGCTAGGGGCTAAAAGCAGTGGTCAGTGCAGACAAGTACAGCAGCAAAACATTTCAAACTTGACAATAACCTGCAAAAACCACCGAGGGAAACCAAAGTGAAGCAAATTTGGCTTCGGGTCCCGGGGAGGGCAGCGGACCAATCGGGATGCACTGCCTGGCTGAACAGCCAATGAGAGTTGTCCCCAAAGCAGCACCGAAGTTTTGAATAGAAAAAAGCCAGTCTTCCCTTTTCCTGGAGAAGCCGGGTCTAAGGTGCCGAACTCCGTACCTTGGTATGGACAGCAGGGGCTGATTCGGGAGCTTCTGTGCGCCATGGGGCGCCTGCCGACGGTCCTGACCACAGCGGTGGTAGCAGCCCAAGGGGGCTTCTTGAGGATCTTGGTATGGACAGCAGGGGCTGATTCGGGAGCTCCTGTGCACTGTGGGGTGCCTGCCGACAGTCCTGACTGCAGCGGCGGTGGCAGACCAAGGGGGCTTCTTGAGGATCTTGAAATGGACAGCAGGGGCTGATTCAGGAGCTTCTGTGCACCGTGGGGCATCTGCCAACAGTCCTGACCACAGCAGCTGTAGCAGCCCGAGGGGGCTTCTTGAGGATCTTGGTATGGACAGCAGGGGCTGATTCGGGAGCTCCTGTGCACCGTGGTGTGCCTGCCGATGGTCCTGACCACAGCGGCGGTAGCAGCCTGAGGGGGCTTTTTGAGGATCTTGGTATGGACAGCAGGGGCTGATTCAGGAGCTTCTGTGCACCATGGGGCACCTGCCAACAGTCCTGACCATAGCGGTGGTAGCAGCCCGGGGGGCTTATTGAGGATCTTGGTATGGACAGCAGGGGCTGATTCGGGAGCTTCTGTGCGCCATGGGGCACCTGCCGAAGGTCCTGACCGCAGCAGCGGTAGCAGACCAAGGGGCCTTCTTGAGGATCTTGGTATGGACAGCAGAGGCTGATTTGGGAGCTTCTGTGCACCATGGGGTGCCTGCCGAAGGTCCTGACCGCAGCAGCAGTAGCAGCCCGAGGGGGCTTCTGACACAGTCATACTAAAAGAAAGTAGGTGCACAGAAGGCTGAAGCCCATATAAGTGCATCTCCAGCCAAGCTGGTTTAACATCCCTTAGCCAATAAATATTGGTCCAATTTGTATTTAAAATCTATATGGTTTGTTCAGACTACTACTGTATCCGGCAGGGTGTTCCATAAGGGTATTATTCATTGAGTGAAGAAGGAGCACCTTTTATTGTTTTTTGGATATGTTAAAGACAGTCGATGGTTATGACTTAGAAGGTTGCAATCCCGGTTGCTAAAAGTCATTCCTAGGTGTGACAGCATTTCAGTATCATTTACTAGTTTCTGCATTAAGAGGTGATCTCCCCTAATTCTCCTTTGTGCCAAGGAGTACAGATTCAGTTCGTCCAGTCTCTCCTCATACACCATACCATGCATATTCTTGACCATTTTAGTCACTCTTCTCTGGACACCTGCCAATCTGTTTATGTCCCTTCTGTGGTATGGACTCCATAGAGGAGAACAGTAATCCAAATGTGGTCTCACATATGCCCTATAGAGGGGCAGTATGCACTCCCTGTCTCTTGAACTGAAACTCCTCTTTATGCATCCCAGTAATCTATTTGCTTTATTTATTACATAATAACACAAACGATTAATAAACAAGTTAGCCAGTCTTGGAGTGGGTCCCAAGGTGGTACCCTGGGTAAAGAATTGTCTGGACAACAGAACACAGAGGGTAATAGGAAACGGAGTCCACTCTGAAGAAAGGGGGGTTACTAGCGAGGTACCACAGGGTTCAGTACTGGGGCCGGTCCTCTTTAATGTCTTTATAAGTAACAATGTGGAGGGATTGGAAGGAAAAGTATGTCTCTTTGCAGACGACACAAAGATCTGCAAGAGGGTTGATACGCACGGTGGAGTGGAAAGGATGAAAAGGGACTTGGCAAGGTTGGAGGAATGGTCAAATGTATGGCAGCTTACATGTAATGCAAAGAAGTACAGAGTGATGCGCCTGGGAAACAAAAACCCAGGGGAAGAGCACACAATGGGGAGTGAGATACTAACAACAAAAATGAAAAGGGACCTGGGGGTGGTCATATCAGATGACCTAAAGGTGGGCAAGCAATGTGAGAAGGTAGTAAGGGGGAATACTAGGATGCATAGGGAGAGCCATCGCCAGTAGCAAACAGAAAGTTATCCCTCTGTACAGACAGTTGGTGAGACCCCATCTGGAGTACTGCATGCAGTTCTGGAGACCCCATCTCCGCAAGGACATAGACAGGATGGAAGCTGTCCAGAGGAGGACAACTAAAATGGTGCAGGGTCTGCACCAGAAGCCATACAAAGAGAGACTAAAGGATCTTAATATGTATACCCTCAAGGAAAGGGGGGGGGGCATGATAGAAACTTTCAAGTACCTCAAGGGAATCAACAAGTCCCAGAGGGTAGCATCTTTCATAAAAAAGAGATGTGCAAGAACAAGGGGGCACAGTTTGAAGATAGAGGGAAGACAGCTGAGAGGTAATGTGAAGAAGTATTTTTTCACGGAGAGAGTTGTGGATGCATAGAACGGCCTTCCTGAGGAGGTTATGGAGTCAAAAACTGTGGGAGAATTCAAGAATGCATGGGACAGACATAAGGCAATTCTAGTAGGGGGTAGGAGGAAATAGGCTGTTGGTTAACTAGGATCTGCAGCTTATCCATTAGGTAGGGAAATGGGCAGACTAGGTGGGCCAAGTGGTCCTTATCTGCTGTCAAATTCTATGTCAAATTCTGTTTCTATAATTTAAAAATGTAGCACATTTGTATAACTTTAAGTATACCATAACAACACTTGAGACAGTGCTCACCACCACCTTGCTTATATTCTCCATATCCATTTACAAAATCCAACGTTTCTGTATACATTTATAGTAGACGACCTCTTTAAAACCTCTTTCTTTCACTCCTGGCAACATAAAGGTGCCATACCATGCAGTGAAACTTTTTTTTACCAATGAATTAATTCAAGATTTTTACTTTACTTTATAGCAAATCCACCTTTTGGTGTGAGCACTAAAACTCTGTTATTGCCAGAGTAAACTGTTCCATTCTGTGCCTGTTGCACAAAACATTAATTGTTATATTCAGATCTCTGTTACTGATATTTCTTAAACTACATAATTTCAAAACTATTATTATATTTTTCTCAACTAAATAATACTCAAGGGCCAGCTGGCATCAACGAAAACCATTTATTTGTTTTATGTAGCTTTTGTTTTTAAGGATCACCTGTAAACACAGATTATGTTTGACTTATTATTATTGTACTGTTTGTTACAAAATAGCCCGCACTGCTAAGCCACCAAATGAGAACTTACAAGAAAACGTAAAACCTTGTCATCCACACTACCATAGTGTGTTCAGATTCAGTTCTTACTTAACAGAAGGTACACACTTACTTGATGAAGCATCTGGCTTCTATCAGCGCACTTATTCTATTTAAAAGGAAACGTTCACATTTAAATTCGCAGCACTTTATGAATATCTCATATACTTATCAGACTTCCTAGTATGCACTTCTAGCTTGTACTTACTTCATACTTTGTTATTGTAACATATATTGCACACTCTGTGCTTTCATTTCTTGCAACATTGAAATCTCAAATATATTAATGAGGCCCCCCCACACTTTTTTTTCTGATATCACACTCAGTGCTACACCTGTTTTATTTTTAGGTGTTCTTTTGCAAGTTATAACTAAATGTCATTATGTCTTTTAGTAATACTTTGTGTAAATTGCTCTGTTGTTTTGTATATAGCCAAAGTAAGAGACCAGAGCGTTTTGTATCTAACCTGCCTTTTGGCATTTCTCTATTTACATTGGGTGCTGGCTTGTAGGACTTCCAGTTGCTGTCATATTTCTCTGTAATTTTCTTTATATTTAATTTCCCAAAAGGCCAGGACATAGGTTTGTCAGAAAAACTGCCCACTTTACTCCAGGGATACTTGGGAAGAGTTGTTGTGTACTGTAGTGTCTGACATGCCCCTTTTTCCTGGGACAAAGTCTTGTTGAGAGGTAAAACAGGAGAAGAAATGTAAATAGGGGATTGGAATTTCCTGTTAGCTAATCAAAGGAAAAGATTCCATAAAATGGAAGGCCCTCACCTCTGATCATATCACTTTGAATTTCAAAGCAAAATACCTTCGGAACAGGGCTTTGCAGACATTGTGTCTAGAAGGCCAGTGTTAAATTATCTTCCAAGTGTCATAGTACATTTCTTTTTTAATAGATCAGGAAGAGAATACAGATCAAAAGCAAGGCCAGGGAGGGAGCTGTGGAAAACCTACATATTGAGAATATTGGTTCATGTAAGATTTTGGGAAAGAGCAAGAGAGACCCCTGCTGACCTAGAGATTAACAGTTGGACCTGGAAATGTTAAGGCCTATATAAGCTCGCTTCAACAGAGACTCAGTGCTTAAGCCAAAGTTCTTCACACTGAAAGTATCTACCTGGGAGTGGTTTGTTGTGCGTGAAGGTTTTGGGAAGGTTTATTCAATCTATAACATGCCTGTTAACGCTAAGGTGTCATGCACCACTGAAACTAGGATCCTGGAAGAGAATCTGTGAGCCTAAAATAGGGAAAGTATGCAATGTCTCTGGGAGGGGTCTGTGGGGTTGGAACTGGGTTCCTACAGCCCTGTGGGAGGAGACACAAGCAGAGTTACAAGGACAGCTACGAAGAGCTCATAATGCCTGGGTTCTTCCCCAGCACAGCAACCAAGGAGGGTTCTCGCCTGGCTTCAGACTCAAGACTGTATTTTACTCTTACCCAGATAGAGAGGAAGCCCTGGGCCCTCGTGGTGAGCATTCAGTTGTGACATTAGCAAGCATTGTAAAAGAACACAAGGAGGGGTATTTGACTCCCTTGTCACGGATTGCACTTAGGGGAGGGCACTGTGAACTGAGTGGACCCGGCCTCCAGGGTTCGATTCGTGATAGCCCCCCCCCGCTTTTTTTTCCTGATATCACACAGTGCTACACCTGTTTTAATTTTAGGTGTTCTTTTACAAGTAATACCTAAATCCCTTATGTCTTTTAGTAATATTTTCTGTAAATTGCTCTGTTTCATATATAGCCAAAGTAAGAGACCAGAGCATTTTGTATCCAACGTGCCTTTTGGCATTTCTCTCTTTACAGTGGGTGCTGGCTCCTAGGACTGCTCCCTATATATAGTGATGTAGTTACTATAGCAATCCTAAAAACCTGCCAAAAACTGCCCATGCGCGGTAATGTTGTTTCATTTTCACTCTTTTTTAATATGTAAATTACTTGGTCATATAGTATGGTCATATAGTAGATACAGTCCAGAGGAGGTTTGAGGAACTAGCACAATTATGTGAGGGGGCAGGAAGATCAGTAACTTTTTCAGAGATACTTCCGGTGCCAAAGGCAAGCACAACAAGAAAGCTGAGAATAGAGGAATTTAATGGATGGCTAAGAACCTGGTGTTGTGCTAAAGGGTATGGGCTATTGGGGGGTGGGAGGGACCTGGGAGGACAGTAGTCTCTAAGCCAAGGACAGACTACACTTGAGTGAGGAGGAAAGAAAGTGTTGAAACAGAGGATGGAGGAGTACATAGAGGAAGTTGGGAATTTAAACTAGAGTGGGGTGGCAGTTGGGGAAGAGATATGCAGAGACCACAGGTTGGGAAACCATATGAGCTTACCCCCATAACAGTGACAAAGGACAAATGGCAAGTACTGTTGGTGATGCTAGGAAAGGAGGGCAGGATGGGAGGAGGGGAAAGGGTGGAAGGTGGTTACCTAATGCTAGGAGCCTTGGGAGGAAAACTGCAGAGTTACAGGTTCTCATGGCAGAGGAGAGGTGGACATTGCAGCCATCACGGAAACATGGGCCACCCAATACAATGACTGGGACCTGTCTGTACCAAGGGTACAGATTATTTATAGGGACAGGGTGATTGGGAAAGGGGGTGGCACTATATGTGAAGGAAGGACTGAAGTGTGTAAGGGAGGAAGGGGAGGAGGGTAGTACAGAGTCACTTTGGATGCAAATCCAGGATTCCAAGAATAGGATTCTTAGAATGGGAGTGGTGTACAGGCCACCATCTCAGACAGAGGAGTTAGACAGGGAACTAGCGGGACAGATCAGGAGGACCTGCGAGAAGGGTAGTGTGGTGATTGTGGGGGACTTCAACATGCCAGGAGTGGACTGGAGCACCCCAACAACCAGGAACAGAAGGGAGCAGGTACTGCTGGATGCCTTCCAGGACAGCTTCCTGCTGCAAATGGTCAGTGAACCAACCAGGTTAGGGAATACCCTTGACCTTGTGCTGCCAAATGGGGACTTTGTGAGAGAACTTACAGTGGAGGAACTGCTGTCAGGGAGTGACCACCACTCAGTATGGCTCACATTGGATATGGGCAAGGAAGGAGTGGAATCTGGCACAAGAGTGCTGGACTTCAGGAGGGCCGACTTTGGGAGGATGGGGAAGTGGTAAAAGGGTACCTGGCCAGAATTCAATCTAGTATGGACACTAACCAGAGGTGGGAGCTCATAAAGCTGGGGATAGTGGAGGCAACAAAACCTGCTGCAAAGCCCAGAGCAAGAAGGCTAGGGCTAGAGAAACCGATCTGATTGAACAAGGAGGTCATGGAAAGGTAATGAGGAAAGAGCTGCCTTTGGAAGTACAAGAAAACAGGGAGGGGAGGACAGGAGGAGTACTTGACAAAATCGAAGGAGGTGACAAGGGCAGCAAGGGGAGCCAAAGCATCTACGGAACTCAGGCTGGCACAAGGCATTAAGAAGGGGGAGAAGGACTTCTTTAAGTACATCAGGGAGAAAAGGAGCTGTAAGGACCACATAGTAAGGATTAGGAAGGAGGGGGGTTGGGTGGAAGCAGGGTGCGATAAGGTGGAAGCACTAAATGAGTACTTCTGCTCAGTATTTACTAAAGAGAAGAGAGGGGTGACACCCAAGGTGGGAGAAATGGCAGAAGCAGGGTGGGAAGTGGTGACAGATGGGGAAATCATGAAGAGCAGAGTTTGAGAGGGTTTGAAGGCACTGAGGGTGGACAAGGCGCCAGGCCCAGATGGCATCCACCCCAGGGTACTGAAGGAGCTGGCAGAGGTCCTTGCAGGACCTTTGGCAGACCTATTGTGCCTCACCATTTGAGGTGTGTGTACCTCAGGACTGGAGGATGGCTCATGGTGCCTCCACAAGAGTGCCCCAAGGATGAACTGGGAAACTACAGACCAGTGAGCCTCACATCCATCATGGGTGAGCTAATGGAGACTATCCTGAAGGAGAGGCTGGTGGCCCTCCTAGAGGCCAAAGGACTACAGGACAGCAGACAGCATGGCTTCATATGTGGCAGATCCTGCCAAACCAACCTGGTCGAGTTCTATGACTGGGTAACTAGGCAACTGGACAGGGGCCATGCAGTGGATGTCCTGTATCTGGACTTCAGTAAGGCATTCGACTCAGTGCCACATGGAAGGCTGGAAGGTAGTTAGTAGGCACAGGGGCGGGTGCAAAGCTGGTGAGATGGGTAGGAAACTGGCTGCAGGGAAGGCAACAGAGGGTGGTGGTGGGTGGTGAACTCTCACACCCAAGGGCAGTGACGAGTGGTGTTCCACAGGGTTCGATGTTGGGACCAGTGTTGTTTGGGATATTCATTGCAGACATATCATGGGACATCAAGAGCAAGATCAGTCTTTTTGCTGATGATACTAAGGTAGACGCGGTGGTGGATGACCTAGGGGGATGGCAGGGGTTGCAGGATGATCTGGCAAAGCTTGAAACCTGGTCAGACACCTGGCAACTGGGCTCTAATGCCAAAAAGTGCAAGGTGCTGCATTTTGGGATGAAGAACCCAAGGAGGGTTACCAGCTAGGGGAGTGCAGCTAGCCAGACAGAGGAGGAGAAGGATCTGGGTGTGCTCATTACAGGGTCAATGAACAACTTGGCACAATGTAGGAAGAGCAGCTGCAAAGGCCAACAAAATGCTGGGTTGTATTGCAAGGGGTATATCCTCGAGGATGGAGAGGTGATTCTGCCACTGTATAGGTCATTAGTTAGACCACACCTGGAGTACTGCATGCAGTACTGGCGTCCGTATCTGAAGAGGGACATTAAGTTACTGGAGGGGGTGCAGGCGCTGAGTGACAAAGATGATCAAGGGCTGGGGACTTATCATACGAGAGGAGGTTGAAGGAGTTGAACATGTACTCACTGGAGGAGAGGAGAGACAGGGATGACATGATTGAAACCTTTAAATACATGAAAGGAATAAACAAGACAGGTACAGAGGGGCTGTTCAAAGTAAGGGAGGGGAGGGACACCAGGGGTCATGATATGAGACTGGAGCGAGGAAGGTTCAGGAGGGAGATGAGGAGACACTTTTTTACAGAGAGGGTGGTGGCTGGGTGGAATGCATTACCTGCTGAAGTGGTATGCAGTAGAACAGTGGACTGCTTCAAACGAGGATGGGACAGGACAAGGGGGAGGGTTAATGAAGGGGAAGGATGGAAGGGAGGGGTAGCTGCAGAATAAGGGGTGCTAGCTGCACATTCGAGCAGACTTGATAGACCTCTAGGCCTTTATCTGCTGGCAAATTTCGTATGTTCGTATATAGTGAAAACCCACTAATTTTTATTTTACATTTGGGGAACTATCATCTTCCTGGACTTAGTCTTCATTTATTCATACTTCTGGGTTACACACCGGATGCGCCAGGACCCTGCAGGAGCCAAAAAATCTTCAAGGAGGCTACGCCAAGGTAGGGCTGCACATGCATGACACAGTGAGAATGGCTTGCGCCTGTGTAGGCTATCTCAGCATCGACCCTCCAACTACCTCAGTGCATTTTTTTCCCTGCCATCAAGCATGCTTCAGTGATGTCGCTTGCCTGCCAGGAATAAAATCTTCGCATCTATACGACAACATCATTCAGATTTACTTTATTATTTTGTTTATTTAAAGGAAAAAAAAGAAGAGAAATTCCTTATTGTCTTCTCCTCTCTGCCATTCGAGGGAGTCGACCATGGATGGTGATGGTGATGGTAGGGATCCTCTATTTGAAGGCTGCGCTGGCAGCTGGCCTGTGTCCTGTCCACCACCCTGTCCGGGGCGGGGGTCTGACCATGGGTAGTCTGGTGTTTGGGAGAGAGGACAGTCTTCCCATAAGCACAGAAAGAAGCAGGCCCATTCCCAATCTTGATCCGGGGCCCAGCACCACTCAGCCTCGAGCTCTTCCTCTTCCCATCAGAAGGGGAAGAAAAGGTACTGCTTGAGGTCGCCCTCTGGTACGTCTGCCAAGAGGTCTTCAGTGATCGGGAGTGGTAGGCTGTTCCCGGTTCCCCAACGGCCTCTGCTCTCAGCTGCTCAGACTCTCAACACTGGAGCCCTTGTCTGTCTTCTTGTGGGGGTTTCTGGTGGGCAGTTTCACCAGTGGGCTACTCAAGGACTTAGGCCTCTTGACAGGCGCAGTTTTTATCGACCTAACTAAAGCTTTTGACCCGGTCAACCACACACTTCTTGCAAAACTACAGTCATTTGGTTTCTCCTCAGATACCATTACCTGGTTCAAAAGCTACCTGACTGACAGACAACAGGCTGTAGTCTTCAATTCAGCCACCTCGGATCCTGCACCGATCCACGTTGGAGTACTCCAGGGCTCCATACTTGGTCCTCTGCTTTTCACTATATTCATTGATGACATCCCTTTAACTGCACCGAACTGCTCATCTCTGCTCTATGCTGAAAATTTGGTTATCTACCACAGTGCAAAAACTGCAACTGCCCTAAACCATCCCCTTGCCGTGGCCTTCGCGAATATCCAAACCTGGCTCACTGATAATAAACTAGTCCTCAACTCCAGCAAATCCTACTCAGTGCTGTTTGGCTCGCCGGCCAGACTCAAATCAAATCTAAATCTCCTTATTATCTCATGCGTGGACAGCCCCCCTCTACCCTCTGCCAAATCCTTTAAATATCTTGGTGTCACCCTGGATGAATCTCTTGACCTCGACCTCCATATCTCCACTATCTGTAAGTCCATAAATGCCAAGATAGGAAGTGCCTATCGCACCAGCTGTGCCCTCACCCCTCAAGCCAGACTAGCTGTGGCTCAAGGCTTCCTTCTACTGGCTCTAGCATATGGCTCTGCAATCTACCTATCTGCATCTAAATCCTCCCTCCGTAAATGGGATACCACTTACAATAGCATCTGCCGCTATGCCTCTGCATCACCGCATTTCAAGCACCACTGCCAACTCTATATGGACCTAAAATGGCTTAGCCCCTCCGCCTATCGTCTCCAGTCCTTTGGATCACTAATTGACTCTGTCACCAGAACAGGCCTCCCCCTATTCCTTTCCTCTGCTCTGGAATTACAACTTCTCACCTATGAACTACGATCAAATGATAAAGCCCTTCTGCACGTTCCAAGATGCAGAACAAACATGGGCGCACGGACCTTCTCTCGCACAGCTCCTAAATACTGGAACTCTATACTCTTCTCTATCCGTCAAGCAACCACCCATGCTACCTTTAAGAAACTACACCGTGAACACCTGCACACCATAAAACCCTGCACTTGCTTTAACCCACCTTGAACCTTCACTCCTCCCTGCTCTCTTGCTCATCTCCAGATAATCCACCCCCCCTTGATACTTCATCCCCTCCTCTCTTAGTCCTAGCCCGCCCACTCTCTTACCCCCTCCCACTCCTCTCTCCCTACTTCTCTCCCTCCCTCTCCACGGTCTTGGCACTTATTGTACTGTACCTCACTACCTATCTCCTTTTGAACTATTTTTCTGTGTTACCCATTCCAATCTGTAATTTGATTTCACAGTACTTTTACTCTCATTATTCAGTTTGTCAATGCGCTTGTATCTAATATCCAAACATTGTTTCTTACTCTGATTTGTACTGCTTTCATGTGCTGTGTCACGTGTATATTGTTTGTCTGTAAACTGTCTTCTCCCGGGTCATGCCTAAAAATAGGCATTGTTTGCCTAATGCACTTACCTGGTTACCAAAAGCAAAATAAATAAATATGGAGCAGTTGGGTAGAGCGTCTGTTTCGTTTGTCCCTTCCAGTGGATCCAGTTCCAGGGCCCTTGGACCTAGGGGTTTCGGTGCCGCAGTTGGAACTTTCAGGGTAGGTTGACGATCCAGTGCCAGCAACAGATTTTCTTCCCTTGCCGGTGCCCACGCCGCCAATGCTGGTTCCATGTGCCCTTCCCCCTTATTCTGTTTCCCTGTGGGGCTGGCTAAGGTACCATCTTTGTCCCCTCTTCCTTCTAGGTTTTCTTCAGATCTTCAGATGGCGCCGGCTTTGGTGCTGCATCCAGCGCCGCTTCCTGGTGGGATAGCGGGTGTGGCGCTGGGGTTTGCAGTGCCAGTTCCAGTGTCTCTTGATTATCCTTTGCTCAGGCCAGGCGACGGCCTATTTGGGGCAGCTCCCACCACTTCTGAAGGTGACTTGGAGCAGGATGAGTCTGATCCTGACCTTATAATTTCATAAAAAAAGGTGATGAAGACTCATTCTGTAGTTTGGATGGTTACCAAAAACCATATAAACACTACAAAGAGGTATCTGCCTCTATCTCTGAAATCAAACAAAGAGGCAGAAGACACTGCAGAGCAGGACACTGCAGCACAGGAGCTAGCACAACAAAACTCACCCAAATCAGGAACCAAAACAAAAAAAGGAAAAAGGAAATCCAAAAAACTTCTGATCATAGGAGACTCCATGATTCGGGGAGTTGATACCCATCTCTAGCCAGGGGTAATGGTCAGATGTCTCCCAGGTACATCAGCATGGAGAGACACTGTCCACATTGCTAAAATTGTTCACAAAGCAGGAGAAAACATTAATGTCCTAGTACACATAGGGACTAATGATCTCGCCAGCCGGTCAGTTGTGGAGACCAAGGAACATCTTACCAGGCTGGGTGACAAACTATCATCCATTTCGTCCGGCATCTCCTTCTCTGAGATCCTGCCAGTCTGGGAGAGGGGAGCAGATGGACGGAAGGTCAGAGAAGGGGAGATAGGGGAGCTAAACACGTGGCTCAAGGGCTGGTGCCAGGAAAAAGGACACAGATTTGTTGGGAACTGGCAACAGTTCTGGGAGAGAAAGTTCTTTAAATTTGATGGACTACATCTGACTAAGGAGGGAGTCAGTGCATTGGGGCAGAAGTTTGACGTCTTTGCAGAATATTTAAACCAGCAAATGGGGAGAGGGGTGTAGCACCCCATACGTCGAATGGGAAGAACACCCCCCAGTTAATGGTCGAACAGGGATTCAGCATGTTTGCAGTTCATTTGCATCACCAGGTAAGAAAAAAGGTTTGTCTCCCCATACGACGCACAGGGGTAATGCCAAACCTCACCCAACAACTAACACACCGAAATCTGGCCATTGGAAAATCATGTACACAAATGCTCACAGCCTGGGAAATAAGATACCAGGCCTGCAGGCAATAATGTCAGAGGCTAAACTGGACATAGTAGCAATTAGTGAGACGTGATTTACCAGTAACCACACTTGGGAGACTTCAGTACCTGGCTATGCATTGTTCAGAAGAGACCGAGGTGCAAAAAGGGGGGGAGGAGTGGCCCTGTATGTCAATGAAAATATCAAATCTACAGAAATTCAGAATACACATAAGGAGCCAGAAGAACTGTGGGTCACCCTGGAAACAGGAAATGGGACAGCCATAAGAACTGGGGTTGTCTACAGGCCCCAGACCAGGGGAGGACATAGACACATTACTGTTAGAAGATATACAAAACATGACAGCTAAAGGGGAGGTTCTGATAATGGGAGACTTCAACATGCCAGATACAGATTGGTCAATACCAGCAGGAACATCTGTCAGAACTAGACACATAGTGGATTCCCTGCAGGGGGAGAGCCTCAAACAACTGGTACAGCAACCCACAAGAGACAGGGCTATCCTAGATCTAGTACTGACTAACAGGGAAGGGATCACAGATCTCCAGGTAGAAGGTCACCTGGGGGCTAGTGACCATCACATGGTATGGTTCAATTTGGCTACTACATCGAAATCATCCCATTCCAAGGTGAAAATATGGGACTTCAGAGGAGCTGACTTTGATAAGATGGCCAACAGAGTTAAGCTAGCCCTGGCAAAAAGAAACACAGGTGTCGGGTACAGGCAAAGTGGGCAAGCATTAAGGATGCAATACTTGAAGCAACATCCCATTGTGTTAGACAGAAAAGGAAGTGCAAAGAAGAAGGAAACCACTTTGGTTCTCAAATACAGTAGCAGAAAGGTCAGAGCCAAAGGCTGGCCTTCAGGAAATATAAGGGAACACAGCGGGATGAAGATAGGGAGGCATACCAAACTGCCCTAAGGGAAGCAGGGAAGGCAGTAAGGCAGGCAAAGTCCCAAACTGAGGAAACACTAGCACTAACAGTAAAAGAAGGTGACAAGACTTTCTACAGATACATTAGTGAAAGGAGAAAGTCCAGAGAGGGTATTGCTAAGCTTAATGGAGAAAAGGGAGCATGTGAGGAGGAGGACCCTGTAAAGGTATCTATCCTAAATAGATACTTTTGCTCAGTATTTACTGAAGAGAACGTAGGGCAGGGTCCACAGCTCAGCATCATGGACACAGGGGGGAGAGAGGTGAGCACTACTCCCTTCACAAAAGAAAGGGTCCTACAAGAGCTTGCTAAGCTCAGGGTGGATAAGGCAATGGGACCTGATGGCATACATCCCAGGGTACCTAAGGAGCTAAAGGTGGAACTAGCAGAGCCATTAGCAGAACTGTTTAGTGAGTCTCTGAACACAGGAGAGGTCCCAGAAGACTGGAGAAGGGCTCATGTTATCCTGCCACAAGAGTGGTAGCAGGGAGGAGGCAGGAACTACAGACTAGTCAGTCTTACCTCAGTAGTGAGCAAGATTATGGAGGCACTCCTTAAGGAAAGGATAGTGCAACACCTGGAATCCATAGGGGCACAGGATCCAAGACAGCATGGGTTTACAAAAGGAAGGTCCTGTCAAACTAATCTCATAGATTTCTTTGACTGGGTAACCAGAGTGGTGGACCAAGGGGGAGCAGTTGATGTCGCCTACCTTGACTTCAGCAAAGCTTTTGACACTGTTCCACATAGAAGATTGATAAATAAGCTGGGTAGGCTCAGGGTGGGTCAGAAGTTGGTCAACTGGGTGCAAACTGGTTGACGGGCAGAAAACAGAGAGTGGTGGTAAATGGTATACAGTCAGAAGAGATGCAAGTCACAAGTGGGGTACTTCAGGGATCAGTCCTGGGGCCAGTCCTCTTCAACATCTTCATTAGTGACCTTGCAGATGGACTGAAGGGTAAGGCTTGTCTGTTTGCAGATGACACCAAGATCTGCAACAGAGTAGATGATTCAGATGGGGTAGGCAGAATGAGAAGAGATCTGGATAAACTAGCAAAATAGTCAGAAGAGTGGCAACTGGGATTTAATGCAAAGAAGTGCAAGATCATGCACATAGGAAGAGAAACCCTGAAGCCACCTATAGGCTGGGAGGGAGTTGCTAGCAGTCACAAAGGAAGAAAGAGACTTGGGCATCATCATCACTGATGACCTAAAATCATCCACGAACCTCTAAAGCAGTAGGTAAGGCTAGGGGGTGTTAAGGTGTATTAGTAGGGTATCACAAGCCGTAAGAGGAGGTAATAATCCCTCTTTACAAGACACTAGTTAGGCCCCATCTGGAGTACTGCATGCAGTATTGAGGCCACACCTTCACAAGGACATTAACCAAATTGAGGCAGTCCAGAGAAGGGCAACAAAATGGTGCAGGACTGCATCAGAAAACATATGAGGGCAGATTAACAGAGCTCAATATGTATACCCTTGAGCAAAGGAGGAGAGAGGTGATATGATCGAGGCATTCAAACACCTTAAGGGCATTAACAAGGTGAAAGAGTCTAACATGTTTAAATATAAGAAAATAGCAGGACAAGAGGACACAGCATGAGATTAGGGGGGCGATTAAGGGGAATGTGAAATTCTTTTTCACAGAAAGGGTGGTGGATGCATGGAATGGCTTACCTCAAGAAGTGGTGGCTATGAATACAGTGCAGGGCTTCAAACAGGCATGGGATAGGCATAAGGGAGCAATACAAATGAGTATGAATAGATAGGCCACTGACAGAGCAAAGGCCGATGGCACATTTATAAGGTAGAAAAAGAAATGGGCACACTGGATGGGCCTTGCGGTCCTTATCTGCCGTCAACTTCTATGTTTCTATGTTTCTATGTTACCCCTCGCTTCCAACTGAAAACCCAGTGGAGAATCTTTCCTTTCAGTCTCTGCTCAGGAATATGAGGGCAACCCTGGCTCTGCACACATCTTTTGTGGACCCAGGTAAGCTTTTGCACCCGGAGTGGTTTCATGTTCCTAACATTCCTGTGAATCTTATGCCACCAGTTCCCCCCCCCATATCATTCGAGACTTTGTGCAAGGCAGTGTGGGCTAATCCAGCTCTTATTCCTTCTGTATGCAGATCTATAGACAGAAAATATGTCCCTCCCAAGGAGAGACCCATTTAAGGCTCACAACCCATAGCGGATGCGCTGATTGTCCTTGCTGAGAATGACAAAGCTGTTCTTCCACAAAGTATCAGCATATCCTATCAAAAAGTCTCGTAAGATAGATACCTTGGGGAAGAGGGCAGCCGCAACCCTGGGCATGCATATTGCCAGCTATCAAGGGCACTTCTCCCAATACAAATATACCCTTTGGACTTCCCTTAAGTCCTTCATGGAAGGTCTCCCAGAGTCTGACTCCAATATGGAGATGCTAAAGACAGTTACCTGAGGGATAGAATGCAATAGCCATCAACTTAAAACTTCCATGAATGCTTATGACACAGCTTCTAGAATGGCCGCTGCTAGAATCTCTATCAGAAGTTTCCTGGTTTCGGACATCTGGGTTTTCTTCTGATGCTCAACAGCAGGTCATAAATGTCCCCTTTGATGGCACTTATCTGCTTGGCCAACAAGTAGAGCAAGCCCTGGAGGCCTCTCAGAAAACCAGGACTGCCATTAAAACAGCCAGGCCAACTCCTTAGGCAGGAACAGTCAGTTTTTTTCGTAACAGGCAGCCATTTCTAGGAAGAGGCAGAGGAGCCCCTAACAGGAACCAGCATCCTCAGCCACAAAAGAAAACGCAGCACAAGGCACATGGCCCAAAAGCGTCCAGTGCCACCCTCTGAAAATCTGGCCCCGATCTCATCTCAACTGCCTGAGGTGGACATTTCCACAGCAGTGGGAGTTCATCTGACTCAGTTTTACAACCAGTGGAAGTCTATCACCACAGACAAGTGGGTCCTCAGGATTGTTTGAGAGTGGTAACCTCTCAGCTTTGCAAAGATTTCCCCGGACCTTCCACCCAAGTGACATCACTGTCTGTCAACCGTTCAGTCAGACCTTCTCACTTCTGAGATACAGGGCCTTCTCAGAACAGGGAAATAGAAGTAGTTCCCCTGGGCAGAGAGGAACACAGGTTTCTACTCCCATTACTTTCTGGTTCCAAAGAAGTCAGGCAGCATGTGCTCCATTCTCGACCTCTGAAAGTTTTACAAGTTCTTGTTCAGGGAGAATGATGATCTCCATAGCAACACTACTACCACTCCTCCAACAGCACGACTGGCTGGCATTCCTGGACATGCAAGACGCTTACCAGCATGTTCTAATACCCCCAAGTCACCACAAGTCCCTTCACTTTGTGGCCTTGGCCAACATTACCAGTTTAGAGTCCTGCCCTTTGTGCTCTCCTCAGCACCTTGAGTCTTTACCAAGTGTTTTGCAGTCCTTACACACAGGAGAATCCAGCTTCCCATGCAGGACTCAAACTCACACACAAGCCACATTGCTCAAGATAAAATCCACTTTTATGGTGCCCATAAAAACAGCTAGCACCATCAACCAAGTTGAAATAGACACCCCTCCCAAAACAGTCAAACGTTTTTTGCACTCCTCGTGCTTGCTTAAGACTGAGGGTATGGCAGTATTCCCTGCCCTTTTAAATGCAGTATCTTAAAGTAACAGTACTCTAATACATAATTAAAAAAAAAACATAATTGCTTAACGTGCCTAAATATTTACAAACCCTCACTAAAGTGCATACAAAGTGCAATAACATTCACCAGGATTAATACTAAACAAGTAATACTAACACCAATGTCAAATAAATTTATCATAAATAAGGAAAAGGGGGGAGGAGATGGGAAGGGAAAAGAAAAGGGGAGGGATTAGAACAAGATATAGAAGGAGATGGGTATATTTACAAAGCCCCTTCTCTATTTATAAATTAAACCTTCATCAGATAGTTTGACGTAGTGCTAAAAACAAAAGGTGACAAGATAAACACCTTCTCTACCTACATTAATTGAGGAGGGGGGAGATTGGAAAAACAACATAACAAAAAACATGTAATTTTCATTGGATAAATATCTTACGTTAGAAAGGATTGCTTATAATCTAAATTTGTCTGAATGCCTCAAGCTGTCGGCATAATCACTTATTTAACAAGATCTAGCTAGAGCCGATACGGCTGTGGTGAGCTTCTCAAGTTTCAGAGAACGAGCACCGCCAAGTTCCATCTCCAAGATGGCAATGGCGATGCAACTACGCATGTACGACACTCATGCATGTATAGTTGCAGTGAATGGCATTCTGCCATTCGCTAGATAGTGGCGCCAGAGGAACTGCGCTCGCATGCACAGTTCCTATCTCTGAATGTGGACGTAACAACTGAAATAGTGCAGCTGTTTTGGCTGTTACTCCATAGCGGTCGATCATGGCTGAGTGCTCCAAGCTTTGTTGGACTTTCGGAAGGATACTTCCAAATGTCCAACGGAAGCGTGCCATGATCGGCTGGTATTAATATTACTTGTTTAGTATTAAGCCTAGTGAATATTATTGCACTTTGTATGCACTTTAGTGAGTGTTGGTTAATATTTAGATACATTAAGCAATTATGTGCATTTTTTTATTAGGTATTAGAGTACTATTGCTTTAAGATACTGCATTTAAAAGGACAGGGAATACTGCAATACCCTCAGTCCTGAGAAACTGTGAGAAACGCAAAAACATTTGACTGTTTTGGGAGGTGCATCTAGTTCAAATTGGTTGATGGTGCTAGCTGTTTTTATAGACACAATAAAAGTGGATTTTATCCTGAGCAACGAGGCGTGTGTGTGTGTGTGTGTGTGCATGAACAGTGACTGGGAAACTGGATTCTCCTGTGCTGTAAGTACTAGTTTTTCTTCTGGCTCCAGTCTTTGGTGGGTTTGTGAAACCACCTAGCTGCTGTTTGTTCTGATCTTCCCTTGTCAATCTTCACCATTCATTACTGCTGGGTGTAAGCTGGAGGCGCGCACCTGCATGAGTCCTTTTTTTTTACCGGGGGAGGAGACGGTGCTGCCCACGAGACCAATGCACTGTGTGGCACACGAGCACTGGCCGTTAGGTGCCATAGACTCCTTCTCCACCCCAATTCTGTTTCTCCCACCATCGAGGTCGCACCTGCTGTGAAAGTTGCCGAAAGTTCATCTGCGTCACTAGGCCTTCACCATTCGACACCGTTTTCCTACCATCTCCATCTCAGTTGTGAATCCACCCAATGCCGTTGGAAATCAGTAAGCCCATTCCTTTTATGTCTACCAACTGCACTGGGTCCTTTACTTTGTTGAATTTTTCTCACGTCATGTCTGGTTCAGGGGCCAAGAGAAAATCCAAAGTGGGCCGTGCTCCAATGCATCAGTGCCCCTGTGGCCTGCATTTTTCCATTACAGACCGACATGATGTTTGTTTGCATTGCCTGGGTCCCAACCATGATATGGACAACTGCAATGCCTGTTTCTCCATGGTCTGCCATGTTCTTGAGATCCGCACATTTAACGTCGGCAGGGCCCAGCTGGCTTTCGGAGGACAGCATCGTTCTAGGGATGCTATGGCAAGATCTCTTGGCCCTGCCTCCAGGTCCCCTCCTGGGTCTATACAGCCTGGTGAGGAGCTTTCTTCCATGGTGCCGGAGGAGTGGCTTGGTACCCTGTGGAACCAGGTTGTAAGCACCACCACAGCAGTCACCTCCACAGAGGTGAAGGCTCCCCCCAGTGTTGTGGCCCACAGTTGCTGGGCCCAGCACTGGCGGACCCTTGATGCCGCTTTGGATCCTGGTGCCATTTGCAGTGCCAGTGAATGAGGCAGTGCTATGTCCTGTGATGGCACCATTCTCAGCACTGTTGCTAAGAGAGCTCCCGGGGTCACTAGTCTGGCAGTTTGTGTGATCTCCTCCTCTTCAGAGGTGGATAACCCGCTGACCAATCCAGATTGGCATCCTGACTCTTTGGAGTCAGATAGTCCTCTTGGACACGGCACCAGGCAGCCAGTGTTCACCTCCCAGACTCCCCAGAGCCTGTGGTCCCTGCGGCCCCCGACACCGGCATTGGGGGCACTGCAGTGGATAGTCTCAAGGAGGGCCTGGTGTGGTGGCCTCGACTGCCATGGTAGGGATGGGGATCCCCTCTTCTGTGGCCTCCCTCAGGGGCGCCTGCGGGATTGGAGGACCCTTTGTCATTAGGTTTGAGGAAGAGGGCAGCCTCAGAAGGGTTGAGAGGCCTGGGTGAAGTACGGAGGCCTTTCTCCACTACCCTTCGGGGAGTGGGGAGGAGCCGAAGTGCTGAGCCCCACTTCTCCTCTGAGACTTCAGAGGCACCCTTAGTAGGCAGCGCTGAGGGTTGCCGTTCTGGAACCATGGAACCTCAGTCACACCACAGGGGAGATTCTCCCTCAGGGCTCAGCCAGGATTTGTTTACATATTTGCAGCTTTCACTAATTGGGTCCCCCTGCGGGGGAGGATTGGCTGTTAGGTCTCAGAGCTCTGGCAGAGGCCAGATATTTTCTGTGAGGTGCCCTTCCCCAATCCCTCTGCAGACACCCTCCCCCAAGGCCATGTGGGTCCTTCGGGTCCTTTAACCTGGGAGACATTTAGGGCTACTATGGCAGCCTTCCGTTGGTATGTTAGAGCTATGGACGAGCAGGTCTTTCGCCTGTCTCCCCACCGAAGGAGGACTCTGAACACCCGAGCTCCTCTACTTCCTCATCTGAGGAAGAGGAACATTCTATCCACCTTTCCTCTGATGCTGATTTCACCGAATATCAGCGGTTCCTGTTGAGGCTAGTTCAGGAGCTCCATATCTCCCATGTAGTAACACTCAATACCGAGTGGGAGACGTGCTATTTCTGAGTGAATTCAGTATCAGTTACCTAGTGGTCCCTTCCTAGCCTATTCCCTTCCAGGAAGCATGTCTGCACCTGGCAGTCACCAGCTGCCTCATCCCCGGCCCCAGCAAACTGCAGGAGGAGGTACTGTGCTCCCCAGGAGTCTCTTGGTTCACTGCCTCACCCACTTTTGGGACTGATGACTTTAGACACTCCTTCCGGTCTTCAACAACCAGCACACGACTGACCTCTAGATCCAGATTCCACTGAGTTTGACCAGTGGGGAAGAAGAGTTTTCTCATCAGCTTGTGTGTTGCTCTGCATCAGTTCAAATCAGACTCACCAGGCTGCCTACAACAGGCACCTGTGATCAATGCTGGCACAGGTTTTAGCATCCTTGCCTGATTCGGAGGAATCTAGGCAAGCCATTGCCCTCTCTGCACAGGGTCTGGAGCTTGCAAGACACCGAGCAAGGGCATCATACGATGCCAGCGAGGTGGCTTCCAGACTGGCAGGGACAGCGATCTGCATTAGGTGGACAGCATGGCTTCGCCTGTCTAGATTGTCATCCATTGCCTGGCGTAGAGTGATGTCCTCCACTTTCCGGGGGGCCCGTCTTTTTTCCCCACAGGGTGAGGAGGAATCTTAAGGGGCATCTTCTGTCTCCCCAGCCACGGGGACACCTCCTCAGCCTAACCAGCCTTAGGCCATACTGCCCTACTGTAGTATGGCAGAAGGGTCTCTCCCTCCTGCATCTCCCCCACAGGGGACTGAGGGAATTTGGTCCCTCAGGGCAGTGTCAGGTCTCCTCCGGGGGGCTTGGTACTCACCCAGCAGTAATGAGTGGTGAAGACAAACAAGGGAAGATATGAAAATTACGTACCTACCATAATTCTTGATCTTCTCTTGTATTGTCACCATTCATTACTTATTCCCACCCACCTTCCCCTCTTGGGCCTCAGCTCTTGGGCGCCACCTCCACACTGCTCGCCCTACCCCTAAGTGAGGCCAAATGGGGACAGAGTCCCTCTGGTACCTCAGAGCCCTCTGTTTCCTTCTCTAAAAAGTCCCAGAGCACCCATTCTAGGAGGGTGGTGAGTAGGGTCTTCACCCTGGCCTCGGAGGGAACTCCTTGGGATTCTCAGTGGGCTGCACTGTGGTATCCTTCTTAACTGGCACGAATGTAACCTATTTTCATCTTCTTAAAGTAAGGGATTACGTCAGTGCATCTCGTGGGAAAACCCTTAGGGATTGTCCTCCCCTTTCCCTTTCTCGCTTCCCCTCTACCTTAGAGGTCATTCTGGTCAGAGTTCTCTCCTGTTTAAGGGTCCCCCCCCCCCGACTAAGCCATCAGGTGTTAAACTGTAGAGGGCAATGTTCCAAGACTTTCATCCCAAATGTGGGTTTAAGGGTTTTATATTCTCCAAGACCATTTCAAATTCTCTTGTTCTGGACCTCCGTCCAGTGGTATCTGAAGTTGATGGGATCCTTGCACCTCTGTCTTCATACCTTTCAGGTTTTTGAGGCTAAAATAAGCCAATGGTCTTCCCACTCAGCATGGCTGAGGGCCCCCCTTCTTCCCTTAGGCATGCTGTATCTTTCTCGCTCTTCTCTTTCTCTCCTTGTTTCTCCCTTTTCCTGTGCTGCTGCCCAAGGGTTGGGGCCCTATGCCCTCTTAGGGTAAAAAGTCCAATCCCTCTGGACGGCTTCTTCCTTTTTCAGTTTATATCCTTTCCTTTTCCTATCCCTCGGTTCTCTTGCCTCGCCTTGGGTTTCTCTATCCCGCTTTGTTTCATCCTCTCCAGCAGAACAGAACTGGGGTGGAGGAGGAATCTGTGGCTACTAACAGCTAACACTCATGTGCCATGCAGTGCGTCTGCTTCATGGGCGGCACCATTGGTGCTGACTCCTCCCCCCCAAAAAAGCTGTGCATCTGTGCCCCTCTGGTTTACATCCAGCAGTAATTAATGATGAAGCTACAAGAGAAGATCAAGAATTACGGTAGGTTCATAATTTTCATTTTTGCAGTCCTTGCTGCACACCTTCGAAAGCTTGGCATTCTAGTTTTCTCTGACTTAGTTGGTTGGCTTTTGGCAAGCCCATCAAGGGAGGAGACACAGAAGGCGGTATCCACAGCCTCTCAGTTCCTCACATCCATGGGGATCCTGTTGAACCTAGAGAAGTCACAACTTCAACACTCTTAGCAGCTCTTTATAGAAGCCTCTTGGACACTACAAAAGTGAGGGCATTTCTCCCGGAGAACAGGAGGAATGACATTTTCCACATGTCTCGCTTCTTCAGAGAGAACAACTCTATACAAGCTCATGCTATGCAACGGATATTAGGCCTCATATCCTCCTCCGTTTTCATGGAGCCTCTGGCTCATCTGTACATGAGGACAACTCCGTGGATGCTCAGCACACAGTGGTCTCAGACTACACATCCTCCGTCTTACCCCGTCCAAGTGACAGAGCCCCTGCATCGGTCACTTGCATGGTGGGTACAGGAGAACAACCTTTTACAAGGTCTGCCCTTTGCCTTGCTGTAATCTCAGATCATCATCACTACAGATGCATCTCTGCTCACCTGGGGTACTCACTGCCAAGACCTTCACACTCAGTGAGTGTGGACCCAGGAAGAGTCTCATCTTCACATCAATGTTCTAGAGATGACAGCAGTCCTGTATGCCCCCCTCCCAAGTCCTAGAAGGGGTTGTCAATCACAAAGTAATTCTTCTTCAGACAGACGACAAGGCGGTGATGTACTACATCAACAAATGAGGTGGAGCACACTCCTACCCTCTATGCAGAGAAGCCACGAGGATATGGGATTGGTGCCTTGACCACCTCAGCAGGACAGAAGCGGATCCTCATGAGTGGTCACTTGTGCCAGACGTAGTGCAGTCGCTCTTTGATGAATGGGCAGTCCAGACCTGAACCTTTTTGCGTCCCCACTCAGCACAAAACTGCCTCTATTCTGCTCCAGAAATCCAGAACCTGGCATTTTCTGTCAGGATGCATTAAGGCTGCAATGGACAAGACACTTTCTGTATGCATTTCCCTCACTTCCACTAATTCAGAGGGTGCTGCTCAGGCTGGAGGTGCATGGGCCAAGATAATGCTAATTGCACCATACTGGCCTCAACAGATCTGGTTTCCTTTGATTAACAAGTTGTTGGAGGTCCCCCGAGACAATTGCCTGTTCTAACAGACCTCCTGACATAGGGACTCCTGGTCCACACCAACCTGTGTCCTCTTCATCTCCATGCCTAGCTCCTGAGGAGATAGAAGTGGGCAGATTTAATGTGACTCTGAGAATCTCAGAGATCCTCCTGTCTGCTCTTAAGCCTTCCGCTTTGAAAACTTACACAGCCAAATGGAAATGCTTCTCAGAATGGTGTGCTAAGATTCCTTTAGACCCATTCTGATGTTCTCCTGAAAAAGTATTGGAGTACTTGCTAGACCTTTCAGACGCAGAACTTCAGTGCTCTTCTGTAAAGGTTCACTGCTGTGCGCTTTCTACCTATCATGAGTCAATCCAAAACAGGACATTGGCTCAACTGTCACTGGCCAAAAGATTCCTTCAAGTTATCCTTCATATGAAGCCCCCGATTAGAAAGCCAGTTGCTCCCTGGGACATTAACCTCATGCTAGCCATGCTCACTCGTAAACCCTTTGAGCCTATAGTTATGTAGCTACATGTGATCTGAAGTTACTGACCTGGAAAACCACCTTTCTGGTGGCCATCACTTCTGCTCGAAGTGTCTCTGAAATACATGCATTGATCACAGTCCTTTGTATACAATTTTTCATAAAGATGAGGTGCTTCTCTGTACTCACCCTGAGTTCCTACCCAAAGTGGTTTCGGATTTATACCTCAACCAGCCTCTGGTTCTTCCTACTTATTTTGCTAACTTCCAAAATGAAGGGAAGTGCACCCTTCATTCCCTGGACGTTAAAAGAGCCCTGCAGTTCTATATCGATAGAACCAAATATGTCTGTCAGGCCAGATAGTTCTTTGTGTCCTTCAATACAGCCCAGCTGGGTCAGCCAGTGTCCATCAGCTGTACCTCTGCTTGGATAGTGGCATGCCTTTGCCATTGTTATTCCATGGTGCAGGCCAAGTTGGAGGGACAAGTGCATGTGCCCACTCTACAACAGCAGTTGCTGCATACTTAACAGAGATCCGTTCCATTCCTTTTGATGACATTTGATACTTGGAACTCAGTGCACACTTTCGTGAAGCACTGTGCTCTGGATGTCTATGCCAGACAGCATGCTTCCTTTGGCAGGACAATCCTTAATGGACTTCTGTCCTGAGTGAGCTCTGTCTCCTACTGCCCTGCTTGGGGGTTTGGTTTTAGTTTGGTACTTAAAGTCTTCACCATTTATTCATATTTCTGAGTTAAAGTCCAGGAAGATATGAAAATTATATACTCTGCGTAATTCTTTATTTTCTTGGATAAGTCTTCACCATTTATTCATACACCCACCCACTGTCCCCTGAGCTCATGCAGTCTGTCTCTAGTCTTCACTCTCTCATTTGGTTTGGGCTGTGAAGACATTGTTTGACTTGACCTTTCTTATACGAGTCAAAAAGGCTATCTTATGCCCTTGTTAGGTTACGTGTTTCTTAACTTATTTTATGCTGCATCTCCTTGGTAAAAAAGGTACTGAGGCAGTTGGAGGGTTGATGCAGAGGTAGCCTACATGGGTGTGAGCCAGTCTCGTGGTGCTATGCAAGCGTGGCCCTACCTCAGCACTGGCCCTCCTGAAGATTTTTGGCTCCCGCAGGGTCCCAGCACCTCCAGCGTGTAACCCAGAAGTATGAATAGATGATGATGACTTGTCCAAGAAATCATGAATTACAGTGAGTATATTAATTTTCATTTACTAGGTGCAATATTCTTTTGTTTCAACAGTACCAATATTAATATTTATGCAACAGGCGTCCAGATAAAAACCAGCACATAACTCTGTTTATCTGAGTCAATGTATAGATAAATGGGTATGACGTAATCACTATGGGAATAACTTAAAGTTAAAGTGATTACATCATACCCCATTGATCCATACAGTAACTACGTCACCCACCCCCCCCCGGTGCTGGCACTTCTTCTTACAATTGTACTTTCACTTTCAGCATACCTACACCACGTAACATAAAAAAGCAACAGTATCTTTCACAATAGAAATCCTTAAATAAAACTCCCAGTAGCACACAGCAGTACAGCTTACTATCAACAGGCACATACACGCTGGCCCAGTGGTGCTGAGGGTTGAGACACTGGACCCCACACCTCGCACCACGCCGGCGACCCAGGTTCGGGAATGAGCTCAGGTCGACAGGGGCAGGAGAGGACTGAGCATCTGGAGGACTGCTCTCCTGTCCTGGGGGTAGGTGGCTGCGCTCGCCGCAGTACCAGTGGCCCCCAGTGGAGACTGGGGGCAGCGTAGCTTGCGGCACGCACTTCCGGGGATGGGGGTGTCCGCGGATGCCTTATGCACAGGTGTGGGAGCAGGCCCATCATGTGCAGGGCATCATTGCACATCCACACCCCTGGGGGCAACCGAAACATGGAAAAACCCTGGCACCCAGACAGGCGAAGGTGGGCCTACTGGACTGCCTCCACACCCACTGCTAGGTCCATCCTGGCTGGTCTCTGTCTCTCTCCTCCACTCCCGGACTGCCCTTCTAGATTATAGATAGAGTGCCAGAGGAGTATGGCGCTCCCACCTCGGAGGGCTCAGAGCCGGGGAGCAGGGTAGTTGGAGGGGAATCCCCGGGAAGCGGAGCCCAGCTCAGGAGGACCTCAGGCAGTGTAGGACAAGGCAGCTCTGTGAGACTTCACAGGAGAGATATCTAAGGGGCCAGAGAGCAGGAGGATAAAGAAAGTTGGAAAAAAAAAAAAACAGGCACATGCAACATAATTTTTGCCTATAACTCTTTTTTTCAATTAAACTGTGTGCTGCTCGTTCCCTCCTCAACCCAGCCTGCCCAGACTGCCCGCCTACCTCAGTTATGTCAGATGGCCACACATTGTGTTCTTACCATACCTGCAAACAGTGTAAAAGTCTGACAGAAAAAAGGCATAATTTTTTATTTATTTTTTTTAATCCCCCCCCTCCCCCTTTCATCATACCTGACATGAACGGTCCAGCATCAGATGGTACAACTGCTCCAGGTTACATGTTCCCGCCCCAGTGCCCTAGATCACCGACAAGTCTCCATAGCAGCCAAAACAGTCCATACTGCTTTTTTCTCCAAAATAAAAAAAAATCCAAATGGATCGTTATTTACCACAGCTGCCTCACTTGTAAATCTAACAAGCCACTTGCACTCACTCGCTGAAGACTGCCACCATGTCACATTTCAAGCAGTCACCATGTCAGCCAATCACCGTACATCTCCTGACATCAGTGCTTGTATACAGAACGCCGCAGAAGATTAAAACCACGGATGAAAGACTCTAAAATAAAGAAAATAAACTGAAACTCCATCTGCATTTTAAACAAAAATGATGATAAGCAAGCAGTGCCTGTTGCATAAATCCAATATGCAGGTGGCCCCTCTGGGATAACCAAGTTATCTTGTACAGTAGCCTGTGATCCTCTCATGAACCTCACTCTGGGTTTCGCTACTCGTGAGGTTACTCAAGGTCACAGGCAACCGTACAAGATAATTTGGTTATCCCACAGGGGCCACCTGCATATCCCTTATTTAGCTTCTATTTTGATCCTTTTCAGGTATTCTATTAATAGACAGTTTTCGCCAAAAAGACATCATTGTAAACTCGGACCTAATATACTAACAACTCCTCAATTGAGTTTATCCTTGTTTATATTTGATTATACAATGGGGTAAATCCAAATGCCCAATCCCTGAAATCTGATTGGTTGGCTGGCACCTTTTCAGCATGATAAATCCTCCAGTGTACCCACTGGAAAAGGTACCAGCCACCGGTCAGCCGCAGCAGGAACCCCCACAGAAATCACTCCGACTACCATAAACCTGGACTGGCAAAGACAGTGAGATGCTCAGTCACAGAACACCGCAGTTCACACTACCAGCTGTTCCCGCTGAACACCAGTGATAAAATTAAAAATATATTTTGTAAAAGTAGCTCCTCACTGACTGCTCGCAACTCCCTTACCTGCTGTGCCTCAGATTTTCAGATCGGCTGTGCTCTGTCACAATAATACTCACAGGGAATGCAGTTTTTTTTTTCTCCTGTCCTCAGTTCTGAAATTCAAATGCCGAGCCTCCCAACTTTCGTCTCACAGGCGCTGCCCCATCAGTTCCAGTCAGACCCCAAAGCCACAGCAAACAGTAACTTTCTTGTCAGACACACTGCCCCACCAGTTCTAGCCAGACCCTGAAGCCACATCAAACAGTAAAAAAGAAAAAGAAAAACATATTCTCCATAGTCTTCCAATATATTTTCTCCTGACCGCACAGTCAACCGGAAGCACAAGGTCACAGACGGCAGCCCTTTAGAGTCCCCACCATGCAAAGACATACAAAAAACAGAACAGCAAATCAAACTGTAAATCCTAGTTCTCACGTTTTAAAAATAAAGAACAAAAATAACTCGGGGGGCTGGACAAACAGGGATTAAAAGAACTTAAGGGGGAAGACAACATTACTCTACCTATCTTCAAGGAACTATTTCTCTTTGGTGGCGCAATAACATCAATAAAAATAATAAAAAAAACAAAACAGTTTCTTCAATTTTCCCTCACCAAAAAAAGGGAGCCATTATGTAATCGCAGTATACCACCCCAGGGTGTGGATGTATGCCAGAATTGATCACTTCTGGTGTGGTTTACTCACTCAGCCTGCAGCCTTGTGACCAAACCACACCAGGCATGGTAAATCCTGGCATATACCCACACCCTGTTGTGGTATATTGCTTAAATATGAATACAAAATTACCTGTGTATCCTTGCTCACATTTTAATATGGATACAAAATTGTATCCATCTATCTTACTACTGACTAGGTGTAATATTCTTTTATCTTAACAATACTGATACTAATATTTGGTTTCTGTTCTGATCCTTTTTAAATTTTGTATTAATAGATAGCTTTCAGGAAAAAGTCATTTTTAAACTTGATCCTTATACACAAACAACTCATGACTCTATTTTCATATTGTATAAAATTTATCAACATATCTATGTATCCTTTCCATTTAATCTAATAAATGTACAGATCAGGTAGCTGAATCAGGATCTAAATGCCAAGAATCTAGCATGCCCCTGGTCCTGACCCACCTAGCCGTACCTAAAAAGACTGTATTGGTGTCCACCAGAAAATTCACTTACCATAACATGGCTAATGGGGTATCTGGTTGTCAGTCATCCCACGTTTACCACAACCTCTGCCCCCTTTTTTTTTTTACTTTATCGAATCAATCCTTCCTATCCTTTTTTTTCCCTTCGCCTTCCCTTGCTCCAGGTTGGCCATTCCTTTGGGCCACCTAGGGGTAACCTGGACATAACCCTTCACCGGGTGGGTCCCCCCCCCTCCGAGGGAGATAGGCACTGGTAGGGGCCGGCCAGCACACGCTACTTGGCCTGGGTGCTGCTGTGGTGGATCTGGGCTGCATCGGGGGCTCGGCGGCAATGGGAGCCAGCAACCATCATCCGGTCGGCCATGGAGCACTTTTCCACTTTGCTCCCCGGGGGCGTGGTGTGCCACAACGTCAAGAAGTAAGCTGATGTTCCCCACCCCCCCTTAGTCAGTGGGACCCCAGCACGTTGCCATACCCCCAGCCTCCGCCAGTAGTTAGCAAGCGCTGGGTCCCTGATCCACCCTCCTCCTGAGAGAAGGTGAGTAGTCTCCGGACGCTCTAGCCTTCTTTCCCCAGCCAGCCCTCCAGTGCCCTGAGTCCATTCCTGAACCCGGGGCACTGGTGTTGCAAGCGGAAATCCAACCAGTACACCGGTGGGCTGGCCTTCCTATCTTTTTTTTTTTTTTTTTTTTTACTTTATTTCTTTATCTCCGCCTTCCTACTCTCGGAGCCTTCTCCTTCCTTCCTCTCATCCTCCGTTTCCACCTCGGGGGGATCTGCCCCTAGAGTGCCTCCTTCTCTCCCCTGCACAGTGGGGTCTGTCCCTCTTCTGGTGGTCCTGGATGGTTCCGAGAGGCTATCATCCAGGGCTTACTGAGAGGTGTTTTCCCTTTTTCTCCCTGGATTTCCCCTACCCTCCGGGGCGTTGAGCGCTAGGGCGTGCGTCCAGTGGTGCATGCGGCTGCCCCGCCCAGACCTCTCATGCGCCTTCAACGCCCCTCCGGACACGAATGGGAGCCGCCTCCATCCACTTCAATTGTCGGTGCTTCCACCGGCTACGAAGGGGATGTAGAACGCAGATGCGTTCTTGGTTCCCACCCCTGAGGGAAGAGAGCATCCATTGGGACGCTCAATCCTCCCTACCTCCTGCCGACCCCTGGCCATCCGAGTTCATTCCTGAACCCGGGTCGCCGGCGTAGTGCAAGGTGTGGCGTCCAGTGCCTCAGCGCCACCGGGCCGGCCTTCCTTTCTTTTTTAATGAACTTTTGAAAGTGCTGCCACTAGGGAAATTTGTTCCACACTTGTAAGTCCATAAGTATAATTCATGTACCCCCTAAGTTCTTTTGACACTGTTGCTTCGTAACCAAGGAGAGGGAGGGTTTTATGTGCTTTTTTTGGTAATACAGAAAACACTAATGTTTCAAAACATAAATTCTGTCTGCGCTATCTCTCTATTTAAACCATATTTATCATCTAAAGTACTGAATTGATCGATCCAGTATGCCTCTCTCAGCAAGAGCTTTTTATCTACATTACCTTCCGCGATTGGGTTTTCAGTGTTTTCTAACCCTACGAATCTTAACCTGGATATACCGTGTCCTTTACTGTTAAAATGTCTCACTACAGCTGAATACTATAACCCCCCCCCCCATATTGCTCCTTTACTCTTTCAGACATACTCTTAAAGAGCTAGTGTGCTGCCTGGAATTAATAGTAACTTTCAGATGTAGTCGGCTATCACTTCTTGTATCTGAAGTATTTTTTTCTTTTCTGTTTGCTAATTAGAAAATTTTCCACCTGGCAGTACTGGGGTGATGTGTGGAGCAGCATTCTGTCTAGAGACTAACAAAACAAGCATTTGCCAATGCCGGATGCTTGCCACTGGTATTAATGTTGTACCGGGTCAAGGTGCAGATCCCGTGCCGTGCCAGAAGAGTAAGGGTTGGACCCGGGGGAGGGGCAGGTGGCAGTTATGGTGCGGCAACAACTGACAAACTGAAGGGAATTTAAAAGAATAAAGAAATACTGTTTTCAGCATTCTCTGCTTGGAGTGGGGGCTGGGCTCTCAGTGTAGAGGTTACTCTGCAGCAGTGCTGGTGTAGTCTGGTGTACTTGGGTGACTTCAGAAAGGAACATGGCTCTATCCCACCAGTCTGGTGTGAGAACATAAAACTGAACTGCAGGCTGTGGTAGAGCTGTGCTCTACATTTGGAATAATTGGGGCTCCCAGGGACATATTTTTCTAACCTCTCCCCTTTTTATGGCTGTGGGCAGAGCCCATAGCTATCCTGCTTTCCCTTGAAAAAAGGTGTTTCCATGGAACACATCTTTTAGGAGTTTTCAGTGTATCCTTCTATTCTGCAAATCTCCATGGCAGTTAAAGAAATACTCCCTTCTTTCTGTTTAAGAATAATGGACACAGAACTCCAAGCTGCTTTTCTCTGAGAGTAAGTGTGCACACCTTCCAAACAAATCTAAATCTCTTTAAAAACTATTCAAAGTGCACAAAGACAACCAGTGCAAAGGCTGTTCAGGGTAAAAATACCTTTCTCATGAGAGTAGTCACTAATCTGAATTCTTTATATTTTGTAAAATATGGTCTTCCAAATGACCTCATTTTTTTTTCTCTCTCTGAGTGAACACAGTAGGAGTCCTGCCAAACAAATGTAAATATCTTGGAAAGTATACAAGTTACCAAGACACAACCAACATGAACGTTGTTCAGGATAAAATGACCTTTCAAATGAGGGCAGTTACTAATATGAATTCATTAGATTTTTTTTAAATATAGCCATCCGAAAGGTGAAAATTGTGATGAAAAATGAAAATTCAGGTAATCAGATGGCCATAGTTTAAAATATATAATTAGTGCAGCTTAATGAATAGGTTCCTTTCAAAGGTCTTGTTGTCCTGAACAACTTTCATACAGGTTTATTATCTGTAAGTTGTATACTTCGAGCGATATTTACATTTGTTTAGCACAGCTCCTATTGTACTTCTAAACAGCCTCAGCTTTGCAAATTACTTTGCCAAGACAGGATTAGTTCCATCAAAAGAAAGCTATCCCAAGGTCAAATTTCACTGACTTTGAAAGTTCACTCCCTGACACAAGTTATAAACCAACTGAAGTTTATTTTTAAAACCCTCTGTGTGTGTCTGTGCTAGCATTAGTAAATGACAATGATTAAAAGCACAAGGAAAAATAAGCTTAAAGAGCAGCTGACACCTTCAAGAGAACTTTAACAAAACATAATATTTAGATAATGTTCAGCTTGCATTTCACATTGTTCTTTATTGTTCCTCCCCGTTATTTATTGCTGAGGTCATTTGCATGAAAACAGGCTTTTTGCTTCTGAAGAGTTCCTCTATTTCTGTTGCTGTCTCCCTACCCAAGGTCATAGTAAATAGTGTTAAAATCTTATAAATATGAAAATATATGTGTTAAGTTAAAAAATAGGTTAGAATACAACCTGCCCTACTGTAAATTAAGCATTCACCAGCTGTTTCACACAGTGGTGTCAATCAAATTTTACACAGTGTACTGTCCAGATACATTTTTTTTAAAGAGGACCTTCCCCAGTCACTTTGACTTTCATGCATTAATTACCCCTTCTTGCATTTATTCTGGAATTGTATTTCATTAATGTCTGCTGCAGTTAGTTTTTGCATTCTGAGCTGCTAAAAACTGCAGGGTGTACCAGAGCTTCTATAGCAAGCCTGGTGTTGCTGTGGGCCCAGGATTGTTCTGCTGACATCATTGTAGGGCAGAGTCAATTTCACAAAAAAAAAAAACCATACAGACAAGGCATTTAGATTTTGGCATAATGCATTGCCAACAGGGTGTCTTGAGGAAGGGGGAACACAGTATGTACACTGAGTACTGGTAGGTTTCCCTTACAGCATCTTTGCAACTGCATGGTACTGAACTGTGTGAGTCACTCCTCTATCCTATAGTGATGTCATCAGGAGCCAGCAGTCCTGCAAGCTGAATAGCAAGGGCAAGTGCAGCAGGGCTCAAAAACAAATCCAAATTATGGAAGGCAGCGTAAACCTTGGCCAGAAATAACAAATGCATACACCTTTTCGGGTCTAGTACTGCATATAATGACTACAAGCTGTAACTTTTTGGACCATAAGGAAAGCTCCTCTTTAAACTCTGTGTACAAGAAGTCCATATTACTCTTGAACAGTCAGACTTATACTATCTTAAACATGGTATATCTGCAATTCTGTAACAACTGACTAGTGTATGTGTACATTCAAAACCCAAACCTAACACAGACCCTCTTGTAATTGAGATACTGTCATCCTAGTATGTCCATGTAACAACATTTGTCCATATGTACCTAATCTGCTGTTGTATTAAATAACAGTTCTATAAATCTAAAACTAAAACAAAACACAACTGACAGTTTCAGCTTTTATTCAGGCACAGTTAAAATAGGGATCCTTTAAAGATATGAATATAATTTATAAAAATAAAGACATTTCAAACAGCTACACAGAAGTAATCAATTCCTGTCCTCTTTAACTCAAAGGGTCATTTCTAAAATGTGCAGATGAGCATGGGGACCACTTTTTTCAGAGCATGCCACCACTGGCAGCAACCACTTCAAGACTGCTACTTCCTTCTCCTAATAAAATCAGGAAAACCAGAAGTAGTCTACCAGCACTGAGATCAATATGGTTAAGGCACATTTACCAGAAATTACTGCTTAGAAAAAAATGAGAAAGTGACTGTGATGACGAGCAAATCCGAGACCAGATCTCTGGCTTAATAGTCTCCTCCTGAGTTTGATTTTTTATGGCTGTGTGGGCCAAGCTCCACAGATGTTATACCATCATCAGATTTGTAAAAGAGCACTGTGGAAGCATGTAGCCAGACCGCTGTCTGATGTTCTGCTCCAGTGCTCCAGCATAGTTTCCAGTGATTCTGTTCATGCACCCCTTCCCCTATATGGCCCGCATAAACATACTCACTTCCTGGCACACTACTTTTCCTTTCCGCAAGTGCCGACGTGATGGCTGCTGTGTGCAACATGGTGATGCAGACTTAAACTGTGCATGCACGAGTATCGTGCATATGTATGCAACCCCCACACCACCTTTGGCTAGCTGGCACCCCCTTAAAAGAACTACTGACAACTACATTGCATACTATTTTCTTTTGGTAGAGCTACACTCATGGTACCACCCCTAGCGTTGGAGTGTACACCAGGCTCATTATATAGAGGATGAGGGTGGGGGTACATACTAAAATGGACCTTTTTATTTACAACCAGGTCCAGGGGAGAGGATGCTAGGCATATGCTAGACTTGACTGCTGAGGAGCCCCAATAATGTTCACACTAGAAGTAATAAGTGGAATGTCCAAAGCAGTAACTGGGATTTTGCAGTATGGCTTTATTTACAGATGTTACTTAAAGCAAGGGTGGTCCCCCAAATGTTTATCATTGCAATACAGGCACATTCTCTTTTGCAGGACACTTTGCTAGGCAGTACTGCATTCCACAAAAACATCTCTATCTCTCTTCCAAAGTGTATATCTTTGGGATGTGCCACACACCTTAAACATTTTCCACACATTTCCGTTTCCAAAGTGTATATCTGTGGGATGTGCCACACACTTTAAAATCCTCTTGGTGCATGGTCAGTGCCCAGGGAACACTGGTGCCCATCCATGAACCACTTAGCCCTGCCTGAAACTCCAGATGGCATTCATCACCCTATGCCCCAAACAGCCTCTGCCATGCCTTCAGGGTTACACCAAATAAGTCTCCAATCCCCAATGAATTGCTACGGACTCCCAGCTTTAACTTTAAATTCACCACAGTTGTGTTGAAAGGGGTCCTGACTGGTGTGATCTAGCCTTATCTAGGGCACACATACCTCAGACAACTCCCTCAGAGAACAGTCTCAAATTCTGTACTCACAGATTAGTTGTTCCTTCCTCCCAGTCATGGAAAGAACAAAAGGCACCTTTCTTTCTCTGGTAGCTGTCAGATTCTACTCATTGTTCTTCCTTAAGGCAGCTGTGAACTTCAGGGGATTGCCCCTTGGATCCACAAGAACTGTATTCCCTCTCCCCCTGGAGTGAAACTAAAGAGTCCTGCAGGCAAACTGAAGATTTTACCAAACAGACCTCCTGCCAGTCTAACTGACACATTTGAACTTACTGATGAACATTCTAAGCTCCCCAAGAGCAGCTGACTCTAAAATGGTTATGCTGCTGTGGGAGTTCTAAATGACATAACCATTCTTCTCTCAGGCTAGCTGAGTAAACAATTATGTCATTATGTAGAAAGCTCCTAATGACCTCCCCACCAGCTACCTTTTCCTACCTGTCTAAGACTAGTACTAATGGGATTCTAGTCACCCGAGGGGACTGGGTTGTTACACTTAGTTATGTCAGCACCGCCACATTGCACAAGGCTGACTCCTGGGCAAACCGCACGTGTGCGAGTATCACGCATGCTCAGTACCATAATCACTGCAGTTTTATGGCTGACTCCTATGCAGCGAGAGGACAGCATATTCTGTTCACTGCTCTTGCAACTCCTAAAAGCTCTCTTCACAGCCATATTGGCTCTGACCAGATCTTATCTGTCTTAGTAGTCTGCTGCAGCAATGCCATTTTCCTATCTTATTTTTTTCCCTTTTTATGCCTCGGTAGATTGGCCACTTACTGTACCGAGGTAGTCTCCCCTCTCACTATTCCTTCTCTTACATTTTTTTTCTTTTCTGTCCATATTTGCTGCTAAAGTGCCTGCCATGCTGAATAAAATGCTTGATATGCATATGAATAAGAAAAACAGGTTAAAGAACAGCTGACACCTTCAGGTAAACTTTAGCCAGACTTAATCTTTTGACACAGTCAAGCTTGTGTTTCACATTAGTTCTGCATTTCTCCTCCCCATTATTTATAACAGAGATCATTTGCATGAAAACAGGATCTTTGCTCCTGAAGAGTTCTTCTATTCCTGCGGCTTTCTCCCTACCTGAAATAATAATGCATCCCTTGTGACATCACAGGTACTCTCATGACAACAGATTGTGATGTCACAACAGAGGAGTATGACCTGAGGTAGGGAGTAAGCTATAGAGGCAGATGAACTCTAAAGGAACTCTTAAGGGCTAAAGATCAAGTATTCATTCAAATTTCACCAGTGAGAAATGATGGGGAGGAGAACTATATAGAATATATATGGAATGCAGGCAGAATTGTACCTAATTATTTTGTTTTTAAAGTTTTCAGTGTGGCATCATTAGCTCTTTAAGAAAGTGCTTATAGTGCTTTAGCAATCATAAAGTACCAAGCATGTTTGCTGGCTGTTGATATAAATAAAGTGCAGAGGGTAATTTATATGTTTAAAATCCTGATTCTAAAAAGCCCGCAGTGCTTGAATTCAGGACAGTAGCAGTCTACAGTAGCTGGAAGCAGGCTGGAACTTAATGAAAAGAACATGCATGGTAAAAGATAAGCCATTGTATGACCCAGACATGAACCTTTCCCTGCTCTGACAGAGAGGAACAGAAGACCAGCTGTGCTTGCTAGAGCTGATTTATGAATGTGTCTGTTGGCACAATGTTTTGAAGTCCACGCACTTCATACCTGAACAGTGTCACTGTCTGGCTTGCAGATTATTGGTCAAGCCCCTTGTAAACTCTCTTACATTGGATCACTGCAACACACCTCTCAAAGTGCTCTACTATAACAAAAATGCTTTGCCTGTGTCAAGCATAAAAAGGCAGTACTGTTCCTGGAACCCACTGTATCATCAACAGAGACCACACTCTCTGTGACATCACTAGTAACCAAGGAGAACCATTTCTCACTGCCAGATTATTCTCAGTCATATGAAGCAGCAGGGATGGGCTCTTCTTGGTTACTAATGATGTCATAATTTCCTGCATTTTGACTGGTAACTTGTGAAAGTTATAGCTCAGGCTGCAAGGGTTGTGGTTCCTCAAACTGTTTGGTCATGTTTCTGATGGTAAAGTTGTAGGAACAGAACTTTTTTTTAGCCTCCAGAGTCCTATTTAACACTATAAACACCATCAATAACACCATCAGTGTGCAATAAATCACACTTCTAAGTACTGAGGAGATGAAATGAGACACTGGGAAATGTAACACTCACACTACTCTTTGTCTGCATGCCTGAAGGGAAGACAGTCCCACAGAGATGGCTTCAGTTTACAGGTACAGACCAAAAAACTAAACAAAAGAATTCAGCTAACCTGAATGTTATGGTGCTGCTGCAAGAAGGTCTGTCTCTCATAATTTATGGTTTAATTTACCTTCAAAGAAAGTCTCCGTGTTTCATTGAGGGAGAATATTAGCAGCACAAAGCAAGCAAATGAGCCTAGACATGCACCAGGAGTAAAGCAAATGTGTCCCTTGCCCGCATCACTTCCTGTGCAGATCGCAGAACATGGGGGATGATCAGGCTAACATAAATTAAAATTTTAAAGCAAGTAATAAACAAAAAATATATTTCTAGGGACATGAATATGATGTTTTATCCATGCTTCTGGTAGTTGCCTTGCCCTTTAAGACTTGCCGGAAACGTCTTCAAACTGACTTCTCCAACCCACCCGGGTGGTAACTCCCTTGGCTCCACCCCATGATGCCAGATCTTCCATTCCTCTGGAAGAAGCAGATTCCCTCCTTACCGCTCTCGCACTGTGTAGGCCCTTGCAACTTAATCTATGGATTTACGTCCTAAAAAGTTTAATACTTTTTGTCTTCAGCTCAATCATAGATCATGACCACGATGGACAACAAGTCCACTCATGGGTTCCTTCGGTGCCCTTGTGTGCAGAAGATGTCCTGAATGGATCCACATGCCACGTGCATCTATTGCCTGGGACACGAGCATGATCCCCAAGCCTGCAACATTTGTCGAACTTTCCATCCTACCGTTCTTGGGACCATCTCGCCCGACTCAAGTTAGGCTGACCAAGCGAATGGAACCTGCTGGTCAAATTTAAGGGTGCCTGTTGGGTGGTCTCCACAGCTGCGGGGTCTGCTGAACAGCTTGTGGTGTTTGAGGAAGCTGCGGCCCAGGCCGCTTCCCACTCCTCTTTGGTGGCTGCCTTCATGCCGCTCCAGCTGGGTTCGACTTTCACGGGATCCTTCAAAGAATTGTGAAAGTCCTTGCCGACCCTTAGTCAGGACCCTCTGGACACAAATCCAAGTCAAAGAAAGAGTCCAAAAAATGGTCTCGTCGACATTCGTGGAATCGGAAGTGCTGTCGGTCAAGAGCTTTGGATTCCTGCGCTTCTTCGAATCTGACTTCGGTCAAATCTTTGGCCCAGGCCGCTGGCTTCACGGTAACCCTATCGGGCCAGTTGGCCGAGATACTGGTTGATCTTCTGGCCAAGATTTTTCTCGAACCAGTTGACCAGTTGTCAACTGAAGAGGCCGACACTTCCAGGACACCGGTACTGACTCAGACCGTCGGGAAGGATCAGTTCAGTGACTTGCTGCCTGTGGTCGACGACCAAGACCCAGAGGAGCCTCAGTGTTCACTGACTCCCTCCAAGTCTTGCCGCCGGTCCCCCCCCCCCGGCAATTGAGGTCAAGGTCTTGGTCTTCTTCCCATGGTTCGAGTGGTTCCCCCTAACATTGGCACTCACGCTGTAGACACAGCAGTAAGCGGTGCTGCCACTACTCTTCATCCTCTGGCAAGGAGAGGCTTCAGCGCAAGTTGAGTCAACACTACGAGGATCTCATGTGGCAACAGCTGGTGCTCACTGGCGTGAAGCCAGCTCCGGCTACTGCTCCGGCCATCACCAGACTTTTGTCCGACAGGCGATGTCTTCTCCGCCTAAGGAGCCGACCAAGATGGTCTCGGCTCGGCCAACCCCAGCATCTCCACTGACTCTGGTGGAGCCACCACCTAAACAGCCGCTGACTGGCACTCTAACCAAGGAGCCTGACTGACCAAGGGACTTACCGATGCCTGTCAGTCACTGTCACCCCTAGCCGTCCACGGAGGCACAGTGGGAACTTGGGCGGTTGACCCCTCTTTAACGACTCCTCAGAGTCGGAGGGTTCCTCCCTGTACTCCCATCCAGTCAATGTGGAGTCAGTGGGGGATCTTTCGAAGGACGAAGGCCTGTCCTCTTTTAAGGGCCTTCTCCATCTGATCTCTGAGTCCACGGGTATGAAAATAGAATCCATCCAGAAATGGGCTCATTACCCATTCACTGAGATCCTCAACTGGGGTGATGCTCCTAAGTAGGCCTTCCCAGTGGCAGAGGCCATTCTTGGCCCTACCCTGGAGTTTTGTCAGCGCCCCACTTTCTGCTCTGCGCCCTCTTCCCTAATGGTCCACATGTATGCGGTACCTACCAGTTCCCTCTCGGGATTCACAGAACACCCCTCTCCTGAGGGGCTGGTGTCTAATTCTGTGTTTAGGCCCTCTGGCAACACTGGCGGATGTCAACGAGCTGCCTGACAGAGTCCAAGAAATTGGACCATGTGGCTAAAAGATCTACGCTGCCTCCTCACTTGGGCTTCACCAGGTGAGCTCGGCCTTCCTTATGGCCCACTTCTCCCATGCCCTGCTGGGCACCCTAGATGAGGTGCTTCCTCATCTGCTGGTGGGCCTCCATACCATGGTCAAACAGGTCTGGGACCAGGGCTGGGCTGTAGCTAAGCAGCAGCTCCAGACAGCCATGGACTTTGGGGACTCCTGTGCCCGCTCCATGGTGGCCGCAGTGGCCATGCACCACAAGACTTGGCTGAGGATCTCGACCTTCATGGCTGACACTCAGCACAAGCTGGCAGATGTTCCTTTCCTGGGCACCAACTTGTTTGGGCCTGGTGTCGAGGGCCACCTCACCCGCATCGAGAAGTCCATTACCACCTTGGACTCTATGACATCTGCCCAGAAGGACCCCAAGGGCTCCAAACAGGAGCAGAAAAGGAAGCCCTTTTGGTCCACCTCTACTCCTGCAGCCAAACTAGCCCAACCCCAGGCTGGTCAGCAGGCCCAGGCCTGGCGACCTCGGCCGAAGTCAGTGGCCTCGGTCTGTAAGCCTGGGGGGAGAGGCCCCAGTGGCTCCTCAGCCAGACCCTCCTCCTCCTCCAAGCCTGCCCAGTGACAGGATGAGGGGTGCCTCCCTCATGCCCATCACACCTCCCCTGGGTCCTCCCATGAGGGGCTGGCTCTGCCACTTCTTTTTCATCTGGTCAGCTGTCACCACAGAAGGTGGGTTCTTGAGGTGGTGGGTCAAGGTCTGCCTCTGGAATTCAAGCAGTACCCTCCTTGCCGAGCCCACACCCCACAGGTGGACTTGGTATCTGCAGACATTCTGTCAGCTGTCAGAGATGACATAGCCCAGCTCCTCCACAAGGAGGTAGTGGTTCCTGTCGCAGATCCTCTGGAACACATGGGGTTTGTCTCCAGGTACTTCCAGGTACCAAAGTGGACAGGGGGCTGGCACCCCATTCTAGATATGCATGCCCTGAACTAGTAAGTTTCTCAGGTCGCGCACCTTCGGGATGGTAACTCTGTCTCAGATCATACCATCTCTAGAGCAGGACATGTGGTTTTGCTCCCTGAATCTTCAGGACGCGTTCTTCCACGTCCCGATCCATTCATCAACGCTGAAGGTTCCTCCACTTCAAAGCCGAGGAAACCCTCTGAGTTCCAGGCCATGCCATTCAGCCTGTCCTCGGCCTCCAGGGTCTTCACCAAGTGCATTGCAGTGGTGGCAACTTACCTGAGGCACCAAGGGATCCAGGTTTACCTGTACCTGGATGACTGGCTGATAGCAGGTCCCTCCAGGCAAGAGGTGGAGCAGTCCAGGGAACTGGCCCTCCAGACCTGTGTCAAGCTTGGCCTCCTGGTCAATGAGGCTGGGTCAGAACCCGTACCTTCGCAGGTGATCCACTTAATTGGGGTGGAGCTTGACTCTTGCAGAGCGAGAGCCCAGCTCCCTGCGGACAGGCCGGAGGCTCTCTCCTCCTTTGCCCGATCATTTTAGGTTGGGAAATTGCACCCTGCCTGGGACTTCCTGTGCCTTCTGGGTTACATGGTGGCCTGCACCAGTGTGGTCCGATGGGCCTGCTGGAGCATTTGCTTCCTGCAGTGGGAGCTGGCCAGTCAGTAGTCACAGCCCAGGGGTCACTTAGACCAGCTGGTTACTGTGACCCAGCGCATGTGGGATGCCGTTCAGTGGTGATTAATCCCAGAGCATCTTCAGCAAGGGATCTCATTTGTCCACCCACAGCCAACAGTCATCCTGATGACTGATGCCTCTCTCATGGCCTCGGGTGCCCACCTGGGGGAAAACAGAGTCCATGGGCCCTGGACCCCCAAGGAGTCCAATGCCACATCAACCTGCTGGTGCTCCAAGCCATTTGGCTGGTGCTGACTGCATTTGCTCTGCACATCCGGGGGCAGGGGGTCCAAACAGACAATACCACGATCATATACTACCTCACCAAACAGGGTGGGATGCACTGCCTGCCTCTGTGCAAGGAAGCTCTCCACTTGTGGACCCTCATGTGCAGCCTGGAGGCCAATCTCCTAGCCGTCCATGTGGCAGGGGCCTCCAACCAGCTGGTGGACGCTGTCAGCCATGTGGGAGAGGCATCTCATGAGTGGTCTCGGCAACTCTCAAGTGGACCTGTTCACCTCCAGGGAGAACGCAAAGCTGAGGCTGTTTTGTGCCTGCCCTCCTCAACAGGGAACACTGCAGGGGGATGCATTCCCTTGATTCACAAAGCGTTGCTCAAGGCCAGAAGGAACAAGGCACAGGTGATCCTGGTGTCTCCAGACTGGCTCTGCCAGTTCTGGTACCCCAATCTCCTCGGCCTCAGCAGCAGGCTCCTGAGGCTTCTTCCTCACTCCCTGGACTTGCTCTCCATCATTCAGGGTAAGATACTCCATCCGGACCTTCAATCCCTGCACCTGACAGCCTGGTTCCTGAGTGGCTAGAGTTCCAGGCTTTGGTCTCTCCGAAGATGTCCTCACTGTTGTGGAAGCATCTTGGAAGGAGTCAGCCAGGAAATGCTATGCCTTCAAGTGGAAGAGGTTCTCCATTTGGTGCATGGGCAAGGTGTTGGACCCTTTGTCCTGTCTAGTGGCTAGCATCCTTGACTACCTGTGGTTCCTCTCTAAGTCGGGCCTTCAGTCGACGACCCTTAAGGTGCACCTGGCAACCATCTGTGCTTTCCGAGCGCGGGTCAGTCAGCAGCTGGTGGCAGAGGAGAAGGTGGTCTGATGTTTTTTCTAAGGCCTTGACCACATTTCCCCTCCGGTGCATGAACCACCACCACCACCACCACCACCACCACCACTGTGGGACTTGCTGCTGGTTCTGACAAAGCTCATGGGTAAGCCATTTGAACCGATGCACAGGTGTGACATCTCGCCTGTCATGGAAGACCGCCTTCTTGGTAGCTATCGTCAGCCAGAAGGATCAGTGCACTCCAGGTGCTTTCAGTAAAATCTTCTTTCCTGGTCTTCCACAGGGACAAGTTCCTCCTGAAGGCTGTGTCAGAGTTTCCCAGTGTAATTCACCAGTCACACCTCAGAGGCCGAGCACAGGCTCCATACTTTGGACCATTGGCCAGTGCTTGCCTACTACAAGGAGCGCACAGCTGGAGTTTGGGGAGAGGTTCATCAGCTATTTATCATCTACATTGAAGCTGCACCTGGCAGCTAAGCGGACGATTGGCAGGTGGATTGTATCCTGCATCAGCCTCTGCTATAGGTTGGCGGGTAGGGAGTCTCCCAGAGGGCTAAGGGCTCATTCCTCCTGTCATACTGCTGCCTCAGTGACTGCTTCCAGGGATGCCCCTATCCAGGAAATCTGCAGGGGTTACTACCTGGAGATCAGCACACACCTTCATTTCCCATTACCACATCGACCTTGAGTCATGCCAGGATGCTGGTTTGGGGGCCTCAGTTTTCCAATCTCTGTTCCCTACAAGGGGGTGTGCGCATTGCCTCCCTCCTCCTGGAGAACTGCTAGGAGTCTGCCAGATGTGTGGAAAGAACATCATATCCACGTCCCTAGAAAAACAGGTTACTCACCTGTAACAGTAATTCTAGGAGTGGTATATGATGTACATCCACATTGACCCACCTGATCTCCCCTGGCTTTGGTGCACAACACTCTTCCAACGGGCAAGATCTGGCATCATGGGGCAGAGCTGAGGGAGTTACCACCTGGGTGGGTGAGAGGAGCCATCTTGAAGGCATTTCTGGCAAGTCTTATAGGGAAAGGCAACTGCCAGAAGTGTGGATGAACAAAATATACCACTCCTAGAACTACTGTTATAGGTGAGTAACCTGTTTTTATCTTTGTGCTATTCTGCAGATGGGTACATGGAGAACCAATAGTATTAACTATGGTGAGGATTCCCCTTTAATGCTGACCTCTAAGGCAGTGATCCCCCTGATAGTGCAGGCCTTACTGCAACTACATCTCTTGCACCTCCGACCTAACCTTGAACATTTTCAGTACTAGTAAAAACAACTGTTCTTTCCATGTACACATTTTACCCCGACACTCCATATATAGTCAAGCACGTCTTTTCCCTGTATATAGCAGTTTTCTGTTACAAGCAGAGCTACTAAGTCTCTATCAGTAAGCTTCACTAAAAACCTAAACTACAGCAGCCAGTATATTTCAATCAGTAGTATGTACATATAGTTGAAGTTGACCGATCTTATTTTGAGGGTATCTCTTGCAGCAGGCCATCACCAGATTATGATACACCTGGGGGACTAACGACCTGGCAGAGCAGTCGGTAGAGGAAGCCAAATGAAACTAGGTTAAACGAGGAGACTGACTGACTGGCCACTCAAACAACCTCCCTATCCTTCTACAAGGTCTTTCCTGTGTGGGGCAAAGGCAACAGCACAGAGAAAATCAGAAGCAAGGAAATGGAGGAGTTCAATAAGTGGTTAAGGAGCTGGTGTCAAGAAAGAGGTTATCACTTCATTGGCGCATGGGGAGACTTCTGGCAGAGGAAATTCTTCAAATAAGATGGACTGCACCTAACAAAGGAAGGAGTACGAGCATTGGGCCAACATGAGCATCGGCCATTTAAGCTAGGAGAGGGGGAGCTGGTGGCAAAAGACCCTATCAAAGTTGGCTTAAAAGATAGGAACTTACCCGTAACTCCCCCAGAAAAAGAAATTCATCATGGAATACAAAGAAACATAGTATTTGATAGTAGATAAGGACCACTTGGCCCACCTAGTCTGCCCATTTCCCTACCTAACGGATAAGCTGCAGCCTATTTCCTCCTACCCCCCCACTAGAATTGCCAAATGTATGTCCCATGCATTCTTGAATTCCTCCACTGTTTCTGACTCTATGACCTCCTCAGGAAGGCTGTTCCATGCATCTACAACCCTCTCTGTGAAAAAAATACTTCCTCACATTACCCCCGAGCTGTCCCTCCTCTATCTTCAAATTGTGCCAGTTTGTTCTTGCACATCTCTTTTTCTGAAAGATGCTACCCTCTTGGACTTTGTTGATTCCCTTGAGGTATTTGAAAGTTTCTATCATGTTCCCCCTCTCCCTCCTTTCCTCGAGGCTATACATCTTAAGCTCCTTTAGTCTTTTCTTCATATGTCTTCTGGTGTAGACCCTGCACCATTTTGGTTGCCCTCCCAGAAGAAACACAAAAGGAGGTTAGCAAAACCAAATGGAAGTGGGTCACAGTAGCATGCCTACTGGGAAGGGACTAGAGAAAAAGAGAAAAAAAAAATGGGGTCAACGGGGTAGAAAGTAAAATAAAACAAAAAAAGAGGTGACAGGACATAGAATGCCATGAGCACGAATGCTCGCAGCCTGACAAAATCTCAAGGCATAATGGCCTTAATGTCGGAGGCAGACCTGGACATTGTCACTGTTACCAAGACATGATATACAGGGAACCATGACTAGGACATAGCTGTGCCAGGGTATGCTCTATTCCGTAAAGACAGGGTGAGGGGTGGGGAAGGGAGGAGGAGTAGCTATCTATGTTAGGGAGGATATAAAAGCTACAGAAGTTCAGGGCATAAGGGAAGAAGTAGAGGCACTGTGGGTCACACTGGAAACAGGAAGTGGTACTGCCATTCGAGCAGGCATGATCTACAGACTGCCGGGACAGTGGAAGAGTTGGATAATAAGCTAGTGGAAATCCTTCACGAAATGGCAGCAAAAGGGGAAATACTACTTATGGGAGACTTCGATTTGCCTGATATCAATTGGTGCACCTATACTGCAGCCACAGCAGGGAGCAGAAACATCCTGGAAGCCCTTCAGGGGGCAGGACTCAAACAGCTAGTGGTAGAACACACCCATGAGGAGGCAATATTGGACCTGGTCCTCACCAATGGGGACCGGGGGTGGTATAGAAGTGGGAAGTCACCTGGGATCCAGTGATCACTGTATGGTGTGGTTAAGTATGAGGACAGCAAGGGTCCTAGATTTCAGAAAGGCAGATTTTGCAAAACTAGAAGTATGTCTGAAGAAAGCCCTAGGAGGTAAAGTGGGATGTAGAGGAGCAGTGGGAGCAGCTTAAGGGAACCATAACGGAAGCCACAAGCCTATGCATAAGGCAAATAAGTAAAACAAAGTGGAAGAAAAAACCTCTCTGGTTCCCCAAAGAGGTTCCAGGGAGGGTGGGGGGAAAAAAGATTAGCATTCAGAAGATACAATGAAACACAGAGTGAGGAAGACTGAGGAATGGATCTGGAAAAGCTAAAGAGGTGGGGAAAGCAGTCAGAAAAGTCAAGGCACAGAGGAAAGAATAACCAAGGCAATAAAGAAAGAGATAAGAACTTTTTTAGATACATAAGAGAAAAAACAAGGGGTGGGACTGTGAGACTAAAAATGGAAAGGGGGGGATTCAGCAGAAGGGGACCAGGAAAAAAGCACAAATCTTGAACAAATATTTTTGTTCAGTGTTCACAGTAGACCAGGAAGGGGAGGGTCCACAGCTAAGTGTAAGATGAACCGGGGGGGTTATAGATACAAGTTTATTCACAGTAGAGGGAGCCTAAAGGAACTAGAAAAACTGAAGGTAGATAAGGCAATGGGGCTGGACAGAATACATCCCAGAATTCTGAAAGAACTTAGAAAGGAGCTAGTGGCACCACTGACAGTCTTGTTCAACAAATCATTAGAAACAGGTGTGGTGCTGGCAGACTGGAAGAGTGTGAATGTTGGAGCAAGGAAGAGGCTGGTAACTATAGGCCAGTCAGCCTAACCTCAGCGGTAGGGAATTGACGGAATGATTACTCAAAGAAAAGATTGTGACATACCTTTATTCCAACAGGCAGCAGTATCCAAGGCAGCATGGTTTCACGGCAGGAAGGTCTTGCCAAACAAACCTAATAGAATTCTTCAACTGGGTAATGGGGGAGATAGATGAGGGAGGGTCAGTAGATATGGCCTACCTGGATTTTAGTAAAGCCTTCAATACCGTCCTGCATAAAAAGGCTAATAAACAAGCTGAACAGCCTGGTAGTCGGATCCGGAATGGTAAACTGGGTTAGAAATCGGTTGAGTGGTAAAACACAAAGGATGGTAGTGAACGGAGTTCAGTCTGCAGCGAGAGAAGTGACCAGTGGGGTGCCTCAGGGATTGGTGTTAGGCCCAGTCCTCTTTAAATGTCTTTATAAATTACATTACAGAGGGGCTTGAGGGGAAGGTGTGCCTCTTTACAGATGACACAAAGATCTGCAATAGGGTCGACACACCAAGGGGTGTGTGGGAAAAATGAGATTACACCTGGACAAGCTGGAGGAGTGGTCAAATACATGGCAGCTGAGATTCAATGCAAAAAAAAATGCAAAATTATGCACTTGGAGCACGGGAACCCAAGGGAGGGGTACTCAGTAAGGGGGGAGGGAGGTACTGTCAGCCACCAAACAGGAGAGGGATCTAGGCGTGATTATATCGAGGACCTAAAGGTGGTTGGACAGTGTGAGAAGGTGGTAAGAAGGGCTAGCGGGCTGTTGGGATGCTTGAGAGATGCATCATTAGCAGAAAAGGGGGGGGTGCCTCTGTACAGATCATTAGTGAGACCTCATCTGGAGTACAGTGTTCAGTTTTGGTGGCCTCATCTCAGGAAGGACATAGAGTGGAGGCGGTAAAGAGAAGGGTACAAAAATGGTACAGGCGCTGCACCAGAAGTCATGTGAAGAGAGGCTAGGCTGAAAGACCTCAGTATGTATTCTCTGGAAATGAAGACAGAGCGGGTACATGACAGAGATGTTCAACCTTAAAGGGATAAATATGGTACAGGGGTAGCATCTTTGGAAAAGAAGATGAACAAGAACTAGGGGACATGACATGATGTTGGAAGGAGGTAAAATCGGGGGCAATGTGAGGAGGTACTTCTTTACAGAAAGGGTGGTAGATGCGTGGAATAGCCTCCCCACAGGGGTGATGGGGCCAAAAATGGGAGAATTCAAAAATGTGTGGGACAGACTTATCGTAATACTAGAAACAGGGAAGGGTGGGAAAGCTGCAGATCAGCTACAGTCTGCAGCATAAGTAAAGGTAGGAAAAATGGGCAGCCTAGATGGGCCAGGCAGTCCTTATCTGTCAACAAATTCTATGTATCTATGACTCAGCTGCCAGGTGCTAGGACAGCACAAAAACCTTTCTAGCTAGTAGTGTACCAGAGGGGGCCGCTCACCTCCGATGTCCGTGTCTGTCAGCCTACCCTATATAAGGCATGCGGCCCCCAAGCCCTCCTCAGTTCTTTCCCGCTGTCGAACAGCGCACATCAGACCATGGGCTCCACCACAGCTACAATCAATCGCCAGTTTTCCTGTGTTTTACAACCGCACTTTTTCTCAGTTTAGTCGGGTAAACATCACATTTTTCCGGTGTCCACTCCTTCTTTTATGTATTCTCAGCCTTCTTCAACTTCCAAATGCTCCACCAAGAGCACCTGTGGCAAACAGATTCTGGATAAGGATGGCCATTCTGCTTGCCTCTTCTGTCTAGGCCCCAACCACGATGTTCAGGCCTGCGAGGCCTGTTAGAAATTCAATCTGGCCACCAGAAGATGATGCCAGAGAACTCTGGAGAGCCATATTCGCAACCAGAAGGTCACCCAGGTGGGATGGAAGCTGCAGGCTTCTCCGCTTCCCCAGCCCAGTGAACGGGCTCTTCCTCCTCAAAATCATCAGGGGAAGCACAAACCCTGGGACAAAGACTGGTACCTTCCCCGGTCTTCCTCGCGATTGCTACATAGGGCTCCTCTGTTGACCACTTCAGGGTCTTCCTCCCTCGGGGTGGGTTGACCTCCTTGGCCCCACATGCCCTTTCCCCTTCAGGGCTGCCGGTGGCCCCGCCGCCCGCGGGGAGTTCTGTGATCGTCGGCAGCTTCTCAGAGCAGGGCACATCTTTTTCTGCCTCACAGCCCCTGCTTTTCCAGCCCTTTTTTTTGGCAGGCTCTTCAGCAGGAGGCTCAGCTAGAGCTTCTATGGCCAATACGGGTGTTGCTGTCACCACTTCTTGCCCTGTCACCCATGCCTCCAGTGCCGGTTAGCCTTCGGGACCTCCGTCAGACCTGCCCTTCAGTCGCAGGGGCAGGAATTGCTGGGTACCATCATCTTCTTGACCCGGTCTCCCCCAAGCCATGTGAGGCAGAGCCAGCTTCTTAGAAACCTGTCTCGTCTCACCTGGTGCCCTGCCAGCCAGCCCCGTGTCACCCAGACCGATGCCTGCTGGGCCGGCTCCTACCATCCCACAACCCGCGGAGTGCCTGCCCTGCCCTCTATGCCAGCCGGTCCTTCACTGGCCCTCCCTCTGCCTTCACCCAGGGGACCAGTGTTTTAATGGGAGTTTATAAACCACCCAGGATACACCCATCAAAATTTGAGATTATGTGCGATCACCTAAAGAAATTTAAATCAACACACGAAATACTGCTGTTTGGTGATTTTAACGTAAACTGGGAGTTAATAACAGCAGAGCATGAATTGTTTGACTTGGTTACAAGATTGGCTTTGTCAATTAATTGAGGGGCAACCAGAATTAATATTAAGGCTAGTGGGGCATCCTCAACTTTGGATTTGATCTTTACTACAAAAAAGGAAAACTATAAAATGAGTGGGGTTTTGATGGATACTTTCAGTGACCACCAGGGAGTGGTATGTACGTGAGCTAAAGAAAAAGGAACCAAACTGGGGCTTCAAAAGAACATTTAAGCACTTTGATTATATTCATTTTATGCAGAACCTGGAAAGGGTAAATTGGGAGAGAATAGGCCTGATTCCCACTGTAAATGAGGCTTGGCAGTACTTTAAAGAAGAATTTGTTAAAATTTGCAATATACATGCACCTGAGAGAAAGGTTTATCGAGGTTTAAAAACATGCTATTTGGTATAATAGTGACTTGCATAATTTGTGCAAAAAGAGAAATACCCAATGGCAAAAGGCTAAGAAATCAATGACTCAAGCCGATTGGGATGGCTACAGGGCCCTAAGAAATAAATATCTAAAAGAAATGAAGAAGGCCAAGGCTGGTTATTACAAGTATGTACTAGAAGATACTCAATTTTCTCATCCCAGTAAATTTTGGAATCTAATTCATAAATTACAAAATCCAACTAAAAATGGTTACCCAAAAACTTTTCACATTAATGGTAAGGACATGGAACAGGGCCCCGAAGTTGCAAATTGCTTTAACGACTTTTTTGTGAACATGGGTGTTGTAAGTGAGGAGTTAGAAAATATTACCCTAGATGGAAAGGAAAAGTCATATGATAAAAATGGAATGATGGGGCGGGCAGTTTAATTTTGGGAAAATAAACACTAATTAGGTAATGTCATAATTTTTGAATATTAATGAAAGGAAGGCAACTGGTCTTGATGAGATTTGTAGTAAATTATTGAAATATGCGGCACCAGTGATTGCTTACCCTCTGATGCAAATTTTTAATTTATCATTAATCACTACTGAATTGCCTGATGAATGGAAATCCTCAAAAGTAATTCCTGTTTTTAAATCAGGATCAAAGGGTGAGGTTAGTAATTATTGATCAATATCTCTGATTGAAGTGGTGGCAAAGATCTCTGAACAAATGGTAGCAAAGCAAGTTAAGCATTACCCGAGTACCTATGGCATTTTGAATTGTAAGCAGTCTGGTTTCAGAGAAAAATATAGCAACCAGACTGCATTGTTAAAAGTATCCAGGAATATTCAGATTGCTATGGAAAACGGGTTACAGACAGGAGCAATAATGATTGATTTGTCAAAAGTACTTGACTCTTTAAATCATGATATATTAATGAATAAATTGAAATACTTTAGATTTTCAGACAACGTCGTATGCTGGTTTAATAGTTATCTAATGAGTGGGAAACAAAAGATATGTTTAAATACACACGACTCAAATTTTAGACAGATTGAGCAGGGTGTACCCCCTTATTTTTAATTTACATTCTAATGATCTGGAATTTAAACAATGAAATTTAACATACCACCAGTTCCTCTTGTATACAACAAACTTTACAGGTAGCATTTGATGATATACAGAATTATAATGTTAAAAACAAATTGGTTTTGAACAGTAGTAAGACCAATGTAATTTTATTTCAACACAAAAAAAAAGACCCACACATTAACAAGACACTGGAGATAACAGTAAAGGGATGGCTCCATCTTATAACAAGGGGATAATTAAGCAATAAGGCATGACAGGGGGTGTGTTATGATGGGATAACGGACCACCTCAGGTGCGTTGGAGCATGAGGCATAGCAGAGTGCTTCCACCACCAGAGAAGGGCCGTTAGCCCACCGTAACACACCCCCTGTCATGCCTTATTGCGATCATGAAATGGGTAATTTTTAGTGAATGTTATGCCTTTTTTAAAACATTTTACTTTTAACTGGGCCATTGTGTTGGGATAACGGCCCAGCTGAAAGCTGCTCTTGGCCAATCAGGAGCCAGCATTCTTTCTACCCATTTCATAATTATAAATATTTGGGGCTATGGATGGATGTACACTGTAGATGGTCAATACATATAAATAACATGGTGAAGAGGTTGGGACAACAACTGGGAATGTTTTATAGAATCAAAAATCACTTTTCTAGAAAGACTAGGTTGCATGTTGTAAATATTATGTTAGTGCCAGTGATAGACTATGCTGATGTAGTCTATGGAGGAGCAAATAAGACAGACTTGAACAAATTAGATAGTATATACAATAAAATGTCTAGATATATAACGGAAGCACATAGATATACACATCACTGTGAATTACACAGAGATTTGGGGTGGGACCATTTGGATAACAGACGAAATCAACACATAACTAAAATTATGTACAATTCTGTTAAAAATAAATTGCCGGAGTACATTACTAAAGAATTCATAATAAAGCAGCCGAACTGGGGATTAAGATCAGCCCATTGCATAGAATTTGAAGTACCAAAATGCAGAACGAAAATTGGTTGTGCCACTATATTTTACCTAGGTCCTAAAATATGAAACAACCTATTTGTAATTTTGAGACCTTATGATACTAATGTAAGCTGGTTTCAAATTAAGCAATGGTATCAAACACAAACTGGTCAAATGCGAGAATGTTGCGTTGTATCAGATTTTGAATAAGCATTACAGGAAGGTAATAATGTTTCTGATAGGATGAAATCGCCTTAATGGCTAATTGTATTTATATATTTATAAGTCCTTTGTAATATCTATATGTTTGTGACTAGGGATGTCATGATATAAGATTTTTAGTATCACGATATTTGGGTAAAAACTATCATGATATATTGATTCTCTAAATAATCAGCAGAATTGTAAAATATGTTATTCCCCATATAGCTGTTTGGACTCTGTCGCCACCAGTTCCACCCTTCGGGCATCCTGGTGCCCCCAACCCCAACCCTAACCACCACTACCACTCTCCCTGCTGTCTCACCAGTGGGGATCAACATGGGGAGAGGTCCGAGGGCTCCTTTTCACCGTTAAGTACTACTGAGGAAAATCACTACTGAAGGAATGGATTGTGGAATATCTTGAATCCAGTGGCTTACAGGATCCGAGGCAGCATGGATTTACAACAGGGAGATCATGTCAAACAAATCTGATAGATTTCTTTGACTAGGTGACCAAGGAATTAGATCAGAGTGGAGCCTTGGATGTGGCCTACCTAGATTTCAATAAGGCCTTCAACACAGTTCCACATAGGAGACTCATAAACAAGTTGGGCAGCCTGAGAGTGGGTTCAAAGGTAGTAAACTGGGTAAGAAATTGGTTGGGGGATAGACAACAGAGGGTGGTGGTAAGCAGAGCTCACTCTGAGGAAGACAGGGTGACCAGTGGGGTGCCACAAGGATCAGTACTGTGACCAATCCTCTGTAAAGCGATTTTCCGACTTAACTGGATAGCAGCTACCACTCACATATTGTGGTAGCTGCCCTAAGCGACAGTGAATTAATCAGGCTGCCCATCCCTGAACAAAAGTTACAAGGGATACAACAAAGATATGGGCTACAGATATTTCTTAAAACCTGGCTAGAATGACTATCACCGAGGGCAGCTACCACAGTATGTGAGTAGCTCCCTTATATCGGAAAATTCATTTAATGTCTTTATTAGCGACATTGCAAAGGGGCTAGAAGAGAAGATATGCCTTTTTGCAGATGACACGAAGATCTACAATAGGGTAGACACTCCGGGGGGGGGGGACAAATACAGATCTAAGAAAGTAGATAGGGAAAATGGAGATAGAAATATAGAAGTTGTCAGCAGGTAAGGACCACGGCGCACCTAGTCTGCCCTAAATTCCCTACCTATAGTGCCTCCGGAGATCCTGCTTGGACTCCAGCTTATACCTGCCTCTTGCTTCTAAGATTTCCTTCTGTGTTTCCCATGCATTCTTAAATCCAATGACCGTTCTAGTTCCTACGATCTCCACTGGTGGGCCAAGTGGTCCTTATCTGCAGTCTGTTTCTATGTAAGTAAGTCGACTGGTGCACATACCTCCCCCCCGCCCCATTTCTTTTTACCATTCCTCAGGCTGGCACATGTGCGATGGTGCGGCAAACATAACGTAGATTTTTTTACCATGTTCATTTATAAAATGAATAAAATCATTACTACTACTACTACAATGTCCGGCCTGCCACTATCGCAGCCAGGGGGACTGACACTTACACCACTTCCCACCCCTGCAGGGCCACAGCCTGGGTATCCAACACCAACGCCCGGGGGTCCAGAACTGGCCTACCCATATCCAGCTCCCAGGGGACCAACGCCAGCCTACCCATATCCTGCTCCGGTCAGGCCCCAGCCGCTTTATAATTACCCAATGCCTAGGGGTCTGGCTGTGGCTCCCATGGATTACCACAGTCTGATCTCAGCATTGCAGGCATTCAAGCAGTTACAGACCCCTAATCCAGGTGCGCCTCAGCCATCCCACCCCCAAGGGCCTCCTAGGTGCACTGCTTCTCTTGCCCCTGCTCGTTCAGGACCCAGTGCACCCTCCTACCCACACAGACACTGGTAATCCCGTTCACCTGGTTGATCTTCCACCTGGCGACAGTGAGGCTGAGAACTCTGCCACCAACAATGATACCAATTCAGAGCCCTCTTCCCTGGAAGGGGTGTTGGGGGATGAAGAGGAACCCAGTTACGTCCCCAACTCTCCATCTGATGACCCCACCTTTATGAATATAAAGAGACATATCCTGCCCATTATGGGATGGAAAACTAAGGAGCAAGACCCAAAGCGTCATCGCCTAGAAATTTACCTTCGCCAGCATGATGCTTCCCCTGTAGTGGTCCCCCCGATGGTCAAGTCATACAATAATGTTACTAGGGCTGCATGGCTGCACCCTCACACTATTCCTGCAGTCCCTAAAATGACACACAGACTCTACCATCCTCTGGCTGGTAAGTCCTTTTTCAGTGAGCACCCTAAGGACAACTCAGTGGTCATTAACATGGCACACGACCACACCAAGCATCCAAAGCACCTCAGTGCCCTCCCTCCAGACAGAGAATCGAGGCAACTGGACCAGGTGGGCAGGCGTACCTTTGCTTTGGTGACCCTTGCCATCAGGGCCCTTAACTACCTGGCTCACATGCAGTAATACCAAAATCTGTTGTGGGACCAGGCTAGGAAGGCAGTCGTGGTGAAGCCGTATGACCCCTCCAAACAGCAGATCCTTCAGGACAGGATCTGATGCTGGCACTTACATCCTCTGGGCAGCATATGATGCAGTGCATGCTTCTGGGTAGGTGGCGGTGGCGGGTATTAGTCTGCGGTGCCATGCCTGGCTTAGGGTCTCAGGTTTCACACCTGATGTTCAGTCCAGTATTTTGGACACCCCCTTCCACGGTTCTACGCTGTTCAGGGGCGACATCCAGGACATTATCTTCCAGCTCCAAAATTCTGGGAGGGACTTAAAGTCAGTTCACTCTAGCCGGCCTGGTGTGTTGAGGGTTGATGTGCTGGGCACCACACCTCACACCACACCGGTGATCCGGTTCAGGAACAACCTCGGTTCATCAGGGTGCCAGCATGGGGGGGGAGAGTAGAGCAGGATCGAGCACTTACGGCAGCTCTCCTCTCCTGGGGTGGTTCTTACACCCCCTCCACTCCCATAGTTCCACTGCCACCGGGTGGAGGTTCGGTGGTAGTACAGGCAGGAGGGGGTGGTAAGTTGGGAGGACATCTTGGAACACGGCGCGTGCATCCGGGAATAGGGGTGAGTGAAAATGGGGAAAAAACACACAAAATACATAATGCAAAAAAAAAGGCAGTTCACTCTATGTACCACACACTGCCAAAATCGGGTCAGAGACCCCATTTTTGTTGATCCTCCTGGAGGCAGTCTAGCGCCCCTCCCAAGACCCAGGGCAGACGTAAGCCACGGGTAGCCCTGCCAGTGCCCTTCCCTGCCCACCAGAGGTGCCACCGCAGCCCCGTCAGGATGCCCTCACTTCCTGACTCCTTGCTAGCCTCCCCCCCCGCAGGGCTTCAGGAGGTTGCTGTTGGGGGTTGATTCCCACTCTGAGTTTCCGGAGTGGCATCCGCATACCCATCAAGTCATGTTCCCCTCAAACGGGCCAAAATTCAAGCCATGCTACAAAAGAAGGCCATAGAGCCCATCCCCCTCTCCCAACAATGTCAGGGGTACTACTTCCATTTTTTCCTGGTACCCAAGAAGACAGGGGATCTTTGTCTGATTCTGGATCTGAGCAGCCTCAACTTGTACATAGCGTACAGTTTCTGGATGGTTGCCTTGCAAGATTTACTACCTCTGCTCCACCAGGGGGACTGGCTATGTTCTTTGGATATGGAGGATGCTTATCTGCACATCAAAGTTTTTGCAGTCCACAGGCATGTCCTTCATTTTCATTTCATGGGGGAGCACTACCAGTTTCAAGCCCTGCCGTTTGGTCTTTCCTCGGCCCCCAGGGTATTTACCAAGTGTTTGGCAGTGGTGACTGTAGCCTTGAGGAGGAGGAGGAGGGTTTTTACATTTTTCCCCATCTGGAGGACTGGCTCCTGGCGGCCCCATCTAGGATCCATCACTTGAAAACTCTGGACGGTACCTGCAGCCTGTTCCAGTCTCTGGGCATTACTATCAACTTGCCCAAGTCCTTCCTTGCCCCCTGCTAGCACCTTCTTTACATAGGGGCTGTCCTGGATATGACTCAGGGCAAGGTCTTTTTGCCTCTGGACAGGGCGGAGCGACTCAAGGCTCAGGCCTGCCTCCTGCTCTACAACTGCCATGTTCAGGCAAGGGAATTTCTCAGGCTTCTGGGGTTTATGGCCCCAGCCATTGTGATGGTTTCCTTAGCCAGACTACATATGAGGATCTCTCAATGGACCCTTTGGGTCCAGTGGGACCAGCATGTAGACTCCCCCTGGATCAGCAAAAGCTGGTATTGGGCCCAGTCAAAGTACTTCTGTGGTGGCTGGAGCCCAGCAGCCTGTCTTGTGGAGTGTCCTTCATTGTCCCTCCTCCGAGCAGATTCTCATGACCGACACCTCAAGCCTCATTTGGGGTGCCCATATGGGGTCTCACCAAACCCAGGGCTTGGTCCAAGATCGAGCAGGATCTCGACATCAATATCTTGGAGATGCGGGAAATCCTGTACGCCCTTCAGGTCTTTCAGACTCTGCTCTCCCTGGGTCCACTGTTGATAGAGAGGGACAACATGTGCATTGTTTATTAAACAAGGGGGGGACTCATTCTTACCACATATGCAGGGAAGCGAAGAGGGTCTGGTATTGGGCCATTGAGCACAGTCTTCAGCTCTCGGCCATCCATGTCCCCAGCATCCAAAACCTCTTGGAGGACACTCTAAACTGCTCACAGTCCAAGTCTCATGAGTGGGAGCTCCTGACCTCGGTGGCAGTAAACCTCTTCGACAGATGGAGTCAGTCCAAGTTGGACCTTCTTGCATCCCCACTCAACGCAAACTGCCGCATTTCTGCTTGCTAGATCCAGTTTTCTGGTGAGACGCATCCTCCCTCTCCTGGACAGGGAGGTTTCTGTATGCTTTCTCTCCCTTCCCGCTCATTCGGCGAGTTCTAATCAAACTGCAGATGGAAGGGGCAATGATGATTCTCATTGCTCCCTTCTGGCCTTGCCAGATCTGGTTTTCCCTGCTGCAGCAACTGTCCGTGGAACCTCTACTGCCCCTGCCCCTGCCCCTGTGCACTGGCTTGCTCTCCCTGGACCAGGGCACCCTAGTCCATCTGAACCTCAAGTCACTTCATCTCCACGCATGGCTCCTGAAGACTTAGCCATAGCCAGATTTGGGGTTTCCCCCAGAGTGGCCGACATGTTGGTGGTGGCCAGGAAGCCCTCCACCCGAACCACCTATTCCATGAAATGGAAGAGCTTTGCTGTATGGGTTGCCTCGCACCAGTTGGATCCCTTCACCTGCCCAGTGTATCAAGTCCAGGAATACCTCCTGTCCCCCTCGGACTTGGATTTATATTACTCTTCTGTTAAGGTGTATCTTTCTGCCATCTCTTCGTATCGTGTATCTGTGGATGAGTGCACAGTGGACCAACTTGATGTGTCTCACACTTTTCTGTTGTGCATTCTACTCTTGAAACCCCCAGTCTGCGATCCGGTCCCACCTTGGGACCTTAATTTTGTGTTAGAAAAGCTTATGTTGCCTCCCTTTGAACCAGCTGCGTCTTGCAAGCTATGTGGAAAGTTTCCATGTCATTACCACACATGAAAAATATTGCAGTCTATTACAGAGCAGGCAGTTACCTGAAAGTCAGAACCACGTATAGCAAAGCCATTGAAACTGGCATTTCACCGCTCAGCCTTTCCAACCAGGTTTATCATCAATGCTAGCTTTACCTTAGCTGTTTCTTTAAGCACACTGAAATATTTTATTTCTTCCTGCTTGCTCCCTCCAAGTATGCTTGCTCCCATTTGCCACACAGAAATCCCACTACTGAAATCCAGTCCATGTCCAAACACCCCCAAGAATTCTTGCTCCGGTAAGAAAAGCACCTACCATCGCATCTACTCTTACTGACTGACTTTGCTTTAGTGGGGTGGGGGGGCGATGCCTGAGAGAGACATTTATTTTTTAGTTGGCTTAGTTGTTGAAGTTTTTTAATAGTTAACAGAGCATACAATACTTACAAATCACAAACACAATATGTGGCTGCCATTCACACAAGATACTGGCCAGTATAACAAATAAAGCAGCGTTTTACCTGTACCGCTGCTATTCTTTTTTACATTTTTTTACACCCAATATGTTTTGTTAAAGGAAAAGTGAGCAAAACAGTGCCTGCAATCACCAGGGCTGCAGAAATGCCCGATTAACATACCCTGTAAAGTTTACAATAACTGTGGCTAACCTTTGCAAAGTTATTTTTTGTTTGTAAGGTGGTCCAGGATGCGCCATTTCTAAGGTGCTGCCACACCAGAAGACAGAGTATGTGACCTTACTACCTCCCGGATCATCCTGTCCTTTGCTGGAATGCTCATTCATGATGAGTGAAGCACATTTACACTGAGTAAAACTAAACTATGCCCCATGTAGAGGTCTTTGAGCTGTACCTCTACAAGCAATTCCTGTTGAAAACAGAGCAGTGTAAGGTGCTTAAATTTGTTTTTTAAAATTCAAGCTCTGAGTTTGGGCATGCGCAGGTCTTCTCTCTTAGGCTGTCTTTGTTGACTGCCAACCTCCTGTCCTGCCTGCCTGTGCTATGACAACTGTTTGGGACTCAGTCCTACCAGTGATGGCCTGCTGCAGGAGATACCCTTGAAGTAAGATAGTACAGTCATGTAAGAACTTACTGTAACAGTAGATCTTCAAGAGGATCTCTTGCAGCAGGCCCTGCTCTTTCCTCCCTCCTTCTCCCTTAATCTTCTGTGCTTCACTCTCCTTCCATAGGGGCATGTCTTCTGCCTTTTTCTCTACTACAGGGTTACCTCATTGTTTTTTCTCAGTTCCCCACCTTCTGGAATACTGCTTCTGGTCTCCACTGGGAAAACTGAGGAGGGCTTGGGGGCTGCCTGCCTTATACAGGATAAGCTGACGTCAGACACCATCAGAGGTGAGTGGCTCCCTCTAGTACACTGCTACCCAGAAAGGTTTCCGTGTGGTCCTAGCACCTGGCAGCTGAGTCCTACTGGTGATGCCCGCTGCAAGAGATCCTCTCGAAGATCTACTGTTCCAGTAAGTTTTTACGTAACTGTACTATCCCTAAGCTGTATGCTTACAGTACCCTCCTTGATACCTGGAAAGTGGCATCACCACAGGACAATTCAAGTTATGCAGCATTCAAAGCATGAGCAAACTTTAAGACCCTTAATTCACTATGTCTTCTTAAAAGACACCTATAACAGCATAGCATAGTAAAAATGATGAATACTAATGTACCTTGCAACTTGATTAATAATTTGAAAGTGATCTCTAGCCATGTGTTTGAAATCAATACATCAGCACCATTATGTAATAAAGCATCTAAGGATTGCTGTGCTTGCTCTATACTATTGCTGATTCTTATCAAATGTTCAACATAACGATTCCTCAAAAAACTTTAAATGTAGGGAGTGAGGAGCAATATGCAGATTAAACGTTGGTATGTATTTTATAACATCATCTCAGTGACCAGGCTCACTGAGAACATATTGATCTTACTTCGAGAGGATTCCTGCAGTAGGTCTTCACAGATATGACTACGCCCCCTGGCATCAGGACTGCACGGCAAAATTGTAACTAGCAATCATCGGCGGGGACCACCCCCAGCATCAGGTGACAGACGTCAGTGTGACTATAAAAGGGGGCCATCCACTGCCCGCCCTCCAGTTCTTTCTCACCGTCAATCTGAACCGTCGGACCTAACACAGTAGGAGAGCTTCAGTCGCCCGCCATTTTCAGACATTTTTTCGTCCTTTATTTCCAATTTTTCTTCCATCCACATAGCAGTGTATGTCATCTTGGCCCAAAAGAAAGTGCTCCAAGTGCGGCACGCAGATCCTGCACATCCTGCACGGGGATGACCATTCCCATTGTATCCTCTGCCTGGGGCCTAAGCATGACATCGCTGAGTGTTCCATCTGCCAGGGCATCAACCAGGCCACACACACCTGTTGCAAGAGGACCCTCAATGCCCATTTACTGACCCAAAGAATGGCATCAATAGAAAAAGAGCTCCAGGAGCTGAGGGAAAGATCATCGTCGCTGACCCCGGAGAAAAAGAAGAAAAAGGAGAAGGTGAGACACTGAGAGTGGAGCCACTCTCCACAGAGAAATCCAGCCAACGCAATCTCGGGTGGGGTCTCCACCCCCGTGAGTACCCCACCTCCAGGGCCCTCTTCCACTCAGGTGGACTGGACCCCCCCCGCCGAGGTCAGTGGGCAGTCAGTATCCTCTTCGGAGGAACCAGCTACTGTACCTGCTTTGAGCCCTGCTATTAAGTCACCTCCGGCTCCGCCGCTGGGTGCCCAGCCCAGGCCAATCAGCCTGACTCTAGCCTCCCAGCTTCTGTCAGCCTGGCTGCAGTCTGTAAGTCGGTCGATGGCTCCTCCGTTGACCGCCCGTGTGGTGTCTTCTCTCCCATCGGACTCCCTTGTGGACCTCAATGACAGCCAGAGAGAGCTCACAGGTCCCTCTTCATCCCACCAGGGTTCTCCCTCAAGGGATTCACTGTCCTTCTTTGACCCTCTTCTGTCAGATACTTTACAGGACCCATCGACGGGGACTCTTCCAGACCTCCCCCCTTCGCTGGGTTCCATTCTTCTGATGGATCGACACCAGATCCCTCTCTAGACACCTTTGGGGCAGTATGGATTCAACTCCCTCAGGAACTTCAGGGATTCCTCATGCTACTCCACCATCAGACCTGCCACCTAGCGGTCCTTTGGTGCTGCCTCCAGTGGGGCCCTACGCTCCTCCATTGGGCCCGACTGGGTACTATTCCAGATACACACCACGGTATCCACAGTATCCAATGTCAGGGGTCCATTGCTGGGATATCCTCCTCTGACGCTGGGTTACCTGACGCTGGGTCAGGCCATGAATTACCAGGGATACCAGTTCCCTTACTGGTACCAACCACCTAGCTACCCTTCTTACCTCACAGGGTACCCAGGTTATCCGCCACTCCCACCTCCTCCTCCACCACCGCAGCCAGAACAGGTGGCCATTCCTGCCTGGTGGAAGGACATGAAATCTCAACTGCTTCAGGAGTTGGGTCAGCCTCAGTTGGTGGTCAGGGCCACCCCATCTCATAGGGTGTTACTTTGTAGCCCTGGCACCTTCCAGTTGAGCCTCGTACAGAGGTTCAGGTGTTCTGCCCTCAGACATTACAGAGCGTAGGCTCCCCATTTCAGTACCAGAGGCCTCTTTGCTCAGTAGGCTGGAATCATCTGAGAAAGATGAGGACTCTGATATGGGGGACCAATCAGAGCTTCATTCTCCCATTGAGCCTCAGCTGAAAGAATCCCCCAAATCCCTTCTGGAGGACCCGTCCTTTGCAGAGCTCCTACAGACAATTCAGGAATCCTACAGATGGGCATCCCAACAATTGGATCCCAAATGCAGAAGACTGGCAGAACTCCTGGACTTGGTCATTGCGGACCCCCTCCCCATTCCTCCTTGGATGGGTCCACATGAAGATCTTACATCCACAATTTGGCAGCAACCGTCGTCCATCCCGGCTGTTTCAAAGAAGGCCGATAGGACCTACCATCCCCCGGAAGGGGTTTCCCACTTCACTGCCAACCTAAGGCTGAGTCTATTGTGATCACGGCTGCTCACTATAGATCAGCCCAACCTAATCATCTTAGTGCCTCCCCTCCAGGCAAGGAGTTGAAGCAGATGGACCAGTACGGTCGTAAGATATATGCCTTTCCACTTGCGCCATTCGCTCCTTAAATTACGTGGCCCATATAGTGGCTTTCCAGAAATCCTTTTTGTTGGATCTGGAAAAGGTCTTCAGGAGATTGCTGATGAGCAGCTCAGGAACAAACTCCTGGAGAAGGTTAGGATGAATAAATCATCCTGCTGCCATGCCCTCCGTGCCACCTACGTCTCTCTGGACTCGGTGACATGAGGAGCGGCTACTGGCATCTGTCTCAGATGCCTTGCTTGGCTTTGCCTGGTGGGCTGGCTCTAGATGTGCAGAGTTCCCTTCTGGATGCTCCCTTCAGGGGTCCAGTTCTGTTTGATGGTGATGCCAAAGATATTATCATAGAGCTGCAAGAGAGTGGCAAATCCTTGAAGGATGTCCAGTCCCTTTACCGTTCATGCCAAAAACCATGGCAGCAGCCCTTTCACTGCCAGCAGAAATGGAATAAACAGAACCAGGGCAGACGACAGACCAGGCGTTGCTTCCAGGGTTCTGGTGCTCAAACCCCTCAGGCCAAGTTTCCCAAAACTACCTCTGGGGGAAAAGCGGCCTTCTCCTCTGCGTCCTGACTCCCAACACTCCCCCTCCTGCTTCCTCCTATTCCCATGCAGGAACTGGTGGGGAGAAGATTCAGCCTCCACCTGGATGGGTGGAAGGCCACAACCGCAGATGCAAGGGTTCTTCAACTCATAGCAAAAGGTCACTCAATAAAGTTCCTGGAGAGACTTCCCTCCAACCCTCTGGGAAGGTCGCACTACCAGTCAGGCCAGCTGCATCTGGTCTTCCAAGAAATCCAAGCTCTGCTGCAGAAAGCAGCCATAGAGCAAGTTCCACTGGAGCAAACAGGAAGGGAATTTTACTCCCATTTCTTCCTGGTTCCCAAAAAGCAGGGGATCTAAGTCCTATCCTAGATCTCACCATGCACAAACTCTTTGTAGAGTACAAGAGGTTCTGCATGTTGACCCTCCAGGCACTGTTACCCCTGCTCCAACCCAACACTTGGCTGTGCTCTCTGGATATGCAGGATGCTTACCTCCATATCCCCATTCTACCAGTCCACCACCGCTTCCTGAGGTTCTCTTTTCTGGAGGATAATTTCCAGTTCAGAGCCCCTCCATTGGCCTCTCCTCGGCACCTTGGGTGTTCACCAAGTGCCTAGCAGTGGTAGCGGTGTTCCTACACCACAGGGGCATTTATGTGTTCCCGTATGTGGATGACTGGCTTTTTTCAGCCCCTTCTCCGGACAGTCTGAAGGAATCCCTTCCCTTCACTCTGGACCTATTTTCCAGTCTGGGCATTTCAGTCTACTTCCCCAAGTCCCAGCTGTTACCCTCTCAGCACCTCCAATTTATTGGAGTGGTGCTGGATATGGTCCAGAGCAAGGCCTTTCTTCCAACTGACAGAGCAAAGACACTAATCTCTCAAGCGGCCCTTGTAGCCTTATCCTGGTGGACCATGGCACGTTTGGTCTTACAGCTGCTGGGGTTGATGGTGGCTGCCACACCCACAGTTCCTCTGGCCAGACTGCACATGAGGATTACCCAATGGTCTCTGTGAGTCTAGTGGGACCAGTGCCTGGATGACATGGACCAGCAAGTCCTAGTCTCCAACAGCCTGCAGAAGGATCTCCTTTGGTGGCAGGACCCAGCCAACCTTTCAGTGGGGGTCCCTTTCCACCATCCATCTCCCTCCATGATTCTCACCTTGGATGCCTCAAACTTGGGATGGAGAGTGCATATGGGAGACCATCGGACTTGAGGCTCTTGGTCACCCATGGAGAAGAACCTTCCCATCAACATTCTGGAGATGAGAGAGGTGCTGTATGCTCTCCAAGCCTTTCAGTCGCTTCTGGTTCCGGGAACACTTCTCATCCAGACAAACAACATGGCCACTGTCTGGTACTTAAGCAAACAAGGAGGCACCCGGTCTTACCCTCTTTGCAGGGAGGCGATACAGGTGTGGTACTGAGCTGTACAGCATGGCCTATCCTTGACAGCATTCCACATGCCAGGTGTTCACAACATTCTGGTGGATAGTCTCAGCCGATCAGTCACCAGGGCTCATGAGTGGGAACTAAAGCATGCAGTAGTAGATCTGCTTCTTCAATGGGGTCAGCCAGACATAGATCTCTTCACCTCCCCTTCCAATGCAAAACTACCCAGCTTTTGTTCGCTCGTTCCCGGGTGTGGTGCTTTTGATGAGACACACTGTCTCTTTCCTGGACAGGGAGATTTCTATACACTTTCCCTCCCTTTCCTATCCTACAGAAGGTTCTGCTGAAGCTTCAGGCAGAAGGGACACACATGATTCTAATTGCCCACTAAGGCCTCACCAGATTTGGTTCCTGTTGCTACAGCAGTTGGCACTGGAACCCCCAGTACCTCTTCCTCTCTCTCATGACCTTCTGTCCCAGGAGCAGGGTACCCTGGTACAGCCAAGCCTCAAGTCTCTTCATCTTCATGCGTGGCATCTGTGGACTTAGCAATTTCTCACTATGGCATCTCTTCTGGAGTCGCTCAGGTCTTAGTGGAGGCCAGAAAACCCTCCACCAGATTCACTTATGCTATGAAGTGGAAGAGATTTTCCACATGGGCATCAGCTAAACGCTTACACCCTTTCTCCTACTTGGCCTCCCAGGTTTTAGAGTACCTCTTGCATCTGTCTGAGTTGGGCCTCAGTTATTCCTCCCTGAAGTCTTACAAGGTCTTCTGTCTTGAAAGACCTACAGTTGGCAAACATTTGCCTCCTCCCGGATCCTCGTCTCTGACTCCTCCTTTTTTATTTGACTGCTTGGTATTCAGTCCTATCTGTGAAGAACTACTGCAGGAACCCTCTAGAAGTAAAATATAGCAGTTACATAAGAACATACCATAACAGTAGATCTTCGCAAGAGGTTCCTGCAGTAGGTCTAGATTTCTCACCCACCTTCCCCCAGCTCCTGTATTCTTTCTCTTTATTCCCTTCCCAGGACTTTGTTTCCTCCAGGGCACAGGGTCACAGGAGTTTTCCTCCTTTTTCTGCTTTCTCTTTAGAGCTCTCTGGCGGAAGAACTGGAGGCCCCGGGCGGTGGGGGCCGCGCCCTCTTTTTATAGTCATGCTGGCGTCCATCACCTGACGCTGGGGGCGGTTCCCGACAATAATTACTAGCTACAATTTTGCCGTGCGGTCCTGACACCAGGGGGTGCAGTCCTATCTGTGAAGACCTACTGCAGGAACCTCTCTCGAAGATCTACTGTTACAGTAAGTTCTTACGTAACTGCTACTTCATCATGAAGTGGTACTGGTAGTATAATCATTTGATCAATGACAGTCTGGGCAGTGGGAGTGAAGCAGAAATTTGGAGCACTCACTGGATATATCAGATTCCTGCAAATGAATAATTCATGATTAATGGCTACATAATACTGGCCATCCATGTTGTAGGTCACCATTGCCATGGAGAGGTGCCATTTTGTAAACTGTACTGGGCAGGTAACATTTTGGGTGACATTTTGATAAAGAACCCCATCATGTCCACAGATAGGCATAACCACAAAAAACATCACAACGACATACAACCTACATATGTTTTCACCAAGCAACATGCTGTGTGTGCGCCACCTGCCAGATTGCTATAGTGGAGTTGTATGCCAAGGAGGATGGTGTGTCTACCCTTTCCTTATAAATATCTCCCTCTTGATAGCCTGCCAAATGGACAGTGGCCAGTTTGTCAAAACAGCTTCAGCTGGGTCAAACACTAGTAGGAAAACAATAAAAGATATGTATGAGGTATCCTGAATAGAACAGGACCCATTGATGTAAGACTTGCCCTGTTTAGGGTGCAGGGTAACATACCCCAAGTTTCTGGCTGTCACAACTGAAAATCTTTGACAGGCTTTCACACATCCCGAATGGATGTCCTCCGCATTTGTAACACATACCAGGCAATGCCATTTGGTCAAGTAGCTGTCTGAAATGAGGTCAGGAAAACATCCTGTTTCTACATCTCTAAGCAAATTAGTAATCATTGTGAGAACATAATTTCCATAAGCTATGCATATTACTTCTCTACCTATGTGCTTGTGTCTGGCCTCCACATTGTTAGCTGTGACTAGCTCATTGCTTTTAGCTTGTGTCTCAGTAAACAATTGTGCTATATCATGCATATTGTACACTGTATACCTTTCTTCAGTGGCCAAGCCCTCAATTCCCTGTAGTGCAAGGTTCAAAACAGACTTGGCAGGTTTGTGTTCAGAATAACTGACATCTCATGATTGTCTCCAGGTCTGCTCAGTTCCAGACTGACATGCCAGACCCAAACAATCCTGAGGCAGAACCCACCATTCCATCCAGCCTCTGCAGCCATTTAGAATGGAAGGACTCATCCTGCTGGGCAGTTTTTTTGGCTGGTTATGGGACTTGGGCTTTTGTCTAATGGGAGGCAATCATATCTAAGAGCAAAGAAGAATAAAACAATGACACATTTGTTCCCACACATGTCAGACAGCTCAGTCTAGTTTTGTTTTCTCCGTAATAACATGAAGCAACCACACATTATGCAATTACCATGAAAATGTTACATGGCGCCCCCTCATGGCACCTTTCTTGTACACGGTGTGTATCAGCAATCCTTCAATATATAAGTAGTACAATTGCAAAAATAGATACATTTCCTTCATCTTGTCCAGGATAAGACAAAACAAAGCTTTCAGTCCTTAAAAGTCCTTTATATTCATTGTTTTCAGCTTGCTGAGAAGAACTGTTTGTTTCTATCAGTCCAACCAAAAAGAGGTGGATGATTCTTGGAGTTTTGTAGTCCTGCAGTACTGTGTCATCTCAATGGTCCAATCACATTCTTCAGTTATTTGTCAGCTTGTCTCTTTCTCCTAATACCCTAAAGAAAAGGAGAGCTACTAAACACACGTTAGTAAAAGCTATAACAATCAGTTCCCTTCGAACAGTTTTGTCTGTTTTATGAACTGTCCTGAAGGCAAAGTGAGAAACAAAATAGAACACATCTTCTGCTTACAGTTCTGTAAACAAGCTTGTGGAGGTCAAAATGCATCTCAAGGTCGACTCCCGTGTTCCAGATTGATACATTTTTTTGGTAAACCTAATGACTTTCTGCAGTCATTTCGACAATAAAATTATATATATTTGCAAACCACAGGATCCCAGTTTAAGATTACAGAAAGATCCTTACTTTTAACTCTCTCTGCATAACGAATGGTGACACTCAGTTCATTAACCACTTGCCAGCCTTCATTTAAGATTTAGTGCCAGCCAAAGGTTGGGGTGGTGCCTGGAGATGGGTTTGAAAGACAGGCTGATCAGTATCCAAATGGACACTGATTGCAAGCCTTACCAAAATGTCAGCCCTCCCCAATAGTGCCTTTGACATACCTTGGACCACATATTCATAATGACACAGGGGAATCCCCTCTGTCATGAAATTAAGGGCTACTTTTTAATTTCAGAATATGCACACTTCAGTTCTCCATTATTGAGAAGTGAAGTTTTTCAAATTTAACCCTTCCTTAGTCAGTTTTAATGGGAAAACAGGGTCAGTCTGCATTAATACATCATTACAGATGTCTTTATTCAAGCTCAGAGGCTGCAGAAGTACCTGTTTCAGAAACTTGCCCCAGTTAAGACCAGTGATGACAGTCAAGTAGCTGACAGGACTTTGTGCCTCTTAAAGGGTGATTTCAGTAGCCCAGCTCCCCTCTGGTGTATAGGGCAGGGGTTCAGTCACATTAGTCCATACTAGACCCTGAGAAATATCCAGTACTGCACCGTGCTCCTGCCATACATCTATCCCTGTCAGAAAACACCTCTGCACTGTCATAAATATGTACTGGATGAAAAACATGCATACCAGTCAGATTCAAATCCCATGCACATGTACCCAAAGAGTTAAGCAATAAGTCAGTGAGATTGTAATATATTGGAAAAACACTCTCTTCACATACAGTCTTCCCCCCCTGACTTACCAGTATGCCTAAAAGCAAACAGTATGCCTGTGTAATTTGATTTCTGCACTTCAGTAAATGCTGAACCAACTCAGACTGTTTGTGCTGCTGGACCTGCAGATAGCAGAATCTTGGTCCCTGGTAACAACTGCAGTTTCTTTTTATTCTTTTTAAATGGTGAGCCTTCAGGAATTGGCTGCTGATTCTGTAAGGCAGCTATTCCCTTACTCAGTTCTTTGTTCTGCTTCTGTAAGATGCTGAAATTCATGTGCTCAGTTTGTTCTCTGTGAGACTTGCCACAGATGTTGGGGGCACAATGAAGGTCCATAGCTCCCAACCTTGAGCACCTTGCTTCATAAGGAGATCGGCATGGACATTGCAGTGAGCAAAGGGAGCAGTTTTAGAGTGGGCATTGACCTTTTCCATGTTAAGTGGTCAGGCAGCAGAAGTAGTCAGAAATACAATGTACTGCAGAAGCACAGCATAAGTGAGGGGCGTACCTTCAGAGGCATAAAAGTTGTTATACTGCCAAACAGGTAACAACTTAGTTAATTGGCCGCAAACCCACATGGAATCCAAAAACAGTATGAGGGGAACCGTAACGTGTGAGTACAGTTCCAGAGCACAGGCTATTGCAGCCAGCAGGGCAAATGGTCAGAGTGCGATTTGCAGGACCATGACACAGTAATCAGAGTATCCCCAAGGGGACCAATGTAAAGTCCAAATGCAGCAAGAAGTTTGCCTTACACATAAAAGCTGGATGCATCCATGAAAATCTGGAAGCAGTGGTCTGGGTTCAGATTGTCCATTTTTGGAAGAAACAAGGGTTATACAGTGGCAGATAGGACAGGAGCTGGGAAGTCATGTGGGGTTCCCTGATACACTACAGAATGGGCTAATATTGAGGGGGAAGAGGACTGCTGCACCATGATGTCTTTGCCCTGTAGTAACAGTGCCTAGTGGACTAAGCGGGCATTTGAGACAGCTCCATCCTTTACCCTGTTGGACAGTAGAAAATCTGAGGGGCTGTGGGAGTACAACAGGATGCAGCCCTACAATGTACGTAAAATGGTTAACATCCCAAAAGATGGCCAATAGGTTGTGCTTACACGTAGTGTACTTCTATTCCACGAAGCTCAGTATCCGAGATGTACCTCTTGTAATAACACTTCCAAGAGGGATAAATCTGCAGCAGCCACCTCTAAATGGAAGGGCTTGGAGGGGTCGGGTTGACAAGAGCAGGGGTGGACACTAGTGCCTTTTTGAGGCTGATGACTGCAGTGATGTGCTTGTTTGTCCAGTGTCATTCAGTTCCCTTTTTCAACAGGTCATACAGGGGTTTTGTTAACTGCAAAATGAGGGATAAATTCTCTAGACTAACTCTCCAAACCCAGAAATGATTGCAGTGCAGTCTCACTTGCAGGAAGGGGTAGGCAAGAAAGAATCTCAACCTGATGCTGGTCTGGTGTCTGACCACTGATCCCCACTCATTTTCTTCATTCTTATAAGCATAATACAATCCTGGCAAAGCCAACGTCTTCTATACCCCCCCCTTGGGCTGCCAGCTTTTCACAACAGCATCAAGCTTCCTGATACCTTAATTCCTCTCCTTGTAAAGGTGGGTTATAGTAGTTCACCTTCAGTGTTTTGTTTTTTTTAATATATATTTAGGGTCAGAAAACAGTTTCATACCATTTGATTATGTAACTTCTATCATGGGTACCACATTTTACAAATGGTAACTCTAACAGAAGAACACAGCTCCCAAGCCTACAAGATTTTCTTTCATGCTAACTGTTCTAAAGCAGAACATGTGACTTATTGCTTAGCTGTGGGTATGTTTGGGTAGAGAGAGAGAAGAATCAGAGCATTAAAAGGTCTCTACAGGTCAGAGAAGAAAATACAGAATATTAGAAAGGTTAGCATAGAAGAAAGGCTGAATCCAAAATAGGAAGGAAGAGTTAAAGGTTATCTGGCATGCTGTAAGCCCATTTCTGCACTGAAGTTTTCTGGTCTCAGCATTTTAGTGGTTTCCTTCATACACCTAACCTTTGTCATTTAAGACTTGAGATGTCATATAAAGTCCCTGCATGCATAATCCTTTCTGTTATTTTTCTTTCAGTTTCTTTTCATGATCTAGATCTGCAGACCATTTCTTGACCCATGCCCAGGGGTCAAGCTGGTGTTTTGTGTCCTGTGCAAAATTGTGTTTTGCGTTTTGTGTGAAATCCTCCACCCCCGTGGCTGGTCACAGACTTGAAGATGCAATCCTCCATTGTGATCACAATCAAAAGCTGCACTTATACAGAAACTGGGCATGCTATGTGCCTTCAGTTAACAGTTAGGCTCCCACTGCTTATCTGCCAACCTACAGTTAAGCTGCACTTGAAGCATAGGCTGGGCACGTTGTGTACCTTCTGTCAGAGCTGGGCTCCAACACCTCTCTGCCAACATACAGTACTGGGAATAGTTAGGTTTTGACCCTTACCTACCCTGATGCAGTTTTATGCTCTTTTTAACTGCATCCCATTTGGGTGGTGCCAGTTGTAAAACTATACCCTAAATTTGTACCCCTCTAAAGTTTGGAGAGTAACAGCGCCATAAGAGACACAAGTCAGCATAATAAGCTTTTATTACAGCTATGCCAAGAATACAGGAAAGCATATCACCTTGTCCTGGGAGCAGAGGGCAGCCTCCCATTCTGCAGTTTGGGCTCTGACTCAGCAGAGACCCCCAGTTGCCCCTCTATACAGTTTACATGAACAGAGAGCTATTGTTACAACTTCCTCTGTCCACTCACAGAATAAGACATTGCCTTATATGATGAACTTCTCAACATGCAACCTCAGCATTTAGGTGTTGCATGTCACTCTACCTGACCTTGATCATTCTCAGTACTAGCAAAAACAATTGTTCTTTGCACACACATTTTATCCTGACACATCATATATGATCAAACACATATTTTCCTTGTATTCAGCAGTTTTCTATTACAAGCAGAGCTAGTAAGTCTCTATCAGTAAGCTTCATTAAAAACCTAAACTACAGCAGCCAGTACATTTCCATCAGTTATATATGTGAAGTTGACAGATCCCAAAGCTATATGCTTACAGAAGGGAGGAACCAACCATTACCAAAACAGTTTTCAAGCTTATCACCTCCTACGACCAAATCATGTGTGTCCTCAGCTCTACCCCCCCCCTCCACAATCAGATGTTTTCACTGGAAAAGACAGGTAGATCACACCTTTACAGCTCCTGCAGTTTTCAGGCTTTTCATCTGATTTCATGCAGTCTGCTGCAATAGTCACCTCCCAGATGCCACAGACACAAGAAATGTTTGCTGGTTGTGGAGTCTGTGCCACTTGATATGCCACTCTTTATCCCCCTGACTGGGGACTTCGTCTCATAGGTTGCCCTCTAAAGATGACGAATCACAGATGGATCGGCTCATTCTATCCACAGAGCTTCCATCCAGACAGCCAGACTACTCCTCAATGCTGATCACATACCCCATCAAGTTATCAACTGTGGGTGCTCTTGTGGTTGTCAATCCTGAGGGGGTGCCCTCAACACCACCCCAGCCTTTTTGGGCCTTATCAAGTCAACCTCAATGTCGTGTTATACCGACACAGGGATGGGAAGGTCAGAGTAGGTGTTCAGCTGATGGCTGGTGCAGCTGAAAGTAAAACCGAAGCCACAAGAGCAACCAGCCCAGCCAAGCAGTCAGGCTTCCAAGGCCGGTTGTGCCCCAAGTCCTGCCAAGCTGCACAAACAAGACACAAGATGGGTCACTATCAAGGATCTGTTCCCAATCTTGCTTACAACACTGGCATCATCATTAATGGTTGAGGAGATTTTAAATAATTCAAAAGATTTACCAGGAAAGAAATAAGCAGCTGATGACATTGTTTCTTTCCAGATATGTCTTGGGGGAGAGGAGACGAGAGTGCAACAGTAAGTTACAACAATCAAAACAGAACAAGTTAATAAATACTAGCACCAACAAATGATACCATAAAGTGCAGATGACTGCAAAACCATAGTGTGAAGTGGAGGTTAATGGGGCAGGTTTAAAAACAGATGTGCAGAAGTGTAATACAAAAATAGTGTTTGAACTATCGAATGGTCTGCCAGAAGTGGTGGTGGGTGCCCAAACCATAAATGGCTTCAAGCACAGCTGAGATAGAGTTAAGGGTATAGTAATTACTCAGCAAGAAGAGGGAGGTGGAAACACAAAGAACAAAAGAGGGAATAGGGTAAGTACAGACCCCCACAGAGACAATGGGTCCTGATGTATGATAGGGTAATATAGGCAGACTAGATGGATCACTAGTCTTTTTCTGTCATCATCGTCTATGTTTCTATGTGAATGAAACACTAGCAGGTTTAGCAAAAAATGCAGATTTTTTTTTTTGTAAAATTTTTTTTATTGAGAATGTGGAGAAGCTTACAATACAGCCAGATCAAGCATACTAGTAACAATACAGTACAGAAATGTCCAGTAATTTCATTACCATTCCAAGGATGCACTACAGTTAATACATGAGGATTGCAATACACAGGGTAAAGGATCAGCCATTTATGAAAGTAGTCTTATACCCCTATAGATAGTTTGCCCAAAGTGAGGCATACTAGTCTTTCCCGGGATCAGTCCAGGATATAATCTGCTTCCACTGCTGATAGCCATGGATTCCAGACTTCCCAGAATTGAGGTAGCTTGCCTTTGGCACTCATTTGGGCTCATTCAAGTAACATGCAGGACTTAACATTTTGCACCCATCTAGTGACTGATGGCAGGGTTGGTGACATCCATAGCTGCGCAATGGTTCTCCTAGCGTTGATCAGTGCAATAGACCATAGGGTGTTAGACGCCCTTCAACCTGAGGGGGATGGGTCCGCCCCAAGCAGCAGCAGCTCCATGGGGGATTTAGATGGGCTATATCCTAAGATGTTGATCATTATATTATGCATAAGGTGCCAAAAAGGAGTGACTTTAGGGCAGGTAAGTGCTAGGTGGATAAAATCTGCCTTACCGGTTGTGCATTTAGGACACACAGGTGATTTGGTGTCATCTAACTCATGCAGCCACTGAGGGGTCGCATATGCCCTATGTAGAAAGTATAGCTGAATTTGCCGCAGTTTGTAACTGTGTGAGCATTGCACGTAGTGGGTACAGGCCAAGGACCATGCCTTCCGGTCTATAGACAACTGAAGGTCTTCACTTTAATTTGGCTGGAGTTTCGCTCAGGTGGGAGGAAACTATGGAGCATATGGTAATAAAGGGACATTGGTTTGTCACCAGGTTGTGGACGGAACAACCCCTCCTCTAACGGGGAAGGGTCAGCCCACCCGTTCATGGCGGTGAGGGTAGTTCCACACCTCTGACAGATTGTCAGGTATACAAAGATGTCCCCCACAGGAATTTTCTATTCAGTACAAAGTTGTGCAAAGCTTTTTATCAGGCCCCCATCGATTAGCTGATTAACCGTTAAGAGACCCCTTTTCCTCCATACCCATAACCGCTGAATAATGGATGTGGTGCAGCTTCCTCCAGATTGCATATAGCGGAGTAAACTGAGGTTTGGAGAGTTGACCCTCATGTATCCCTCACGTTTATGTGCCCAGGTCCAGGCATGTAGAGTAGTGGCAGTAAAGGGGTTGCTCAAATGCACTTCACCCAGGTCTTGTAAGTGCCCGACCAGCGTATCATTTCTAAGGTTACCCTGTAACATATCTTCCTCAAGGCCTACCCATGGGCAGTCAGTACCCAAGTTTCCAGTGGGGAGAAAAGCCAATTGTGTAGCCCAATAGTAAGTTGTAAAATTCGGTAAGCCTGCTCCTCCTTCCCCTGGCGTTTTCTGCAATATGACTCTTGGAACTTTGGCTCGACCCTCTTGCAATAGAAATTTGTGTGTAAGTGTCTCTAATTGCTTGAAATGCGTTTGTGGTATTTTAATAGGAAAGGCCTGATAGAAGTATAGGACCTTTGGCAGTATTGTCATTTTTATGACCCCTACTCTCCCCAGTAGGGAGATGGGCAAAGCAGCCCATCTCTCACAATCTTCTGCAATCCCGGCCAGGAGGGGTTTCAGATTAACCTTGTATATGGCACCTGCAGAGGCAGAGATTTGAACCCCCAAATACCGTAACTTATGTACCAGTTGGAGACCGCCCAGATGAGCAATAAGCTGTACTCGGTTTAAAGAGCCCACTGGCATCAACTCACTTTTGGACCAATTGACCTTATGCCCTGAGATGGTGCCAAACATCTGCGTTAACCTATGGACCTCAGGAAAATCCTCGTCAGGGTGTTGCAGATATAGTAATTGATCATCCACATACATAGCGATTTTGTGTTCCCTGCCCCCCAAAAAAACCTCTTATCCCTGTGTGCGCTCTTAAAGCTGCTCCCAGGAGTTCCAACGATAACATGTACAATAGTGGGGACAGTGGGCAGCACTGATGTGTGCCCCTGCCCAATTTGAAGGGACTAGACAGCTCTCCATTGGCCAATACTTGTGCTAAAGGGCCCTGGTACAGGGCTCGGACCCATGAGCAAAAGGACGAACCCACCCCCAATCTGCCCAAGGTACTGAACAGATACCCCCATTCCACACGGTCGAAAGCCTTTTCAGCATGAAGAGCCACAATCACTGCTCCATGTGATCTTTTAGTACGGGCCCACCAGAATATGATATTAAGTGTGTGCCTACAGCTGGCACGGTGGCGGAGGGGTTGAGGCTGGATGCCACCTCAGTCACGCCAGCAGCAGGTTCAGGAACGAGCTTGGGGCTGGGGGTCGGCAGGAGGGGAAGAGATTGAGCATCCCAGGACTGGGGGAGTGATCACTCTAAAAGCAGCCTCTGGCGGCTATCGGGGGCGCCGATGTAGCGACACTGTGAGCGCAGAGGGCAGAATTGCGACAATAAGTTGACTTGATGAAAGCTGCACTCTGCGGGGGGTCAGGAATAAAAATAAGAGAAAAACCCCATTCCTGGGGATAGATGAAGGCACCTCATCTGCCCATAGCCCATAGCCCACACTTCCAATACAGGGCTATCTCCTCTGCACGGGGCCACTCGTGTGCCGGGCACTTTGCTCTATAAGTTAGAGTGCCCTGGGCAGATAGGGTGGCCCTACCTCCAGAGGGTTCAGACCTGGAGGTGGTGCTCGGTGGCACGAGGGTGATGGACTAGTCACTGGGGAAGGTAGAGGCTGGGTATCCGAGGTTTCTGGAAGGAGTTCTCCAGGAGTGGAGATAAACAGTTAAAAAAAAAAAAAGTGTGTGCCTAATGTTGTGCTTCCCCATACGACCCTTCACGAAGCTTGATTGGTCTGGTTGCACAATGCCCGGGAGTACCACCTCAAATCGAGATTTGAGGGCTTTTGCCACAATTTTGTAGTCCACCGTGAGCAGCGCGATTGGCCTATAAGAGGCGCACTTATTAGCGTCTTTACCCAGTTTTGGCAATACTGTGATTGTGGCAGACCATGTGGATGGGGGCAACTCACCCTTTAACAGACCTTCCTCGACCACATCAAACAGAGGGTCCAGGAGGTATTTCTCAAAGGCCTTATAAAACTCAATAGGGAGTCCGTCGGGTCCTGGGGCTTTTCCACCTTTTAGAGATTTCATGGCAACCCGGATCTCCTGTCTGGTCAAGGGTGAGTCCAGTCACTCAGCCTCCTCCCCACTAATCTTATTAAGGGGTATCCCTTCAAAGAAAACATCATATTTCTCCTGAGAGGGGTCGCACTCAGAAGTGTAGAGGGACTTATAGAAGGCACCAAAGGCATCACCTATGTCCCTGGAACCCTGCACCAGGTTCCCCTGTGTGTCTTGAACCTAACTGTTTTCACTGTCTCTTTTCACTTCAACTGCCAGGCTAGGTACTTTCCCACCCTGTCCCCATCAAAATATGCACCCAAGTTGGATAGGAGGATGGTTCTCTCCAACTGCACACTGGACAAGGTGTTAAACCTCCATTTCAACTTTTGAACAGTTGCATACAGGGCTGCCATGGGATTCAACATATGAGCCCTTTCACAGGCTGCAATTTTACTTCTAAGGAATTCTAGTTCTCTAGTTTCATTCCTTCTAACATGCAAGGCAAATGCAATGGTTTGCCCTCTGACATAGACCTTAAGGGCCTCCCAACGTGCACAGTGAGAGGTATCCCCTTGGTGATTAAATTCCAAAAATTCTTGCAAGCTTTCCCCAATGTGTGAAAGATATTCCTGATTCCTCAAAAGGAGGGGGTCAAGCTTCCAGGTTCTAGAACCAGCAGGGGTCCCAGTGCCTCAAATAGTGATATAATGTAGCGCATGATCGGATATCAGACTGGGTGAGTATCCCACATCCTCCAGATCCACCATGAGGGCACTAGAGAGCAGCAGCCTGTCTATATGCATGTATGAGTTATGGGCATGTGAATAAAAATTTATATTCCCTCCCTGTGGGGTGGGTGTGTCGCCAAGCATCAGTTAAGCCAAAATCAGTTTGTAGTGTCTCCAGGGCTTTTGTATTGTGGGATTTGGGCACAGGGGTTTTATTTGACCGGTCTAAAAACACAATTATAATCACCCCAGGAATCCAAGGACCCTCCCAACTGGCCATGTCTAAAGCCAATTTCTGAAAGAAGCTGGGACACTCCACGTTTGGTTAAATATTTCCTTACCAGTGACATTAACCTTTGCCAATGCATAGCGGACAAATTGGTCTACCAATCTATCCAGAATCTGGACTGGTGACCCCTTAGGAATCCAAATAGAGGCCCCTCGAGCTTTTGAGGAGAATGTTGAAGAAACCCATATGCCCCCCATAAAGTCAGCAGTTTTCTGTGATTCGGTGTGGGAGAAGTGCCTTTCTTGAAGCAATACAATTGACCCTTTTTACATTTTATAATAGATTTAAGACCATTAATATTCCAAGATGCACATCTTAAATCATCCCCCATCATGAAGCATCCATCTTAAACTGGTTTTCCATCTGACATAAAGCAAGCGAGCATCCATATTCTTTTTCCCAGTTCCCCCGTCTCCCCCCCACCCTTCCAAAAACTGAACTAGTAACCCCCATATAAAATCCCAACAGGAAATCCAAACATGTTGAACAAGAAGTAGAACTCCTAGGTGGGGCCACAACCCAGCATCCACCAGTGACAGCGGTATTAGGTGCAACCAAGTTGATACCCCATTTCTCCCCTTGAGCTCACACAGCAACCAAACAAAGCCCCCTTTAAGCAAGATCCCTCCTCCTCCCTCATTGTGAAGCCCCCCCCCAGAGAAACAAACAGTGTTTCCCAGCCTCAGTCCAAACGAGACTGTTCCCGCCCCCCGCGAGTTAACACCTGCCAGTATTCCCACTGCAAACAAAAGGCAGATATGGAACATCTTGCCAGTTTCAGTAGCCATAAGTAGAGGGGCAATGACCAACGCATAATGAACTATTTATGAAACAGCTAAGAACTGTAGAAACAAACTTAACACAACCTTAATATGGCTATATCACTCACTGGCTAGAAGTAACGATGCTATTAAAAAAAGTCAACATTGATGGAGCAATTAAACAGCAGTTCAAGAGCGAGCGCCTGCAGGCCTTAAAGTTGATAGTAAGCCCACATAAGTCGGGCAAGGTCCTTCCCATATCAGCGAATATAGATAGTGATGGGACACCCAGAAAGAGTAGACACTCCTACCTGCTGCTACCCATGCCCCCAGGCAAGGTCAGGATTTGTGAAGAGGGCTCACCCACCATAACGAGGAGGTCTAATGAGCTAAGGTATTCAGTCATTAGGTATTAGGTCCCCCCTGCAGGTATGTGACTTAACGAGGCAAACGGACCATTTCCTGAGGTCGAGGAAACCCCCTCCCCAGACCTCTCACATCGGTAGGTAGTGCATAGCCAGAGTCAATAAGCTTACACTCCCTACACAAGGGTGCAAACCAGGCAGGTGATGGAAATGAGACAAGTGGCTTCCTCCTCGCTAGACCACCCAAACACCAAAGAGTAAATGATCCCATCGGCCCCTATTCCTTTATGTTGGACCGAGTATGTGAAAGGTATACAAAATGCGAGCCCAGTGAGTCATAATCCAGGTAGGCACTCCCCACTGGAACCCAGGTCCCTGGACTCCATTGGGGGCGCAAGAAGGCATTCCACCACAAGACAGCAGCCTCCAGTTATCAATGTGACCATCCACATCCTCCATAAGTCCCTCAATAGTCGAAGAGGAAATGAGAGCACCAGGCATTTAATAAAGGATAGGAAAAACAGTTATGTCGACCTAAGCCTGCAGGTCAATTAGCAAAGCACATTTAATACGTAAGAGAGTAACTCACTCTGCATCAGGCTGCACTGTCTCCCTCCTGGCCTCCTCCTCTTCGTTCCATTTTTCTGCAGATTTGTGGCATGTGAAGTATCGGGGACTCTGTCCCGGCCTGTCCACCCGCAGCCGGGCTGGATATGAGAAGGAAAATTTCCAACCGAGCCTGTAAAGCTTGTTTTTAGCTGGGTTAAACTTTTGGCGCTTAGTTTGAAGCTCCTGGTTGAAGTCTTGGAAAACATAGACTGTAGTGTTCTCAAATTTTATGGGACCCATCGATTTAGCTTTCCATAACACCGTCTCCTTATCTCCATACCGCAAATGTTTAATTAAGCAGTGTCGGGCCCGATGTGCAGGATTCGGCGGCCTACCCGATGGCGCTCAATCTCAAGAGTTCATGACTTCTCTGAGAGGCCCAGTTGTTTTACCAGTCAATGGTGGATCTCCATGTTTGGATTCCTCCCTTTTGTCCCTTCAGGTAATCCAATTATGCGAATGTTGGAACGTCGGGAGCGATTCTCCTGATCATCGAGATGCTCCCAAAGCTCAGCTATGGTAGGCAGTAAACCATTCCTCTCCGCTGAAACACCAGCATGAGAATCCTCCATGTCACTCACCCTTTTCTCCAGCTCACAAATTTGTGTAGTGTGGGTGGTGGTCATTTTCAGTAAGGCTTGTAACCACCGACTGGAGATGGGCATACTGAGTGTTCAAATTATTAAACTCGGATTTCATGTCCTGCTGCATTTGCAGCAGTGTGTTGGGGACCCCAGCAAGTGTTTTAGTTAGCTCCATCATGGTGTTGTCCGCCAGCGCGCCTTCAGAGTTAGTGCCTGGGCAGGAAGGCCCAGAACCACATGAGTCACCCTTGCCTCTTTTTGCCTGGAATCGGGCCTCAAATTGTAATTTAGCTTGCCTATTCTTCAATTTTCCAGATGCCATCTGCTCCAGGTATCAAAATATGGCCAGTGGTATAACCAAAAAGCCCTAGTTTAGCTGTAAGTACATTTTAAAGGATGTTGCCCGGGGGAGCTGTTTTAGCAAGCACCTGCCATGCTTGCTGGCTCAAAATAAAAAAGTGAAAATTGAAACCAAAATTGTAGGGTACGCAAGGCACCACTGAGTACAGTAGGTAGGGGAGAATGGTGGATGAAAGGGGGGGGCTGACTTATAACAGGGGCAAGGGGAGGTCAAAAATAAATAAAGACCAAGCCAGGGTCAAGCAACTGCAGGAGTGAGAAGATAAGTCATGGGGATGGGGCTGGAATGAGTTCTAGAAGAAGCAGTGTGAATTTGGGGAGCCCACAGTTTAGGGAAACTGAAGGAAAAGCAATATGGCCTGCAGAGGATTTTACTGAGGGAACAAGGACCAGAGTTGCAAAGGGAGTAGGAGGTAGAAGTGGGGGGGACTGATGAGACAGGAAAGGGAGAAGGGGAAGGGTGCAGAATAATTTAGAGATGAAGGTAGCACAATGAGCAAGGCACCTGGCATCAAGGGACAGCAAGGAGAGAGAGGAATGTAGTGAGCAGTGGTGGGTTCTATGGGGGCAGTCAAGGGCAGGAGTGAAACAGTGGGTCCAGTCTGGCTGAGGTGGACTTGGGAGAAGCACTGTAAACAATGTTACCATAATCAAAGGGCGAATAATCTTCGAAACAATCTCCCTGCAGGGAGAAAGCAGTATGCTTTATTCTATTCCTGTAAAGCTTATCAAGTTTGGTGAGAAGCTTCTGGTGGATGGTGTCCACATGAACTGAGAAATCAAAGTGATATTCCAACTAGACCCCAAGGTGTATAAAGGAGACATCCTCAATCACAACACCATCAGGGGTATGAAAGGAGGGAGAGCCTAGCAAGTCTGCCTTGTGCCTGAAGTCATGGAGGCAGTTTTTTGGCATTTAGGGACAGCTGATTAGCCCAGAACCAGTGCTGGATGTTGTTGAAGTCCAGTTAGAGTCAGGCCATGAAGTCAGAGGCAGAGAAGCCAGAGGGTTAGAGAACCACATCATCTGCATATATGCAAATAAAAGGAGAAGAGTAGGGAGAGGGAAGTTTGTTCAGGAAAACAGAGACTAGAATAGGGCCAAGGACAGACCCTTGGGGTACGCCAAAGCAGATAGAGAGTGGAGGGGATATGACACCACCAATACCTACAGCTTGAGACCTACGTTCATGGTAGAAAGGGAACCCCTGAGCTGAGGAGGTAGAGAACTCCACTGTCTTAAGCTTGTCCAAAATGATGAGATGGGCAACAGTGTCAAAGGCTTTGCCCAGGCAGTCAAACATGGTTGAGGTGACCAGACCACAATAGAATGGAGTCGGTGAGCTGCTGGAGGGTGGTGCAGTGGGGCTTCATAAAACCAGGCTGGTAGGGAGTGAAGTAGGAGGAATCAAGAGGGGGGGTGCTGGCCCGGTGGCACTGAGGGTTGAGGCACTGGACGCCACACCTCGCGCCACGCCGGCTACCCGGGTTCGGGAACAAGCCGGGAGTCGCTGGGGGTCGGCGGAGGGGGGAATCGAGTGTCCGGAGGACTGCTCTCTTTTCCCAGGGGAGGGTGTGGGAGATGCTCGCTCATCGAGCAACCTCTGGCGGTGGCCGGGGGTGCGCCGACTGAGCAGCATGGTGAACGCCAGGGTTGGGCGGAGTCTCGGCATTACATTGCCTTGCTAGCCGTGCTCCAGAGGAGGGACGGGAAGAAAAACAAGAGAAATACCCTAACCTGGAGATAGATGATGGCGTCACGACCTTCACCGCCCACACTCCCAACTCCGGGCCATCTCCTTTCTCCTGTTGTGGCTCGTGCGTGCTGGGCACTTTGCCCTACCAGATAGAGTGCCCCGGGTGGATGGGGTAGCCCTCCCTCCAGAGGGCTCAGACCCAGAGGTGGTGCTTGGTGGCACAAGGGGAGAGGGAGTGGTCACGGCGGGAGGTAGAGGCGGGTAGCTCTGTGGTCGCTGGAAGGAGTTCTCCAGTGTTGGAGATAAATAGAGTTACAAAAAAAAAAAGAAAGGGGGGGCTGGAAGAGAACCAGGTGTTCCTGAATTTTAGCCAGAGTGTGGAGGAAGGAAACAGGGCAGTAGTTACCAGGGGAGGAGGGGTCACCTCTTGTGGGAAGGGGATGATCATTGCCCATCTTCATGTGTCAGGGACATGGCTAGAGAAAAGGAGGATTACAGGGGGGAGCAATGGCAGGAGCTGAGAGAGACAAGAGTATGGCATCAACACCATCAGGGCTCCCATCTTTGTGTGGGTTTAGAGGCAGGAGGGCTTTGAGGGAAGTAGTGGGGTGGTGTGAGAAAGGGAGGGGATGGGAGGGGAGGCAGAAAAGTAGGGAGTGGAAACAGGAGGTAAAAATTGAAAGTTGAGGTGACTGCAGCAGTGTCTGAGATAGGTGTCACCTGCCTTGAGGACTGTGGGGGGGGGGGCTGAGACAGGGGTGGGAGAAGAGGGTGAGAATGACTTTCCAGAATTTAGAGGGATAGTTAAGGTTGCTCTGAAGTGTGGGTACAAAGTAATCAGCTTTCCCAGCCCTAGTAACCCTGGTACAGGCATTGCAAGGGCCCTGTAACTAGTAAGGCCAGTAGGGGAACCAATAAACTTGTAGGTCACCAGGCAAGGTCAAGCACTTGGTGACAAGCCAGCAACTCTTCTGAGAGCCAGGTGAGATGAAAACCTTAGACCCTAGTTTTCCTCAAGTGGGTATGGTGGTCCCAGACAGACATGAACTTGGAGTTAAAGAACTGACAGCCTATGTTGATGTTGCCAGCAGTTGAAATGGGAGACCAGTAGCCACCAGGTCAGCATGAAGAGAGGACAGGTCCAAAGATCTGAAAGATCGGATCCGGATGTATTTGGGGGAAATGAGTAGCAATGTAACTTGTACACACAGTAGACCATATGGTGGTCACTGAAGGCATTTAAAAGGATGCCAACATCCACAATATGGTGCAGATAAGAGGAGAGGACCCAGTCCAGGAGGGAATGGTTGAGGGACTTAAGACTGAGCCATCAGAGGACAGAGATCAGTTGGGAGAAGTGGAGGGACTTTACGTTTTGGTGAGATTTTTGATAGGCTGGGGGAGAGTCAGTTGAGACTGAAGTCACCAAGAATGAGTGCCTCGCTAGAAGAGGCATGAGTGGATGTGCTGGTGAGGAGTTCAGTGACTTAGGATGAGAGTCAGGGCAGCAATTTACTCCAGCAATGAAAATGGACACTGTGAAAGGGAGGAAAAGTTTGAGGAGGAGCATCTCATAAGCAAGAGGAAATGTGACTAACAGCACAGGTTCAAACTGGAAGTGAGAGTAAAGGTAGATAGCTACTCCACCACCTCTTTTTGTATGATTCTGTCTCATGATGGAGAAACCAGGGGTGGCAGAAGCAGTATCCATGGTCATGGGGATAGCCAGGACTCTGAGATTACCAATGTATCCAGTTTAAGGTTAACCAGAAGCAGTTGCAGAAGGTCAGTTTTGGGGAGGAGACTGTGGAGGCTGACATAAGCCACCTTCAAACCTTTAGGGAGATTAAAGGGTCAGGGCAGGACCAGAATTGAGCTCAATGTCAACATCTACTCTAAGCAGCAAGGAGCTCAAGGGAGCCTATGTAATGCTTGTGCAAAGTACAGGGAGGGGAGGTGCTGGGGGAGGATGGGGAGGGAGGGGAAGGAGGCCTCTGAGTGCTTCAAGGTGGAACCAAGGGGAAGAAAGGAAGGAGGCTGCACCCAGGAAGCCAGGGGGAGTGAGGGATGGAAGGCAAGAGGATGAGAGGGTTGGAGAGCGAGAAGGAGGGAAGGAAGAGGGCAAGGATAGGCAGATGGGGGAGAGAAGAGAGAATAGTTAGGAGGGGAAGAGTGAGAGAAAGAGGGTAACAAACAGCATGAAAGCAAGAAGCATTTCCCTGAGTTAACTGATAATGGCTGAGGAGAAACTGCAACTGCCAACTACAATAGATCAATCATATAAAATTTAAGTATACTAGACTGTATCCAGAAGGGAAGCCACCAATGAATTGGGGGGGTGGGGGTGGTAACTGAGTATACCCAGAAAAAGAGGAGCCTAATACTAGGTAGAAGGAAGTGGGTGACACCCTTGTAAAGTGGAAATTTTGAAATTGGATAGGGGTATAAGTCATACCCAGATAGGAAGTATGCTACAAATCTGGGGGATTCGTGAAGTGGAATGGGGATATGAGCTACACCCAGATAGGGAATAAGTTAACTGCAGAAATAACCTGAGAGGTGGAAAAATAGGCTACACACAAACTGGGAGACTAAGTAGGATAGGGCACCTGGGAGAAACAGCAGCAGATATGTATTGCAAGGGAAAACACTGTGGAGGAAATAAGAAGAATGCAGGTCAAACATGCAACACTGAGCGAAAACAAGAAGCAAAGCAGATTATGGTCATTATTGAACAGTGCAAATCAAAAGACTAGCAAATTAAAACAATGAGGTTGGCAATGCAAAAGTCAACAACTCACTTACTGATAGCGGGCAGAGTAGCCGACTGCCTCATGGCAGACATACAGTGAAAATTGTTCAAGTCTTTGCACTGCAGCCCGTAGCATTCTGGACCACAGCATGGTGGATTGCTTGGGGGCAGAACCTAAGGGAATGAAGAAAGCCCCACCCACTTAGTCCTGGCCATGCTCTCCTGATTGGCTAAAGCACGGTAGTTGAAACAAAGGGGCTGGTTCTTGCAAGACTGAGCTGCATCCGGTTCTTCAGTATGCTGGTGGGAGAAGCAAGATAACTGTGCTCAGCCCTCCTGACTCTTCAGGTGTTAATGAACAGGAGTGAATCTGCAAGTTGGAAAAACAACTTGAGAGAGGTTGAAAGTTGCAGGCCAAACAGCCCTGCCCACTCAGTCCTGGCCACACTTCTGAGTGACTGGAGTGCAGTACTATGAAACAAAGTGGCCTGCTCTCGCAAGGCTTAGTGGTGTCTAGTTCTTTGGTGTGTTGGTGGGGAGAGCAAGATTGCTGTGCTCAGCCCTCACAACCCCTTCACACAGTGATGAACAGGAGTGAAGCTGCAAGCTGGAAAAAGTTGCTCATTAGATTCCTCAACCAAATTGGCATCAAGCCCAATCAAGTGTGCAGTTGTGCAGTGAAGCCACTTGGCAATAACTTGTCTGGGCTGCTATTAAGCCCAGCTCTAGGGCTACCAGCTCTCCCTGTACTAGTATTCCTGTTATCCCCTGATGGAACTGCAGCTCAGGTTGATCCCAGCCTTGTTGCCAACATCACCAGCCCCTCAGCCTCATTCGATTCAGGTAATTTTTCCATCCCTTCGGCCTCAGGGTGGGAACCCAGACAAAGCTGCGAGTGTTAATAGGTCGCACTGGCAGAGTGTCTTGGTGGTGTTCATCCCAGCCAACTGGGTCGTCCATTTGCTCAGGCAATGTCAGGATTCCCTCTACCTGGACTTGGACTCTGATGGGTCTTCAGCTGTCAAGATCTTCCTTGCTTGTAATTTACTGCAATCTGGCAGCCTCATCAAGTGATGTATCTTAATTTGTTTTGCTCCGGAATAAGATGTCCTCCACCTTCAATATTCCTCTGGAGGCGATCAAAAATAGGAATCCTATCCTGTTGTGGAAGGAGTCCTCTTTAGGGGTGGCTTTTCCCATTACCCCTGCAGTCACAGGACCTACTTCTTTATCTGGAAATGTTTGGCCCTGTGCAGGATCGCATGGTGCATGGCATCTGGTTGTCTTGCAAGTCCAAAACACACATTAATCTGCTGAATCTCCAAGCAGTTAGCTCCCCTATTCAAGAGCAGTGTTGCCTAAGTCCTCAGTGTTCCCCTCTTTTAATTTCCACCTTCCCCCCATCCTACCCCTATAATGGGTCGCCCTTTCTGGTCAGTCCATTTATACCTCACCTTATTATTGCCTTGTATAATTTTTATGCCTCTTATTATTATTATTGCCTTGTTTAGTGTCCCTCCTCTGACTAGGTGTCACCTTTAATTTATTTTATTACCTCACTGCCTACTTTGTATCAGCCGATGATGTTGCTGCTATTTCACTGTATGTATTAGCCTTGCACTGTGTTCTAATTGTATCATCCACTGTTTCCGAACGTTCATGTCCAGTACCATCTTGCAAATGAGCTTGCTCAAAGATGACTCTGCCTGGTTAAATAAAGTTTGATTGGCTGATTTGAAGTCAGTATGCAACATGACCACTATGTTCTACCTGAGTAAAGAGGGAAGTATCGACTCCTTCCCAGTATGTCAGGAGGCACTGCAGGCAGGGTTACTGGCTCACTCGCTTGACAGACCTAGTTATGATCCATGTAGTGGGCTCTAACACAAGCAGTCCTGCCCCTGCAGTTGGTGTCCTAAGTGTTCTACACAATGGGAATCCCACTGATGAACCTATTCTCTTCCTGGGAAAGAAAGAAGCTGAGGCTCTTTTGAACTGATTTGTCCTTAGGAGGCACCCTCATGGGGGATGTGATGCTTGGCCAGCTGGTTATGATTATTGCATGATATTTGTAATATAAAACTACAGTATGTGTTTGTCTCACATAAGACAGCCTGCCTTCCATGGGTGCCCCCCCGCCCCAGGTTTCAGTGAAGCTACAGGATATATTAAACTGAATAGGAGATCTGTAATGTAATTAACTTCCTTTAGAAATTACATTTTATGACCTCATGCTTTTTGAAGTGCAAACTAAATGTGACTTTATGACTTCAGAAACAGGACATCAGGCCGGCCCGGTGGCGCTGAGGGTTGGCGCTGGAGCGCCACCTGCGCTACGGCGGCCGGGCCGAGTGGAATGGCAGCGGGGGTGGTGGGGAGGGAGGATCAGGCGTCCCCAACGGATCTCTCTCCTCCCTCAGGGGTGAGTGACCAAGAGCTCTCGTTCTGCATCCCTTCCATATGGGTGGAAGCACCGACAGTAGGAAGGGATGGGCGGCGCCGCTCGTCGGGCGGGGAGAGGGCGTCGTGGCGCATGAGGGCTGGTGTGCGTCAGCATGTAGCCACTGGGACATACGCCCCAAGCGCACGGCGTCCCCAGAGGGCGTGGGCGGCGGGAGAAAACTGAAAACACCTCCGGCTGCCCTAGATGAAGTCCGCTCAAAGTCTACCCGGACCACCTATAAGGACAGACCCCAATGTGCCAGGGAGAGGAGGAAGGGCACTCTAGGGGCAGATCCCTAAGGGGGGTGTCGGGGGACATGAGCGGATGGAAGGAGGGGGCACCGGGGTAGGGAAGGAGGATAAAGATGAAAAATAAAAAAAAAGAAACAGGACATCATTAAGCTGATTCCTGTCGGCTATATCTCACACCTGGGTGATGGATATCAGGGTTGTAAATCCTCAAAGGAAATGGCTGATCAAAGACTCATAATTTGGGAAATGAGTTTTTGCTGATGTCACCTTATTTAATATACTTCCTGATAGTCACCATGTTTGTATTTTTTTATATTCTAAAAGGAGGAGCTAGATGACTCACCAAGGGGTTGGGGAAATAGGGTTGAAATGTATCCTTGTAACTGGGGAATAGGATATATTATTTTGGGACTCCGAGAGAAACTAACTAAGTCACTTACAGAGGTTATACATTAGCTAGAAAAGATCTAACTGTATGTTGATAAGAGTTTGTTCTGTATTTTCATTTTCCTTTTATGTGATTGTAATGCTCTTTGATATATGGTTCTGTGTTTACATTTTTCATATTTTTATCATCTTTTAGTAAAATCTTTTTTTTCAAGATACTGCCTGGGTGTGTCTTCCAAGTTCTTTTTTGCATGTGATGTATACATGGTAAGTTTGACAGCAGTTCTGAAGGGCTTGATGATGTTACTAAACTGGGAAAAGGTAAGAATATACTAAACTGGGAAAAGGTAAGAATATACCTAAGGTCTCTTATAGAGTTTTAAGGGTTCATTTTGGAAGCCTGGCTTGGTGCCCCTGGTGAAAGACTGTACCGCAATCCCCGAAGTGGGTATGTATCTGAGCCTGTACATTGGGTACTCTAGCATAAGGTTCACAGTTTGTATCCCCCCAGAACTTGAGTCTAAAGGTGATTTGGACCCAAAAGCAGACAGGAGGGTTACCCTGTCTGTTACCTGTTCACACTATTGCACTCAGAGGTTGGCACTCTGGGAGCAGAGGGCCTGACCTGCTGAGTGCGTTTGTGACAGATCTGGTTGGAAGTGGTGTGAAAAAATTGGTAACACAAGCTTTAACTGTTCAGTGCATCAGTTTAATACTGTACAGCTCACTTGCAAGATAAGACAGTGATTTACTTTTAAAAGGAAACAGAACTATATCATTTTGCTTACAGTCAAGTTCCTACCGGTTTAATTTTTTTTTCAGTGCTAGTTAGAGTAGCCTTAGTTAGGGAAGAAGATGGCTTCCAACTACAGTGAGCACACTGCAGACTACCTGAAGCAGTTGTGCAAGTAGAGAGGAGTCCTGCATGAAGGGAGAACCACCAAGCAGAACCTCATGGATGCTTTGATGGCCGCTGATGCCCTGAGTGTCGAGTTACAGACTGTGACTGTAAAGGACCAAACCTTAGGCATGGAGAGGCCAGAGGCCAGTGCACTGTCCAGATCCAGTGAGGAGGACAGCAGGGCCAGTGTAAGCCAAGGGCCACAGCAGCAGGGGAAGGTCACCAGCATTTTGGAGCCAGAAGCAATCAGGCTGCAGATTGAGTTGCACAGAATGGAACTGGCATTCCAGAGAGAAGAGAAGTGAGAGCAGCAAGCTGCAGAGGAGAAGAGGGAGTGAGAACAGCGAGTAGCTGAATATGAACAGCGAGAGGCGGACCGTGAGGAGCGTGAGAGCCAGAGGCAACATGAACTGGAGAAGTTATGACTCCAACCACCAGCACCAGAGCAGGTAAGTGGCTTGAGTTTAAATGGAACTACAGGACTGGGTTACAAATTAAATTTCCAAATTGATAGCTGAATTTAAAGAGGGGGAGGATATGGATGCCTTTTTAAATTCCTTTGAAAAAGTTTGCATTCAGGCAAAAATTCGTAAAGGATCCTGGAGCTTCCAGCTAGCCCCGTTACTTACCAGGAAAGCTCAGGATGCATTGGGTCAAATGGACAATGAGGACAGTAATAATTACAGCAAACTTAAAGCTGCACTTTAAAAAAAGTTTGATTTAACTGTAGAAGCATACAGTGCTAAATTCCGTAAGCTCAGGAGAAGCCCTGACATGAGTTACGAGGAGCTAGCCACAAAACGTCAGTTTTTAAAATGTTGGTGGGAAGAAATTGAAGCAAACTCTGTAGATAAAATTGAAAATGCTATATTGTTAGAGCAGGTTTTTGGGGCATGCCCAGCAGGGCTGAAAACCTGGCTGGAGGACCGAGATCCCAAAACATGCAAGAGGTTGCTGAACTCTCAGACTGCTATGCAAGACAGACCTGCTCTGAGAGTGAATGGGGTGGTTGTGGCAGTGCAGAAAGGGAAAAGCATGTCTTCAGGGCAGCTAAAACCCTCACTGCCCCCACTGAAACCAGTTAGCCCCAGGTTTCAAAGAAAAGATTTTTCTGAGAAAAAAAAATGAATGATGGGTATGTAAAGAAACCGGGCATATTGCCAGACAGTGTCCCAAAAGGATGAGCAATACACAAAATGGGGCTAGGAAAGAAGTGGGTTGTTTTTGTGTCCCTGGAAGCATGCCTGTGAACATGAGGGAACACATGCACCCAGCCACTGTGAATGATATACAGACACAAGGGTTAAGAGAGACAGGGGCATCCCTGACATTGGTAAAAGGGGATCTGGTACAGCCTGGTCAGCTTATACCCAATAAATTTGTAACTGTACAAGGCTTCACTGGAGAGGAGAAAACATTGCCACTCGCTAGTGTTCTCCTAGACTGGGGTGAAACGGTGAACTGTGCAACAGGTGGCTGTGGCCAAAACTTTAGCATTTGACGTCATCCTGGGCAACAATCTCAAACAGGATGGTGTGTGCAGTTACCCATAGCCAAGTGGGACGGGGAAATTGTAGTTCCCCAGACCCAACAGAAGCCATTGTGGAAACCACTAGGAGTCTGGTTCCCCAGCCCGTGTCTCCTGATATGAAGACTAATGAAAAGGGGGTAGAAATTTCCCCAGTAGTAGTTAACCACCCAGCTATGGAGGGTTACTCTGAAGAAGGAGGGGTGACCCATTGTCAGAAGGTTAGGGATGACAATGATCCTGAGTGCTTTGATGCTAGTGCTAGGGACCCTAGTTTAGAGACTGAAGGGGACCTGTCCCATGCCTTGGGAATATGTAAGGAGTTTGCATCTGCTCAGAAAAGTGACCCTAGTCCAGAGAAGCTGAGGGCTTCGGCAGACTCTGACGGAGCACAGGGAGGTGACGGTAAACATAACGTTTATTGGGAAAATGGACTGATGTATACTCAGGCTGTGAAGACAGAGGGAAGGGGGTGATAGGCAGGCAGCTTGTTATTCCCCAGGGGTACCGTGAGCAGTTGCTCAAGATTGCACACGACATTCCCTTTTCTGGTCATCTGGGAATTGCCTGCATTACGTAGCGATTGGCCCAGAATTTCTATTGGCCCAACTTCAACAAGCAGGTGAAGGAGTATTGCAGGTCTTGTCACCGGTGCCAAGAAATGGGGAAGGCAGGTAAGAAAACCCAAGCCACCCTAATTCCATTGCCCATAGTGGAGGAGCCATTCCAGAGGGTGGGAATGGATATTGTAGGGCCTTTAAAAACCCCCAGCTCCTCAGGGAACAGGTTCATCCTGACTGTGGTAGATTATGCCACCTGGTATCCGGAGGCAGTCACCCATATCCTCACTGAGGACAGACAAAGTGGCAGATTCCTTACTTGGGATATTCTCCTGTGTTGGGTTTCCGCAGGAGGTTATCACAGATTGAGGGGGTTCCTTCATGTTGGACCTGATGAAATGTTTGTGGGAGAAGTGTGGGGTGGTGCAGAGGCACACGACACCTTATCATCCGCAAGTCAGTTGGCTTGTGGAAAGATTTAACGGTACCCTGAAGTCAATGCTCCAAGCGTTTGCTGAACAGCATGGGAGGGACTGGGAGAAATACCTTCCCCACCTGTTGTTTGCATACAGGGAGGTGCCCCAAGAGTCAACAGGATTTTCCCCCTTTGAGCTCTTATATAGACGCTGGGTATGTGGGCCCCTAAACTTGATCTGGGAGGACTGGGAAGGCAAGCACACCACCCAGGGAACTCCCATTGTGGATTATGTCCTTAGGTTTAGGGAAAGGCTGAAGGAGCTTATGGAGACAGCCCAGAGCAACCTGGCAACTGCCCAACAGAAACAAAAAGTGTGGTACAACCGCAGAGCCAGAGCTCGCTCGTACATGGTGGGTCAGGAAGTCATGGTCCTTATTCCGGTCCAGAAAGACAAGCTGCAGGCTGAGTGGGCAGGAATGCACAAAGTAGTCAGAAAGGTAAATGACATGAACTATATCATAGAATTACCTGACAGAAGACATACAGAAAGAAAGTACCATGTCAACATGATGAAGCCATATGCCAACAGGGCTGACAATGGTGTTTGCAGTATGTAGTCCTGGGGCAGGGACAGATGAAGGAGACACCCTTCTGGACTTGCTGGAAGAAAGCAAGTGACAGTCCTCTGTGGAGGCAGTTAAATTGTCTCCCCAGCTAGCCCTGGACAAGATCCAGGAAGTAAGGGAGGTTTTAGCAGACTTTGCCCCACTGTTTAGCGCCAAGCCTGGACTAACCCCCTTAGCAACGCACAATGTGGAGACAGAGACACAGACGCCCATACAGCGGACAGCATATCAGGTGTCTGAGGCTGTCCAAAAGGATATCAGGAGGGAGGTGGAGAAAATGCTGGATTTAGGGGTAATCCAGAGATCCCACAGCCCCTGGGCCTCACCCATAATCCTTGTGCCCAAGCCAGATGGCTCTACTTGTTTCTGTGTGGACTATCGTGGGCTGAATGCAGTCATGAAGTCAGACACCCACCCGATGCCCCAAACGGATGAACTCCTGGACAAGTTGGGAGAGGTGACATACCTTACGACTATTGACTTGACATAGGGGTATTGGCAGGTAGAGTTAACTGACAGAGACAGGGAGAGGTCGGCCTTCATCACTCCGATAGGCTTATTTGAATTTAAAGTAATGCCTTCCGGAATGAAAAACGCCCCGGCCACTTTCCAAAGGTTGGTGAACCAGCTGTTAAATGGTGCTGAGAAGTACGCCGTGGTGTACCTGGATGACACTGCCATCTTTAGTGCCAGCTGGGAGGAACACCTGTCCCACCTTAGGGAAGTGATAGGCAGGATACAGAGGGTTGGGCTCACTGTCAAAGCTGAGAAGTGCCAGGTGGCATGCCTCAGGCATGTTGTAGGCCGGGGACAGCTCCATCCTAGCCAAGTAAAAACAGAGGTAATCAAGGCATGGCCCAGACCAGAAATGCAGAAGCAGGTCAGGAGTTTTCTAGGGACAGCAGGCTACTATAGGAAATTTGTACCCAATTACAGTGCCCTGGCTGCTCCCCTATCTGACCTGGTAAAGAAAAAGATGCCTAAGAAAATTACTCTGGGAACCATTGTGAAAAAGCCTTTACCAGACTGAAAGGAGTACGCAGTGCTCCTGTATTGAGAAGTCCTGACTATAGCAGGCCCTTTACAGTCCAGACTGATGCCTCAGACGTGGGTATTAGGGCAATACTGAGTCAGACATCCAACCAAGGGAAAGATCACCCTGTAGTGTACTTGAGTAAAAAGTTACTTCCTAGGGAGCAGGTTTACTCTGCTGTGGAAAAAGAGTGTATTGCCATAGTGTGGGCCCTAAAGAAGTTAGAGCCATACTTATATGGGCAGCATTTTGAGGTACAGACTGACCACAACCCCCTGGTTTGGCAGACACAAATGGGAAAAACTAATGGTAGACTATTAAGATGGAGTCTTGCCTTGCAAGGGTATGACATGACGATCTTACATAGGGCTGGAGCGACCAATCAGAACATAGATGGCCTGTCGCATCTATATGAGGAGTGACCTGACTTAGGGAGCTCATCCCATGCAGGGGATAGAGCCCCCAAAGTTCAGTCTAGGTGGGGAGGAGTGTGATGCTTGGCCAGCTGGTTATGATTATTGCATGATAATTGTAATATAAAAATACAGTATGTGTTTGTCTCACATAAGACAGCCTGCCTTCCATGAGCGCCCCCCCCCCCAGGTTTCAGTGAAGCTACAGGATATATTAAACTGACCAGGAGATCTGTAATGTCATTAACTTCCTTGAGAAATTGCATTTTATGGCCTTTTTATGACCTCATGCTTTTTGAAGTGCAACTAAATGTGACTTTATAACTTCTGAAACAGGACATCACTAAGCTGATTCCTGTCGGCTATATCTCACACCTGGGTGATGGATATCAGGGTTGTAAATCCTCAAAGGAACTGGCTGAACAAAGACTTATAATTTGGGAAATGAGTTTTTGCTGATGTCACCTTATTTAATATACTTCCTGATAGGACATCATGTTTTTATTTTTTTCTATTTTAAAAGGAGGAGCTAGATGACTCACCAAGGGGGTGAGGAGATGGGGTTGAAATGTATTCTTGTAACTGGGGAATATGATATATTATTTTGGGACTCCAAGATACACTAACTGAGGCACTTACAGAGGTAATACATTAGATAGAAAAGATCTAACTGTATGTTGGTAGGAGTTTGTTCTGTAGTTTTCCTTGTTTTTCTTTTATGTGATTGTGATGATCTTTGATATATGGTTCTGTGTTTACATTTTTCATATTTTTATCATCTTTTAGTAAAATCTTTTTTTTTCAAGATACTGCCTGGGTGTGTCTTCCAAGTTCTTTTTTGCATGGGATGTATACGTGGTTAAGTTTGACAGCTGTTCTGAAGGGTTTGATGGTGTTACTAAACTGGGAAAAGGTAAGAATATACCTAAGGTCTCTTATAGAGTTTTAAGGGTTAATTTTGGAAGTCTGGCTTGGTGTCCCTGGTGAAAGATTGTACCTCAATCCCCGAAGAGGGTACGTATCTGAGCCTGTAAGCCTGTACATTGGGTATGCTAGCATAAGGTTCACAGTTTGAATCCCCCCTGAACTTGAGACTAAAGGTGAATCAGACCCAAAAGCAGACAGAAGGGTTACCCTGTCTGTTACCTGTTCACATTATTGCACTCGGAGGTTGGCACTCTGGGAGCAGAGGGCCTGACCTGCTGAGTGCATTTGTAACAGGGGACACATTTGCTTACCTTCTCACAGGGTCTCCTGCACACTTTCTGCATGCCTTACTTCCATTCCCTCTCAATCATATGGTGCTCCTTAAAGTCTCGAGGGAGCAATGCAACTGTTATTCTGATTGCTCAGGATTGACCACACCAGATCTTTCAGGAATCAGTCTTCATCATTGATTCCCACTTACGGGTCTGGGGCTGGAGACACTAGGACCCAGCTGGAACAAATTTTTATGCAGGAGGAAGCCAACGTCAGGTACTGACAGTGCCTGTGCATCTCTTGTGGTGCTGTACACGTCTGCCAGTAACCATCATCGGCTCCCCCGAGCACTTCAGTTCTGCTCTTCCATGGGAGCAACAGTGCCTCAGTCTATCCATCATCACCAAAGTTAAACTGTGTCACTGCATAGTGTTTATTTGTGGTGCCTTCTCTCTTTGTTACTTTTTGATTCTGTGATGCCAAAGCCTGAAAAAGAAAAGGGGGCAAAGAAGATGAAGAAAGTCTGACAGCCTCTCATCATGCATCATTGCTGCTGTGGGAAGTCAATAGCTGTGACGGATCGGCATCAACTCTGCTGGACCTGTCGTTGTTCAAGTCACAGTGTGGATGAGTTTGATGCCTTTTTCTCCAAGGACCACCAAACCCTCAAGATTCACATGATGAAATGGGGTCAGCTGACCCCTATCTTCGGAGGCAAGCATTGCACTCACGAGGCCAAGGTACGCTCTCTGTGCCTTTCCCCTGGGCCTCTTCCTGGCACCTCTGGTGTAATGGAAAAAGAGGATCCTCCTCAACCTTTCCTTGTCAAGGCATTGGAGGTCCAGGGGTGGATCTAGTGGACAGCTGGCTCCAACTGAGTGGCCAGCTGCAAACTCCTCAGTCTGTGCTGGACAGCAGATGTCCCTGGTGTTGAGGCCAAAGTGATATGCTCAGTCTTCCCTGGTGGACACCTGTGTCACAGCCTGGTTCTGCCCCAGCTCCTTATGCCTTTTGCAGTGTCAGTGAATGGGGTGGTGCTGGCCATGACATCAGGTCCCCTTCTGACACAATTTGTGGTGTTGGGGAAAGGGGCCAACACCTGGGCTGTGCTGTGTCAGCTTGACATGTTGGTGCTGTTTCTTTCTCCTGGAGTCACTAGCTAGCCAGTGGAAAGCATGATGATGCCCCCAGTGACTGACATGGCAATGGCCATATTGTCGGTCCTGGACCAGCACTGAGTATGACGCTGGTGATGGTGTTATATTTGGGGCCGTTCCAGATTCTGGTGCTGTCTGTGGCCCTAGAATGGTTCTTGGTGCTGCTTCTGGCACCAGGAGTGGGAATGGTTCCAGGGTTCATAGTAGTAGTAATAAAATTTATTTATACAGTATAACACCATTAGGACAATTAACGCCCTGTTTACAAGGTGTACCTGTGCAGTAAACAATATAAAATTCATATACATCACATGACAACAAAAGAACTAACATCAAAAATCAATTACACATGGTAGAATTTTAGCCATGTATCAACGAAAAGAGAAAATAAAACACAAAAACTTACCAAACATTGTTATAAGTAGTTACAAACACCAGTCATTCAATAAATACACTGAACAGACAAATACAACTACAGCAACATTTAAGTGCTGTATTGCACTTTATCTGTTGCACACATATCTAAAGCTAAGAAACTCTCTAGCCAGTGCCCACAGAGGTGTTCTAGTTGACACCGAACCCGACGTCTGACCCAGAACCAAGGAATCCTGCTCGCTGCAATGATGGGGGTGAACCTGTCCCCAGACCAGTTGTTGGCCCTGAGCCCAGTGCTGGAGGTGCCACCAGACCGGGATTAGATGACAGCGAGAAGGTGGAGTTCTCCCCGGAGTGCCATGCTAACTCCATCATCAATGGGTACTGGGGCAACCCTAAGGGGACTGTATAGCCTCATTATCTCCAGCTGGGGGAACTCCCCCCTAGGCACCAGCCAGGCCGTTCCTCCAATGTAGGTTGACTCTGTTTGGGTGGTTCTGCCAGGCTTTCCCCTCAGGGCAGGGTCTCCTGTGCATCCCCATGGCCCAGGCAGAGGCCCTGGAATCCCTGACTCCTGGTTACCTCTCAGACCTCTGCCGCCTTTGCCTAAGCTACCAAAGATCATGAAGCCTCTGGGGCCACTCACCTGGACTCCATACAGAGGGGTGGCTGGTGCCTTACACCAGTACCATAAGCATGCCAACAGGGTCCAGTTTAAACTTGTTCCCCCAGCACCTCTTATCCACCAACGTTCTCTTCAGAGGACACAATCTACTCTCCATATGTCCTTGGCCTCTGAGCACACCCTGTACCAGAAATTCCTTGCAGGCATGTTAGAAGCAGTGGAAATGGGCTATTTTTCCAGTCGCAGTCCCATATCCTTGCAGTTGGGACTCCTAGGAGCTTTCAGCAATGGCTCCTCAGTCATTCCTCCTTGCCCAAGAGCTTTGAAGAACTGTGAAGGACAGTGCGGAGGCATCCCTCCTCATGCCCCCAGCCCCCAGGGACATTCAGCTGTGGTGCTGGGCTGCCACAGGATCTGCAGGTGCAGTACCTCACCCCACTTCAGGGCTTGGGGTCTTGCAGACCCCTATAAGGCTTAAATGCCATGTCTGTGACTGCCTTCTTCCAGCTGACTCTGCTCTGGCAGGTGCTCTAGGAATAAATGTATTTTCCTTGGCATGCGCAATAATGCACATTGCAGCATATCAGGCAGCCTTCAATAGGCATCTGTGGGTGCAGCTAGGTCAGCTCCTAGCTGCAGTGCGTCCTAATGAGTTAGTCGGGCAAGCCATTTGCCTTTCAGCCAAGGTCCTGGAGCTGGCAAGGCACCAATAAAAGTCATTGTATGATGCCAATGAGATGGCCTCCAGGCTAGTGGGAACTGCAGCCTGCATCAGGCAGATGGTGTGGCTCTGCCTTTCTAGGCTGGTACCTATGACCTGGTGTAAAGTGCTTAACTCATAGATCCAAGGGGCTCAACCTACCCCCCTTTTTACCAGTCCCCCCCAGCCTCATCACCCCAGCATCCACCAGGACTTATCTTGATGGCAAACTAAGGTCACTCCTGACAGCGGGTCACTGGCATAGCGCAAGGTGTGCATTTTCACCGAAGGACCACATTTAGAAATGCCATCATAAGGGCTGGCCTGGTGGTGCTGAGGGTTGAGGTGCTGGATGCCACACCTTGCGCCATGCCAGCGACCCGTTGTCAGGAGTGACCTTAGTTTGCTGGGGATCAGCAGGGGAGGGAGAGGATCGAGCATCTGATGGACTGCTTTCCTCTCTCGGGGAAGGGAGGGTTGTTTTCCTGATCTTTGGCTGCTCCCTAGTGGAGGCCGGAGAGCAGTGCCAGAGCTAAGGAGGCACAGGAGCGCAGGTACATGGCATGTGTGTGCCTCCACATGTGCACACTCATGCTGTGAGGGAAAGGGGCGGGGCAGAAAATGATGTCGATTGGCAAAATGACACCGGTCCTCCACAGGCTCTGCAGCCGACCAGCTGGGCACCTCCGTGCCATCAAGATAAGTCCTGGTGGATGCTGGGGTGACGAGGCTGGGGGGACTGGTAAAAAGGGGGGTAGGTTGACACGGGGAGGAAGAAAAACTATAAAGAAAAAAAATGCTGTCATAAAAAACGATCTTTAAAATGTTCAGTTTTTAGACTGAGCATGCACGTTTTTTGCTTAATTTCTCAAAAACAGGGCAAGTTAGCAACATAAAAAGCACAAAAGCACACACCTTGGCCAGGATGGGGAGTCAATCTTCATACGTCTTACCCTTGGTAATGCCAAGCATCTCACCATCGGTTGTGTCTATAACCTTCCTAAGAATGCCCAAACAGCTCTTGAGAGCCTCACCAAACTGGTTGGGAGCGAACTAACTAATGAACTCCTAATATTGGGAGACTTCAATCTGAACTGGGCCTCTGACCCCAACAAAGCCCTCAAGGGAGTTATCCATGATGCAAACCTGGAACAGGTCATCTCTCTTCCTACCAGGCTCAATTACAAAACGGGGAACCATGCCACTCTTGACTGGGCTCTGGTATCTAACCCCCTCAACATACAGAAAGCAGGGATATTGGCTGACACTATTAGTGACCACTCCCCTATTTTCTGTATATGGAAGAACAATGCAACTAAGATCCCGCCTAGGATACTCAAGGTACGTGACTTCTCCAACTTTAGCTTGGCAGAAGACACCAGGAGAAAGGACTGCTGTGTGACTGAACTTCTCTGCTGGGACTAAAGTAGAAGAACTTTTGTATTTGGACCTTTAATTTAGGGTAAAAAAACTAACATACAAAACAAAAAAAAAAAGTGTGTGTTTGGGTTAACTGAACTGAATGGGTAACTGAAAAGTCATCTAGGTGTAAATCTCAGGTGACTGAAAGGACTTAACTGCTGTGAGGTTTAAATTACTTGTAGAAAGATCTAGTAAGTAGGAAGAGTGGCTTAGCTAGAAGGAAGCTACACTTAAAGACTGCCTTAGAAAGATTCTGCTAATAGCTTGGCAGAAGACACCAGGAGAAAGGACTGCTGTGTGACTGAACTTCTCTACTGGGACTATATTGCCCTCCTTCCCTCCCCTCCACCCAAAGCTAGTTCTATTTTTATAGGCACAGGATTTGACTGACAACAGGAACGTCCTGTTTAGGGGCAGGAAGTGAGTGATCACATAACCACCAAGGACCCACCATCCCAGAAGGGCAAGAGTAGCTCTCCGGACCCCTCTAGCTGCTGGAGGTCTGCCTCTGAACAAGTAAGTGGTCTACTGAGAAATATAGGATATTCTTGTCTCAGAACAGGACAATCAGGAGCTTAAAGGGCACACAGGCAGAAAATAAGGAGAGAGAAAAAAAAACAGAGGAAAGAGTAAGGATTGCAAACAGTTAAGGGGCCAGAAATAAGACATGATTGGAGTGGTGCAGTGCAGTGGCTGTGGAGCAGCAGTCTTCCAGGAGATGTTCTGAGGATGCGGTGTTGTCCCATCTGCAGGCACCTCTCTGGGCTGAGGGAGGAGGTTGCTCATCTCCAGGCTGAGTTGGCCAGGATTTGTGGGACCTCCTCTCCATCCAGGGACCACCAGTGCCACTGCCGTTGCCTCAGAGGTTGCCAAGAAGAGGAGCGGTTGGACCACAGTGGGCTCAGGGAGGGTGAGGGTGGTGGAACAGAGGCACATCCCTCCAGTTGTACCTCTCCACAATTCCTATGCCATTCTGGCAAAGTGTGGTTCCTCTATGGAGGCACCTACAGTGGAGACCAAGGAGGATGCTGGGAACCTCCACAAAGGAGACCCACAGGAGGGTGGCAGGGCAAGGAAACAACTCCTGGTGGGGGACTCCATTGTTAGGAAGGTAGAACTGGGCAAGGAAGGGGAGAGGGAGGTAAGGTGCCTGCCTGGTGCCATGGCTTGGAGGGACAGGAGCGAATCCTCAGGATTGCCAGAGCAGCTGCACAGGGGAGGGAGCTGGATGTCATTGTCCACCTAGGGACAAATGACCTGGCTAAGAAAGGGATTAGAGAAGTGCAGGAAGAGTTTGTGAAATTGGGAGGGGCCTTTAGTCAAGTAGCATGCACAGTAACCTTCTGGAGGTGCTACCCATCTATGGCATAGGAGAGGCTAGGATGTTCCGCACCATGGGATTCAATCAGTGGTTGAAAAACTGGTGGGAGCTCAGGATTTGGCTCATTGGGGACTGGGGTCCACCTGGAGGATGCAAGCCTATACTGGCATGATGGGCTGCATCTGTCCGGGAGGGGAACCAGGATCCTAGGTGATAGGTTTAAATGCTTCATTGGCAAGCTTTTAAACTAGCAAGGGGAGGCACTGAAAAGGAGCAGGAAAATCCTAGCCCCCAAACAATCACGGTAGTATGTGTGCAAACACCAACATGGAGGTGTTGATAGGAGAAGGGCAGTGGTAAATGGAGAAAGTGACAAAGGCAAGAAGGACAGGGATGGGGCAAAGGGGTAAGGCCATCAGGAAATGGAGAGTAATGAGTACCAATGCTGTAGTCTGGGCAACAAGCTCCTGAGCTGGTGGCCTTAATGGAAGAGGGATGCCTGGATATCGTAGCAGTCACAGAAACATGGTACACAGAAACCATGACTGGGATGTTAACATACCAGGGTACATAACCTACAGGAGAGACAGGGAGAAGAGGGAGGAGTAGCTCTCTATGAAAGGAAGGGATAAAAGCAACTGAACAAAAGAGTAAACAGGGAGGAGAGGAGGCACTGTGGTCACCTTGGAGACTGGAAGGGCACCACAATCCGCACAGGGATTGTGTACAGACCCCATGTCAGGGAAGGAATGGACAAGGATATGATGGAAGGCATTCTTAGAATGGCAGAGAAAGGGAGATGCTGTTGATGGGAGACCTGAATATGCCAGATGTTAACTGGAGCACATTTGCTGCAGCCACATCCAAGAGCAAGGGCTATTCTTGACACCCTACAGGTGGCAGGCATTAGACAGCTAGTTTCGAACCCACTCGTGAGGGAGCAATCTTAGACCTCGTGACTCTCAAACGGGGGCAGTGAGAGGATCTCAGATCTAGAAGTGGGTTGCCATCTGGGACAAGTGACCATCAAACAGTGTGGTTCACATTAAACTCAGCTACAGAGTCAAGCCATACAAAGTGAGGGTACTGGACTTCAGGAGGGCTGACTTTGGCAAGATGGAAGAGTGCCTCAGAAAAGCACTAGCAAACAGGCTAGAAGGAGGTATGGAGCAACAATGGGGAATTATCAAAACTGCCATCACAGAGGCAACAAGCCTTTGTGTGAAGCAAATAAACAAATCAAAACAAAAGAAAAAGCCACTATGGTTCTCAAGAGAGGTGGCTGTGAAAGTCAGGAAGAAAAAGATAGCATTCCAGAAGTATAAGGAAACACAGAAGGAGCAGCACAGAGAGCTGTACCAGTTAAGGCAGAAAGAAGCAGGAGGGAAGTCAGAATAGCAAAGGCCCAAACTGAGGAAAAGATAGCCAACTCAGTTAAGAAGGGGGATAAAACTATTTATAGGTACATCAGCGAGCGTAGAAAGACAAAGGAAGGGATAGTGAGGCTGAATAGAATGAACGGTGGGTGGGCAGAGGGCGACAGTGAAAAAGCAGGAATACTGAACGAATATTTCTGCTCAGTATTCACAAAAGAGGAGGGGGAAGTGCCTAATCCAATTAACAGAAGCACTCTTGATAGGGGGGTCGATCCCAGTCCTTTCACAGAAGAAAGGGTTCTGCAAGAACTCCTAAAACTGAAGGTGGACAAAACAATGGGTCCTGATGGAATTCACCCCAGAATTCTAAAAGAATTAAGGAAGGAACTAGTGAAACCACTGGCTACTCTTTTCAATAAATCATGGGAGGATGGTGTGGTACCCGAGGACTGGAGGAAGGCAGATGTGATTCCCCTTCACAAAAGTGGGACCAAGACAGAGGCAGGAAACTACAGACCTGTCAGTCTGACCTCTGTGGTAGGGAAAGTGATGGAGTCACTTCTGAAGGAAAGAATAGTTGAGTACCTAGAGGTCAGTGGAGCACAGGATCCAAGGCAGCATGGGTTCACAGCGGGATGGTCATGTCAGACGAATCTAATAGATTTCTTTGACTGGGTGACCAAAGTAGTAGACCAGGAGGGGCTGTGGACATGGCCTACCTAGACTTTAGCAAGGCATTTGACACAGTCCCACACAAAAGATTATTAGTCAAATTAACCAGCCTGGGAGTGGGTCCCAGGGTGGTAGCCTGGTAAAACATTGGCTGGACAACAGGACACAGAAGGTAATTGTAAATGGAGTCCACTCTGAAGAAAGGGCGGTTACTAGTGGGGTACCTGAGGGTTCAGTATTGGTCCAGTCCTTTTAATGTCTTCATCAGTGACATTGCAGAGGGACTGAAGGAAAAGTATGCCTTTTGCAGATGACACAAAGATCTGCAACAGGATTGATACACAACGAGGCGTGGAAAGGATGAAAGGGACTTGGCAAGGTTGGAGGAATGGTCAGACGTGATGGCAGCTAGGATTCAATGCAAAAAGTGCAAAATAATGCACCTGGGAAACAAGAACCCAGGGAAGAATACACAATGGGTGGGGAGGTAGTAACAACAACAAAACAGGAAAGGGACCTGGGGTAATCATATCAGATGACCTTAAGGTTAGCAAGCAATGTGAGAAGGCAGTAGGAGGGCCGGGGTATACTGGGATGTATAGGAGAGGCATCAGCAGAAAACAGGAAGTTGTTATCCCTCTGTACAGACAGTTGGTGAGACCCCATCTGGAATACTGTGTCCAGTTCTGGAGACCCCATCTCCAAGGACATAGACAGGATAGAGGCAGTCCAGAGGAGGGCAACTAAAATGGTGCAGGGTCTGCAAGAGAAGCCGATGAGGAGAGACTAAAGGAGCTTAATATGTATACCCTTGAGGAAAGAAGGGAGAGGGGACATGATAGAAACTTTCAAGTACCTCAAGGGAATCAACAAAGTCCAAGAGGGTAGCATCTTTCAGAAAAGAGACTTGCAAGAACAAGGGACACAATTTAAAGATAGAAGGAGGGCGGTTCAGGGCAATGTGAGGAAGTATTATTTCACAGAGAGGGTAGTGGATGCATGGAACAGCCTTCCTGAGGAAGTTGTGGGGTCTAAAACTGTGGGAGAATTCAAGAATGCATGGGACAGACATAAGGCAATTCTTGTGGGGGGCAGGAAGATATAGGCTGTTGGTTAACTAGGATCTGCGGCCTATCCTGTAGGTAGGGAAATGGGCAGACTAGATGGGCCTAGCGGTCCTTATCTGACGTCAAAGTCAATGTTTCTATGTTTCTATTACGGCTGGAACATATAACGACTACCTAGGCAACCTGGAATGGAGCCCGGTCAGGCTCCTCCTGACACTGGATGAGGCCCTGGCCTTCTTCCAAGACTCACTCCTCAAGGCGGCATCCCTCTTTGCCCCTTCAAAAGACTCTGAACAAAAGGAGGCTGTTATAAATGGATCTCCCACTCCGTGAAAGCTCTGATGAAAAGAAGGGATAAGGCCTGGAAGAAATACAGGCTCTCCCTTCACCCTGCTGACCTGGTTACCTACAAAACTCTAAGAAATAAATGTAAGCTTGACATCAAGTGAGCCAAAAAGGAGTACTTGACCCACCTACAAAAATCCACACTAGGAACCCCTCAGCATTTCTGGTCACAAATCAATAAATTGCTCAAGGGAAACTCCAAGGAGGCACAAGGTCAAATCTAAGTACTTGGACAGTGTACCAACGATGGCCAGCTCATAGCTACAGCATTCAATCACCACCTTACCAATCTTGATGGGTTCAAGCTGGGGCTTCCTACACCCAGGCCTGTATAGACCTCCATTGAATTCCCCAGTCTGAACCGACCCCTATTTCACCTTAGATTGGTCAAAATGAGCGAGGTCCAGAACCTCCTGAAAACCGTCAAACACAAATGGTCCAGTGGCCCTGATGGAATCAGCCCAAGGCTACTCCAGGAAGGAGCCTGGTCACTGGCCAAACCACTGACCTGGATCATCAACAGATCATTACCCGAAGGCTACGTCCCATCCCAGTGGAAGGTGGCCAATGTGGTCCCCATCCTTAAGGGCGGCTCTGGTGAACAAATTGGCAACTACAGGCTCATCTCCCACCTGTGTACACTGGCCAAACTGCAAAAAAGGCTAGTTTATGGGCAACTGAGAGACTACCTGGAGCTCCACCAAATCCTAGCCCCCTTACAGCATGGCTTTCAGGTAAACCATGGCACAGATACAGCGCTCATCCAACTCTGAGTGGACCTATTCAGGGCAATGGACACTGGGAAGTCGACAGCTGCTATCTTCATAGATCTGTCCAAGGCATTTGACCTTGTGAACCATAATATTCTTCTTACACAGCTGCAAGGCGTTGGTCTTGATGCCCATGCCCTAAGCTGGTTCAAGAGCTACCTAACAGGTTGCTCCCAGAGGGTCATTTGGAAAGGAGAGCTATCAGCCCCCCTTCCCATAAAGGAGGGCATTCCTCAGGGCTCTATTCTAGGCCCCCTCCTATTCTCTCTCTTCACAAATGACCTAAACCATCACTGTGGGGATAGTTCAGTAGTTCAATAAGCAGATGATACTGTCATCTACCGTTTCATGTGTTCACCACATGATCTAGGCCCTGTCCTACAAGGGGACCTAAACACACTTGAGGCCTGGCTCACATCCAACAGAATGATCCTCAACACAGCTAAAACAAAAGCCATGCTGTCTGGCCCTAGATCCCTTGGCCTGGACAGTGCAAATTCTCTTAAACTGTCTTCCCTTGATGGGCAACGAATAAAAGTAGTTGACAATATAAAAAACCTTGGGCTAACAATCGACCAAGGTCTCACCTTTAAGCCCCACGTAGACCAGGTAACAAGGACTATCCATGTCAAACTCGGCACCTTGCGCCGGCTAAAAAAAACAACTAATCCCGGAGGCTAGACGAGCAATTGCCTCTTGTGTCCTCCTACCCACATTAACTTATGCTGCCCTGGTAACTCAGAGTATGGCAAAGGGTAAGGCTGGCAGGCTTCAAGTCCTATACAACAAGGTGGCGAGGTTTGCAACAATGTGTCACCCAAGAAACCACCCCTGCATCTCACTAGCCCAGCTGCAATGGCTTTCCTTCATGGCTCGGCTACAGTATCCACTGCTCTGCCTAGCTTACAAATTGCAGAGCCAGGCGGCCCCACCAAGCCTAACAAGAATCATCATGCCCAAGACTAACCCCTGAATGCTCAGGACCTTGGGTTGGTCCCTATTGGCGATCCCCAGAGTCAAGACTCACAGGGGAGGCAAATCTTTCACTCTTATAGCTCCCAAACTGTGGAACACCCTCCCACCTTCGATACAGGAAGCCCCCTCATTGTTAAACTTTTGCACAAGGCTTAAGGCCCATTTGCTTGGGACAAGTTCCTGCCACTGCGAGGGTATAGGATAATTCACCTCTGATCCCAATCACAACACTCACCCCTCTCTCCTTGTACCTAACTGGGACCTAACCTTGCCTTGATTCGCTCAGGGGTTGCACTTATGGTCTACTAATTGAATAACTACATGTAATGTTATCCTCATAACCATGTAAACCTTTTGTTACCCTGGATCACCTGATTGTATGTATTTTACTGTTTTCTGCTCCCCAAGTCGCCCCTGAAAAAGGGACCTTCGAGGCCCAGTGGGCCAACCCGGTCATCAAAATTCAATAAGTAAATAAACTATATCAAACCTGAAAACTTCAGGTTTGAAATTCTCCTAGTTTTTGTGTTTGCTTGCACAAACTGAACATGTTGCTACAGTAGTAGGTATGAGAGGTGTGTCACTGCCAGGTCCAATGCAGGGCAGTCTGAATTGGGCTCGACAGTTACAGTGTCAGCCTGTAAGTACTGATATTTGGGAAATGGCTAACTCTTGTGAATATAACAGTCCACTGAAGGTCTCTGAGACCTGTGTGAGTGCTGAGGCCTTCCTAAAGAAGCCCTTCAAACAGTAGTCTTTCACTTTCAAGAATTTTTTTCACACACCCAAAAATTCCGCTTATTCAAGTTAGGCTTTTTCCAGGCAAATTATTTTATGTTTCTTAATATTGTGCTTAAACTTCTTTTAGCAGTAAAATTCCTGTCTCACACTGTTACTTCTATCTGTCTGGGCTAAAGGCTTTGCCCCTTAGAAGTTTCACTGAAGGCTATTTTTTGTTTTGGTGCAAGGCTTACTGCTGTTCTTTAAATTGAGTTAGCGTGCTGCTAATTTTTTTACTTATTTGTTTATGACTTTGGTAACCGGGTGGGTGCACTGATCCCAGAGACCATTTTCAGGCACGACCCGGGCCCTCAGCAGTGGCACAGAGTACAAAGCTAAACACAGTATGTAGCAGAAGAGCAGTAATTACACAACATAAAAAGGTAAAAAAAGAGTACAACAGTATGATTGAAATTACAACAAAATGGCAGTCATAGGAGATATAATAACAGGATGGGTACAAAATCAGTCAGCAAGTTATGCAGGAAATAATTAATACGAGATCCTGCTAGTCTAAAGAGCAGTGCAGGGTGGAAAGGAGGCAGTCAGGAGACCACAGGAACCAATGTAGATACTTCAGAGGATAGGAAGTGGCAAAAAAAGGAGGGCGTGAGGAGGGGAAGGAGGAGGGAAGGAAGAGAGGAAGGAGGAAATAAAGCAAGGGGGAGGTGAAAGGGACTACAGCTAAATAGGACAAGGTGGAAGGGAAGGGGGTGGACTAGCCCGGAAAACAGTAGCAGGTGGACGCCTACAGAAGCCAGTCTTTGAGGTGAGTTTTGAACAGGCAGTGGGTGTCTATGGTGTGCAGTTCACCAGGAAGTTTATTCCATAGTGTGGGGGCTGCCACAGACAGGGTTTTAACGCCCATATTTGGGGAAACCCTGGGAATGTTTAGAGGAGGGATGCTAGTGGAGCATAGGCTGTGGTGCAAGGTGCGGATGGTGAAGATGGGTGCGAGAGGAGATTCCAGGCCGATGCAGATGGCAGAGTCAGTCATGCAGTACAGGACAAGATTGAAATGGCCTTGTAGTGAGAGCCACCCCCAATGAATTGTAGAGGGCAGAGTGATGAGTGGGGAAGGGGGCCAGCAAGGCAAACTGGCAGGCACTGTTGTAAGCTGTGGAGAGTTTGACCATGGTGGATTGCGGAGGTCCTGGTGTAGACTGGAGAGCAGTAGTCCAGGATAGGAAGTAGGTTCCCTGAATAATGGCCAGACGGGCCTCTGGGGTGAGGCATTGCCAGAATCTGTAGGCAGTGCCAGGTATTTGGTGGAATCTTAGCACTAGGGAGCTTATGTGTTCAGCGAAAGAGAGGGATGGGTCTAGCATGACTCCTAGATATTTGAAATGCTTGACATCATCCAGGACTTGGCCATCAGGTGAGGTGATGCTTGGGGGGGGGTGGGTGGCTTACATTTAGCTAAGAAGGGCTCGGATCCGAACAGCATTGATTTTGTTTTTTTGGTGTTAACCAGAAGGAGGTTGTCAGAAAACCAGTTATGGGCTGCAGTGTAGTTTAGTGAGAGGGTTGCGGAGATGAGGGCAGGAGACTTAGCACTATTAAAGAGCACGAGGTCAAAAGCATAGAGGAGAGAGTGACAACTGAGACTGTCCAATGGAAGGGAGTTAATGAATAGGGAGAATCAATCAAAATCTTTATTTATCCAGGCGAACATCGTTGAGCAAAGCTCATTTACAAGATGGACCTGGTTAATACCGGGTAAAAATAGAATTACATACAACAGTGACAATACATCATTATGACAACAAATAAATACAAATTAGGTGCTCAATGTAGCAACAGAGTAATACTGAGGCAGGCATACAAGCAGTTCAGATGGTGACTTTATTACATATAGGCGAGTTTTTGATAGCCTAGATAAGTACGAGAACTTAACAAAGGTGCAAGGTAAATAGAAGGGCTGCACCGCTAAGTTAGGGAGGGAGTGTAAAATTCCCAGGAGATTGGGGCAGTGGGGGGCGGGGAACAATGAGGGTGGGGAGGTGGGAGTGGAGGGCATGGTTGGTAAGGGAGTGCATAGGAGAAGGAGATTGGAGGCCGAAACCAGAATATAGGTAGATAGCGTGGAGATACAACCTAATTGGATGGAGAGAAGTTATAGGATTCCCTCACAAAGTGAGGTCAATCCACAGGAAGCCAGCAGTAACGCTAGTCTACACTGCAGGCAGCTGAGAGCTGGGAGCCTAGGACTAGGGATAAGTCAAGGGATGAGGGAAGCAGTTACAGTGTTCCCTCACAGTCCAAGTAAATAAGGTCTTGAAGAAATCCAAATCGATGGGGACGCTCAATTTCAATGACTTTTGCAGATTATTCCACAATGATGGCAGTACAAAGCTAAATGCCACTCTACCAAAGCGGGAAGAGACCTTAGGAATACAGAGTGGGAAAAATGAGGCACTTCTTAAGGCATATGTTCCTGGCGTGCTTAGTGGGAGACAGTCAAAGATATATTGAGGAAGCTTTTTTATGACAGCTCTAAGAGTCCAAAGCACCATGTTTCTATTTCGTCTAAACATGAGGGAGGTCCACCCTACGGCAGCATACAACGAGCAGTGGTGGGTGGAAAGAGGAAGGCCTGTTATAAACCTGATAGCTCTGTGTTAAAGCGTATCCAGTTTAGCAAGAGAAGCTTTTGGGCACTGACTATATAAGAAGTCTGCATAGTCAACCAGGGATAGGAACGTTGTTTGGACCAGGCGCATTTTAGCATCTGTAGTAAGGAACCGGTTAATCCTAAAGAAGAGGCCCAGCCTCTGCCTTAGTTTCTTAAGCAAGTCCTCGATATGCTCAGAGAATGAGAGATTTTGGTCCAACCACACTCCCAGGCGTTTAAATTTTGTGACAAACTCCAGATTTTCTCAGAGGACTGTAGTGATCTGGGGCAGCACTCTAGTACTGGCTGGGTTCACAACACAACTATAGGGCGAGAAAAGCATTGCTTTTGTTTTTTTAGCATTTAACAGGAGTTTTTTGAAAAGAAGCTGATTCTGAAGTCGGTTGAATTCCTCCTGGAGGTCTGCACAGGCGGCTTCAGGAGTCCGGCAACTAAGGTAAAGAACCGTGTCGTCTGCGAACAGGTGTATATTGGCCTTGGTTATGCTGTCATCAATGTTATTAATTTAGATAGCGAACAGTAGGGGGCCAAGTGTTGACTCTTGTGGCACTCCTCTTTGGAGAGGTTTTAGTGGGGATAGCTCACCCTCAATCTGCTGGAGCCATCCTGAGAGGTAATCAGTAAACCAATGCAATGATACTGTGTCTAGACCTATACTCCTCAAGGATGAGAGAAGCAGGCTGTGATCCACGGTGTCAAAAGCCTTGCTTAGGTCTAAGAATATGGCACAGATTAATTTTTTACTATCCAGATCCCGGTACCAAACATTGGCCACTTTGGCAAGGGCCGAAATAGTGCTGTGTCTTGTTCTGAAACCAGATTGCAAAGGATTTAAGAGATTTTTCGGTTCTAGATCATTCCTGAGCTGGTTACTCACTATTTTTTTTGTAAGTTTTGATAGAACTGGCAAGAGAGATATCGGTCTATAATTGTCCAGATCACAAGGATCACCTGACTTAAATAAAGGAATGACGTGCAATTTTCCATATTGAGGGAATAAGCCCTTGCGACAGAGATAGATAGATTGAAAAGGTGAGTGATTGGCACCACTAGAACATGATAGGCAATCTTAATGAAATAGGGATCTAGTGAATCAGCACCAGCGCTTTTCTTTGAGTCCAACTGAAGTAAAAGATCTTCGACCTCTTTCAGTGATACAGGTTGGAAGGAGAATCAGGGTCGGGGGACATCAGAATCATCATCTTGTACTCCTAGCTGAGAGCGTGCCAAGCAAGTATGCAGGAGAGTTATCAAATGCAAGACCAGCAGTAGCAAAATGATTATTAAAGGAGTCTAGGATCCCCTTTTTCTCACAAATGGTAGTATTCCCTGAGATGAGTTTTGCTGGTAGGGAGTTGCCAGGTGTGTGCCCTGACATTTCCTTAATAATATTCCAGAATTTAGAGGAGGATTTTGTGGTGGAATCCAGTTCATTACGGTAGAATACAGTCTTCGCTTCCCTGATCATTTTTGTACATTAGTTCCATGCCTTCCTGAACTGACACCAGTCTGCGTCCAACTTGGTTCTGCGAGCCTTCTTCCAGAGTTTATCTTGCTAGCAATGCAGCCTTCAGTTCAGCAGAAAACCAGCGACGAGCTTTGTTCCTTACACAAAATTTTACCACAGAGGCATGCCTGTTTAGTGCCCCCACCAGAATTTCATGCAGTATATCATAGGCTAAATTTACCGTATTGGCTAAGAAAAAGTCTTGCCTGAGTAATGAATGTTTCAGGTCACTGATGTATGCAAACTGATCGAAGTTCCTCTGTGACCTTTTTGTGTTAAATTTAGCTGCTGGTACTGTATTATGTAATGATCTAACACCAGCAATGAAACAATAGTCGCTAACATCCGAAAAAAAGGTGCCAGCGTGAGAGAATAAGTGGGTCTTATTAACTAGTATAACATCTAATAGGGTACTATTATTCAGATTCTTTTTGTTCGGGCATGTAGGTTCACCAATTATTTGCGTCAACCCATGAGAGTCACAGAAGGTATTCAGTGGAGTCGAAGTCTTGGATAGCCAGTTGAGGTTGAAATCCCCTAAGATAATTGTTTTGAGGTTCCCTTTCTCTAGTAAAGATCCAAGATACTTTAGAAGCTGTAGCCCAGCTGACAGCAGTCTATAACAACCTATTTCACGAAGCACGAGGGAAGTGGATAGCTCAGTCTTAATGGTCAGACATTCAAATTCATTTTTGACAGTAGCTGAGTCAAGACAGGATACGGAGTACTTATCCTTGACATAGATTGCCACTCCTCCTCCTCTAGGCAGTCTGCCTGCTCTGAAGAGAGCATAAGTAGGGATGCTGATCACTGTCCAAAGTAGCTGGCCTAAGCCATGATTCGGAATAGGAGGGGGCCCAGGATGGAGCCCTGGGGGACGCCTGTGGAGACAGGCAGGGTGGGGAAGCAGGCAGGGCTGATGCACATGAACTGGAAGCACTCTGAGAGGTAACATTTGAACCAGATGGTGACCTCTTAATGGCATCTGATCCAGAGAGGTGGGTGAAAACTTTGTGGAGCTGAAAGAAAATGGTCATTGATATCACAGGGTGGCTGTTTGCTTTCATCTGCAAGACATCACCCAGCAAGCAGCTGAGCGGCACCATAATCAGCTCTGAGCCCCCGCACCGCAGATGGAGATGCAAAAAACTCCCTCCCATTGTCAGGTATCCCACCCACCTCCCTATCATTCCCCGTGTCCTATCCATGAAATAAAATAACTTCCCACTGACGTGTATCCTGCTTACCTCCCGATCCTTCCCCATGCTCCTTCCATTAAATGAAAGAAAAAATTACTTACCATAGTAATCTTGTTTCTTTCAAGAGAATCTTTACTGTATTTTGACATATGCAGTTAGCCTTCACCATTCAACTGCCCCGGAGAGAAATTAGTTAATAGAACCTATGCTAATAGTGGAACGTTGATAGGCTCGAGCTCGGTTTTCAAACCACTGTCCCTGGTGCATTCTATACAACCGTCAGATTCTACGAAGCATGCATAAAATCCTAACTATACTATCCTACAGAAAAACAAATTCACCCACCAACAAATAATCCCTCCTTTAACAAGATGACATCCTAAAGACCCAGTCACAGATGCCCAAAACAACCAATTCAAACGGGTTTCATCAACAACATGGACAGCTGAAATGCAGTGCCCACTAGGTTCTAGTAGGGGAAGTAGGTGGGATCTCATAATACAGTAAAGATTCCCTTGGAAGAAACAAGATTACTATGGTAAGTCATTTTTTCTTCAAACCCCAGGAAATCTTTACTGTATTCTGACATACGCAGACTACCCAAGCAGTACCTTTGGAGGCGGGCATAGAACATATTAAGAAAACAGGCTCTGCAGTACTGCTGTGCCAAACATGGCATCACTTCTAGCCTGGGTGTTCAGGCAATAGTGCTTAGTAAATGTGTGGACAGTTTTCCAGGTAGCTGCTTTGCAGATTTCTAACAAGGGAATGTCTCTGGCAGCTGCTATAGAAGCAGCCGTACTCCTGGTGGAATGAGCCCTAAGGCCCACAGGGGGTTCCTTGCCCACTTTGCTGTAGGAAAACTGAATACAGACAACAATCCAGTGTGCAACAGTCCATTTTGCAGCTGGCTTTCCCTTCCCCACTTCTTCATAGGTCAGAAAGAGCGGAGTGTTATCCTGCCTATGGCCTTCTGTGTGGTCCAAAGAGTAACTGATAGACTTCTTGACATCAAGGCTATGCAGCCTACATTCCCCCAAACTAGAATGATCCATGAAGAAGACAGACAGGGTAATGGACTGGTTGAGGTGGAAGTCTGATACCGCGATGGAGAGAAACTTCCTATTGGTCCTAAGGACCACCTTGCCCTTATGGACTGAAATGTAGTTACACTCTGTGAACAAGGCCTGAAGTTCACTAATCCTTCTGGCTGAAGTGATTGCCACCAGGAATACTGTTTTCCAGGTCATATACTTGAGCTCTGCCGAGGACATGGGCTCAAAAGGGGGTTGCATCAGCTGTGCAATGCATATATTCAGTTCCCACTACGGGGTTGGTTCCCTGTGTGGGGGGTGCAAGTGCAGCAGGCCCTTGAAAAACTTTCTGAAAGTGCCGGCCCGGTGGCACAGAGGACTGAGGTGCTGAACACCTTACCTTGTGTCATGCCGGTGACCCGGGTTTTTGAACAAGCTTTGGTCATCGGAGAGCCGGCATGGGGCAGGGGAGGGAGCAGGATTGAGCAGCCGAAAGGCAGCTGTCCTCTCATGGGGAGGCACCATGTTGCCCACCATAGTTCCACTGCCCCTGGATGGAGGTCACACTCTGGGTAGCAGGGGGAATGGAGGGAAGGCATACAGGAACTTCCCTGTCCAATCCAGCAGTAGTGCAGCCAGTGGTACTGTGCCCACTGCAGAAGGTCTGCAACAAAACTGTGGCACCTGGTGATTGCCTGGGGGTGCAAAGTGGTCCACCTCTGGAGTGCCCCACCTCCTGAAAACAGCTTCCAGGACCTGCCTGTTCAGAGACCACTCATGGTGATTTTGGTTGATCTTCCTCAGGACGTCTGCCAGGTCATTGTCCTTTCCTGGAAGATGAACTGCTGAGAGAGAGAGATTCTGAGTAAGTAGGCCAGAGTCCAGATTTTCATGGCTTCTGTGCATAGTAAGGTGGACCTTGTGCCCACTTGCTTGTTTATGTAGTACATGGTTGTATCGTCTGTTCTGACTTGAACCACCTTGCCCTGAAGAATTGTGGCAAAGGATTGCAGGCCCTGAAGAACTGCCCTGAGTTCCAGCAAATTTGTGTGTAGCAAAGACTCCTGTTGGAGCCATGTACTATGAGCAGTGTGCTCCCCAGGTGGGCACCCCATCCTAGGAGGGAGCCATCGGCATCAACACTACCACTGGGGACTGCTGCAGGAATGGCGCACCTTCGCTGAGGTTGTCCTTTTCCTGCCACCACGGGAGTGCTTGAAGAAGAGTTTCTGTGACTGGTACTAGTTTTGACAGGGAGTCCTTTTTCTGGGACCAGTGAGACCTTTGGTGAAACTGGATGTCTCTCATTTGGAACCTTGCTCCTGGTACTGTTACTGTAGAGGCTGCCATGTGACCCAAGAGTTGCAGGAAATGTCTTGCTGGCCTGGGGGTGTGCAGCTGGTAGGAGCTTGTCAGCCGTACCCGGCTGTCCACCCTTACCTGAGGGAGGAATGCTTTTCCCTGCAGTATGTCCAACTCTGCTCCTATGAACTCCAGGAGCTGAAACTGGCTGCAAGACTGTTTCAGGTTTACCAGGAACCTCAGAGACTGTAGGGTTTCCTGTGTGAGACTCTGACTTGCTGAGGGGACTGTCCCAGGACTAGCCAGTCATCTAGGTAAGGGAGCACTGTCATCCCCTGCCTTCTCAAATGTGCCACTACTACTGCCAAGCACTTTGTGAACACTCTTGGGGCAGAGGTCAAGCCAAAGGGTAAGGCTCTGAACTGGTAATGACACAGAAACATAGAAACATAGAAGCTGATGGCAGATAAAGACCGCAAGGCCCATCCAGTCTGCCCATTTCTTTTTCTACCTTATAAGTGTGCCATCGGCCTTTGCTCTGTCAATGGCCTATCTATTCATATTCATCTATGCCTTATGCCTATCCCATGCCTGTTTGAAACCCTGCACTGTATTCATATCCACCACTTCCTGAGGTAGGCCGTTGCATGCATCCACCACCCTTTCGGTGAAAAAGAACTTCCTCACATTATCCCTTAATTGGCCTCCCTCTAATCTCATGCTGTGTCCTCTTGTCCTGCTATTTTTCTTATATTGTAACATATTAGACTCTTTCACCTTGTTAATGCCCTTAAGGTATTTGAATGTTTCGATCATATCACCTCTCTCCTTCCTTTACTCTAGGGCATACATATTGAGCTCTGTTAATCTGTCCTCATATGTTTTCTGATGCAGCCCCTGCACCATTTTGGTTGCCCTTCTCTGGACTGCCTCAGTTTGGTTAATGTCCTTGTGAAGGTGTGACCTCCAGTACCACACGCAGTACTCCAGATGGGGCCTAACCAGTGTCTTGTAAAGAAGGATTATTACCTCCCTCTTCTGACTTATGATACCCCTACTAATACACTCCAACATCCCCCTAGCCTTACCTACTACTTTAGTGGTATGCTTGGATGATTTCAAGTCATCGGTGATGATGATACCCAAGTCTGTTTCTTCCCTTGTGACTGCCAGCAACTCCCCTCCCAGCCTATAGTTGGCTTCAGGGTTTCTCTTCCCTATGTGCATGATCTTGCACTTCTTTGCATTAAACCCCAGTTGTCACTCTTCCGACCATTTTGCCAGTTTATCCAGATCTCTGCTCATTCTGCCCACCCCATCTGGATCATCTGCTCTGTTGCAGATCTTGGTGTAATCTGCAAACAGATAAACCTTACCCTCCAGTCCATCTGCAATGTCACTGATGAAGATATTGAAGAGGACTGGCCCCAGGACTGATCCCTGAGGTACCCCACTTGTGAGTTGCATCTCTTCTAACTGTATACCGTTTACCACCACTCTGTTTTCTGCCCATCAACCAGTTTGCCACCCAGTTGACCAACTTCTGACCCAACCCGAGCCTACCCAGCTTATTAATCAATCTTCTATGTGGAACAGTATCGAAAACTTTGCTGAAGTCAAGGTAGGCGACATCAACTGCTCCCCCTTGGTCCACCACTCTGGTTACCCAGTCAAAGAAATCTGTGAGATTAGTTTGACAGGACCTTCCTTTTGTAAATCCATGCTGTCTTGGATCCTGTGCTCCTATGGATTCCAGGTGTTGCACGATCCTTTCCTTAATGAGTTCCTCCATAATCTTGCCCACTACTGAGGTAAGACTGACTGGTCTGTAGTTTCTCTGCCTCCTCCCTGTTACCACTCTTGTGGAGCGGGACCACATGAGCCCTTCTCCAGCCTTCTGGGACCTCTCCTGTGCTCAGAGACTCACTAAACAGTTCTGATAATGGCTCTGCTAGTTCCACCCTAAGTTCCTTTAGTACCCTGAGATGTATGCCATCAGGTCCCATTGCCTTGTCCACCCTAAGCTTATCGAGGTCTTGTAGGACCCTTTCTTTTGTGAAGGGACTAGTGCACACCTCCTTCCCCTCATGTCCATTGTGCTGAGCTGTGGGCCCTGCCCTACCTTCTCTTCAGTAAATACTGAGCAGAAGTATTTATTTAGGATAGATGCTTTTACGTGGTCCTCCTTCTCACATGCCCCCTTATCTCCTTTGATCTTAGCAATACCCACTCTGAACTTTCTCCTTTCACTAATTTATCTATAGAAAATCTTGTCACCTTCTTTTACTGTTTGTGCTAGTGTTTCCTCAGTTTGGGCTTTTGCCTGCCTTACTGCCTTCCCTGCTTCCCTTAGGGAAGTTTGGTATGCCTCCCTATCCTCATCCTGCTGTGTTCCCTTTTATTTCCTGAAGGCCAGCCTTTTGGCTCTGACCTTTTCTGCTACTGTTTTTGAGAACCAAAGTGGTTTTCTTCTTCATTTGCACTTTCTTTTCTCTCTAATACAATGGGATGTTGCTTCAAGTATTGCATCCTTAATGCTTGCCCACTTTGCCTGTACCCCCTCGCCTGTATTTCTTTTTGCCAGGGCTAGCTTAACTCTATTGGCCATCTTATCAAAGTCAGCTCCTCTGACGTCCCATATTTTTGCCTTGGAATGGGATGATTTAGTTCTAGTGGCCAAATTGAACCAAACCATGTGATGGTCACTGTCCCCCAGGTGACCTTCTACCTGGATGTCTGTGATCCTTTCCCTATTAGTCAGTACTAGATCTAGGATAGCTCTGTCTCTTGTGGGTTGTTGTAGCAGTTGTTTGAGGCCCTCACCCTGCAGGGAATCCACCATGTTTCTAGTTCTGGCAGATGTTCCTGCTGGTATTGACCAATCCGTATCTGGCATGTTGAAGTCTCCCATTATCAGAACCTCCCCTTTAGCTGTCATGTTTTTATATCTTCTAACAGTAATGTTTCTATGTCCTCCCCTGGTCTGGGGGCCTGTAGACAACCCCAGTTTGTATGGCTGTCCCATTTCCTGTTTCTAGGGTGACCCACAGTTCTTCTGGCTCCTTATGTGTATTCTGAATTTCTGTAACTTTGATATTTTCATTGACATACAGGGCCACCTCCACCCCCTTTGCACCTCAGTCTCTTCTGAACAGTACATAGCCAGGTACTGAAGTCTCTCAAGTGTGGTTACTGGTAAACCACATCTCGCTAATTGCTACTATGTCCAGTTTAGCCTCTGTCATTATTGCCTGCAGGTCTGGGATCTTGTTTCCCAGACTGCAAGCATTTGTGTACCTGATGGCAATCTGAATCTGAGATACTTTCTGTGGGATTGCCTGACAAGAATGTGAAAGTACGCATCTTTGAGGTCTAGTGATGCCAACCAGCAGGACTCCAGATAAGGTGAGTACCAACCTATTTTCTCACCTCATTTTAGGAAATACTCTTCAGAATTTTTTTTAATGAATACCAGTACTCACCCAACATTTGTAAATGCTACATACGCAATAGAATAGTGCTTCATAACGTAACTAGTGATTCAGAAGGAGCAGTTTTTTCCAGATTTATCGTACTGATATACATCCCAATTTTGTTTTACTCACTATATTTTAAAATTGGTGAGTAAATTACTCTTACCTGCCGACATTATCTGAAGCATTGTTGGCACCTGATCAATTCTCATCCAGAAAAAAAACTGCATTATTTTTAAAAAGTACTCCTCACTCTACTCTGTCCAGACATTTGTACGCATCTGAATTTTGTTTTACTCACCTCACTTTCAAAATAAGGAGTACAGTACTCATCCAAAAAAATCTTATCTGGAGCCCTGCCAATTAGTCACCCTGCCTGAGTGTGGGGAGAATAGTTGCCAGAGTGACCATCTTGAACTTTGGCTTTGTAAGGTGTCTGTTCAAGTGTTTGAGATCTAGTATGGGGTCGCCACTCCCCAGTCTTCTTTAGTGTTAGGAAGTACCTTGAGTACAGACCTTTTCCCTTCTGGTCTAGGGGAACAGGCTGTAGTGCCCTCTCTAACAGAAGGTTGGATACTTCTGATTCCAGCAATACCATTGCTGTTTGGGGAGCAGGTTTGAATAGCCTTGCCCTCAACCTTGGTAAAACTCTGAAGCTGAGTGCAGGACCCTGGCTTATTACCTCCAGGACCCACTTGTCTGTGGTGATGGCTTGCCATGCCTGGAAGTAGTAAGCCAGCCTGCCCCCTACTGAGACTGGGGAGGTGACCCCAACAAGCATATCAGGGGTTCTGTTTTGCTTGTGCATGATGGGGATGGGGACTGGGGCCAGCCCAACTGCTGCCCCTTCTACCCCTGCCTCTAAAGTACCCTCTCTGCTGCTGGTATGCTGGGAAAGCCTGGGTCTGGTAGAAAGTCTGGAATAGGACCTCCCCCTACCTCCCCTACTCTAGTGCTTCTGGGGTGCGGCTGCCTTTTCCTTGGCAGTAGCACTTTTGTAAACCACCTTATATTCATCCATCTTCTTCATGTAAGCCTCTGTTCACTAAACAGAAAGGTTGGCTCACAAGGGAAACCCAGTGCCTTAGACTGTGTGCCCTGAGTCAGGTTGGTGGCCCTGAGCCAGGCAAACCTCAAGGATTTTATCTCGACGATGGTAGCTGGACTTTACAGCAGGGTCCTGAGGTGAATGCCAAGAGACCCCCCACTCCTTTTGAAATGAAATTAGTAAGTTGCCAATACAGGCTGAAAAAATATGTTTATTGCTACATTTACCCCTTTTTGGGGGGTGAGGGTGTGCAGCGACTTGTTATTTTTACTGATGTATGTCATATGCAGTAGCACCCCCGACTTAAAATTCCATTTATAGTTTGAGAAAGAGCAAGGGTGAGCAGCTAACATTGGTTGAGGTTTGTAAAGGGAGAAGTATAACTGTCTCATTTAGCTAGCTCCCCACCTGTTACCTGCACATTGGCTGGGGACCACACCTTAATTAAGCCAACTATACTACCCCCTCATGGCTGCGGTGACCAAGAAGGAACTCCGCTCCCCCTCCTCTGACCACTAGATATTTCCTATCCATCTTCTTGTCCACAGGGGGGACAGAAGTGGGGTTCTGCAGGATCTTGGTGGCTTGCCTCTTCAGAGACTTGTGGATGGGAAGAAGCAACCTTTTTGTTGCTGATGCATCCATCATCTCCTTGTAATCTGGCTCCTCCTCCTCCTCAGTGGTCTCTTGAGTGGGGAGGTCCAGAGTTTTCATAAATGAAAAATGGGAGGAATAGTCTTCGGGATGCTTAGGAGGAGAGTCAAACTTCTGTCTGTCACATGAAGCGTCTGACTCAGTGGGTTCCCCAAACTCCTCTTCCTCCTCCTCATCTTCTTCCTCCTCATAGTAGAGATTGTGTTCAAATGAACCAGGAACCACCAAGATTTCCAGTGCTTGAACCAGAGGCTGCTGCGGTACTTGCAGGCTAACCAGAACTGGAGCATTGGGCTGCAGCAACTGGATAATCCTAATTGCATTTGCGATCTCCTCAGTGGTTGGAACCAAAGGACCTTTCGGTTGTGGTTCCTGCGCGGTATGCTTTTCCTTCTTTTTTCTTTTGGAGGCCATGGCCTGTTCAGTGGTCAGTTCTGCACTCCTTTTTGTAACCGAGGAAGTTTTGCCCTTGTCAGAGGGCTTTCCCCCCAGTTCCTTTGGTTTACCATTCACTAAAAATACCATCAACAGCTTAATTGGGTTCAGTGTCAGTTGGCATTCATCTGTCTCCCTCTCCCCTGGGATGAGCCTGAAAATAGGCAGAACTGTCTAGTCCTCCTTTCCCGGTCAACAACAACTAAATAAATAAATCTTTGGTAAAAGGAGGAACCATATGTCTAGAAGCCGGTTCAGCAGTTGTATTGGACATTTTTTCTCTCAGTCAGTTTAATCGCCTATCAAGCGTAGACTAAGGGAAGTTTTTTACGAATCTTGCACTCTGTGTTTAGGTGGTCAACCCCTAAACAAAGGACACAAATTAAGTGTGGGTTGGCCTTTACAAATGGCTCACCACACTCAGTGCAGTGTTGGAAACCAGTAGGGCCAGTTCTCTTTTTAGACTTATGTGACAATCTAAAAAAATCTTAATATTGGGTTCTGAGAGGAAAGAGACTAAATAACAAACAAAACAAAGTTCTCTTTTTTTTTTGCGGTCAGTTCGGCGACCAATAAGACCACCAAGAAAGTCTCAGTTTAGAACCATAGAACTGTGAGGAGAATCCAGCCAACAGAGAACTAAGTTATATTTAGTCAAAAAACAATAAATTTTACCTCGGAAAAACAACAAAAGTCCGGTTCCTTCCCGGTTGTGAGGAACCGACAAGGAACCGGAAAACTCACCAAAATAACACTATATCTAGATCAGTCTACCTGTAAACCGAGGACAGTGCTTCAAAAACTAAAATAAATAAATTGGTAACTTCAAAAAAACGAGAAAAATAAATATCTTCAAGAAAGCTGAGAAGTCTCTGAGGTGTCTTACTAGGCAGGTTGAGTAAAGAATCTGACAGTTGCATAGAATGCACCGGTGACAGTGGTTTGAAAACCGAGTTCGAGCCTATCAACATTCCACTATTAGCACAGGTTCTATTAACTCATTTGTCTCCGGGGCAGTTGAATGATGAAGGCTAACTGCATATGTCAGAATACAGTGAAGATTTCCTGGGGTTTGAATAACCTCCCCCTCCAGGTATCCTGCCCACCTCCCGATCCTTCCCTGTGCTCCATCTGTGAAATACAATACTCCCCACTACCAAGTATGCTGCCCACCTCCCGATCCTTCCCCTGTGCCCTGTCCATGAAATAAAATAACCTCCCACTGCCAGGTATCCTGCCCACCTCCCAGTCCTCCCCCATTCCCCATCAATAAACCTGTAAAAGAAGAAAACGGTCCAGAAATTACTTTTGTCCCCCATGCCCCCCCAACCTCCCTGTCAACACCCACCATCCCACCCCCAAACCCCATAGTTACTTATCTGGTTCAGCGTTGCTCCTTCTCAAAAAAATTCTGCTGCTTCTGAGCTCCACCGGGAAGTGACTGAAAAGATTAGTTCAGTTAATGGCTTTTTAATGCATTTCAAATGTTTATTTATTTTATTTATTTATTTATTGAACAGTATCGGAATTACAATCCTTTCAGTCAGAGACTTGTTTACAAAGGCTCCACGTCATAGAGAACAATACAAATATAGACAGCATGATGAGTACATTCGTTAAAATGGTAATACATTCTTACATAGAAACATAGAAACATAGAAGTTGACGGCAGATAAGGACCGCAAGGCCCATCCAGTCTGACCATTTCTTTTTCTACCTTATAAATGTGTCATCGGCCTTTGCTCTGTCAGTGACCTATCTATTCATAGTCATTTGTATTGCTCCCTTATGCCTATCCCATGCCTGTTTGAAGCCCTGCACTGTATTCATAGCCACCACTTCTTGTGGTAAGCCATTCCATGCATCCACCACCCTTTCTGTGAAAAGAATTTCCTCATTCCCCTTAATCGGCCTCCTCTAATCTCATGCTGTGTCCTCTTGTCCTGCTATTTTTCTTATATTTAAACATGTTAGACTCTTTCACCTTGTTTATGCCCTTAAGGTGTTTGAATGCCTCGATCATATCACCTCTCTCCCTCCTTTGCTCAAGGGTATACATATTGAGCTCCGTTAACATGTCCTCATATGTCTTCTGATGCAGTCCCTGCACCATTTTGGTTGCCCTTCTCTGGACTGCCTCAATTTGGTTAATGTCCTTGTGAAGGTGTGGCCTCCAATACTGCACGCAGTACTCCAGATGGGGCCTAACCAATGTCTTGTACAGAGGTTATTACCTCCCTCTTACTACTTGTGATACCCCTACTAATACACCCTAACACCCCCTAGCCTTACCTACTGCTTTAGAGGTCTGCTTGGATGATTTCAGGTCATCAGTGATGATGATGCCCAAGTCTCTTTCTTCCTTTGTGACTGCTAGCAACTCCTCCCAGCCTATAAGTGGCTTCGGGTTTCTCTTCCCTATGTGCATGATTTTGCACTTCTTTGCATTAAATCCCAGTTGCCACTCTTCTGACCATTCTGCTAGTTTATCCAGATCTCTTCTCATTCTGCCCACCCCATCTGGCTCATCTACTCTGTTGCAGATCTTGGTGTCATCTGCAAAAGACAAGCCTTACCTCTAGTCCATCTGCAAGGTCACTAATGAAGATGTTGAATAGGACTGGCCCCAGGACTGATCCCTGAGGTACCCACTTGTGACTTGCATCTCTTCTGACTGTATACCATTTACCACCACTCTGTTTTCTGCCAGTCAACCAGTTTGCCACCCAGTTGACCAACTTCTGACCCACCCCGAGCCTACCCAGCTTATTTATCAATCTTCTATGTGGAACAGTGTCAAAAGCTTTGCTGAAGTCAAGGTAGGTGACATCAACTGCTCCCCCTTGGTCCACCACTCTGGTTACCCAGTCAAAGAAATCTATGAGATTAGTTTGACAGGACCTTCCTTTTGTAAACCCATGCTGTCTTGGATCCTGTGCCCCTATGGATTCCAGGTGTTGCACTATCCTTTCCTTAAGGAGTGCCTCCATAATCTTGCCCACTACTGAGGTAAGACTGACCAGTCTGTAGTTCCCCGCCTCCTCCCTGCTACCACTCTTGTGGAGCGGGATCACATAAACCCTTCTCCAGTCTTCTGGGACCTCTCCTGTGCTCAGAGACTCACTAAACAATTCTGCTAATGGCTCTGCTAGTTCCTCCTTTAGTTCCTTAAGTACCCTGGGATGTATGCCACCAGGTCCCATTGCCTTATCCACCCTGGAGCTTAGCAAGCTCTTGTAGGACCCTTTCTTTGTGAAGGGAGTAGTGCTCACCTCCTCCCACTGTGTCCATGATGCTGAGCTGTGGGCCCTGCCCTACCTTCTCTTCAGTAAATACTGAGCAAAGTATCTATTTAGGATAGATGCCTTTACAGGGTCCTCCTCCTCACATGCTCCCTTTTCTCCATTAAGCTTAGCAATACCCCCTCTGGACTTTCTCCTTTCACTAATGTATCTATAGAAAGTCTTGTCACCTTCTTTACTGTTCGTGCTAGTGTTTCCTCAGTTTGGGACTTTGCCTGCCTTACTGCCTTACCTGCTTCCCTTAGGGCAGTTTGGTATGCCTCCCTATCTTCATCCCGCTGTGTTCCCTTATATTTCCTGAAGGCCAGCCTTTTGGCTCTGACCTTTCTGCTACTGTATTTGAGAACCAAAGTGGTTTCCTTCTTCTTTGCACTTCCTTTTCTGTCTAACACAATGGGATGTTGCTTCAAGTATTGCATCCTTAATGCTTGCCCATTTGCCTGTACCCTCACCTGTGTTTCTTTTGCCAGGGCTAGCTTAACTCTGTTGGCCATCTTATCAAAGTCAGCTCCTCTGAAGTCCCATATTTTTGCCTTGGAATGGGATGATTTAGATGTAGTAGCCAAATTGAACCATACCATGTGATGGTCACTGGCCCCAGGTGACCTTCTACCTGGAGATCTGTGATCCCTTCTTTGTTAGTTAGTACTAGATCTAGGATAGCCCTGTCTCTTGTGGGTTGCTGTACCAGTTGTTTGAGGCCCTCCCCCTGCAGGGAATCCACTATGAGTCTAGTTCTGGCAGATGTTCCTGCTGGTATTGACCAATCTGTATCTGGCATGTTGAAGTCTCCCATTATCAGAACCTCCCTTTAGCTGTCATGTTTTGTATATCTTCTAACAGCAATGTGTCTATGTCCTCCCTCTGGTCTGGGGCCTTGGGACAACCCCAGTTCTTATGGCTGTCCCATTTCCTGTTTCCAGGGTGACCCACAGTTCTTCTGGCTCCTTATGTGTATTCTGAATTTCTGTAGCTTTGATATTTTCATTAACATACAGGGCCACTCCTCCCCCCCTTTTTGCACCTCGGTCTCTTCTGAACAATACATAACCAGGTACTGAAGTCTCCCAAGTGTGGTTACTGGTAAACCACATCTCACTAATTGCTACTATGTCCAGTTTAGCCTCTGACATTATTGCCTGCAGGTCTGGGATCTTATTTCCCAGGCTGTGAGCAATTGTGTACATGATTTTCCATTGGCCAGATTTTGGTGTGTTAGTTGTTGGGTGAAGTTTGGCATTACCCCTGTGCATCGTATGGGGAGACAAACCTTTTTTCTTACCTGGTGATGCAAATGAACGGCAAACACGCTGAATTCCTGTTTGACCACTAGCTGAGGGGAGAGGGGTGTTCTTCCCATTCGACGTATGGGGTGCTGCACTTAAACAAGTAAGCATTGACATATGTTGCAAGTAAAGGCAGTGTGACTCATAACTGTCATTTGCTAATATTTTGACCCAAAATTTTCAGTTTGGCCTTTTGTGGACTCCACCTCATGAACAAGGTAGGTGAAATTTTTTCAGATCTGGCCCAAAAGGTGATTTCTCAGTCACTCTATGAAATCACCTTTTGGGCAGGATTTGAAAAATGTCACCTAACAAGTTTATAAAGTGCAGTCATAAAAAAACTATGTTAAAAATGCAGGGTCAAAATCTTAAAAAATACCTAAGGTATGTTGACATTTTTCAACATTCACTCGTAACTTGGTACTTTTCAAAATTTTGACCCCAAAGTTTCAACATAGGCATTTTTTCATGCCACCACATGAACGTGACAGGTGCCATTTTTCAAATCCTGACCGAAAGATGATTTTGCAGTCGCTCCTCAAAATCACCTTTCAGGCAGGATTTGAAAAATGTCACCTACCTGGTTCATGAAGTGGGGTCATAAACAGAATATGCTGAAAATTTGGGGTAAAAATCTTAACAAAACACCAAAGTTGTAAAAGTACTGTATGTTGAAGTTTTTCAGTGTTCACTCATAACTTTTTTGACCCCAAATTTTCTAAGTCACCACTTTTCTACACCATCTCATGAATGGGACAGGTGTCAGTTTTAAAATCCTGGCTAAAATATGTTTTTGCACTTGTGAAAAATGGCATTTCAGGCAGCATTTTATAACTTACACCTGTCATGTTCATGGGGCCATAAAAAGACAATGTGAAAAATGTGAGGTCAAATTGTAAAACACACAAAAAAAGTTTTGAAAAAATGTGTGCAGGCCAGGCCAAGCTTGGGAAGTAGTCTGGGCAGCACAAGGATGGGGGCCACCACTGTCATACACCACCGCTCCAAGCCTGGGAAGGTACTGCACAGTGTTGTGTCACAAGGCAACACTTTGTGACGGGCTGGGGAGCCTTCAGTCACAAGGGGTTGATGTGCGTGTCATGACCTGAAGGGCCCATGTACTGCGTATGCTGGCATGAAAAATGGAGGTTGAAACATCTCCACCGTTCTGTTTATTCCATTTCTTTTTTAACTTTATTTTTATTGATTTCATGTAAACACATTACATGTAAATACCTTCAGGCAGGTTTAGCACAAATACACATTTGCATACCAATAGACAAGCACATAATTTTTACAGTAACAAGACAAAAGCACCCCTGAACTATGTTACAAAACTTGGGGGTTACCTATCTGGTACAACAAGTAGGTTACTATCAGTGACTCTGAGTTAATTACCCAGGTTCAACAATAAAAGGACAAAAAGCTAATCTGTTTAGTAAAGGCCATTGTAGCTATGAGCAAGGACTATAAAATGTTCATTCCACATCATGCACACTGTCAAAGGGTTGATTGTCCCACCCCATAAACTGCAGAATTAAGGGATCATTTAACAGTACTCTCCTGTAGATCTCATCAGCTTACAGTCAACAAATTTTGAGTAACTAAGCTTCTTGAAACCTATAAATTCAGCCCATAGAGAAACTTCAACAAATCTACAAATAGCATTAACTTTTCCTGACTCTGAAAGTAGTGGTGCAACATTTAGGCACTAAGACTAAAAGTGAAATGAGACAGGCTTCTTCATGCCAGGCATATCGAATATACGCAAAAACATCAAACTTGATTCCTTCTTCAGCAACAGAGTTTAGGCACAAAATGAGAGTCAGAAATGGAGAAGACGAGGGTGGGGTGGGGGGATTGCTTGAGAGGTCTACAAATATTAGTCCTTGTGCGCCATCTTAGAAATTTCCCATGAGTGTTGCAATTAACATCATCAGCAATTGCAAATAAAACTTATCAGAGTGTAAACGTGCTGGTTTATATAGCTCCAAGTTATACCAAAACTGAACATTTCAACTGAAGTAGTGTCCTAACCATATACCTCTCAGCCCCCACCGTCTATATTACCCTAGTGTTGCATAATTAGATTAGGCTTCTGTTTCACCCTCTGAATTGGTGTCATCGTCTCAGGCTAAAAATTATTTCTCTTTTTTAATTTTTTCCATATATATTTTATGTCTTGTATTTTCCCCAATTTTTCACCCGTCCCTGTTCTTGGCCACGTGCGCATGTGGAGGCATGTGCACTCCGTGCCTCGAGACACCCTCTCAAGACTTGCTGCTCCCTCCTGCCTATGCTAACCACTGGACCTCCACCTAGTGGCAGTGGAACAACGGAGGAGCAACGACCACCCCAAGAGAGGAGAGCTGCCCTATGGCTGCTCAATCCTGCTCTCACCCTTCCCCCCGTGCCGGCTCCCTGATGATCCGAGTCCATATCCGAACCCGGGTCACCGGTGTGATGAGAGGTAAGGCATCCAGCACCTCAGCCCTGTGTGCCACCAGGCCAGCTTGTTTGCCTATCTTTAGAAGGAGCTTGGATGCCTCCATTGCATCAGAGAATTGGAATGCCTTACCTCCATATATGATCCTAAGGCCAGCAGGCATTAACAGTACATGATGGACACCGAGTGCTCGGATGTGGGTCTATATTCCATCAAAACTCTTCCTCCTCATTCGGGTAGCGTAACTCAAGTCAGGAAACAAGTGTACCCTAATGTCTCTCCAGAGAAGTGGACTGAGAGTTTGGGCGTATTGGAGGATGATGTCTCTTTCATCCGATGTACGGAGCTCCAGCAAAGTAGTCCAAGGGATAGGCTCTCCGGTAGCTGCTCGAGGGTTTCCTCTACATGGTAATATGCAATAGGTTTTTATGATATCAAAATCTCCCTTGATATTTAACAGTTGTTTGAGTCATTCCTTCATGAACATCCTCAGTTTATCTCCCTCCGTTCCTTCAGGCAAACCTAATACTCTGAAATGGGTGGCTTGGGCTGCATTTTCTAAGTTTTCTAGCTATCATTTCAGTAGAGTATTTTCTTTTGTTAGCCCCGTCGCCACTGCTATGGCTTTGTCTGTATTTTTTGTGGCTCCCTTCGTGTCTTCGGCAAGCATTTCCCACCTTTGTATTAAGCTGCTTAAGTTCAGTGTTGAAATCTTTTATTTTGCAATCTAGCCTATGAATGGCCCTCAGTAGAGCGGCATTAGATTGCTGGGCTGCTTCCTGCTCCCCAATCCCAGGCTGTTGGTCTTTACTGCCGCCGGCTCTTGGTTCCTTTGGACGGGCACCATCCATGTTGGCTGCCGTTTTATTTCCCCACACCATAGTGCCGAACTTATGTTCACAGAGATGAAAAATTTTATATCTTCCAATAGCTGACAAGTTGTTATCTCGACTGGTACAGGTGAAGTTTAAAAGTTCAGACTCAAACAGGTATTTGACATGTAAAAGCTGTAGCTATCTACGGAGCTGCTTGGAGGTGCTGTTCACAGCTTGGCTGCTCCCCCCTTTTTATTCCATTTCTAAAGGGATCTGCACGACCAAAGATACAGTTCACAATCACAAAAAGGGAAATTCATTAAAAAAATCTACAAGTGCCAGCTCCATGGGACTGAGTGGTGGGGCACCTCCTTAGCATGATGGTGGCCCAGGTTTGAGCCCCAAGACAGGGATGTCATAAGTGGAGGACAGCAGAGAGAGTGATAGTGTCCACGCGGATGCTGTCCTCCTGGGGAAGAGTACTGCAGAGCATCACTCAGAGAGCAACACCTGCTGGCGTGGATGACCAAATGTAAGCTGGCTCCACCTCCAGTGTCACACCATGCTGCACACCATTGGGGTGTGGGGAGGGGCCCGGAAAATAGAAACTAGCACTACCTCAACCTGCTGGATGATGGCTGCCTAGTGCCTCCATGCCCATGTCCCCCTAGTACACCATTCCTACCTCCCTAGCTGTGTGTGACTTAGAGGACCCCCCCTCAGGAATGCTACTCCCCTCCTCTTCCCCAGAGAGGGTGCCTTCCAGCAGGTATAAGCTAGGTCTTCTGAGGATATGGAGACAGCCTGGAGAGCCAGGTGGCAGGAAACAGTAGTGAAGGGTGAGACTGGTGGGCAGACAGGGATGTTAAGCAGCCAGCAGGAGTGGGAGGTCTGGGCGTGCATGGGAAGCTGGAAAAAAATGAAACAAAAAAAAACCCTTCAGTAATAAAGACCAGTTTCACTATAGTATATGGGTTGGCCTTATTGTCCATAGAAAGAAACTGCTTTCCAAAAGTTGTTCATGTTCTAAAAGTTGTTCTACATGTTGAATAATTACCTGATTCATCTGAGTTTTCCCTTTTGCTGTCTACATCTGCTTTCACTCTCTCAGCGTGACTCCACACAGTCTCATTTTTTGGTTTCTTCTCTCTCTCCTCTCAATTATGGTTACGCTCAGTATGTCTGCCGATGCTGAAATTAGCCACCCAGCAGTACTTTTACGCCTAGCTTGGCTACAGTAACTAGCATGAGTACGTTCTTGTGTTGCTTCGAGCAGACGCTTTCTCATGTGCTGACATGCAGGTTACATGACCACGCCTACTGTAGTGTAGCGCAGCTCTATACATAATCTCTCATTATTGGATCCTTGCCTGAATTTCCTTTTAAAAACTATGTACTATAATAAATAAAATATGGGGGCCATATACAACTTGCCCTGTGTTTCCATCTCAGGGTTGAGATAACTGCATGGATCTCTCAAGCTTCACTCTTGAGCTCCATATGCTGTTAATCTCTACCCTTCGATGGAAACAAAGGCTTGTTGTGTATGGTCATCCATACATTATTCCTTGTATTATAACTCGTGTTATTACTTTGTTAATTTTGGCCTGTCTGTTATCTATACCCAATAACTACACAGCAAATACAAGCAAGCAAACATTTAGCATTGACAAATGCTTGTTTACTTATAGATGATCAAAAAAAAGGTCTTAATTTTGGCCAATTTTACATTTTTTGCACCTCTATAATTTTTCCCCCAGTGAACCAATTGTCGAGAACTTTTCAGGATCCAGCGACTCTGGCAGCAACTCTAGGCCTGACAGATTTCAAGTAAATTGGTTGAACAGGGGCAGAGTTATTAAGGTGCTAAAATTGGGGTTTAACATTAAAGTGCTTTTTCATCCCTAAAAGACAGGCACTACTGAGCCTGTATGACATATGGAAGTTCTGTTTACGGAACAGTGGTGGAGCCAGGGAACAGTCTGCCAGCGGAGGTGGTGGGGGCCAAGACCATAAATGGTTTCAAGCATGGCTGGGACAGAGTGCAGGTTTTGGTGCTTGCTCAGGTCAGTAGCAGTTGGGGGGGGTAGACCCGGAGGGATAAAACCCCATATGGCAATAGGGCCCAGGCAGATAGGGAACTATGGGCAGACTATATAGACCTTTGGTCTTTTTCTAATGTCATTATGCTTCTATGTCTTGCCCCCATCCCTGCCTTTCTGTGACCCTGCCCTCCCTCCTTGACACTCCACCATCCAGGGAGGGAGCAACTGCTGCCACTTTTAGTTTTACTGCCTTCCCCTGGGTAGTTTTTTTATTTTTAATTTTTTCATCAGTAGTTTTTGCAGTTTTTCCCCTTTTTGCTCCCAGGACCCCAGCAGACATGCGTGTGCGTGCACGTGGAGGCGCACATGTATGCCAGGTACTGGCTCAGCCCTTTCCGCAATCTCCACCGCCATCTCCCGACTACGCTTCCCATTGGACCGCCACCCGAACTGCAGGGGGGTGGACAACCACCCCAGGAGGGGAGAGCCACCTTTCAGCTGCTCATTCCCGCTCCATTCCCCCCCCCCGCTGGCTCCCTGATGACCTAAGGTCATTCCCGAACCCGGGTCACCAGCGCGGCACAAGGTAAGGCGTCCAGCGCCTCAGCCCTCAGTGCCACCGGTCTGGCCCTCGCCTGGGTAGTTTTAAATGCCTATTCAGGTAGCATTTAAATCTCCCACCAAGAACTGTGTTCCCCTTCCTGGAATATGCAGGCCATCTCCTTTATAGAGGTCCATATTCTTCCAGGCTGGTTCCCCATCCCTGATGTAGCCAAAACCCTCCTCCATGTACCATGCCTTCAACCAGTCATTAAATATCCTGATTTGGAGTACCCTTGCCTCTCTCTGGCCGTACACTGTTAGCACCTTAGAAAAAGCCACCAAGCATGCTCGCTCCAGCTCCCTGATGTTACCCTGCATTACTTCTACCTTCTTCCTTGCCGGGCCATTCATTCCCCAGATGGACAATAACATCTAGTGTCTTTCCAGCTCCTGCTGTCCTGGCAGTCCTCTGGATATGCTTTCCATCCCTCTAAGCTGATGCATCACTCAGGCACACCACCTCTCTATCCCCCCCAGCTCCCAAGGCTATCCCCCTCACATCAGAGTCCCCCACCAGAAGCTGCTTCCTCTTGGGCTGGGTGCCTCTCCCTCCATCCTTGAGGCCTCCACTTCTGAGGACCCCACCTCCTCCCTACCCACTATGATGGGTACCTCCTATCGGCTTCCCCCGCCTGCCAGTATGGTGAAGGAGTTCTTCAGTGGTATAGTTGGTGGAGTGTGCACCCTTCTGGTCACTCCCACCCTCCCAGAGCCCACTGAGGTCCATCTGCTCTGCCTAGGCACCCTCTGGGGGAGCAGGGAAGAAGGTCCATCTACCCTTGTCATTTCGAACTGGAGTCCAGCAACCTTTGCCCGCAAACCAGAGCCGGGAGTACATAGCATTTGGTGGCAAATAAGGACCGCTTGACCTACCCAATCTGCCCATTTTTCCTTACCTACACTATCACTGCAGACCCTACTTTATCTACAGTGCTTTCATCCTCCTCACTTCCTTTCCATTATGATTTGCTTGTGCCTCGCCCATGTATTCTTGAACCTCACCACTGTTTCACTCCCGCCACCTTCACTGGAAGACTGTTCCAGGAATCCACCACTCCTTCTGTGAAGAAGTACTTCTTCACAACTCTCAAGCTTCAGAGCATGCCCCCTTGTTTTTGAGCACCTATTTTTCTGAAAAATTCTTCCCTCCTGTACCTTATTGACCTTGTGAGGTATTTAAAGGTCTCTGTCATATCCCCCTTTCTCTCTCCTCTATTCTGGGGTGTACATATTGAGGTCCTTTAGTCCCTCCTCATAGGCTTTTGATGCAGACCTTGCATCATTTTAGTTGCCCTCCTCTGGATTTCCTCCACTCTGTCTATGTCCTTCCAGAGATGTGATCTCCAGAACAAGATGCAGCACTCTAGGTGGGGTCTTACCAGTGATCTATACAGAGGAACACCACCTCCGTCTTTCTTTTGGTGAATCCCCTCCCTATGCACCTCAGCATCTTACTAGCCTTCCTGCCTGCCTTGTCGCACTGTCTGGCCGCCTTTAGGTCATCAGATATGATTACCCCAGGTATCTTTCTTGCTTGGTAGTCATCAGTACCACTCCACCCATTTTGTACTCTGCCTCTGGGTTTCTGTGTCCTGAATGCATTATTCTGCACTTTTTCTCATTGAACCCCAGCTGCCCTACCCTTGACCATTCCGCTAGTTTTCTCAGGTCTGTACTCATCCTTTTTACACCCCTGGGGTGCCCACACTATTGCAGATCTTTTTTTTAACTTCAGAATGTTTTTATTGATAGTACGGTTCCAGTTTTCACAGTAAAACAGCCATGAACAATTAATATCTATAGTACATAATTCACAGAGTCTGATTAACATAAAAGGAAGTACAATTCAATGTCCACCTTTAAAACTAAAAGTAATTAAGACAGTTGCCTACATGTTAAAGGGAAATGTGAAATGAAATGTGGGGGATCAGATCCCTTATGCTATTAATTTCAGGCTGAAGTCCTTGGTTGTTGACCGCATTAGTGTTTAAAGTTTCTGGCTCCATGTTGTCTTTTATTCCCATAGAGTTCAACTCAGAAGGTAGGGCCCTCTGTTTTCAGGCTCAAACCGTTTTTCAGGTACATTATACAACGCCAAAATGCTGGACGTCCTTTGAAAATGGATCCCCATTATTATCAGTGTCTTCAATGATCAGGTTGTCACAGTTATTATGTGATTCAATCCCACCTATAAACGTAACAATAAGTGAATTAAAAACCAAAAGATCTGGTGCACATTTCCCCCGTTCTTCCCCAAGGCCCCCCTTCAACACTACAATGTAGACCCGATCCCACTAGGCACCCACTTGTGAGTAAAGTTGACGCTAAGGGCGCCATATGGTCAAGAACTTATCCTGCTGTGGTCGGACTTGACTGGTGATGTTCTCCATCCTCTCTAATTCTGTCACCCAAGCTCGCCAACAGCCCAAAGTGGGTGGGGTGGGAGAGAGCCAGTTGGAGGTTATGCATTTTAAAGCTACCACTCTGAGCATTTGACACAGCTTTCTCGCCTCCTTAGAGCTGGAAAACCCAACACTAGATCAGTGAAAATGAAGGGAATGGTGAGGCTGGCTAGTTGTTGAATTTCTACACGTACTGCTTGCCAAAAACCCTGCAGCTTAGGACAGGCCTAAAAAATGTGGTAGTGCATCCCCCTACCCCCACAGTCCCTCCAACAAACATCTGAATGAGTGGAATTAAAATGTTTAGTTATAACTGGAGTGGAGAAGAAGCAAACTAACACTTTCCAGTTAAACTCCCTCCATGTGGGAGAAGCAGTCACCTGTCAACCCCATTTTACCCTCTTGGCCCATTGTTCTGGTTCTATTTGTCTCCCTGCCTCTTGTTCCCATCTTTTCACTATTGCAGATTTTTGTGTCATCCACAAAGAAACAGACTTTCCCTTCAACTTCCTCTGCAGTGTGTCACTTATAAAGACGCAAAAAAGGGTCAGTCCCAGCACTGATCCCTGAGGCACCCGCTGGCTGCCCTCCCTTCCTCAGAGTGAACTCCATTTACCACCACCCTCTGTCATCTGTCCCCTAACCAATTTACCACCTTTGAACCCACTCCTAAGCCACTGAGCTTGCTTACTAGTCTCCTATGTGGAACAGTATCGAAAGCCTTACTGAAATCTAGGTAGGCCACATCCACCCCTCCACCCTGATCTAATTCATTTGGAGGCAGTATAGCGCAGTGGTTAAGGCTCTGAGCTGCAGATCTGGAGACCTGGGTTTGAATCCCATAGCCGCCTAGGTACATACTGTGTGATCCTGAGCAAGTCACTTAACTTCCTTGTTCTCTCAGGTCACATCTGGAAACAAGCTTCGGCTTAGTGTGTTACTCCTGGTTAAACAGTGTTCCCTTTCCCCAGTCAAATCTATCAGACTTGCTTGACCTGACCTCACCACTGTGAACCCATGCTGCCTTGGGTCTTGTAACTCATTGGATTCAAGATATTCCACAATCCTCACCTTCAGCACTGATTCCATTAACTTTTCCACCACCAATGTAAAGATGACCAGCCTAGAATTGCTAGCCTCCTGCCTGATACCACTTTTGCAAAGTAGGACTACATTCGTCCTTCTGCAGTCCTCTGCAACCACTCCTGTTTCCAGTGAGCTGTTAAATAGGACTGTCTGAGGTGCAGCCAGTACCTACCTAAACTCCCTTAATACCCTTGGATGCTCCCTGTCTAGACCCATTGTTTTGTTCACCTTTAGATTAATGAATCCCTTACTCTCTCCTCCAAAAAAGGACTAGTGTCTTCCTCCCTCCTTCTAAAGCTTCTGTTCCTTTTTGTGGCCTCTCCCCTTCTCATTCTATCTGTGAACACTCAACAAAAGTATTTGTTTAGGATGTCTGCCTTTTCCTAATACCCCCCCCCCCTTCCTTTTTAACCTTACAGTCCTACCCCTGGTCTTGTTCTTTTCACTTACACATCTACATACCTGTGCTCCTTACTGCTTTCCCTGCTTCACCCCGTTTCCCCCGCAGACCCATAACCACTACACTGCACAACTCCCATGATCTCTGCACTGTATATGTCACGTGGTCTTTATTTTCCTTATTTAGTGTCTGTGCAAGCTCAATTTACCTGTCTACCTTCTTCTTACTCCCGCTGTAGTCCTATCTCTCCCTTTTGCTTCCCTGAAACTAGCAGATAGGGTATCTCCTGCTTCCCATTTCTTAAGCCCCCTACCTGTTCATATTTTTTCCTGAGAGTCTACTGCTCCTTACACACTTTTACTGTGTATAAAATCTGTAGCTATCTGCCCCCTAGCTTGTTGTCACAGTATGCAGTAAGCAATTATGTGTTATGTTCTCCTACCTTAGTCTGGTGTCCCACATCGAGAGTCACCTGCAGACCTGGGGCTTGATTTTCAAAGGCTGACGCAGGGCTTGCATCAAGTCCTGTGTTTAAGCCATTCTTTGACACAGCTGTGCCGAACTCCTTTGCCATAAATGGAACCTGATTTTACATTGTCAGGTGCAGCTGATTTTACGTTGTCAGGTGCAGTTGATTTTACATTGTCAGGTGTAATTGATTTTACATTGTCAGGTGCAGTTGATTTTACGTTGTCAGGTGCAGTTGACTTTACGTTGTCAGGTGCAATTGACTTTACGTTGTCAGGTGCAGTTGACTTTACGTTGTCAGGTGCAGTTGACTTTACGTTGTCAGGTGCAGTGGACTTTACGTTGTCAGGCGCAGTTGACTTTACGTTGTCAGGCGCAGTGGACTTTACGTTGTCAGGCGCAGTGGATTTTACGTTGTCAGGCGCAGTTGACTTTACGTTGTCAGGCGCAGTGGATTTTACGTTGTCAGGCGCAGTGGACTTTACGTTGTCAGGCTCAGTGGATTTTACATTGTCAGGCGCAGTTGATTTTACATTGTCAGGCACAGTTGATTTTACGTTGTCAGGTGCAGTTGATTTTACGTTGTCAGGTGCAGTTGATTTTACATTGTCAGGTGCAGTTGCAACAGTTTCCTCAGTTTATTGTAGCTTGCACCAAGTAAAAAAGGTCCCTTGAATGATGCAAGTTAGATCCGGGAAAAGTTGGTTTAACTTGCAGCATTTGGCGCTCAGGACTCAAACTCCAGATTGCTGGCTGGGAGAATACCTCAAGCCCCGTGCGCCAAACAATCCGCATACCAGGGGCCTGCAGCAGTCTCAGGGCTTTGAAAATCGAGCCCCTGCAGTCATCTTGCATATGCCCTAAGGTAGATGCTCCTCTCCTGCTTTGTCCCACTCACATGATAGGACACTGATGTGATGAGGCATGCTGTGAGGTCCAAAATTTATTCACAGCCTGCAGTCTTCTTGCTGCCACCCGATTGGTTCAGCTGCTGCTTTATCCCGCCTTCAGTGCTCCCTGGCCATCAAAATGGCCGACTTCCAGTTCCTGTATGGGGAGAACAAAAGTAACAACCAGAAAAGAAAATTTATAGTGACAAAATTGCAGCAATCAGTTCAATTTTGCTGCAAATCACCTCCACTTGTCAGCGGTCCCCCCCTCTACCTCTGCGTCGACCTGTCAAGTAGATTGTCACTATCAAACTTTTTAATTTCTACTGAGCTTAATAGCTAACATAGAGAGAGGAGAGTAAATTAAATATAATAACCTTATACATGTATAGGAACCGTTTGTTTTTCAGAAAGTAAATACATCAACCTCTTCCACAATCCAGAGTCAGTGAACCAAAATACTTACTGATATTTCATTTACTGAAATCTAAGACAGCATTTTTTATGAACTGTGCTGAAACTTTACTATAAACTAGTTAGCTCCTGGGAGAAATCACTCAATAATGCAAAAAACTACCGTGAGTATATAGAAGGGGGGTAGAACCACCAGTAACACAAACTGATTTACATATCTTTCAGTCCAGGTGAATAAAAAGTGTCTCTTTAAAGGGAAACGGTGGATATTTATATACTGCTTTAATTTAGGGGGTCTGAGTATCAGTTTAGTCTCACTACCCAACCCATCAGATTGTGTCCTAGCTGTAAACTTGTTTTTTTGTTTGCTTTCTGCTTCCCACTGCACCGCGCCATTCAGAGACAGACCACCGCTCGCTGTGAGCTCTTCCTATGCAAATTACCTGCACACTGTGAGAGACGTTATCGCTCCATGATCAGGAGACAGGCAGGCGTAAGGAATGAAAATCATCTCTCATAGTGTCCTCCTGCATTGTTTATAGCTTCTTCTAAGTTGCTTTCCTTCCTAATGCTGTCCTTTATCCAGTCGCTGAGAGCAAAAAAATCATTTTGACTTACTGTTGCCGTTGCATGCCTAAATTCCATTTGTTTTTACTCCGGGTCCCTTTCAATGCGCGGCACCATTTGGGCTCCTTTTGTTTATCCTGCCTGACCTCTCATGCACGTAAGAAACGCGCTTCAGTGGGCCGTCTCTGCCATGCACTCCATAGCAACCATGGGTTGCTAAGCAAATTAGACACAGCGCTCAACCAAAAGAACGATACAAAGAAAGCTAGTGATCTTGAAACTTATGTGTTGAATCCACTAGACAACCCCAGCTGGTCTCCCATACCACAATGCATTCTGATCATCAATCTGAGTTTTGCTCTTTTGACATACTAGACTGCCTATTTGCTGCCCATTGTGGCCCACATGAAAATTAGATGACACATCTAAAGAGATTAACCCAGTGAATGAAAGCAGCAAACTAATACCCTATAATAACCTATCTAAATGTCAAATATCTATGCAAAATACTAACCTGTCTAAATATTGGATTGGCTAATTGCAAACCCACGTTACAAAAAAAAGCAGATGCTTGACATCAAATGACTCTGGCTGGAATTCCTTTCCTTTTATTTTGTGAACAATTTTCACATGCTTCAAAGATATTTGAAGTGAAGCAGCCTGTTCCCCCATTCCCCATTTCAAGCAGGGGTGGGCACACTCCTGGAGTGTGCGACCAGTGCCCTGTAGTCAGGTGCCAGTGCCCCATGAGTGCCCAGTACTGGACCCCTGGCAACCTATGTGGCACTGCATTGGGGGCTGACACATACACTCACCATCTACCAGTGGTGGCATTGGGGCAGCCTCGAAGTCCTAGCATACGCAGGCACCAGGCACCCACCCATACCCGGCTGCTTATACTTCTGGGTCAGCCAGTGGTGGCATGTTCAGCAAGCATCCCATACCATGGTACTGCAGTGGTCTGGGCCATACTGCTTGTCTGGGGGTGTTATTGCGGGTGACAGTGCCTTTGGGGCCAGTGGGGTGGGGGTGAACTGTCAGTGAGGAGCCATTGCTGTGTGGGACCGCATGTGTCAGGCTGCCTACAAATAGAACACAGCATGGGTTACAGCAGCTGACCATGCCCACATGTGGCAGCATGCCATGTGGGTTCCCCACCATCCCAGAGATCACAGCGCATGCCCGCCATGGGCTTTAGGTATGGCGCAAGGGTTGTTAGACCAGCTTTGGCTAGTCTAAGCACTACCACCACCTGCCACAGCTGTGGGGCTTCTAGAATCCCAACTTAATAGATGCAGCAGCTGGGTTCCAGCTCAAGACCCTTCTGCCATGGCTCACCCCTATTTTGGGTGCAGGGCTGGTGTAAGGCCAGTTCAGCACAAGGACACCTGATTTCGGTGCAGCTTGCATTTGAAAATCAAGAATGCCACAAGTTTTGATGCAAGGTGCCCCTTGCAGCAATTCTGTTTGACACAGGTCCCTTATGTCAAGTTTCAGGGCTCTAAAAATACAGCGCCATGTCTTTTTCTGTCCTTGCCTTTCCACGACAACAGTTTTTTGTTGTTAATATTTATTTACCTGTTGACCTGGTATAACCCAACTGAGATGCAACATTTCGCTCTGTTTTATGCTCCTTAATTGTTTCCTCCATGTGGACCTCCTTCCAACAGTTAGGTTCCCTTTTTTACTGTCCACAGAGTCCCGTACTACTGCTGCTCTATCTGCACTGGTGCCAATTTGGTGCCACAGCCTTGGGAACCTCCCTATTATTATCCCTTTGGAAGTGGAGACAAACCATTACAGCCTTGCAGCCGGTATCATCACCGTGGCAGCCACAGCAAGTTGGAAGTACAGAAGTGGGTAAGCAGAACCCACACTGGCTATGGGGAGAGCAGGTGGTGGATTCATTGCCTCTGCTAAAGGCGTTCATTTGTTCTCTATTTCCATCATATCCATGAGTGTGTCTGTGACATAACTGGATAGCAGTATGCCTGGTGCATTGTCAACTGCGCACCTTTCCCTTCCTAATTACATATCTCTGACCCTCACTGCACCACTACCTGTGACCATCCAGGAGGTGCTAGAGAAATGAAAAGTGCAAACTGGGACTGCCGGTGACGTCATCAAGATGGTGAGAGCTTAATCCCTAGGGCTCCGAGAACCGCCATGAAGAATCTATTGCAATCCTCCTACAAAATAACTCCAAAGTCCCAATTTTGAAATAGAGACAGTGATAAGAGATGGCTACAAAGAAAAGTAAACTCAAAAATTTGAAAGTTAATGCTTCACAAGCTAAATTGAAGCAGCTTATCCTGGATGAGGAGGTGGAGGGCTTTGCGGCTCGTTCCCATTGCGAATGCTCTCCGTCTGAATCATCCGTGGAGTTGGAGGACGATGAGCTACTACTTTCCTGAAAAATGGAGAAAACTGCTAAAAATTCTCTCCTCAGTACAAAAGATCGAGTCCTTGCTGGCAGATCTCTGTCAAGACTTGCAGAACCTAGATAAAAAAGTTACAAGCAACACCACTCAGCTGTCGGAGCTCACGGAGGCGCAGAAAACAGAGGAATGGATGTTGTTATATCTTCTACAATGGGACAGAGAAACACAAGGCAGGCTCGAGGATATTGAGAACAGAGCCCGGCATAACAATTTCTGCATCCACGGAGTACCAGAGGGTGCAGAGTAAGGTTACGCCACCTCTTTTGATTTTATGCAGCATTTGTTGTGGTCGGTGCTCTCTATACCTGCATATTTAGATCTCACCATGGACTGAGCTCATCGCTCGTTAGTGCCAAAGCCTGCCAGTGCCACAGACTGGCCCAGATCCTGCGTAATTCTTATGGCACTATTTCAAAGTAAAGAGTGGATACTCAGGGAAGCATGGAGACACTGCAATCTGAGGTTCTACTCTACTACTATTTTTTTCAAACAAGATTTCTCCCCAGCACTTCAAGCTGAAATGCAAAAGGTACAATCTATCATCAGGGAAATAAAAGAAAAGAAAAATATCAAGGCTCAACTTTTGTTTCCAGCTAGACTGAGACTCAGTCTAGACTCTGGCCCCAAAACCTTCCAAAACCTGGTCGAAGCTTTGCCACTACTAAAAGAATGGGACCTCACCCTGCCCGACCTCGAAACAGACTTGCTAGAACTGACGCTTCTGAAGAATGCCTGGCAAGTGGTGGGTCAAGGCCAAAAGAGAAGCTTCCCGGGGCCTTTCCCAAGTCACTGGCTAAAGACACGCTGCAAATGATGCAACGTACCTCCACAAAGACACAGGGACAAGAACCAAGGGGGACATCACAATTATCTCCAAAGCGCTGAGGGGGTAAGACTAAGTACATACAGCAGGAGATATACATTTCCCTGTTTAGCAGAGGGACTGGTACTGATATAAACTTGGACTAAAGAATGTTACTTCCAACGTTCCCTATAATACTCATATATGTTTTATTGAATGGAAGGTCTCTGAATTGTCAGAAGGGTGGGGGAGACAAAACAGGGGATCCTGTATTAATGTTATATAGTTAAGTAGTAAAAGTTTACCAATGTTTTAAAATAATACAAACAAAGAGGGCAATTGCTGGAGAGCATCTACTGTTTCTACATAGGGCGCACACGTACGGCAAGGGCCGGGTGCTAATTTCCCCCATCTCCTTAATCTAATATTTGAAACAACAGTTTCAGAAGAGCATCACCTGAGCCAGCCCACTAGCAGGGATATGTCCTTATGTGAAACCCCTTATGAATCAGGTCTTCAGGCAACTCGGCTTTTGAGGACTTATAGTTTTTATAACTCCCCTCCATATATGGATTAATCTTAACTAAAGATATATCTTAAACAATACCCCTGTCGCTATAAGGTCAAAGTTGCTCTGAATGAAGGCTGTGTAACTTTTGATCCTCACTCACATCTCTGTATTCCTTTGGGAGGGGAGACTCGAGCATAGAGAGACTCATAAAAAGGGGTGCACTCTATAAAGTAAATAAGCATTTACTCCCACTTGATTTTATGGGGGTAGAAGTATTTTGTTGCTCGCACTGAATAAAGGTTCTGGCACTGACGGAGTTGGGATCTGCTCAGTTAGTGCCAAACGTTAAGTGATTTAACAAAAAAGTACAAAGGTGGTGCTTCAAGAAGGGGGCAAAGGGAAGGTATCTAATATACTGTCTATATAATTTTGGTTTTTATCACAACGTACTTTTCTCGCCTGCTACGGACTACTGGTGGGGGCATCCAGCCTGACCTGCTGATGGGGGGAGCATCAGGCTCACTCGCATGTTGGGAGGGTCCGGCACAGCTGTGGCCGATCTGCTGGTGGGCTCCCCCGTCCCTACCAGCCGGACTGGCGCCGCACCCCCCCGTGCAATTCCACGACAATCCTCACCACATGGCAGGGCGCAGCCATCAAGCTGCTCGGTCGCGCCCAGCCTTTTTCCATTTTCTCCCAGTGGGAGCACGAATGTGCAATGATGTCCAAGCACCAATGTGCAGACATCCGCCGTGCCCTTCCCCTCCAGGCTCCCACGCATCTGCAGTGTCGCCGGTCGTCTCCCGGGACCACCAGAGCACGGTGTGGATCCCACCCTTTCCCCAGGACTGGGAGAGCAGTCGTCGGATGCTCAATCCCAGTCCTCCCCTGCCGGCCCCCAATGACCCGGGCTTGTTCCCGAACCCGGGTTGCTAGCATGGAACGAGGTGGTGTCCAGCACCTCAACCCTCAGCGCCACCGGGCTGGCCTGTCTATATAATTTAATGGAAAAATTGTATTTAGTGGTATCAGGAAACAGATTACTGTAAGGAGAAAAAAGCTATTATGCTAAAAAGAAATGTTGCAGGAGGGTGGGACATGGAGGGCAAACATAGGGAGGAGTTCTCTCTATTTTTTTCACGATTGGTGATATTCTTACTTATTTAAAAGGGTAATACCCAAAAGGTTCTGCTCTGGGTCCCACATACACCAGGCAAATAGTGTGTTTACACACAATACACTGACAAGTGAACGTTGGGTGGTGGTCAACTTAGACCCACCAAGAGAATCACCTAGGTAGCTTAATTAAGGAATTTTAGGCCATAGTTGGGTTGGAGTTTTTCTTTATTGGTGGCCTAAAAGTTTAAATAGAGTTGATAATACTGATTACTATACTAAAAGACTTTCTAAGTTTATGTTTTTTGTTTTTAAGTTTGTTTAAATTTGGATGCTGTTGAGGTTGTGCTGACGTGGGTTCACCTGGCTTACTCCCAATATAGGTTGATGATAAATTGCCATAAGATAGTTGGTGGAAATTATGACACCTCAAACATTTTTATACACTCTACTTTAAATCATGACTCATCTCACAATCTGTTCATATAATATAAAAGTCATTAACTCCCCTATCAAAAGAGCCAGAGTGCTATAAGAATTAAAAAGATTGCATAGTGATGTGGCATTTTTACAGGAGACACACCTATCCGAGGGACAGCGTTTAAAGTTACATCACTCTTGGGTGGGTCAGGTGGTTGTGGCTTCCCACTGTAAAGGAAAGGGAGCAGGAGTGACAATTTTGTTGAAGAGGGGTCTGGCTGTGAAGGTGGAGTCTTCGGAGGCAACATTACAGGTAGGTACGTGAGGGTCACAGGGATTATACGGGATCGTACAGTGCATTTTATTAACATATATGCATGTAATGTACACCCAGAAACATTTTTCTCGATGGTGTTTTCCAAGCTGGCAGACTTGCCCAGGAGACAGATTGTGCTTGGGGGAGATTTTAACACAGGACCGCACCCAGAAAGAGACAGGTCATCTGGAGCAACCTCCACAAACAAAGTGGCATCTAAATCACTGGCTTCATTGGCTAGAGGAATGGGACTAGTGGATATCTGGAGGGCACAACACCCGGAAGAGAACGATTTCACTTTTTTCCCAACCCCAGCATTTTAGGTACAATTGCAGTCCCAATTTGGGATGAGAACCACACACCTTCTGGTCCGGAGGTGGATGTGCTACCAACTGAGCCATGCTGACACCCGAGTAACATGATTCCATCACCTTAACTGTGGCTAGCTGGGCGTGAGTTCTCCAGGACAGTTGGTGTGATCAACATCACAGTACAAACTTCAAGGATCTATGCATTTTTCCTCCCTTCTTATTTTGCTTGTCTTTGTTCATGTTCTGTCTACACCTCACCTGGGTTGCCTCTGCTTCACAGAGTCTGACTTACCCTATCAGAATTTCAACACCACCATGCATAATAGGTGATGGTATACACTTCCAAAGGGACTGTACCGCACCCTCAAAGACATGGTGACTGAGGGGGCAGGTATCAGGAAATTAGCAAGATAGGCAGGACATAGTCTGTATCGGGTCATGTTTGGTGCCCGGCCAACCTTGAAGATGACTCCCCACCAGACAGGCACAACATCACCTGGCCACCTCATTACAGTTACCCTTGAACCAGATTACCATGTCCTCTGTTGTGAGTCCCATCTTGCTCATGCACCAAATTCAAATGTTTCCCAGGAACCTGATTGCCATGTAATCCCAAGGCATGGTTCCCATGGGCCATGTTACCATGGGTCCAGTTAACATTATTATACAATACCAGTAGGTCCCCTGGAGCCACGGACGTGTCATGATGTCCAACGTGAGCTGTGTGTGTTTCCCACACCCCTCTCACAGATGTCCACCAACACCTACACCCCTTGCGTGCGTGATCACCGGCCAGTGCACTGTCAGTCTCCACTGAGAGACGCTCCTGCCATGTAGTCATGAACCCACCCTCCCAAGGAGAGGAGAGCTGTCCACTAGGTGGCTCAATCCTCACCTCCATGGCCAACCACCAGCATCCAGAGCTCGCTCCTCAGCCCATGTCGGTGGTGTGGAGTGAGGTGTGTCGTCCGTCGCTTCAACCTGCTGCACCACCGGTCTGGCTCAGATGTGCGTGTCGTCCAGAGGCTAAATTAGCAAGTTACTCTGTGTCACATGTTATTGTGGACCCTGATGTCTGTATCACCGTGAATCCTGTCTACCATTTGACAATGACAGGTGGTAACCTGGTCAAAACATTATCTGAACAATTTGTCATAGAGGGTGGATTGTCTACAGAGTGCCACCAGAACTGAAGGGTGTGACCAGCGGTGTCCAACGTAGAGCACAGCTAAGAGCACTCCTCTTTAATGTCTCCATCACAGACAGTGCAGAAGGGCCGGAAGGGAAAGAATATCTGCATATGTGGGGAGACTAAAGCACCACAATATGTATTCCCATGTCAACTGGACACACATGTGGGATATGATAGCCACTTTCAAGTGGCTCATCACTACGAGTAAGTACCAAGAAGTTTTGCATATTTCACAGTGGTTCTTCTTGACCTTAGTTTTTCAAACCTGCCCCTTCACACAATATAACATCTACCCCACTACTGTTTTCACTCATTTGCCTTAGAAATGAGAGAACGTCCATAGTTCAAAAATAGCATTTATTCATATATGGTTTCATTTGTCTCAGGCACTTGACAGTAAAGGTTTTTCACTGAATGAGTACACTTCTTCAGATAGATGGAAAGTAACACACCATGCCTGCAAAACTCAAAATGCACACAAACACTAAAAATGCTGTGGCGAAATCCAAATTCAGCGTGACCACACAAGTTCAACACACGTCTACAGAGTGGTTTTCCATTTTAATATTTTGCCCATGTCTACGGTATGTGGACATGACACCCTTTGATGCCACTCCATTGTAATTTTCATGGTGAAACAATTTTTCAGCTTTCCTATATGTACTTTATGCGGCTATACCTTTTTAAATCATTCATCGCCATGCACAATAACAAGGTCACACAAAGAACTAGCTCAGTATCATCGTGAAGTATTACTAGAACTTTTATCTTTGTGTGTTGTTTGGATTTCTTTTGTTTTGTTTACTTTTGGCCACTCCGCTTGCAGTACATTGGTGTAATGTTGCAGTCTATTGCCAGGTATGGCACATCGGAAACATCAAGTAACACAGATACACAAATTGTGTACTCCACATGTGCAGTACCCCTTCTTACCCATTTGTATGTGTGTGGAAACTTATATCACAATAAAAATGGACACAGTTCTGATGATTGGTTTGTGGTTTAGAGTTAGGCACTCACACAAGACCTCAGCAGCAGCAGCCTACTCAGTTTCATCATTTGTGGCTCATCAGCAAACTGCACCGGAAGCAGTTACTGTGCACAAGCTATGGATTGTGAAACCTGAAATGAAAGTCCGACAATGGTGTTGACAGGAGTCCAGATAATGTTTAGGGCAGGGATGTATTCACTGCTAGCTTTTTCCACTACTATCATACCCCCCATTGATCTGCCTTGGAAACCACCCACTACCCCCACCTGTAAACCAAGTTGCATACCCATTGGGCAGCTGCAGCCACTAACTCTCCCAATTATGCCACTGAAAGTACTTGTCACATTGTACCTACAGCAGGTTAAGGCTTTTTTTCATTGTCCACCGGCAGTGTCTTTGTATTTTGTGCACGTAAAACTTGACATGTTTGTATGCAGTGTGCCACACCAGTCACAGCACACTATTATAATCCCGTTGGCAGCACACACGGTTGAATAAATGCAGTGAAATTAGATGTCCAGTGCATATGCAGGTCATTTAAGTGTCTCCAAATGTGGGGGTGGAAAAGCAACTTGTGCAAATGAAGAGTTCAGTTTGTTATTGGCTTTCACAGTAAATATTTCTAGTAAGATCTGAAACAAGTGTAATGATTTTTAGCAGTTCTTCCCTCGGAGGCCTCTAAACAGGCGCAATGTTTTTTGGTATAATGGGTTCTTCAGAGGATATATGTTTAATAGTCGACCCTGCTTTAGGTCAATCAGGGAGCTGGCCCACCGGCGCAGTGGTTGGATTTCTGCTTGCAACGCCAGTGACCCGGATACGGGAATGAGCTGGGAGCTGGAGGACCAGCTGGGGAGAGGAATTGAGTGTCCTAGGGACTGCTCGCCCTGTCTGGGGGAACCAGAGCTCGTTTGTCTGGCCCCGGGTGGAGACCCGAGGTACAGCAAGCCTGACGCTTAACAGAGGGGCGACGTGCCAGACGTCGGCTCTTCAGCGCTTTGACGTCCGGGGACATGGCACGCCAAGAGAACATGGGAAAAAAAACATGCAGCCTCCCAGTATACGGAGCACCAGGCCCCGACCTTCAATGCCCCTACTGGTCCGGAGACAGCGTCCCGACGAAATATAGATGCATTGGGGTGAAAGGGCCCCCACCCCGTACCCGCCTGGGAGGTATAACCACGGCTCCATGGGGGATGGACTGCACTGGTCACCAGGTAGGTGAGCGAGGGCTGAAAAGGCCATAGGTGTCTCCCAAAGAGGGGAGAGCTGCGAGGAGAGGGGAGGGAAAAAAAAATAAAATCAGGGAATGCAGCAAATTATCGACAAAATTGTAGGTTTTTGACTCAGCAATCAGTTTGACAACCCATTTTTTGCTATACTTAGAGAACGCAAATAGGTGTTGCGGTTGCCCCTTGCGTTGCCCGCTCTTTATCACTGCCTGCCCCAGATTACAGTTCTCATTGTAATCAAGCAATGTGAACTGTGTGTGACACTGCATGCCAAGATAAGAGAAGTGCTGTCTCTTTGGGCAGTACTTGTTAAGTAGTGAATGAAATACCTCAAGGTTTCCGGTGTGGCAAAATTGTGTAATCTTGTGAATGTCCTTTAGCAGCCTTGTATCCATCACAATCATTCTCAAAGCCTCATATGCTGGTTCCTCCTTTTCCAGCAATAAGGTACTTTCTAGTTCTTCTTCTGACAAAGGTGCATGAGCACACTGACGAAACTCCAAACCAACCATCCATGTGTGGTTATTTGAAATATGCTCCATAACCGACATCCACTTCTCCCACAGCATGATGGCATTACCTGAACATGTTGCCCCACATCACCACCGGTGATTCATGATGGACCTCACCCAAGGTGTTAGCGCCTCATACTGCTTTTGTTTTGCCTTTGACTTAAGTTTTTAACACGTGATTTTGCAATGTGCCAGACATCTAATTGATATTCCACAGTAGGAAACATATCGTCTTTTGACATGACACTAGAAATCTGGGGATGTTGATCGGTGGCGATCGTCATGATTGTCAGGCCACCATGTAGAATGCTATTCATTGCTCTTACAAAGCCTTCCTTCACCATCGCATTGGAATTCGCCACCTCGGAGACCTGAATTAGCATTGATTCCACCACCTTCCCTGAATCTGAATCCATGATGGTGTATGTGCAATATTTTGCTGAATGTGCAGGTGAATCGCAGCGGCCATCGCCCATAACCGTGAGTGCATGGCCACGAAGAGTTGCCCAGTTTGTTTTCTTGCATGTCTGCTATGTGTGATTCACAACATGGAGCAAATGCTTCCTCTGCACCTCACTTAATTGTGACTCACACATCATTGAGACATGAAGAAAACAGTAGATTTGAAATGTGCCTATAGGTGTTACCGCTAAACAGGATGCAGCCACTCAGCAAAAGATTTCCAGCACACATCTTTCCAGCCTTTGTCTGTGACCACCACAAGAATGTGTGCGCATTAGCACAACAGAACTCCACCACAATCATCATACCACGTGTATAACTTTGGATGATTAGAAGCGGCAGGTGGCATAGTTGACACAGAAGAAGCTGAAATAGGGAGAATAGTGATGATCGAAAAACTAGGTATATTGATTCCGTGACAGGCGTTGTATCAGCATGGAGGAATTAATCTTCAGACACAACATCCTTGCTGTCATGGTCCAAACTGTATAAAGAATCAGGTGAAAACATGGATATGTTGCTGTGGGCAACTGTCGGCAATTCCAGTGACAGAAATGAATATCATAAGTCTAATTAATTATTCATGATGGCAGTGCTGTCCATGACTGATTGCCGCACGGTCTGAAATCTCTAAGAAGTGACCAGCGTGGCACCTGTTCTGCGCCTCGTTGCTGCGCCTCCCACTGCCACCATACAGAAAAGAGTAACGAGCTGTGACTAGATTTATAATCGCATAATGACCTCAGAGATGGTCATTTCCGTGATTAATGACTGGTGGGTGGGGCTCCCCCCCAGCTGGTCATTAATCTCTAGGAAATGACCTGCTCTTTGGTCATTATTGCTTAATTCTTCATGAATGCCAGTGGTGATGAGCATTGAAATCTTCTTTGGCGTCAAGGCGCATTCTGGTTCTTGCATGCAAACTATCACTGTGAGAGTCTCTGGGAAGTTGACGTCTAGTGTTTTGGTGGAGCTCTCTGTCTCACACAGTGAATAAGATTTTGAATACTGATGGTCTTTGTAAACCGCCTCTGGTGTTTCTGGCCACTGACAGAAAAAGTCTTGCACAGACAGTTCATGCTGTGTTGCAACTGAAACAACTTCTAAAACTTTTACTAACATACTAAAATGCCAGCAGAATAAGCCTAACGGTCTTTTGCGTCTGCTCATTTGGTCAGCCCTCACCCTGGGAGCTGACCTTGCTGCCCCCCTTGCCTTCTCTGGCTTCTCTCTTCCCAGTTCTGGATATTCTCGCTGCATTGGATTTTGCTTCCAGAACCCTTCCCCTGTACCTGTCCCACCCCCTCTTGAACCCCTCCCCGTCTCTGCCTCCATCAGCCCCTGGGCAGTGCATTCCATGGCTCCACCACCCTCTCAGTAAAGTAGCACCTCCTCCTTTCTCCCTGAATCTTCCCCCCTCCAGCTTCCACCCATGCCCTCTAGCTGCCCCTCCTCCTTCCTTCGAAGCACCCTGACTGCTCCTCCCCTATTTACCCCTTCATGTACCTGAAGACCTCTATCATGTCCCCCCGGTCCCTTCTGTCTTCCAATGTGTACATATTTAGCTCTTCAAGCCTCTCCCCATAGGTCCTGTCTCCCAGGCCCCAAATCATTTTGGTTGCCCTCCTCTGGACCCTCTCCAGGAGTTTAATGTCCCTCTTTAAGTGTGGCCTCCAAAACTGCACGCAGTACTCGAGGTACGGCCTCACCAAGCAGTTATACAGAGGGAGTATCATTTCCCTCCTTCTGGAGGTGATCCCCCTAACGACGCATCCCAGCATCCTGTTGGCCTTGGCTGCTGCCCTCTTACAAGTTTCCGAGTTGTTCATCTTGACATCCACCACCACCCCCAGGTCTCTCTCAGCCATCGAGACTTGTAGCATCCCCCCCCCCAGGGTGTACACTTGGCCCGGTTTCTGGCCCCCAGGTGCAGTACCTTGCACTTCCCTGCATTGAACCTCAGCTTCCACTTTCTAGACCATCTTTCCAGAGCCTCCAGGTCCCCCTGTAGGGCCACCCTCCACTCCTCCCCATCCACCACTGCCCCCAGTTTTGAGTCATCCACAAAGAGACTCATCTCACTCCTGATACCTGTCCTTATGTCAGAGACATAGGTGTTGACCAGGAGGGGCCCAAGGACTGATCCCTGTGGGACCCCACTAATGACCGTCCTTGGGGATGAGACTATCCCGCCAACTACGACCCTCTGGGTCCGGTTCTGGAGCCAATTGCCTATCCATCTGATCATCTGGTTCCCAACCCCCATTTCTCCCAGCTTATCCAACAGGGCCTCGTGAGGAACAGAGTCAAATGCCTTTCCTGAAGTCTAGAAAGAGGACATCCACTGGTCTACCCAGGTCCAAGGCACTCGTCACCCAGTCATAGAACACCACAAGGTTTGTCTGACACAATTTCTCCGGGATGAATCCATGCTGTCTATCGTCCAGGCACCCTGACTTTTCCAGGTCCCCCCCAGCCTCTCCTTGACAATGCCCTCCATCACCTTGCCCACCACCGATGTCAGGCTGACAGGCCTGTAGTTCCCTGCCACCTCCCTTGATCCCCCCTTGTGGATAGGCACTATATGCGCCACCTTCCAGTCCTGGAGCACCCACCCTGTCCTCAGAGAGATGGTGAAAAGTTCTGCCAGGGGTTTCGCTAGGACATCCGCAAGTTCCTTCAGCACTCTGGGATGTAATTTATCCGGCCCCGGTGCTTTCTCCATCTTAAGGGACCCGAGGGCTTCCCTGACTCTCTCTGCTGTGATTTCCACCTCTGCTACCTCTTCTTCCTGCTTAGCCTTCCCCCCTCCTGCCAGTGATGCCTCCCCTCTCCCCAGACCCGCTGATAGTAAGGGTCCCCTCCTCAGTATCACTGTCTCTCCCATGTATGATGCAGCACCCCATTTTCCTTGGTGAAAACTGAGGTGAAGTACTCATTTAGTACCTCAGCCTGCTCCCGGTCTTGTGCCCATCTCTCCTGTTTTAATCCTGCTAATCTGCCCCTTCACCCTTCGTTTTTCCCTCAATGTATCTAAAGAACCCCTTGTTCCTCTCCTAATTTCCCTGGCCAGGTTCTGCTCCTTCCTTGCCTTAGCCGCCCTCACCACCCTAGTGGCCCTTCTAGCCATCAGCTCGTACTCCCCTCAATCCCTTTCACTCCTTGAACACTTGAATTGCCTATAGGCTGCCTTCTTTCTTTTGAAGAAATACCTGCTGTGCATTCCATGCCATTGCACTGATTTGGAGTACTGTGATCACCAATCTGCTTACACTAGAATTAAAAAAATAAATTATCAGAGACATGACCGGGGCAAGTATTTGCATTTAAATTTTCCTCCAACACAGCCCCACAACTGGTCACTCCTTTATGCAGCCAAATGAGACCGCACACTTCCTCCCGGTTTGGCAAGCATCCCAGTTCCAAACACTCAACGATGTTCTCCTCTCTAGTTGTCCCTTGCTTGGACCCGAACCCAGGTCCAAAGCATGTCATGCAATCCCCCATCTCCTGACACTGCATCGCAGGCACAGAGAAAGTATTTACGTGAATTGCAGGGGGAGGCCGAGGCACTTTGGGTCACCCTTCAACCTGGAAATGGCACAGCAATATGCACAGGGGTGATATACAGGCCTCCTGGACAGGGAACTGGTGGAGGAAATACATGAGATGGCAATGAAAGGTGAAATTCTACTGATGGAGGATTTCAATATGCCAGATGCGGATTGGAACACCAGTGTAGCTGCTTTAGCCAGATGCAGAGGCATCCTTGATTCACTCCAGGAGGTTGGAATAAGGCAGTTTGTGCTTGATCCCATCAGAGACAGGGCAATTCTAGATCTAGTAGTGACCAATTGGGATTGAATCACAGATGTCCAGGTGGAAGGGCAACTGGGATCCAGTGATCACAACATTGTGTGGTTCAGCATGGGTACAGAGACTCACTCAAGTCATACTAGGACAAAGGTTTTGGATTTCAAAAATTCTGACTTCGCTGAAATGGGGAGGGGTATCAAAAGAGCCCTGGAGGGAATGGAGCAGGAGGGAGAGTGCAAGAACAGTGGAAGCATCTAAAGGAAGCCTTACTGGAAGTAATAAACCAATGCATCTGATTGGTATCCAAAGGCAAGAGAAGGAGAAAGCCACTGCGGTTCTCAAGAGAGGTAGCGGTAAAGGTCAGGGCAAAAAGGAAAGGGTTCAGGAAATATAAGGAGGTTAAGAGGGAATGTGAGGAAGTTCTTCACAGAGAGGGTGGTGGATGCATGGAATGGTCTGCCTCAGGAGGTGGTGGAAGCAAGCACTGTAGATGGATTCAAGCATGCTTGGGATAGGCATAGTGGAACCATAGAGGTACAACAGTGGATGGGTCAAAAGCAGTAATCCAGTACAGGGGCTTATGGGCAGACTAGATGGGCCAGGCAGTCCTTATCTGCTGACAATTTCTATGTTTCTATGTTTAATCCCCCTGATGATGCACTAGGTGCGAAACCGGTTGGGGTTACTGTGCATCCTGCTCTGTGGAGCTTGCCTCACTGGGTAATGTATGTTGCCTTTTTAAATGTATTAAATAAAAGCCTGTTTTTGCTATCAGTAATGGTGCAGTGCCAGTTTGATTTGTTTCCTATTGATCTGACAAAGAGGTGGAGGAACAACACTAGCCACTATACTTAATAAAGTCACTGAGCGACCATCGGACGTTTGAAGGAGAGGAGACATGATGAACAGATGGTACTGCATTCTCATCGAGTCTTTTCGTTTGATTGTCAGGATCTATGAGAGAAGAATGATAACCATTTTGATCTTGACAAGGCTGAGATACTGGGTGTAACAGTGACAGTGCACTGGAAGGTGCAATTAAAACAAAAGAAAAAAACTCATTGAAGAAAGTATGAATATCCAAGAACTATGTCAAGTAGAAACTAATTTCTCATCGGAACAGCAATGACACTATTCATGTCAGAACAAATGACGTGAGTCGTGAACATGAGAAAGACTTGTATCAAGAGTTAATAGACACTGCCAAAGAAATAAAAAGTTCAGGTGCAGAGGTTATAATATCAGGTATACTACCAATCCCAAAAGCTAAAAAAAAAAAATGAAACTCTTGTAAGAATTAAAGCCAGACTGAAGTGGTGCAGGTCAGAGAACCTAAGATTTATAGACTCCTGGTTGCACTTTTTTAACTGGATTCATTTGTACAACATTGATGGTTTACATTTCAGTAAGAATGGTTCACTTATACTGGCAGAACTCATTAAAGCACATATGGAGTTAGTGCCTTTAAACTGCTACGGAAGGGGACAAGGGAGAATCAGCACTGACAGTAGAGCTGCGAAGAATGAGGGGTGACCTACTGCTATTCTACGAAACAGTTAACGACTCAATACTGGCCGGTGAAGTAGACATCTCATTGAAAAACTTTGATTTTAGAACAAGAGGGCATGCATTACAGGTAAAAGGCACACAGTTTAGAGGTATCAAACAGTTCGTACTGTTTCACAGAGAGGGCGGTGAACCAGTTAAGAATCGGCTCCCTGAGAGTGTTACTGTTAGGAAAAGTAAGACGATATTTAAGAAAAGGTTAGACAACTTTATAAATGATGGCAGAAAGCTACATTTCGAGCAAAACTCATAGGTGCTATTATGGGCCTCAGCCTTATCTGCTCCTTCCCTCCCTCAGCAGTGACATTAGTGACTACTAAGTTGGCACTGACTGCATACACACGATATGAACATAGGTATGGCAGCATGTGGTGTTATTTGTTAGAGTTTATCGTGGCTTGGTACTGTGCCATACAATCCAGCGTTGTCACTGTGTGTGCCTTGATGGATGACCATGCATGGAGCACAATACTGATGCACCACTGATCAGTGACAGTTACCTTTAAGACAACTCTGGTTTCATGGAAAAGCACAACCAAGTATTCATTTACTCTTTGCAGCCTGTGCCCAGGTGATATGGAAATCAGCCTCGGTGAAATGATTTGAGCAAACCACATTGTGGCGCGTTGTTGAGAATACCTCAATGTCGAGGTCTGCCCGATTCAGAAATATAAGCTATTGTCTCCGTAATTAATCTCTCATGGCGATGCGGTGATACGTCAGTTTGGGACCACTGACCAGTCTTGTCACTGGTGTTGTAGCAACCGGCTACCATGCCGGTTGGCATAGCAGAATTGTCTGTAAAAGGAGGTTTAAATAGAGTTTTAGATAATGAGCTTTCTTCCAACAAAGTGACAACAGTAGACGAGGGAAAACAACCGCAACAAAATTATCGCAGTGAAGACAGAACGTTGAGATTAATAGTCATTGCTGCAGCCACTCTGTGGTCATTGCATCACCGAGGAATGCATGTTTCAGACCCCACTGCACCCTACCTGGCCTGCATACCACACACTACCTTTTGGTTGGTTCAGTGTAAGTTGGTAACCATATGATTCACAACTTCCACCATCACGCTATGGGTTCCAACTTGAAAAATGGACTCTGTGTGACTTTGTGCATGCACAGGCAACACCATTCATGAAATTAAGCATGTTCTAAACTGCATGCACCCACATGGTTTAACATACAGTGAAGCCAACCAGGATGAAATGCACTGTCTTACTATGACAAAAGGGATTAATTCCCATTCAGATTGCATTGTTCCCTGCAGTGACTGTACTGCAGAATTCTGTGACAAGTAGTACTTTACAACATCTTTATTTATTTATTTTATTTTAGTCTTTGGTAACCGGGTAAGGCTCACTAGGCACAAGTGCCTGGTTTCAAGGGTGACCCAGGAGCACTGGAGAGGTTAAATGACTTGCTCAGTCATACAGTATGCAAGTGGAGGTTGTGGAAATCAAACCCAGGTCTGTCTACTGGATGTACCAAGCTCATTACTCTAACTTCTAGGCTATACTGCCAGCTCCAAATTTAAGGAATCGAATACATTTTTTAGGCAAAAATATATGGACAATTGAGAGGTATGGTGTTGAGGTCAGTTACAGATATGCAGCAGTAATTTCAGAAGTCACACTGCTAACAGCCATTACCTGTACACAATAAAAATAAAAATTACCTGCATATAATAATAATTAAAAAAATTACACATCTTATTCCCCACCATAAGAGACTACAAAACAATGCCCTCACAGTCCTAGCCCTGCGCACAGTACAGACAGTACAGGTGTTTCTTTGTAGCACGTGACAGACAGCTTTCAATAATACAATTTTCCAAAACATCTGTTGTTTCATCCAGGAACTAAAACACTTCACAAGCAATGCAGCACAAATGGAAGCTAGAGGGGTAGTACTGATCACCTGCACCTGTATGGAGTTTGAGGGCCAGTTAGATTATTTATATTTTGGAATTTTACAGGCATCAAACACTTTGTCACTGGCTCTTCTGCATGGCTTAAATTTCATTTTTCTACACAGGTGCTACAGAGCTGCCTGGAGTTTTTCCTTTTGTATTTAGTAGGCTGTTTTCCCCGACCCACCAGCCCCACCTGCACCCCCAGCCCCGTCACCTGGGACTTATCTCCCCTGTGTTACTCCCTGGTCTACCCCCAGGGCAGGGCCTTCGGGGGTGGCCCTGTTCCAGGCCTGGGCACCCCTAACTGATAGCACTGGGCCAACACTGTTGTTAATCACGGTCCCACCTGTTGGAGGTTTGTGTTTACCAGCAGGTGATTATGTCCCCTTGCGTAACAAACTAACGAGATAAAGGTTTATTAGCATTTGTTGGCTGCACACATGCATGCATATGTGTGTGTGTGTGTGTGTCTCTCTCTCCATATATATATATATATATATATATATATATATATATATTATAGTGGCACGGTAGTGCCACTATAGTTAGTTGAGTACTCCATTTAAGGTTAAGTCTAAGATTTGGCAGCTTAATAACTTTGCAACCGTATGATGGAGTTGCCTAAAATTTGGAATGCATGGTCTGGTACCATTGATCTCTGGATCTGGCAAGTTGCGTTATGGTCGGACATATGGTTGCGGAGCTACAGTGCATCAAATAATACATAAATTACACATTTTTGAGCATTTCTTTGCTCGCACCTACAGGTTGCATGGCTTGCGTGATGAATCCAAAACCTTCAGGAAACATGCAGCCAGGGTCTCTGATGTGCCTTTTGATGATTTCATGAAAAAATATTTAACGGTTCAAAAGTTATTCAAAAAAAAACTGTTCCCCATCATAGTCTATGGGGTTAACAAAATAGTCAAATAAGGTGCAAATGCCATTTTTACTTTCTCAAATTGCCCATTTTGTTTTCAGTTGGTGGTCAGAGAAATGCTTGCCATTTTTAAATTTGGGACCCTCTAGGGACACAATTCTTGTTGTGTTCATCTAGTCGAGCTCTGAGGATGCTAGCTACGTGTTTGTTTGGGGTAAAATACCCTAGAAATATGTTTTTAAAATTTTTGTGAAAAGTAGTGTCACAAAGCACTTTCACAAATGCAACACTTTCGTGATTTTTTGTGTGAAAGTCTCGGGATTTGCGAAAGTACTTTGAGACACTATGGCCAGAACAACAGGAAATCTTTACCACCCTGCAGCAAAACAACAGTTTGGTCTTTTGGGCTAAAATTTACAGGGAAGAAAGCCAACATCCCACATATGTGCCTTTTGGTGGTATGGTGCCAAAATATTACAGGGCAGCAAAGTTACATCACTCTGAAGTTGTCGATGTTCCCCATAGGATAACATTACGGCATCTGCTGCACCTTTCGATTCGAGATACGGACTTTTCGTCACAAAAATTCTTAGTCCCTCACAGGGGGCACTAAGTTCAAAACTAGACAGGAAAGTCATAAATAATATGAGATGATACTCAACTGTATCTGTCCTTTCTACCCAGAAAAGTTGATGCGGTCACTGTGCTAACTAATTGTCTTGCCGAAATCAAGGATTGGATGAGCACTAGCTGGCTGAAGCTGAATCCGGACAAAACTGAGGTGTTGGTAGTGGACCTAGGTCATCCGGGGGTGGGTTTGGGGGCTGGACTGGCATCAGGCCAATGGCTTGATGGGGTTCAGCTCATTACCTCAGACCAGGTGCGTAACCTGGGCGTTATTTTTGACGACGGCTTGACCCTGAAATCTCAGGTGTCTGCTGTGGTTAAGTCCTTGTTTTACCATCTGAGGAATATCACTTGGGTGAAACATCTGGTTCCCCCAGACGACCTTTCAACACTGGCCCATGCCTTCATCACCACCCGCCTTGACTACTGCAATGCCCTCAACCTAGGGCTTCCTGGGGTTGATATCTGCCACTTGCAGCTAGTTCAGAATGCAGCGGCCAGGCTGTTGACTGGCACATCAAGGGCTAGTCATATTACGACTGTGCTCCACGGTCTGCACTGGCTGCCTGTTCAGTGGTGGATCACCTTTAAGGTTGTTTTGCTAACCTTTAAATCCCCACACAAACAGGGACCTGGCTACCTGCAAGATCTCCTGACTCTCTACTGCCCCCTTCACCCTCTCCAATCCACCAATGAGGGATTGCTAGAGATTCCCAGGGTTCGTTTAAAAACTTCTGGTGCTCGTGCTTCTTCTTTTGCCACACCTATCCTTTGGAATTCTCTACCTTGTCGATTAAGAGAATGCCAGCTGAATTTTTTTTTTTTATCACAGCTGCTGTTTCTACGCCTTCCCCCACCCTCGACAGCCCCCTTTTGCCCGACCCCCCCAGCTCTGTCCCCTGGAATTACCAGGGCTTACCTTATGCCTGGCCCAGGAGTGGTGCTTGCGGGGAGTCAGGCGTCATCCTGCTGCTGGGGATTTTTCCTCCTTTTTATCCCCTTTTGAGCCTGCGCACAGTGCAATGGGTGCAGCAGCTGTCTCCACCTCCGTGGAGGCAACCAAGCACCCTGGGTGTGGGCGTGCCCTCCTAGCTGTGCCATTCGCAGCACAGACCCCCCAACCCCCTAAGAAGGAGAGCTGTGATGCTCAATCCTTGCCTCCCCTGCTGGCTCCGAACAACTCGAGTCCATTCCCAAACCCGGGTTGCCGGCGTGGCACAAGGTGTGGCATCCAGTGCCTCAACCCTCAGCGCCACCAGGCCACCAGATGAATTTTAAATTAAATTTATTGTTGTATTTATTGCTTCACTGTAATTTTCATGTTTGGTATTATATTTTAAATGTGAAGCACCTTGGTTATGGAAAGGTGCTATACAAATAAAGATTTACTTACTTACTTATTCATCAGTTTAAGAGAGTGAGTCGTTGATGTATGTTGCAAGGAATATTTATTTATTTTTTTTAACCACTATTTTTCTGCTCCCCTGCGGAGCGGGCCCCATGGCCTCTGGCTGCCAGCACCCACACCCCTGGACCAGGTCTGTGACATGGATAATCGCCCCATACACACAGGGTTGGTCACACCCCAGTGAAGGTGCCTCTTGTGTCTGGGGGGTGCAGGGCACAGCCATCAGTCGCCGAGATCACCCCATTTTCCACCATTTCTTTGTCCCCTGGGGAGCTGGACATGCAATGGCATCAGAGCACGTCCATGCTGATGCCCACCGGGCTCCCCCCCCCTTGCTATGTACACAACTGTAGTCTGGCTGGCCCCCCCAGTTGCCACTGCAGCATGATGTGTTTCCCCCACCCGCTCCAGAGGAAGGAGAGCAGTCATGGGATGCTCAGTCCTTCCTCTCCCCTGCCAGCCCCCAGTGGCCCAAGTCTGTTCCTGAACCCAGGTCACCGGTGTGGTGTGAGATATGGCATCCAGCGCCTCAACCCTCAGTGCCAACAGGCCAGCTGTTGCAAGGAGTATTTTATTAATTTTTGCAACAAATTTAGAAGCACTACGTGAAACTTGTGATAAAACCATTGTTGTAATTATTTCAGGCCAAACATTCACATTACGCTGCTATTATGGCTTTGCCAGTTCAACAGCGTTTGATTGCACTACGATGTGGCTGATAATTTCTGCACCACTTGCAATGCATACCATTGATTCTTTAATAAAGAAATAACTTTATAAAATCAATAATTAAACTGGAATAACAATAATATGGGATACGAAATGTGCTATCAGCACTTAGGATGCACTGTATGGTCATACGGTACAGTGTCCATTGACTCTTGCAGCAGTAGGTACGGTGAAAGTATAAACCATCTTACAGTTCACTGAAGCATTATTGGAACTCATTTAGGAATGATTGTAAACATCTTCACTGACTTCGATGAACCCCTTGTACTGTCCACTTTCCTCTGGCCACTTTGCATGGATGGACATCACCACACAAGATGGAACAACTCGACGAACCTTCTTACCCAGAACGTGATGCACCCAGTGTGTAAACTGTATGTAGGTGGTGAGATGCATGAACCTACATGAAGATAGGAAAGCAGTCACAACCTTGAAAGACTGTTAATCATAACCAGCACTCCACACATTCCCCGGCATGGGTACTGCTATCACATGCACTCACTGCAGGGTCTTGGTACAGCACTGATATGCCACTCCCATCAAGGCAAGGGCGCAACACTCATCAGCGTACCCTTCACTGGAAATGATAAAAAGGTCTCCTGCCCTCACACCCTGACACAGGTACATGACTCAGCTGTCCACCTCTCTGGCCATGGTATACAATTCGGTGCCACCTAACCAGCCTGTGGAGAGCTGTAACTGGGCCCACTGCCTAACTTACATACAAAACAGCCAGCAGATACAGACCAACCGGTCTGACAAGTCTGCTCGAGTGTGCAGCTAGTAAGTATTACACTGCAGCTGCCCCTCCCTCCTCTACCACCATAACGGTCACATTCCACCTCACTTTGTCCCATCCCCCTTTAAAACTGCCCACTGACATACAGGATACCACCTCTTTGGGCAGCACATTACACATAGTCACCACACTTTCTGTAAAGTGGTGCCTCATTTACGTCCTCAACCTACCACCTTTCAGTCTTAGGCCATGTCCACTTGTGTCTCTCCATCCCCTTAATTAACAAATTCTATCTGTACCAGTCATGTTTATACCCTTCCTTTAGTTAAAGGTCTCCATCATCTTCCCCACTATCACTCCTCTCCTCCAGGGAATACGTTAAACTCCCTGAGCCTTCCCTCTTAGGGTTTGTCTTCCAATCCCTGGATCATCCATGTTGCTCGACTCTGGAGACCCTCCAGTAACTTAATATCCTTTTTTAGGTATGGGCATCAGTAGTAGTGCAAGTAGTACTCCATGTGTGGTCTCACAACCTATACTGTGGCAGGATCACCTCCCCCCTCCTGGCATTAATTCCTCTAGCAATACACCCGAGCATCTTATTAGCTTTAGCTACTGCTTTCCTGCACTAAGTGGCTAATTTGCCCTATCACCCCCAGATCTTTCTCCTCCTCCTCTATAGTGGCTATCTGTACCCCTCCCAGCTTATAACACCTCCTTAGGTTCCTTGATCCCAAGTGCATGACTTTGGACTTGTTAGCGTTGATCCCCAGCTGCCAGTTGTCTGACCAGTACTGACCTCCACCATTGCAGGTATCTTCGTGTCATCCACGAAGAGACTAATCTTGTTCTGTACAACATGCGAGCTGTCTGCAGAACAGAAGTACTCATTTAGCACTTCCGCCAGCTCTCCCCCTTTCTCTCCCCATCTTCCATCCTTCTTGAACCTTACTATTTAATCTTTGCAGAGCCTTCAGTCCCTAATATACCTTGATGCCCTGTGCCAGCCTAACCTCTCTGGAAGCCTTGGCTACCCAGACTGCTCTGGTCATCTGTCATGATTTCTTCATGAACTCCTCTCAATCTTCTCCCTGGCTGGATCTCTTGAGTGGTCTGCTGGTGGCCATCACCTATTCCCCCATCCTCCCCGATTTTTGTGTCTTAGTACCGGAGCTTGTTGCATCCGTGAGCTCTAGCTTGATAACCACCTATTTCTGGTTGGCATCCATGTTTGGGTGGATGCTTGCCAGATGCACATCCACTATTTCCCCATCCTATCAAAGTCAGCTCGCCTGAAGTCCAACACCCTTGTCCCTGTCCCTGCAGCCTCCCTGCCCCTGCTGAGCGAGAACCACACTGTGTGGTGGTCACTCCATGCTAGTAGATCCTCCATCCTCAGCTCTGACAAACTGCGTTCGGCAGCATGAGGTTCATAGTGTTGCCCTGGTTGCCTCGGCCACCCTTTGTATCAAGAAGCAATCCTGGCAAGCCTCATCGAGGACCTGCTACTTTGCACTCAAGGTGGCTGTGGTGCCCCAGTTCACACCTGGTAGATTAAAGACCACAACTATCACTGTGTTACCCTTCCCACTGACTACCCTTATCTGATCTGTTAGTTCCCTGTCCAAGTGTTCTGCCACATATGGTGGCCTACACACCACCCCCATCCTAAATGTCCCGTTTCTTGAATCCTGGAATTGTATCCATAAAGCTGTCACAAACTTGGGTACTACCTTCGGCCACCCACCACCACCATGCAGTTAGACACACAAGTAATAGACATTACAGAAAATGTGAAGCCGCAAAGACCAAGTTACCTATTTGGAGCAGGGTCAGCAGGAATTGGATGTCTGTAACATGCACAGATTGATATTAAGGCCAACTGAACAACTAGTGGATCTAGGCAGCCCACAATAAAATGTAGATGGTCAAAGATGCTCTGTAACCCTTCAAGCTTATCACACAACTGATGAGACAACTCCTAGCAGCATAGACACTCACAGATTGTGGGCATCACAGAGCAGTGACCACATTGACACCACGACGATATGCCATGTAGTCGGGCCAGCATAGAGCATTCCTGATGCCTATTCTGTTCCGTGTCAGAGTGAGCCAAATTGCTGCTTGTTGCTATGTTGCGGTCCTGTGGTGGTCTACACGATTCAAACATATATGGCAGTATGCCAGCACTGACTGTCATTGCCAGCATGTCCTGTAATATATTGTCGGTGTCACTATCAGTTCCTGTGTCATCGTCAGTGTCATACACATCTGACACATCAGAAGTGCTGCCATCATCATTGCTTACTCCTCTGCTTGCCATCTGGAGGTGTCGTTGGGTCTGTTGACAGAGATTAACAGCTTTCAATTTCGCACAGTCACTCAGTAGTGCCACAGATGTATTGCAGCTTGCAGTCCAGGCACAGATCAAATCTCCAGAAAGCTACCCCACTTCCCTCCCTGTCTAGGGGGTTTTGATGTTGTGCAGTCTCTGGGAAAGGGGAAGGGTACTATCTCAATTGGCAGTACATATGAGGTCACAAAACACAGCACTGTATAGTTGAAGATTAGGGATTCCACAGGTGACAGCTTGATCTCCGTCGAAGTGCAGACTAGCTGGAACTTTCCTCCTGACACAACTGGTGGCCACAGGATCAGAAGGGATTTTTCTAGGAAACATTTGGTTAGGCAGGCAGTACAGCAATAACATTTTAAGTCTCCAAAATGATTTAGTCCAAATGGAAGTAACATGCAATCAGGCAGTTTTTATTTTCTTTCCAAAAGCTCTAGCTGTCACACACAAACATTTCTGAGGCTCCTCACTTAAAATCAGCAGTTTCCACATTTCTGTGGCCCACAACCGTGGCACAGTTTCTTGGGGGATCAGGATCTGAAACTGGGCCCTACACATTACTTGGTTCCCAATTTGAGTCAAATGGGCTCCAATTCACTTCAGGACCTTTTCTCTGTCCCAACTAACTGTCACTTTACTTAATTCCCCACCTGTGGTAGCGGGGGCACTCATTTCTGATCTCAGGCAAAACTCTGCTCAGGATGGAGGGAGGGGGGTGTATGATGGTAAGCTGTACAGGCACTTTCCCAGTCCTTTCTACTAGTGGCCTCTGCTCCTGTAGATTCATGGGCAGGGTTCTCACAGGGCAGGGCCAAATCCCTCTCAGCATCAACAGTCCCAGTGCCCAGCAGCACATTACCTCGAGTGGACATGACAAACGAAGGGGTAGCTCTGCCACCTACCCCACAGGAGACTCACTGCCACTTTCGTCTCGACTGGTTCTCCATGGCAGCCACTCACTCTCACAGGATTTAAGAGCCTAGCAGGCTCTCCGCAACCCTCAGCTACTTTGTTACTCCATCTCAACTGTTGCCCCACTGATAGCTTGTGGGAGTCCCTCTGTCACATTTGGGACCGGGTGCAATCTCCCCACCCTGGCCCCGGGCCTCACCGGCCCCAACTGTAGGCCTCCCCTTCATCCTGCGAGCAGGCGCTCCCGCTCCTCCTCAAACTCCAACCACCACTCAACTCCTCTGACTCCCAGCTCCTAACTGACTACCCTCACGCTGGTTGGCACTTTGAAAAAAAAACTCACGAGCGTGCCACCTGGGCCAGTGCCCAGCTATGTGCGCCCTCCCCGATGCCGACAGGGCATCTCTTCTAGTAACTCCTGATTTGGCACAGGGGTTACACTTTCCCCCCACAGAAATGCTTCACCTCCCGGAGAAGCGATTCAACCCTGGCTAACCATGGCTGCTGTGCACCGTGGGATAATGCACACTCTCCCACAGGCCATCACATCCAGGCTCCACCAGGCTGACTGCATAGCAGCAGTCTGATTAGAACTAGGAGGGCAAACCCACCTGCCTGCAGTCCTCTGGCTCCACTAAGGGCATGGCCACTCAACCTGGCTTACCCAGCAATGGCTGGTCCACCAGGCCAGCATCCCCCCCCCCCCCAGGGATACCCCATCTATTTCCGGCTCCATTACTTTCCCCATTGGACCCTTCAGCAGTACCCAACTGGGCCTAAATGGTACCCCAAACACTTCTGCAAACACCAAAACATTCCTATCTATCTATCTGTTAGTAACTTCTAAGCTATACTACACCACCAGGGGGTGGCAGGCTAACCTCTACATTATTACTAACTGCAACATACAGGAGGCTATACTGTAATCTGACTACACATTTTAAATACTGGATTTGTTCCCCCCCACAGAAATATCTAACTACTAGTACTCTCTCTAAATCTACCTTACATCTACATCTCTATATTCTAACCTACTTAACTATGGGAAGGGGGCACACTTTTACCATTTACTGTCCTTTTCCAAATGTCAGGTGCACATAAAAGTCTCTGGATAACTGTCTTTGCAATTTTTAAAAGTCCAAGAAATCCCATGTTCAGTACCAGTGGGTAAATGTGCTTAATCACTAGGGGTCCCTACTTGGCATTTCCTATAGAATTTCTAAGCTAGCTACTTAGACCACATTGCAAATAATTTTCAATGAACTGGTACATAAGAGTAAAAAAAAGTTACAATTTTGGTAAAACTGGAAAAAAATTTAAAACACTGTCTAAAAGAGTTCTTTGTTTTTGTTTTTCTCTTACCCAGCACAAGCTGATCAGGCTATTGTCCATGCTAAAGGCAATTGTCTATAGTTTTCAAATTTCAATACAAAAAACAGTCTAGGAGTAGCAGTAGTCCCTCAGACACAGTCTCTGCAATGCTGTGAGGCATTTGGGTATCTAAGGTGTTTTCTGTTTCTGGGGGGTACGGTACTCAGCGGCAGGGTTCTCTGGTGCAAAATAGAAACAAGGGTCTGGTTTGGTGCACTCTCCCCCTCTACAGTCATGGCTCACTATAAAATACTTTAGCCTGTGTCCAACTCTGTCCTGCACCAAAGCGAAAGTCTTGAACAAAGTTAGGCCTTCCCAAGCCGAGGAACTGCACACTGATCTTGCCAGTCTAGTTACTTTTTTCCTATCACAGGCCATGTCTCTGATGTCCACTTTGTGCCTAAGATGCACCTTTTCCACGGCCCCCTGGAATACCCAATTGGATCTCTGGCACTGTCAAGTCCCATAGTTTCTCAGTAATTTAAAGGTAATTTGCTCCAGGGTTCTCCATTTTGAGGTAACACCTCACCCATCTCTCTGCCTGGCTCCAATTGGGCAATGACCTAATGCTGGGCAGTGGGGTCACTCCTCTAGGCAACCAAATTCCTTCTCTGTAATTGATCACCATAGAAACATAGAATTTGACGGCAGATAAGGACCGCTTGGCCCACCCAGTCTGCCCATTTTCCTACCTAACAGATAAGCTGCAGATCCTAATTAACCAACAGTTTACTTCCTCCTACCCCCACTAGGACTGCCTTATGTCTGTCCCATGCATTCTTGAATTCCCCCACTATTCTTGACTCCACGACCTCCTCAGGGAGGCTGTTCCATGCATCCACAACCCTCTCTGTGAAAAATACTTCCTCACATTACCTCTGAGCCATCCCCCTCTATCTTCAAATTGTGCCCCCTTGTTCTTGCACATCTCTTTTTCTGAAAGATGCCGCTCTCTTGGACTTTGTTGATTCCCTTGAGGTACTTGAAAGTTTCTATCATGTCCCCTATCTCCGCCTTTCCTCAAGGGTATACTATTAAGCTCCTTAGTCTTTCAGATGTCTTCTGGTGCAGACCCTGCACCATTTTGGTTGCCTCCTCTGGACAACCTCCACTCTGTCTATGTCTTTATGAGATGAGGTCTTGAGAACTGCACACAGTACTCAGATGGGGTCTCACCAACTGTCTGTACAGAGGATAACAACTTCCTGTTTTCTACTATTGATGCCTCTCCCTTGCATCCCAGCATCCCCCAGCCTTCCTTACTGCCTTCTCACATTGCTTTCCCACCTTTAGGTCATCTGATATAATTACCCCAGGTCCCTTTCCATTTTACTGTTGTCAGTATCTCACCCCCACCCCATTGTGTACTCTTGTCCTGGGTTTTGTTTCCAGGTGCATTACCTGCACTTTTTGCATTGAATCTGAGCTGCCATACATTTGACCATTCCTCCAACCTTGCCAAGTCCCTTCTCGTCCTTTCCACTCCATCTGGTGTATTAACCCTGTTGCAGATCTTTGTGTCATCTGCAAAGAGACATACTTTTCCTTCCAGTTCCTCTGTAATGTCACTTATAAAGACATTAAAAAGGACCGGTCCCAGTACTGAACCCTGCGGTACCCCGCTAGTAACCCTCCTTTCTTCAGAGTGGACTCCATTTACTACTACCCTTTGCGTCCTGTTGTCTAGCCAATTTTTTATCCAGGCTACCACCTTGGGACCCACTCCAAGGCTGGCTAACTTGTGTATTAATCTTTTGTGTGGACTGTATCAAATGCCTTGTTAAAATCTAGGTAAGCATGTCCACAGCCCCTCCCTGGTCTACTACTTTGGTCACCCAGTCAAAGAAATCTATTAGATTCGCCTGACACGACCTTCCCATTGTGAATCCATGCTGCATTGGGTCCCAGCCCCACTGGCCTCTGGGTACTCAACAATTCTTTCCTTCAGAAGTGATTCCATCATTTTACCTACCACTGAGGTCAAACTAACTGGTCTGTAGTTTCCTGCCTCTGTCCTGCTCCCACTTTGTGAAGAGGAATCACATCCGCCTCCTCCAGTCCTCAGGTACCACCCCATCCTCCCATGATTTGTTAAAGAGAGTAGTCAGTGGTGTCATTAGTTCTACCCTACTTCTTTTAGAATTCTTGGTGAATCCCATCAGGCCCCATTGCTTTGTCCACCTTCAATTTTATTAGTTCTTTCAGAACCCTTTCTTCTGTAAATGGACTGGTATCGCACCTCGCCTTCAGAGTGTTTCTCTTGTTTGGTTTAGATACCTCCCCTCCTCTTCCTTTGTGAATACTGAGCAGAAATATTCGTTCAGTATCCCTGCTTTTCATTGTCACCCTCTACCCACATTCCTCCCCTTTATTAAGCCTCAGTATCCCTCCTTTGGTCTTTCTTCGCTCCCTAATGTACCTATAAAAGGTCTTATCCCCCTTCTTAACAGAGTTGGCTATCCTTTCCTCGGTTTGGGCCTTTGCTATTCTGACTGCCTTCCCAGCCTCTTTTTGCTTTAACTGATAAAGTTCTCTGTCCTTCTCCTTCTGTGTTTCCTTATATTTCCTGAATGCTATCCTTTTCTCCATGAGGTCCAACTGATGTCTAGTATCCATGTCTATTAAATGTCTCTTACAGGTTTCTGGGAGCAAAGGGGTGTGTTCCAGAATTCCCAAAATTGGCATTGCATATGGCTTAGGAATGTATCCCTTTCCATTACTGTGTCCTCAAGCATCCAGGTAATACCTTCCTTGGGCTGGTCATAAATAGAAATGGCTTCCACAGATCTAGCAACATTCTCTTCCTCCGATGCATCATCTTCTTCCACTGCTTCTATGACAACCTCTGGGTCATCAGGGCCAGTGACTTCTTCCTGCGCCTTGGGGAGCGGGGAATGTAATTTTGTAGGCTTAGCCTCTTCCAACTTCTTTGGTAAGGTTTTCACCCTCACCAAAGGTTCCTGGGTGGGTTTTGCTTTTGGTGACATCTTCCTGGCTTCCTGCTCGCCTCTCACCACAACCTCAGGTGGATCTGACTGCTCAGTCATGTCCCTCACGTACCCTGCAGCAGTACTCCTAATATGTGAAATCCACCCTTGGCCCCTCCCTTTGCCACTGGGAAGTTCTGGGGCACTCGGCAGCAGTACAGGGCTGGGCAGACAGCTAGGCCCTGATACCACCTCTGACTATGCTTCTTTTTCAGTAAACACGATCTCCTCCCACTGCTCAGATGGCTTCACAGTTGTGGCCTTGCTAATTGCAGGGAACAATCTTCTAGCCAATTGTGGCCATTGCCAGAGTGCAGGAGGTGGTGGCTCAGGAGCCACATAATGTCCTTCTTGCTGATAAATATCAGAAGGCCTCACTACCCTTGGAACATTTCCGCACACGCATGATAAACATACAGACTGCCTTATTACCCCACTCCCACATTGTCCACAGAAAGATGCAGGACTCACCAGAATTGCTCCTTTCAGCCACACTCCACAGCCAATGGACTAATCTCTGTGGAACGTCGATGGTCCGACCTCCAAATCCAGGGGTATAAGCCATGCTTACTTCCCAAAAGTCCAGTGTAGCAGATTAATCCAGAGCGATTAGCCTCCACAAGTTTCTCCAACTGTAAAGATTGAGTGAAAATTTTCCCTTTCTTTATCAGCCAGCAGAACTTTTCCTTTTCCAGCACAACTACACCATAGGGTGGTGGATACAGTGATTCTTTAACACAGACAACCTTTCTCCTCGAAGGTTTCTAGCAATCTGCTGCTCAGACCACCTGACCTCCCTTTTCTAGTGCTGCATCTCATTAAACTCATCCATCAGTCAAATCACTTCCTTTCCCCATTTACAGTCATCACGTTTTTCCTTCATGTGAAGCAGGAGTCATTTTGTCTCCTCACGATGCAATTAAGCCTGTAGCTCAAACTTCTACAGCAGGCTGTGGCACAACAACACTCCATCACTGTTAACGCCATCCTTTGTGCCAGGTAGGTGATTGCATCTCTTCTTTAGGATCCTGGTCGAGCCCCCATTTTTGTAACCGTCCTCCACTTAACTTTACTGGTGGTACTTTTCTCTCTTTAAATTCAGCAGTTTACATTTACAGGTACTCACTCCTGCTTGAGCAATCCAAGGGCTTACCCCCAAGCAGGCAGCAGCTTGCAGTCCAGGCACAGATCAAATTTCCAGAAAGCTACCCCCTTCCCCTCCCCGCCTAAGGGTTTTGATGTTATGCAGTCTCTGGGAAAGGGAAAGGGTACTATCTTAACTGGCAGCACATAGGAGGTCACAAAACACAGTACCTTATAGCTGAAGATTAGGGATTCCACAGGTGACAGCTTGATCTCTGTCGAAGTGCAGGCTAGCAGGAACTTTCCTCCCGACACAACTGGTGGCCACAGGATCAGATGGGATTTTTCTAGAAAACATTTGGTTAGGCAGGCAGTACAGCAATAACAATTTAAGGCTCCAAAATAATTTAGCCCAAATGGAAGTAAAATGCAATCAGGCAGTTTTTATTTTCTTTCCAAAAGCTCAAGCTGTCACACACAAACATTTCTGAGGATCCTCATTTAAAATCAGCACAGTTTCTACATTTCTGTGGCCCACAGCTGCAGCACAGTTTCTTGGGGGATCAGGATCTGAACCTGGGCCCCTATGCATTACTTGGTTCCCAATTCAAGCTAAATGGGCTCCGATTCACTTCAGGACCTTTTCTCTGTCCCAGCTAACTGTCACTTTACTTAATTCCCCTGCCTGTGGTAGTGGGAGCACTCATTTCTGATCTCAGAAAAAACTCTTCTCAGGATGGAGGGAGGGGAGTGTATGATGGTAAGCTGTACAGGCACTTTCCCAGTCCTTTCAACTAGTTGCCTCTGCTGCTGTAGATCCATGGGCAGGGTTCTCACAGGGCAGGGCCAAATCCCTCTCAGCATCAACAGTCCCAGTACCCGGCAGCACATTACCCCAAGTGGACATGGCAAACAAAGGGGTAGCTCTGCCACCTACCCCACAGGAGACTCACTGCCACTTTCGTCTCGACTGGTCCTCCATGGCAGCCACTCACTCTCACAGGATTTAAGAGTATAGCAGGCTCTCTGCGACCCTCAGCTACTTTGCTGCTCCATCTTGACTGTTGCCCCACTGATAGCTTGTGGGGGTCCCTCTGTCACATTTGGGACCATTGGACAATCTTCCCCTTCCAGGCCCCGTGCTTCCCCTTCAGCCTGTGAGCAGGTGCTCCTGATCCTCTTCGAACTCCAACCGCCACTCAACTCCTCTGACTCCCAACTCCTAACTGACTACCCTCGTGCAGGTTGGCGCTTTGAAAAAAACTCACACGCGTGCCACCTGGGTCAGTGCCCAGCTGCAAGTACACTTCCCTGATGCTGACAGGGCATCTCTTCCAGTAACCCCGGATTCTGCACAGGGGTTACATGTATTCTGTACATGACCGCTGTGCTAGATCCTGGATTCTGGTAGCTCTTCCGTGCTGCAGTAGCAGTTCATGTGTCTGTCCAGACCGGTTCACTCCTAATTGGGAGACAAATGGACAGGAGGCAACATAGTGTAGTGGTTAAGGGCACTGGGCAGAACATCTGGAGATCAGGTTGTGAATCTAATCAGACCATACGTGCATAATGTGGTACCTTGCACATGTCATGCAAGTTCCGTGTGATGTATGCCTTTCCTGGCTGAACTAGTTACTCTACCCCCCTCCTTCTAGAACCACATGAGACCTGGAAGCAAATGTAAGTAGAAAAGCAGGGTTGCACTGTGTCTGGGAGTTCTGTTTCCCAGTTGCAGTTTATTAAACACATGACCAATAGACTATACACTGGTTGCATTACCTTGTTTGAGATCAGGAGCACTTTTCTTTCCACAGATTAGTAATGGTTTGTGCAGAGTAAAAATATGACCGTTCAGTCGCAGAACATGTGATGAATATGTATTTATTCGGAACATGTAAGCATGGCACCATGGGGTGCTGTGCAATACCACTTGCTCCGAGCACTTTCCACCTACAACCGCAAAAAACGCATTGCAAAATCAGCTAGAGAACCACTGTTAATGATATGACTCTTAGAAGAGGAACGGGATAAATGCACTGTTATACAGCACCTTTGAAAATCTGTTGGGTATTGTCGTTGTTGGAAGGGGACATCGATGCAGATGCTGATTAACTAGTGTAGTAATTTATCAACAAACTGTTTGAATAGCTGCCTCAGAAACTGGGAGGCACAAAACAGAGTGGTTATAGCACTGTCTTGTGAGCCACAAGAAGACAAACCAATCGACCATTACCGCATATACCTACAGTGTAAAAACTTTAGGATTGCCAGGTTGTCAATCCAATAAAAAAACAGGTGAGGGACAAGGAGATACTGTGGGTGAACTCCACACTATAAAGCTGATGGGCCGTACCGATTATTATACAAATGGTCACAGAAATGTTGCAATCTGATTGGGATGTTAGGATTCCAACAGCCTTACATTAATCCCTATTACATTGTCACATACAGCCTGATCACCATGGCACATGGGTTCTTCCTGTCAGCATTCCATCTTCTAGCACTGCTGAATGACTGGAATGCTGCATTTTGATTTTTTTTTTTTTTTTTAGATTCTCTTTTTGAGTGTCTTGGATTATGGCATAATTATTTATTCCTCATTCTCTGGTCATTTATTTAATAAACTTAAGGTAACCTATAACTCCATTTTGCGCTTCAAGCTTGGTGTCCTTATTTGAACACACCATTGCTTTTTGCTTGAATGTTCTCATAGTTTATCTCTTAAAAATCGGATTTTGCACAAGATCGGTATCCTTATGTTTAAGGTAAAGAATGACCTTATTTCTCCTGTAGTCTCATTACTATTTCATAGGTCTTTTAATTCCAGTGGAACTAGATCTCAGATTAAATGTTGTTATGAAATTCCATTGTTTCGAACTGCTTTTGGCCAGAGATCTATTTTATTTAGGGCTCCTTTGTTTTTTAATTCATTGCCTGTTGATATTGTAGAAAGTACGACATCGTGGTCCTTTAAAACTAGACTAAAATATTGGTTGATGGATAATGATATTTGCACATGTACATGCTAATAATTGATTGTTAAATGTTTTCTGCATATTGTATTGTTTTTAAATGTTTGTTTAATTATGTATGTTAAGTTTGTTTGTAACTTGTTGCTCGTGAAAAGGGGCAGTTTTGCTCATCCTGCTTACAAGTATGAAAAATAAAAATGAAATGAAAATGAAATCTTTATCTCTCCCCTGGCCAGAACTCTCTCAGGCTTACCCACTGGCCTGACCGCTCTACCACCCACTGTGCCTCCCGTCATCTTCAAGGACGTTACGCCTCTCTGGGGACGCGGGCCCTACAGCTCCAGAAAGATCAAAGGGGCAATGACAGGAGACCAGTGTTGGTCGTGTGACGGTGGCACTGAAGGAAGCCATCGCCTGTCTGGCAGGAGAGGGCTTTTTTCCCTCATGTTACACCCTCCTCCCCCCTCCCATGCGTGGTGCACGTCCCACAACTTCTCGGCACATGGCCACCCTGCCAGAGTTGGGCCACGCTGTGTACGTGCAGCCCAGTGTTCTGCGGCACCTCAGATTTCCACCAGGGGCCACTGGAGCATCGGACTCCCCAATACCCTTCCCATGGGATAGGAGAGCAGCCCAGCGGGCGCTCAATCCAACCCCTCCCCTGCCGACCCCCATCACCTGAGCTAGCTCCCGAACTCGGGTCGCCTGCGTGGTGCAAGGTATGGCGTCCAGCGCCTCAACCCTCAGTGCCACCGGGCCGGCTCGCATTCTGATTTTGAACCTGCATTCTTAAACTGTTGGTAGAAGAACTATTTTATTTAAAAATCTCCTTCAAAAAGAGAAAAACTTTAAAAAAAAATACACTTAATGGAAGACACTGGAAAAGACACAGCTTTCCCCAGACACTACGAAAACTCTTGATTAGTGCTTTCAGACAGTAACACCTTGTTTTGGTAAGAGTTAAACAGTTACCCACACATTTCACTTTGCGTTGCTGGCAGCCACCATTTCATGAGCAGCACTGAGCTTCCCTAGCTCGTTTTATGCTAATATGTGCAGCCGACCTCTGCTATTGGTTGGCAGGGCATATTAGCATAGGGTGAGCTTGGGAAGCTCACTGCTGCTCATGAGATGGTGGGATGGTGGCTGCCAGTAGAAGAAAACGGAAGTTGAGGGTCACTGTTTAAATACTTAAAAAAGCATTTAGAGGTCATTAAAAAAATTGTTACTGTCAGAAAGCACTAATCAGGCATTTTTGTAGTGACTGGGGACAGCTGTGCCTTTCCCAGTGTTTTCCTTTAACACTTTCCTTTTTGAACAATTTTTATAATAACAATAAGGCACTCCCAGGAGTTAGATTAACATTCAGTTAATCACCCCATAGGGGCAATGTGGCTCTCGGCTGTGCCTCGTGCCACATTACACCTCTAAGCGGTGATTAATAAATTGTTATTATAACCCATGGTCATGCATTATTGCATAAATGTCTCCTTGAGAATGGTGTACATTAACACCCCCAAAAAAGCACACATAGTCCATATCGTCTTTTCCTAAAGTTCACTACATGGAATACTACCAAACTAACAGGTTTCCATCAGTAAACAATCATACCATCTTATATCTACACTATGCCATGTTGCAGCCTGAAGTAATGAGGCAAAGATTCTTATGAATCCTGGCATTGACTCTCCCAACCTTCAATTGCCCTGGTTTTGGTATTTTATACTGTTTTTTGGTACTATAGATCATCCCACGCAGGCCCCCATTTGAGTCAATGTATGCAGTGGATGTACATGACTAGGTATAAATCTATTAGATTTAGATACTGTGTTTTGATAGGCCACGCTTTTGTGCCACCCTCATGGCTCCATTGCTTCATTCTATTCCTCTTCAGAACTCTTTCAAAGCACTGCTGGTGGCTTCATGTTTATTTTTTTATCCTGTTCTGCAACTGCAATTAAAAAAAGGCTGAAAGGTGACAAATGTGGGGTTATTTCAGCCTTATTAATGGGACCTGTTAATTATTCACAACCTGCCGACTTCTCAACCTCAGTCAGTCCTATTATACCTTGTTATTCCCATTATCACCTTTTTGTGTCCCATATTCTCTGCTTAACTAGCCCTTTATCACTTCTTCTCCCAGAGCCTCCCACTATTCCTTTCCACATTTATATCTGTTCTTTTCCCTTCCCTATGCTTAACTTTTATTGTTTCTCCTGTGAGTGTCTTGCAAAAAATCACAGGTCGAAAAGATTCCTTTGTTTTGCTGTCAGACAACATGCTGATACTTCATCTTGTTTTACTTTTTAGTTGATAGGAATTTTCAGTCACAATGTTTGGCAGAATGATACCAGCATTATCTTTCAAACAATGCCTCAAATCAGTCCTTGTCATCCATTAGATGTAGCCCGCTCATCCAACAGGTACAGCACCGTCTTTGTGTGCTCTTGTGCATTAAGTGGCGCAGAACAGTACTGAGGGCATATACACAGTGGTTGCTACATTGAGTTTATGTCACAAGGCTTGTCAATTGGCCCGCCTAGTATTGTAATAAACTACAAAGGCCCAGCAATTTTTATGTTTGCTTGCACGCATGTGCAAGAAACATAGTGCCATCATCGGAGTTTTCGGAGGTGTGTCAGCCCTCTTCCAATTCAGTCAGTGTGTTTGCAGGCGCGGCCGCAGTTCTCCAATGCCTGCTGGAGCTGTCTATGACAGCTCCAAAATGCAGTGGCATACAGTTGAAAGGGGGAGCTACGCTTCAGTGAGCAGCAATCAGATATCGCCTGCCTGCGCGCGCCCCCTACACCTCACACACACACACACACACACACACACACACACACATATGCTGCTGCTGCTGCTCCCCAACGCACACACTGTATAGCCAGCGGGGTGCTCAATCCACGTCGGCTGTGCTCGCCCAAAACACAGTTTCATATGCCACGCTGGTGCCCACCCCAGCATGGCTTACGCTCATATAGCCGACGGGTGCTCAATCCCGTCGGCTCCACTATTCTCTCCCCGAGTACAGGGTGCCACGCTGGGAGCCCACCCCAGCGTAGCAACAGATGCCATGGTCGACGGGGTGCCCAATCCCATCAGCTCCACGCCCCCAGCCATCCTTCTGCCACACTGGGAGCCCACCCCAGTGTGGCAAATGTCCTGCGCGCCTTTTAAAACAAAAAACCTCAAAGAAAAACGGTCCCTCGCAGTCTCCCTGCCCCCACAACCCGCACCCACTCACTGTGCGCAACCTGCCTCCCCACACCCCCCATACTTACCTCTGGAGTCCAGCGCGACGATCTTCGTGGACCGGAACGCGCTTCACTCTTCAAAGCCGACGCGAACTGAGGAAATGCCGTAAGCTGTATAATGGGATAGATAGAGTTTTTTCAACTTTGTTGCATATCTCAGGCATTTTTTGAATTTTTGCACCAAATTTTCAACATGGGGTTTTTGGGACCCCTCCTCATGAATTCTTGCACTGTCATGGCGTTACTCGGCCAAGGGTGATTTCGCAGCCACTGCATGAAATCACCTTTCCGGAATGATTAATGAAACGACACTGCCAGTGTTCATAAGGTGGGCTCTCAAAAAGCCTATTTTGAAAATTTGGTGGAAAAATTCCTAAAAATGACTGTTTTATGAGCGGCGCTGCGCAGTTATTATGCACCGTAAGTTCGAATTTTCAATATTTTCACTCCAGATTTTCAACATTGCCATTTTACCACACCTTCTTATGAGTAGTACAGCTGTCATTTTTCACATCTCACCCAAAATGTGTTTCCGCCCATGTAGCGCACAATGGCGCAGTCGGTGTGTGAAATCAATGTACGGGACACATTAAGAAAATCACAGTGACATGGTTCATGAGCAGAGGTCTTAAAATGGCTATGTTGAAAATTTGGTGAAAAAATTCCTAAAAATGACTGTTTTACGAGCATGCATTGCGTAGTTCCTACGCACGCTCGTAAGTTCGAAAATTTCAATATTTTCACTCCAGATTTTCAACATTGCCATTTTACTACACCTCCTTATGAGCAGTACAGTTGTCATTTTTCACATCTTGCCCACAACGTGTTTCTGCCCATGTAGCGCACAATGGCGCAGTCGGTGTGCGAAATCAATGTATGGGACACGTTAAGAAAGTCACAGTGATACTGGTCATGAGCAGAGGTGTTAAAATGGCTATGTTGAAAATTTGGTGAAAAATTCCCAAAATGACTGTTTTAGGAGCGCACGTTGCGCAGTTCCTACGCACGCTGGCAAGTTTGCGAATTTGTAATATTTGCACACCAGATTTTTAACAGTGCCATTTTACCGCACTTCCTTATGAGTAGTACAGCTACCATTTTTCACATCTCGCCCAAAATGTGTTTCCGCACATGTAGCGCACAATGGTACAGTCGGTGTGCGAAAACAATGTTTGGGACAGATTAAGAAAATCACAGTGACACTGGTCATGAGCAGAGGTCTTAAAATGGCTATGTTGAAAATTTGGTGACAAACCTCCGTAAAATGACTGTGTTACGAGTGAGCATTGTGCAGTTTCCAAGCACCCTCGTAAGTTCATGAATTTGTAATATTTTCAGTTCAGATTTTCACCAGTGGCATTTTTCCACACCTCCTTATGAACAGTACAGCTGTCATTTTACACAACATGGCCAAAATGTGTTTTCACACTTTCAGCACAGAAATGCGTGGTCGCTGTGAGAAATCATTGTTCGGGACAGATAAAGAAAATCACACTGACACTGTTCATGATCGGAGGTCCCAAAATGCCTGTGTTAACAATCTGCTGTAAAAAATCCCCAAACTAGTTACATTACGGGTGTGCGTTGCACAGTTTCTACGCACACTCGTGACTTCACCAGTTTTTTTAAGATTTTCACAGCAGATTTTCAACATTGCCATTTTTTACACCTTCCATGAACAGTACCGCTGTCATTTTTCACATCCTGTTCGGAATGTGTTTTTGCACCTGTGGTGCCAAATGCCATAGTCGCTGTGCAAAAGCAGTTTTCAGCTAACAAACTGATATTGCCACTGTTCATGAGGTGGGGGTCACAAAAAACATGTTGAAAATTTGGAGTGAAAATACCAACGAATGCCTGAGGCGTTAGGGTTTCCAACCATAACGCCCCACCCTGTAGAGAATGACAGGCATCAGGGTGTGCTTGGGATTTTGCCTGTCATGCTCATACCATTCCACCCCCACCCACACCCTGCAGCCAGTGAGAGGCATCAAGGTGTGCCTCGACTCTTCGGGCCCAAACTTCACCCCATTCTCCATACCGCACTCCATCTCACTGTATTTCCTGATGGAATGGGTGTGCATAAGGCCAAAGACCCCAAGGCACACCGTGACACTTGTCAGTGTCTGCAGGGTGGGGTGTGGTGAAATGGCGTGGCTGTTATGCCTGACGACCCAAAGGCACACCCCAATGCCTGTCACTCTCTGCAGGGTGGTGGTGGGGTTGGCTTCAGTTCAATACTTCGCTGCCATTCCTATTATGCAGCTCTGTAACTTCTACACTACCAATGCCAATGCCAGCAAGCAAACATTCGACATTGACAAATGCTTGTTAGATTCAGTGCAAGCTTAGATTCAATGCAGAGAAGTGCAAAGTAAATCACCTTGGAAACAAAAACCCAGAGGAAGAGTACATGGGGGGGGGCATGAAGGGTGCAGGTACTACCAACAACGAAAATTGAAAGGTACCTGGACATAGTCATATCAGATGACCTAAAGGTAGGTAAGGAATGTGAGAAGTCAGTAACGAGGGCTTGGGGGATACCGGGAAAAGAGATGTGCAAGAACAAGGGGGCACAATTTAAAGATAGAGGGGGGGACGGCTCAGGGGCAACGTGAGGAAGTATTTTTTCACAGAGAGGGTGGCGGATGCATAGAACGGCCTTCCAGAGAAGGTTGTGTGGTCAAAAACAGTGGGTGAATTCGAGAATGCATGTGGCAGACATAAGGCAATTCAGGGTGGGTAGGAGGAAGTAGGCTGTTTGTTAACTAGGATCTACAGCTTATCCATTAGTTAGGGAAATGGGAAGACTGGGTGGGCCAAGAGGTCCTTATCTGCCGTCAAAGTCTATGTTTCTATGTACTTTTTGTCCCAATGTAACCCCTAGGTGGTGCTATCCCAAGAGCCACTACCCCTGCCTGCTTGGCTAGTAGCAAGTTAAGGGGCCTGAGTTCTGAAACAGGTGCCTCCATCCGGAGGTCAGGGTCAGTAGTGGTCAAGCTCACCTCAGCACAGCCCTCCGGGACACTGTAACCCCCCTCTTTCCTTACGAGTGGCTGGACCAATACACAATAATCACTTTCACAATACCCCTGATACACCACACAAGTACCCACACTGTTTGCACTTACCACCAGGGCTTTCCTCTGGCTCAGCCCTGGGGACCCCCTGTAAAACAAGGTTATACACAGCAAATAGCAGTACAGTACTCTTGCACAAACTGGAAACACAGTCAGAGTAAATGCAAAAAAGAGTTGGATCTGATTTATGTAAGGGACTTGAACAAGGGAGGGGGGTAGTGTAATCAGGTTAATTTGCTTAAAGGCTGTATCAATCAAACAGTTATGCATGCACTTCAGGGTCCATAAACAGTCACACACCCTAGGTACCCAGACGGAGAATGGTGGGCTAGCCAGGAACGTTGCATCTGGTTGGGGCCCTGTGATGGAAGAAAACAACATGCACAACACACACTATTTGTAATCCGGAGCTGGGGGGCTCAGTTCATGAAAAGAAAACAGGACAATCAGATGACACATTTTTAGAGTAGGCTGTTATTGCAGGGAGCTACCCTGCAGGCACTCTCTGGCAATCACATTTAAACTGCTAAAATGCAGGACACCAGCCTGGCAGTGAGCATTTAGGCAAGCTCAAGGAAGACTTTTGGGAACCCTCATTTGTGGGTGGGGGGTTACACCAACAATGATCATTGGAAGGGAAGGACAGGGACCATGGTTAGACAGGTTAGATACGGGGGGGGGAGGTGAGATGGACACCAGTCCTTTTATGGAGGACCGAGTACTAAAAGGGCTTAGAAAACTAAAAGTGAACAAAGCTACGGGGCTAGATGGCAAACATTACAGGATGCTGAAAGAACTAACAATGGAGCTGGCAGGTCACTGGCAGTCCCGTTTGCCAAGTACCAAAACACTGACTTAGTCTATGAGTACTGGAGAATGGCACATGTGGCCCCTCTTCAGAAGCACCTCAGCAAAGAGGCAGGGAACTACAGGCCAGTAAATATGCCAGTGGTCACTTGTAAAACACTTGGAATCCATTGGTGGGGGGCGGCTACGCGGCAACACATATTCACATCATGAAGGCAATGTCAAACAAATCTGATCTATTTCTTTGTTTGGGCGATAAAGGTAGTGTTTCAAGGAGGAGTGGTGGATGTCACCAACCTAGATTTCATCGAACCTTTATATACCATTCTACATAGAAGGCTGGTCAACAAGCAAAGTAGTCTGGTGTTGGGATACAAGGTTGTGGACTATGTCTGTAACTGGGTCAGGTACAGAAGGCAGAGGGTAGTACTAAGTGGAACGCCGAGGAAAGGGAGATGACCTGTGGAGTACCCTATGGTTCAGTTTAGTGCCTAGTCCTCTTCAGTGTCTTCATCAGTGGGGAGTGGAAACCAGGAAGAGAACTACCTGCTGGGTGGGGAGCTGCTGTCAATGACCAAAGGGGAAAGAGTACTGGGAATCATTATCACCGATAACCTGAAGCCCAACAAGCAGGAAGCAAAGGTGGTGGAGAATGCCACTGCTATGTTTAGACACCCTTAGGTGATCTGAAATGATAGCACCCATGTGGTTTTCTTCCTTGGTGTTTGTCAGCCCCCCTATGCTTTTTCTTTCCCCAGGGTTCCCTTTTCTTGAGTGCATTAATTTGCACTTCATTGTAGTCAACCTCAGTTGCCACCACTCAGACCATTTTTCTAGCTTCCCCAGGCCCCGCCACATACAAACAGTAAGGCCCTGTCCACACTACACCGCTCCGGCCTGGTAACAGATGCAATCTGTTACGGCCGGCGAGCGGTGCAGTGTGTCCACATTGCGGCGGTGTCTGTTATGGGACCAGCACCGCAGGACCACACTAGGGGTACCAGGCGACCATTACAGTGGCACCTGTTCCCAGAATGCAGCTCGCGCTGTGCTACGGGCCCAGCAGGGAACCAATACCACGCGTCCACACTTCGCCTGGTAACATTACCGAGGCGTAACCGGTTTCATAACCATTGTTGAAACCACCTCATATGTGGTTTCAACAACGATTATGAAAATGCCTTCTGTAACATTACAGGTGTAAACGCAAACCGTTGCGGTAACGGTTTGGGCACTCTGTAACGTTACAGAGCTGTAGTGTGGACAGGGCCTTACTGTCTTTGTACAGTAGCTCAGTATATATTGCAGTGTCAGTGACTCAGTAAGTAGCACACTAGCCTCTGAGGCCGGGAGATCAGAGGGCTGTGGGTTCAGTTCCCACATCTGGCACTTGGGTTAATATCCCAGTACTGACACTGTAGTGCAGTATGAGAGGGGTGCTGCACTTCTGAGGTGCCGTCTTTCGGATGAGACGTTAAACCGAGGTCCCATCTGCCTGGATTGGTGGTAGTTCAGGTGGATGTTAAAGATCCCATGGCACTTATCGAAAAGAGTAGGGGATTTCCCCAGTGTTCTGGCCAAATTTCCCTCATTCGGTAAAAATACCACCAACAGCTTAATCTGGTTCAAGGTCAGTTGGCATTCATCTATATCCCCTTCCCCCAGGTCGTGCCTGAAAATAGGCAGGATTTGTCTAGTGCACTTACCTGGTCAAGAAAAACTAAATAAATAAATATATTAATAGTGAGAATTATGAGCAATATCTGGCCATCCATACACCCGATCCTACCCTACACTGTAATTGCTTATGCTTCACCTTCACACTGTTCTCTTTGGAAAAAGGGAAAAGAGGAAGGAATGACATGCATTTTCAGTCACAAGTGGGCATCTGAGCTGGCCCTGTGGTGCAGAGGGTTGAGGCGATGGATGCCACACCTCGAACCACGCCGGTGACCCAGGTTCGGGAATGGACTTGGGACGCCGGGGGTCGGCAGGGGACAAAGAGGATTTAGGGCCTGGAGGACTACTCTCCTTCAGAGGTGGGGAGTGGTAGCCTCAATTCAACAGCGGCTCCCAGTGGAGACTGGGGGCACTGTTCAGAGCGGCGCAAGAAGGGGAACACTAGAAAACCGGAAAATGGCTCAGTGTGTTCGCCGGATGACGGCTCCCCTGCTCTACGACAGGTCTGGAACCTCCATGGACCACCTCTACCTTAGCAGTGCTTCTGGGGAGCCTAATTAAGAGTGTGCTGGGTAAGCCCCCCTCCCGGTGCCTTCCCCCTCGGAGGAGGGGGACCCGTCCAGTGAAGGGATACACCAGGATACCCCTCGGGAGCCGGCTGTGATATAAGGGATTGAGATGGCCCAGGAAGAGGATGTCCCGTGAGTTGGGGAGTACTGTGGAGCCCGAAGGAGATGGGAACACTGGAGCGTGAAGGCGAGCAAACAGATTAAAATGAAAAAAAAAAAAAAAAACAAGTGGGCATCTAGGAAATACCATGTTCAGATACCAACACATGCACAGACTCGATGGGACCATAATCAAATTATGTGACCCCTCTAGTGTAGTGCAATACTCTCATGCTCAATCAGGAGTCCACCACAGAACTGTGTTGCCTATAACCTTGACCAGCTGAAGTAAATAAAATGAGCCTTCAAAATCACCACCACAGTTAACATTTAACTCCTGTACCTGACTTTATTTGATATGCATCCCTGGCTCTTAAACCAGCTAATGCCAGGGGTCTAAGCCAGCTCCTAAGGTGGGCCCCTCTGGCCTTAGGGACCAAGACATCAGTCCCACTTTGTTCACCTTTGACTGTGTACCTGCCGACAACACCCATGATTATGCATAATTAATTCTGGTGGGCTCACAGCATGGCCATAATCAGTTACACTGCATTTCATTCAGTAGAGAAACAGCTATACAACACAATGCCTGTGGTGGACTACTGAGTAGTCAACATATGGGGGAGGGGCACACAGTCATAACAGTTATCATTTACTGCACTCGTGCTTCACCCTGCCAAATAAAGAAGCTGCATGGACCAATATGCAGAGCCACTTGCAGACAACAGGCAGCATACATACAGAGTAATAGACACTAGGTGTAGCACGACATGGTGTCTTGCACTAACTTACCTCAAGTAGGGGTGAACCTGGAAACTTGTCACTGCTCCAATTCGGCAGACAAATTTTTAAGTTTAGTTTATTGTTCTAGGAATTACTACCTTTGAGCCAGAGGCTCTTTTACAAAGGTTCCACGACAATTAGGTATATACAAAAGGTTACATAGATAACACAACAATTTGTGTTGTGTCAAGAGCAAGAAAACATATACAAATACATATCAAATCATTTGTGCAAAAGGACATGAGATATCAATAATCACATTATTATTACAAGAAAGAGGTCATGCCAGATTAGGAGAAACAAATAGGAAAAAGTCCAGAACAGAGAGGGTAAGTGAAAGGTGTGGGAGCAGACAATAGCAGGAGAAAAGGTTTCCCAAACATGTCTTTGTCAAATAACGGAACAGGGTGGGTAGTGAGAAAATAGGAGGTTTAATCAGGGCAGTCACATGAGCTGGAGGTGGCAAGGTGAGAGAACCGCCTTGATTTGAAAATACCTAGAGAGGTGGAGGCAGTAATATGAGTGCTGAGGGCATTTAGCCAGCTGGGGGCACGATAGGCAAATGATATTTGTCCCTGAGAAGTCCGGCATCGGGGGACTTGGAGAGGCTGGTGTTCTGATCTTCTGGTAAAACGGGTGCTAACGCTCAGGCATAACAGGTCTTGGATACAGGGTGGAGTGAGGCCCAGAGTGGATTTTTTCACCATGAGGCAGGTAAGGTACTTTATCCGGTTTGAGAGTTGCAACCAACCTGAGTCAGCATAGAGTTCACATGTGTGGGTACGTCGATGTGCACCAGTGAGCAGCCGTCAGGCCTTATTTAGGGATGTTGTAATGTGATTAAGTGCTGTAGTAGTGGCAGATCCGTATATAACTAAGCCATAGTCAACGACTGAGATGATAGAGGATTGGATGGCAATCCTCAGTGCAGAATGGGTAAGGGGCTGTCGGTTCTGATACAGAATCCCAATTCGCTGATTAATAGTTTTTGCTGTACTATCAATGTGAGTTGCAAAGGTTAGGCCTTGATCAAAGTTGATTCCAAGATATTTGAAAATTGGCACTTGTTCAAGGGTATTTCCCAGGTATGTATTAATGGTGAGTGGGACTTGCCGTTTCTTGTTTTGCGGGTTAGAGAAGAGCATGGATTTAGTTTTTTTGTGGTTTAGAACCGGCTTATGTTCAAGGAACCACATCTCAACTTTGGAAAAAGCATGCTGAAGGTTGAGGCATAAGAGGTTTGGATCTTTATGGTGGCAAGAATCATGGCATCATCGGCATAGAGGATTATTTGTTCAGGGCAGGATTTGGGGAGGGAGTTTAGGAAAGGCTGAAAGGAGGGGCCCAGGATGGATCCCTGGGGAACTCCTGAGCGAACCGGTTTGAGTCTGAGAGAACTCCAGCTAGTTTTACAGATTGAGGCGTGAGCAAGGTAATTTTTACCCAGTCACCAGGACCCCGAGAGCCCTAGGGATAGTAGTTGTTTGATGAGTAGCCATGGTGAACTGTATCAAATGCCTTGGTTAAGTCAATGTAGACTGCTCCAGTTAGGTTTCCTTTGTCCATGGCATTGTGGATTGCTCTGAGAATTCAAGTAGGGCAGTGATGTGCTGTGCCCTTTCCTAAATCCATGCTGCTGAGTGCATAGGATGTTGTGCTTTTCCAGGTAGTCTGAAAGTTGGTCCGCCACCAAGCGCTCAAGGGCCTTAGAGAGGTGGTAGTATTGATATCGGGCGATAGTTACCAGGCAGTGACTTATCACCACTTTTGTGCACCGGAGTGACAACTGCAGCCTTCCATTTCCTAGGGAATTGGCTGTAGCAGAGGGAGAGACTGAAAATTTTTGTGAGGGGAGCAGTACTCTCCAGAGTGAGGGACAGAAGTTTGAGGTCAATAGTGTCGCGCTTGCTCGGGACTTAGAAATGGCTTTCTTTACATATTTATAGACTTCATGTGCCTTTACTAGTTTGAAATGGAAAGGTGGTTTGGTTGAGAGGCAGTAGTAGAAGTAGAAATTGGAGGGTCAGCATCAGTGAAGAAATCAGATGAGAGGACACCACTAAGGTCCGTGAAGGTATCATTTAGGGTGTTTGCAATGATCTCTGGGTCTAATGTAGTGGTTCCATCCACATTCATTATTGTAGGAGAGGATTTGGACTGCTGACCCATGATATTCTTTATGCTGTCCCAGAAGGATTTCCCTGGTACCTGGCTGGTAACTGCAGCAGGGGTTCAATCCCAAAACACAAATAATTACAGCTCTTTTGTGTTGTGTGGGACACAACCCCTCTGGAAAGATGAGGGGGAAATAATGCCATCCTCTGCTGCTGCTGGCGGTCAGGTCTGACTCCAGTGATACCAGATCTGCAGCAATGAATTTTCTCCTCTGCTGCTGGTGGTCGGCTCCTACTCCAGTGGTCTCGGATCGGTGACAGTGAATTTTCTCCTCCGCTGGTGTAGTGGTGATCGGCTCCTACTACAGTGGTCTCAGATCTATGGCAATCAATGTTTTCCTCTGCTGCTGCTGGCGATTGGGAACTCACCAGCTGAATGCGGTAGGAGACTGCCGGAGCCTGCTTTCAGCAAGTAACTTGTACCTGAGGGGGAATTGATTCCTTCTGGTCCATGTAGGCAGAGATGCAAAAAACATCACCAGAATGACAGCAAGTGAGGATGTTTTCTAATTGGTGGGGAGGACTGATGATGTCAACAGCTGTGCCACACAACCGCACACCATTGCTGCACTCAAGAGGAGATGGGCAGAAACACCTCATGGCACTCACTAAGGAAGCTCTTCTGGATAAAAAATGGGGACAACAGCTGGAGAAAGTAACACAGGTGCCAATAAAGACCTATGGGGTGCCAGGTTTCATCAGGCAAATAAAAATGCAAATGGAAAATCTAGCTGGAAAAAAGAAAGCAATGTGCATGCGTGCACATGATACACACACAGGATCACGGCTGGGAATGCACACCACTGTGCATGCGCGGATACCATCATCCACCACGCACCACGCTATGACCCCTGGGAGATGGAAGATGACGACTCGCAATTCAGACGTACGGCAGCACTGGGTGCTACTAAACATCAAAAATCAGCTAGTGTGAGTACAAAATGAAAAGAAAATGATTACAGGATTCACATTTTCATGTGGCAGTTACACAGAGACAGATATAGGGGGACATAGCCACAGTTTTCCTTTAAAAAGATGAGAGTGAGTGTCACACGGCCTTGAAGTGTTTAACATTTTGGCACCACAAAACAACATTGTATTTGACAGTGTTTTAACCTGCAGGTATTAGAGAAAATGAAAGTTAATGTGTTAACCCCTGGAGTCTCACATACAACAGTTCTTCATACTATCACACGGCATTATGCCCATAGGGCATGGGAGTATGTGTCCTCCCAATTCCTAACATGATGATTCTTTTCCTTTGATTGGCACTGTTTAGTCTGTAGATTGTATTGTATCCATCAATATAAAATTCAAACAACATCTATTTCCAACCCATTTAACTGACTCCATTTATTTTTTCTTACTGAGTCGATCATGCAGTCATGATGTCTGGTCAGACGTGGGTTAATTTGGTGCCTGCTGTCTGGCCCATCTTCTGCACTGAGTGAATTGATTGCAGTCTATGAGCTCAGTACTACTGCTGAGTGCTGCTAACACAGTGCACAGCCCTAACTGGCTGTAAAGACTGTGTGTCAGTCTTTCTCTTCCTGCCATTGCTCCAGACACATTGTGTTGATGGCTGTTTAAGGACTCAGATAGTGGGAGACAGTGAACTGAGCATGGGAGAGGGTAGACATCCATGGTCACAGATGAGTAATACAGAGGAAGCACCACCTTCCTTCTCTTGCTACAGATCCCCCTCCCTATGCATCCTAGCATCTGACTTGCCTTGCCTACTGCCTTGTTGTACTGCCCTGCCACCTTGAGGTCATCAGCTATCACCCAAGTTGCCACTCTTGCTTGGTAACTGTAAGTATCTCCTCCCATCTTACAGCCCCAAGGTTACTCTGCCCAGGTGCATGACTTTGCACGTTGTAGAATTAAAACCCAGCTGCCACTCCCTAGACCACTCCTCTAGTTACCTCAGATCCCTTTGCATTCTCTGCACCCCCTCCTGGGTGTCCACCCTGATGCAGATTTTTATTCGCAAAGAAACACAACTTCCCCTGCAGGTCCTCAGCAATGTCAGTTATGAAGACATTGAAGAGGACAGGACCCAGTTCCGATCCCTGTGGTACTCCACTGGTCACTCTCCCATCCTCCAAGTGACTGCTGTTTACCTCCACCCTTTGCCTCCTGGTTTTTGACCAGTTAGATGCCCAGCTCACCACCTTCTCTCCCACCCCCAGGCTGCTAAGTTTCTTTATCAGCCTTCTTCGTGGTACAATGTCAAAGGTTGACTGACTTGTCTGTAATTGCTGGCCTCCTCCATGCTGCTGTTCTTGTGCAGAGGGACCACATCCGCCCTCCTCCATTCCTCTGCAATCACACCTGACTCCAATGAGGTGCTAAATAGTGTTACCAGAGGGGCAGCTAACACCATGCTCAGTTCCTTAATTACCCTATCCCACCCCATCACCTTTAGGGCTCCAACCCCCCCCCAGTGGACTCTCTCTTCTGTAAATTGGCTTATGTCCACCTCTCCCTCCCACAGATGCCTGTCAATGCATGTTGTCCCATCCCCCTACCTTCCACTGTGAATACCGAGCAGAAGTATTCGTTTAAAATTTCTGCTGCAGAGTCCCTCTCTTGATCTTTACTGTAGCACCTCTTGTCTACTTTTCGCTCACATACCTTAAGTCTTATCCCCATTCTAGACCTCTTGTGCGATCCTTTCCTCAGTTTGAGCCTTTGCTGTCCTAACCCTCCTTCCTGCCGCACTTTGTTTCTCTAGATATACCTCCGTCTGCCTCTGTTTGTGTCTCCTTGTACTTTCTTAAAGCTGTTTTTTCTCCCTTATCACCTTAGCCACATCCTTAGAGAAACACAGTGGCCTCTTTCTCCTATTGCTCTTGCTAACTGCCTTTAATCAGCCTGCTGTTACCTTAGTTATTCCCTTCTTTATTCCAGTGTACCCCCCCCCAAGGTATTTTGTAAGGCGATCTTCCATTTCTTTAAAATCTGCTCTTTTGAAGTCCAGGACCCTCGCCCTAGTGTGTTTTTTCTCCTGCCCAATCTATGTGTCCAACTACACTGTTTGATGATCGCTAGTACCCAAGGGGCTACCCACTGTGATGTCTACTATGCTGTCCCTGTTCATAAGTACTAGGTTCAGCACTGCCCCATCACTAGTGGGGACCTGTAACCAGCTTCCTGAGACATGCCCCTTTCAGGGAGTCTAGGATGACCTCACTCCTAGTTGCAGCTGTGGACACAATGCTGCAGTCCACATCCAGCAGATTAAAGTCACCCATGATAACTACCTCCCCTTTGCTTGCCATTTACTGTCCCACTGTTGATAACCTTTACAGCATCCCCATGCATACAAAGGCCCTGGATGCCATTTCAAAGCCAATCCAAAGAACCTCCAGCCCCTCCATTTCCCTGCTGCATCCTTGCATTTCCATGGCCTTTCTATTTTCTCTTACACATAAAGCAACCCCACACCCTTTCTTCCCATCTTAAGAAAAACTGCACTCGGCTGCCATCCATCTTGACTTTCTGGATCCTTCTGGCAGCCTGTAGCACGTGTCTACAGGTCAGTGACCTCATGTGCAGCAGCAGGGTTTGTGGTGTGTCTCTTTTGGCCTTCCTGGGGGGGGTCACCCTGTGCAGTCTGTCAATTACAAACTGCATCTGTTCTTAGATTCCCAAGGCCTACCATAGCCTGTCAGTACCGTGATTGAGGCGGTCACCAGTGCCCCACAAAATCTTTCAGGCAGCCTGTTAATACATGCATTCATTTGACATAACTGATTATTTACATTTTCTAATCTGGACTTAAGGAGAGTATTTTCTTGTAGAAAGTCCGTTGTTGGGGAAAGCACCCGAACGGTCACTCTGGTCACCTCCATCACTCCCACATGGTAATTCTCCACCTTTGTTTCCACTGTCTACATTAGTTGTGTACAGGAATCACATTTCTTAATAAGCATTTCAACTGATTTAGGCATTTGTTGCATGAGTGTTGCAGTGAGGCCATTACCTCCTGGTCGCTTAAGTTTGGGGTCTCTGCTGTTTTAACTGCATCCTTTCCTGCCATCTGTGTCTGAAAGAAATCCTGAGATGGCTCAGCTGTATTTTTTAGTTTTCCCATATTTGTAGCAGTTCCAAACTTTATCCAGTAATGATGTCTATATGTATCTGTGTACCCAGTAATTTTCAGGTGGAAAAAAAAACCCAGTAAACTTTAATTCAGTATTTTTAGCTTTATAAGTTCTTCAAAGAGAGCTCACTAGCAATGCATCTGGTAGCCCCTGTAGCTGGCTGCACCTCACCGCTATTATTTTCTCAATCCAATTGTTTTTTTCATTTTTCATTCCAGGTGTTTGTGGGTGTGCTGTAATTTCTGGGGCTGGATTTTCAGCCCATTTGGGACTAAGTCCCACTCTGCAGTTACCGGTGTGGAAAAACAATCTCCACACTTGTGGGCATTTCAAAAGTCAGCCCGTGCTCTGCATGGGCGGCAGGCACAGCTGCAGAGGATGTTATGTCTGGTCCTACCAGGTGTAGCATTCCGACGCTGCTGAGCCCAAAAAAATGTCCACAAGTTGCTGTGAATCATGCAGCCTGCTGCAAAACGGCTCCACGTCTCAAAATCCAGTACATGTGGGAAAAGCTGTGGCTCCACAAGTGAAGACTCAGCTGCGCACATTTTTCCTGCACCTGTGCCATTTTCAAGGATCTTTGACTAGCCCTCAGTTGTTTATCACTCATCCACTACCCTTTTTGTTTCCTTGCACCTCCTGTTAGCTTCTTCATTAACATTCTATGGGAATCATGCTCCAAGGTATTATTATTATTTTTTTTTATGTTACCTCCTTCGCATGTGACTGGTATTTGAGACTTAAGTATTTTATTTGAAATGGCTAACCCTCTTATCTTCCAATTATACTTATTGTCTTGCTATAGGGCTGTAAACTCGCTGATGTTGATTCTACAGTAACATTAGTCAAGTACTGCTTTAGAAGGTATGCACTTATGCTGTTTCACTTATCAAAAAATAAAGTGTTAGCAATATATATTTTTTTAAAATAATTATTTTTATTCCTTTTTTCAATGATAAACTATACTCGGTTCTGCGTATACAATACTGTTGTAGGCTAAGAAATGTTACAATAGGTAATGCGCATCTCTTTTCCCCTTGGTAACACACGTGGGGGTTTCCCTATACACACCACAGTAATGTAAAACAATGCAGCATAGGAATTTGAATAAAATGAACCTAAAAGCAACAAGACCAAGGATGACCTGTTGCAAAAGTTGGTAAAAAGGCTTTCCCTTTCGTTAAGGCTGAACAATTAGCCTATGAGCCCAGGAACCTATTGTAATTATCAACATTGACAAGTTTTCATGGTATTTAGCATAGCTTAATCCCACCCTCCTCTATTCCACCTCTCCAACCACACAGTAACTGGATATAAAAGTTAGTGCAATACCATCTGTAAGTACTATTTGCAAAACCAGAACTTGAATTACTGATAATTCAAATAAAATAAGAGTTCTAGTATTAACCTTTCTAGCATCATTTGAAAAGCAATTATGCAGTTAACAGTAACAGATTGTTTCATTCCTACATTCAGATATAATATAGAACCCCCCTGGAAGATGACTGAATTTGTAATCAATGTTTTACATGATATTGAGAAACTTGTTTTCTCCACAGGGGAACAAGCACCACGTATAAAAAACTCCACCAAATTCATAGGTCAAATATTGAAAATTTGGCATGATATAAAACAAAAAAAGTATTCAAAGATACAACTTTCTTGCATACTCTTCTGTCCGAAGAGGGTGATTTCTTCCCGGCCAAATCTGATGCAACTTTTCAGGTTTGGAGATGACTAGGACTAAATTATATTTACCAATTTCTGACAAAAACAGGTATGACTCCTTTTGCAGAGTTTCAGGAAAAATATGACCTCCCAGACCAAGATATGTTTCATTATTCCCAAGTGAAAAACTATATCTTAAGACAAAAAGAAATTAACCCAAAGATTCCTACACCTCCCCCTCCACTCTGGACCCTGTTAAAAGACACACTCCAGGACCACCTCTGGGGCCACCTTATAGGCCAATTATATAAAATCTTGAGACAGTCCCTTGGAGACTTATCCTTGTCGATTCTGGAAAGCTGGAACAAGGATTTGTCACTTGATATCCCATTTTCTTCATGGAATGATATATCTCTAAAAGCCATCAAAATAACTTCATCACATATCTGGAGGGAGTATACTTGGAAGTGCCGAACCACATTTTTTCGCTCACAAGCACTACTTACAAATATCTACTGGCATCATATGGGTACTGCTGGAGGGTATGTAATTGTAGGCTGGCAGATCTGGGGCATGTATTCTGGTTATGCCCTAAATTGATGCCATATTGGCTTACCTTACAGGAAGAACTATGGGATTGTTTGGGCAAGTCAGTCGAGCTTACAGCTGAAATGGTGCTAATACTGTAGAACTTGAAATCTTCACTGTAAAAAAATTTTCACTATATTCGCTGGAGACTCTTTTCAGCGAAATAATTTTTACAGCAAAGTTTACTTGCATTGTCATGGCATATAACATCACCAGCCACCAACTTATCAACAACACACCTACCTGTCCTGTATGTATGTAACTAGGAAGGATGTCGATAAAGATGTCGACAAAGCACGGCATCACCACGCCACCATATCACCACTACTCGTTCCCGCATTCCATTACTAAACTGTAGTTTGAATTCCAAGTATCCATTGAATGAACATTTACTTTATTCTACTTTGAATGTACAGTAGTTGCCAATGGAGGGATGGAGGGAGGGATGCCAGTTTACTGGATTCGTTACCAAGAACCACGTGGTCGGTCAGTTTCACTTCCGAGTTACGTGAAAACTTTTGGCGTGTCTGTTGTGTTTGGTTGGAAATACAACAAAAGAAAACAAATGCTATATGGCTGTGCTTGATATGGAATTTGTCCCATGGAACGCCTGGATCAATTAATAACCTGTGGGAGGGATGTGAGGTTGACACTGGAAACTAGAAATAACCAATTTCTAGAGTTATATCACCCAACCCCACAAGAATGTGAAAACGTATATTGACATTCTGTGAAAGTTATATGATATCTTTTCATATAAAGGTAACAGGAACATTTTACAATCTTTATGGAAAGGACTGATGCTTGTAAGCTTTGAATTGTCTCATCGTTCACTCATTCTATTTATATGTACCTAAATGCTATGATATTTATAATGATGACTTAAGAACAAGATCTTATGTCTGTACTGTGCTGTGCTTCTCTCAATAAAAATGAAATTAAAAAAATATATAATATAGAGGATAATGCCTGAGTAACAGTGGTTATCTACAATGTAATCATCTCAAGCAGTTGCCAGGACAACCAAGTAAACATTGAGAGCACAGCTTGAGAGGTTTACAGTTGTCATGGCAACTGCGAGAGGTGATTATGTCTGTGGTTAGCCACCATTACGCAGGCATTGTATTTTATAGTGTATGGAAAAACTAGCCACAGTGGGGAAAAAATAGTTTTTTTTCAGTGTGTGTTCATTCTCCTGCTTGCCTATGAATGCCTCCTGGTTTGAAGTGCTGAAATTAGCCGTTGCGATCTATACTGCAGCGGGTTTGTAACTGTCTGAATGGAATGTGTGTGTTTTGAATGAATGTCCAAGCAGCAGATCACCTTTCCTTTCCAAAAATTTTCACAGGTGGTGACAATCTATCCTGTAATCCCATCATTATGACATAGTTAAGCAAGGTTTACAGCATACTGATGTCATAACGATGGGATTATCAGGTTGTAAACTGATTGAAAACACAGGTTAATAGACACTGTCCAGACAGTGGTTTTTAAAGCAGCAGTGCAAGGAATGATTAAAATCACATGGCCATGCCGATATTCACATACACTTGTTGTTAGATAGGTTTACTGGTCTTCCACTGTCCTTTTATAGTTCCATGTGGCAGTTTGTTTTATTTTTAATCAAAAAGAAAATAAAAAAGTGCGTCTTTTATTCAGTCTAGTGCGCTCGCGATCGGATCTCTGTCTGACTTCCATGATGACGAAGATACTTGTGACCACGCCTGAAAAGCCACGAGTCAGCTTAGCCCATTCACACAAACTGTCATTTATATTTGTCATTAACGAGCTTTGCTTGAGACATACCACGGTGGTCTGTAATGTAAATCCATCCAGCATTTTACTGCATTGCTGTTTTTATTATTTTTTATGAATGGGACCGGTCTTGTAGTTTGTCTTATTTTGTTTTTAACAAAATAGCTTGCATACAGAACAGTTTTATACTCCACAATCTACGTTCAGTAGTGTATGTCTTGAGTTTTTATGAGGCTGCACCCATTTTCTGTTGCCAATCTAAGACGTCCAAACAATTGTTATTTCTGATCTGAATGTTATATGGTATTTTTATGTTGACTTGCGCGCTTAAATAAACATCTTGTGCTTTGTAGCACATTTCAGAGGTGTAGAGGTAAGGAATGGTACGCTTTTAGTAGGTGCATCTCTCATTCCTCAATAAATCAACATGCTAGTGCTGACACAAGCATTATGTAAAGTGGACACAACTTGTAAGAAGAGCGCCGCTGCAATCAGAGACAAGCTCGTCATGCAGTGGTACAGATAACATGCCTCCCGATGTGCCTTTCCTTGTGAAATATTTACACAAACATGGTGGCAGCGGTTGTCGCCGTCTGCCACACAATCCCCAGAAAGCTGACTTGGGGTGCCTAATCCTGTTGGCATGTCCAACACCTCTAGATTGTGTGGGCACACTGGGAGCCCACCCCAGTGTACCTCCATTTAAGGAAAGCTGACCGCGTCAGCATGTTCCTGCCTCCACCCCACCTCCATTGTGTGGCACACTGGAAGCCCACCCCAGTGGGGCCAACATCAGCCCCCCCCGAAAGTCATGGGGTACACTGGGAGTACACCCCAGTGTGCTCAACATTTCTTTTGTTTCACCTGTAAGAAAGAAACCCGTCTGCAGTGTTATTTTTTTTTTCTGTCCCTGAAAGTAATAAAATGGTCCCTTGCTGTCAGCGGCACCCCCTCCTCCAACCTGCACCCACCCTCTGCATACCCCACCTCCCTATACCTCCCCATCCCATACTTACCCCCGGAGGTCAGCGCTGCAATCTTTGGTGAAGCAGGAACACGTCTGCACTCTTCAAAGCTAATCGCATACTGAAGAAATGCCGGTAAGCTGTATAATGGCATAAATGGGGGAGGGGTTCAACTTAGGTGGATAGCTCAGCCATTGTTTTGAATTTTGCCTCCAAATTTTCAACAGGGGGTTCTTGGGACCCCACCTCATAAACACATGCACTATCATCTCGTTATTCGGTCCCGAAAGGTCTTTTCATGTTCACTGTGCGGAATCACCTTTTGGGAACGATTAACAAAACAACAGTGCCACTGTTCATGCGGTGGGGTCCCAAAAAGCCTATCTTGCAAATCTGCATTGTGCAATTTCCACACACGCTCGTAACTTTGACAGTTTTTAATATTTTCACTCCAGATTTTCAACATTGCATTTTTTCCGCACCTCCTTGTGAACAGTACAGCTGTCATTTTTCTTTTTTTTTTTTACTTTCTATTTTTATCCCCCTCCTCACCCCGGAGCTACGCTTCTTCAAGAGACACCAACCACCACCCCGCGACTTGCCTTACCTGATTCCCCAGGAGTGCCCCCCATGGAGCTGTGGCTATACCCCTCAGGCGGGTACGGGACGGGACCCGAACGTCCTGATGCTTAAATATCTCATCGGGTTCCCCCAGTGGTCAGGCAAGCAATCGCCACTAGGGTCAGTGTTCTTGGTGCTCCGTTTACCCGTGCTCCGGCGGTGCTTTTTCCTCTTTCTGAGAAAGTGGCCGGCGTCCTGACGTCAAGGCATTACACCAATGACCGCCACTCCCAGCCCTCTCTAGTACATGCTCCTGCGCTTGCTGTTCCTCCGGCCTCCGCCAGAAGCCAGTCAAGCACCGGGTGAATGCCCCCCACCCTCCCGGGAGAGGAGAGCTGTCCCTTGGATGCTCAATCCTCTCCTTCCCCTGCCAACCCCCGACAACCCAGACTTGTTCCCGGACCTGGGTCACCAGCGTGACACAAGGTGTGGCGTAGCTGTCATTTTTCACATCCTGCCCAAAATGTGTTTTCGTGCATGTGGCACACAATGGCGCAGTCACTGTGTGAAATCAACGTTCCGGACACATTAACAAAATCACAGTGACACTGTTTATGAGCAGAGGTCCCAAAATGCCTAAGTTGAAAATCTGGTTAAAAAAATTCCCAATTTAATTGCAGTATGGGCATGTGTTGGGCATTTTCTATGCACACTCGTGACTTCAGCAATGTTTCATATTTTCACCCAGATTTTAAACATTGCCATTTTTTACACCTCCTTATGAACAGTACAGCTGTCATTTGTCACATCCTGTCCAAAATGTGTTTTTGCACATGTGGCACACAATGGCATGGTCGCTGTGGGAAATCAATGTTCGGAACAGATTGACAAACTCACAGTGACACTGTTCATGAGCGGAGTTCCCAAAATGCCTATGTTGAAAATTTGGTTAAAAAAAATCCTCAAAATAATTGTGTTATGGGCTTGCGTTGCGCAGTTTCTGTGCACGCTCGTGACTTCACCAGTTTTTCATATTTTCACTCCAGATTTTCAACATTGCCATTTTTTTACACCTCCTCATGAACAGTACAGCTGAAATTTTTCACATCCTACATGAAATGTGTTTTTGCACCTGTGGCACCCTCACCTTTCGCATAACACACTCATAGTGCCACTGTTCAAGAGGTGGGGGTCACAAAAAGCCCATGTTGAAAATCTGGAGTGAAAATACTAACAAACACCCAGGGCGTTAGGGTTTCCAACCATAATGCCCCACCCTGTAGAGACTGACAGGCATCAGGGGTGTGACTTGGCATTGTCAGCTGTAATGCTCATGACATTCCACCCCCATCCCCACCCTGTAGCCAGTGACAGGCATTGAGGTGTGCCTTGGACTCTTAGGCCCCAAAGTTCACCCCAATCTCCTATACTGCACCCATCTGAGCATATTTCCTTATGGAATGGAATGAGCATAAGGCACGAAGACCCAGGCACACCACGACACTTGTCGTGTTCATGGGTAGGTGAAGTGAAATGGAAGAGCTGCTATACCGACAACCCAAAGACACACCCCAATGCCTGTCACTCTCTGCAGGTTGGGGATGGGGTCAGCATCAGTTCACTACTTCACTGCCATTCCTATTATGCATCTCTCTAACTTCTGCACTACCAATGCCAATGCCAGCAAGCCAACATTCGGCATTGATAAATGCTTGTTTTTGTTTACTAGTATATGCTTTCATTTAATGCTTAATTGAATGTGTCTTTTAGTTTATATAGGGTTGCTGTTTAACTAATATAAGCTTCTCTCTCCACCCACATTCTCCCCCACACACACACACATATACATGAACACCACACTTTTATAACTCATTTCAGCCGGTTGTCATCCCTGTTAATGGTTTACACCTACTGTAAATGTATTATTTGTTGTACATTTTTCTCCTATTCCCACACCCCCACCCCAAAGCCAAAGCCACAAACACCCACACAATGCCTTTGAAGCAGATTTCCCATACATTCAGTGCTGGAAGGCAGAAGTAGATGTGATATTGTCACATGATACCATTTCTTCTCATAAAAAAGGTTGATTATTCTGTGTTATGCTCCTCTCCCTGTTTCAGTGATCATGGTTATGTGGAAGAAGCTCATCGGTTGGTAGGGGTATGTTTTCATCATGATGGTAGTGGAACCATGGGGGGGGGGACACAAACGTGTGCTCCTCTCATTCTGAATACTGTTGTATCTCGATTCAGTGTCTCTCATTGTTTCAGTCTTCGGAGACATGAAATGCCCCAAATGAAAGAACAATCAACATTACTCAATAAATTTTGCTGCATTGCTCCTCTCTCTCTCTGCAAAGATTACTCCTAGCAGTAACGTGAGTTAGGCTGAACTACTGTACTCAAAACTGCAATAATAAAGAGTGACACCTACTGGTGAGTTTAGACATTGAAGGATGACAGCTCATGTGACAATGATCAAAAGTGTTGAAATCATACTTCGCTCACAGGAATACTGTGATATAAACTAGAATCAAAGGTCCTTGTTATGATTTTGTTAATGTCCATATTAAAAACTAAATGATTTTCAATATTTGGAATTGAGATGTGATAGGTAAAATTCAATAAATACATTCTAAACATCAATTTATGCTAAAGATTGATTGTTTACACCAGAAGACATTCGAATACAGAATAATGGAGCATGCTATACGAACATATGTATGAAATGACAGCAGAAACAGGCCACATGATCTATCGAGTCTGCTTGATTGTGCAGAAAGCCCCTCAACCTGCAGCTGCTCTACCATTCACATCCCTCCTCACAGTCATTCCCCCCTCACTCTGTCCCATCCATCCATGAAAAAGCCCACTGCCCTACATGAAACCACCTCTTCAGAAAGAGTTACAATTGTCTACCACCTGATCCGTGAAATTATGTCTCCTGATTTCCCTCCTGAATTTTTCTCTCTCCAGCCTCAGTTGATGCCCTCTTGTATCCCTCCCTCTTCTGACACGGAATATCTCTCCTGTATTAGCTTTGTTTATCCACTTCAGGATCTTAAAGGTCTCCGTCATATCTCCACTATCCCTCTTCTCCTACAGGGAATACATGCTAACAATTTTCTGTCTTTCCTCTTATGATTTCCTATCCAAACCCTGAAACATCTTAGTCTCTCTGTGCTGCACCCACGCCAACAGTCTGATGTTCTTCTTCATGAATGGGCATCAGTATTGCAAGCAGTATTCCAGATGCAGCCTGATCAGTGACCTGTACAGGGAAAGGATAACCTCACTACCTCTTGTAGAGATTGCCCTCGCTATACAGCCCAGCATCTTGTTGGCTTTCGCGGATGCCTTTCTGCACTTAGCAGAGTTGTTCATATTCCTCGATATTATCACCCCCAGCTCCTATTCCTCCTCTGTGCTTCCCAACTGTCCCCACCCCAGCAGATAGCTTCTTCTCTGGTACTTTGATCTGAATTGCAGTACTTTTCACTTCTTGGCATTTATCCCCAACTGAAATATGTTTCCGATAACTCATAGGATAGGATTCATAGGATATCAGAGCAGAAATAACTGAGGTCCATATAGCTCGCTAGAAATAATTACTTATAACCATTTATTGAGTTTTTACGTAAATAGATATCTAATCTCCTGTAGTTTAGTCAGGTCTCCCTGCAGTCCCCTCCACCCTTCGATGTCATCCACCACATATCCCATCTTGGTATTGTCTGCAAACAGGCTGATCTTACTCTGGGTCCCGTTTGAGATGTCTGCTACGAATATCCCAAACAGCACTGCTCCCAGTACCAGTCCCATGTGGAACCCTGCTTGTTACCACTCTGGTTGATGACAGTTTTCCCTCCACCACCACCACCCTATGCTGCCTGCCCTTCAGAAAGTTAGTGATCCATTTGACCATCTTAGTACCCAACCCTTACATTTTCCAGATCCCCCCCAATCCTCCTATGTGATACGGAATCGGAGGCCTTGCTGCATACTAGAGATGCACGGATATCACTTTTACACCAGATATTGGATCCGGATATCCTGCACCTATTATCCGACCGGATCGGTTCAACATCAGGTCGGATAGTAATTAGTGTGACGTTACGTGGCTTCATGGAACGTGTTGATTTAAAACAGGGAAAAGTGCTCCACTGGGTGCAGTGAATTCAAAATAACTCAAATAGCTCAAATAAGTAAACACAGAAATCCCGTTGTCCAAAACCTGGTCCTCCATCCTACGAGCTTCAAATGCTGAACATACACTTACTCAGCAGTTAAAATAAAAAATCTTTCCAATGAACTCAACACAGCTCAGCACGGCTTTCTCTCTCTCTCTCTCCAGGAGAAAGATGGTGCAACATTGGGAAACAGCGGTGATGACTGCTAAAGAGAGAACCATAGATTAAAAATTGACAACTCTTCCTCTGTAACCTTGCAAATCCACAACGTGAAACTTGTAACAGTCCCTTGCAGCCGATCAGATATCACACATTAGAGGTACATTATTTTTTTAAGAGATTTCTACATATGACATAATTACAAGTCAGGTTGACAAAATAAAAAATCTTTCCAATGAACTCAACACAGCTCAGCACGGCTTTCTCTCTCTCTCCATTTCAGCTTGTGTTTGAAAAAAATGCCGGAGCAAATGTGCGCCAGCATTGTCACTCAAGGGGGGAAAAACAGCTCAACGGCTTTCCAAACTATGAAAGGAAGCCCATTTCAAGAGCTGCAAATTAAAATAGTTTAAAGCAGTGCATACCAAGTACAGGACACCCACTGCATGGCCCTTGTCCAGTTCCCTGGCCACCCAATCATAGTACTCAATCATGTTTGTCTGGCAGGATCTGCCTGAGACAAAACCGTGTTGCCACCTATCCTGGAGACTATTGTCCTACAAAAATGTCACCAGCCTCTCTTTAAGGATTATCTCCATGAGCTTTCCCTCAATTGATGTGAGGCTCACTTAAGCAATTTACCACGAGAGGGTATGGGTGATGCCAGGATTTACCCACCTGGTGTGTTTTTTTCATGCAGCACAGGCCAAGTGTGAAAACACACCAGAAGTGGGTAAATCCTGGCATCACCCACACCCTCTCATGGTATACTGCGATTATACATTGTCTCCCTTGTTTTGTTTTGTTTTTTTAAAGAAAAAATTACTTTTTTGAGCTGGCTGACTGGCACGTCTTTCCATGAGGTCATACTACGATGTACACATTGTAAATCAGTATGGCCAGCCAGTCAGGAGCAAGTATTTTTAGAGCCATTGTATAATGGTCTGTAGTTACCTGGATCATACTTTGAGCCACCATTGTGAATGGGCACCACAAGGGCCAACCTCCAGTCATGTGGCATGCATCCTATGTCCAGAGAGGTATTGAACAGCTCGGTCAGTGGTCCTGTCAGGCACCTTGCCAGTTCCTTGAATACCCTAGGGTTAATGCCATCAGGTACTGGTGCATTGTCCACACACTGTGTCCCCAGTCATTCCAATATCCTGTCCTCTGTAAGTTATCCATCTGTCACGCCATCCCTTCCCCTGCCCACTGTCGCACTTCCATGTGGTATTTGTCCCCCTCTCACCTATGTGAATACTATCCCTATCATCAGTACCATGCCCTCTGAATCCCAAAACTGCATTCACATGGCCTCTGTCCCGCTCCCCCTTCCCTTATTATTTTTTTTTTTATTTTAGTTTTTATTGACTGGGTAAGTGCACTAGGCAAATTCTGCCTATTTTCAGGCATGACCCGGGAGAGGGGGATACAGATGAATGCCAACTGACCTTGAACCAGATTAAGCTGTTGGTGATATTTTTAGTGAATGGGGGGAAATTTGGCCAGGGCACCGGGGAAATTCCCCTATTCTGTCTGACATGATTATGGAGGGCAAATAGGGGTTATACAACAAAAGATGGGGGAATTTCATAATAAACAAATGATGTCACTCACTATGCAACAATAGTTTGGTACTCAAGGAAAGTTAGAAAATATTTGTCCATTTCTTAGTTGCAAAGATAGAATAAAGAATAAAAAAATGATGGCGGTTTGGGATGAGTAACAAACAGTCAGAACAAAGCAACAAGAAATATTACATACGGTTTCACAATATATGAGGGTTCAATACGAGGAACAGGATACCAATAAAGATGCATTTTTTCATTTATTCAATTTAATAAACTTGTCGGAATATCCTCTAGAAGATGCAGTTGTCATAAGCAAAGACATTACCTCAAAGGAAGTAATAGAAGTGGTGACGGCACTCCCTAAAGGGAAAGTACCAGGGAGTGATGGTATTCCAACTGAAATATATAAATTAATAGTCCCTCTAATTTCAAAAGAACTTTGCAAACTGTGTGAGAGGCCTTTCGGCACCATGCATTTCTGCTTAAAGTTGAACCAGCGTAACATTCTGTGGTGATTTGCATATGTAGCCCATGATGCTTTGCATTGTGTGGGCATGTGTGATTTTGTATTTTCTTGAAACTTGGCTTCCCAGCCAAATGCCCTTTGGGGTAACCCTTGCCGCAGTGTTTGAGCACAGAGGTTCTTTGTCTAGCTAAAGTATACACATACATGCTGGAAACAGGGAATTTCCCTTTGGAAATGACAATGGGTATTGTGACACTTTTATATAAAAAAGGTGATAGGGAAAACTTAGACAACTAGAGGTCATATGTTTATTGAATGTAGATTTTGAAATATTGATGAAAATACTAAACAATAGACTTTCAAGAATAATGCAGTATGTTATCTCTAAGGCACAGTCACGTACGATTCCGAGTAAGGTTATGACAGAACAAGTAATATTGTTAAGAGAATTATTCGAGTCAGGAATGTTCCAAGGAGTAAATGGGTACGCAGTAACACTGGATTAAAGGAAAGCCTTTGATTCAGTAGATCATGACTTTTTATGGTTCACGTTAGAATATTATGGCATGCCAGTAAAATATATAAAGTGGTTAAAAACAATCTATAGAACAGCTGTAGTGAAACCATTAGTTAATGGATTTCTGGGGCCTATGATACTGATAAAAAGGGGCGTACGGCAGGGCTGCTCTTTAAGCCCATTACTCTTTGTATTTAGTATAGATCCCCTGATAAGAACTTTAAACAATGGTAGATTTTTTACACCTTTGTTGGTTTCAGGACAAAGAATACCATTGACGGCTGCATCATATGCAGATGATGTATGTCTAATATTAAGAGGCGAAAATGATATAGAAAGAGCTATTGGCTGCTGTAACCTATATGGAGAATCATCAGGGGTTTATCTCAATAGGAATAAAAGCATGATAAAACAAATTGGTGGGGGAGGAGGCGCACAATTATAGCAGGAATTTCGGTTGGGGAAGGGCCAATACAGGTTCTGGGTGTAGAATTTGATAAAGGTAGACAGGATCTGATTAACTGGGATAAAAAGATTCAACAAGGGTGAATGATGGTAGAAAACTGGAATAAATGTACTATGGGGAAGCTGAAAAGAGTGCATTCAGTGAAATCTTATTTACTTCCTGTATTCCTATATCTCAGTGTAGTTTTTCCCCCTCCAAAAGAAAGGGAAATGACAATTTGTAGTTTATTTTTCCAGGCAATTTGGGGGAGCAGATTGAATCCTCTAAAAAGAAACATCTTATATCTGAAGGTAGTTGAAGGTGGATTGAATATGGTAAACCCTTTTTTACTTTTGTTCATTAATTTCATACTAGCAAATATATGACCTGTATGTCAACAGGTAAATAATTGGTGGACAAGATTGCTAAAAGATAAAATTAAGGTATGGTATGGGGGATGGGAGTCTGGTACTCTAAAAATATTTAAAACTGTTTCGTTCTCCCCACAATATTATAGGGAGGTTTTTGTAAGACTCAAAAAATTGAATCACCTATGGAGATATAAATAAAAACAAAAAAAAAACAATTATATAATCAAGTGCTAGAAAGGCACTTCACGGAGGAAACTACGTTTCCACAGTGCCCAAAAGAGCAGATCCTGAGCTTAATGATGCTAATTAAAAATAAGAGTATACCTATTAAATTTTGGGATATTTTGTGGCTTTGCTGTCATGAGAAATTGAACGTAAAAGCTAATTAGAAGTATAAAGCAATGACGGTAAGAATGTGTGCAAGGCCAAATTATATAGTTCAATTAGAAACAATGCATCATTTATTTATTTCATGTGAGTTTATAAATACATTTTGGAATTATATAGCAAATTGTTGGGATATGTTGATAATTAGCCAAATTCAATATGAAAACTTAATTTATGGGGTATATGGAAGGGAATGGGACAAACGGGGAAAAAAAAGCACGTTGAATGTAATTTTTTCTGTGGTGAAATGGTACATATGGAATGTTAGATGCTTATTCATGCTGCAACAAATGCAGGTTACTTATGAAGAGTTGAGAAATTGCATTACTAAAGACATTCATTGTACATATTATAAAGAGAAAACTGTTCAAACGGAAATGTATATAAGGAATGTGTGGAGAAACCTCCCATGGGTTACTGATTCTGACACACCAGTTACTTAAAGGAAGTTACTTTTGTTTAGAAAATGTAAAGATAATGGATGTTATGAGATTGTTTATTGTGAACTGTTTTGAATATCTAATAAAACAAAATTCCCCTACTCTGTCAGTAGGGGGAGCTGCCATGTGTCTGTGAGATGGCCAGTTTGGGCGAGATGCCATCGAAGATGGATGTGCGCGAGGTTGGGGAGTTGGTCTCTTCCCCTGCCTCAGGATTGCTAGAGGCCGAGCGCTTTCATGATGCCGCGGGGCATCAGGAGCCAGAGGAACCACAGGTTGTGGTAGATCAAGAAGAGGAGGAGGCGATGCCTCCAGTATGGAGCTCTCAGCTCCAGGGCCAGGATGGTCTCTTATTATGGGACACGGAGAAGGAAATTATGGAGCTTTTACAACAGGAGGAGATGGCTTTTGAGCAGAGGAAGGAGGCGCTTACCCGGAGACTTGTTTTGGCTCAACGGGGGCCTGAGCAGGCCATGGAATTGTCAGGTTCTGGGAGTACGTTCTCTGGGCAGACTTCGTGTCTAGTGGACTGGGAACTGGATTGTGCATGCCTTGTTACACCGGGTCCTTCTGGTTTGATTCCACATTCCGGATTGCACCGAGAGGAAGGAGCACAGTTTGATTTTAGCTCTGCAACATGGAGACTGAAATCCTTCATATTTAGCATGGCTGCTGTTCTGGCAGTTCCAAGTGAGGGGACACCTCTGACAGAGGTTGTGGATGGCCATAATCGGGGGGGGGCAGTTAAACAGGCTGTGGTTCCTGCTCATTCTCTTCCCCTTGCTAATTTGGAAGCTTCAGTGGACTCCAGATTGTGGGCAGCTGTCTTGGCCCTGGACAGTACTTCAGGGAACTGGATTTCAGGTATGTCACCTATTACAATGCCTACCTCAGTTGTTGATTCTGTGACTACCACTCCAGTAACTATTTTGGAGACAGCTCTTGGGGTTGCCTCTGATTCTGAAATGGAAGCCCCTAGTTGCAGGCATATTTCCACATTGTCTTTACCTCCTGAGCTGCAGCTAATCCAGAATCCCGTGCTGGCTCTTCTGGATCAGGCCCAACCTCAAGGATCCCCTATGCTGCCTGATGTCTCTTCCTCTAAGCCTGACTCTTTGATATCTGTTCCTTTACTGGCAGTTCCTGGATTATGGATGCCAATCCATACTCCTAGTCCTGTTTCATCTCACTCTTATGCTTCCCTTTTCCATCCCTCCTCCTTACCTGCTCGGAGGCGTAATGAAGTTTGTCTACATTATAAGGGGGGCCTGGATACTTATCCAGACTGACTGTATGTGGCCCATACACTTTTGTTGGACTTTATGGGATTTTCTGTGGCAGAACTTTATGCACTGATTCACGTTTCCAGCGAACCTACATTCGACGTAAGTTTCAAGCTGGGCTCTGGTTTGGAACATTTCTGGGGGAGGTACCAGGACCTAAGGCATTCTCCCCTGTGGACTCCATTCAAAGTTACCCCTTTGTCTAAACCTGCTTTTCGTACTGTTATGGTCCTGTTTCGAAATGAAGGGGTCAGTGTGACGGACTTGGTCTTCTGGTTGAAACAGAAGTGTACGGTGCAAGGTGCCCCAGAGGCAATTTTCGATACAGAGAATATCTGGACTGTTGGATGGTGGGTCCAGGTGATTTTGAATTCCACTGACATTGGTTTACAACTTCTTCCAAACAGTTTTTTCCTGGGGAGGGACAGGGGAGTACTTTTTTATAGTGAGCAGCCTAAGACTTGTTATCGTTGTGGTTCATCCACCCATTTGAGTAGCATGTGCGACCAGCTCAAATGTTCTGCTTGTCATGCCTTGGGCCACACCAGTGGTCATTGCACTAACAGTTTGGTTTGTAGTTTATGCTCCTCAGTGAGTCATTCCTATGCTTCCTGTCCTAACACAGCCCACAATCAGGTGCATCAGGCAGATGATTTGGAACAGAGATTGTTGATTGCTGTGGCCCAGAGGGATGTTGGTAAGAAACCCCCCAGGGCCCCTCATCAGGATACTCTTTCGGTGGTTTCCCCATGCTTCAGTGCCCCTTGCTCTCCCGAGTACTCCCCCTGTGCTTAAGGCTATTGTACCTTCTGTTACTCTGGCCACAGTGGTTGGTGAGGATACTTCCTCAACTCCGGTGGTTTTATCCATCTCACAGGAAGTCCCAATGGATACATTGGTGGAACCCCTTGAAAAGGAGACTATGCCTCCTCCACTTCCATTGACCCCTCTTGGTCCTGATCGGATGGTCCTGTGGAAACGTGATGGCAGGAAACCTCCGCCCCCTAAACAGATTAAGACCTCAGAGTTGCCACTTTCTAATAGGTTTGAGATGTTGCCCCGACAGGTCGATCTGTTGGGGAATGACTTGGATACTTCCTCCCTTAGTTCCTCCATCCCAGATTTGGGAATGGATTTGGAAGATGCCCCCTCAGGGAACCAGCAGCCCCCACTGTTGGTGGCGCATGACCCTTACCTTACTAAAAAGAAGAAGAAATCTAGAACTTTGAAGGGGAAGCTTAAGCATCCCCCATGATTTTGGGCATTGTTCTAGGTGTGTGTTTTTTTTTTCCCTCCTTTAGATGGCTTCTCTTTCCTTTTCTTCCTGCAATGTTAACAGTGTTAAATCGTTCAGGAAGAAGGCAGCCATTTTTTATAATCTAATTTCCAGGAGATCAGGCATTTTATTAATCCAGGATACTAGATTTAACTCCTTACCGTAGATTTCTAAGGGGGTGAAGGAATGGTATGTTGGGCCTTCCTACTGGTCCATTGGACAGGTAGCCTGTTCAGGAGTGGGAATTCTGTTTCATACCATTCAGGTTACACTCCTGAAATTGGTTGACTTATGTCCCGGAAGGCTTCTTATTCTGGATGTTAAAATTTCTGTTCTGTTATATCGATTAATTAATATTTATGCTGCACAGACTAAGGCGGAAAGTATTGAGTTGTTTCTGTTGCTTCAGCCTTATTTGTTTACACCTCACAATTTGATTTTTGGGGGAGATTTTAATTGTGGGTTGGGTTTAGCAGATCGGGGATGACTGGCTAGGACGCAAAAGGTGTACTGTGATATGACCTGTCTTAAAAATGTTATTAGCAGTGCAGCCTTGAAGGATACCTTTTTTTCTGTTCATTCCAGTTCCATACCCACTTTTTCTAAGGGTCCCCTAGCTACCCACAATGATTTCTTTTTTATCCCCCAGCAGAACGTTATTGAACTGATAGCAGAGCCAGTGGAATTCTCAGACCATAAACTACTTCATTTACGGATGAGTCAGCATTCTTCTCTGGCATTTGGGCCTGGGCTCTGGAGATTTTTTCCTGCTCTCCTAGAGCAGTTTCAGTTGGTCCAACAGCTCCGCCAATTTTTTGCTGCTCAGAAATCTGTTCTGGTGTTTTATGATTCCTCCATTTGCTGGTAGATAGACACTAGAGCTGATTTGATTGCGTTACTATGCAGGAAAAGTAAGAAGGGGAGGAATAAGCTTTATTGGACTGATATGGAACAATGGAAGTAGCTTCAGAAGCTTATCTCCCTTAGTGTTACCACAGGGTTGGATTATTCAGCCAAGATTGCCAAGGTGAAGTCTGCAATATATGGTTTCCATATCACTCAGGCAGCCCAACTTCAGCAACAGCAGAGCTATGGGACCCGGGGCAAAGCAGCTGTGGTCTGTCCATATGATCATTGTAGGTCTCAGGTGGCACAAAAAACTATGACTGGTCTGTTTGATGTTCAGTGTATTTTGCAAACTATGACCAGGGACATCTTGGATGTCTTGACACAGCATTCATCTGCCTTGTTCTCAGTGGAACAGGCAGTACTCCTGAGTCAGGGGCAGTTTTTTACTGACTTGCGTTTGCTGGGTTGCCCGCCTGCTGTACTCCAATCCCTTACTGTGGATACTTCACTGACGGAGGTTGGAGAGGCTATCCATTCTCTGCCATTGGGCAGGGCACCGGGCCCTGATGGTCTCCCCTGTGATGTTTTTCATTTATTGGGGCAAGATTTAGCGGTGGAACTGGCCAGGGTGTTTAATGAAATGCTGCGTACCACGATGGTTCCTCTGGACATGGTAAATGGTACACTCATTTTCTTATTTAAGAAAGGGGACAAGCATAGGGCTGACAATTGGAGGCCTATTAGCCTACTGAATTGTGATTTTAAACTCCTGGCCAAAATTCTCCAGGTTCAGCTTTCTAAGGTGGCTGGATATTTACTTCATCCAGCCCAGTTATGTTCTATTAAAGACCGTACAATTACAGACAATTTGATTCTCATTCAGGAACTTTTTGAGAGGGGAAGGAATCGCCAGACATATGGCCTGCTTCTGGCTTTGGACCAGAGACAGGCTTTTGATTCAGTGCATCATCGGTACCTTTGGTTTGTGCTTCAGTCATATGGCATTCTTAGTAAATTTGTGGCTTGGCTTTGTGGTCTGTATAAGGTTGCCATGGTTTCACCAATGGTGAATGTTTCGGTAGGGCCGATGCTTCCGATTAGGACTGGAGTCCGGCAGGGGTGCCCATTGAGCCCCCTGCTGTACGTGTTTAGTATTGACCCTTTACTTCATCTGCTTAATCGCTAACCCGCTATCCAGCCACTGCAGTGCCCTGCGCGCGTGGTTCTGTATAGTGCCATGGCTTACGCTGATGACCTTTGTGTCCTGGTCTTGGATGCCCCTTCAGCCGAACATGCGATTCTTGTGTGTCATGAATTCGGGAAGATTTCAGGTGCCTCCCTGAACCTACAGAAATGCCAGGGTAAATGGTTGGGGCTGCAGGCACTGATATCACTTCCATGGTGGGCATTTCTTGCCTGATTACTCCCATAAAGATTTTGGGGATTTGGTTTGAAGACGGACCTATGGCACAGCTAAATTGGTCCCTCAAACTCGAACAACGTAGCTCCTTGGTTGCCCAGTGGAACACTCATAAGATGTATAAGAAGAAAAGGATTTATTTGGTGAAAACCTTTTTTAACCCCTTGTTTCTATACTTAAGTGTGATTTGTTTGCCTCCTAGAGCAGTGGAAACGACGTTGTATAGTCTTTTTTTGGGGCAGTGTGGGGCAGCCACTTGAACCCCATCAAGTGCAATGTCCTTTACCTCCCAATTGCTCGAGGGGGTCTTGGGATGGTGAACCCCCTGGTTTTCTTTTATTCTATATTTATTTTTGCCAATCTGAAACCTTTAGTTGTCAATATGGGTAAATGTTGGACTCCGCTGTTTTTTGCTTCCTGTACTCCATGGTTCGGTCGTTGGGATGTGGGCCACTTTAGGGGTATGGGAGCTACTGGTCAAGCTTCCCCCTATGTTTGGTTATTATTTTTGAAATTAAAGGCATGGCAGGTTATGAGTAGGATGGTGGTGGTGGTGGGCACCAGAAAGTCTCTCTACGATCTCATTCTTGAAAGTCATTTCACTGACCCGGTTGCTTTTTCCAAATGCCCTCCTGCTTGTCTGCCCTCCTTGATGTCTCTCTTGAGTAACAGAAGGATTCCCCCACATGTCTGGGATGTCCATTGGCTCTGTTGTCATGGGAGGTTAAATGTAAAGGAGAACCAGAAATACAAACAGCTGTCTAGCAGACCGGGCTGTCTCCGACAGCTGGAATCCATGGAACATCTGTTTTTTTCATGTTCATACATTTCTAATTTTTGGACGCATATTGCCACTTTGTGGCAGGTCCATTTTTTCAAGCTCTTAGTTATGATGTTTTGATTTATGGGGTCTGGGGTTCTGCCTGGTCTGCTTGGGATCAGGGGACTCTGCAGGACATTTTTGCAGTCATTCGTTGGCATATCTGGAACTCCAGATGCCTGTTTACTTTGCAGCAGAAGGATTTGGACTTCCAGGCGCTGGCCAATAAGATTATTGTAGACCTCAAAAAGGTGTACTGGAATGAACTGAAGACAATGCAGCTTTTGCAGGTTCGAGCTGTTTGGAGGAACCTTCCATGGATCACAGACTCGGATGTTCTTGTTACTTGAATCTGAGTTATTCTGCTTTTTTTGTTTCCAGTCCTGTTTTGGGGTTAAGATTTAGTTTTTGGAGGTTAGTTTTACTCCTCTGTACAATGTTTAATTTTCTTCCCCCTTTGGGGAGAATTTTGTTTTTTAGTTTACTATTGTATGTTTTTTTCCCTGTTATTTCAGACATATGTGTAGCTTTCTGTGCTTAGATTTAGCACAGTTGTTTTTCTTTATTGTGAATTGTTTTAATTTTGAGGTTTCTTTCCATTCTTCTTCACTCATTTTTGTATTGAGTTTATTTTCCTTTTAGTGCAAGTTTTGGGGTTCTGTTTTTTTGTGTATTTATTTATTTCACTGGTTGTGTTTTTTTCCTCATTTTTCATGCCTTATGTTTTGGTGATGTTTTGATTGTATGAATTTGCTTCTCTAATAATCACCCCTGCTCTTTTCGAGAAGTGCCATGGGATCTTTAACAACCACCTGAATTACCACCAAAATAGGCAGATGGGACCTCAGTTTAATATCTCATCTGAAAGATGGGATTTCCAGTACACAGATCGCCAACCCCCTTTCCTGTTTGCCTTGACTCTTCTGAACAGCCTGTACACTGGGCTCATCATCACCCAGTCCTGGTACTGGGTGGCTCAAGTTTCTGTTTATGGCCGCAATGTCCACCTTCCCCACTGCAAAGAGAGCATGTCACTCGGCTGATTTATTACCTAGGCTCATCGCGTTCAGTGACACTACCCTACACCCTTATCCTTTCCCTTCCCTGCCTCAATTAACCTACCCCCTTTTGCTCCTATCCTGATGCCCTCTCCATGGTAAGCTCATCTGGCTCCTCTCTCTGTGGAAACACCTGCCTACCAGCTGTCCACTTGTCACCACCCTTTCCTAGTTTAAATCTAACCTTGTTGCTATGTTCACCTCTATCCCCTACTTAAGTACTACCTTCTCTTCCCCACTCAAATGTAGCCTATCCCTTGCATATAGGTCATAAATGTCCCATGTTCTGACCCAAACACCTACTAACCCATACCCCTTGGTATGACACCATTCCTGCAGTTAGATGCTGAACTCCCTTATCCTTCCCTTCTTCCCTGTACTTGCAAAGGGTACTGGGAGCACTTATGAGAAGGTCACTGATTTCCCTACCTAGTCACAAACCCTTTCCAGCATCTTGAATCTCTCCCTTACTACCTCTACTGTCTCCCCACCAGGTAGTTTATACCCATGCGTACCACAACATGTGGTTTCTTCTGTTCCCTTCCTGTGCACTTGAGAATGGATTGCCCTGCCTGCCATCAACCCGTGAATAGACTCAACCCATATGAGACTATGTCTTTCGACTTTACTGCCCCATCTGATCCCTTTTAGTGTGGAGCCCTCCAGCTCTAGCAAACCTCACTCTTCATGCCTCATTCCACCCTCCTCCATTTACATCCTTGTCTATTACTAGAGTCTGCCCTTCCTTGCCGGTTTGTCTCTTCGCTTCTCCCCTATGACTCCACCATACCCCCGACCTGTTCTCCTCCATCCACCTTGGTCCCATACTATCATGCACCTTCCCCCCTTCCTCCATCAATCCCTGACCACCTTTAGCTATGCACCCCTTGTCTATCCTATCAGCACTGCCCCCTTCACCTTCACCCCTGCTGCCAACACTTTCTTTTTCAGTTGTGTTCCTCTCCTCCTGCCCACTGGTACCCTCCATCCAAAATGCCCGACCCCTGCACACTCTTTTCCCTTTCACCCTGCCTCCCTCTCCTGATCTCCCCTAACTCTCTCAGTCCACCATTGTTGCTAGCACTGCAAGCCTGATGCCTGCCACCCCTGTATTGCTGTGCGTTGGCTCATTTCCCATGTCAATTGACCCGCTTCTAATGCATTATCCCTTGTCAGATGTGATCCAGCATCCAGTCCTTGTCCCTGGCCCAAACTGATTTTCTTCCCCTGATTTTCCCTCCTGTTACCTTCCTGGGAGATGCCCTTATGCCGCCATTCCCACCCCCTCTTCCCACACCCTCTTCATCTCTCCACCAAGTCACTGCACTCTTTCCTCCAGCCTCCTTAGCCTGTGGCTGATTGGACACCTTCCTAGTCTTCATAAGTTGTTCATCCAAATAGCTACCTCACACCCATTGCAGCCTACTTTTCTACCCATGATGCCCCCTCTTACTCACTGCTGCCCCTCGTACCACCCACTACCCCCATTATAGCTGTTCATCCCCTATTGTATCCCTTCTTGTACCTCCTCTTTTTTCTACTTCTATTTCACTGTAGCCCTTGTATACCAACAATGGTTAATGTTGCTCTTAAAGCCTCCTCTACTATTTAGACCCACAAGTGTACCTCTCTTTAATCTATAGTGTACCCTTCTTCTGGCTAACAGGATTCCCCCTTATGAATATACTCTCAGGTACTCACAGTCTTGCTTGATGAGCTGGGAACCTTAGTGACTGCACCCAACCATGGTATTCACCAGTAGTGAACTATGAGTAATGTAGCAGCCACCAATGGCTGAGCAGCAACACCCCAATATTTCTGGAGTATACGGGTGATGGTTTAATGGGGACGGAGGTTTGGGGCTGCCCCTAACTCTCGCTGCGCTGGAGTCTACCAGCCCATCCCTTACCACCAGTGCCCCTCAGCCCTTCTCTCACGTCTGCATCTCGCAGTTGTTCACCAAGTTGGCGTCGGAGCTGCACTCTTCACCCTAATCCGTGCACCAATTCCCATTTAAGCAGCCATCAAAGTTCCATTTCCCTCCTGCTTTTGTCCCTGGTCAAACACCCGTAAGTCCATCTCGCCCTACCGGCTGAAAGAACACCCCTCTCCAGACAGTTAAATGCTCAACTTTGATCATTTATAAAGTATTAATTGGTAACTCATTTGAGGCAGATGCAGTTTAGAGTAGGGACCCATCTGACAGATGGTTTACCTCAACGTTGGTAGCTGGTCGAATTCATAACATGGCCCTTATGTGAATACCAACAGACCCCTGCTCCTTTCTAAATAAAATTAGTATGTTGGCAATCCAGGCTAAAAAAATAAGTTGTTGCATTTACCATTTTGGGTGGGGTGGTGGTCAGGGTGTTCTCATACTTGTTGCTTTTCTTGATGTATGACATGGGCAGTAGCACCCTTCATTTAGAATCCAATTTATAGTTTTGTGACTGAGCAAGGGTGAGCAGTTAACATCTGATAAAGTTTGTAAATGGATAAGGCTGGTGTTCTCATTTTGTTAGCTACACATCTGTTATCTACACATTGGCTGGAGACCACACCTAAATACAATTTTACGTTGATGCACCCTATATAAAGGTTTGCCATTTGAGATAGATGCAGTTTAGAGTAGGGACCCAGCTGATGGGTGGTCTATCTCAACATTGGTAGCTGGGTGAATTCACAGCAGGGCTCTGAGGTGAATACCAAGAGACCCCCACTTTAAAAAAAAAAAATTGATTTGACAATCCAGTTTTAAAAATAAGTTGTTACAATATCCCTTTTGTGTGTGTGTGTGGGAGTCGGGGGTGTGTTCCTAGTTTATGCTGATGTATGCCATATGCAGAAGTTCCCCTCATTTGGAATCCCATTTATAGTTTTTGAATGAACAAGGGTGAGCAGTTAACACTGGATAAAGTTTGTAAATGGATAAGGATGGCTTTCACACTTACTTAGCTACACATCAGTTATCTGCACATTGGCTGGGGACCACACCGAAGCCAATTTTACGTTGATGCACCCTATATAAAGGTAAGCCATATGAGTCAGATGCAGATTAGAGTAGTGACCCAGTTGATGTGTGGTCTGCCTCAGCGTTGGTATCTAGGTTAGTTCACAGCAGGGCCCTGAGGCGAATACCAAGAGACCCCCTAAATTAACATGTTGCCAATCCAATTTAAAAAAATAAGTTGTTACATTTTACCATTGTTGCGTGTGGGGGGTGGGGGTGGTAAGGGTCTGCTCTGACTTGCTGTTTTGTTTGTCATCCAGTGGGCCCTTCTCCTCCAGATAGTGCACTAGCCTTTCCTTAATATGTTTCACTAGTATCTTACATACAACGGAGGTAAGGCTACATGAGTGGTAGTTTCTCAGCTCCCCCTATACGCAATGGCACCACCTCGTCCCCTTTCCAGTCATCTGGAACCCTTACCTTGACAATCGATAGATTAAATAACCTCGTGTGTTGTGACGCCAATTTCTGGTTTTATTCCTTTAGCAAACTCGGGTGAATACTGTCTGGTTCCATCGCTTTATCCATCTTTAGTTTTCATATTTTTTAAAATTACTTATCTTTCGTGAAGTGGCTTGAGTCTGTCACCATTTCCCTCCCCTCCCTTCCCCTGCTTTTCTACTCCAGCCCTTTCCCCACCTCCACAGTGAAGAACAACTTGAGGAAGTCATTCAGAACATTAACCGTGGTACCTGATATCCAGAATAGGTGGGCATGATTTGCCTCTGCTCTCCTCTGGGTACTCCACTTAGTGTCATTGTCTGGTTGCCCTGTTATTCACTGCCATCTGGCTGTCACACCATTCCCCACTAAATGATCACTTAGTTGCTCACCACCATCTTCTGGTCACTACCCCTAGTGGCCCAAACCCTGAAATTAACAGGTGTCGGTAGCCCTATCTATAGCCGAGTGTGTCTCCTAACATCTGTATCCCACTCACTGTTGGATTCAAGAAGAGGAATGAAATCATGCCCTTCCTCACACTGTCCCATTCTTCTGTCTGAATGCGGATGGCCCTGTTACTGGTTCATTTTTTTATTTTTGTTTATTTAATGATATCTTGGAAAACACCTCTGAGCAGATGCTCATTTGTAGGTTCCAGTAAATCCTAGTTGGAGGTTGTTTTAGAGTAGTTCGGGGTTGGGGTTGCAGGTGAAAATGACAGCATCCTCAGCATACAATAGCATGTGACTGGTGCAAGAGCCTGGAAGTTTATTTAAGAAGATACTGAAGAGGAGGGACCCCAGTGTTGATCTCTGGGGGACCCCTGAGCGAACAGGTTTGCTATCCAAGACAATGTCCCCAATCTTGACCCACTGTGAGCGATTGCTGAGATAGCTGTTAAACCATAGAACTGTATCAGAAGAGAGACCGTTGTCTGCTAGCTGTTCAAGGAGGAGTGTGCAGTGAACTGTATCAAAAGCTTTCGATAGGTTGATGAAGGTAGCCCCCACTAGCTGCCCTTGATCCAGGGCTTGGTGGAGATAACCAGTGAATTCCAACATGGCTGTGATAGTGCTGTATCCTGCTTGGAACCCATGTGGCTCTGGGCATAGGAGTTGGTACATGTTTAGGTATTCCACAAGCTGATCCGCCACTATCCGTTCAAGTGCTTTGGAGAGTGCAGGACTATGGAGATCGGTCTGTAGTTGTTCTGTAGTGCCACTTTTGTGAACTGGTATTACAGAAGCTGACTTTCAGAGCTGGGGAAACTGAGAGTGGCAGACGGATAGGTTGATGATGGTGGTCAGGGGGCTTAATACTTCCGCAAGTGCCATAGCGACGAACTTAAGGTCTAGGGTGTCTCCACTGTGCCTCGTCTTGCTCAACATCTTCTCAAGGTACTTTCTAGCCTTGGTAATGCTGACTTCTTTATCATTTAACACTTTATCCTCCTTGCAGCCATGGTACTGCCCACATCCAGCCACCGCTCCACTCCACCGCCGAACACGAAGCTCGCATGCCCAGCTGGCAGATGCAGCTACACCTATGAAAGAGGCCCCCTATAGCCCCCGCGCTGCTGAGGAAACCAGTACCGGCACATGCCTCCAGGCATCGTCGGCTGGCGGAGCTGCAGCCCTCAAGCTGCCATGGACCCATGCTGCCATTTTTCCTGTATTCTCCCTATTTGGGATAGCGGATGTGCAATGACGTCTATGCACATACGTGCAGATGTCCACTGTGACCCCCCCCTCAGTTACACCATCGCTTGCGATACCTCTGGGCATCCCCAGGGGTCGCCGCAGCATGGTGTACAGTCCCCAACCCTCCCCAGGGCTGGGAGAGCTGTCTCCGACACTCAATCCCAGTCCTCCCCTGCCGACCCCCGACGACTCGAGCTCATTCCCGAACCCGGGTCATGGGCGTAGCGTGAGGTGTGGCGTCCAGCGCCTCAACACTCAGTGCCACTGGGCCGGCCAGTGCTGACTTCTTTAAAGTAAAAAAGTGGACAGTTCCCCATAGGGGATTGATCACCTACTGGGTGCTTCTGGACTGGAGGGTCAAAGTAGTCTGCTGGGAGCACTCCACTTAGGTCTGTGAAGGCAGTATTTAGGGCATTTGCTATTTGGAGTGGATCCACTGTCGGTGCATCGTTGACCAGGAGCATGGAGGGGACTGTTTTGGGATCCTTGCCAGTAATATCACTGAGGTTGGCCCAAAAGGATCTGCTGCAGTTCCAGGAGTTGGAGAGAGCTTCCTTTATAGCAGGAGCATTTTGCTAGGCAGATAGCCTTTGTGCACGTGGAGGAAGATCAGGTCCTGGTCAAATATGAGGAAGAATAAAGGACACCATCACAACCCAGTCAAACTGCTACAAGGGCAACTGCTCTCTAGCAAGATATTTGCAGACTCAGTAATCGGTCTGTCTTCTGGGGAGAAGACACACACATGTAATAGCACATTAGTCTAATCAGGACCACACCATCATGTTTGTCATCCCGTCTTGATCCAACCATTGAGGTAGGCATATATTATCTTGGCATGTGGTTTCCTACTGCACTCTGACTGAATTCCCTTTATGTCAAACTCTTCCTTCCCTATGTAGTTTTCTTCAGTTGCTCCCAGTGTGTCTGGGTTCTCATCTTGTGATAGGGTACAAATGACACATATAAGCATGAGTATTGCTTTGCTCCTTCATCACTTGGACTCACTGCTCTGTTATACAGCACTTCAAACATTCAAAATAGGCCACTACTTCACATCAGCCCATTGTAATTTAATTATCACCACTGAACTAGTGGTATGTTAAATGCCTGGCCACCCACCATAAGCAGCACTGCTCCATCAGAACTCTGATGCCATGCTTGATTCCAACAGAGCTGAGAAAAGAGTGAGTGCTATGTGGGGGCATCTTTTTTTTTTGCCAATGACCACCTTCCAACAAGAGACCTAAATGGTGCCAGTTTGCATAGGCCAACCAATGAAAAAAGACCGTAAATGCTTGTCAATGGAGCACCACCCCCCAAACACCAGTAGCCAGTTGGTGGCACACTACTTCCCCTTCCCCCCCTTTTTCAAAGGAAAGACATACGTAGCTGCTATGAGGTCACAGTCACAACCCAGATGATCCCACACTCATTCCAGATACAACTCCATGATAGTTACCAGACATAAGATTCAACACTTGCACCTTGCATGTTCCAAACTCTGCCATTCCACACCACTCCTCCTCAACCACATCCCCCCCACCCCCCACCTAAACACCGATGCTATATCCTGAGGTCATAGCCGCAACCAAACTTAGCACATAGTCATTACTGCCACAACGCACTGACTGCTACCTGTCATATCATTCAACACTGGGGCCTTGCACGGTTCCAATTAGCCCATTCCTCCTCCTCCCCTGAATGAGTATGGAATTATAGTTCTTATTTCATTTAGGCATTGTTTTAAAGTTAAACTTTTTATTGAGTAACTTTGCATATGTAATTTACACTAAATAACTAATTTTTTTTAACAGGATGGATATCACATTAAATAAATATAACATATATAAAATCAATTATGGTCTCTAATCATTACTACTATGAAATCTTTATCTACTTTCAACCACTGAGCGCCACCTTCCACTCAGTGTTGTTTCTGTATATCAAGTGTGGTCAGAAAGAGTGGTCATTCTTAGCAAACATGCACCTGCTGAATTAACTAAAGTAAACAATAACAAAGAAATAAACACATAAGTTTATATGGTATTTTTGATGGTATCGAAACACATTTTATAACTATGAATTTGACAGTATAACCACTATACATGTTACTCAACCGATAGAAATAATAATAAAAAATAACAGCTAATTATCTGTGAACTTTACAATGTTGAATCACTTATGACATTACTATCAAAGAGCTTTATTTTAAAATTGTTGCTATCCCAATGTGTTTATCAACACAATGGTGAACTGGAGTTACATTTTGCTTGTGATGGAAATAAGCATATCTCTGCGCTAGACGATGTGGAAGAAACCCAACATAATGACCATTTGGGTCTGGGTATTTAACCCTAATTGCCCAGACACAACATGAAGGGATGACTTTCCGATTGCCAGAACCAAGTTGGCCATACTGCCATAATATGAACTGGTAATATGCAGCATATCTCAATTGTTTATTATTATCATTATAAATGTGATGAGCTGTCCCAAATATATCATTTCTGTACACTTCGGCAATCAGTAGTACTGTGGCATTTAATGAAATAAGGCTGAAAGTATTACTTATACTAAAACATAAGCTACAGTCCATTCCACAGCAGACATGTTCAGCCATGGTTGGCATTTCTCTACATCTGCTGTAGGTACACCATGACGGTCCTCCTTCAGAATTCTGTGAAGTTACACTCCTACCATGAAGTACATCAAATATTACACCTGATTTGTTATATGAGCTGCGTAAGAACCTGCCTATCCATGTTTAGAAGTATGCCCTAAGTGTGGAGAAAAACAAGGTGAAATGTCATATTATTGAGACGTATCCTTTGATGCAAATAAAATAACAATCGTTCTAAGCTTCTCCATTTAAAGATTTATAGTTTTAATAATCAAACATATTACTTTTGAAGCCTCTGTTTATCTATACTTGTTTCCAGTGATTTTTTTCCAACTTTAAAATATTGACTACAGTACGTAGTCAATGTTACTTAACTATGAACCAAATGTTAAATATGTGACCTTACATAGATACATAGACAGTGTCGGCAGATAAGGGCCTATGGCCCACCCAGTCTGCCCATTTGAGCTTGTAAGGTCAGTTTATGTTTTCCTAGAAGTCTGTTGCCCCTTACCCCTGACCTCCAGAATTCCTTTATGTCTATCCCATGCATTCTTAAATCCCGTGATTGTTTCAGCCCCCACCACTTCCTCTGGCAGGGTGTTCCACTTGTCCACCACCCGTTCTGTGAAGAAATTCTTCCTCATGTTTCCTCTGAATCGTCCTCCCTCCAACTTCATCCCATGCCCTCTAATCCTGGAACATCTTTTTTGCTTAAAAATAGTGTATTCCTGCACCCTGTTCCTCCCTGTAAGATACTTGTATGTCTCTATCATATCCCCTCTCTCCCTCCTCTCCTCCAGGGAGTACATGTTCAGTTCCTTCAACCTGTCTTCATAGGACTTGTGATGCAATCCAAGCACCATCTTTGTTGCCCTCCTCTGAACCTTCTCTACCCTGTCTATGTCCTTACGTAGGTATGGTCTCCAGAACTGTACACTGTACTCCAGGTGGGGCCTCACTAGTGTCTTGTATAGCAGAATTATGACCTCCCTTTTCCTGCTGGTGATGCTCCTGCCTATACATCCCAGCATCCTATTTGCTTTACCTGCTGCCTTGTCACATTGTTTCCCTACCTTGAGGTCATCAGAGATGATAACCAAAAGATCCCTTTCCTGCTTGGTGCATGCTATATCCTCACCCCCCAACTGATATATTGTGCCAGGGTTTTTGTGCCCCATATGCATTATCTTGCACTTCCTTGCATTGAATTTCAACTGCCAAACCCTGACCATTCTTCAAGTTTTGCAGGTCCTTCTCATTCTGTCTACACCCTCTGGTGTGTCTACTCTGTTACAGAGCTTTGTGTCATCAGCTAACAATGAAATTCTGCCTTCTAGGTCCTGCAATGTCACTGATGAAGATGTTGAATAGGACCGGTTCCAGCACTGATCCTGTGGTACCCACTGGTCACTCTTCCCTCTGTGGGTGACAGCCATTTACCACCACCCTCTGTGTCCTGCCACCCAGCCAGTTACCTACCCACCACACTACTGTCCTGCCCACACCCATATTCCCCAGTTTGTGTAATAGTCTTCTATGTGGCACAGTGTCAAAGGCCTTGCTGAAGTCCATATAGGCCATGTCCACTGCCCTCCCCTGATCCACCTCCCTAGTCACCCAGTCAAACAATTCAACAAGGTTGGTCTGACTTGACCTCCCCCTGGTGAAACCATGCTGCCTTGGGTCCTGTAGTCCATTGACAACCAGATGTTCCACCAATCTCTCCTTCAGTAGTGCTTCCATGATCTTCCCCACTACCGAGTGAGGCTGACTGGTCTGTGTTCCCTGCTTCCTCTTTGTTCCCCACTTTTGTATAAAGGGACTACATCTGCTGTCCTCAGTCTTTGGGTACCTCCCTGTTTCCAGTGATCGGCTAAACAGGATAGCCAGAGGTTCAGCCACCACCTCTCTTAGTTCTTTAAGGACCCTGGGGTGCACCCATCTGGCCCCATTGCTTTATCAACTCGTATTACTTCCAGTTCCTTCAGGACCCTTTCTCATGTAAAGGGACTTGTGTCCATTTCTGCACCATTCTCACCCCTTGTACTCCCTTCAGACCCATTACCCTCCTCTTCCTCAGTAAAGACTGAGCAGAAATACCTGTTCAATATGTCAGCTATACTGTTGTCATCTTCCACTCGGCCCCCATCCTCCCCCTTCAGTCTCACTATCCCTCCCTTTGTCTTTCTTTTTTCACTTATGTACCTGTAAAAGGTTTTGTCCCCTCTACCCACTGATTTTGCAATGTGTTCTTCTGTCTGAGCTTTGGCTTCCCTTACTGACCTCCCTTTGCTTCTCCTGGTACTTCTCCCTATCCCCTTCTGCCTGTGTCTTTTTGTATTGCTTGAATGCAATCTTTTTGGCTTTCACTTTCTTTGCTACCTCTTTGGAAAACCATAATGGTCTCCTCTTCCTTTTCCTCTTGTTAACCTGCTTAATGCACAATTCTGTTGTTCTTGTAATTCCCATTTTAAATACTGCCCACTGTTCCTCAACCCTGATTATTGCCCTTTTCCCTTAATGCCTCTTCCAAGACCTTCATTTGTTTGACTATCTATAGTTAATCAAATATCACATAATGTCTGAGTTGTTGAAGAAAAGAGGGCATCCCAGAATACCCACACCAGAGGAAAAGAAAAATCGAACGTGATGGAGTTAGAAATAAAACTACAATGAATATTGGTAGTGCAGCTACGCAATGGAATGAGCTTAGGGACGTCTTGGAAATGAAAAATGATCATGATTTGGCTGAGTTTTTAATAGATTACTACAAGTATGTTATGGGTTATATTAGACCTGATGTAATAAGATATTATTAACATATATGATGATATATGGGTGGGTGTCTGTTATCAAAATTTTACACTCAGTCAATTTGTGTGATTTAACATAAAACCAATGGCCAGGGTCCGATGCTTTTAAAATAATAATCAGACATCTATGATGTGTGTGACATTTTGAATTTAGACTCACCCCAAAATATAGTATTTTATTTAATTATTCTATATATGAATATATATATTTTTGCTAGCCGGTTGATTAATGTATTGTACAACATTCAACAGGCGTACAAAGGAGGACGAAAGAATGGAAAGTATGTTCTCAAATTCCTCAACCAATCCCTAATGCTTTCTCAGTTCCCCCAAATATGAAAATCTGCTGTTGTGATGCCAATTCACAAAAGTGGGGATAAGACCCTACCCTCTAACTACAGACCCATCTCCATTCTTCCTCTTCTCTCGAAAGCACTGGAGAGAATAGTTGCCGATCAACTTACAGAATACCTTGCTAACCACAACCTGCAATGTCAGAAACAGCATAGTTTTCGAAAATGACATAGTACCACCACAGCTCTGATTGAATTCACCACTTACATCCATAATGCTCTGGATCAGGGACATGTTGTCGGCGCCACCTTCATCGATTTGACAAAGACGTTCAACACTGTCAACCATTCCCTGCTATTTGAACAATTATCTTGCCTTGGCCTCTCAGAGGACGCCGCACGTTGGTTCCAAAGCTATCTTAGCGACTGAACCGAACAGGTCAGAGTTGGTGAGTCCCTCTCACCCTCCCATCCGATTTGCTTTGGAGTTCCCCAAGGGTCCATCTTGGGTCCCTTGCAAGCTTTATGCAAGTGGAGACATGGTTTAAATCTCAAAACTCTTACTAAATCACAAAAAACTAAAACAATGATGTTTCATGGCATCTATAACAAACATAAAAACAAATGTCTATCTATCACAAACAGCGAAGGGACATTGCTCGAACATGTTCCACTGTTTAAATATCTAGGCCCAGATATTCAAACTGTGCCCATCTGTGGCACAAGCTTGGGGGCAGCTCAACTTGGCTGCACAGGGGTGTGGACTAAGCGATATTCAAAGGAGCTGTGCCATGGCTCAGCAGCTTTGAATATTGCACTCTGGCCACCCCCAATGTGCATTGCGCAGTGGCACTGCGCCAGCACAAGTGGCCAGAGTGGAGCATGGAGATGTGCTAGCACACGTTCCATTGTGCCATGCACAGCAACCACGACATTCAAAACTTGACATGCAAATGGGGCCATAATGTATGCAAGGCGCACATAGGGCCATTGAATGAATCATTCACATATCTGGAATGTGTAGTACGGTATGGGCTGCATGCCCATTGGCTCATGCTGTGAACCAATGGGTGTGCAGCCTATAAATATCAATCGGTGGGCGGTGGGGTGGCAGGTGGGTGGGTTGCCGCCCGCTGGCTGACCGGGGAGCGGGCGGTGGGGCTCAGTGGGTGGGTGGGGAGGGGGTACCACTAGACCACCAGGGATATTGGACCTATTTTTTTTACAGATGCCCGTGTCGGGCAGATGGCGATCCACTGGACCACCAGGGATATTGGACCTTTTATTTTACAAATGCCAGCGATTGGGCAGATGGTAGTCCACTGGACCACCAGGGATACTGGACCTTTTTGTGTTACAGATGCCCTTGATCGGGCAGAGCGGTCCACTGGACCACCAGGGATATTGGACCATTTATTTTTACAAATGCCCACGATCGGGCAGATAGAGGTCCACTGGACCACCAGGGATATTGGACGAATTATTTTTACAAATGCCCGCGATCGGGCAGATAGATGTCCACTGGACCACCAGGGATATTGGACGAATTATTCTACTTTTTCACAAATGCCTGTGATCGGGCATGGGGGGGGGCGCCACCAGGTGCAGCCGGAACTCGGGTGGCCACCCACAGGTGGCAGCTGCCGTGTTGCGCCCTGCAATGCAGCAGCTCACCTGTGGGTGGCCATCAGTTGTTCCCTTTTTTTTTGGCGTAACTTTGTTCTGGCGCAGGTAGGGGTTGCACATGCATGGCTCTGCATATCCTGGGCTGAATATCTGGCTGTGCAGGTTATGGATGGGCATGCCCCCCCACCTGTGCCTGCATACATTACTGATGCGCTCCGAGATTTGTGCCGCGCACTTTTCCCTTTCGAATATCATGCCGGGGCGCATCAGTGGGTTCCGCATGGTGCAACACTGTTGCACCATGCGCAACCCTCTTGAATATCTGGGCCCTGGGGGTTATCCTTAACAGCACCTTGTCTTACTCTGAACACATTAAGAGCATTGCCAAGATTGTGAACACCCACTTAGGACATCTCTTTAGACATAGGAGCTGCCTCACCAATGAAGCCCTAAGCATTGCCATTCAGAGCTCTGTTATATCAATAATCAACTATGGGCTTGTGATCTATGGCTCTGCCACTGACACCTCACTTCGACGAATAGCCATTGCCCTTAACAAGGCATGTCATCTACTGACCTCTGCTCCATGCCTCTCACATACCTGTGACATCTACAAGCAAGCAAACTGGCTCCAACTCCCCAGCAGACTCAAGTACCAGACTTGTATACTAGCAAAAAAGATTACCTTAAATCTCCTACCCTCAAGAGTTCAGTTCTTACTGGCCCCCCGCTGCAGCCCTCCGCCTAACCAGGATCTCAGAATATCTTACTTTTTCTGTTCCACGCTGCCATACTACCCAAGGACACCGCTTCTTTACATACAGAGCCTCATCTTTGTACAACTTGTTTCCACCTGCTGTTACCAATGACACTACCCTGGGCACTTTCAAGTGCTACCTACATCAGCATCTTGTCACAATCGCCTCCTGTGAATGTTTCTCCTAACTAAACTTAACTAAACTAACTAAACTTGCTCTCCTTTAGTCTAATTCCCCCCTCTAAGTCCCGCCCACCTTTACCCCTGCAGTTACCTTGCTGACCGTTCACAGCAAGTAAAAGCGGAAGGTGAAGTCTCTCCTTTGAAAGCCCTTCAGAGAGGCATTCCCCAAGGTTCCATTTTGGGTCCCCTGCTCTTTGCACTTTACATCAACAGAATCGATGCTACCATCAAAAAGGCCCACATTCATCTATTTGCAGATGATACAGTACTTTACTCTAGCGGATCTTCCCCCCAAATGGCATACTCTGAACTACAGGATGATTTAAATCGGCTACAGACTCAGCTCCTAAAGCAGAAGCTGCTTCTAAATGCCAAGAAGACAAAAGTGATGTTCCTGTCACCCTTTCCAAACCTAGCAAATCCGGCCTCAACGGGGCTACTCCCCCCAATTACTACAATACTAGGTGAATAGTTGGAGTACGTATCACAATTTAAATTTTGGGGGGTTTGGCTGGATTCTAGACTCTCCTTTGTTGTTCACATAGAAGAGCTGATAAAGAAACTTAGAATGAGACTGAGCCTTTTCTATAGGATAAAAAAATCTCCTCACCAGGGATGCAAAATTTAGGCTAGTCCAAACTACCTTTCTCTCTTTATTAGACTACACTGATTTCCTATATAGCCAGGGTCCTGCAGGTGCTCTTTCCAAACTTGATACACTCTACCATAGAGCTCTAAGGTTTATAACGGGCCTTCTCTAGTCCACCCATCATTGCTTCCTGTACTCGTCGGTAGGCTGGTCCTCTCTTAGCTTTAGATGCCAGAGAAATGCTGCAATCTGGATCTACAAAAGCATCTTAAATAAATTGCCTAATTACATTTCGGACTGCTTACCTCTCTACTCTTTAAGTAAGTATGCCCTGAGAAGTGCCTCTTATATTTCGCTGAAAGTGTCCAAGGCCAAATCCCAGTTTGGTGGGGCTTTTATTAGTCATGCATGGCCTCTTCTATGGAATAAGATTCAAAAGAATCTAAGAATCAATTACCACATTAGTCTGGCAGCTTTCAAAACCTTATATACATTCCATTTCAAGGAATCCTGTGTCTGCTCCTCCTGACCTAGATCCCTTTTCCTTCAGAGCTACTTGCTCTTTTCTCTGACCTTTGCTTATGCCTCATCATGACTCTAGGTCTCTTTCTGTTGTCAACTCCACTCTTTTGCCGTACCCACTTCTTCACTCCCATCCCCACACTTTATATCCTCTTACCCGTGACTTTCAACCCCTATGTTTGTCTGTTTTTTTTTTGACCGAGCACACTCTGTACCTACTGTTTCCCCCATGTCCTGCACTTTGTATACGATGCAGGAATTATTTATCTGTAATTGTTTTGTTTTTTTACAATCTTTTGTACCATTTTACTTGCATTTTTACTGCCTTTGCCTAATTATTGTACACATAACTGACATTGTATGTTGATCTCACCTAAATTGTAATTTGTTGTAGACAATACTTGAAATCGTATGTTGTTCTCACCTATATTGTATTATCTATTGTTTGTCCCAGGTCCACCTTGAAAATGAGCTTGCTCAACGGTGTCTGTCTGGTTAAATAAAGATTTTGATTGATTGACTTTCTCCTATCTCCTCCCTTTTTATTTCCCCACTGTTATCTACATTCTCTTCCCACAGCTTCCTCTACATGTATCTACCATCTCTCCTAGCAGCTTCTAATTTATTCTAGTGAACCATATTACAACTCTTTTTTATTGTACATATGTTCTTGAATACTACACACAAATTACTGTAACTTAACATAAATACTGTGAATCATTGCACATATTACAGTAATTCCATATGAAAGCTTTAATGTACCCGACAAAGCCTATGGCTGCTTGAAACTACTGTACTTGTTATTGTCCTCACTATGTTCTGTATTGTTTCCCCGACATGGAACCTTTGTAAAAGAGTTTTGTCTCAAAGGCGTCTTCCGAAATAATAATAAAATAAATAAAATAAACTAAAATTCCTGATCAGGACAAGTGAGAATTCTACCCCTGCTGAACCATTTTCACTGAAACCTGTACATCTGATGTCAGCCCCTCTCGCTCATGCAGTAGATAATCAGAATTACACAAGATCTGAATGCTAGTATTTATCCATGAGGGTCATATATAAATTATCTTTAATCATTCTCCTTTTATTGAAAATATATACAACTCAAACAATTATCTCACAAACTTCTCATACAGAAATTCAGATAATACTAGTTCCAGTAGTTCTTTGATTATGGTTGAAGACAGATTGATATCACCAAAAGATTTGACTTACACACCTTCACGAGATTGGTAAGAAAATTGTCAAATTCAGAAGTTGTGACATTAAGGCTGTTACGTTGATATATAGTATGTAAAGTGATAATTTTGATAGACCACATCAAATTATATAATTTAAATGACATCCGTGGACATAATTTATATAAATTTTCTGGCATAGCTTCACAAAAAGTGATTTGGCTGACACTTCAGTGGAAGACCCATGGATAAACTCTGCATGTACGAATGAACACAGACTCAATGAAGAAATAGATGTGGATTTATTGACACATATTCAAGAAGCGGAATGCAATGTGGTGCAACAAAATTCATTCATTGGTTTTGAAGAAAATATAATGGTACTTGCTAGACTGGCCTTCAGGAAGTGTAAGCATGCAAGATGTCACAAGATTGCAGATTTTAGATGCAAATATGTTAGAATGTGTCTAGTAATACTTATGTGGTGCAAGGCTAATCATACATGGTTGAGGAGATCTCAGTCACTTATGAAAAATATTTCATTAGGCAACCTCATGATGGCTTGCAATGATGTATTGTTGGGGAACAATTACAAGAAAGTTACCCTACTGCTAAAATTCATGAACATGAAGCCACCAGCTAAAACAACATTTTATGCCATCCAGAGAAAATATGTTTGTCCTGCTATATCAATGTATTGAGAGAAAATTAGACAAGAGACTATCAAGAATTTTAAAGAACCAATAACTGCAATAGGTGATGGTCGAAACGACAGTCCCAGCCACTCGCCAAAGTATTTGATGCATACTGTAATGGAGAACTCATCCAAGAGGATTATCACAATATAGACAGTTGACATATGCAAAGTTATTGGAAAATCAACAAACATGGAAGTGGTTTGGTTCAAGAGATGCTTATCCACTTTACAAAGTGACGGTATAACCATAAAGGATATCACAACTGATGCACACAACCAGATGCTCTCACTGATGAGTCAGTATCCTCCTTATGTTTTATCATAACGTTAATGTAATTTTTTTTATAGAATCTCAACAAATACAGTATTACTTTTTTCAATACAGAACGTGAATATCCACATATTAAACATCAAATTGACATCTGGCATGCAAGCAAGGCTCTGACCAAGCGACTATACAAGGTGTGGAACTATTAAATGCTGATAACTTTTGTTTCTTTTTTTGTTGTTCTTGCTTTTGGTATTTTTTTAATTGAATTCTAGTTTAGAAATTTAAGAATTGCTTAATTATAAGTCAGTTAATCACCACCCCAGGGCAATATTGCACTGGACTGTGTCTCGTGCTTTTATACATCCCTGTGGTGTGATTATCAGCCAGTTAATTTAATTGCTGGTCATGCCTTATTGCTTAAATAACAATAATTTTACCATGACAGTTTGACAGTCAGTAAAACAGAAATCACATTAGGTCATGTTTAATAAATTATCATTCTGACAGCATTCCAGATATAAGGCTGATAAAGACTTGTCTCTATGTAGTCATGATATAATTAATCACTTCTGATACAGTGCAGCGAATTGCATGGGTAGTATCCAGAAGTTTGAGGTACATACTGTATGATTAGCTAGCAATAAGTATTTCTCAAGCTAAAGGGTGTAGGCTTAATGAAGTAAACACATGGATAAACATTTAATATTTGTTCTGTCATATTCTTCAAAGAGTATGTGGCATGGTGTACTCTACCACACAGTGAATGTGCACAAATGGCAGATTATTCAGAGACGGGGATATTGACAGTTGTGCTCACGATGAAATTACTAATCCTGATAAACCCTGGCAGATACCAGACAGCCCTGCTCACAGTACCCTAGGAGAGGTAGTATATGACCATTGGCTACGGAATGAATCTCCATTTTTCATAAATGCATGGTTAGTCTGCCAACATTTAGACAGACACTTATTCAGTTGATCTTATCACTCTTTTGAATCTGTTTCTAAGAATCAAACAGAAATGTCATCTTCCGACATTAATGAGCTCAGTAAAATTAATCAGGATATCAATAATTTTTATTGTTTTACAGTGTGATATTATCTACAGAACATGCTACAATCTGTAGTGACCTTACAGTAAATGAATAATTAAAGATGAAGTTTCAAATAAAATAATGTATTGCATTTGTTTTAGGAGATGCTAGTTGAATGACACTGCAGTTATTAAACATTATCTGTTGAATAAATAGTTTTTTTAAAAAGCTGAGTCAAAGTACAGTTTAATTAAGTTTTCCTTTTTCGTTTGAAACAGAAAGGTCCACTAGTGAACTGGAGACCTTTCATAATCACATCTTGATGTATGCTGAAAAAGGTTTGCTTACAAATAAGTTGATATGTTCACATGTTTGTGAAAGCATAACTGAACTTATTTATCCTGTTAAAACATTATAATGTAACATAAAAATTGGGCACATGAGTGTAAATAACATTTAATTATTTACTTACTTTATTTAATTTAATGGACTTTTATTTTTAGGGCCTAGTCAAAGTTTTTTATATATGAGAAAAGGCTGCATCCATTTTTGTGATTGAAACTAGGAAATAGGTGGCTTATGAATTCTATGAGTTGCTCTGGTTGGCAGGGATGTGTTTTAGTCGGTGGTGGCACACTCTAAATTCAATTTCTATAACCAAGTCTCAGTCAATCAGGACATAGAGATTTAGTGGCCCATTTTATATCAGAAAATAGAGCATGGGCAAAGAAAAAAGTTCATGTCTCAACTGACCTGATAACATGAAATGATGGTGACAGTTAGTCACGAATCATATAACGGGAAATGTTTAACAATGTTTTTGCTCTGAACCCAATACAACAGAAATGAATCTTACAAAGTACACATCAAATTGGCTGCAGTTGGCTATAACCTTCATCCTGATAGACAGCCTCTGAAGAATTCAAATGGTGAAATATTGTAAGTATGTTTATTAATAATTACATTAAATAATTAAAAAAAGAATATGAAGGACAAGGAGAAAGTGGACAAGACTTTCAAGTACACGACAGGAATAAACATTGTTGGTACAGAGTGCATATTCAAAGTAAAGGAGGGGAGGAACACTCGAGGCCACAATATGCGATTGGAATGTTGAAGGTTCGGGAGTGGGATGCGGACACACTTTTTTTTATTCAGAGAGAGAGTGGTAGCATGATAGAATGCAGTACCACCACAGGAAGTTTCATGAGAAACAGTGGGCTAATCAAAAATGGAATTGGGCAAGGCAATAGGGAGGATCACTGGATAGGGATGGGAGTGGTTAAGGGAGGGAGTGACAGGGAGGGAATTGAAACTACAAGACAGACATTCATGGGAATTGCTGGAATGTGGATGGGGAGGGGTGGCTGTAAATTAGTTGATGCAAGCTACATAATTGAGCATACTTGGTAGAATGAAAGATATTTATATGCTGGCACTTTTCTTATGTTCATGGGTTTGCATCCGTGCTTCTGGCATGCTACCATCTTTTTTTATGGACATCATTCACATCCTGCTGTTGCTTATTGAGATTATACAACATGACCTTATCTTTAAGAACTACAATAAATAATTTAGAAAAATGTATTGATGTGCACTTTGAGTATTTTTATTGCATTTGAAACAAAAAAAATTGCTGGTTGATGGAGCTGCTGATATGACTGCAGAGTGCTAATTGAACTGCATATTCAAACGTCAGAAGACTATGAGGAAATGATAAATGAATTTTCTAGTTGTTTTAACAAGTAATTTATACTCAGTTGTGAAAAAAATGTAAACATCAGATAACATTTACAGTCTTAATTCATTAATAGGTTTACGAGGCATTTTCCAAAAAGAACAAAACAATGGAGTGAAATTCCAATGAAAGAGAAGAAGGAATATAAATACATTATGGACACAATAAAATGTTGTTAACTGATGTCTGAAAGATCCTACAAGACTATTAATGCCGATAATGCTACCAGTAGGGCACCTTAAGTCAATAGCAAGCACAAGAGCACCAATTCAACCACCTTCTGTTGAAGAGTTATTAATGCAACACAGAAAAAGGATTTATAAGGAAGAGTAGCTGTACAGCAACATTGAATTGTATTGCATATTTGTTATTCGCTAACATACTGATGACTAATTGTAATTCTTGAAACATACTACTAGATATGGACGTGTTATTACTATACTATGTGTATTTCTCTGAGTTATAATAAGATTTGTTAGGAATGATAGAAAACAAAATCTGACAGAACACTACTAACCCAGTATATGACATGACAGTTGTAATAGATGTATAGATACATTTGATTATAGACATAACAATGTGTATATTTGCATAACACTCAGATACAAATGTATTATTATAAGTGCATGTGCATAATTTTGGTTAACAGATATACAGTACGTTTTCACTCGGGGACTGTAACAGCCCACCTCCTGCCACCGCTGCCAGCCATCGACTGAGCTCCATATGAGCACATAGTACTGTACACAGTACACACCCAATGAATTCATTATGTACAGTAGTATGCATTATGTACTGTAGTATGTATTCACATAAAGCTCAGTCAGCGGTTGGCCACAATGATGAGAGGTGTGCTGTGGCAGTCGTCATTTGGGTAACGGTCAGGGTAGAAGAGGGATGTAGTGGGCTGGCGGTGTCATATGGGGGTAGGGTGGGGTGCCACAGAGACTACCAGGGATATCAGGGATTTTCTTATTTCAAAATTCACTTGTGCTTGAGATTGGGGATCATGCTTTGTATGAGGGGGTAGTGAGATGCGTTAGTCATGCGGAGATTTTGCACTACATTTGGGAGATCGGGGCATGGATGGGGATCAGCTATCTTGGCAGGGCTTTTGCACTACGTTTGGTGGATGGAGGCATGGATGCGGATGGGGAATTCTAGTTAAGACTGGCTTTTCCACTAATATGGTTGGTGGGTTCAGGCATGGGAAAGGTGGATAGACATGCAAATATTTTTTAACTAGTTGAGGGTGATCAAGGCATTGGATGAGATGGGGCGGGGGGGTTAACTGTAAGTAATAATAATTTGATATTGAGTATTATTACTAGAAGTTCAGACAAAAGGAGAGCTTTCAGGTTTAATTTCTTCAAAAGCTATATCTATCTGAATGTTTATACATTTGTTTGGCATTTTTTATTAATTCATATTTGAGATTGTATTACTATGCCAATACATAGCAGCAAAAATTAATTATTAATATGTTTTGCTTAACAATTTCAATGTTGAACAAACGTGACTGGCACTTGGAATTGTTTTCATGGTCATGCTGCTCTCAATTGTAATCGATATGTTAATCAATTAAAAAACAAAAGAAGTAAAATGATGTAAATTAAAATGATTAATTATAAGCTAGGTAATACATAATGGGCTGGATATTCACACTCGCGGGCAGACAAGCCAGACAACACAACTGGGCTGTGCCAGGGCAGGGACCAGGCAATATTTAATGGCGCTGTGCCATGGCTCAGCACCATTGAATATGGCACTGATGGTGCACACACTGCGCATGGCACAGTGGCTGAACAGGAGCAGGGGGATGTGCCAGCACAAGTGCAGTTGCGCTGGGTGCATCAACCGCGATATTCAACACTGGGAATGCAAATGAGGCCATTATGCATGCAAGGTACAAATGGGGCCATTTGCATGTCATTATGGCCCCATTTGCATGTAGTGCACCGATCCCCTGTGACTTGCACCTGGTGCCCTGCCAGGCTGCAGCCGTCTGGGACAGACACCCTGCGGTCCCATGGCAGTTCCCCCATTCCCATACACCTGATCGTGGGCATAAGGCATGCTAAATTCCCTGGTGGTCCAGTGGTAACCCCCCCATCACCCAATCGTGGGCATAAGTAATGATAAAACCCTGGTGGTCCAGTGGAAACCTCCCCATCGCGGGCATATGTAATAATAATCCCTGGTGGTCCAGAGGAAAGCCCTCCAGTGCCTGATCATGGGCATAAGTAAAAATAATCCCTGGTGGTCCAGTGGAAGGTCCCCCATCACCCGATCATGGGCGGACACATCACTAGATACCCCGGTGGTCAGTGGATACCCCCATTGCCTGATCGAGCATATGTAAGTTAAGTACCTGGTGGTCAGTGGTACCCCTCCCACCCACCCACTGAGGTCCCCACCACCCAGCACTCCCGTCATCGGTGGGCGGCAGCACCCGCCCGCCTACTGTACTACAGGCCCGATATGTGAATGAACACGTCGTTCACATTCGGGCCTGTATGGCTACAATAGTCTACACCCATTGGCCCGAGTGGTCACCAAGGCGTACAGACCATACTGTATGCTGTCATTCAGTGGGCGGCCAGGCGGCATGTGGGCAGGGTGCTGCCACCTGCGATGACAGAGGGGTGCTCGGTGGTGGGGACCTCCAGTGGGCGGGTGGAAGGGGTACCACTGGACCACCAGGTAATTTAATTTTACATATGCCCTCAATCTGGCGATGGGGGTGTATCCACTGGACCACCAGGGTATCTAGTGATGTGTCTGCCCGCAATTGAGCAATGGGGACCTTACACTGGACCATCAGGGATTATTTTTATGTATGCCCTCGATCAGGCACTGGAGGGCTTTCCCCTGGACCACCAGGGATTATTACACATGCCCATGATCAGGCGATGGGGGGGGGTCCACTGGACCACCAGGGATTTTAATATTACAGTTGCCCGCAATAGGGCGACAGACGAAGAGGCACAATGCTCCAGGGCAGGGGCCTTTGGTCAGTGTTCTGGTGGCGGGTGGCCACCCACTGCTGGTGGCTGCCGTATTGCACCTTGCAATATGGCAGCTCACCTGTGGGTGGCTTGGACTTGTTTCTGGTTGTCCCAGGCACATCTTTGCCCCTCAGGGTGCAAAGGCGGGTGTGTGCCAGCATGTCGCGCGACATCCCGGCTGAGTATCAGGATGTGCCGCATATACATGGGCATGCCCACCGCACTTAGCATACATACATTACCAATCGTCCTGGTGCATTGGGAGTTGCTCATCGCAACTTGTCCCTTTGAATATCACACCAGGGCACATTGGTGGGTTACGCATGGCACATCCCTGTTGCGCCGTGTGCAACCCCTTTGAATATCCAGGCCAGTATGTATTAAAAAAATAAATACTTAATTAATCACAATTTCTTGTATTTCTGCAGCCTAATCAGGAATCATTTGTATCAGGTATAGAATTCAATGCTGTTCTAAAATTGGTATGTCTAATTCCTCTGCCACTTGCTGCTCAACCTACTGCTTCTCTCACTCATACCCTGCCATTCCAAGAGAATGTCTACATTGAACTGAACCCAGCTGTGAATGAGCGGCATTGCTCGGGTGGGTAGTCAGACGACTGCTTGAGGAGGAACTGTCAGGATATGGAAATAAGTCCAACATATAAACAGTATCCAAAAACAAGCACTTAAAATAACATTATACGACACATAATCTATACAGTCAATGATATATATATATATATAGAGAGAGAGAGAGAGATCCTTTTATGTTAGTTACTAGAATCCGGCATTGTTCATTATACTTGGATGAACCAGGCAATTACAGACCAGTACGCCTCACATCCATTGTATGAAAACTTATGGAAGCAATCCTGAAAGAGAGGCTGGTGACCTTTTAGGCATGTCAGCAGTATGGAATCGTCTCTGGACGATCCTGCCAGACCAACCTAATTGAATACTATGACTTGGTAATGAGTGAACTGAATAAAGGCCATACAGTGGATGTGCTGAATTTAGACTTCAGCAAGGCCTTTGATTCAGTGCCTCATGAGATACCGGAGGATAAGTTGCAATACGCGTGGGGGAAGGAACAAATATGTTAAACTGGATTGTGAACTGGCTGAAGGGGAGGCAGCAACAGGTGGTGGGGGGGCAACACTTCCCCAATGGTGGTGACAAGCGGGGTTCAGTCATGGGTCTCGTGTTGTTTGGGTTATTCATACTGGATATCTCACATGGTGTCAGGAGCAAGATCAGTATGTTTGCATATGATACAAAGATAGGGACAGTGGTGGATGACATAAAGGGGAGGCAGTGGCCACAGGAGGACCTGATCAAACTGGAAGAGTGGTCAGATTAGAAGCAATTTATCAAGGAATCCAGGGAGGAGCTACCAATTGGGAGGGGTACAAATAGAGGTTACAGAGGAAGAGAAGGACATAGGGTTGATCATAACAGGTAACATGAATAACTCAGCTCAGTGCAGGAAGGTGGCAGCGAAGGCCAACAAGATGCTGGGGTGAACTGCTAAAGGAATCTCATCCAGAAATAGGGATGTGATCCTGCCACTGTAGAGGTCATTAGTCAGTCCACATTTGGAGTACTGCGTGCAGTTCTGGTGTCCCTTTCTGAAGAAGGATATCAGATTGCTGGAGGGGGTGCAGCGTAGGGCAACTAAGATGATCCAGGGGCTGGAGGGCAAAACCTATGAGGACAGGCTGACTGAGTTGAATATGTACACCCTGGAGGAGAGGAGGGATTGAGGGGATATGATTGAGACCTTCAGATACTTGAAGGGGATTAACAAAACGGGCACAGAAGGGATATTTAATCTGGAAACAGGAAGGGACACAAAAGGGCATGGTCTCAGGCTGGAGTGTAAAAGATGTCAGAGAGAGATGAGGAGGCATTTTTTTCACAGAGAGGATGGTGGATAAATGGAACACTGTACCCGAGGAGGTGGAATCCTGTAGCACAGTGGGAAGTTTTAAAAGGGCATGAAACAGGGTGTGGGGGGGTAAAGATGAGGGGGACAGAAGGGTGAGGCAGCTGCAATATAAAGGTGCTAGCTGCCCATTCGAGCAGACTACCTTGATAGACCATAAGGCTTGTTTCTGCTGGCAGATTCGTAATTTCGTAAGTTTGTAAGTGCTGAGTAAGACACTGCCAGACGTTTGACATGTCTGTTAAGCAAGCAATAAGACACGACGAGGTGTGGGTTATCTCCTGATAAGAGCACACCCAGGTGCGTTGTTAGGCACGAGGTGCTCGGAGTGTCTTATTGCGCTTATAAAATGGTTCCCCCAAAATAAGTATTTAAGATAAAAAAAAAACAGAAAAAAAAATATAGAAAAATAATGTTAAAAGTGAGGTTTGGTGTAGAAATAGTAAAACAAAATAGTCCCCCTATTGGTCACATATTGATGGCTAAGTATAGGATGCTGCCTCCCCATGCAGATAGCTTGCTCCCTCCCCCCAGATTGCCTCCCCATGCAGATAGCTTGCTCCCCCCCCCAGATTGGTGCTTGATTTATTTTGTTAGATAATTTGCTCTGTGTGTGTGTGTGTGTGTGTGTGAGTGAGAGCAGAGCTGACTGCTGAGAAATTACTTCCGGTTTTGCGGTCGGCTTCAGAGATTGTGGTGCATTTTTAACACCATCCTGTTTTTTAATGTGACTTTGGGTGGGAATGAGAGGCACAGACTTCATGGGAGATATGGGGTAGCTGTGAAAATACTAAAAAAATAAGTTGGTGTGCTGGTGATGTGCATGGGAGTGAAACGCTGACAAATGACTTCCAGTTTTGCGTCGGTTTCGGAGATGGCTTTTAATGTGACTTTGAAAGGCATAGACTACATGGGCAGACATGGGGCAGATGAGAAATAATGAAAAATAAGTTGCTGTGCTGGTGATCTGTGTGGGATCAAAATACTGGCAAATGACTTCCGGTTTTGCGTCGGGCTCGGAGATTGCGGTCAAGTTCTCACATCACGGTGATGTTTTGGAAGTGAGTTTGGGTGATCAATAGAGTTCATGGGCAGACATGAGGGAACATAGAAAATTGCTAAAGTACGATTTAAGCTTGTTGTAGGTCGGTGGCTTGTTTATCTTTAATGTGTGTGTGTGTGTGCTGTCCCGGTTAGTGGCCGTTTTGCGGTGTTCTGGTGCGAGCTGTGTCAGCGTCTATGTGTGTTTTTGGGTAGGGCTGGCAAAGCTCACTTATTTATTTGTGTTGTGGAGCTCAAGAGTGGTAACAAGTGCCGGTTGACTACTATATCTTCTGATAAGGATACGGCTCAGAAGATGTAGTAGTCAATCGGATTGCTTAGTTTCATAGACCCATTTTATAAATCAGGTTATGTGTTCCATAACTGTATATTGTTACATGTGGTGCACATCCATAAAAGTGGCTATTGAGATGAAACTGGGGACAGTAGGCCAGCTAGTCTCATTTCTATTATGGTTAAACTAATTGTGCTGATCCTGAATTAAAAAATAAAAAGGTACTATATGAGAATTGTCTATTAGACGATAGGTAACATTGGTTCACACAGGGAGGTAGTTGATGATTTTAACGATTGAATGTATAGGACTCTGGGTAGCACAGAAGAGAAGATAGCCAATCGGGGGGGGGAGGGGGGTAGAGGGTGATAAAACGTTTTTTTTTTTTTTTTTTACACACTGTGGCATAAGAAATGGGAAGTCACTGCAAGTGATAGAATGAGGTGCGAGTGATGGGTGAAACTCTATGTGGGAACCATGACAATACAGAAATATATAATAAATATTTTATGTTCAGTCTTAACTTATGAGGGATGAAACTGGTGGGAAGGCCAAAGCTGAGTGGCAAGAATATGGTAGAAAATCAGAAAGTTATAGCCAATAAAAATAAGGCATGGCTAAGGAAGAGCGAGCTAGGTAAGTGTGGGCAAGGCAATGGGGTCATATGCATTTCACCAAAAGGTACTTAGGGAGCTGAGGTTAAGAGCTGGCAGCAACACTAACAAGACTCATTAACTTTATCACTAGATACCGGGTGGGTGCCAGTGGTCTGGTTTAGGACAAATGTGGCACCATTGGTCAAATGTACGTACAGCCCAGTCGGTAACACTTTGATAGTGGGGAGTGTGATGGAGGCATTACCAATGAAAACGGGAGGTGGAATGCATGGCAAGAAGTGACATAAGGAGGAGGGCCAAGGTAAGTTAGCTGCTGCTCAGCTGCTGTTAGGGATTGTGACCCAATCTGGATGTTCTGGCATGGGTTCTGACCACACACCAATCACTGAGCTTGGGTCTGGTAATTTTTTGTCACCACTGGGATGATTTGTGCATACAAGGCTAACCGAGGCATTGCTCACACCATATGGTGGAGAGATAGAATTTGAGTGAGGGAAAAAACAAGGGTTAAAGACATGTGCACTGTGCTGTTTAAATGATTGCTGACAGTATCCCCAGGCCCCTATTTCTTTGAATCCCGCTGGTTCAGTAGTGGAGGGAAGGACAGATAGGGTTGAGAAGTTGCAAGCAACATGATGCGAAGATAGGAGTTGGTGCTGGACTGGTGGCCAAACAGCTGGGCTTAAAAACAAAAAAAAAAAAAACAGTTCAGCATCATCCAACGCAGCATCATTCAGGTCAGCATCATCAGGGTCAGCATCATTCCAGGTCAGCATCATCCAGGTCAGCATCATTCCAGCTCAGCATCATCCAAGTCAGCATCATCCAGGTCAGCACCATTCCAGCTCAGCATCATTTTAAATGCTGGGAAGAGGGCTGTTATGGCAGCACAACCTAGTTCGGGAAGGGTTGGTATTGCAGCCGACTGTTCACTGGCCATGTGCTGATGGCTGGGGAACTAGCTCACTTGCAGGGGGCAGGTGAGCTGTCACTGCTGCATACACATGGTAAAGCCCACATATGGCTATGTGAGGAACTACGAGGGTTGAGGGAGGGTATAAGAGGTGCCATGCCATCACACAGCCAGGTTGTGTACACTAAGTGAGACATATGCAAATGCTGTTTGCATTACGGCTGACACACATGGGTCCTGAGCTTCAAGCCCTCATCCTACAACAGATGAGTCTGGATATGTATGGTATACCCCACCTGAGAGGCTGCGCCATTCGGGACAAGCCAGATGACAAAAAGGTGGTAAAGTTAGGGATGTTGGAACTGGGTTCTGCAGACCACTGCTGATCTCCAGCACGAGTCGTTGTATCTTATTCTTTCATCCCCCACCCACCCAGGTCCTCCATCTAACCATACAAATTATCTTCCCATCACATGAGACATTTATCTGGCCCGCCTGCTGGCGGTGTTTGCTCTGTGCCCCGCAAATCTATCTCTGTGACCCGTAGTGTATCCTCATGGGTGACAGCCTCAGTTGCACAAGGCAGGGGAGTGCAGTAGACTTGCCAGAAGAGGTCTAGGATGTTGAGCTAGTAAGGAACATGCAGTGTCAGTAAGAGTACATAAGGAATTGTAGGTAGATGGTTTCATTGGATTGGATACAACTGGAACGTTGCCATTCATTTAACCCTTCTACTGCACTGCAGATAAAGTGGGACAGAGGGGCAACCATTACCTTGCATCCATCAGGAGGGTGGGCCAGCCCTCCTATCTGTGCAAGACCATAGTTGGTCTCACTTTGGACACACAATGCCTCAGAGTCACATGTCAGCTGATTGAATGATGCTAGCTGTGAAGCCACTACCAGAGAGATGTGACTTCCTCCATGTGTGGTCTCTAAATTGAATTGTACTCCTAGGGATGGCCATCCAACAGGAGGAAGCAGGAACTACCCTAACCTAGACAAGAATCATTAATGTGTGAAACACATAAACATAGACTTTGACGGCAGATGAGGACTGCTTGGCCCACCCAGTCTGCTCATTTCGCTATCTATTAGACAAGCTGCAGAGCCTAGTTAACCAACAGTCTACTTCTTCCTAACCTCCGCCAGAATTGCCTTATGTCTGTCCCATGCATTCTTGAATTTCCCAACTGTTTTTGACCCCACGACCTCCTCAGGAAGGCCATTCCATGCGTTCACCACCCTCTGTGAAAAAAATACATTGCCCCTGAGTCGTCCCCCCCATCTTCAAATTGTGACCCCTTGTTCTTGCACATATTTCTTTCTGAAAGATGCTACCCTCTTGGACTTTACTGATTCCATTGAGGTACTTGAAAGTTTCTGTCATGCCCCCCCCTCCCTTTACTCAAGGGTATACATATTAAGCTCCTTCAGTCTCTCTTCGTATGGCTACTGGTGCAGACCCTGCACCATTTTAGTTGCCCTCCTCTGGACTGCCTCCATCCTGTCTATGTCCTTGCGGGTATGGGGTCTCCAGATCTGCACGCAGTACTCCAGATGGGGTCTCACTGTCTGTACAGAGGAATAACACTTCCTGTTTTCTAATGGTGATGCCTCTCCCTATGCATCCCAGTATCCCCCAGCCCTCTTTACAGCCATCTCACATTGCTTGCTTACCTTTAGGTCATTTGATATGACTACCCCCAGGTCCCTTTCCATTTTGTTGTCATTATACCTCCCCCATTGTGTACTCTTCCCCTGTTTTTTTTGTTTCCCAGGTGCATTACTTAGCACTTCTTTGCATTGAATCTAAGTTTCCATACTTTTTGTGTGGGTGGATGTGAAGCCTGTCACAAAAACCCTTTTACTTGTAAACATTGGTTTCATACTGGAGATATTTTGCCATCAGTATTATCCAAGTTGAGCTTCAGTTAACTCTAGTTTGGAAGTACTGAACATCCCAAAAATAATGTAAACACTTGAGAGCAGGTGTTGCCCACTTCCCATAATTTAAGAGACACAGAAGTAAAAAATGATCACAGCTGTCCGTGCAGCTGGAGGAGCACAAATGGAATGGGAAGGACATATGGGTGCCCATCACTTCTGCTTCCTCCTAGAAAGGGACCTTCAGCACACTTGATGTGGAATGATAAGTGGCGGATACTTGTATCAGTGATGTTCCAGCAGCCCCCCACCCCACCAACACAAGTCATGACGCCACCTCACAGCACACTCTATAGCTGGTCAGCCTCTTCCAGCCTGCATGGTGATCTGAATGCAGTCACCCACCAGCTCCCAGGCTGGAGGCAGATGAAATTGCTGCAGGAGTCAGTTATTACAGAAGTAGTGCAGGGATGGATGTCCATGTGGCTGAGAGGGGACTTGGGAATATGTAATGCTAGTCTGGAAGCTCAATACCCACACAGGTGAGGTACAGTAAAAAAAAAAGATGAAAAAAGTTCATAACTGCAAACATTTAGTAATTCATAGTGTTTTTTTTGTTTTTGTTATCAAATCAACTCAATGACCTGTTCTCTGTCAGTTCAAAACCAGCAACCTCTCAAATACAAAAACCACAACATATGTGTTTAGCGAGGCATCCAACAGTACAGGTTAACATATACTGATGGTGGTGAGGATATTTAACTAAATTTATCACTCACCATCCTTTACATTCAACATGCACTGTGTCCAGTGACAGCAGCAGCTGTACAGCGGCCTTCTGTGGAGGAGGTGCAAAACCACCCATTGGGCCACCACAGATGTCACTGCAGGGGCAGAAGCAGTGATGTTGTTCTCCCTGGCCAGGAAGTGCTTCTATCAACAGGAGCCCTGACCCAGGACTACATTATCTTTAAAACCTGCATGGTAGTGCATCATTCTGTTTATGTGCCCTCAGGGCAGAGATTTAACTCTTTCAACTGGGAGTTATGACTTCCCATTCCACAAGCCATCACAGTGTGATGATCATTCCACCTTCGATGGTGATGCATGTGCCGATGGCTGGCACTGCAACTTTGGATTGTTTATTCATCTAATATGTTCAATGTTAAATGATTTACATTAAGGATGGATGAAAAATGGGAAGGGTAGATATAGATGTTACCAATATACAACTGACAAATGACATTCGATGTCAGTAATGTATTACACTGATTGTGCTAACATAAGCTGTTGGGCTAATGTTCAATACAGTATGTCTGTATGTCTATGATTATTAGGTGACGGGGGGGGAGTGAGTATGTGCCTGTGGAACACCATTGAATCATTATAAAAACAGAATAATAAACAGTACACACATTGACCACTACAACCCACCTCCCCTCCCCCTTCAATCGTACATACACTACTACAGCCAGCTTAGGACAATGCACATTAATTACCAATTCGTGCTAAATCAGAATGCCTGTTAATGCCCCTCACACATATACAGCACTTATCTTCCCTCCATTCATTCTCCCCACCCTCCATAGACTGTTATGTATTTCACTTTGTCCAGATTTCACCATCCTTTGTTTTAGAATTAGGCATGTAACATTTTGTTTATATGGTTGTTGTGCTCTCGTTGATTTCACTGTGGGGAAAAAAGAGAACATAACAGAAATCACATGCCATCAAGCGCTATTACTTTCCACTTTAAACTAACCAAAATCTGCAAATATTTAAATTAGTGCTGAAAAATCAACCTTACTCAGATTAATCACTTGAACTCATGCTGCTATTCAGGACTATAATCAGTCATATGCTGTGATAGCTGTCAGAAAAAAAAAAACAAGATTGAAATAAAAATGAGTTTTTATTTTTTTTAAAGACACTCGCTGGAAACTCTTCAGAGCACTTTACAAGCTGTCAACAGTTCTGATTGAAAGATGGTCACAGAACGCGCCGCATGTTCTCATCAACGGCAGACACCAGCATGCAGACATGACAACATTCTCATTGCACGTAGTCAGATTGGATGCTACTGTGCATTCAAAATGCACATGAATCAGGAGCGAGTATGGGATAAAGTTTTAAAAATGGTGAACTGGGCGAGGGTGTGTGCACAGTGCTAAGACAAAATACGACCCGATTCCAATCCATCCAAACTTTGCACGCACCAAAGGTAAAATCAATATATGGGCGTCATATACAGTTAAAAAAAATATATAAATAGCAAGGATGTCATGAAAATGCACTGCTGCTTTAACATATCTATTTCACTTAGAGTGATTTTAACTTTTTTTGTATAGGAACTGAATAGTTTTTTTGTTTTAATTAGGCACTATCAGTATTTAGCAAGACTGATAGGTGTAAAAAGAAAACAGGACCCACAGGTTTTAAAAATGGCAATTCTTGCTTCAAGCTCATGGCAGAGGCAGATTGCAACAAGTTTTGTTTAAAGTGCCTGGGGCCAATTTAAAAAATTGTGAACTTTGCCTGAAGTTTTTTTTTTTTTAAAACACAAAAGAAAAGGTTCTTAGCAAGAGAAGGATTGTCAGTCTACCCGTATATTGCCAAAGCACAATAAAGGCACAGAGGGAGTTCCGAATGATGGTGGAAAGCACACATAAACAGGTTACTCACCTGTAACAGTAGTTCTAGGAGTGGTATATGGTGTTCATCCACATTTCAGGCAGTGTCCTTTCCCTTTAAGAGTTTACCTGAACATCTTCAAGCTGGCTCCTCCCACCCACTTGGGTGGTAACTCCCTCTGCACCATCCCGTGATGTCAGATCTTACCCACTGGAAGCAAGACCAATGTACCACTTGCCAGGGGAGGTCGGGTGGGTCAATGTGGATGAACACCGTATACCACTCCTAGAATAACTGTTACAGGTGAGTAGCCTGTTTTTCTAGGGACGTGGATATGGTGTTCTAGCCACACTTCAGGCAGACTCCTAGCAGTTTTCCAGGAGGAGGGGGCAAGACGTATACCCTCTACTTGGGAAATAAAGATTGGAAAACTGAGGCTCCAAAACCAGCATCCTGGCATGGCTCAAGGTCGATGTGGTAGTGGGAAATGAAGGTGTGTGCTGACCTCCAGGTAGCAGCCCTGCAGATTTCCTGGATAGGGATGTCCCTGGAAGCAGCCACTGAGGCAGCAGTTTGATGAGTGGAATGAGCCCTTAGCCCTGCGGGGGGTTCCCAACCCGCTAACCTATAGCAGAGGTCGATGCAGGATACAGTCCACCTGCCAATCATCTGCTTAGCTGCTGGTCTGCCAGGTGCAGCTTCAGCATAGGTGACAAATAGGTGGCAAACCTCTCCCCGAACTCCAGCCATGTGCGTCTTATAATAGGTGAGCGCTCGCCGCAAGTCCAAAGTATGGACCCTGTGTTCGGCCTCCAAGGTGTGGTTGGTGAAATACGCCAGGAGACTGATCACCTAGTTAAGGTGAAAATCAGACACAACCTTCAGGAGGAACTTCGGGTTGGGGCGAAGGACAAGATAGTCCCTGTGGAAGACCAGGTAAGGAGATTCCACCGAGAATACCTGGAGCTCACTGATCCTTCTGGCTGACATGGTAGCCACCAGGATGGTGGTCTCCATGACAGGTGAGACATGTCACACCTGTGCATTGATTCCAATGGCTTGCCTATGAGCTTTCCCAACACCAGAATCATGTACCAAGGTGTTGGTGGCTCATGCACTGGAGGGAAAGTGTGGTGAAGCCCTTTAAAAAAGCACCAGACCACCTTTTCCTGCACCATCAACTGCCGACCAGCCCACGCCCGGTAGGCAGAGGTGGCTGCCAGGTGCACCTTAAGGGTCATCGACTGAAGGCCCAACAGAGAGGGACCAATGGTAGTCAAGAATGCCAGCCACAGGACAAGATAAGGGATCAAGCTCCTTGCTCTGGCACCAAATGGAGAGCGTCTTCCATTTAAAGGCATAGCATTTTCGAGTAGACTCCTTCCAAGAAGTCTCAACCACGGTGAGGACGTCTTTGTAGAGACCCAAAGCCTGGAACTCTAGCCACTGAGGAACCAGGCTGTCAGGTAGAGGGAGTGAAGGTCCGGATGGAGTACCGTCCCCTGAATGATGAAGAGCAGGTCCAGGCAGAGAGGAAGATACCTCAGGAGCCTGCTGCTGAGGCTGAGGAGATTGGGGTACCAGAACTGGTGTGACTAGTCCAGAGCCACTGGGATCACCCATGCCTTGTACCTCCTCGCCTTGAGCAACACCTTGTGGATCAAGGGAAATGGAGGGAAGGCATATAGGAAGCCCGGGGTACAGGGCCTCGAGAAGGCATCCCCCTGCAGTGTTTCCTGCTGACGGGGGTGGGCACAGTACAGCCTCAGCTTTGCATTTTCCCTGGAAGCAAACTGGTCCATCAGAGGGGTGCCCCACTGGGAGAACAGACTGTGTACTACTTCTGGGTGGAGAGACCACTTGTGAGACACCTCGCTCACATGGCTGACAGCGTCCGCCAGCTGGTTGGAGACACTGGCCATATGGATGGCCAGGAAATCGGTCTCCAAGCTGCGCACGAGGGCCCACATGCTGAGAGCTTCCCTGCACAGAGGAAGGGAGTGTGTTGTGCCCTGCTTGTTGCGGTAGTACATAGTCGTGGTGTTGTCCATCTGGACCTGAACTACCTGACCCTGAATGTGTGGAGCAAAAGCAGTCAGTGCCAGCTAAACTGCCCACAGTTCCAACAGGTTGATGAGGCACTGGGACTTCTCAGGGGTCCAGAGCCTGTGGACTCTGTGCTCCCCCAGGTGGGCACCCCAGCCCATGAGAGAGGCATCGGTCATCAGGATGGCCATCAGCTCTGGGCAGACAAACAGAATACCTTCCTGCAGATGTTCCGGGACTAACCACCACTAGAGGGTATCCCATGTCAGCACGATCATAGTGACTGGCTGGTTGAAGTGGCCCTTGTGCTGAGACCACTGGTGGGCAAGCTCCCACTGCAGAGAGTGCATTCTCCAGCAGGCCCAATGGACCATGTTGGTGAAAGCCACCATGTATCCCAGTAGGTGCAGTAGGTCCAGAGCAGGGTGCAACTGACCAACCAGAAATAATCGGGCAAAGGAGGAGAGAGCCTTCACCCTGTCCACCAGGAGTCGAGCCCTGGCTCTGGAAGAGTCCAGCTCTGCCTCGATGAAGTTGATCACCTTCGAGGTCACAAATTCCAACTTGGTCTCATTAACCAGGAGGCCAAGAGAGATGCAGATCTAGTAAGCCAGGTCCCTGGACCTCTCTACCTCCTGCCTGGTGGGACCTGCTATCAGCCAGTCATCCAGGTAGGGGTAAACCCGGACTCCTTGGTGTCTCAGGTTGGCTGCCACCACTGCAATGCATTTGGAGAAGACCCTGGAGGCTGAGGACAGGCCAAATGGCATGGCCAGGAACTCATAGAGGATCCCCTCCTCCCGGAATCGAAGGAACTATCAGTGAGACGGATGGATTGGGATGTGAAAAAATGCATCCTGATCCAGGGAGCACAACCACATGTTCTGCTCAAGAGATGGTATGATCTGAGACAGACTGACCATCCAGAAGGTATGCGGCCTGATGAACTTGTTCAGGTCATGCAGATCTAAGATGGGCAGCAGCCCCCCATCCATTTTGGCCCCAGGAAGTACCTGGAGACAAACCCTGGGTGTTACAGAGGATCCGAGACAGGAGCCTTGACCTCCTTTTGGAGGAGCTGGGCTATTCCGTTGTACACTATGTCCTCCCGTGGGGCACAGGCTCAGTAGGGTGAGTACGTCTCAAACTCCAGATGCAGACCCTGACCAACCACCTCGAGAACCCACCTGTCCATGGTAACAGTGGACTAGGTGGAAAGAAAGTGGTGGAGCCAGCTGCCCATGGGAGGACCCAGAAGAGAGAGGATGGGTATAGGGAAGCACCCCCCAACCCATCACTGGGCAGGCTTGGAAGCTGCAAAAGAGCTGCTGGAACCTCTATCTCCTGGTTTCCTGACGACTGTCCAGCCGGAGGCTGGGCAGATCTAGCCACTGGGGCAGAGGCGCACCGAAAGAGCTTCTTTTTTTGAGGCTTAGAGCCGTTTGGGTCCTTTTGGGCAGAAGTCATTGAGTCCAAGATGACATTGGACTTCTCAGTTCAGGTGAGGTGCCCTTCCACTTCGGGCCTGAACAAGTCTGTACCCAAGAAGGGAACATCTGCCAGCTTGTGCTGCATGTCAGACATAAAGGTGGAAACAAGCAGCCAAGCCCGGCTGCGCATGGCAACTGCTGCAGCCACAGACTGGGCACAAGAATCACCAAGGTCAATGGCAATCTGGAACTGCTGTTTTGCTACCACTCGGCCTTGGTCCCTGTCCTGTTTGACGGTAGTCTGCAGGTCTTCAGGGAGATGGGGAATCACCTCATCCAGGGAACCCATAAGGGTGTGTTAAAAATGAGCCATTAGGAGGGCTGAGCTCGCTTGCTGAAGGCTGAGGAAGAAGGTAGCATACACCTTCTTGGCCATGTGGTACAATTTCTTGGACTCCTAATCGGAGGGTTTGTCAATGTCCTCCACCTTGCCAGTGCACCAAAACACAAAGTCAGCCACAAGACCCTCAGCCGAGGAGTGTTCTGTGAATCCCGATAGGGAGCCGGTAGGTACCCCATACTTGTGGGCCATCCAGGCCAACGGCGCAGGGCAGGAGGCCGGGTGCTGCCACAGTTCCAGGGCAGGACCAAGGACAGCATCCTGAACCGGGAAGGCTTCCATCGGAGAGTCACCCCATTCTGAGGATCTCAGTTAGTGGGGACCGTTCTTGCTTCTGAATGGGCTCCAACTGGAGACTCATAGATTCAGAAATAAGATGGAGAAGGCCCATGAAAGACGTGCGTCCTTGATCCATCAGGCAGTCCCCCACTGACTACACATCCACCAGTCGGAAGTGTAAGGAGGACCCCTCCGATTCCGAAGAATTGTGAAAGAGTGGTCGACGCCCGAGTCCCTGCTAACCCTGCAAAGGCGGTCCGGGGTGATGGTGACCAATAGCTGATAGGGTAAACCCTTGCCTGGACAAGTATCCTTGGTTGGAGTGCAGGACATCTGCTGCTTGGATGGCGGCTCCACCAGAATTGGTGGAGAGGCTGTAGGGAGCCACACCAGGACTGTATGAATTGGTTCCTGCTGAAGCAGGGTTGGCTTCGGCTTTGGTAGTGGTAGCCAAGGAAGAGCCGGGTTAGCTGGGACCGGCTTCACTAGGGAAAACCAAAGCTGCTGCCATGTGAGATCCTCGTACCACCAACGCAATTTGAGCCAGTGCCTCTCCTCACCCATGGATGAGGAATAGTGGCAGCTCCGCTTGCCCGAGCGCCGAGAGTACAAATATCGGGATTGGCGCGGGCTCTCCAAATAGGGACTCCGAGAGCGGGACCTCAACCTTGACTGCTGGAGGAACCAATGGTGGGTCTCAGAGGTGGCCAGCAGAAGCTGAGGCCTCTCTTGGTCCAGCTGCTCTGGATCGAGAGGGGGGCAGAACAGAAGCCTAGTCCATCCCTCCCTTAGAAAGTGGTAGGACCAAAGTCCTGGTGAGGGAGGTATCTACCACCTTGGCAGACAACAGGTCGACCAGTTAGAGAAAGATCTCAGCCTGAGTGTCGACCTGTGTCTCGACTAAGTTGCCCGACAGGGAGATAGTGGGGTCAGTGGCCAAAGCCGAAGCACTGACCGTGTTCAGAAACTCTGGTGAAGCGTGGGAATCAGAGGCCTAAAAGTGCTCCTGACCCCATGACCTATGGAGAGACCATTTCTTGGTTTCTTTCTCTCGGTCTCTTTTTTAGATTTAGTGCCCAATGGATCCTGCCCATGGGTGGGAAGGGCCTGGCACAATTCCTTAAATGCCCCAGTAAAGGAGGCACCCAAGGAGAGTGGCAAAAAGGCTGAAGCCGAAGAAGCCTGGGCTGTGGCCTGAGCTGCAGCCTCCTCGAATGCCGCGAGTTGTCGGCAGACTCCATGGCTGTGGAGACAACCTGACAGGCATCCATGGATTTCACGGGTGGGTCCCAATCATCCGGACATCCAAGAGGCAAGTGGGCTAAGCGGTCCTCTAAGGTGGATGGAAGGAAAGAGTGGCAAAGGCCGCAAGCCTGGGTATTGTGCTTGTGGCCAAGGCAGTATAAGCATGAGGTGTGCGGATCTGTTCGAGACATCTTCTGCCCACAACCACATTTCTGGAACCCCGGAGTGGACTTCACGTCATCCATTTTGGTGGCGAGAAGGAAAATGCCTGAAGACAAAGTTTTCATTAAAGTTAGAAGAAATAAAGCAAAGGGCTTCTTCAGCGCGAGAGCGGTAAGGAGAGAACCTTCTTCCAGCAGTAAGGAAGATCTGACGTCACGGGGTGGTGGCGAGGGAGTTACCACCCGAATGGGTGGGAGGAGCCAGCTTGAAGACGTTCCGGTGAACTCTTAAAGGGAAAGGACACTGCCTGACGTGTGGATAGAACACCATATCCATGTCCCTAGAACAGAGGGTTCTCCTCCTCATAAGCAGCAGTCCCTGTGTCCAAGGGAACAGACAAAACAGATTAAATTGCTAAGCCATCTAACAGGCATGGTAAGGATACCAGAGTACCCAAAAGGAGGAACCCTGCCTCAAACGATGGCAAAAATACAAATAAAAAGAGCCTCATAGCAGATACTGGAACCAGTGCCTGGTAAGATGAAACAAAAACATATCCCTGCCACTTCTCTGGCAAAGGACAAGGAGCATGCAGTGGAACAGAGACCACTGCACTCAGCAAAGATCATGGCAAATGTGGCAGTTTTCAAAGCCTTTCAGACTATGGGAAACCTAATGAATATGCCCCCCCACCCACAACCCGTTCCAGTCCAGCAGCCTATCCAGGAGGAAGAAATTTAATATGACGAGGAGAAGGAAGTGGATGAACAGAGAGCTGAATGGCTCCCCCGAACAGGACTTAGGTTGGGACTTAATCCCAGGGTTAATAAGGACAATTCCTTTTACTCCTCTTTCATCAGGAATTAGTGGACACCCACAACATCCCATCTCATGAAACAGTTAAGGATAATGAGGAAATAGAATTCACAGATATGATGGGACTAACCCATTCAAGAAGGCTGCTGATGGGCTGACCCACCAGTGCAGCAGTAACACTATCGCTTGTGACGCAGACAACCTAGTTTGGAAGAGAGTCTTGGAGAGTTGGAGGGTCAGCAGAGGGGAGGAGATCTGAGCATCTGAAGAATGGCTCATCTCCTCCAGGATGGGTGAGTTTAGGGACTGTGTGATAGGGTGCCTCCTGGTGGCAATCGGGTTGCAATATCACACATGGGAATGTGCATGGCATTCCATGACATCACTGCATTTCCGCACCCACTACAGGAAACTGCAAAGTGGATATGTCGCTGCCTGGGCAGGTGACGCCACTCCATGCCACCACAACCATCGGCAGCTTCTACCTACCTCATCTTTGACACAGCCCCAGCCTTCATCTCTGCCTGCCTGGGCTATCTGATGGGTTTACAGGACTCATTGTGAAGCGGGAGGCACCCCTGCCTTGTGGGGGCAAGCCAAAGGGGCCTACACAGCAGGTAAGTCTTGGGTAGAACGGGGGGCTGGGGTGGGCAATATCAGGCACAGGAGGCTGCTGATGGAGGTCCCAACCAGTAGATGGTAGGAGGTTAAACAGAACTGGATACAAAAAAAAATATGCTGATCATAATACACAAATCCCTCAGGAAAACGACCTCGAAAATCATGTCAGTACCAAATTCTGCAGCTGACATTGATAGAAAGATTGAGAAAAAACTATCAGGTGGACAAGTGGGGTAGAATACTCATATGCCCACCCTGATCATGAAGGAGTGGTATAGGAAGCAGTTTGTGAGCCAGCCCACCGGAGCAGCGGTTGGATTTCCGCTTGCGACGCCAGCGACCCGGGTTTGGGAACGGACCCAGGGAACTGGAGGGTTGGCCAGGGGGAGAAGGATTGAGCATCCCCAGGACTGCTCTCCTTCTCTGGGGGTTGGGGGGGTCTGTGCTCGGTGCAGGTGTGACACCTAGCAGAGACTGGGTGTATCACCCTAGCACCGATGCATGGTCAAGGGGCATTGGGACGGGACAGATGCAGGCGTCGGTGCACGTCTCCGCCCCAGCTAACAGGGACAAAAATCCCTCTCTGTCAGATGTCTCTATGATGCCGTGCCCCTGAGCTTCAATCAGCCACCTGGCTGAGGGCCCCCCCCGACCAGATACAGTCCATGGCACCGATTTCAGTCCCAGTGCCATGCCCCATCTCCTGTGGGGTAAGCCAGGAGAGACAGGGGAGCGAGGCGCTCATTAGGCGATGGAAGTCTCGGGGGCACCGTGACCAAGGCGGAAACCTGATGGATGGCAGAGGGGCAGAAAAAGTGTAAATATAAAAAAAAAAAAGGAAGCAGCTTGTGAGAGGGCTATGGTGCCTCTTGCTCTCTCTCCCCACACAGCCTCCTGAGAAAGTCTTCATAAAACTGGACACCACGGCCAAACATTTGCACATAACAGCTTCACTGCAGTTAAGGCACAAATATGCTTGTTCAACAAGGGGGGGGACGCTGCAGAGCAGGTGGGGAAGGGGGGCTCAGGACAAAAGACTTGACTGGGGCTAAACAAACTGATCTACCGGCTGCTGAGTTGCACTTTTTTTTTCTTTCGTTTTTGGTTTTCTGCTAGGCTAATTCAGATTAAGGGGAACAAGACCAACTCAAAAGATAAGTGAGCAGGCAGTGCTGTATATTTTACAGGACAGAGTCTGATTTAAATTTGCTTTAAACAACAGAAAAATAGACAGTGATCTGCTGAAAGGCAGTTAGTCCGATTTAAGTTCAGCACCACTTCCACAAAATACAACCTGCAAAATGCTGTATGGAGACAGAAATTAGCACATAAAACAGGTTAAGCTTAGAATTCTATGTGGAAAACCAGGCTAGTGGCAAATATTAAATCAGGAGGCAGGTTGAATTTGGTTTAAAAAAAAAAAAGGTGCCAATAGTCTTCTCCTGTCGGCTGTGGAGACCTCTTTGAATCGTACCTGTGCTGGGAGCTGGAGAGCTGTGGGGGAGGGCTCAGTTTCTGCCCTCACAACCCTTGGAGGGGCCAAGCCAGAATTCTGTGCCAGGAGCTGGAGAGCTGTGGGGGAGGGCACCGTTTCTGCCCTCGTGACCCTAAGGGGAGCCAAGCTGGAATTCTGTGCTGGGAGCTGGAGAGCTGTGGGGGAGGGCTCCGTTTCTGCCCTCACAACCCTTGGGGGAGCCGAGCCGGAATTCTGTGCTGGGAGCTGGAGAGCTGTGGGGAGGGCCTCCGTTTCTGTCCTCGCAACCCTTGGGGGAGCCAAGCTGGAATTCTGTGCTGGGAGCTGGAGAGCTGTGGGGGAGGGCTCCATTTCTGCCCTCGCAACTCTTGGGGAAGCCAAGCCGGAATTCTGTGCAGGGAGCTAGAGATCTGTGGGGAAGGGCTCCGTTTCTGATCTCGCAGCCCTCAGGGGAGCCAAGCCAGAATTCTGTGCTGGGAGCTGGACAGCTGTGGGGAAGGGCTCCATTTCTGCCCTCGCAACCCTTGGGGGAGCCAAGCTGGGGAGAGCTGTGGGAGAGGGCTCCATTTCTGCCCTCACGACCCTCGGGGGAGCCAAGCCGGAATTCTGTGCTGGGAGCTGGAAAGCTGTGGGGAGGGCTCCGTTTCTGCCCTTGCGACCCTCTGGGGAGCCGAGCCACAATTCTGTGCTGGGAGCTGGACAGCTGTGGGGGAAAGCTCCATTTCTGCCCTTGCGACCTTTGGGGGAGCTGAGCTGGAATTGCCATATGGGCAGAAAGCGCAGGACAAGAAGCTGGATGCTGCCACATCTCCAAATCAGGACTCAGGATAGCTCTGCCACCGGAAAGGCCACCCCTGGGGAGTCGTCACAGTCAAGCACCTGTCAGGGGGTACCTGGCCTGCTTCTGGACTGGCTCCAAAAGGAATCTTCATGGGCTTTGAGATAAGACAGATCAAGGCCCTGAAAGAAACGGGACCGTGGTTGGAAGCAAGCACCTCGGAGGACTCCTGATCAAAGCCCGGAATTCTGGAGGAATCCACAGAGGAGCTATCATTGTCAGATGACTCCTCTAACACCGCCCTCAGCCCTCTGTCCCCATGGTCTGGATTCACTGAAGTGGGTTACATGGAAAGAAAAATGGCCAGGAAGGCAGAAGCTGGAAGAGCAGCCTTGGATGGGAATCTGTGCAAGGGTTGCTTGGGTGGAGCCTCTACTAAGATCGGTGGGGAAGCTGGCATAGGCTCGACGGGATGGGGCTGAACCGGAAAGAGGCAACACCAGAGTAGACGATGGGAGTGCTAGTGTTTGTTGGGAGAGACTGACCATGCCCAAGGATGCACTGCTGCCTCATGAGCTCCTCATAGCACCACCGCAAATCTCTCTGAGAATGAGAAGGAAGAGGAGCATCGCCTTTGCTTCCTGGAAGGTCGAGAGCAGGAATGTCACGAGACTGGGACTGGGTCCTTGACTGGCAACGAATGTGCCACTGTCAAGGAGAAGCAGGAGGATGAGCTATGTATGCCACTTGGACCAGGTCCTACCACAAGACCCCTGAAGGGGGAAATTTCTCAGAGGAGACAGCCTGGTTTGGCTGACTTTTCCTATCCCTCCTGGAACAGGGCCAAAAGGACAGGAACCTGTGAGAGAGTGTCACTCCCCAACTCGTCCGACAACTGGTCGACTGGGACGAGAAACATCTCAGTCACCTGGTTGGCCTATGTCTCAGCCAACAAGCCTGATGGGGTCACCATGAAGCAAGCAGCCTACCCTTCAGCCCTGGGAGGATCAGCAGAAGTCGAAAGCTTGACAGCTGTCAAGCAGCTGAAGGAGTCATAAGAACAGGAAAAATGTGCCTGTTCCTGGCCCCACAACCTACGAAGATTCTTTTTCCACTTTGCGTATCTATTCTCTCAGGAAGGGCCCTTCCCAAGGGTCTGTAGGGACTGACACATATCTTGAAATGGTCCAGAAAAGGAAGCCCTGCACTAGCGCCCAGCAGGAGCAGCACCGGGCTCAAAGAAGAGACTGCTGCAGTCTAGACTGCCGCCTCTTCAAGCATGGCCAGCTGAGAGTCTAAACCTGCCACCACCAAAATGGCCTTATGGGTGGCCTTGGACCACAGGATCCTGTTCATCTGGCTGGTCAAGGAGAAGGTGGGTGTACCTGTTCTTAAGAGAGGAGAGGAGCGAAGCTGGCCTGCCGGTGCAGCAGTAGGGTTACCGCTCGTGGCGCCAGTGACCCGGTTGGAACGGACTCAGGGAATTGAGGGTCGCCGGAGAATCGAGCGCCCAGAGGCTGCCTCCTCCGGGGTGGTGGGAGTGGATGCGGGTCCCGCTGCAATACCGCCACCTGGGTGACCACGGGTGGTGGTGGTGCAGCGAGGACTGCATGTAGCAGGGAGGGAGGACGTCTGCTGGGAGCCGGAGCGTTAGCACACTGTGACGTGCATCACTCCTAGGCTCTCCTAGTGCTCAGACGTCCTACGGGGTGGGGCAAAAAAAAAGGAAATGCCCCCCAGTGCTCCCTGTAGACGGAGCTTCAGGCCCTGATCCCAGAGCCCCCGCCGGCACGGATGACGGATCCCCGACTAAATCATAGTCACTCCGAGCGGTGAAAGGGGGGCCCCACCTTGTACCCACCTGGGGGTCAAACCAAGGCAGCTTGGGGGAATGACTGCACTTGATGCCGACAGACGAGCAGGGACGCACAAGGTCGTAGGAGACTCGAAGGTGAGGAAGCACCGGGGTGAAAAGGGGGCGTAAAAAGAAAATATAAAAAAAAGGAGAGGAGCAGGGCCTTGCACAGGCCACAAGCCTGCGGGGCATGCTGTTCCCCCTAGACAATACACACATAAAGTGTGAAGGTCGCTATGCGACATCATCAATCAATCAAATCTTTATTTATCTAGGCAATCACCACTGAGCAAGCTCATTTACAAGGTGGACCTGCTGTTTGCAGGGAAAATTGTACAGTTACATATAAATATACATAATATAATAAAAGGAACAACATGTTTTCAATACTGATAGGAGCAGAGTATTTACATTCCAAGTCACATGTACAAGAAAGATATAAATAACACAACCTGAACGTTATATATATATATATTATATATACACACAGTTCCCACAGGAGCAGGATGGACATGGATGTCATATACAAACCACAGAAGAAAAAAGAAAGATTATATTCCTGTCCAGCAGAAACACGTTACAGGCCGGATGGAAATTCCTAAGCTATGGAGGTGCTCATAACAGTGTGTAAGCCTTAGGTAAATGCGGCAGACAAATCTTTTGGTTGCACACGACACACTGCTTAAACCCTGGGCTGGTTCGGGGTTTGACGCTCTCCATTTTCCACTGGTTCTTAATATCAAAAAGGAGAGAAAAAAAAATGCCCAAAGACGCAATTAGAAGGGATAGGCCTACACCGCATGCAGAGAGCTGCAAAGGAGGAGAACTGCACTAGGTTAACATTAGTCTGCATGAACAGCAATTGCTGGCCACAGCGCTGTCCATACAGAGGCAGGAACAAATGCCACAAGTAAAATAGTACACTGGTTGTGGTCGCAGCTATACAACACTCACTACCAGTCCAAAATCATATTTTAGTGGGGACTCCATCCCCCACACCCCTCATAACTAAAACAATCAACTCTTGAGTTGGATTACAGAAGAAAAAAAAAAGGATTGGAGACCAGGATTACAACCCTGGTCTCCACCAGCATTCTGGCCAAGCTGCTCCATGCCTCAGCCCTCTCCGCCATGGGAGCAGCTCGGCCAGCCTTCCAGATTTCCAAGCCATTGTCTACTTCCCTAGTACCATGGACAGCAACACAGGCAGCACTTACTGCACAACTGTTCTACCCGTCACTGTCCGTTATATGCTATTCGGACACCACGCTTCTTACATGTGCTATTTGTAGCACTATTCTTTATTTTTATTTTAGTCTTTCGTAACCAGGTAAGGCCCACTAGGCACAAGTGCTTGTTTTCAGGGACGACTTGGGAACACATTGTAACTTTCTAATCGGTTACTGAAGAGATCTGACTCTTCAAGCGGAAAGGAAGATCTGATGTCATGGGGCAGAGCTAAGGGGGATATCACCCAGGTGGGTAGGAGGAGCTTAGCTTGAAGACTTTTCTGCTGGAATTAAAGGGGAAGGAAGACTGCCTAAGTGTGGATAGTGCACCATATCCACGACCCTAGAAAAAAACAGTTACGCAAGAACTTATCTTAACAGTAGATCTTCAAAGGGATCTCAGTCATCAGGTCATGCATATGGAACTTCACCATCAGTAAACGAGGACCCACACGAAGATGTTCAGCTGTACTACTGGGGCCACCCACACCAATGTCACCAACCCTATAAAAGCATGAGCGACCCTGCTTCCTCCTCAGTTCTTTCCCCCAGAGACTAAGGGAGCAAAGCGCTTGCCATTGGGGGACTGAGGAGTGAGACAGCTGCTCAGGCTTAAATAAAAGGCTTGGCTACACCAGATGGCCAGTTCTAAGAAAGAGCCCAGGTCTGCCTGCTTGCTAAAAAGTCCACCCTAGGTCTAACATCACTTGGCGTTCAGAGTCTCCTCTGTTCCACCAACAAGGCTAGACTTACCAGAGGGACTAATAGCCAGCCACTAAAAGTCCCTTTCTGCCGCACCTCCCAGGGTCAGTGGTCTTTTGAGTACTGGGAACCCACTTGGCTCAACTCACTACATGACGACCTGCTGGCAGAATCTAAACCTGGCCCCTTCAAACCTTCAAAAAAAACTTTGCACCCACCTAGCAACATTTAGTGGGTGTGATTGTAACTTCTAAATTGCAGAAGCCAACTCCTGTCTTTTTTCTGTTCATTATAGCACTTACAATCTCCCCTATCAAACTGCCTTCTTTCCCCTTTCCTGTACTGTCCCACTCTGCCTTCAACCTCCATTCCATTTCTCATCCATTTCTCCTCTCCCCTGCATCTAATCTGCTTCCTCCTCCCCTCACCATATCCTCCCACTCCGAAACCCCACGGAATTTTCCCCTTCCAGCAAACCAATGACAAGGCCCTATATCTGCTCCCATTTTCTCCACCTATTCTCCCTTATACATTCCTCACCCACTCAGCACTCTCTCAGCACCCAGCCTCTGTTGCTACCAGTTCCTCTCTCCACAGTAAGCTACCTTTCCACTTTGTTCACCCCTTGCAATGTACTTATTGATTAATGTGACTGAATTTTGTAATTTTAGTTACAAAAGAGCTGAACATCCTTTCTGTATCCAATATAATTTTGTAACCACTGTCTGTATTGTTTTGCTGTATTTGTGTTGTTTGCTGTTGACGTGGAACCTCTGTAAACGAGCTTATAGCTCAAAGGTATTAATCTGAGAACTGAATAAATAAATCAATAAAGCGTCATGGGGGAGGGATGGTGGGAGGGAAGGCAGACCTGATGATTGAGATCCCCTCGAAGATAGTACAGTTACATAAGAACTTGCCATAACAGTAGATCTTCAAGAGGAGCTCTTACAGCAGGCCATACCATAAGGACTATGATGCCAGGCACTAGGACCCCAAGGAAAAAACTTAGCTAGCTGTACCCAGCGGGGACCGCCCCCTGAGGTCAGACCGCCTCCGACATCTGCCAATGGTGAAGGGCAGTCCCCAGCCACACCTTAATTCTCCTGCCAGAGACCCAACTAACTCAAAAATGGAGAACTGAGGCAATACGGATAAAGGGAAAAGGAAGGAAGGAAGGAAGAAAAAAGACCTGGGGGAAAGGAGGGAGGGAAAGAAGTGCCTGCAGCAAGAGCTCCTCTCGAAAATCTACTGTTATGGTAAGTTCTTACGTAACTGTACTATCTTACTTTGAGTTGGACCTCTTGCAGCAGGACATACCATAAGGACTGAGTACCAAGCAGTACTAATCGGACCCAGGTCGGAATGGGAGGTGGTAAGAAACAATAATGAAAGCGAATTAACGAAAAAATGGCGGTTGACTGTTAGCATGAGGTGTCTGGAGCCGATGTGCACAGGTCGACGGCGGGAAAAGAACTGGGGTGTGGCAGGGGACCACCCCCTTTTTACCATTGGCAGACATCGGAGGCGGTCCAACGCAGGAGGCGGCCCCACTGGTATCATAGGTATGCCCATGCATAGTCCTTGGCGGTATGGCCTGCTGCAAGAGCTCCAACTTGAAGTAAGATCTTCTGTTATGGTAAATTCTTATGTAACTGTTCTATCTTCAACCCGGGGTGTCTCAGTCATCAGGTCACACATATGGAATGAGTCCCAAGCAGTTACAGATGCACTAAGACAGTCTGGGAGGAAGGCCAACCCAACACTTAGGACAGAAGATCCTGCAGAACAGCCCTGCCAAAGCCTGCATGGGCTCCGGAGGCAATGTCCAGACTGTAGTGCTTGGTGAAAGTATGGACGGTACTCCTGGTGACAGTAGCGCAAATGTCAGCGACTGAGGCAACTTTGAAACAGGTCACAGAAGTAGCCATGCCCCTTGTGGAATGAGCTTTCACCACCTCGGCAACTCTTTGCCATGCTTGTTGTAGCAGAACACAATACAATGTGCCAAGCATTTGGACAAACATTGTTTAGAAACCTAAATGCCTTCTCTAACTGGGGGGAAAGAAACAAAAAGCTGCTTCAACTTTCTGCATTCCTTAGTTCAGAGCAGATATTACCTCAGAATTCTGTGCATGTCTAGTGTATGGAGCAGTACTTCCCCTGGATTGGGACGATCAAGAAAATAAATGGGTAGGTGGATAGACTGGTTCAGGGTAAACTCAGACACCAAGGCAAGGAATAAAGATTTCAAATAAATATCAAAACAAAATACAAGTTTATTTTAGCAGGCCAAGGCACTCAGCCCAAACCCCAGCACTTTGGCGGTTGCCTTTGTCAGGGGGCGTGGCTAAGGAAGGTACAACCTTTCTTTTATACAGTCTTAATGGGTATCACTTGGATACTACATTAATTAAATTATTTAAGTAAATATGCATAAAAAGTAAAATTCAGCCAAAAAAGTAACAGAAGATAAAGTAAAAATACAGGTTACTCACCTGTAACAGGAGTTCTAGGAACGGTATGTGTTGTTCATCCACACTGTCTGGCAGGTTCCTTGCCGCTTTAAATCTTGCCGGAAGGTCTTCAAGCTGGCTCCTCCCACCCTCCCAGGTGGTAAAACTCTCGGCTCCACCCCACGATGCCAGATCTAGCCCACTGGAAGCCAGGTTGTGCGTCGAAGCCAGGAAGGCTAGGTGGGTCGTGTGGATGAACAACATATACCATTCCTAGAACTCCTGTTACAGGTGAGTAACCTGTATTTCTAGGGACATGGATATGTTGTTCATCCACACTGTCTGGCAGACTTCTAACAGTTCTCTGGGAGGAGAGAGGCAAGGCACACACCCCCTACTTAGGGAATAATGACTGGAGAACCGAGGCCCCAAAACCAGCATCCCGGCGTGACTCAAGGTCGATGTGATAATGGGTAATGAAGGTGTGTGCTGACTTCCAGGTAGCAGCTCTGCAGATTTCCTGGATAGGGGCGTCCCTGGAAGCAGTCACTGATGCAGTGGTATGGCGGGTAGAATGAGCTCTTATCCCTCTGGGAGGCTCCATGCCCGCCAACCTATAGCAGAGATCTATGCAGGAGGTGACCCACCTGCCTATCGTCAGCTTGGCTGCAGGTCTGCCAGGTGCGGCTTCAACATAGGTGACAAACCTGGTGAACCTCTCACTGAACTTCAGCCGTCCACTCCTTATAGTAAGTGAGCGCTCTTCTAGGGTCCAAAGTATGGAGCCTATATTCATCCTCAGAGAGCCCTGTTGAGGGGGGCGGGCATGAAACAGTCTCAGCTTCACATTCTCCCTGGAGGCAAACAGATCCACCTGAGGCATGCCCCAGTGGGAGAACAGATCTTCTACTACCTCCGGCAGGAGAGACCACTCATAGGACGCAGTCCCTATCTGGCTTAGGGCATCAGCCAGAATGTTGGAGGCTCCTGACACATGGATGGCAAGGTGATCCACCTCCAGGCTGCGCACAAGTGACCAAATGTGGAGAGCTTCCCTGCACTGAGGCATGGAGCTCATCCCTCCCTGGCAGTTTAGGCAGTACATGGTTGTGGTGTTGTCCATCTGGACCTGGACCACTTGACCCCGTAGAAACGGAGCGAAGGCGGTGAGGGCTAAACGAACCGCTCGAAGTTCCAGCAGGTTGATGCGACATCAGGACTCCTGTGGGGACCAGAGGCCATGTGCTGTGTGCTCCCCCAGATGGGCACCCCAACCCATCAGAGAGGCATCGGTCGATAGACCGTTGGCTCAGGGTGGACGAATGGATACCCTCCTGCAGATGTGCTGGAATGGTCCACCACTGGAGGGCGTTCCACATCCCTTGGGTCACTGTCACTAGCTGATTCAAGGGATCGGAGTGCTGTGACCATTGGCTGGCCAGTCCCCATTGTAGGGGACTCATGTACCAATGGGCCCAATGGACCACGCTGGTGCAGGCCGCCATGAGGCCCAGGAGGCACAGGAAGTCCCCGTCAGGGCACAATTGCCCAACCTAAAATGATTGGGCAAAGGAGGAAAGAACCTCGGCCCTGTCCACTGGGAGCCGTGCTCTGGCTCGTAGAGATTGTATCACCTGCTTTGGCATGAGTTCCGACTTGGCCTCATTGATAAGGAGGCCAACCTGAGAGCAAACCTGGAGGGCCAGATCCCTGGACTGCTCCACCTCCATTCTGGAGGAGGCAGCAATCAGCCGGTCATCCAGGTAGGGGTACACCCGGACCCTTTGGCGCCGCAGGAATGCTGTCACCACTGCCATGCATTTGGTGAAGACCCTGGGAGCTAGAGAAAGGCCGAAGGGCATGGCCCGGAACTCGTAGAGGGATCCCTCTGCCCTGAAGTGGAGGAATCTCTGGTGGGACGGATGGATTGGGATATGAAAGAACATGTCCTGGAGGTCCAGAGAACAGAACCACAGGCCTCATTCCAAGGATGGAATGATCTGAGCCAGAGTGACCATCCTGAAGGTTTGAGACCTTAGGAACCTGTTCAGGTCATGCAGGTCTAGAATAGAGCACCAGCCCCCGATCCGTTTCGGGACCAGAAAGTACCTGGACACAAACCCCAGGTCTGGTGGAGGGTCTGCCACCTTCCTGATCAACTCCTTTTAGAAAGCAAGGCAATGTCGGCTCGATGAGCCGACAGGAGGCTAGTGATCTGCATGGACGGGCGAGACGGCTCAGTGCGGTGGGGCCTGCTCGAATTCCAGAGGCAGGCCCTTTCCTACCACCTCCAACACCCAGCGGTCCATGGTGATAGCGGACCAGGCGGAAGGGAAGTGGCGGAGCCATCCCCCCACGGGGGGAACCCAGGTGGGAGTGACTAGGCTGGGGGCGACACCCCTCAAAGTGTCACTGGGCAGGCTTGGAGAAGGGTCCGGCCGAGAGACCTCCTGCGCCTTTTCCTCCATGCTTCCTATTAGAGAAAGCCGCAGGCTTGGCTTTGGGGTGCCAAGCGTGAGCCTGCTGGCCCTGATGCTGGTGTTGCTGGGCCAGACGTGCCGCAGGCGCAGAAGGGCGAAAGGACTTATGTTGCTGACGATGGCCTTTGTCCTTCTGGGCGGAGGTGACCGAGTCCAGGGTAGCATTGGACTTTTCGATCCGCTGGAGGTGGCCTTCCACTCCAGGGCTGAACAGGTCAGTTCCCAAGAAGGGGACGTCCACCAATTTGTGTTGGGTATCCGCCATGAAGGTGGATATCCTCAGCCATGCTCTGCGGCGCATGGCCACCGCGGCCGCTACTGATCGGGCACAGAAGTCTCCAATGTCTAGAGCTGTTTGGAGCTGCTGTTTTGCCACCGCCCTTCCCTGATCCCGCACCTGCTTGACCGTAGTCTGCAGGTCGGCCGGGAGATGAGGGATCACCTCATCCAGGGAGCCCAAGAGGGCGTGGGAGAAGTGTGCCATCAGCACGGCCGAGCTGGCCTGGTGGAGGCCTAGTGAGGACACAGCGTATACCTTGCGCCGGCATAGTCCAGCTTTTTGGACTCCTTGTCGGGAGGCTTATCCACATCCCTAGCGCTACCAGAACACCGGAAAACGCTATCAGTGACCAACCCCCTCTGCAGAGGGGTGCTCCGAAAAACCGGACAAAGAGCCGGGTAAACACCGCATGCTTCCTGGCCATCCTGGTCGAAGGTGCAGGACAGGAAGCTGGCCGCTGCCAAAGCTCCACGGCTGAGCTAACAATGGCTTCAGCCACTGGAAAGGCCTCCGTGGGCGAATCCCCTGGTCTGGTATCTCCGTGAAGGGATACTTGGCCCTGCTTGGATACGGGTTCGAGCTGCATCCCGTTGGACTCCAAGATGAGCCTAAGCAGACCCATGAATGACGATGGGCTCTCGTTCATCGACTGCCCCTGGAGGACTCCAGGTCAAGGGGCCTGGAAAACAGGGAGGAGTCATCGTCAGACTCTGAGGAGTCTGCGAAGAGCTGCCTGGGGCCTGAGCCACCCTCCACCTGCCGAGGATGGTCGGGAGTGAGGCTGACAGACAACCGTTGGGGCAGACCCTGACCCGACCGAGAGTCCTAGGTCGGTGCCCCTGATTTCAGTTGTGGAGGCGGAGGTTCCACCACAATCAGTGGGGCAGCTAGTTTAGGCCGAACAACAGGCCCAGGCTTGGGCACCTCGACCACTGCAAGGGGTTGTTTCGGCCTTTCGGGTGACGGCCACTTAATGGCCGGGGAAGGCGACGGCGTTGGCTTATTCCCAGACAAAAGGAGCTGCAATTTGCGCCGAAGCCTCTCCTCTTCCAAGGAGGAAGACGAGGATGAGCGGCACCGCCGCTTACCTCGGTGCCGAGACCGAGACCGCCGATGTCGGTGGGATCAGCTGGACCAAGACGAGGTCCGAGACCGAGACCCTCGGTGTTTCCGAGGGTGGGCCTGGGAGGGAGTGGGGGACACCTGCTCCTCCCTCGGCTCGGGAGCCTTGACCGGGGAATCCGGCACAGGAGGCGCAGCTACTGTTATGGTAAGTTCTTAAGTAACTGTTTTATCTTACTTCGAGAGGGTTCCTGCAGTAGGTCTTCACAAGTAGGACCGAATACCAAGCAGTCAACCAAATAGGAGAAGTTGGCGACTAGGTTCCAAGAGGAGGAAAATATCTGCCAAAGACAGTCTGCTCATGACAGAAGTCCTTGCAGGACTGCTAGACCAAATCCAACCCTGCGTTTAGAAGCAATGTCCAGGCTGTAATGTTTCATAAATGTGTGGACGGAAGACCAAGTGGCCACTGTGCAAATGTCCACAGTGGACACGTTTTTGAAAAAGGCAGTGGAAGTAGTCACTCCCCTTGTTGAGTGGCCCTTGACTGTCCCCAGAAGGGGATTCTCATACTTCTGGTAAATGTAATGAATACAATTTGCCAGCCACCTAAAGTCTGTTTAAAAATAGCCTTGCCGTGGCACTTGGGAGCGAAGGCTATGAAGAGTTGATCTGACTTTCAAACCTCCTTAGTCCTTGAGATGTAATATCTCAAATTCCTGTGCATGTCAGAGGTGTGCAGGAGATATTCCCCCCTGTTGAAGTGCTCTGGGTAAAACACCAGCAATTCAACATTCTGATTTAGGGTGAATTCCAAAACTACCTTCAGAAGAAAGGAAGGATTAGTCCACAGAGCTGCCTGGTCCCTGTGGAAATTAAATAAGGCTCTCATACAGAGCCTGAAGCTCTGAACTCTTCCACGACAAGTAACGTATATCATTACTTGCTGCCAGCTCAAAGGGGGGGGCAAAGTAAGTTTTATAATATAAAATTAAGATCCTGGGGGGAGGGGAACAGGATTCTGGACCGGAGGTCTGAGGTGAAGGATCCCCTTCAGAAAGGTTCTGGAAACCTCTAGCTGAGCTAGGGTTTTGCCCTCCACCGGAAGGTTTTAGGCTGAAACCGCAGAGAGATGGATGGACCTTCAGAGAGGAATAGCTGAGGCCCAACTCTGACTGGTGCAAGAGGTGCTCTAGGACCTGAGAAGCCGAGCAGGAAAATGGGTCTAGGCCTTTGGCTGTGGCCCAGATAGAAAATCTTTTCCACTTCATGGCATACATGGATCTGGTGGAGAGTTTCCTGGCCTCCACTATGACCTGAGTGACTCTGGAGGAGACAGCATAGTGAGAAACTGCTATGTCCAAAGGTGCCACGCATGAAGGTGGAGTGATCCACGGCCCCGGTGTACTAAGGTGCCCTGCTCCTGGGACAGAAGGTCATGAGATAGAGGAAGAGGTACTGGGGGTTTCAGCACTAGCTGTTGTAGCAGTGGGAACCATAGCTGCCAAGGCCATAGGGGGGCAATGAAGATCATGTGCGCCCCCTCTGCCTGTAACTTCAGCAGAACCTTCTGCAGAATAGGAAAGGGAGGGAAAGCATACAGAAATCTCCTTGTCCAAGATAGAGAGAGTGTGTCTCACCAAAAAAACACCACGCTTGGGAACGAGCAAGCAAAAGCTGGGTAGTTTTGCATTGGATGGGGAGGCAAAGAGGTCTATTTCTGGCTGACCCCACTGAAGGAAGAGATCTTCCAGCACCTCCGTCCGAACCAAGACAGTCGTGACCGATCTGCTGGGGGAGGAATGGTTTCAACTGGTCCCACCAGGGGCGTCGGTGATGGCGTGTCGGGTGAGAGCCAAATGATGGCTGGCGTGGGAGCCAGGGTCAGTTTCTGACCAGGCAACACCAACTGTTGCCACATGAGGTCTTTGTAACATTGACGCAACCTTGGGCTGAAGTCTCTCCTCACCCAAGGAAGACGAATAACGGTGGCGCTGCTTCCCGTGGCATTGAGAGTGGGATCATAGATGATGGCGGGATCTGCTCGACCCACTGGAAGAGGCAGACCAAGACCTCAATCATCTGGTGTACTGATGGGGTATCTCAGAGGGAGCCAGGGACAGCCACAGTTCCTCCTGGTATGGGTCGATGACCATAGGGTACGGCTTAGCGGGCTGAACTGCCCCTTCAGAGGTCACAGGCAGGACCACAGTCCTGAACAGAGAATTGTTGGCCTCTTCTGATGACAACTGGTTGACAGGGTCAAGAAAAATCTCAGTCGCATCAGCCATGTCTCGATCAACTGGCCTGACGTGGATTCCGTGAAGCCAGTGGCCAAGGCTGTTGTTTTGACCGAGGTCAAAACCTGAGAGTCCTGAGACCGCGAACATTCATAGTCCCAGGAACGTTGATGGTGAGTCTTCTTTCCTTTCTTCGACTCCTTCTTGCAAGAGCAGGAGCTGTGCGACCCAGAAGGGCCCTGCCCTTTAATCGGGAGGGAATGGCACAGCTCTTTGAAAGAGCCTAATTTGAGTGGAACAAAGGTAGAAGCCAAGGAGGACTGCATGGCGGCCTGAGTTGCCTCCCCTTCGAAGGATGTAAGTTGTTCCAACTGCTCGGCAGACCCCGCAGCCATGCAGCCCACTCAACGGGCATCCTTGGATTTGACTAGCAGATGTTTTTCCGGGTGGCCCAACTTAAGGCGAGTGAGGTGATCCTTGAGGACCATCGTGTGAAATGACCAGCAAATGTCGCAGGCCTGGGTATCATGTTCATCATCATCATCATCATCAAATCTTTATTTATTCAGGCGAACATCATTGAGCAAGGCTCATTTACAAGATGGACCTGATGAGGTCAAGGTTCAATAGTTGATACACAACAGATACATCATACACTTATATAAGACAGTTATACATACAGGGGAAAATAACGTTTATAAACACAGTGATGTACAGTAAATTCACATGATAAATGATTACAGTAAAGTTAAGCTAATATTTACAGTATGTACAGTATATACATATCCCAGTGGGGGGGCATGGCAGACACTCAACATAATGTAATACTAGGATGGTGAAGGTATTACTGGGTGCCATAAGATGTGGTGTCTGTCTGAAGGAATATGCCATATATGGTTTGAAGGAGATTTGTGAGATGACAATGCTAGCTCTAGTGGTAGCAATTGCATTTCTTTGAAGAAGACTGTACAATGCTGTTTAAAGGATGCAAATGGAATGATATTGGACAGTTTTAGGATTTTTGTAGGTGTTCCATGCTACAGCTAGAGAATAGCTGATTGCTGCCCTCCCTAGCCTGGTGTTGAATTTGGGCAATTTGAGCAGGATGATGTTGTTGCTTTAGGCATAGGAGCTAGGAGAGGTCTGGGTGAAGCAGTCCAGGATATAGTTTGGAAGTTTTTTGACAACGCTCTGTAAATCCATAGTGCTGCATTTCTGTTCCTTCTGAGGTGAAGGGAAACCCACCCAACTGCAGCATAAAGAGAGCAATGATGAGTATTAGATGGCAGATCTGTAATGAACCTTATTGCTCTATGATATAAGGTATCCAACTTGTGATGGTAGGAGATGGGGCAGTGACTATAAAGGAAGTCTGCATATGTTCGTGGCCCAGGCAGTAGACACACGTGGCGTGGGGGTTGGTATGCAACATTTAGTGCCTGGGCACCAGCAAAATCCAGGCGAGGACTTTTTGTCCATTGCAGTCATGATCGATGATCGAACTGAAGACGAAACTCAAGAGAATTCAAAGTTTTATAAGTAAATCTGAAGATTTTAGCGCTATGGCCTACTCAACGTGGAAGCAGTAAGCAGTAAGGAGGGAACCTGCTTCTTCCAACGGGAAGATCTGGCATCTTGGGGCGGATCCGAGGGATATACCACCCGGGTAGGTGGGAGAAGCCAGCTTGAAGACTTTCTGGCAACTCTTAAAGGGGAAAGGACACTGCCAACAACTGTGGATAGAACATATCCACGTCCATAGAAACTAAAATTTTCACAATATAATAATTGTGATAAAATTATTGTGATAAGTTATATCGCAGTATGGCATAAGAAGTAATTTTTGTACAAAGCATCAGGGAAAGTAAGCATGGAAGGGACAGTTTTCCCTGAAAATACAAAAAAATTGGTTGAAATGTATTAATACCGTGAATCATGGTTATCGCGGTATCGTAAACTGTCCATGATATCAATACCGTGACTTTTGATACCGTGGTATACCGTAAAACCAGTATACCATGACATCTCTAGTGGGCGGGTATAGAGTTTAGGTGAGGAAAGCTCAAATGTTTTCTATACATCAACTGTCTGTGTAACTTGCCTTATTTTCTATTTTCTAGTAAACATGTAATCCTAGGGACGTGGATATGGTGTACAACCACACTTCTGGCAGTGTTCCTTTCCCTTTAAGGCTTGCTGGAATGACTTCAACCTGGCTTCTCCCACACACCCAGGTGGTAACTCCCTCGGCACTGCCCCATGATGTCATCTTCCTTTCCATTGGTAGAAGGTTTCCTCCTTACCGCTCTCCATGCTGAGTAGGCCCTTTGCGTCTAGCATTTGCATTCTTTTCAAAATTACTTTGTCTTCAGGCGATTTCTCCATCTCTACCATGGACGACTTGAAGTCGGCACCATGATTTAAAAAATGTGAGTGCGGGCAGAAGATCTCCTGGACGGACCTGCATACCTCATGCACCTACTGCCTAGGCCATGAACGTGATCCCCAGGTGTGTGGCCCCTGTCGCACCTTGTATCCTTCTACTTCAGAAGACCGGCACGCCTAGCTTCTTTTAGGGTGCCCAGATGAACAGGATCCCCTCCCAGTTTGCTTGAAAAGTGCCCATTGGACACTCTTCGCAGCTGTGGGGTCTGCTGAACAACTTGCAGCTTTTGAAGAGCCTGTGGCCTTTGGCATTCATGCCGCTTACTTTTGGCGCCACCTTTTCAGGGGTATTTCATAATTTGTACCAGTCCTTTCCCATCTTTGGGGAGGGCCCCTCTAAGGGCACAAAATCTAAATCTTCCAAGACAGAGACTTAAAAAAAGTGTTGCCATCGATCATGGGATTGTTAGCGCTCTCGGGCCTTGCATTCCCATGCTTCTCTGGAGGGTTTGACTATGGTCGATCCCTCGTCCCAGGCCACTGGCACCACAGTCTCCCTGTTGGGCCAGTTGGTCGAGACGCTCATCGACCAACCTGCTGAGATTTTTTTTGACCCGGTCAACATGTCACCAGATGAAGCCGATACCTACCTCTCCAGGACTCCCGTCCTGCCTATTACTTCTCGGGGGGGGGGTGCCAGCCCAATGATCTGGTTCCCAACCCTCGGGATCTCATTACCCAGGAAGTTCCTTGGCTTTCGCTGGCTCCCTCTGAATTCCACAGTTGGCGTCCCTGATGGTCAAGGACAAGGTCTTGGTCCCAAAGCCCGGAGTCAAGCAGCCCATGCCATCACAGGCGTTCCTGCTCTCGGCACTCGGGCAAGCGACGGCGCTGCTGCTCCTCCTCTTCTTCCTTGGATAAGAAGATGCTTAGTCGCAAAATGCATTGGTGCTATGAGAAGCTCATGTGGCGCCAACTCATGTTCATAGGGGTTAAGCCGCTTCTTGCCCCCACCCTAGCTCTCCCATGACTCCCACCATCCAGGCCTCAGTCTGCCCAGGTCAGCCTGTTCTGCCCTCTCTGCCCAACCAGGTGGAACCACCACCCAAATAGCCACCAGTGCCTGCTCCCCCTAAGGATGCCGTACCTCTTCCAGGCTTTCTCGGCAGCTGTCAGTCACCATGACTCCCGACAGACCACGTATGGTCAGTGAGGACTCTGGTGGTCGACTGCTTTTTGACAAATCCTCAGAGTCAGGAGGACTCCTCCCTACACTCCTGTCCACTGAACACCAAGTCAGGAGTGCATCTGTTGACGGACCATGATCCCACCTCTTTCTCGGGCCTTCTCTGGCTGATCTCTGCATCGACGGGTCTACAGATGGAGCCCGTCCAGAAACTGGCTAAGTAGCCGCTGACCGAGATTCTCGACTGGGGTGACTCTCCTGGGGAGGCTTTCCCAGTCGCTGAGTCCATTCTTGGCTTTGTGCTGGAGCTTTGGCAGCACCCTGCCTCTTGTCCTGCGCTGTTGGCTCTGATGACCCGCAAGTATGCTGCCCCTACCAGTTCCTTGTTGGGTTTCACCGAACACCTCCTCAGCCGAGGGTCTGGTGGCTGACTCGGTCTTCCGGGGCTCAGGCAATGCTGAGGACATGGCTATACCTCCAGACCTTTTCTCTTGGCCTTCAGCAGGCGAGTTCAGCCTTTTTGATGGCCTACCTTGCTCATGCCCTTTTAGGCACACTCGATGAGATGCTTCCCCAGCTCCTGGCTGACTTGCAGACTATGGTCAAGCAGCTAACTTGGCTGCAGATCTTGACCTTTATGGCAGATACCCAGCACAAGTTGGCGGATGTCCCCTTCTTGGGCACAGACCTGTCAGGGCTAGGGGTCGAAGGACACCTCACTCGCACTGAGAAGTCCAGTGCCACCCTGGACTCGGTGACTTCTGCCCAGAGGGATCCCAAGGGCATTAAGCCTCAAAAGAAGAAGCCCTTTTGGCCCCTCTCTGCCCCTGCGGCCAAGCAGTCCCAGCCCCTGGCTGGGCAGCAGTCTCAGGCTTGGCGTCCCCGACCAAAATCAGTCATTTGGGTCATCCAAAAGTCAGGTGGTTGAGGACCCGCTGCTTCCTTAGCCAGTCCCTCCTCCACATCCAAACCTATCCAGTGAAGGGCTGGGAGGTGTCTTCCCCAGCCCCATCCTGTCTCCCCTGGGTCCTCCCACGGGGGCCCGACGCTGCCACTTCCTTTCTGCCTGGTTCACTATCACCACAGACAGGTGGGTTCTTGAGATGGTCAGTTAGAGTCTACCTCTAGAGTTTGAGGCTTACCCGCCTTGCCGAGCCCCACTGGAGGACATGGTGTCCGCCGATATGCTGTCAGCCCTTTTGGAAGACATCACCCAGCTCCTCCAGAAAGAGGTAGTGGCTCCAGCCCCAGCCCCTCCAGTAAACCCAGGGTTGGTCTTTAGGTACTTCCTGGTGCCAAAACAGATGGGGGACTGGTGCCCCATCTTAGATCTGCAGGACCTGAACAAGTTTCTCTGGTCACGTATCTTCCGGATGGTCACTCTGTCTCAGATCATTCCATCTCTGGAATGGGAGATGTAGTTCTGCTCCCTGAATTTTCAGGATGCATTCTTCCATGTTCCCACCCATCCATCCTACCACCATTTCCTTCAGTTCTCAGTGGAGGGGATCTTTAAGAGTTCCAGGGGACTTCCGGTGACGTCATGCACTAGTCAACAGCAAGGGACGTGAGGCTCCCGCCGGGATTATTTAAAAACTTAAATTCCCTGATTGAAAACCAGAAGGAAACAACTTTAAATCGCTAGTGGAGTAGGGGAAATGCCTAGAAGAAGGGGTGATTCTGTCCGTGGCTCCACAAAGCGGCTAGATGGCGAGCGATCCCACGAGGAAGATTCAGAGAGTGGGGACTCTCGGGCTTCTTCGGCCTCCCGCCACGATATCGCGCAGGTCCCCCTCTCCATCCTACAAAGGCAAATGGGTCAAATGCTGGCAGAAATTCGAGATTTCTGCAAAGAAATGAGAGCGACAGTCACTGCTCTCAGGACGGACGTCGGTAAACTGGAAAAAAAGGCAGGAAGATTTTGAGGAGCAGATGAGCTCTACAGATAAGCGAATGGAGGAAACTGAACGTGCCATTGTTCATCTGCACACACAGCTGAAAGGCCTGCAGGAACGCGGAGGACGCAGAAAGCAGGAACCGCCGAAATAACATTCGGCTCTCGGGGCTCCTGGAGGGCACCGAAGGAACTGAAATTATACCTTTTGTTCAAAAGCTGCTCAGAGAGGTGTTGAAGCTACCAGATGAGATGACACTCGAGATGGAGAGGGTACATCGTACGCTGGGTCCCAGGCCAGCAGCAGGTGCCCGCCCCCGCACAGTATTAATCAAGTTCCTCAGGCATCAAGAGAAAGAAAAGGTACTGCATACTGCCTGGAAACAGGGAACAGTCTTATATGGAACCCACAGGCTGTACCTAGAAAATGACTTTGCCCCTGAAATAATGGCTCGGAGAAGGGCCTACATTCCAGTTATGAGAGCTCTCAAAGCGGCAGGGGTGCGATTCAGGACGCTGTACCCCTCAAGAATTGTGATCCACTTTAAGGAAGGGGCCCATACGTTCGAGGATGCAACTACTGCAGCTGCAAGGCCAAAGCGAGGAAGATTGAGACCCCCAGCAGAGACCTGAGGTGGCTGCCACCCCTGCTTCTAAGTTAGCGCAAAAAGTATGGAACGAGGGCCAGAGAGATGCCAGACGCCACCAGGGCTTCGCAGCAATACAGTCAATAGTGAATACGCTTAAAACCAGAGCCGAAGGTTCCTCGGAGAAGGCTACGCCAGGTCTCAAGACTTGAATGGACTGCAAGTATTATGATGGACTCTGTGCATTAAATATGGCTATATTAACTAAGTCCAGTTGTAGTTTAGCTGAACTAGATATTGTAAGGTTGTGACACTAGTAAAGGGCGGGATTGTGGGGATGTAGATATAGGGTGTCCAGGGGTGGTAACTTGAGTAGGTTTAGGGAAATGGGGGGGGGATTAGGAGAAAATGGATGGGGCACAGAGCTGCTTTTAAATGATAGTCCTAAGCAACTAGGAACTTTCGGGTTCAGTTGGGACTGGGGGAAAGCCACTGATTCAGCTGTCCGCTCACTCCCTGGTAGGTATGCATGGCATAAGAGTAGACACAGGGGGACGGGAGGAGGAGATCACATCTGAGCCTAAACATGCGGCTGAACATAATCTGGCACCGGAGGCCCAGCGCAAAGGGGGGGGAGGGAGGTAGGCATGGAGTTTGGCGAGGCAGGTGGGAGGATTTAGGGGTTCTTCGTGGTGGCCGCCTCGTGAAACGCAGGTAGCCAGATGTGAGACCTAGCTGACCCAGAGCCCACGTGGGGAACAACCTGCCTTGAATCGGGTGGAGGGGACTCATTGGTCGGCATTGACAGCCTCCCAATTGGATGCCTGTGGGTGCTGGGGTTGGACAGACGTGAATGGTCCCTTGAAGTAGCTGCCCTCCAACAATGCCCATGGAGGATCGGAGGCGGAGCTGGCTGCTTCGGGTTTGTTTGTAGGGTGGGGGTGGTGAAGGGGGTTTTCACGTGCTCTAAGAATCAGTAGAGTGTGGTACCTTACGCTAAATTAATATATGCTTGTGGGGGTGGAATAAGGATCTAGTATTAAGTATAGCGGATAGCAGTTCCCTGCTGCCCAAAGGTGAACACGGTTAGTTCATCCTAACCCTTCCCGAGATGGATAATAAGCATCAGCGTCTGGAGTTGTGGGTTATTGGGCATAGTTCTGCTGATATGTTAACAGGGAGGAGGAGGAAGGTTTCTTGGGAGCGAGGAACAATGAGTCGAACTGGCTAAATGCTCACTGTATTAATGGATTGGAACATTAGGCTTTGGGGAGGGAGGGGAAGTTATCTCGACCCGGAGTAGAGTAGAGATAGTTTGGGAATGGAGGGGGGGGGGATTACTAGATTGTTAAGGACTTGTACAATCAACTCATCTTAGCTGAGCCTTGTTGGGATATGGATTAACAAGCCTGTTCCTGGATCCGGGGGGGGTGCACCCCCTCCCGGAGTCTGGGAATCTAGGATTGGGAGGCCCCGTGTGCCACCTCGGCGAACTATACGTGTGGTTGAATTTACGGAAGGCTGTAATAGGCCACCCATGGAAACCGTGGAGGGTATCTGCTGTGGGAGGAGCCACAGAGGGGACACTGGACAGTATACCCGTGGAGTCCTATGGCAGTGTGGAGCCCCGGGAGCATACTCATATGAGCAGAGTTTCAACTGTCTGGGGGCACCCTACGGTGGGGCGGTGGAGGCCGGCCCACAGACAGGGGCATAACCACCTGGACTGAAGATGGGTGAGCAACCAGGTCACACGGCGGAGACTCTTCTTCGAACGTTGCAGCACCCGGGGGAGCCTACGACCCTACCATGATTGTCGCCTAATCCCAATACCTTTTCCCTAGAGGTACTTTGGTACCTAAGGCCCGGAATACTAAGGGCCGTTCAGGTGGGGTTATATCCCTACCTTAAGATCAGGGCTTCGCCCAGATCGGTGGAAGTGCTAATCGAGTTTTGTTGACCAAGTTGGTCACAGGTGGCATATTATGCCTCAGTTGTCTGTTTTGTATGTTTGTCAAGTTGTTGGTATTGTAATGTTTGTCGAAAAGTCACCAAGTTTGCACAGTACAAAATACAGCCACAAGCTTTTATTGAACCTGAGGGGGCGGCCTTTGGGGGACCGAGGGGGCCGGGCCCTGGACAGCATGATGACCCTAAGCAATGCAGGTCCACATGTTAAAGTTGTCCCTTAATGTTAGGGGCCTAGCTATGCCTATTAAAAGATCAAAGGCTCTGGCCTATGTTAGAAGGGCAAAATCAGACATTGCTTTCCTCCAAGAAATGCATATGAGCCCCTCTGAGCATAACAAATGAACCAAACTGAGTAAGGGACAGGTGTTTCATTCATCATGTAGGGATGGTAGGCGAGAGGTTGCTATTATTATCCCACCACACACTCAGTTTCAGGTGGAGGCTACCTGGTCTGATCCAGAGGGACGACTGATAATTGCACAAGGGAAAGTTAATGACACCGAGGTAACATTGGTGAATATTTACCTCCCACCAGGTATTACAGTCGCAAGATTGACACCTTTGTTGGACAAAATTGTCCAGAAGACTAGGGGCATCCTCCTGATGGCGGGTGACTTTAATTTAACCGCCAACCCCCAGGTCGACTCCACTACTCGGAGACCCCAGAGGCAAACTCCCACCCAGAAGTTTTTCAATAAATTTGCGGCGGAGGTCGGCTGGTGCGATGTATGGTGGAGGTTACATCCGAACACGAGAAACTACTATTACTCCCCAGTGCACCGTACCTATTCCTGAATAGACTATGTACATACCCAAACTGAACACCTAGATGCTGTAAGGGATGCCCAACTGGGAGACATATCAATCTCGGACCATGCACCCCTGACTACCCATTGGGATTTGGGCCTACAGCCAAGGAACACACAATGGCGGCTGAACCCATTCCATCTGCGGTCAAAAGAATTCCGAGAATTCCTCTCAGAAAAAATTACAGAAATCATAACGGATAATCCCCCCCATGCCTCTACACCCTCTGTGCACTGGGACACGATAAAAGCAGTCCTTAGAGGCATATAATTAAACGTAAGCGTAAAGCATATAGGGATAAACTAGAAGACACCCTCCACTTCCTCCAAATGGCACATCAACAAGGCGATGAGTCTGTCCTACCCCAGTTACAACAAACAAGGCGAGAGTTGGACTTGCTAGTTCAGCAACAAACCGAAATTGCTCTGACGTTTCTAAGGCAGCGATTTTATGAAGTGGGGCCTCGAGCTACACGTCTGCTCGCATACCAAGTGCGTAAGCAGAAGAAGAATGCAACTATTGCCTCAATCAGGCATCCCGTGGGAGGGCGTCCATTGTCTCAGCTACATGACATAGCGAACACTTTTACATCATTTTACAAGAGTCTTTACACCTCGGAATCAATTCCGACAGCAAAGCAGCTAGAGGACTACTTAAATTCTATCTCGCTCCCGACACTCACAGAGGAGCACAGGGAAGCCCTGATGCAGCCCATCACTGACATAGAAGTGGCCCAAGCTATAGCCAGAGCTAAGTCATTAAAGGCCCCTGGTCCGGATGGCTACGGCTCGGAGTTCTATAAAGCTACGGGTATACAGACCGCCCATATGCTCCTTCGGGTCTTTAACTCAGTTCTGGAGGGAGACCTCCTGCCCCAATCGTGGTCTTATGCCACTATCTCAGTAATCCCCAAACCGGGTAAGAACCCCCAATTCTGCGGCTCTTACAGACCCATATCTGTACTAAACCAGGATTATAAAATATTTATGAGTATATTGGCGCAGCGTCTAGACCAGGTACTTCCTCTACTAATACATAAAGACCAAACGGGGTTTGTCAGGTCTCGCACTACTATGGACAGTATCAAAAGATCCCTGTATATAGTGCACCAGATGCAAGAGACCAGGGACCTGAACGTACTAATTAGTCTCGACGCAGAAAAGGCCTTTGATAGGGTCGCTGGCCCTTTCTATACTCTATCTTGGGCAAGTTTGGATTTCCCCGCGCACTTGTTCAGACACTTCAGAACATATTCTACCCCTAAGGCTTGTGTGAAAGTGAATGGGCACCACTCTGAATACTTTCAACTCCAGAGGGGTACTAGACAGGGGTGCCCTCTGTCTCCCTTGTTGTTTGCCCTGGTCATTGAACCGCTGGCGCAGCAAATCCGGGAATCCCAGCAAATTCAGGGGATTAGGATAGGGGACACTGAGCACCGTGTGGCACTGTATGCGGATGATATATTCCTATACCTTCAACACCCTGACTGTTCGATTCCAGCTGTGAGACAGATTTTGGATACCTACGGTCTGATATCAGGCTACAAACTTAATCTCACTAAGACGGAAATCCTTGCCTTTAACTACAACCCTTCGCAGTGTGCTCGGGACGCCCTACCAGGTAGGTGGGACCTGCAGAAACTGAAATACCTAGGAATTTACATTCCGAAAGACACTGCAAAATATTACAAAGTAAACTATGCTCCATTTGTTGTGCAACTAAAACAAGACCTGCAGGCTTGGGCTACCCTGCCCCTAAGCCTGACTAGGAGAATTGATTTAATCAGGATGATAATATTACCGAGAGCTTTATATTTATTTCAAAATATTCCCTTATACTTACCATCAAAAACCTTTCGAGAAATAAATCGTTTTTTAAGGAACTTTGTATGGGCCTCCCAAAAATCGCGGATTCGACTGGGGATACTCACCCTCCCACGAGGGTATGGCGGCCTAGCCCTACCCGATCTAAAACTCTACCAGCAGGCTGCTAGCCTCACACACATAATGTCCCGGCAGATCGGAACTCATGATCCTCACTGGCTTGAAATAGAAAAAACCATTATAAGCGACCAGGCTTTCTAGAGAATTTTATACCGACAAGAATCAGGGGAAAGAATCCAACAGATCTCTAACCCCTGGCTGGCTGCGCAAATTAAAAATTGGACTTTGCTCAAAAAATCACAACGAATAACACCCTTCCAGGCGCTTATCTGCCCAATCTCAAGTCTGACAGACTTCCCCTCCAATAAGGTGGATAACGGCTTCATAAAGTGGGAAAGGCAGGGGCTGAAATATGTGCTACAAATAATGACACAACACAACGTCTGGACTTATGCAGACATTCAGAGAAGATTTCACCTTCCACACAAGGATTTTTATCGCTATCTCCAGTTGCGTCACTATATAGAAAATCTCCCACGCACTTTATGGAACTCGGAGGGGTGCCCGGGGTTGGTTCAGTGCCAGGTTCAATCAATCAATCAATCAATCAAAATCTTTATTTATTCAGGCGAACATCATTGAGCATAGCTCATTTACAAGATGGACCTGAGTGGTCATAACAAAAAAAGGTTACAGAGTGTATACAAAAACATGATATTGAATAAGCACAAATACAATCATTTATGAGTGAGATAGATGTACAAATATTTACATATATACAAGGCAAAGGACAGTAAACCAAAACCTAATAAAGGAGAGAAACAAACAGTCTAGTAAGGATAAGGCTTGGATAATGGTACATGGGTGGGCATATATGTTTGAGGTTTGATGTGGAAAGGACCAGAGGAATGATAGAAGAATAGGGAGGAGCTTTAAAGAGGGGGGTGGGGTGGGGAGAGAGGGGTGTGGGAGGGGTGGGGTGTGGGAGGACTAGGCCTTGTGGAAGCAATTGCACGAATCTGGGATTAGGCTGGTGTACAGCTTTTGAAGGATGTAAGGGAATCAGTGTTTCCATTTTCAATGTCTTTTGGATAGAATTCCAGATAAGTGCCAGGGAATAACTGATTGCAGCTCTTCCATACCGGTGCAGGTGATAGGAATCTTCAGCAGGATCAGTTTGTTGATCCTCGGGTGTAGGGCCTGGATGTGATCTGGTTGAAGCAGTCTGAGATGGAAGGGAGTTTGTTTGTCAGAGCTTTGTAGATCCAGGTAGCAGCATTTTTCTTCTTCTATGTTGCAGGGATGTCCAGCTGACTGCATTGTAGAGAAGCAATGATGGGTGCTAGAGGAAGGTCAGTAATGAATCTAATAGCTCTATGATACAGGGTGTCTAGTTTGTTTAGATGGGAGAGGAGCAATGACCATAGAGGAAGTCAGCATAATCAATGAGGACATGAATGATGCAAGGATTAATCTTTGTTTGGAATCTTTGGTCAGGTAGTGTTTGATCCTATAGAATAGACCAAGTCTTTGTCTTAGCTTTTCAGGAGCTCTTCAACGTGGGTAGTATAGTCTAGTTTATTGTCTATCCATACTCCTAGGTATTTTTGAATATTCCAGATTTTCACCAAGGATGGTAGAGAGTTGTGGGGGTGAATGATGGGATAGTGGAAGAACAGTACTTGGTGGCAAAGAACATAGCTTTGGTTTTCTTAGCATTTAGTAATAATTTCTTTTTAATAGGTTATGCTGGAGGAGGGAGAATTGAGACTGTAGGAGCTCACAGGCTTTTGATGGTGAGGATCGCTCACATAAAGTACAGTGTCATCAGCAAAAGGTGGATATTAAGAAAGAGACAGATTGGGTCAATATTGTTGATGTAAATGGCAAAAGGATGGGACCCAGGATGGAGCCTTGGTACACCTCTTAGGAGTGGCTTTGAGGTAGATAGATCACCATCATTCTTTACCAATTGTAGTCTTCCAGAGAGATAGCATCTGAACCATTTAAGAGAGAGTGAGTCAAGACCTATGGAGTTCAGTGAGGTGATTAGAAGATCATGATCCACAGTGTCAAAGGCTTTGCTTAGATCCAGAAACACAGCACAGGTATTATTCTTTTGTCTAGGGCAGTCTGCCAGTCATTTGTGACTTTGCTAGTGCAGAGATGGTGCTATGCATAGATCTAAACCCAGATTGAGCTGGATTTGGGAGATTGTTGGTATCAAGGTAGGCAGTTAACTGAGAGTTTACCAGCTTCTCAAGCATCTTGGATAGTATTGGTAAGATGGAGATGGGCCTATAATTATTGAGGTCCATGGGATCACCTGCCTTAAGTAATGGAAACACTTGAGCTGTTTTCCATATTGAGGATAGAACCAGTGGCAAGTGATAGATTGAAGGGTGGGTGAGGGGTGGTTAAGGCATACAGTGCTACTTTTAGAAAGTAGGGATCCAGGAGTCTGCACCTGCACTTTTGGTGGTATCTAGTTGGAGTAGGAGGTCTTCTACTTCTTTGAACAATATTGGTTTGAATGAGAATGTGGAAGCAACCTTTGACTCTCAGTAGATTGTAGGTTTAGAGATGATCTTAAAAGGTTTGCAGGAGAGGAGTGAAAGCCAGGCCAGCTGTAGTGAAATGATCATTGAAGGCATTCAAGATATTTTTCTTATCGTGATTTCAATATTATTTAATTGAATTTTGGATGGTAAGACAGGGGTAGAGGTTTGACCTAGGATGCCCTTTATGGTACCCTCAGAACCTGGAAGGGTTGTTATAGGAGGCATCTAGTTCAGCTGTGTAGAAGGTTGCCTTGGCTTCTCTTACTTGTTTTGTGCAGGAGTTTCTGGCTTTTCTGAATTGGAGCCAGTCATTTGGGTCCTTTGTCTTTCTTGCCCTTTTCCAGAGTTTGTCTCTGGCAAGCAGTGCGGATTTAAGGTCGGCAGAGAACCAGTGACAGGATTTGAGTTTGGTTCTGACATTGGTGAGGGGTGCATGTGAATTGAGGGCACTTATGATATATCATTTAGGATTTGAAGAGCTGTCTCTATTGAGGCTGTGAGATAGAATTCTTGCTAGCGTGTGGTGTGGCACAGATCATGGAGATATCCTGTAATATTAAAGTTCTTTTTGACCTTCGTGGGAGGAATTTTGCAGGATTGGGTGGCTTTGATTGTTGATCTAATGGCAGCTATGGGACAGTGGTCACTTATGTCATTGAATAGTACTCCTGCATAGGGATAATGATGAGGTTTATTTACCAATATAATATCCAGGAGTGTGCTGTTGAGAGTATTCTTTGGGTTGATCCTTGTTGGTTCTTTGATTAATTGAGAGAATCCATAGGTGTCTGAGAAGGTTACAGGTGTGCAGATGCATTAGTCAGCCAATTTAAGTTCATGTCTCCTAAGATGATGGTGTCTTCAGGGCCCAGATTAAGTATAGATCCTAAGTGGGATAGGAGTTTGAGGCCTGCAGAGGGGGCCTATAGCAACCAATCAGTTGAAAGGATGATGTGTTGGGAAGGGTTATTTTAATTGACAAGCATTCAGATTCCTTTGGTTGTGATGTAGAATTGAGGCAGGATGCAGAGATATTTGCTTTGACATAGATGGCTACCCCACGCCCTGGATAGACGGTCAGATCTGAAGAGCTGGTAGTTGGGAAGGTTTATTTCACTATCTTTTGTTGCAGATTTGAGCCATGTTTCAGATATAACCAGACAGTCGTAGGGTGTGTGCACCCAGCCTGTATTGATAAGAACTTTTAGGAGGCTGCAGGCATTGAAGTGAAGAAAACTCAATCCATTTATGGAGGTTAGGTCAGTTGGAGAGATCGAGCTTTCAGTGGGTCCAGGGTTGATTTCCACAGTGCCAACACAGACCAGCAGAAAGAAGATTAACTTGATGAGGGGCACCGGTGATAGGGATAGTGAGCAGTCAGGCAGTATTTTCTTCTTTCTTGGGATCCAATATATAGTGGGTGATGATCCTGCTGCATGATTATCGATTTTATCATAGATTACCAGCTTAATGGACAGGCATAGGGAGTAATTGTAGTGCCAGTATGGTAGCAGGGGGATAGAGGAGTTCCAAACTGGTTGTGAGCCTTTTTTTGGGATTCCCCAAGGATTAGTATGCAGAAGCGGTAGTATAAGTATGTAGAGTTTAGGGGCATCCACTGGGGACAGTAGAGGGGGTCAGTGTTGAGTGGTCGCCCTAAGCACCTCGGTAAGGGTTCCAACAGTTATCTCTTCTGGATCTAAGGAAGGTGAGAAGCAAAGCAGCAGTAGTAGGTGCAGTAGCATGGTGGAGGGTAGGAGAGGGTTAAAGAAAGTGAGGTGATGTGAAGAAAATGAGCTTGGGAATTGGCTAGGAGAATAGCTATGGGCGGGGAGATTTGGCGGGAAGGTGTGTATAAAAGAAACACCTAAAAGGGGGCTGGGGGCGGGCAAAATTTTGTGGCTTTCCAGTACCTTTCTAGCTTTCTCCCGGCCTCCTGGTTCCTTACCGGCTGTCGGTGGCCGCCATCCTGCTGGCGGCTCGAGCCCCTCTGGTGTGTGTGTCCCTCGGGGCAGGCCGGCTAGAAGGGAGGGACAGAGGAGAGGGCAATCAGAAGTAGCACTTGCAGGCAGTGGCTTGCTAGAGGTGCTAGATTGTAAAACTTGCACAACAAAGACTGGGAGGGTGGGGGTTAGCGCCTGAGCCGCCTAGCCCAACACAAAATTGACCCAAAAGACTGTGATTACTATCTAAACAGGTAAGTAGGCATTTCACAGAAGTACACAGTAAAACAGCAAAACAGCCCTTTTTAGAGAAATTAACTTTTCAGTACAAACACAAGCAATCTCGGCCAGTTTGGTGGTGCAAAGATACAGCAAAGTCAATGGGAGAAGGCGCACCAATCAGAGGCTGGCAAAGTGTGATCGCCTTCCGATTGGCTGTCGCAACTCCCGATACCTTTCTGGCTTTCTCCCCCGGCCTCCTGGTTCCCTTTTCGGCTGTGCGGTGGCCGCACATGGGGACACGAGAACACTTAGTCTCAAGATATTACCAAGCACTTAACTTGCAAAGAAATGACCTAACCGAGGACATCCGTACACACTGGTCACAAGAGACAGGTTATCAGCTCTCTCTGGAGGGATGGATTCAGGCATGTAGCCTCTCAGCCCGGGTAACGAGCTCCCATCAGTGGAGAGAATTTGCCTGGAAAGTCCTGGTCGATACTTCCGCTCCCCAGTGGTTACAAGACACTATACCCCAGGCAACACAGCGGAGTGTTGGAGACAGTGTGGGGAGCCACATGCCAATCTGTCCCACGTCATGTGGTGGTGCCCGGCCCTTCAGGTGTTCCTTACTTAGTTAGAGGAGCAACTGCAAGAGTTATTCGACCCACAACTCCGATTGTCCTTGGAGATGTACCTGTTTCTTCATCTCCCTAAAACTTTTAGAGGCCCTAATGTTAGATACCTGCTCTCCCTGTTACTAACGGCAGCAAAGAAAGCGATCACTAGACAATGGTTAACAACAAAATTCCCCACCATCCAAGACTGGTGGGACATCACGAAACAAATTTATATCATGGAGAAAATAACACATAACCTAAATGAACAGGAAGAAAAATTCAATGCCAGATGGACACGCTGGCAAATATACTACATGCTGAAGGATCCTACCTTCACGCCCTGAGAAATCTTACATGGGGGCTTGTTGAGACTCATAAACGGAGGGGGGGGGGCGTCCTGGTGCTCTTGGCCTGGCTCCCTTGGTCTCCTGAAGGTCTGGTGGACGTACATAAAAGTTACCCCCCGGAAGCAGCCCAGACTAGAGGAGGTTTGTGAGAGGATGAATATATTGAAAAGTGACATGTATAAGCAAATGAATGGTGGAGCTAGATTGTGACCCGAATTGGGAGATAGTGTAAGGAAATGCTAACCATGACTACTCCGTCCTCCTCTGTCGGGGAGAGGGAGGCCATCGTGGGAATCTACCCGAAATAACATAGTAATGCATAGAATAGTCTCTTACAAAACTAGGCTCCTGCCCCAAGTGGACCGGGAACTGCTGGGTTGGTGTAGAGAGTGGGGTTTCATGAGTCTGATTCCGCGAACCCTATAGGGGGATTCTAAGCTATTTGCTTGTTGGATCTTGACGCAGTAACCACGGCATAGTTGTAATGTGAGGAACCAAGCGGAGATTGTTGGAGAGGGAGCACACGCCATGCTGGGAATGAATTTCTTAGAATTAACTTCTTCTGACTGTATAATATTCTATCCATGAATGTCTCTGTAAATTTTGTAAACACTGGTGACTAATATGTATATATGTTAAGAAAAAGAAAATCGTAATAAAAAGAAGAATTACAAAAAAAAAAAAAGTTCCAGGCCACGCCCTTCGGCCTTTCCTTGGCCCCCTGGGTCTTCACCAAATGCATCACAGTGGTGGCAGCCTTCCTGAGACGCCGGGGTCCCGGGTGTACTCCTACCTGGATAACTGGCTTATAGTGGGTCCTCTTCAGGAGGGAGGTGGAACAGTCCACGGACCTGGCCCTCCAAACCTGCTCATCCCTTGGCCTCCTGGTGAATGAGGCAAAGTTGGAACTCGTACCCTTGCGGGTGATTCTCTTCATTAGGGTGGAGCTGGACTCTCGCAGAGCCAGGACTCTGCTTCTGGTGGACCAGGCGGCCACACTCTCCTGCTTTGTCCGATCATTTTGGGTTGGGCAGCTGCACCCTGCTCAGCACTTCCTGCACCTCCTGGGATACATGACTTCATGCACCAGTGTGGTCCATTGGGCCCGGTGAGGATTATCTCTCTGCAATGGGAGCTTGCCCAACAATGACCTCCACACCAGGGCCACTTCCACCAGCTGGTCAGTAGGACGCCCTCTAGTGGTGGTTAGTCGGGGAACATCTGCAGGAAAGGATCCCATTTGTCTGCCCAGAGCCAATGGTCACCATTATGACCAGTGCATCCCTGATGAGCTAGGGTGCCTATCTGGGGGACCAGAAAGTCCATGGACACTTGACCCCCAAGCTGTCCCAATGCCATATCAACCTTCTGGAGCTTCGGGCAGTTTGGCTGGCGCTGACAGTCTTTGCTCCGCACATTTGGGGTCAGGTCATACAGGTCCAGACAGACAACTCCACGACCATGTACTACCTCAGCAAACAGGGCAGGACGCATCCCCTTTCACTGTGCAGGGAAGCTCTGAACCCTTGTGCACAGCCTGTATGTTGATCTGCCGGCCATCCATGTGGCCAGCGTATCCGACCATCTGGCAGATGCCCTCAGCCATGTGGAGGAGGTGTCTCATGAGTGGTCTCTCCATCCGGAGGTAGTACACAGCCTGTTCCCCCAATGGGGCACCTCTTGGGTGGACCTATTCGCCTCCCGGGAGATCGCAAAGCTGAGGCTGTTTAGTGCCTGCCCCCCTCAATGCCTTCCCTCCGTTTACTCTGATCCACAAAGTGTTGATCAAGGCAGAATGGCAGCTAAGTGGACTGGCAGGTAGATTGTATCCTGTGTCGAACTCTACTATAGGTTGTTGGGTATGGAGCCTCCCATAGGGCTAAGGGCTCATTTCTCCCGCCATACCACTGCCTCGGTGACTGCTTCCTGGGATATCCCTATCCAGGAAATCTGCAGGGCTACTACCTGTCAGTCAGCAAACGCTTCATTTCCCACTATTACATCGACCTTGAGTCTCATGGGGATGCTGGTTTTGGGGCCTCAGTTCCAATCTGTTCCCTAAATAGGAGGTGTGCGCCTTGCCCCCTCCTTCTGGAGAACTGCTAGGAGTCTGCCAGAAATGTGGATAAGTATACCATATCTACATCCCTAGAAAATAAAGGTTTACTCACCTGTAACAGTAGTTCTAGGAGTGGTATATGGTGTACAACCACACTGACCCACCTGACCTCCCCCGGCAAGTGGCATACTGAGTCTTGCTTCCAGTGGGTAAGATCCAACATCACTGGGTGGTGCCGAGGGAGGTACCACCCACGTGTGTAGGTGGGAGTAGCTAGCTTGAAGATGTTCCAGCAAGCAGAAAGCAACACTGCCAGAACTGTGAATATACACCATATACTACTCCTAGAAAGTGCAGTTATGTAAAGTCTTACGTAACAGTAGCTCTTCAAAGAATGTCTCGTGCAGTAGGTAATTACTTCTGGGAGATTCCAGCTGAGGGCGCTGTTGCACATCAGCTCTTCTAGCAGTTTTCACCAGGGACCGCCCACACATGACATCAACTTTCTGCTTCCTATATAAGTGTTTGCGGTCCCTGGTATTGTCAGTTCCCCCACCAGATTCAGCTCACAAAAGTGAGGACCAAGGGAAAGCTGAGGTACCAAAGAGTCCCAACCCTAAGTCACTGCACCAGAATGTGCTCTGCTAGAGAAGGAGGACGACGGAGGGCGGGATTGCACCTACTGCAAGAGACATTCCTTGAAGATCTACTGTTACGGTTAAACTTTACGTAACTGCACTATCTTCCTCAGAATGGTCTCTTGCAGTAGATAATTACTTCTGAGAGAATCCCCAGCAGTCATGTTCATATGGGAGGACAATTATGACAGGAGACCTTGTAGGACTGCACGGCTGAAGGCCGTCCTATGTCGTGAGGCAATATCAAGATTATAATGCCTTGTGAAGGTATGGATTGTGGACCAAGTAGCTGTATTGCAGATATCTGAAATGGAGGCTCTTTTAAATCAAGCCACAGTAGTGGCCATAACTCTAGTGGAGTGGGCTTGGACAGGTCCAGGTAGAGGTTTGTTGTACTTTTTGTAACAAAAGGTAATACAATTTGCCAACCATGAAGATACGGTTCGTTTAGCAATAGGATGCCCTTCTCTGCCAGAGGCAAAGGTGATAAATAATTGAGACATTTTCCTAATCAACTGGGTACGATTAGTGTAGTAGTAGTATAGGATATGATGGACATCTAAGGTATGTAATAGATATTCACTGGGACTGGAGTAGTCAGGGTAGTAGACCGGAAGCTCCAAGGACTGATTTACAATATGTTCAGAGACTACTTTTGGAAGAAAGGATGGGTTGGTATGTAGGACCGCCTTGTCCTTGTGGAAAATCAAGTAAGGTTCTCTACACGAGGGCTTGAAGCTTGGAAATAAGTCGAGCTGAACTAATAGCCACTAAAAACGTTTTTCATGAAAGGAAATGGATATCACAGGTGGCCGCTGGCTCGAAAGGTTCGAAGGTCAGTTTTTCTATAATGAAATTAAGATGTCATAGAGGAGTGGGTCGTCTAATAGAAGGTTTGATATGTGTCATTCCTCTCAAAAACATCTTGGCTAAAGGATGTTGGTACAGAAGTTTGCCATCCAAAGGTTCATGGAATGTCAATATGGCAGCCAAGTGTACTTTGATGGAGGAGTAACTTAAGCCTGACTCTGATAGTGAGGACAGGTAATCTAAAATCTTCATTAGTGGACAACAGTAAGGGTCCAGGGAGCGAGAGGCAGACCATATGGAAAAGCATTTCCATTTGGAATTATATGTTTCTCTTGTTGCTGGTTTACGAGAAGCCAGGAGAATGATAGCAACAAGAGAGGACACCTGGAGTCTATTTATGAATGTGTCCTCAGGAGCCAAGCGTGAAGATGAAGGGTTTTCAAGCTGGGGTGCAGGAGGGCTGGTCCGACTGGTAATTGAATGGATTCTCTTACTGACAGTTGTTGGAGTAGAGAGCACCACGGTTGATGCGGCCACAGTGGTGCTATGCGAAGAATGGTGGCTGGTTCCATTTGAAGTTTTAATAAGGTCTGTTGCAAGAGAGGGATGGGGGGGCATATAAGTAGAGTCCTGTCCAAGATCAGGACAGGGCATCTATAGATAGTCCCTTGTTGCTCGGAATAATGGAGAAGTAACTGGGGAGAAGGTGATTGACTGGGGAGGCAAACAGATACAGCTGTGGAATTCCCCATAGGTCGAAGATTTCTTGGAGTACTTCTTTGTGAAGTGTCCATTCGTTTTCGGATGACTGGCGACTTAGCTGGTCTGCTAACTGACTGCACTGTCCTGGAAGGTGTATGTCCGTTAGCATTAGGTCTTGTTTGATGGCTTCCTGCCAGACTGCAAGGGTCTCCATGCAGAGGGTACATGATTTCATGCCCCTTTGCTTGCTGAGGTAAAACACCACTGCAGTGTGGTCTGACTGAATCTGCAATGATCCTGGCTTGAGATAGGGTTGGAATGCCTGAAGGGCTAGATGGACCACCTTCATCTTGAGGAGACTGATATGAGAGTGATGGGAAGAGGTGGTCCACTGGCCTTGGGTCTGATAAGGACCTAAGTGTGCGCCCCCATCCATCCAGGGAAGCATCCGTGGTCAAAGTCTGCATGGGAGGGATCGGAAAGGCATTCCTTGACACAGTTTGGTTTTGATTGTCCACCACTTTAGGGATGACTTCAGAGAAGAAGTGACCCTGATTTTGTCATCGAACTGTCCAGTTCTTTGAGACCATTGATTCTGGAGGGTCCACTGGACAGGTCTCATGTGAAGGTGGGCGAATACCACAGTCACGATGGCTGCAGATGTGTGACCCAGAAGTCTCGGCATTTGTCTGACCCTGACTATTTTCTGGGTCTGTATTCGCGAAGCCAGAGATATAAGCGTGTCCTGACAAGCAGGCGGATGGTAAGAGCTGGCTGTAACTGTATCTAGAACAGCTCTGATGTACTGGGAGAGACTTCATTGGGTGTGGACTGAACTTTGGCCAGTGGACTGTTATCCCTAGACCGTTGAACATGCTCAGAGTAGTGGCTAGGGAGGCCAGCAGAGCTTCTCTGGATTCTGCTTTGATTAGCCAATCGTCTAGATGTGGGAAGACGAAGTGCCAATTTTCCATAAGGCTGCTGCTACCACCACTAGGCATTTGGTGAACACTCTTGGGGCCGATGACAGGCCAAAAGGGAGTGCTTGAAACTGATAGTTTTGACCCAGAAGGTAGAAGCGCAGAAATTTGTAAAGGGCAGGATGAATGGGGATATGTAAGTAGGCATCCTTCATATCCAGGGCACACAGCCAGTCTCCTTATTTTAGAGTAGGCATGATGGCGGGTAGAGTTATCATGCGAAAATGTTTGTACTAAATATATTGATTCCAGTGTCTCAGATCTAGTATTGGTCTGAGATTTCCGGTTAGTTTGGGTACCAGAAAAAAAAGGGAGTAAAATCCTGTTTGATGTTCTGGAAGGGGCACTAGTAGAACAGCCTGTTTGGCTAAAAGTGCCTTCAATTCTTCTTGAAAGATAGGGACATGATCTAGAGGATAATGGACTACCCAAGGGGAGAGGGGGTGGGGCAGAGAGAAATTCCAGAGTGTGTCCCCTTTGGATGATCTGAAGCACCCATTTGTCCAAAGTGATCGTATTCCAGGCCTCCAGATGGAGGGCAAAACGACCTCCTACACCTCCGAGGCCTGGCTGAGGAGGCGAGGGGTAAGCCCTGATAAGTCACTGGGTACTGGGTTGCCCGGCCCCTCCCGAGGGAAGGGCATGAGAGCCACGGGTGTTGCCTCTTGCTGCTTGGGCATGACCTCAAAAGCCACCTCTGTTAGAGGTATTATATTTTCCGCCTCTTCTGGAATAGGAGGACTATTGCGTATGATAGGTGGGCTTCTCTGGCAGTTCCAGATATTCTGCCATATCCTTACGTTGTTTGTCATGTTCTGTGGTAAAGAACCCCATGACTTTTTGTATTTGGACCATCACTTCGCTAAAGGATGGGTCATCAGGAGAAGTGGTAACTGGCAGAGGCAGGTCCTCGTCCAAGGAAGAGATTTCTGAGTAGGGGACTCTGGGTTCTGGAAGTCCAGATCTTGGAATTCTTCGTCATCAATATCACCTGAGAAATTCACCAGCAAGTCAGGTTCATCTGAAACATAGAATTTGACGGCAGATAAGGACCGCTTGGCCCACCCAGTCTGCCCATTTTCCTACCTAACAGATAAGCTGCAGATCCTAATTAACCAACAGCTTACTTCCTCCTACCCCCGCACTAGGACTGCCTTATGTCTGTCCCATGCATTCTTGAATTCCCCCACTGTTCTTGACTCCACGACCTTCTCAGGAGGCTGTTCCATGCATTCACAACCCTTTCTGTGAAAAAATACTTCCTCACATTACCTCTGAGCCGTCCCCCCTCTATCTTCAAATTGTGCCCCCTTGTTCTTGCACATCTTTTTCTGAAAGATGCCACCCTCTTGGACTTTGCTGATTCCCTTGAGGTACTTGAAAGTTTCTATCATGTCTCCTCTCTCCCTCCTTTCCTCAAGGGTATACATATTAACATACCCTGACCATATCTGACATATAATCCTCCAAATTAAGAGGCAGCAACCAGGGTGGCAGTGTATCCCTGTCACTGTGAAATCTTTTAGGCAGAGGAGAGTGAGACCAGAAAGGATCCTCCAGCTCTCCTGGGTCAGAGGGCTGGGTATACCGCATGGTATGCAAGACCTGCATCACAATTTTGGTGATGCCCATTCCTGGGAGGAAGGGGGGGGTAAGAAGCGGAGGATGAGAAACAATGGGGGTGATAGAGGGGATGGGTCAGGCAGTGTGCGCAGGTCTCTCCCCCGGGAAGAATAAACCAAGATCCCAGTCTCTGTCCGCATGCCCTCTATGAGATGGCACCTGTGAGGGTGGAGGGGCATTCATTAAAGCAAAAGCCATTGGTTTGCCCTGTGGAACACAGGACGTCGACAAGCCCGTGGAACAATTATCCCGAAAGATGTCAGACATCATCGACGAGAGAGAAGCCCCCCTCGACGGAGCAGCCATGTATTTGGCTGTATTAAATATGCTAGATAGTGTCGTCGATGACAGGATATATGCCCCTGTCGACGGAGCAAGCAAAGCCTGCATAGCATTCAAAATACTGGAAAGCGCCGTCGATGAGAGGGTGTAAGTCCCCATCGATAAGCGAGCTGTAAAAAGACGCTCTATCGATGGAGGAAGCACAGAAACAGTTGCATCGATGGGTGTTTCAACCGAGAGTGAGAGGGGTGTTTATCCCGCTCTTTATCCTGTTAAGAACGAAAACCAGAGCTGGGGAAGCCCTTGGTATGAGCCCCCTGGTTCTCCAACAGACATTTTCTGTTCCGTAAGAAGGTGCTGAATTTCTAGCAACCATTGTCGATGGGTTGCTCCATTTGGTGTCGTGTGTGGGTCCCAGACACCTTACACAAAAAAGTGTGATTGTCAAAGCGTTATATCTTCCTACTGCAATGGCAGGAATGAAATAGAGCTTGTCTGGTTAAAGAATCTTTAGACATTTGTTTTATAATCCAACTTCTCGTCGATGACTGCTACACAGAATTTGAACTAGCTGCTGCGCGAACTGAACAAGGTGGGGAAATGAACTGAGGATACCAGGGACCGCCCACACTTATATAGGAAGTAAGAAGATGATGTCATGTGTGGGCGGTCCCTGGTGAAAACTGCTGTGCAACAGCGCCCTCTGCTGGAATCTCCCAGAAGTAATTACCTACCGCAAGAGACCATTCCGTGGAAGATCTACTGTTATAGGTGAGTAACCTGTTTTTTTGTTTTACTGTAAATATATCCTGTTTTTAAACCCTTGTAGTTCTAGCAAAGAATCCATTTTTTTACAGAATCAGTGACTGCTTGTTTTATTTAAAAAGGCAATGTTACTATTACTGCTGGGCTCAGTTGGCAGTCCATCTCTGAAGGGCACTCTACCAGTAGCTATTGTGGTATCCTCCCTGACCTTGGGCAGGAGGCGAAGAGAGGTTTCCTGGTAAAACTTGGTGGTGGGAAAGGATTAGAAATCCCTGACAGAGTAACTGCCCTATAAGTGAGGGGGCCGAGGGGCGGTTTATGTCACAGGCATGTAACTCCAAGGAATAACCACCAGCTGCAGGAATGACCCCACCTCTCCTCACTGGCTCCATATAGCCTGCCAGACCCACCAATTAGCAACCTTACCTCATGTTCTCCCAGGTTAACGAGAGGTCAGCTTGGGGGTGGCCCACCATGGGGCACTGAAGTCCATGAGTACTGGGACAAGAAGTCAGATGACGGGGCCGGAGGGGACACTGTGGGCTGACAGTAGCAGTGGATTTGGCAATTGGGGGTCAAAAAGTATATTAAGTAAACAAACGAAAATTAAATGATGCTACATGGACCAGACATGGAATGTCAGGTCTAGTATTATACAATTATTTGTCACCTAAGGACAGGATGGCAAAGGTAAACCAGCAACCACAAAAACAGGTTACTCACCTGTAACAGTAGTTCTTTGAGTGGTATATAGTGTACATCCACACTTCAGGCAGTATCCTTTCATTTAAGACTCTGACCAGAAGGTCTTCAAGCTGGCTCTTCCCACCTGCCAGGTGGTAGCTCCCCTGGCACTGCCCCGTGACATCAGCTCTGACCCGCTGGAAGCTAGACCAGTGTGCCACTTGCCAGGGGCGGTCAAGTGGGTTGTGTGGATGTTCACCATATACTATTTCCTAGAAAGATCAGTTACGCAAAGAATTTTGCCATAATGGTAGATCTTCTAGGAATGTCTTTTGCAGTGTCATTACTTCTGGGAGTTCCCGATAGATGGCGCACTAACACCGCAGTTTTCTTCTAGCAGTCTCCACACCAGGGACCACCCACACGACCTCACTTCCTGGGCTGTGCCTATAAAAGTGGGTGGTCCCTGGTAATCTCCATTCTCCGCTGGTTTCAGCTCATGATGGTGAGGGACCGAGGTACCAAAGCCTCCCAACCCTATATTGTTTTCCCTGTTACAGAAAGGCAGGGGGTCGGAGGAAGGGAAGCTACTTACTGCAAGAGACATTCCTAGATCTACAGTTATGGCAAAAGTCTTTGCGTAACTGATCTATCTTCCATGGAATGGTCTCTTGCAGTAAGTCATTACTTCTGGGAGATTCCCAAGCAGTTATGTCCGAGTAGGGTGGACCACAATAACAATCAGCCTTGTGTATTTTTGCAAGTACAAGGTCCACGTCTTATAAGTGGCCTCTAAAGGGCCAAATGAAAGATGCATATAGCAAAATCATCAAGTATAATTTTCTCAGCAAGTGAGTAGTAGGCTGAGTAGCAGTACCTGTTCATGGTAGAGACAAAAGGGTCTGATGCACAACAAGCTGAGAGGTATCCTGATGTGATGGTCATAATGACCCATAAATACAGGTTACTCACCTGTAACAGGAGTTCTAGGAATGGTATATGTTGTTCATCCACACTTTCTGGCAGGTATCCTTGCCGCTTTAAATCTTGCCGGAAGGTCTTCAAGCTGGCTCCTCCCACCCACCCAGGTGGTAAAACTCTTGGCTCCGCCCCATGACGCCAGATCTGGCCCGCTGGAAGCTCAGGTAGTGCGTCAAAGCCGGGGAAGTCGGGTGGGTCGTGTAGATGAACAACATATACCATTCCTAGAACTCCTGTTACAGGTGAGTAACCTGTATTTCTAGGGACATGGATATGTTGTTCATCCACACTTTCTGGCAGACTCCTAGCAGTTCTCTGGGAGGATGGAGGCAAGCACACCCCCTACTTAGGGAATAGAGACTGGAGAACCGAGGCCCCAAAACCAGCATCCCGGCGTGACTCAAGGTCGATGTGGTAGTGGGTGATGAAGGTGTGTGCTGACTTCCAGGTAGCAGCCCTGCAGATTTCCCGGATAGGGACGTCCCTGGAAGCAGCCACCGATTCAGCGGTATGGCGGGTAGAATGAGCTCTTATCCCTCTGGGAGGCTCCATGCCCACCAACCTATAGCAGAGATCTATGCAGGAGGTGACCCACCTGCTTATCGTCCGCTTGGCTGCAGGTTTGCCAGGTGCGGCTTCAGCGTAGGTGACAAACAGCTGGCGAACCTCTCCCGAACTTCAGCCGTGCGCTCCTTATAGTAAGCGAGCGGGCCTCTAGGGTCCAGAGTATGGAGCCTATATTCGGCCTCTGAGGTGTGACTGGGGTAGAACACCGGCAGAGTCAACACCTGGTTAAGGTGAAACTCCGACACCACCTTCGGAAGGAATTTCGGGTGGGGGCGCAGGACAACTTGTCCCTGTGGAAGATCAGGTAAGGAGACTCGATGGAAAGCGCCTGGAGCTCTCCCATCCTTCTGGCTGACGTGATAGCCACCAAGAAGGCGGTTCTTCGACAGGTGAGAGAGATATCACACCTGTGCATTGGTCTAATGGCTTGCCCATGAGCTTTGCCAATACCAGCAGTAGATTCCACGGAGGTGGAGGTTCTCGTGACCGGAGGGAAATGTGATCAAGGCCTTTGAAAAGCGCAAGACCACCTTTCTCCTGCGCCATCGACTCTGCCTGCCCGCGCCTCGTAAGCAGAGATGGCTGCCAGGTGCACCTTTAGGGTCGTCGACCTAAGCCCTTGCTGAGAAAGGGACCATAGATAGTCCAAGATGCTTGCCAAGGAACAGGAGAAAGGGTCCAGGCCCTTGCCCTGACACTAAATGGAAAATCTCTTCCATTTGATGGCATAGCATTTCCTGGTCAACTCCTTACGGGATGCCTCAACTACATTGAGGACCTCGTCGGAAAGACCCAAGGCCTGGAACTCTAGCCACTCAGGAACCAGGCCGTCAGGTGCAGGGACTGAAGGTCCGGATGGAATACCTTCCCCTGATTGACTGAAAGTAGGTCCGGGCGAGCTGGAAGCTGCCTCGGGAGCCTGGAGCTGAGGCTGAGGAGATCTGGATAACAGCATTGGCGGGGCCAGTCTGGGGCTACCAGAATCACCTGCGCCTTGTCCCTCCTCGCCTTGAGAAGCACCTTGTGGATCAAGGGAAATGGGGGAAAGGCGTAGAAGAGGCCTGGGGTCCACGGCCTCGAGAAGGCATCCCCCTGCAGCGAGCCCTGCTGAAGGAGGCGGGCATGGAACAGCCTCAGCTTCGCATTCTCCCTGGAGGCAAACAGGTCCACCAGAGGTGTGCCCCAATGGGAGAACAGATCTTGTACTACCTCCGGCAGGAGAGACCACTTGTGAGACACAGCCCCTATCCGGCTTAGGGCATCGGCCAGGGTGTTGGAGACTCCTGCAACATGAATGGCTAGGAGATCCGCCTCCAGGCTGCGCACGAGTGACCAAATGCGGAGAGCTTCCTTGCGCAGGGGCATGAAGCGCGTCCCGCCCTGGCGGTTTAGGTAGTACATGGTCGTGGTATTGTCCGTCTGGACCTGAACCACCTGACCCCGTTGAAACGGAGCAAAGGCGGTGAGAGCTAGACGGACCACCCGAAGCTCCAGCAGGTTGATACGGCATCGGGACTCCCGAGGAGACCAGAGGCCGTGCGCTCTGTGCTCCCCCAGATGGGCACCCCAACCCATCAGAGAGGCGTCGGTCAATAGAGAGACCGTCGGCTCGGGGCAGACAAACGGGATGCCCTCCTGCAGATGAGCTGGAACAGTCCACCACTGGAGAGCGTTCCACATCCCCTGGGTCACCGTCACTAGCTGGTCCAATGGATCGCAGCATTCAGACCACTGGCTGGCCAATCCTCACTGAAGGGGACGCATGTGCCAGCGGGCCCAACGGACCACACTGGTGCACGCCTCCATGAGACCCAGGAGGCGCAGGAAGTCCCGGGCAGGGCGCGACTGCCCAACCAGAAATGACTGGGCAAAGGAGGAAAGAACCTCGGCCCTGTCCGCCGGGAGCCGTACTCTGGCTCGAAGAGAGTCGAGCTCTGCCCCGATGAAAAGAATCACCTGCTTCGGTCCGAGTTCCGACTTGGCCTTGTTGATGAGGAGGCCGATCTGGGAGCAAACCTGGAGGGCCAGATCTCTGGACCGCTCCACCTCCTGTCTGGAGGGGGCTGCTATCAGTCAATCGTCCAGGTAAGGGTACACCCGGACCCCTCGGCACCGCAGGAATGCTGTCACCACTGCCATGCATTTGGTGAAGACCCTGGGAGCAACAGAAAGGCCGAAGGGCATGGCTCGGAACTCATAAAGGGATCCCTCCGCTCGAAAGCGAAGGAATCTCTGGTGAGACAGACGGATAGGGACGTGAAAGAACGCGTCCTGTAGGTCCAGAGAGCAGAACCACACGCCCTGTTCCAGGGATGGTATTATCTGAGCCAGAGTGACCATCCTGAAGGTCCGAGGCCTTAGGAACTTGTTTAGGTTGTGCAGGTCGAGAATGGGGCGCCAGCCCCCCGTCCGTTTTGGGACCAGGAAGTACCTGGACACAAACCCCGGGTCTGAGGGAGGATCCGCCACCTCTCTGATCACCTCTTTCTCGAGGAGCAGAGCGATGTCGGCTCGGCGAGCTGACAGCGAGGCTGCGGACCCAGAGGCCCCCCTGGGGCGACGGCTCGAAGGGCGGGGCCTGCTCAAACTCCAGAGGCAGGCCCTTTCCTACCACTTCCAACACCCACCGGTCTGTGGTGATAGCAGACCAGGCGGAAAGGAAGTGGCGGAGCCGTCCCCCCATGGGGGGAACCTGGGGTGGGGTGACGAGGTTGGGGGCGACACCCCTCAACCCGTCACTGAGCAGGCTTGGAGGAGGGACCGGCCAAGGGACCACCTGGGCCTTTACCTCCCTGCTTCCTGGAAGAGGAAGCCGCGGGCTTGTGTTTGGGATGCCACCGCGAGCCTGCTGGCCCTGATGCTGTTGGGCGGACGAAGCGCGACGAGTACCTGGACGAAGGGCTTGCCAGGTCTGCGTCCTTGTCCTTTGGGAAGATGAGACAGAGTCCAGAGTGGCATTGGACTTTTCGATCCTCTGGAGGTGACCTTCCACTCCAGGGCCGAAGAGGTCGGTCCCCAGGAAGGGGACATCTGCCAACTTGTGCTAGGTATCTGCTGGGAAGGTGGATATCCTCAGCCATGCCCGATGGCGCATAGCCACTGCGGCCACGACTGACCTGGCACATGAGTCACCGATGTCCAAAGCAGTCTGAAGTTGCTGCTTGGCCACTGCCCTGCCCTGGTCCCGCACCTGCTTAACTGTGGTCTGCAGGTCAGCCGGGAGACGAGGGACTACCTCGTCCAGGGAGCCCAACAGGGCGTGAGAAAAGTGTGCCATCAGCACGGCCGAGCTGGGCCTGACGAGGCAAGGGAGGACACAGGGACTTTTGCGCCGGCATAGTCCAACTTCTTGGACTCCTTGTCAGGAGGCTTGTCCACGTCCCTGGCGCTTCCGGCATGCCGGAAGACGCTGTCGATAACCAACCCCTCGGCCGAGGGGTGTTCCGAAAAACCGGACAAGGAACTGGCAGGGACGGCGTACTTCCTCGCCATCCTGGCCGAGGGCGCAGGACAGGAAGCAGGGCGCTGCCAGAGCTCCAAGGTCAGGCTGACAATGGCCTCGGCCACCGGAAAGGCCTCCGTGGGAGAATCCCTGGTCCAATATCTCTGTGAGGGGATACTTGGCCCGCTTGGATACGGGCTCGAGCTGCATCCTGGTGGACACCGAGATGAGCCTAAGCAAACCCATGAAGGACGATGGGCTATCGTCCAGTGACTGACCTCCGGAGGACTCCAAGTCGACCTGCCTGGAGAACAGGGAGGAATCGTTATCGGACCCGGAAGAGTCCGCAAAGAGCTGCCTTGGGCCTGAGCCACCCTCCACCTGCCGAGGGCGATCGGGAGTGAGGGTGACAGACAGCCTATGGGGCAGACCCTGGGCCGGCCGAGAGTTCTTGGACGGGGCCCCAAACATCGGCTGTGGAGGCGGAGGTTCCACCAGAATCGGTGGGGCAGCCAGTTTTGGTCAAGCAACAGGCCTGGGAGCAGGCGCCTCGGCTAGAGTGAGGGGTTGCTTCGGCCGCTCCGGTGACAGCCACTTGATAGCCGGGAGCGACAGCGCCGCTTGCTCCTGGACAGAAGGAGCTGTTGCCACTGAGGTCCTCGTGAGCGTGACGCAACTCTGGCGTCAAGCTCTCCTCGCTCCAAGGAGGAAGACGAACGAGCGGCGGCGCCGCTTACTACGGTACCGAGACCGCCTCTGACGGCTGGACCGAGAAGAAGTCCGAGACCGAGACCGAGAACCTCGGCGTTTCCGAGGAGGGTTCTGGGGCAGGGCGGGGGAAACCCGCTCTCCCCTCGGCTCGGAAGGTTCAACCGTGGACTCCGGAACTGGAGGCACAGGCAAGCCCACGTAAACCTCAATCTCCACCGGGGGAACTGGGGAGTGAGGGTTTTCAGCTTCACCGTCGACAGCCCATCCGACGGGTCGAGAAAAATCTCGACTGCCGACGGGAAGTCTCGGTCAACTGACCTGACGGGACACCGTGAGGCCAGTGGTCGAAGCCAAAGGATCGACCGAAGGACGGGTCGACTACTGGGAGGGGACTCCTCCGCCCCAAGAGCGTCGATGGAGGGACTTACCTTTGTGGTTCTTCTTCTTGGACCGGGAGGAAGGCCCTGAGGATGTTGGTCCCTCTCCCTTGGTGGAAAGGGACAGACAGAGCTCCTTAAACAAAGCTGAATAGGAGGATCCCATGGAGAGCGGAATAAAGGCAGCGGCCAAGGTAGACGAAGATGCGGCCTGCGTCGCCTCCTCTTCGAGGGCGATCATCTGCTCAAGCTGTTCCTCCGAGCCAGCCACCGCAGAAACCGTCAAACGGGCCTCCTTCGACTTTACCGGAGGGAGACGTTTCTCGGGGCACCCAAGTTGTAAACGGGCGGTGCGGTCTTCCAGGACGTAGGCCGAAAAGGAAGAGTACAGGTCGCAAGCCTGCGGGTTGTGCTCAAGGCCCAAGCAGTAGACGCACGTGGAGTGCGGATCCGTCCGAGACATCTTCTGCCCGCATGGGCACCTCTGAAAACCGGGAGTCAATTTGTCCATCGCAGCCGCGAGAAAATAAATGACCGAAGTCTTGAAAACCTTAAAAGGAATTTCGGGTAGACTGAAGAAATAGGAACCAGTCTTATACGCAGAGCGTTAAGGAGGGAACCTGAGCTTCCAAGCGGTAAGGAAGATCTGGCGTCATGGGGCGGAGCCGAGAGTTTTACCACCCGGGTGGGTGGGAGGAGTCAGCTTGAAGACCTTCCGGCAAGATTTAAAGCGGCAAGGATACCTGCCAGAAAGTGTGGATGAACAACATATCCATGTCCCTAGAACAATATCATCTTAATTAAATATTTTGTCTGTAGTGGCTAGGTGTATAAAGCCTCATGGGAAAGGCCTCAGTATAAATTAAAATTGAAGGCCCCAAAACAGGACTCCGAGGCCTAGAAGAGGAGAAAGTACAGTTATGTAAGAACTTACCGTAACAGTAGATCTTTGAGAACAGCTCTTGCAGCAGGTTACACCATTAGGACTGAAGCCAGCAGGTGCCAGGACCCCACGGGCGTAGTACATAAGGAGGCGGTCCCCCATAATCCTCGGTTCTCCCGCCGGAGACTCCCGGCCGCTGGATGACATCAGAAGAGGAGACTGAGGATCCGCCACCAGATGGCAAAGATTAGTTAATAGGAATGTCCCATCCCATAAGATGGGAGCTTGACTACGACCTACCTCCATAAAAAGGGGGATGGTGGGCGGGAAGGTACCTGCTGCAAGAGCTGTTCTCGAAGATCTACTGTTACGGTAAGTTCTTACGTAACTGTACTATCTTACTTCGAGATATAGCTCTTGCAGCAGGTTACACCATTAGGACTGATTTCCAAGCAGTAGTGGCAATCATGCACCACCGGGAGGAGGAAAGGTAGAGACCTCGATATAACTCGAGCCTAGGACAGAAGGCCCTGAAGGATGGCTAGACTGAACCTCGCTCTTCGCCTCGATGCAATATCCTGGCTGTAATGCCTGATAAAGGTATGCACAGAGCTCCAAGTAGTTGCAGCGCAAATAGCTGAGGTGGAGATGTTCTTTAACACCGTAAATGAAGTAGCCACCCCTCTTGTAGAATGACCCTTGACCATGCCTGGTAAGGGTTTATTGCGCTTATCATAACAGAAAGTGATGCACTGGATGAGCCACCTAGAGAGTGACTGTTTAGAGACAGGAGCTCCTATCATTCTGTGAGCGAAGGAGACGAAAAGTTGGTCCGACTTCCGGAGCGGTTTGGTTCTGGTCAGGTAGTATCTGAGGCACCGATGCACATCAAGGGTGTGCAGAAGAGCTTCTCCTCGATTAGAGTACCTCAAATATACTGGTAGATCAATATCCTGATTTAGGGTGAGCGCTGAAACCACCTTAGGCAAAAACTTTGGGTTTGTCCTTAGGGATACCCTGTCCTGGTGGAAAACCAAATAAGGCTCTTTGTACATAAGAGCATGCAATTCTGAGATCCTTCTAGCAGAAGTAACAGCAACTAAAAATAACGTTTTCCAAGAGAGAAAATGTAGCTCGCAATCCGCAGCTGGTTCAAAGGGTGGCAGCGTGAGCTGCTCCAGGACAAAAGGTAAGTCCCAAGAAGGGATTGGATCTTTGATGGGAGACCTAAGGTGGAGGACACCCCTTAAGAAGGCACGAGTAGTGTCCAGCTGGGCCACTGTCCGATGGCCTACGGGGGCATGGTAAGCAGAAATTGCACAAAGGTGCACTTTAATTGAGGAATAAGCCAGTCCGGAGTGGAAGAGGGAAAGCAGGTAATCCAGAACCAGCTTTTCTGGACAGTCTAACGGCAGAAATCTGCGCGCTTGAGCCCACAAACAGAATCTATGCCATTTCATGGCGTACGTTGCCGGTTTTCTGGTGGCAGAGAGTACGTCTGCCACTTCCTGCGAGACCCCCTATTGCATCATGGCTATGTCTCTAGGAGCCAAGCGTGCAGGTTCAATGAACATAAGTCTGGATGGACCAATGAACCTGCCTCCTGAGACAATAGGTGGGAGCTGATTAGCAAAGGAACTGGAGGTTCCCGGGATAGCTGGTGCAGAAGAGGGAACCAAATCTGTCTGGGCCAGAAGGGTGTGATCAGAATGAGTGTCGCTTGCTCCCTGCGAAGTTTTAAGAGAACTCTCTGAATCAACGGGAAAGGGGGAAGGCATATAGGAATCTGCCCGCCCAGGAGAGGGACAACGCATCTCGCCAAAAAACACCAGGCCCTGGATCTAGCGAGCAAAAATTGGGCAGTTTTGCGTTGGATGGGGACACGAAAAGGTCCAACTCTGAAGTGCCCCATCTGTGAAACAGATCCTCTGCCACCTCCTACAGAAGTTCCCACTCGTGGACTCTGGCCTGAGAGTGGCTCAGACCATCTGCGATGGTGTTGTCCACTCCCGGGACATGTACTGCAATTAGGTTTGCGTCATGTTGCAATACCCACTCCCACACTCTCATGGCCTCAGTGCAAAGCGGGTAGGAGTGAGTGCCTCCCTGTTTGTTGAGGTCATACATCACCGCGGTATTGTCTGTTTGTAGCAGAAAAGTACCCGGTGGAATCTCCGACTGGAAGGCTTGCAGAGCGTAAAGGACTGCCATCATTTCCAAAATGTTGATATGGAGAAGAGACTCCTGGGCTGTCCACAGGCCCTGAGACCGAACACCGTCCAGGTGTGCTCCCCACCCGAGCCCTAAGGAATCTGTGGAGAGGGTCACAGTCAGAGGCGGCGCTGTGAAGGAAACCCCCGCAGAGAGGTTCCCTGGATTTAGCCACCATTGCCAATCCCGAATTACGGCTTTTGTAATTTGGATTGGATGCTGCAGATGGTCTTGCCTTTGGTCCCACTGCACCCATAGCATCCACTGGGTTACCCGCATGTGGAGACTTGCCAGTGGGACTGTCGCAATGGCCGCAGCCATGTGTCCGAGCAAGCGATGGACCAGTCCGGCTGGGACAGTCTTCTTCGCCAAGTCCCTGATGAGGGATGTGATGTGTTCCGCTCTGTTCAAGGGAAGAAAAGCTTTCCCTCTGATGGTGTCCAGAACTGCACCTATAAACTGTAGTTTCTGCGACGGCACCAGGAGTGATTTCTCGTAGTTGATGAGAATACCCAGTGATTGAAAAAGGCACTGAGTACAGTGAATAGGCATCATCAGTGCCTCCCTGGAGGGCGCCATGAGAAGCCAGTCGTCCAGGTATGGGAACACGTAGTGGCCTTGTCTCCTCAGAGACGCTGCTATGACCACCATGCACTTCGTGAATACGTGAGGTGCAGATGACAGCCCGAAGGGAAGAGCTCGGAACTGATAATGGCGGCTCTGAAACTCGAGCGCAGGAACCTCCGTACTTGAGTAATCTGAATATGCAGGTAGGTGTCCGTATGTACAAAGACGCCAGAAAGAAAGGCCCTGCTTCAGCATGGGAATTAGGCCCGGAAGGGTCACCATGCGGAAGCGTTTGTAAATGACCGAAAGGTTGAGGTCCAGTACTGGACGGAGGTCCCCTGTTTTCTTTGGAACCAGGAAGAAGTGAGAATAGTACCCTAGTCCTCTCTGGTTCTCTGGGAAATGCTCTAAGGCTTCCTTTTCCAGAAGCGTGAGCACTTCCTGCTGTATGAGCAGGGCATGCTGACCCAAATATCGGGAGAGCAGGGGAGGGCTTGTAGGTGAACTACCTACAAATTCTATATAATGGCCTTTTTTGACCGGCTACAGAACCCAACTGTCGGTGCTGATCGACTGCCACCCTGGCAAGTGGCGTGTCAGATGCAACCCCTGACTTTCTTTTCCCGTTGATCCTGAGGAGGGGGGGGCCGGGAAGGAGTCATGCTGTGGCAGCGTTTGATCCGGCAGGCTGGGCCGACTTTGCAAATCGTTGGTCTCTGCCTGGGGATGACTTGGCCTGGGCCTTACAGGTGAAAGTGCCCCTCTGCTGTTGGCCGGAACATTGCTGTTGCCTTTGTAGCCGGCCACGGAAACGGCTCTGATTCTTATGAAAGTAACTAGGCCAAGACCTGTACATAGCTTGTACAGATCGGACTGCCTTCCCTGCGTCCTGAAGTTTGGTGATTACTCTCTCGCAGGCTTCACCAAATAGGACCTCGCCGTTAAAAGGGACGTCTAAGATGTTCTTCTGGACGTCCGGGGGAAAAACAGAGACATGGAGCCAAGAGCATCTCCGGAGACACACGCCTGAGGCTGCAGCTCTGGCTGAAGAGTCCGCAGAATCATATGCGGCTCTGAGCACTTGGGTCACCACATCCGAACCCGCGAGAGGAGGTTCAAGAGCTCCTCCTTGTGGTCGCCATCGGGCATCTTCCCTACCAGGTCTCTGTCCCTGCTCCCACAGTGCGCTCTGGAATTGGAACCATGTGGGTGAGGTAATTCAGTGACCTGATGGCGTAAGTCATGGCCGCGAGAATTGCACCACCCAGGACATCCAATTGCTTGGATTCCTGGTCCAGTGGCTGCGTGCCTGGGCGCGGATGTCTCTGAGACCGGTCATGCGAAGCAGTGATGACTAGGAGTCAGCCAGAGAATGGTTCGCCAGATACTGGTCCTCCCTAGGGGCCTTGTATAGGCGGTCAGCCTTTTTCGGCACTGTGGGAGTGGAATGCGGACATTTCCAGGCGGCCTTGGTGACATCCGCAAAGGTATCCACCAAGGGCGGCAGTACCACAGGCTTCGGGTCTTTCTGCCAAAGCTAGCGACCAAGGCGCTGTCTCTTGGGGTCTAGCTCTTCAGCATCCCACCCCATGTTCTCCTGGATGTGCCTCATGATCTCCGCGAAAGAGGGATCGTTCGGAGAAGACCTGCGTAGGTCGTGTGGGTCCGGAGAGGGAATGCTGATAGGAGAAGGTGATCTGGAGTGCTCTGAAGTGTCAGATCTGAAATCCTTCCCAGACAGAGTGTACCGGCGTCGTCTGGGTCTCTTGGGGCTGGGTGACCCTGAAGGGGATCTACAGGGAGGTCTTCTTTCTGAAGATCTGCCCCAAGGAGGTGGTGTCTGCTCCTTGGGGGTTGGTGATCGTCCTACGGGCCCCTTAGGTGGAGGGGGGGGAGGTGGTGAAGGAGTAGGTGGAGGCGGAGCAGGAGGAGGACGTGTGGTGACCACATCTTTGTTGATGGTGTCCCACCAGAAGGTAAAAAGTTCTTTTACCTCTGCCAGATTCATACCCGACGATGGGCCTGGCGCCGGTGGCCTGTTGCCGGGGTCAGGTCCCCGGGGGTCTCCCGCTCTGGGGAAGGTTCCCGTGAGAGCCCGCCGCCTCGGTGTCGCCGCTGGTCCTCGGGCTGTGTGGTGTCCTCCTCGGTCGAATCCTTTTGACCAGCGTCCGCCGGCGACGGTGGTGCGGTCCTCTTCTCAGGAGTAGGTCCCCTGGCCGGCAACGGGTGTTTAGGTGTCGCGGCTCCTGGGAGCCCCGGTGGTGTCTGGCCATCGGGTCTGATGTCCGTTTGAGGGACGTCAGGTCTTTGGTCTTACAAGGAACTGGATCCGATCCACACGGAGGCTGGGAAACTGACCTGGCGTCAGTGTCCCGCCGACGGGAAGAAGATTTATGGCGCTCCCTGAACTTCGACGAGGCCTTAGATGGAGTGGAAGAGGCCGACTGCCCGGAAGTCTTCAGGGGCTGTAGAGAAGAGGAGCCACTGGAAGATCTGACCTGAACCGGGGGAGGTTGCGACCGAGCCCTGGAGGGAGAGCGGTCAGATTTCGAGCCGGAGCTTCGGGAGTCAGAGGCCCTTGCAGACCTGGATCTTTCCTTTTCCCGGTGCTTGTGGGTTTTACCCGACGATTCCCTCCGAGAGAAAGGTTCCTTATCCATAGTTTTCCATTTCTCCTCCAAGAGAAACGCTTGAAGGGCATTCTGGCGGCGGATCCTGGTGCGACTGTTGAAGCCCTGGCAGAAGGAGAGGGCCTTGTCATCGTGTTCTGGGCCTAGGCAGCGCATGCAGACCGAATGTGGATCCTTGACGGGGATCTGTTTGCCGCAGGCACACTCCGTATGGTGACCCTCTACAGAAGTTGTTGGAGAGGACATCAGTTGATCCAAAGTTGAAAGGCAGACGAAAATCGTTGTAGTTCTAATGGTCATCACACGCTAGAAAAGGAGACCGAGAGGCTGATACTGGCGATGTCGACAGCGGGAAAAGAACTGGGGATTATGGGGGGACCACCTCCTTATGTACTACGCCCGACGTCGGAGGCGGTCCCCACTGAAGACTGCTAGCTAGAAAATTTCCTTGGGGTCCTGGCGCCTGCCGGCTTCAGTCCTAATGGTGTAATCTGCTGCAAGAGCTGTATCTCGAAGTAAGATTGGGGCTTAGTCTGGAATTTTTAATGAGAGGAAGAGGAAGCCGACCATCCTGAGGGGTGGTCACAGGATGATTTAGATGTGTTCTTTATCATTTGTTCTTTGTCTCTGAAGTTTCCTCTTTCGTTATAGTAATTTCCAGTTTTGTAGGAATAATTATACTGAGGACATTGTTTATAGTACATATACTGTACTGTTTTTGTCTGCCTGAGGCTTGTAGGTTGTCCAGTATGGTTTGTGCCTCTGGGCCAAAGAGATGGTCGTCAGAAAAGGGGGCATTAGCCACTTTATGTTAAATATCAGGTGCAAGTCCTGAAAGTCCGAGCCATGCCTGACAGCATATAAGAATACAGACTGCAGAGGCTCTTCCCGAAGCATCGGCAATGTCATATCCTGATCTTAAGTGTCAAGAAAGGGAAGTAGGTGTATTTATCATTAATGTAAGTTGCTCTGTTTCAGGGGATGTAGGTAGTTTATTAATGATCTCCCCAGCAGAAGTGCCCACCGTACACTAGAATTTCAGCATATATCCCATGTAATTAAGTATTCTAATGTTTAATGTGTTTAGAGCAAACACTTTCTTGCCCATATAATCAAAACGTCTGGAGTCTTTTTCGGGAGTTACTGAACTTGTATGTTTAGGTTTGCCAATGCGGTCATGAGCGGCAACCATAACCACAGAATCCGCAGTGGGAATATTTGTTAAATATTGATAGTCCAGAGGAGCTTGATAAAGCCTATGTACTTTTCGAGGTACCTCCTGTGCAGCTATGGGTTGACTCCATACTTCAGTAATCGCATTTCTAAATGTTAGTATAAAAGGAGGGACTGCCCGGATGGGTTCTTCCTGGATGTCAAGATATTCCACCATATCTTTACTTAATCTATCTTGTTCTGTTGTGGTAAACCCCATTGTTTTTTGTATTTGTATCATTTCTGGGAATGGGGGGTCATCCAGTGGGGAAATTACCTTTAATGGTTGTATTAGGGCTTCGTCCCAGTATGATGGTACAGAATATAGGGACTCTCACCCTCGTCTAGTAGGGGAACCATCAAAATATGTGTCTTTGGAAGGTTCCGAAACTATATGAGGATCTGAAAAACATTCCTCAGAATGTTCATGATGAGGCAGGAATGGCAAGCATTCTAGCACGGTGCATGCCTGTTTTGATGGAGGTGGAGACACAATCTGTGAGTGAGGCCTATTTAGTGAATTGGGTATATGATCAAAACCCAATGAATTCAAAACTTTATTTACAATTTGTTCTATGTTTGGCACTTGCGAGGATGGAATTTCCATAAAACCGGGTTCTGAGCCGTGCGCTTGGAGTCAGGGGATTGATTTGTGCCTCCCAATAATGTGATCCAGTACGTTTTTGAGAAATTTGTTCATCACGGACTGGTGACTGAGCACCATGCATGAGTGCAAATGAGGCTGGTGTGCCTCTGCGTTCCATAGTATATGATCCTTTATTATGTGGTAATGCAGCCCCATAAGAATTTTTGTTACATTTTTTGTAAAATATTTCATGCTTTTTCATGGTTAAATTCTTGTAAGGATCCTCCATAAATGTATTATATGCTGGTAATGGTGTTGTTCTATGATGTAGGGGCTGCTCCGTTGACGGTGGGATCAGTCCTGTCAATGGAAGAGGAATGAAAGCAAGCCCCGTCAACGGTGTAATGTAGCTTGTTGATGACAGATAAGTAAATGCATGCTCTGTCCATGGTGAGATACTTCTTTTCCCCATCGACGATGAAGCAAGTGGAGTGTGCTCCGTTGACGGAGGAGGTGTTCTCATTGATGAGGATGTCTTGTAGAGTCCTCCAGCCAACGGGGGAGTGTGCCCTGTCAACGATGAATGCAGTAGGGCCTCCGTTGTCGACGGTGCATGTGGTTTCGTCGATGGGGGAGCTGAGGAATGACGTCCCATCGACGATGAATGTTCCTTTCTATGTGAAGCTGAACTTCTATGTTCTTTTGATGTAGAAATGCCTGCCGTCGACGAGGGAATAGTGCCCGTCAACGAAGAATGTCTTTTTGATGATACATGTTTAGGAAATATGACCGTTGAAGGGCGGTCAGGCAGGACTTTAGGTGAAGGTATTTCCTTCACTGTTTCACTTCTTCAAGAGGACTCAGAGGTTTTGGAGCCCTTTGATCGAGCACCTCGAGTCTGTAACATAACATCTTCCATTGTTAAACTCTTGGTCAAGCACAGGAATATGGTACCATGTATGAAGCCTATTCACCCTAAGCTGTGGGTTCAAACCACGTCGTAGATTGCTGGCAGAAGAGTAAGCTGCTGTCAGAGCTGAAGCCAGCGGGAAAATGAACGGAGATTACCAGGGACCACCCACTTTTATAGGCACAGCCCAGGAAGTGAGGTCGTGTGGATGGTCCGTAGTGTGGAGACTGCTAGAAGAAAACTGCCATGTTACAGCACCACCTATCGGGAACTCCCAGAAGTAATGACTTACTGCAAGAGACCATTCCGTGGAAGATCTATTGTTACAGGTGAGTAACCCGTTTTCCTAGGGGCATGGATGTGATGTACTATCAACATTTCTGGCAGACTCCTAGCAGTTCTCTAGCAAGACGAGGGAAAGGCACACACCCCCTATGTAGGAAAAAGAGACTGGAGAATCGATGACCCAAAACCAGCATCCTGGCATGACTCAAGGTCGGAGTGGTAATGAGACATGAAGGTGTGGGCTGTCTTCCAGGTAGCAGCCTTGCAAATTTCTTGGATAGGGATGTCCCTGGAAGCAGCCACCATAGCACCGATAAGTCTGACGGAATTAATCCTTAGCCATACAGGAGGCTCCCTACCAGTCAACCTAGAGCAGAGGTCAATGCAGGATACAATCCACCTACCAATCATCCACTTAGCTGCCAGTCTGCCAGGTGTGGCTTTAGCACAGGTGACAAATAGCTGGCAAACCTCTCCCTGAACTCCAGCTGTGTGCTCCTAATAACAAGCAAGTGCTTTCCACAGATCAAAGGTATGGAGACTGTGCTCGACCTCCAAGGTGTGGTTGGTAAAGAACACCGGAAGATACATCACCTGGTTAAGGTGGAACTCTGACAACCTTCGTGAGGAACTTAGGGTTGGGGCAAAGGATAACCTTGACCCTGTGGAAGCCCAAACAAGGAGACTCCATTGAGAGTGCCTGGAGCTCATTGATCCTTCTGACAGACGTGACAGCCACCAGGAAGGGCGGTATTCCATGACATGTGAGACATTTCACACCTGTGCACTGGTTTGAATGGCTTGTCCATACCAGCAACAAGTCCCATGGTGGTGGTGGTAGTTCAAGCAATGGAGGGGAAATGTGGTCAAGACCTTTAAAAAAAGCACAAGACCACCTTCTCCTGCACCACCGACAGTATGCCAGCCTGCAGCTGGTATGCCGAGATGGCTGCCAGGTGCACTTCAAGGGTCATCAACCCAAGGCCCGACAGAGAGGCACCAAAGGTAATTGAGAGTGCTAGCCACTGGGCAAGAACAGGAGTCAAGACCCTTGCCCTGTCACCAAATAGAGAACCTCTTCCATTTGAAGACGTATCATTTTTCAGAGTGACTCCTTCCGAGAAGCCTTGACCATAGTAAGGACATCATCGGAGGGATCCAAAGCCTGTAACTCTAGCCGCTCAGGAACCAGGTTGTCTGGTGCAGGGATTGAAGGTCCGGATGGAATACCTTCCCCTACTTGCAAGACAGCAGGTCCGGACGTAGCGGGAGATGCCACGGGAGCCTGAGGCTGAGGATATCGGGGTACCAGATCTGGCAAGGACAGCCTGGAGCCACCAGGATCATCCATGCCTTGTCCCTCCTGGCTTTCAGCAGCATTTTGTGGAACGGCAGGAAGGCATACAAGAGGTCCAGGGTCTTGAGAAGGCACCCCTTGCAGAGGGGAACAGGCACAATACAGCCTCAGCCTTGCATTCTCCCTGGAGGCAAACAGATCCACCAGCAGGGTGTCCCACCTGGAGAACAGACTGTGCACTACCTCCTAATGGAGAGACCATTTGTGAGATGCCTTGCTCACCCGGCTGAGGGCGTTCACCAACTGATTGGACATGCTGGCTACATGGATGGCCAGGAGGTCGGCGTTCAGGCTGAGCACGAGTCTCCAGATGCGGACAGCTTCTTTGCACAGAGGAAGGGAGTGAGTCCCACCCTGTTTGTTGAGGTAGCACATGGTTGTGGTGTTTTTTGTCGGGACCTGAACTACTTGACCCCGAATGTGTGGAGCAAAGGCTGTCGGCACCAGCCGAACTGCCCGAAGCTCCACCAGGTTGATCTGGCATTGGGACTCCTCGGGGTTTCACAGTCCGTGGACTCTGTGCTCCCCCAGTCCATCAGGGAGGCATCGGTCATGATGGTGACTGTCGGATCCGGGCAGACAAATGGGGTTCCTTCCTGCAGATGTTCCGAGACTAACCACCACTAGAGAGCGCCCCGCATCAGCTGGGTGACAGTGACCAGCTGGTCGAAGTGGCCCTTGCACTGAGACCATTGACGGGCAAGCTCCCACTGCAGAAGAGCACATTCTCCAACGGGCCCAACAGACCACGCTAGTGCATGCCACCATGAATCCCAGGAGGCACAGGAAATCCCGAGCAGGGCACAACTGCCCAACCCAAAATGATCGGGGCAAAGGAGAAGAGAACCTCCATCCTGTCCACTGGGAGTCAAGCCCTGGCTCTGCAAGAGTTCAGCTCCTCTTCAATGAAGTGCATCACCTGCGAAGGTATGAGCTCCGACTTGGCCTCATTTACCAGGAAGCCCAGAGACAAGAAGGTCTGGAGGACCAGATCCCTGGACCGCTCCACCTCCTCCCGGAGGAATCTGCCATCAGACAGTTGTCCAGGTAGAGATACAGCCAGGCCCCTTGATGTCTCGGGGTAGGCTGCCACCACTGCAATGCACTTAGTGAAGACACTAGGGGCTGAGGAAAGGCCGAAGGGCATGGCCTGGAATTCAGACACAATCCTCTCCGCTCGAAACCAAAGGAGGGATGGACAAATAGGAACGCAGAAGAACGCATTCCAGTCTGGCCTGGTGACACTGAGGATTGAGGCACTGGACACCTTACCTCGTGCGGCATGGGGGAGGGTAGGGCTGAGCAGCCGGAGGCTGCCTCCTCCCGGAGGGTGGTTGGCGTCCCCACCCCGTAGTTCTACACCCACTCAGGTGGAGGTCTGATGGATTCCGGGGAGGCGGGAGGAGGTGGCAGGGCAGGCGGAAGGGGCTGAGGTGTGTACATGCGTGTCTCCACACGCACGCAAAGCCTGGGCTTTGCGTGGGAGAGGAAGAAAACACCTACAAAAATATAGTAAAATGTATAAATAAAAAAAAAAAAAAAAAAAAAAAAGAACGGATCCCATAGATCTAGAGCGCAGAACCACATCTTCTGCTCCAGGGATGGAATTATCTGAAACAGACTGACCATCCTGAAGGTGCACAACTGAAGGAATATGTTCAGGTCATGCAGATCTAAGATGGGCACCAGCCCCCTCGCCTGCTTTGAGACCAGGAAGTACCTGGAAACAAACCTTGGCCTTACTGGAGGGTCAGAGACATGAGCCACTACCTCCTTCTGGAAAAGCTGGGCAATGTCTTTCCGAAGGGCTGACAGCATGTTGGTGGACATTATGTCCTCCCGTGGGGCGTGGGCTCGGCATGGTCGGTAAGTCTCAAACTGTAGAAGCAGACCCTGACCGACCATTTAGAGGACCCACCTGTCTGTGGTGACAGCGGACCAGGCGGAAAGGAAGTGGTACAGCTGGCCCCCATGGGAGGACTCAGTGGAGGCAGGATGGGCATGGGGAAGGCACCCCCCAGCCCGTCACTGGGCAGGCTTGGAGGCAGGGAAGGGACTGGTAGAGGAACCAGTGGTACCTCGACCTCCTGGTTTCTGGACGACCAAAGCAACTGACTTCGGTCGGGGACCCCAAGCCTTGGCCTGCTGCCTAGCTGGAGGCTGGGACAGCTTGACTGCAGGAGCACAGAGGAGCTGAAATGCCTTCTTCTTTTGAGCCTTTGGTATCCCTCTGGGCAGAGGTGACAGAATCCATGGTGGCAATGGACTTCTCAATTCGTGTGAGCTGTCCTTTCACCCCGGCCCCAAAAAGTCAGCGCCTAGGAAGGGAACATCTGCCAGCTTGTGCTGGATATCTGCCGTGAAGGTCGAGATCCTCAGCCAAGCCCTGTAACGCATGGCCACTGCAGCGGCCACAGACCTGGCGCAGGAGTCACCGATGTCCATGGTCCTCTGGAGCTGCTGCTTAGCCACTGTTTGGCTCCAGTCCCAGACCTGCTTGATCATGGTCTGCTAGTCCATAGGGAGATGAGGAAGCACCTCATCAAGGGTTCCCACGATGGTGTGAGCAAAGTGGGCCATTAAAGGGGCCAAACTCGCTTGCTGAAGGCTGAGGGAGGAGGCCGATAGACTTTCTTGGCCATATGATACAATTTCTTGGATTCCTTGTTGGGAGGTTTAGCCACATCTCCAACATTGCCTGTATGCTGAAAGACTGAGTTGACCACCAGGCCCTTGGCCGAGGGATGCTTGGTGAAACCTGATGGTCAGGGGGTATTTAGCCTGTTTCTGGATGCGCTCCACCTTAAGATCCGTAGACTCAGATTAAACGAAGCAGGCCCACAAACAAAGTGGGACCTTGCTCTATCGACAGATCGTTTTCCAACTCAGCATTCACGGACGAGAGTGAAGGAAGGAGCCCTCAGACGCCAAGGATTTGTTGAATAAAGGTCAACCACCAGAGTCCCCACTGACCCTACGTGGTCTGTCGGAAGTCATGGTGACCGACAAACAAGGAGGAAGCTCTGGAGCTGTGCGGGCATCCTTAGGAGGGAGGTCCGCCTTCGGCTGTTTCGGCGGGGTGTGGGCCTGAAATGGCTTAACCACAATGAACATGAGCTGGTGCCACTTAAGCTCCTCATAGCGCAGACGCATTTTGCTGCAGAGCCTTTCCTCATCCAAGGAGGAAGAGGAGGAGGAGGAGGAGCAGCGGCGATGCCCCGTGCCTGAATGCAGAGAACAGGAACATTGGTGCAGACATGGGCTGCTTGACTCGGGGTTTCAGGATCAGGACCAAGACCTCGATCGTCTGGGCCACCGACGGTGGGTCTTGAGAGTCTGCAAAAGCCAAGGATCCTCTGGGATTGCCTGATCATGAGGGGTAGGGATCGGATCAGCAGGGTGGGAACCTCCCTGGGAAGTATTTGGCAGGACTGGAGTCCTAGAGAGGGAGATATCGGCCTCATCTGGTGACAATGGGTTGACCAGCTCAAGAAAAATCTCAACATGGTTATCAACTGGTGTCTCAACCAACTGGCCTGACGGGTGTACCATGGAGCCAGCGGCCAGGGCTGAAAGGTCAGCCGTAGTAGAAATCTCCAGAGAAGTGCTGGAATCTGAGGTCCCAGAGCGAATGCGATCCCACGACAGATGGCGAGACTTGTTTTTAGTCTTTTTTCAAAGATTTCAATTTGGTGCCCATAGAGGGGTCCTGCCCAAAGGTGGGAAGGAACTGGCAAAAATCACAAAATGCCCCTGAAAGGATGGTGCCTAACAAAAGTGGCATAAAGACCAAAGCCAAAGAGGTCTGAGCCTCAGCCTCTTCAAACGCCGTGAACTGTTCAATGGACCCTGCAGCAGCAGAGACTGCCCGACAGGTGTCTTTCGATTTAATGGGAGGATTCCATTCATCAAGGTGCCCCAGCAGAAGCCGAGCGTGCCACTCTTCCAAAGTTGAAGGATGCAAAATACGACAGAGGCCACACTCCTGGGGGTCATGTTCATGGCCTATGCAGTATACGTACATGGTGTGTAGGTCCGTCAGACATCTTTTGCCAGCACATCTCTTGAATCACCGTGCTGACTTCAAATCATCCATAATGGAGAAGTTGAAACAAATTACCTGAAGACGAAGAATTCACAAACGTGGAAGTTTTGAAAGCAAAGGACATACTCAGCGCAGACAGTGGTAAGGAGGGAACCTTCTTGTTCCAGCAGAAAGGAAGATCTGATGTCACGGGGCAGTGCTGAGGGAGGTACCACGTGGGTGGGTGGGAGGAGCCAGCGTGAAGTCTTTACAGCAAGCCTTAAAGGGAAAGGGACACTGCCAGAAGTGTATTTAAGCACACATTGTATCCACGTCCCTAGAAACTACTAGGGGGGGCATTTTCCTTTTTCTAGTAGAATACATTTTTGTGGGACAAATTAGCTTTCAAAATCTGGTAGCTAAATCTGTATTTTACTGGCCATAATTTTTAAAGGGCTCAAAAATTACTTTGGGGCTGGTAGTCAGTTCTCAGAAAGCTCTGAAAATCTGGTAGCCAAACCAATGCTTTTAGTAGCCAATGGCCATCTGATTTGTCCCACCCTGATGTAGAATGTGATAGTTTACTCTTATCAGTTCTTTGGTAGCCACTTTGTTTGTAGGAGCTGCTTCTTCATCTCTCTCCCCATTCCAGTGGTGTGGTGACATTCCCGATACTAGTAGTTGGTACTATCCCTGGAAGTTATCATCAGACTGTGACATTTTTGTTTCTTGAATTTTTAAAGACTTCTGTGTTAGCCCTGGTTACATGACTAGATCACCTATAAGGATAGATTCAGAATGTTGGCTACATCACCAGATGAACCGATTTTTACTTGGAAGTGCTGGGGCTCATGGTTTGTAATTTATTATTTTATTTATTTAGTTTTTGTTGACCGGGTAAGTGCACTAGACAAATCCTGCCTATTTTCAGGCACGACCCGGGGAGGGGGATACAGATGAATGCCAACTGACCTTGAACCAGATTGGTGTTCATTAATATAATGAACTGCCTTCACTTTTTGGGACAAACACCTCTTTTGTGCATCAGTATGGTGCTTCTATTGGCATACTGTTTTAGCTGTGTGTCTGTCTAGCCCACAAATAATTTCAGTGATCCTGGTGTATTCAGATCACACAGTGCTTCTCGAAGTATATTCTTTTATGCTTGGATTTATCACAAGCAAACACCCACTTTTACAGTGGTGCACACAACTCTTTGCTGCTTCATCTAAACCAGGAGGTCCCAGACAGCATCTTTCTGAGTGAGGAACTCTCTATATAGCTCTTCTCTCCTTCTGGAAAAGTAGCTTGTCTAGTTCTGTGCAAGACCATCTGAAAAAGGAACCATACGGGCAGTGGCTCTGAGCTCTCAAGTCTCTCATTACTTCTTACTAGGTCCAGAAGCAACCCTCCCCATCCCCTTGTCCACTGCCCCCCCACACACTCCATTCTAAGCACACCCAGATATCCAGTGACAGCCCCTCCCTCACCATTTATGTGCCAAGCACTCCTTGGCATCCAGTGTCAGCTACTTCACCCAATTTCAAGCAGTTTGTTGTGTCCAGTGGCATTCTCATCCTTCGTTACATCCCATATCAAGTACTCCCTGGTTCAGGGATATGCAAATCCAACTGGCCTCTATCCAGGACAAGTACATTTCGTGAAGGAACAGTAGAAACAGAAGATTTCATTGTAAAGAATGAGGGGCAGGTGCCAATTCAGCTATAGTCATGGTTGGACAAGTCCTAAAAAATGATGATTTGAACAGCCCTGCCCTTATCCAGTGGCAGTCCCACCCTCTTCCCATTCCAAGCTCTCCCTGGTTTCCAGTGGCACCCCATAATAAACAAATGGAACCAGCACATATTACCACAGGGGAAAAACTAGATGTAGTACAAATTCATTTATTATTCTGCAAAATAAATATCTACAGTACAAACAGATGTAAAAATGCATAAAATCAGGTATAAAAGTTGGACATAACATTGTGTGCAACAGCAACTCATTACATCAGAAATAACGATCAGCAGCTGTAATGCTATGTGATGCAGCCTTTGAATTGCATACAAAATGAGCACATCATTACTTTATAAAAGTAATTCTTAAAACCGTGTGTAGAAACAAGTAAGCTTGCCTTTAATATGTAGAAAAGCAGTTGGGTCTTGAAGAGTTTGTTATGGGGTAGGACTGCACTACTCTTGTCTGAATGCATGCAAGGTCATTATATGGAAAGCTCAAAGATACAAATGGTAAAACATATGATTCCGTTTTAAGGCAGCAGAGACTGCAGTGCCTTTGTCTTAATAGAAAACCTTTGATTCCAGAGAACAGGATTATGCACAAGTTATCATTACAGCATGTAAATCTCGGCCGAATATAATACAAAGCAATCAGCTAACAACCTATTTCTCAGCCTAGCAAGGGGGTGCTGATGGCAGTGCAGTGTGGCACTATGAAGGAGCGCCAGGGACACAATGCAACAATACTTTCTATGGCTGATCGGCTCACTGGCCAAATGACAACACTGCCAGCTGGACCTAGAGATGTTGCAAAATTAAATTTCGCCAGCGAAATTGCCTCAAAATCTGCAATTTCATGGTGCGAAACATTTAGCAAATTCCACCGTTATGTGAAATTTTTGCAGAGTGTGAAGTTACGAAATTTCACCTATGAAGGCTTACATTTTTGCTATTCCATGGTGAAATTTTCTTCAAGAAAATATTTCACAAAATTGGGGCTTAATTTTGCAAAATATTTAGTGTAATGAAATTTCACAATTTCGCACATCTCTAGCTAGACCCCGCCTACAACAGTGGTGCTGTAAGTGTACCCAAAGCTGGGGAGCTGCTTTCTGGGGAAACGGCTGAGCTTGTGTGGCTGATAACTGCCAGCTCCCCCCCAACCTCAATAATAGGACCTCTGACAACCCTGGACCCTCACTCCCTTCCTGGGAGTGGTGTGGTGTTGGGATTAACTGGAGGCTTCTGATGGTTGAGTAACTAGAAACAGTAGATACAGCATCCAGGGATACTGAAGGGCCAAAAGGAGGGAGAATCTAAGGGCCATGATGTGAGAGAAAAAAAAATCCCCATTTAGTAAACAGAGAATTTAGTGCTAGTGGTACAGAGCAAAGTGCAGCATGTCCACAACAGATTTTTGATTTATTCCACTTGTGACCCAACCCTTACAAAATGAACCCATGCTTCACTACTTGTGATATTTTAAAGGTCATATATCAGTTTAAATCATCAGGGTTTGGCGCGCTACACAAATTATGAAAATCATACCATGGAGAATAAGTGTTATCACCAGTTCACAGCATTCACAACTAAAATTTGCTTTGTTCCATAACATTATCACCCAGAATCCAAATGGTAAAAATATTGGAATGACAAACCACCATAAGACTGAAATTGAAGCTTAAGTAATAAAACCTTTACTTGTATGACTAGTTTCAGGCTGGTACTGTGCCACAACTATCCACTCAGGAGGGAAACTGCATCACACGTCAATAAATATATAAATGCTAATAATAATATTCTATATATAAAGTATACTTAATTTTGTATTGCGCGCCTGTCATTTTGATGCCTGGCAGGGAGGAGGAGGTTTGAGCATCCCAGCGGACGCTTGCCTACTGCATGAGGAGGTGGGTCCCATCGTCTGCCGTTAGTCTGCCACCTGGGTGATCATAGGTGGCAGAGGTCAGCAGATGGAGAGTGGGGTGGGGATACTTCTGCCGTCCGCAGGTGAACGCGCGCAAGTGGGGGCCTGCATTGATGTCACTGCACACAGCATCCCTGGGGGTGGACTGGAAAAAGCCCACGATGATGTCCGCAGGAGCTCCCCGGGCCCTCATCACCAGCCAGTCTGTGGCGTGCCCCAACGAAACGTGAAATTTTTTGGGAAAAAGCTTCCTCACCCTGCCCCTGCCTGGAGGGCATAGCTATGGCTCCGTCGGTGGGGGGGCATGACTGCAACCGGGAGGGTTCGGGAGCTTCCTCTCAGGCTCAAGGGGTCCCCGGAAGGGCCGGTGATGTACAGGGCATAAACAGAAATAAAAAAAAAAAAGTCTGTGATTATCTCTGGTACTAACTCAAAAGTAATGTTTCTTTCCTGGTGGGCATACAATGTGTACTTACACTTCTGGGTTCTAGACATTTCATGCTATTGCCAGTAGAATTCAGGAGGCTGATATTACCCAAGTTTTTAGTAAAACAAACAAAAAAAACATAAAACAAAAATAATTTTCTTAAAGAATGACTAGTTCAGTGAGGAGGGACTAATGGAAAATTTGCTTAGGGTGCCTTGAGCAGCAGAGACAACTGTGACTGTATTTTTATCAGCCCCGCATTTCAATTTTCCTGTTTTGTCCTTGTGTGCTGCAATGAAATCAGCTATCACTTGAGCATGTGATGGGAGGGTAATTCCTATGGCCATCAATCTTCAGTTGGCTGGCAGGTAGCTTTCATGCATAAAGTGGTTGAGGCCTGTGATGGGAGTGATGTAATAAGGGGCGGAGAACAATCAGGCTAAAGTATATATAGACTTTCCTACTAGCTCAGTTAGAAGAGCTGCTTATTTGGTTTTGTGGCAAGTCCTGGTTGGAAGTCGAAGGGTTGCAAGTTCAAACCCAAGTACCCTAAGTTTGGAAAGAAGTGGCTGAGGTGCCAGCGACATCTCATCCCCAGGAGACCAAGCTTGGTGAAAGGTCACAGAAACGCCATCTCAATTCTGTGATCCACTGGTTTGCAGGACTATGTTTAGGCTGTGATCTCTAGACTGCTAAATGCGATCCTGAAAAAGACAGTAAAATGCTCCGTGGTAGGGACAATACCGTTATGCTGAGAACGTAGCAAATAAATGTGTACCTTATCCTGAGGTGACGCACAGGCACAATTCCTATTGCTCAAATAGGAGCTGGACAAGTAATTAAGATTTACAACTAAATTCCAAAAACACAGCACACCTAAATGAAATGTGTGACTAACAGCCTAGAAGTTAAAATTTAAATCTCTATGCGGTAACAAATCAACATTTGAGAAGCTGCAGCATTATAACTCATCAGTACAAAGCCAAATCTGTACAATATAAAGTATATTTTTCCCTTTAGATTTCATGTTGCTCTACAGACCTGCTTTTAAACATCTCCACTTCAGCCGTGGAAAAAAGCACAATCTAGCTTCTGTTGCCAATGGCAAACATTCAAACCGCTACTCGTCATAATATCACTAATTAAAAGACACAATTTAAACTTTCATTTCAAGTAATTTATTAAAAAATTAATTTAAAAAACTACTATAGCTGGTTGAGTGGTGTGGAGGGTTGGGGCGCTGAGCGCATTACTGCTCTGGTGACTTGGGTTTGTGAATGAGTATTTTTTTTTTGGGGGGGGAGGAGAAGAGACATCCAACAGACAACTCTCCTATTCTGAGGCTCGGAAGGCATGCTGACTCGACCCTTGGTTGCCACCAGCTAAGGCCTGGGATAGCGCCAGTGCGTGAGAGATAGATGGCAGGGGCCGCAGTTCTGTAGCATGTGTACACTTCCACATGTGTGCACACATTTACGGGCCACGCTGGGAGGGGAACCAAGGAAGAAAACAGAAAAAATGTTAGTGCAGGCTACCCGAATCCCTGCTCAAACCATCATCACTCCTTCTCAGTCCCACCATGGGAGTGGTGGTGGCAGCAGTGCATTCTGAGTCTTTGGGTCAGGCGAGTCTAGGGGATGTGGATGTTGGACAGGGGAGATGAGACTTGGCCGAGAAGCCCACTCACGATAACCATAAGGCAAAAAGATTTTATAAAGAAGAAAAAAAAACTCCAATATACTGTTTTCAGTGTATTCTAACCCCCCAACCATATTAACCTTCCACTAATGGGCTATACAGGAAATGACACACAAGAAACACGGTTATCATCAAAGCCAAATCCAAAAGAAATTCCAGAACACTGGGTCCCATCAAATGCAAACTGAATCAAATGGTCAAGAAGAGCACCTTGTCGACAGCTCCAGCAGCAGGCACCAAATATTCCCTTCTGAAGTTGTTCTGATGCGGCATTGGGCTTCGCTATTTAATTCAATCAGAATTCATAGGACTAGACTGCAAAAAAATACAGGTTACTCACCTGTAACAGGAGTTCTAGGAATGGTATATGTTGTTCATCCACACTTATTGGCAGGTTCCTTGCCGCTTTAAATCTTGCCGGAAGGTCTTCAAGCTGGCTCCTCCCACCCACCCGGGTGGTAAAACTCTCGCTCCGCCCCATGGCGCCAGATCTGGCCGCTGGAAGCTCAGGTTGTGCGTCAAGCCAGGAGGTGTAGGAATGTGGTGGATGAACAACATATACCATTCCTAGAACTCCTGTTACAGGTGAGTAACCTGTATTTCTAGGACATGGATATGTTGTTCATCCACACTGTCTGGCAGACTCCTAGCAGTTCTCCGGGAGGAGGGAGGCGCACACCCCTTAATACTTACTTGGGAAATAAGGACTGAGAACCGAGGCCCCAAAACCAGCATCCAGCGTGACTCAAGGTTGATGTGGTAATGGGTAATAAGGTGTGTGCGACTTCCAGGTAGCAGCCCTGCAGATTTCCTGGAAAGGGACGTCCCTGGAAGCAGCCACCGATGCAGCAGTATGACGGGTAGAATGAGCTCTTATCCCTCTGGGAGGCTCCATGCCCGCCAACTCATAGCAGCGATCTATGCAGGAGGTGACCCACCTGCCTATCGTCCGCTTGGCTGCAGGTCTGCCAGATGCGGCTTCAGCGTAGGTGACAAACAGCTGGCGAACCTCTCCCCGAATTTCAGCCGTGTGCTCCTTATAATAAGCGAGCGCCCTTCTAGGGTCCAGAGTATGGAGCCTATATTCGACCTCCGAGGTGTGATTGGGTAGAACACCGCAGAGTCAGCACCTGGTTAAGGTGAAACTCCGACACCACCTTCGGAAGGAATTTGGTGGGGCGAGGACAACCTTGTCCCTGTGGAAGACCAGGTAAGGAGACTCAATGGAAAGCGCCTGGAGCTCTCCCATCCTTCTGGCTGGACGGATAGCCACCAAGAAGGCGGTTCTTCCACGACAGGTGAGAGAGTTCACACCTGTGCATTGGTTCTCAATGGCTTGCCCATGAGCTTTGCCAGTACCAGCGGTAGATCCCACGGAGGTGGGAGGTTCTCGACCGAGGGGAAATGTGATCAAGGCCTTGAAAAGCGCCGACCACCTTTTCCTGCGCCACCGACTGCTCCCCGCCCGTGCTCGTAAGCAGAGATGGCTGCCAGGTGCACCTTTAGGGTCGCCGACTCCAAGCCCTTGACTAGAAAGGACCATAAATAGTCCAAAATGCTTGCCACAGAACAGGAGGAAGGGTCCAAGCCCTTGCCCTGACACCAAATGGAGAATCTCTTCCATTTGAAGGCGTAGCATTTTCTGGTCGACCTTCCGGGACGCCTCAACTACATTGAGGACCTCGCGGAAAGACCCAAGGCCTGGAACTCTAGCCACTCAGGAACCAGGCCGCCAGGTGCAGGGATTGAAGGTCCGGATGGAACACCTTCCCTGATTGACTGAGAGCAGGTCCGGGCGAGCTGGAAGCTGCCTCGGGAGCCTGGAGCTGAGGCTGAGGAGATCTGGTACCAGAACTGGCGGGCCAGTCTGGGGCTATCAGAATCACCCGCGCTTGTCCTCCTTGCTTTGAGAAGCACCTTGTGAATCAAGGGAAATGGGGAAAAGGCGGAAGAGGCCCGGGGTCCACAGCCTCGAGAAGGCATCCCCTGCAGCGAGCCCTGCTGAGGCGAGGCATGAAACAGCCTCAGCTTCCGCGTTCTCCCTGGAGGCAAACAGGTCCACCTGAGGTGTGCCACAGTGGGAGAACAGATCTTGTACTCCGGTAGGAGAGACCACTGTGAGATGCAGCCCCTATCCGCCCAGGGCATCGCCAGGGTGTTGGAGGCTCCGCCACATGAATGGCTAGGAGATCCGCCTCCAGGCTGCGCACGAGTGACCAAATGCGGAGAGCTTCCTTGCATAGAAGCATGGAGCGCGCTCCCCCTGGCGGTTCATGTAGTACATGGTCGTGGTATTGTCCGCCTGACTCGGACCACTTGACCCCTGAGAAACGGAGCAAAGGCGGTGAGAGCTAGGCGGACCGCTCGGAGCTCCAGCAGGTTGATGTGGCATCGGGACTCCCGCGGGGACCAGAGGCCGTGCACTCGGTGTTCCCCAGATGGGCACCCCAACCCATCAGAGAGGCATCGGTCGATAGAGAGACCGTTGGCTCGGAGCGGACAAACGGGATGCCCTCCTGCAGATGAGATGGAACGGTCCACCACTGGAGAGCGTTCCACATCTCCTGACTCACTATCACTAGCTGGTCCAATGGATCGCAGCGTTGTGACCACTGGCTGGCCAGTCCCCACTGAAGGGGGCGCATGTGCCAACATGCCCAACGGACCACGCTGGTACAGGCCGCCATGAGACCCAGGAGGCGCAGGAAGTCCCGGCAGGCTGCGATTGCCCAACCAGAAATGATTGGGCAAAGGAGGTAAGAACTCGCCCTGTCCCGCCGAGCCGTGTTTGGCTCGAAGACAGTCGAGCTCTGCCCCGATGAACAGGATCACCTGCTTCGCTCGAGTTCACTTGGCCTCGCTTGATGAGAAGGCCGACTAGAGAGCAAACCTGAGGGCCAGATCTCTGGACCGGGCTTCCACCTCCCTGTCTGGAGGGCTGCTATCAGCCAATCGTCCAGGTAAGGGTACACCCGACCCTCGGGCCGCAGGGAATGCTGTCACCACTGCTATGCATTTGGTGAAGACCCTGGGAGCTGGAGATAAGTCCAAGGGCATGGCTTGAACTGATTAGGGATCCCTCCGCCGAAAGTTAAGGAATCTCCGAGTGACGGACGGATAGGGACGTGAAAGAACACGCCCTGTAGGTCCAGAGAGCAGAACCACGCCTGTGTTCCAGAGATGGTATTATCTGTGCCAGAGTGACCATTCTGAAGGTTCGAGACCTTAGGAACTTGTTCAGGTCGCAGGTCGAGAATGGGGCGCCAGCCCCCCGTCCGTTTCGGAACCAGGAAATACCTGGACACGAACCCCAGGTCTGAGGGGGGTCCTCTACCTCCCTTATCACCTCCTTTTGGAGGAGGAGAGCGATGTCGGCTCGACGAGCCGCCAGTGAGGCTGCGGACCCCGAGGTGCGACGGCTCTGAAGGGCGGGGCCTGCTCGAATTCTAGAGGCAGGCCTTTTCCCACCACCTCCAGAAACCACCTGTCCGTGGTAACAGCGGACCAGGCGGAAAGGAAGTGTCGGAGCCGTCCCCCCACGGGGGGAACCAGGGGTGAGGTGACGGGGATGGGGGCACCCTCAGCACGTCACTGGGCAGGCTTGGAGGAGGGATCGCCGGGGGACTCCTGGGCCTTTTCCTCCCTGCTTCCTGTTGGAGGAAGCCACTGCTTGGGTTTGGATGCCAAGGTCGAGCCTGCTGGCCCTGACATTGCTGAGCCGGGCTGCTGCGGGCTAGAAGGACCAAAGGGCTTAGGCTGTGGCTTATGCCTTTGTCCTCTGAGTGGAAGAGACAGAGTCCAAGGTAGCATTGGACTTCTCGATCCTCTGCAGGTGACCTTCCACCCCAGGGGTCAAGAGGTCAGTCCCCAAAAGGGAACATCCGCCAACTTGTGCTGGGTATCCGAGGTAAAGGTGGATATCCTCAGCTAGTCCGACGACGAGGGCCACTGCGCTCGCCACCGACCTGGCACATGAGTCCTCGATGTCTAAAGCAATCTGGAGCTGCTGCTTGGCCACTGCCCTGCCCTGGTCCCGCACCTGCCTGACCGTAGTCTGCAGATCCCCGGGAAGATGAGGGACGACCTCATCCAGGGAGCCCAACAGGGCATGAGAAAAATGTGCCATGAGGACGGGCCGAACTGGCCTGGACGTAAGGCCGGGAGAGGACGCAGCATAGACTTTTCGCCTGGCATAATCCAATTTCTTGATTCCTTGTCGGGAGGTTTGTCACATCCCTGGCGTTCCGCACGCCGGAACAGCTGTCGGTAACCAACCCTCCGCAGAGGGTGTTCCAAAACCGGACAGGGAACTGGTAGGGACCGTGATACTTCCTGGCCATTCTGGTCAAGGCGCAGGGCAGGAAGCAGGGCGCTGCCAAAGCTCCAAGGCCGACCCACTATGGCCTCGCCACCGAAAGGCCTCCGAGAATCCCCGTCCAGAATCTCCGTGAGGGGATACCTAGCCGCTTAGGAACGGGTTCGAGCTTCATCCCGTGGACTCGAGATGAGCCAAGCATCCAAAAAGGACGTAAGGGCTATCGTCCACTGACTGTCCTCCCGAGGACTCCAAGTCCATGCGCTTGGAGAAAAGGGAGGAATCATCCTCGGACCCGGAAGAGTCCTCAAAGAGCTGCCTCGAGCCTGAGCCACCCTCCACCTGCCGAGGTTTATCGGGAGTGAGGGTGACAGACAGCCTATGGGGCAAACCCATAGCCAACAGAGAATGTTTGGTCGGAGCCCCAACTAACGGCTGTGGAGGCAGAGGTTCCACCAGAATCGGTGGGGCAGCTGGAATTGGCCGAACAACCAGCCTGGGAACAGGCTCCTAGGCTACAACGACGGGTTGTTTCGGCCGCTCCGGTGACAGCCACTTAATGGCTGGGGAAGACGACTGGGTCGGCTTATTCCCGGTCAAAAGGAGCTGTTGCCACATGAGTTCCTCATACCTCCGACGCAACTTGCGCCGAAGCCTCCCCTCGTCCGAGGAGGAGGAAGAGCGGCGGGCGCTGTGCCGCGGTGTCGAGACCGAGACCGCCTATGACGGCGGATCGGCTGGACCATGAGGATGTCCGAGACCGAGAGTCTCGACTAGGCCGAGGAAGGCGGAGAAGTGTCGGAATCGGCACTCCGCCCGGACGATCCCACTGAAGGCTCCGGAACCGAGGCACAGTCGAGCCGACGGGATCCTCAACTCCCCACCGGGGAACCAGGGAGAGGATTCTCAGCTTCTCCAGCCGACAACCCGTCCTAACGGATCGAGAAAAATCTCGACAGCGTCAGCAGGGGTCTCGATCAACTGGCCTGACCGGGACACCGTGAGGACCAGTGGCTGAAGCTGAAGGGTCGACCGGTTTACTGTCGACAAGAAGGGAGGGGGATCTTTTCGCTTCCCAAGAGCGTCGACGGTGAGACTTACTCTTGCTCTTTTTGGACCTGAAAAGGGTCCAGAAGAAGTTGGACCCTCACCTTTTGTCGAGAGGGTCAGACAAAGCTCCTTGAAAGAAGCTGAGTACGAGGCACCGAGAGAGAGCGGGACAAATGCCGCAGCCGAGGTAGAAGCGGCCCGCGCCGCCTCCTCTTCGAGGGCGATCATCTGCTCGAGCTGATCCACCGAGCCCGGGCTGGCCATGACACCGCCAACCGGCCTCTTTAGATTTCACCGTGGAATTCTTCTCGGGCGCCCAGTTGTAATCAGGCAGCACGGTCTCAAGGACGAGGCCAAAAGGACGAGCACAAGTCGCAGGCCTGCGGGTCGCTCAAGGCCCAAGCAGTAGATGCACGTGGAGTGCGGATCCGCTCCTAGACATCTTCTGCCCGCAAGGGCACCTCCGGAACCGAGTCGATGGACCATCGCAGTCGTGAGGAAAGAAAACCAAGTCTTTTAGCAAAAACTTTTTGATTTTGAACTTTCGAAGAATTAGGAACCAGTCTTATACGCAGAGCGTTAAGGTGGGAACCCGAGCTTCCAAGCAGTAAGGAAGATCTGGCGTCATGGGGCAGAACAGAGTTTTACCACCCGGGTGGGTGGGAGAAGCCAGCTTGGAGACCTTCCGGCAAGATTTAAAGCGGCAAGGAACCTGCCAATAAGTGTGGATGAACAACATATCCATGTCCCTAGAAATTATTTTTTGAGTTCCCTTAAGAAAATCAGAACATAATTCAAATGTACTATATGTCTTCAGTATTTATGACAACTGCTTTTATAAGGTTTAAAAGCTGTAGTATCCCTAATCACAGTAGATTTTTCTTTTTACAGAAATAGTTTAAAAGTTTTTTTTTTCTAGACAATAAAAATCTTTAAAGGCCAAAGTGAAATTAAAAAAATCAATTGAGATACTCCAGGTAGGGTTTATGAGCTGTGAGCAGTGGTGAATGGAGTTCAAAAATGCGTGACGATGATGTCATACTGCAGTTTCTCTCTCACTGTCAAGACCCACTGAAGACAAGACAGAGAAGCACCGCAGTTATCTTACAATGTGCGTGCGTGCACACACACACACACACACACACACACATATATACATATATAATTAGGAAGTATGGGGATTCCTGAACATCAGTCTGCAGGGGATTCCCCATATCGCCCTATTCTTTTTATTGCCTGGTTGGCCTGCCGATGGCTGTGAACTGATAGGAGTTGATCTTTAAGTGAGGCATGCTTTCCCGTAGGAGGAGCAGTTGGTTATCCGGCACAATTCCAAAAACATTTAAAGTCTTTAGGGTAGGAATGTCTCCAAGTTCACTGAGGAGGAAAGAAAAAAAAAAAAAGAGGATTAGTTTCTTAAAAACTACAAACTGGTTCCGGCAAATCTATAAATACGATCCTAAATTGAAGCAGCCATGTTTTTAGTTTCACGTAAGCTGGCTAAGTATCAGACACGGACCATAATAAGAAACAGATGCTCTTCAGGCATTTCTCTTTTTCCCCCATTTGCCCCAACGTTTCGCCCACTGAACTTCTTCAGGGGACTCAAGTGTATGATTTAAAAACAGAAATACATGTTATTTGTCCTTACAGTAATAATTTCTAGCCAGCCCAACGGCGTGGTGGGCTAAGACAGCATACACGCCTAACCTCCTGCCATGCCAGTGATTCAGGCTCAGGAATGAGCATAGGCTGCAGGGGATCAGCAGGGGAAGAGAGCTGGGAGAAGATTGAGCGGCTGCCAGGTGGAGGCCCGATGGTAAACCCTGAAGAGTGTCAAGAGGCAGATGTAAGTCAGAGGGAGGGGGAGGGAATCGCAGTCTCGGGAAGCACGTGTGCCTCCACGCACATGCACTCCTTGAGTAAACCATGACTGGGGCAGACAGAAAACCAGGAGGGAAATGGATGGCACAGCGGGGATGTACAACGCCTGCTCACTGCACCCCCAACCGCCTGATCACTGGGATAATCTGTGGTGACAGAATGAAATTCAAGCAGTGGCCTTCCCGCTCCGCTGGGGCCCAAGCTGCATGGTGAGCCTCCAGGGAGACTATGGAGGGGAGCGACAATGCAGACAAAATGGAAGCTCTCCCCCACTGTGGCCAAGAAGGATAAACCCTTATATTATTCTGGTGTGGTAGCGCCAGTATAGTTAGGGTTGATGAGGGCATTTAACGTAAAGGCAAATTTTTGTAGCTTAATAAGTTTGTAATACTTCAATGTATTTGCATGAAATTTAGCATGTATAAGCACTGGGGGTAGGTCTGTTTATGTGGCAAATTTTGTGTTTGAATTCCTTTCATGGTTTCTGAGACACAGAGCGTTGAAAATAAAAGATTGTGTTTTTCGCGGTTTTATTTTTTTGTCTGCCTGTACCTCAGAAACTGCTTTAGGCTCTGGTCTAAAATTTTCAGGGTAGAAAGTCTTTACCCCACAGATACGCTCTTTGAAGGTTTGGTGAAAAAATATTAATCCATTCCAAAGTTATTAAATGTTGAATTTCCCATTATTTCCTATGGAAAAAAAAAAATAGATGTCCAGCACGAAAATGGATTGTATATTGCAGGAGTTGCACGAAAATGAATTCCATGTCATAGTACACAATCCCTTTTTGGAGACAGGGTCATCCTGTGTCGCAGGTGGGAAATTCTTTTTCGTGTTTCAGCCATTTTGTTTTCCCCACTTAGCAAGTGAAACAACACAAACAAAACACAGAAAACATGAATAAATTTTATAAAATAAATATGAGAACCTAGCCAAAGGGCACCCGTTTAGCTACATTCTCATGTTTCTTTTTTAAAATTATTCATAGAAAGAGCTTTTCTGGGTCCCGACATCTTCAGTGGCTACAGTAGTAAGAGAAGCGCTTTCCCTGTGTTCTCTGTACGAGAACAGTGGGATTTTCTTGAGTTTTGTAGCTGCAGCTGAAACTCGTGCTGCCAGCTGCAGTTGTACATGTGAACCATTTCCCTGGTGTCTAGTGGCACCCCCACTCTCTGATCGTTGTCCACTTCTTTTTTGTCTATATTTAAAATAATAAGCCAACACCGGAATGCCCAGTCCCACACCTGTTTTAATAATAATTGCCGACATCTGGGCACCGCCCAACCAGTGTGGGACACTGGGGAGCCCACTCCCAGTGTCCCCAAAATATTGTAATATTTTATCCCCCCCAGCAGTGTGGGACACTTGGGTGCCCACTCCCAGTGTCCTCAAATACTTGTAACGTTGTTCTGTTATGTAAAAAAAAAAAACCTGTCCTGCGACGTGTAATTTTTTTTTTTTTTTTTTTTTTACTTTTCTTCTTTATCCTCCTTCCTACCTCCGGAGCCCCCTCCTTCCGTCTGCTCATGTCTCCCTTGCCCACCTTAGGGATCTGCCCCTAGAGTACCCATCCTCCTCTCCTTGCACAGTGGGGTCTGTCCTGTAGGTGGTCCGGGTGGACTTAGGCGGCCTTCATCTAGGGCTGCGGAGGATTTTCCGTTTTCTCCCCGCCCCTACCTATGGGACGCCGAACGCTTGGACGTCGTCCCGGTGATGTGCGCTGACGCACGCCAGAGCACTCATGCGCCGGAGACGCCTTCTCCCCGACTGCTAGGACGGAGCCGCCCATCCCCTCTATTGTTGGTGCTTCCCACTGGGCCATTTAAGGTGATGTAGAACGCGGAAGTATTCTTGGTTCCCACCCCTGAGGTGAGAGCATCTGTTGGGACGCCGATCCTCCCTCCCTCCCCTGCCGACCCCCGCCACCTGAGTCCGCTCCTCAACCCGGGTCGCTGGCACAGCGAGTGTGGCGTCCAGCGCTCAGCGCCACCGGCCGGCGTCAATTGTTTTAAAAACCTGAAACAAAGAAAACTATCCTCGCCGCTGCTGAGCCCCTCCCCATCCCGACCCTCCCACTGAGCACCTACCACTCCACATCCCCTCTTACCCTATACGTACCACTGGAGGTCAGACGCTGTCATCTTCTATGGACTAGGGCACATCTGCACTCTTCAAAGCCAAACCGCAAATTGAGGAATAAAGGTAAGTGCGGTATAATGTATTTCGATGTGTTTTAAACTTATCTTCATAACTTTGCCATTTTTCGGAATTTTTTCTTTAAATTTTCAACATGCCCATTTTGGGACCCCACTTCATGAACAATGTCACTGCTGTTTTGTTAATCAGGCCCAGAAGGTGATTTCTCAGTCGCTGCGTGAAATCACCTTTTGGGACCGAGTAACGAAATGACAGTGCCAGTGTTCATGAGGTGATGTCCCAAAAAGCCCATGTTGAAAATCTGGTGAAAAATTCCTAAAAAGTGACAATGTTACGCTCGTTGGTCGAAATGTTTCTATGCACGCTCATAACTTTGGTCATTTTTAATATTTTGACTCCAAATTTTCAACACAGCCATTTGTTTCACACATCTCATGAACAGTACAGATGTCATTTTTCACATCTTGCCCAAAACGTGTTTTTGCACCAGTGGCACGGAATGGCATTTTGGCACAGATGTGAAAATTTCCACCTACAGGATTTATGAGGTGAGGTCATAAGGCTGTTCAAAATTTGAGGTCAAAATATAAAAAAATGCCAAAGTTATGACCATTCATTCCAATTTTGGTACACCTGCTCGTAAATTCAGAAATTTTAAATATTTTCACCCCAGATTTTCAACATAACTTTCTTGTTACCCGACCTCATGTGTGTCGCAGCTTTCATTTTTCAAATCCTGGCCAAAATGCGTTTTTGCACCTGTGGCGCGGAATTTATTTGCTTGCTTTTGTTTATCAGGTAAGCACACTAGACAGCCAACTGCCTATTTTCAGGTGCGACCTGGGAGGATTACAAGGTACAGTACATACATACAAGAACATCAGAAAGAGTCAAGGTAACATACAAGAACATCAGGCATAACAAATTAATAGGTAGCTAACAGCATAAGAAACTTCAGGCACAACCGATTAATGTGTAGATAACAGCATAAAATACATAACAGATTAATTCGGTAGATAAATACAGGTTACTCACCTGTAACAGGAGTTCTAGGAATGGTATATGTTGTTCATCCACACTCATTGGCAGTATCCTTGCCGCTTTAAATCTTGCCGGAAGGTCTTCAAGCTTGCTCCTCCCACCCACCCGGGTGGTATAACTCTCGGCTCCCCATGACGCCAGATCTGGCCGCTGGAAGCTCAGGTTGTGCGTCAAGCCGAGGTTGAGAGTCGTAGGATGAACAACACATACCATTCCTAGAACTCCTGTTACAGGTGAGTAACCTGTATTTCTAGGGACATGGATATGTTGTTCATCCACACTCATTGGCAGACTCCTAGCAGTTCTCCGGGAGGAGGGAGGCAGACGACACCCCATATACTTACTTGGGAAAGAGAGACTGGAGAACCGAGGCCCCAAACCAGCATCCCGGCGTGACTCAAGGTCGATGTGGTAGTGGGTAATGAAGGTGTTGCTGACTTCCAGGTAGCAGCCCTGCAGATTTCCTGGATAGGGACGTCCCTGGAAGCAGCCACCGTTGCAGCAGTATGGCGGGTAGAATGAGCTCTTATCCTCTGGGAGGCCTCCATGCCCGCTAACTTATAGCAGAGATCTATGCAGGAGGTTACCCACCTGCTTATCGTCCGCTGGCTGCAGGTCTGCCAGATGCGCTTCAGCGTAGGTGACAAACAGCTGGCGAACCTCTTCCCGAATTTCAGCCGCGTCTGCCTTATAATAAGCGAGCACTTTCTAGGATCCAGAGTATGGAGCCTATATTCGCCTCCGAGGTGTGATTGGGGTAGAACACCGCAGAGTCAACACCTGGTTAAGGTGAAACTCCGACACCACCTTCGGAAGGAATTTCGGTGGGGGCGAGGACAACCTTGTCCCTGTGGAAGACCAGGTAAGGAGACTGATGGAAAGCGCCTGGAGCTCTCCCATCCTTCTGGCTGACGGATAGCCACCAAGAAGGCGGCTTCCACGAAGGTGAGAGAGAGCACACCTGTGCATAGGTTCAATGGTTTGCCCATGAGCTTTGCCAGTACCAGCAGTAGATCCCACGGAGGTGGGGGTTCCCGCACTGGAGGGGAAATGTGATCAAGGCCTTTGAAAAAGCGCCAGACCACCTTCTCCTGCGCCACCGACTGCTTCCCGGCCCGCGCCCGGTAAGCAGAGATGGCTGCCAGGTGCACCCTTAGGGTCGTCGACCTAAGCCCTTGACTAGAAAGGGACCATAAATAGTCCAAGATGCTTGCCAAGGAACAGGAGGAAGGGTCCGCTCCTTGCTCTGACACCAAATGGAAAACTTTTCCATTTGAAGGCATAGCATTTTCTCTGGTCGACTCCTTACGGGACGCCCACCACATTGGAGGACCTCGGCCGAAAGACCCAAAGCCTGGAACTTAGCCGCCAGGAACCAGGTCCTGTCAGGTGTAGGGATTGAAGGTCCGGATGGAACACCTTCCCTGATTGATTGAGAGCAGGTCCGGGCGTAGCTGGAAGCTGCCGCGAGTCCTGGAGCTGAGACTGAGGAGATCTGGTACCGGAACTGGCGAGGCTGGTCTGGGGCTATCAGAATCACCCGCGCCTTGTCCCTCTCGCTTTGAGAAGCACCTTGTGGATCAAGGGAAATGGGGAAAGGCGAAAGAGGCTCCTGGGTCCATTGCCTCAGAAGGCATCCCTGCAGCGTAGCCCTGCTGAGGGGGGGGCATGGAACAGACTAGCCTGCTGCTTCTCCATGGAGGCAAACAGGTCCACCTGAGGTGTGCCCAAAGGAGAACAGATGCTGTACTACTCCGCAGGAGAGACCACTGGGACATGCAGCCCTATCCGGCCCAGGGCATCGCCAGGGTGTTGGAGGTCCCTGCCACGTGAATGGCTAGATCCTCCCAGGTCGCGCGACGAGTGACCAAATGCGAGAGCCTTGCATAGAAGCATGAGAGCGGCCCCGCCCTGGCGGTTTAGATAGTACATGGTCGCTGGTATTGTCCGCCTGACTCGACCACTTGACCCCCGGAGGAACGGAGCAAAGGCGGTGAGAAGCTAGAGGGACCGCTCGGAGCTCCAGCAGGTTGATGTGGCATCGGGACCTCGCCGGGACCAGAGGCCATGAGTCCGTGTTCCCCAGATGGGCACCCCAACCCATCAGAGAGGCATCGGTCGACAGAGAGACCGTCGCTCGGGCGGATTTAACGGGATGCCCTCCCGCAAATGATCTGGAACGGTCCACCACTGGAGAGCATTCCACATCCCTGTGTCACCCATGGCTAGCTAGCTGGTCCAAGGGATCGCAGGCCAGGACCACTGGCTGGCCAGTCCTTACTGAAGGACGATGTTCCAGCGGGCCCAACGGACCACGCTTGGTACAGGCCGCCATGAGACCCAGGAGGCGAGGAAGTCCCGGCAGGGCGAATTGCCCAACCAGAAATGATCGGGCAAGGGAGGAAAGAACCTCGGCCCTGTCCGCTGGAGCCGCGCCTGGTCGAAGAGAGTCGAGCTGCGCCCGATGAATAAAATCACCTGTCTCGCTCGAAGTTCCACTCTGCCCTTGATAAGGAGGCCCAGTTGAGAGCAGACCTGAGGCCAGATCTCTGGACCACTCCGCCTCCTTCCTGGAGGAGCTACTATCAGCCAGTCGCCCAGGTGGGCGTACACCCGACCCTCGACGCCGTTAGGGAATGCTGTCACCACTGCCATGCATTTGGTGAAGACCCTGGAGCTGGAGGACAAGCCGAAGGGTATGGCTTGAATCGAAGAGAGATCCTTCTGCTCGAAGCGAAGGAATCTCTGGTGAGACGGACGATAGGGACGGAAAAACGCGGCCCTGCAAGTCCAGAGAGCAGAACCACACGCGCTCCAAGGATGGTGGTATTATCTATTTTTGTGAGTGACCATCCTGGAAGGTTCGAGACCTTAGGAACTGTTTAGTCGTAGGTCGGTGAATGGGGCGCCAGCCCCCGTCTGCTTCGAACCAGGAAGTACCTGGACACAAACCCTGGGTCTGAAAGAGGGTCCACCACCTCTTACCACCTCCTTCTGGAGGAGGGAGAGTGATCGCGCTCGATTTGTCACGTGAGGCTGGGGATCTCAGGTTTCCCGCGAGGGGCGACGGCCTGAAGGGTGGTGCCTGCTCTGAATTCCAGAGGCAGGCCTCTTCCCACCACCTCCAAGACCCACCTGTCCGTGGTAACAGCGACCAGGCGGAACGGAAGTGCTGGAGCCGCCCACTGGGGACCCAGGGGTGGGGTGATGGGGGGGCGACACCCCTCAGCCTGCCACTGCAGGCTTTGAGGAGGGACTCGGCCGAGGGACCTCCTGGGCCCTTTCTCCTGCCTCCTGTTAGAGGATGCCGGTGGCTTGGGCTTGGGATGCCAAGGCCGAGCCTGCTGGCCCTGATGCTGTTGGCCGGGCCAGGGGCTCAGAAGGACGAAGGGCTTAGGCTGTGGTTTGCGGCCTTGTCCTTCTGAGCGAAGAGACCGAGTCCAAGGTGGCATTGGACTTCTCGATCCTCTGCAGGTGACCTTCCACCTCAGGGTCAAGAGGTCAGTCCTCAGTGGGAACATCCGCCAACTTGTGCTGGGTATCCGAAGTAAAGGTGGATATCCTCAGCCAAGCCCGCCGACGATAGCCACTGTGGCCGCCACCGATCTGGGCACATGAGTCCCTCACATCCAAAGCAGTCTGGAGCCGTTGTTTGGCCACTGCTCTGCCCTGGTCCCCGCACCTGCTTAACCGTAGTCTGCAGATCGGGCGGAAGATGAGGGATGACCTCATCCAGGGAGCCCAACAGGGCATGAGAAAATGTGCCATGAGGACGGTTCTAACTGGCCTGATCGGGGTCGAGAGAGGACGAGCGTGACTTTCTCGCCTACATAGTCCAATTCTTGACCCTTGTCAGGAGGTTTGTCCACATCCCTGGCGTTAGCCGGGCGCTGCCGAAAACGCTGTCGGTAACCAAACCCTCAGCAGAGGGGTGTTCAAAACCGGACAAGGAACCGGTAGGGGACCGTGATACTTTCCTGGCCATCCTGGCCAAGGCGCAGGGCAGGAAGCAGGCGCTGCCAAAGTTCCAGTGTCGACCACTATGGCCTCGCCACCGGAAAGGCCTCCGCCGGAGAATCCCTCGGTCCAGAATCTCCGTGAGGGGATACCTGGCCCGCTTGGAACGGGTTCGAGCTCCATCCCGCAGACTCCGAGATGAGCCGAGAGTCCTAGGAAGGACGACGGGCTATCGTCCATTGACTGATCTTCCTGAAGACCCAAGTCCAGTCGCTTGGAGAAGAAGGAGGAATCATCTTCGACTGGAAGAGTCCTCGAAGAGCTGCCTCTGGCCTGACACCTTCACCTCGCCGAGAGGTCGGTCGGAGTGATGGTCACTGACAGTCGATGGGTGAACCTCAGCCAATTTTGAGAATCCTTGGTCGGAGCCCCCTTGCGGTGGCTGTGGAGGCGGAGGTTCTCATCGAATCGGTGGAGCATCTGGTTTTGGCCGAACAACCGCCTGGGTATAGGCCTCGGACAAGTCGAGGGGTTGTGTCGGGCTGCCCGTGACAGTTCCACTTAATGGTCGGGAAGGCGCCTGAGTCGGCTTATTCCCCGCCAGGAGGAGCTGTTGCAACATATGTCTCGCACTGTCGGACGCACTTACGCCAAGCCTCCCTCATCCGAGGAGGAGGACGAGGGACGAGGCTGGGCGACGCCGCCATCACAAAGCCGAGACCCGAGACCGGGCTTATGACGGTGGGAACGGGTTGGACCGCCAAGAGGTCCGAGACCGAGACCGAGTCCCGGAATTTCCGGTCGGTGCGGGAGGTGTCGGCCGAACCGCACTCCTTCGGCTCGAAGGTCCATCCAGGGCTCGGAACCGGAGGCACAGGCGAGCCCACGGGATCCTCAACTCTCCCGGGGAACCGGGAGAGGGAATCTCGGCTGCTAAAGGCGACAGCTCGCCCAATGGGTCGAAAATCTCGACTTATCAGTGGGAGTCTCGGTCAACTGACCTGACGGGACACCGTGAGGCCAGTGGTCAAGCCGAGCGGTCGACTGGCCGACGGGCGACGTGTCCGGGAGAGGGACCTTTCCGCCCCAAGAGCCGCCGACGGAGGGAGCTTACCTTGTCCTCTTTTGGACCGAGAATAAGGTCCAGCAGACGCAGGCCCTTCTCCTTTAGTGAGAGGGACAGACAAAGCTCTTAAAGGAAGCCTGTAGGAAGAACCCAGAGAGAGCGGGATAAATGTCGCCGTGAGGAAGATACGCTCCACGGCCGCCTCTTTCGAGGGCGACCATCCGCCGAGCTGATCCGCCGAGTCTACCGCGCGACACCGCCCAACCGGGCCTTTGGACTTCACACCGAGGGAACGCCTCGGGACGGCCCTGCAATCGGGCAGCACGGTCTTCGAGGACGAGGTCGAAAAGATGAGCACAGGTCGCAAGCCTGCGTGGTCGTGCTCAAGGCCTAAGCAGTAGACATCGCGGAGGTGGATCCGGTCCGACATCTTCTGACCGCATGGGCATCTCCGAAATCCGGAGTCGATTTGTCCATCGCAGCCGCTTAGGATCAAGACTCGAAGTCTTTTGCAAAATATTATTTTAAACCGCAAACGGAGAAATAGGAACCTAGTCGCAAACGCAGAGCGTTAAGGAGGGAACCTGAGCTTCCAAGCGGTAAGGAAGATCTGGTGTCATGGGGCGGAGCCGAGAGTTATACCACCCGGGTGGGTGGGAGGAGCAAACTTGAAGACCTTCCGGCAAGATTTAAAGCGGCAAGGATACTGCCAATGAGTGTGGATGAACAACATATCCATGTCCCTAGAACTGCATAATACAACATAGTACAGGCATTGTCAATAAAGCAAACAATATGGGGTAAGCCATACCCTTGGGGGGGTGTAGGTGGTTAACAGAAGTGCAGGAGAGAGACCTGGGGAAAAGAGGGATAGATTAGGCTGGGTAACCCCCTCATGAACAGGTGGGCAGGCAGTGGGCCCAGTGCAAGTTGACAACTTATTGTTGCATCAAGCGGTTACAGGAACTGAAGTGCATTAAAACGCAGGAGCCTCGTCCCCAACGGTTGAACTAGGAAAAAGTGTGCCTCAGCTGGTGGTCTATGAGGCACAGAGACAGGCAGAGGCTAATTTTAGGAAGCCCCATAGGGAGGCTTTGAAGCAGGGATGGGAGGAAGAGGAGCGAATTAAAGCAGGAACGGAGTTCCACACTCTGTGTGTAGACTGTGAAGGCCCGATCACCCACAAGTGTGTGGGTTTTAGGAAACAGGCGGTTCTACGAATCCCTGGATCTTAAGTGGTAGGCTGGGGTTCCATGTTTGAGGGGTAGGGCAAGGGTAGAAGGGGTAGCCGTTCTGACGATACTGTCGATGAAGTTGCAGAGGACAAAGGCATGGTGCTTTTTTTGGGGGGGGGAGCCACTCCAGCCGCGTGTAAAGATCACAGCGGTACGTGAGGAGAGGAGCAGAAAGCGCAAAGGAACAGGTTACTCACCTGTAACAGTAGTTCTAGGAATGGTATATGTTGTTCATCCACACTCCCTGGCATGTCCCTTTCCCCTTTAAATTCACCGGAAAGTCTTCAAGCTGGCTCCTCCCACCCACCAGGGTGGTAAATATCTCAGCTCCGCCCCATGATGCCAGATCTTAGCCCGCTGGAAGCAAGGTGGTGCACCTAAAGCCGGGGAGGTCGGGTGGGTGCGTGTGGATGAACAGCATATACCACTCCTAGAACTACTGTTACAGGTGAGTAACCTGTTCTTCTAGGAGCATGGATATGTTGTTCATCCACACTCTGTGGCAGACTCCAAGCAGTTCTCTGGGAGGAGGGAGGCAAGGTGCACACCCCCTATTTAGGAAACAGATTGGGAGAACTGAGGCCCCAAAACCAGCATCCCGGCGTGACTCAAGGTTGATGTGGTAGTGGGTGATATAGGTGTTTGCTGACTTCCAGGCAGCAGCCAGACAGATTTCCTGGATAGGGATGTCCCTGGAAGCAGCCACTGATGCAGCAGTATGGCGGGTAGAATGAGCTCTTATCCCTCTGGGAGTCTACTTGCCCGCCAACTCATAGCACAGACCTATGCAAGATGTAATCCATCTAGCAATGGTCCGCTTCGCTGCCGGTCTGCCAGAAGTGGCTTCAGCGTAGGTGCCAAACAGCTGGCGAACCTCTCCCTGAATTTCCGCTGTCCTCTCCTGGCAATAGGAGAGAGCACGTCTCAGGTCCAAAGTATGGAGCCTGTACTCAGCGTCCGAGATGTAGTTAGGGTAGCATACTGGCAGAGTCAGCACCTGATTAAGATGAAACTCTGACACCACCTTCGGAAGGAATTTCAGGTGGGGCCACAGGACAACTTTGTCCCTGTGAAAGACCAGATAAGGGGAGTCCACCGAAAGCGCCAGAGTTCCCCTGTCCTTCTGGCTGACGTGATAGCCACCAGGAAGGCCGTCTTCCACGACAAGTGAGAGCGCTCACACTTGTGCATGGGTTCAAATGGCTTGCCCATGAGCTTTGCCAAAACCAGCAAGAGATCCCAGGAGGTGGAGGTTCCGTGCGGAGGGATATGGATCCAGGCCTTTGAAAAAGCACCGACCACTGTCTCCTGTGCTAATGCTCATGCCGACCGCCCACGCCCGTAAGCAGAAATGGCTGCCAGGTGCACCCTAAGGGTCGATGACCGTAGACCCCTTTTGGAGAGAGAGACCAAAGGTAGTCTAAAATGTTAGCCACAGAGCAGGATAAGGGGTCCAGACTCTTACCCTGACACCAAATAGAAAACCTTTTCCTTTTGAAGGCATAACATTTTCTGGTTGATTCCTTACGAGATGCCTCCACCACCATGTAGACATCCTCGGAAAGACCCAGAACCTGGAACTCTAGCCATTCAGGTACCAGGCTGTGAGGTGCAGGGATTGAAGGTCCGGATGGAAGATCTTCCCCTGGTTCAACGATATCAGGTCCAGGCGTGTACAAAGCCGCTCCAGGGCCCTGCAGCTGAGGCTGAGGAGATCTGGATACCAGAACTGGTGGGGCCAACCTGGGGTTACCAGAATCACCTTTGCCTTGTCCCTCCTCACCTTGAGAAGCACCTTGTGGATCAAGGGAAATGGAGGGAAGGCGTAGAGGAGGCCTGGTGAGGGGGACGGGCATGGTACAGTCTCAGCTTGGTGTTCTCCCTGGAGGCAAACAGGTCCACCAACAGTTTGCCCCAATGGGAGAACAGATTGTGAGCTACCTCTGAATGGAGAGACCACTCGTAGGATGTCTGGCCTAAGTGACTGAGAGCATCCGCCAGTTGGTTCAAGACTCCTGCCACATGGATGGCAAGGAGATCCGCCTCCAGCCGGCTGACGAGGGTCCAGATCGCCTCCTTGCATAGCAAATGGGAGTGCGTGCCCCCGTTTGTTGAGGTAGTACATGGTCGTGGTATTGTCCGTCTGGACTTGAACCACTTGACCCCGGAGCTGAGGAGCGAAAGCTGACAGGGCCAGTCTGACTGTTCTGAGCTCCAACAGGTTGATGTGGCATTGGGACTCCTCAGGGGTCCAGAACAAGTGGGCCTGGGCCCCAATGTGGCTCCCCGCCAATGAGAGAGGCATCGTCTCAGGACGACCATTGGTCAGAAGACAACCGGGATCTTCCTGCAATCGGTCCGGGACGGTCCACCACTGGAGAGCCCTCCACATCCTCTGGGTTACAGTGATCAGCTGGTCAGGTGACCATATTGCTGGAGTCCACTGGGTGTCCAGCTCCCATGGGAGGGGGCGCATGTGCCACCTGGCCCAACGGACCATTGAGGTGCACGCTGCCATGTAACCTAGAAGGCGCAGAAAGTCCCGGGCAGGGCGCAAGTGCCCAAATGATTGGGCAAAGGAGGAGAGAACCTCTGCCCTGTCCACCGGGAGCAGAGCTCTGGCTTGATGAGAGTCGAGCTCTGCCCCAATAAAGCCTATCACCTAAGAGGGACACGAGTTCCGATTTGGCCTTGTTGATCAGGAGGCCTAGAAGGGAGCAGGTTCAGAGGGCCAGATCCCTGGCTTCTCCACCTCCTGAAGGGAGGAACCCGCCATTGCACTGCTCTATACGATGGAGGTGACCTGCCACTCCTGGACCAAAGAGGTCAGTGCCAAGGAAGGGCACATCAGCTAACTTGTGCTAATTATCTGCCGGAAAGGACGATAACCTCAGCCAGGCCCTGTGGCGAGTGCCCACCGCGGCTGCTAAGGAGCGGGCACAGGAATCTCCAATGTCCAGGGCCGTCTGGAGCTGCTGTTTGGCAACAGCTCGGCCCTGGTCACGGACCTGCTTCACCTTGGTCTGCATTTCCGCTAGGAGATGAGGGAGGACTTCATCTAGTGACCCCAAAAGGGCATGAGAGAAGTGTGCCATGATCACAGCCGAGCTAGCCTGACGAAGGCCCAAGGATGAGGCCGCATAAACCTTCTGGGCAGAATGGTCCATATTCCTGGACTCTTTGTCCGGAGGGCAGTCAGTGTCAGCTGAGCTACCCGTGCGTCTAAACACAGAAGCAGTCACAAGGCTCAGGGCCAAGGGATGCTCTGTGAAACCTGCCAGAGACCCCATGGGTACCATATACTTGCGGGCCATGCGAGCAGACAGAGTTGGGCAGGAGGCAGGGCACTGCCATAGCTCAAGGGCCGGCCAACAATGGCTTCGGCCACTGGAAAGGCCTCCGTTGGGGTATTCCCCCCTCTTGCGGATATCCGTGAGGGGGTATTCTGCCTTCTTTTGGATACGCTCCAAGGGCATTCTGGTTGATTCGGAAATGAGGCGCAGGATGCCCTGAAGAGAGGAAGGACCTTCCTCCGAGCCTGCCACTGATGACTCGTCATCCCCCAGATGCGAGTGCAGACCAGTGGCATCAGAGTCCAAAAAGTCGGGATAGAAAGGTCTCCCGCCTATGTCTCCCTCGATATGTCAAGGGCGATTGGGGACCACAGTAATGGACAGACAATGGGGGAGGCAGGTGTCTGTCCTATCCTCTTTCGAGGGAGCCCCTCCCTGAGGCTGCTTAGATGGCAGTTCCACCAAAATCGGTGGGAGACCGAAACAGGCCGAGTTGGAATGCATGCTGGCCCTATGGGTGGAGGAACCGAGACCTTCGGTTCCGGAGGGGTGGGCGTTGGCCCTGGGGGCTGGGGCTAGAATGGCCGGTATGTCGTGCAGAGCCTGCTTCTGACTGGTCAGAATCAGCTGCCACATGAGATCTTATAGCGCCGAATGAAAGCTTCCGTCAAAGTCTCTCCTCCCTCACAGGAGGATGAGGATCGGTGGCTACACCTCTTCCTAGAGTGCTTGCACCTTTCTTCGCTTTCGACCAAAGGATCCTGGTCCTCGATCGAGACCGGCGCTTCAGCCCGCTCGATTGGGGAGAAGCTGGAGTCGGGGAGAACCGAGGTTCTGGCACCTTTCCCTCGATCGGGACACCCGAGGGCTGGGTCTCCTCGTCGGGGAAGGAAAGGATAGGTGTCCTTTCCAAGGAGTCGTCGACAACGGCTCAATCTGGTCGAGAGAAATCTCAGCCAGTTCAGCTGTTTCCTCGGCCTCAGTGTCTTGGCCTGACGGAAGGTCCGAGAAGCCGGCGGCCGAGGAGGCGATCTCGATAGAGATCGAGACCGCAAGGTCCTGAGAATCGAACTGCTCTCGGTCCCAGGAATGTCTTCTTTGGGATGAAGAAGATTTAGGGTCTTTGTCCCTTTTCCTAGGGCGGGAGGAGTGTGAGCCCAAGGGCGCCTCACCCCTGGTGGGGAGAGACTGGCACAGCTCCCGAAAGGACCCAGTGAAGGTAGAACCCAGTTTAAGTGGCACGAAAAATCTGGCTGGCCGAAGCTTGGGCAGCTTCCTCTTAAAGCTGCCATGTGGTCGGTGCTTCCTGCACCGAGATCCCACAGTCAGAGAAACCGCCCACCTGGCCTCTTCGATTTCACCGGTGGATTGCAAAGCTCCGGTCTCCCCAGTTTTAGGTGCGCCTTGTGGTCGTCCAGGACATTGGGATGGAAGGCCAGACAGATGGTACAAGAAGTGGTGTCATGTAAGACACCCAAGCAGTAGACACAAGACAGGTGGGCATCGGTACGCAACATTTTCTGTCCGCAGGGACACCGGCGAAATCCGGGTGACGACTTGTCGTCCATGTCCAATGGGCTCGGATTAGTATCGTAAACTCTGATGAGTTTTAAAGAAAGTGATTGTGGTGAAAAACGTCTTGAGTATCCAGGGCCTAGGAACTGCAGAAGTAGCACGAGGGAACCAGAATCTTCCAGCGGAAAGGAAGATCTGGTATCATGGGGCGGAGCCGAGGTATTTACCACCCGGGTGGGTGGGAGGAGCCAGCCTGAAGACTTTCTGGTGAATTTAAAGGGGAAAGGGACATGCCAGAGAGTGTGGATGAACAACATATCCACACTACTAGAACAGCATATATATGTTTTATGCAATGTCCCATTTTGTGAGACTAGACTTAGGGACGGGGCAAAGTATACGAGCCCATAACAGAGCGATGGTAGGAGGACCCCTCCCTGGCTAGGGCAAGTCGTGCAGCCAGGGTGAGGCAGCTTTCTGCTCTGTAAGCAAGTCCGAGCTTGCCATTAGTTGCCTTACATATGTTCCGAATATGCAGGGCGAGGTCCAGTTGCGGGTCAAGGGTTACACTCAGATACTTGACAGTATCCACAGTCTGCAAGAGGGAGCCATCCACTCCATAGATATTTAAGGGAGCAGGGCAGGTTTTTGTCTTGGCCATGGAGCCAAAGAGCATAGCTTGGGTCTTTTTTAGATTGATGGTCAGCTTATGGCCCTCTTGCCAGGTTTGAATAAGCTTGAAGTCAGAATTTAGCCTGGAGTTAATGGTAGTGATGTCCTAGGAGCTGGCCAGGACGACAAGGTCATCCGTATATAGGGTGGTGCTTCCCTGGGCAGTGACGGAGGGCAGTTCATTAATGAAAAGGGAGAACAGCGTGGGTCAAAGGATGGATCCCTGGGGGACCCTGCAGTTAACTGAAGAGGGGTTAGAGAGGGCATGGTTGAAGCTAGTGTATTGCTGCCTGCTAGAGAACTAGTTGGAGAACCAGGCATGTGTGGGGGACCCAAGAGACCGAAGAGTGTAGCCGAGAAGCGAGTGGTCAACCCGATCAAAGGCCTTCGAGAGATCCATGAAGATGGCTCCAGTCAGTTTGCCTTGATCAGCAGCGGTCATCATCTCGGAGGTAACCACGGCAAGGGCTGTAAAAGTGCTGTGCCCTTTTCTGAAGCCGTGTTGTGCAGGAGAGAGAAGTTCATAACTCTGAAGGTAGTGGGAGAGCTGAGAGGCAACTACCTTTTCAAGAAGCTTTCAGATCGTAGACAGAATAGCAATGGGGTGGTAGTTCCTGATATCTTTACGGTCGCCTTGTTTGAAGACAGGGACAACCTTGGCCACTTTCCATATGTCAGGGATGATCCCCGAGATTAGAAAAGTGTTAAAGATGTGCGTGACGGGTCTGGCAAGGAGGGATGCCCCCAGGCTGAGCAGTTTAGGTTCAAGGCTGTCGTGCCCTGCCCCGCTGTGAAGGGAGAGACCAGCAAGAAGCTTCTGGGCCTCCGTAGCAGAGGACCGCTTTAGGCAGAGAGGTTGGGGGGTATCCACCAGGAGGGACCAGGAGACTTGGGGGCAGGGGCTGAGAAGGGAGCAGGCAGGTCAGAGAACAGGGAGGTAAAGGCATTGGCAATAGTAAGGGGGTTGTTGCAGCTGACCCCGGCGATAAGCATGTCAGTGACCTGTACTCTAGCGGACCCTCCGACCGTGTTTTTGATATTTTGTCAGAAACGCCTCAGATTTCTGGCAGAGGATAGCAGGGCAAATTGGCAGAACTCACTCTTGGCAGAGCGGATGGCTCTTTTACAAGACTTTCTGTGCTGCCGATATTCTAAGAGGTCTTTGTTGTTACGGGAGACCTTTCATCTCTCCCAGCATTTGTCCCTAAGCTTCATGAGGGAGAATAGGCCGCCGTGGAGCCATTCTGTGACACTGCCCCCACCTTCCTTTTGTGAGGGGGCATGTTTGTTTTGCAAGGGGACAAACACCGCTATAAAATGGTCAAGAGCTCCTGTGGGGTCATTTGTGGCTGTGACCCGGGACCAGTCAGCTTGTTGTAGGTCCACAAGGTAGTCATTTAGGTTAAATTTGGAATAGTCCCTCATCTGGATCACTTTACTGGGAATTTTGGGTGAGGAGATGCCCCATACGCAGTAGGTGGGAGAGTGATCCGAGATGACACTGGGGAGAATGCCTGAGGATACTATTCTGTTTGGTCTATTGCTCAGAACCCAGTTGATAAGGGATCTTTTATCCCCCCATGAAAAGAGCCTTGTGGGTTCTGACATGAGTTGGCTGAGGGCAAGGCCCGAGAGTAGGGGCTCGTATTGTTTGGAGTTGGAACCCATCCAATTAAGGTTAAAGTCACCAAGGACTAGTACCTCATTTGAGCCAACCTGGTCACTAAAGCTGTCAAGTAGTGAGGAGAGCCCTAGCACTCCTCCCTTTGGAGGGTTGTAGGCACAGACCAGGTGTACCTTTTTTATGTATCCTAGCAGGAGAAGGGCATGCAGAAGCTTGCAGGCTGGGGATGCAGGGGGTGTGTGATCAATAGTAGACACATTTAGGTGCACCTTGTAATAGAGGAGCACCCCGCCCTGTCATGTCTGATGAGGCTGTAGCCCAGAAGGGCACACAAGGAGTCAGGGATGTGAGGCTTCAACCAAGTTTCCAAAATCCCCATAATATCAGGGTTGTAGTGTGCCACCCAGGCAGTAAGTTCCGCTAGGTTGTGTAGGATACTACGAACGTTCAGGTGAACAATTTTTAAGCCTTTGGCAGATAGCCAGGCTGGGGGACTTGAAAGAGAGCAATGTGACTTGAGGTCCAAGTATTTTGGCCATGCCCCCAGCCGGTCCAGGGAGGGCCATGGCGACAGACCTGAATGCCGCAGATATTAGCGTGACACAGGGCAAGGGAAGAGTGCAGCAGCCAGAGGTCAGCAGGGATTTGGCCAGGCAGATTATGAGATGGCACTATACAAGTGGCACGTCCTTGCTTCAGCGCGGTTTCTAAGCCTCAGAGGCAACAGCACAGGAACGTTACTAAAAGACAGATATTGAAGAAGCTCAGAGGGGCTGCTGTAACGGCAGCCCTAATGACACGCTTACACTAACTCAAAAGACTGAGTGTTAGGCAGCTGCTGGTAGAGGCAGGAGGGCGGCCACTAGTGGTGAGAGCAGACAAGCTGTTTATGGGAAAGGGGGCCGATAGGTTTTTGCAGCACATGTGACCCAGCCTATATAAGACTGAGCTCACCTAGGGTGGTGGGGCCTCACTGTGCTCCAAAGAGTTACTGCAGGCATCTGTAAGCACTGAAGAAGAAAGGCTGCTGTACTTGGCTGCAGCGTGCCATACCTGCACACCGGGGGTTGAGGAATTCCACAGGGGGAATGGCGTTGCAGTTGCACAGAATTACATTTTGGCATGGATTCAAACATTTTCTGTACCAGACTACATGAGGTGGGGTAATAAGATGGCTATGCTGACAGTTTGGTCACTGTTGTCCTGTGAATGGAAGCACAGGGCCGGAGGGAACAAGGGTATGATTATACTATCTGAAAAAGTGAGGAAATTCATTGCAAAAAAAAAAAAAAAAGTTGTTAATGCGTTAGTTAGAGTTGTTACTAAAGCGACAAAAGCAGGAGAGTGGAATTGTTAGGGGTATCCAACCTAACACCCCACCAAGCGCCTGACAGGAGTCAGAGGTGTGTGCCTTGGAGTCGTCAGCCCTAACGCCCTCACCCTGCAGAGACTGGACACATGTCGGGGGTGTTTTGAGTTAAGTCAATCAACGCCACCCCATTCCATAAGTAAATAAGCTGATATGGGCACAGTAAGGAGAATGGGGTGAGCATTAGGGCTTATGACACCAAGGCACCCCCGATGCATGTCAGTCTCTGCAGGGTGGGGGTGGGAGTTTCCCTGCTTTTGTCGCTTTAATAACAACCCTAACTGATGCATTAACGAAATTTTTTTGCAATGAATATATATTATACACATACATATATGTATTAAAAAATCCAACAATTTCTTAATGTTATAATTACATTACTTTTCATCGCTCTGTACCTGTATTCTGTAGTTCAGCAACCTTGTTACCGTCACTTTTCTTTATACATAAACACACAGGAGTGCACACTCATTAACTGCCCTACCAATTATGAGTGGGACCACCATGGCTGTACCCATGCCCATTACTGCAGAGCAAGGTACAACGGGAACTGGCCATGCAAGTCATGCGGCAGGGCAGTTATGGATGCGCACTCTGAGGTATCCTCAGCGATGGCTGGATAGCCAATCCATGGGTCTGAGAGATACGGCCCCATACAGCTAACCAAACAGTTTATATGCTTTATTTTTTATTAAATAAAAAATGAATTTACATACAACAAATATCTTTACAAAATGAAGACTGGTTAAAACTAATAAATGCACAAGTAGTGAATATAACAAAATGTTAGCAATGTTGCTTCTTAGAACAGTGTTAATTTTTAACGCTTTTGGCTGCTTACATGTAAGTTCCTGCTAAAAAAATATCAGTTCCTGTTTGGAAAGGAACACGCAACAGGTGACTCTGTGTGTGACCAGGTTACTGCTGGAATCTGGCATCAGGGCCAGACAGATGGTTAATGTGTCAGCAGCACAAGGGGAGGTGGTGGCAGTCTTAGTATGAAGGCTGACTCTAGTAACCATGGCATATTATTGTTTTTTCTGACTGCTTTATAGAACTTAAAGGAATCACCATTGTAAAAAAAAGTAACAACGGACAAGGTTGCTGAAATACAGAATACAGAGCGATGAAAATGAATATAATTATAACATTAAGAAATTATTATTTTTACTGTAAGGATAAACATGCATTTTTGTTTTTAAATCACAGACAGTTAGTCCCCTGAGGAAGCCCTGTGGGGGAAACTTTGAGACAGATGGAATAAATATGGGCAAGAAAATCTACAGCATGAAAAGTTTTTTTTTTTTTATAAAGAAAAAAGCGGTTGAGCTCCCCCACCCCATTGACTTTTGCTCTACAGTAGCCCCCAGGGGGCAGCATACCTAAACAAAAGAACCTACATTGATGGACTTTGTGGAACATTATAAATGGGTTAGCTTCTGACCTGAAACCCATGTACAATAGAAACATTAAAACTGAAAGATAAAAACATTCATTTAAATAAATATGAAAACATTTTTGTTTAGTGACTGCATTAAGGCACAACCAGGGGTTGGATCATTTTAATCTAACCTTAGGGGCATAAGACACTGGGCTATGCCTTGTGCCTCATAGCTCCCCTAGGGTTAGATTAACAGTAACTCAACCCTGCTTGTGCTGGCGGCCATTTTGAAATCAGGTTAAGCAATGGATGGTCTAAACTTCATACAGAGTTACTGGGTACAATGAGGTAATGTTTAAAAAATTTAGTTACTTACCATAACAGTATACCTTTGAGAGAACCTCCTCCACAGAACCACAGCTTTGGAACTGTAAACCTTCGCCATCAGGACCACTTAAGCCTCTGCTAGCTGGGGCGGCCCACATTTTTATTTCCATTCTTTGGTAACCAGGAAGAGTCCACTGGGCACAAAGCACATTTACAGGAGCAACCCGAGAGCACTGGGGAGGTTAAATGACTTGCACAGGGTCCTACAGTATGCAAGTAGAGGTTATGGGTAATCAAACCCAGGTCAGCTAGATGTACCAGGCTCACTGCTAAAACTTCTAGGCTATACTGCTAACCTGCCTATGTATATACGTGTATATATACCTATGTATGCAGGTCAATGTTGCCTATCTAACATGGGTAAGCCCCATCTCTTCTCAGTTCCCTGCCAGAGACCAGCTCGGAGGATGCATCATACTGGCAGAAACTGGGAAATGAGAACCAGGAACAGGTTGTGGAACTGGAAATTGTAGCCCAAACAGTGCACAGGAAGTGTATAAAGCATGGGACACAGGCAGGTCTACAGACATGTGCTACCCAGAATACAAAAGAGGGAAGGCGGGAGGGTGAGCTGTGGCTCTGTGGAGGAGATTCTCTTGAAGAACTGTTGTTACAGTACGTGACTGAACTATCTTCTTCGAGAACATCTCACTCAACATAACCACACCTTTTGAATAACTACCAAGCAGTATAAAAAGGCAGGAACTACGCCATGGATCTAAATGCCCCTAAGACAGGAGGCCTTGAAGGACAGCAAAGCCGAAGTCAGCTTGCCTGCAGGAGACAAGATCCAGACTTTAGTGTTTAGCGAAAGTACGGACAGAACAAATAGGTTACGCATCTGTAACTGAAGTTCTACGAGTGGTATATGGTTCATATCCACACACACTGGCAGTTCCACTGGAATGCTCCAACTGACTAAATGTCTTTAAGCTAAGCTCCTTTCACCACCCGGGCACGATATCCCGTCTCGACCCTGTGAGGTCAGATCTTACATGCTGGAAGCATGTATCTGTGTGCCACTTCCAGGGAGACAGGGTGGGTTGTGTGGATGTGAACCACATACTACTCCTAGAACTCCGATTACAGATGAGTAACTTGTTCTACTAGGGGCGTGGATATGGTACACTTATCCACACTATCAGACTCCTAGCAGTTCTCTGGGAGGGGGAGGAGGAGGAGGCAAAGTGCACACCTCTAGTTGGCAAACAGACTGGAGAGCTGAGGTTCCAAAATGTGCATCCCAGCATGACTGACGGTTGATGCAGTAATCGGAAATGAAGATGTGTGCTGACTTCAGGCAGCAGCCCGACAGATCTCCTGTATGGGGACATCTCTGGAAGCAGCCTCTGAGGCAGCGGTATGTCTGGTGAAATAAGCCCTAATCCCTATGGAAGGCTCCTGACCAGCCCACATATAGCAGAGGTTGATGGAAGATGTGATCCACCTCGCAATCATCCGTTTTGCTGCCGGTCTGCCACACGCAGCTTCAGCATGACAAACAGCTGGCTAGCCTGTTCCTGAACTCCATCCATACACTTCACATAACAGGAGAGTGCTCTCCGCAGGTCCAGGGTATGGAGCCTGTGATCAGCCACTGAATATGGGTTGGTAAAATATACCAGTAAGTTAATCACCTAATTAAAGTGAAACTCCAATACCACCTTTGAGAGGAACTTCGGGTTGAACAAAGGACTTTGTTCCTGTGGAAAACAAGGTAAGGAGAAAAGCAAAGCAAAATTTCTTTATAAAATGCTAATCCCCCCAAAAAAATTCCATAGCATTGTACATACATCCATAAACATACATGAATACATATCTTATTCATAAAACAAATAATACAATCAGCAGGTCTTCAAACATCTGAGAATGCAAAGTCAAATAAATAAGAGTTTAAGGCAGATTTAAATGCCTCTTCGGATGGGCACTCTGTAATCCGACGAGGTAGAGAATTCCACAGGGTCGGAGCTGCAAAAGCAAATGACCTAGCTCCAGAAGTAGTCAAATGGACCCTGGGAATCTGTAGCAGTGCCTCATCAGCGGAGAGGACAAAAGGGGCCGGCAGGGACAAAGGAGGTCTTGCAGATGATACCGCAGTCCCTGTCAATGTAGGGCTTTATATGTCAGTAAACTGACCTTGAAGGTGATCTTCCACCACACCGGCAGCCAGTGCAGGCCACGGAGCACAGGAGTGACATGGCAAGATCTCGACAAGCCACTCAACAACCTGGCAGCTGCATTCTGCACCAGCGAAGGTCCACCCCCAGTAGCCCTAGGTATAGGGCATTGCAGTAATCAAGGCGTGAGGTCACAAAGGTGTGGACCAGCGTCAGAAGGTAATCAGGCAGAACCAGGTGCTTTATCCGAGCGATGTTCCTCAGATGGTAAAATGAGGTCTTGACGGCAGACACCTGAGACTTCAGTGTCAATTCATCATCAAGTACAACACCCACATTCCGCACTCGGTTGGAGGTTAAACAGCTGGTTACCCCCCCCAGCCAAAGTCCAGAGGGTTGTCCAGCCACCCGCCCCTCTTCCAGACGACCTGGATCCACAACCAACACTTCAGTCTTATCTGGATTCAACCCGAGTCAGTTGGCACTCATCCAGTACTGGATCTCAGAAAGGCAGTTGTTTGCCCGGGTACAAAGAACATGTACAGCTGAGTATCATCCACATAGCAGTGAAAACTCAGCCCGCACTGCCTAATAATGTCTCCCAATGGCAGCATATACACTGCAAACAATATGGGAGAAAGCACTGAGCCCTCTGCGGCACCCCACACGGCAGAGGATGAGAGACCGAGGAAAAAAACAAAACAAAACAAAAAAAACGACTCTACTCTCTGCATCCTGCCTGTGAGGAAAGATTGAGATCATCTGAGGGCTGTACCAGACAGTCCACAGAACAGCCGCAGGCACCCCAGCAACACCTCATGATCCACGGTGTCAAATGCTGCAGACAGAGATCAAGGAGGACTAAGATGGAATGACTCCTCTGAACTCTCACTATCATGAGATCATTTAGCAACTGAACCAATGCTGAAACTGGACTGGAGAGGATCGTAGATATCGTGGGTGGGAAGATGCTCCTCAAGCTGCAAGGCGACTGCCTTCTCAATAAACTTGCCAACGAAAGGCAGGTTAGAGACAGGCCTGTAGTTTACGAGACAGTTACGATCAAGAGAAGACTTCTTTAAAAGAGGATGGACCACCGCCTCCTTCAGGGTGTCCAGAAACACCCTGGTCTCTAACGAGCATCCAACTATCTTTGCAAGGACTGGTCCTATTACCTCCACACATCCCACCAGGAGGCATGTCGGACCTGGGTCGAAACTACAGTATGTCGGTCGCAATCTCTGGATAATCTTCACAACATCCCCCATCGCCAGCCAGTCAAAGTCAGACCAGGATGACTAATCTCCCAACAATCACCACTCTGCCCATATGAGCGAGCTGTGTTGATCTTTGACCTGATGGTGGGCACCTTATACACGAAAAAAATCGAGCAAACTCATCACACTTCAACTGTGAAAAGACTCCCCAGTTCTGGAGACAGGCTGGATTGCACAGCCCATCCACAGTCCGGAAGGGCTGAGCCAGCTGATTCTGCATAGCTGCAATCTCCCTGGACAGGAACTCTGCTTTCTTACGGGAGATTGCAGATTGACAGTCCCTATAATGGGACATCAATCTAAGTTTGTCATCAATAAGGCCAGATTTCTGCCAGCATCGCTCCAACCTTCTCTCCACTCTCCTCATCTCCCTCAAGGTTCCATCAAACCATGAGGACCGACGGTGAAGGGTGAGGGGGCAAACTCAGACAGGAGCTATGGAATCCAGAGCCACCATCACTGTCTTATTATAGGCTAGAAGAAGTTCCTCTGGATCTCATCTCACAGTCGAACTCCCCAATAGGTCCAGGACCACCATAAGATCATCAAGGATCAAACTCCGCAATGGGCGGTACCAGAACATCTCCATAGGGGAAGGTCTATTGGGGGCACGAAACTGAACCCTATAGTGTGGTGACAGGATCATCCAACGGGTTCCACCACCACGTCGAAGATCTCCATCCCCAGTAGAAACAACGGATCCAGCAAATGACCTTGAGAGTGAGTCACAGCTGTAACTACCTGTGTGAAGCCCAACAAAATCATCTGTTGGAGGAAGTCTTGTTCAAAATGCATGAGTTCATCGTCAACCCTGGCACTGAAGTCCCCCAGTACCACCCACCTGGAGGACTCCAGCACCATCTCGATGATTAAGTCAGTCACTTCCTGTAGGAAATCCTTCTTGTTCCTGGGTGGACGGTAAACACAGGTTACTCACCTGTAACAGGAGTTATAGGAATGGTATATGTTGTTCATCCACACTGTCTGGCAAGTTCCTTGCCGCTTTAAATCTTGCCGGAAGGTCTTCAAGCTGGCTCCTCCCACCCACCCGGGTGGTAAAACTCTCAGCTCCACCCCATGACACCAGATCTAGCCTGCTGGAAGCCAGGTTGTGCGTCGAAGTCGGGAAGGCCGGGTGGGTCATGTCGATGAACAACATATACCATTCCTAGAAAGTACAGTTACGTAAGAACTTACCGTAACAGTAGATCTTCGAGAGAGGCACTTGCAGTAGGTAATTACATATAGGACTGACACTGGTCGGCGGCAGGACCCCACGGAAAAATTTCTAGCTAGCAGTCCCTGGCGAGGGACCGTCCCCCATCGTCAGGTGACCGGCGTCATGCGACGCCGGTATAAAGGGCGTCCCGGACCGCCTTTCCAGTTCTTTCCGCCATAGGCCCGGATGAGAGAGAAGCAGATGTTTCCATTCCTGGAAAAGAGCTGAAGAAGCCTAGGGGATGGAGGGCAGGAGTAGATACCTATTGCAAGAGCCTCTCAAGATCTACTGTTACAGTAAGTTCTTCGTAACTGTACTATCTTACTTCGAGAGGGTTCTTCCAGTAGGTAATTACATATAGGACTGAATCACAAGCAGTCTGGAACAAATAAAAGGCACGGGAAGGAGGAACTACTCCAGAAAATATTCGAAGTCTTGCAAACCTCAAGACAGGAGGCCTTGCAAAACAGCTAGACCGAAGCCTGCTCTACGGCGAGAGGCAATGTCCAAACTGTAGTGTTTCGTAAAGGTATGGATGGAAGTCCAGGTGGCGGCAGCACAGATGTCTGCCACCGATACATTCTTGAAACAAGCCGCAGAAGCAGCTACTCCACGAGTGGAGTGAGCTCTGACTTGACCCGTAAGGGTCTTGTTGTACTTGTCATAACAAAAAGTGATGCAATGAGCCAACCACTTCGACAGACATTGCTTGGAAACAGCATTGCCTTCCCTTTTGTGAGCAAAAGAGACGAACAACTGATCAGTCTTTCTGAGATCCTTTGTCCTGCTAGTGTAGTATCTCAGAATTCGGTGAACATCCATGGTATGGAGTAAGTATTCTCCTTGGTTGGAGTGCTGTGTGGAAAAGGCAGGTAAGTCTATGGACTGATTTAAGGTAGACTCTGCTACCACTTTAGGTAGAAACTTAGGGTTCGTGCGAAGAGCCACTCGTTCCTTATGAAAGATCAAATAGGGAATTTTACACATAAGGGCCTGGAGCTCGGAAATTCTTCGAGCAGAAGTAATGGCTACCAAGAAGAGTGTCTTCCACGAAAGAAACTTCAGATCTGCAGATGCCGCAAGGTTCAAAGGGAGGAAGGGTAAGTTTCTCGAGAACAAAGTTCAAGTCCCAAGGGGGAGCAGGAGTCCGGACGGGGGGCCTCAGATGAAGGACCCCTCTAAGAAAGATCTTAGAGACCTCTAATTAGGCAAACGCTTTATCTGCGAAAGGAACATGGTACGCTGAAATAGCGGCCATGTGCACTTTCAAGGAAGAATGACTGAGACCCAGGTCGAGGAGATGACGTAAATATTCCAGCAGAATGGCCACTGAACAGGAGAAATGCTCCACGTTCCTAGAGGCGGCCCAAATAGAAAATCACTTCCATTTCATGGCATAAGTGGACCTAGTGGAGGGTTTTCTAGCCTCCACCAGAATCTCCACCACTTATGGAGAGACACCAAAATGAGATTGAGCTAGGTCTGCAGGAGCCATGCATGCAGTTGCAGGGACTTGAGGCCCGGATGGACCAGGGTCCCCTGATCCTGGGTCAGCAAACCTCGAGATAAAGGAAAAGGAAAAGGAGGAACCTCTGAGAATTGTTGTAGAAGAGCGAACCAGATTTGCCTGGGCCAGAAAGGAGCGATCAGAATCATTCTTGCTCCCTCTGTGGTTAGTTTCTGTAATACATGAGGGACCAGAGGAATTGGGGGAAAAGCACAGACGAATCTGTCCTTCCAGTCTAGACACAGAGCATCGCTCCAAGAAACGCCGCCTGGAAGCGCGAGCAAGTAAGTTTCATGCTGGGAGAGGCCAACAGGTCTACCCATGGAGTCCCCAAAGCTGGAAGATATCGCCCAGCACCTTGGTCCAATTCCACTCTGGTGGTAGGGAAGAGGAGCGGCTCAGCTTGTCTGCCAGGGTATTGTCGACTCCTGGAACATGAAACGCAGTGAGGTGAAAGTTGTGTTGAGTTGCCCAGTCCCAAACCCTCATTGCTTCCCTGCATAGAGGGTAGGATCGAGTCCCTCCCTGCTTGTTGATGTACCACATCACGCACATGTTGTCCGTCTGGACGGCTAGGTGACCGGGAAGAATGTATTGGTGAAGGGCTTGGAGAGCATATAGTACTGCTCGAAGCTCGAGCACACTGATGTGGAGGGCTAGTTCCAAACTGGACCAAACTCCCTGGGTTCGGTGAGGACCCAGATGGGCTCCCAACCTTCGCCTGATGCGTCTGTGGTCAGAGTCTGGAGATGACAGAAGGGGACACCCCGAAACAGGTTCTCTCGAACCATCCACCATTGCAAGTCTTGTGCCATCGGCGAGGAGATCAGAACTAGATGATCTAGGTCGTCTACAAGTTGATCCCACTGGGAGCGAAGAGTCCACTGAGAGATTCTCATGTGGAGCCGAGCCCGGGGAACTGTCAGAATAGCGGCCACCATGAGCCCCAGGAGACGGAGAACCGACCTTGCTGGAACCCTCCTGCGTTCTGATAGCAGGGAAATCTGCGACTGAAGAGAGACCGCCCTGTCCGGAGGCAGGAAGGCCTTGCTCACCGTCGTATCGAGGATAGCCCCGACGAACTGTAGTCTCTGGGAGGGATCCAGATGAGACTTGGAATGGTTGATGGTAATACCCAGGCAAGAAAAAACCTGCTGGGTGAGGGAGAGAAAATGCAGGAGCTCCTCCTTAGACGAGGCTGCCAGGAGCCAGTCGTCCAGGTAAGGGAACACCTGAACTCCCATCATACGCAGGTGGGCCGCTACCACAGCCAGGCATTTGGTAAATACTTGGGGTGCTAAGGAAAGACTAAACAGGATCACCCGGAATTGGTAATGGTCCCCCTGAAAAGCAAACCGAAGATACTTGCGGTGAGAAGGGCGAATGGGGATGTGCAGATATGCATCCTGCATATCCAGTGCACAAAGCCATTGACCCAGCCGAAGGAGGGGCAGAAGGGTCTGTAGGGAGAGCATCCTGAACCTTTTGTATTCCACAAAAAGGTTCAAGGAGCCGAGATCGAGAATGGGTCTGAGATCTCCCGTTTTCTTTGGGATCAGGAAGAAATGTGAATAGTAGCCCGTCCCTTGAAGATGAAGGGGAACGGGTTCTATGGCCTGCTTCACGAGAAGGGCAGAGATTTCTTCCCGGACTAAAGGAAGATGGTCCCTTGCGTAAGACGACTTCAGAGGTGGGTGGCGGGGTGGTTTCTGTAGAAACTCTATAGAGTGCCCTTCCACTATAATCTGGAGCACCCATGAATCGTTATCCTCTCCCAACCCGGAAGGTGGAGGAAGAACCTCCCTCCTACCGGTTCCTCCGGTGTGTCGGAGGCGGTGGGAGAGGGGAGGAGTCAGGTGGTGTGGGGCAGCGCCGCAGCTGGGGCACCCGCTGCTTTTTTGGGCGGGGCGGGCCTGGCGTTTAGTGGCCCGCTTCCTTGGGGTTTCGTTAGTGGTCGACTGTGTCTGTGAAAAGGACGGCGCTGCGGGTGATGGGGACGGTACATGGAATCCACGGATTTCAGAGCCGTCCCCTTCTCCTGCAAGTCGGTGATGATGTCCTTGACATCACCACCAAAAAGCACCGAACCCCTGAAAGATGCTTCCTGGATCGCGGACTGCACCTCTGGGACCAAACCTGACACGAGGAGCCAGGCATGACGCCGAAGACTCATGGCAAAAGCGGAGCTCCGCCCGGCAGTGTCCACTGCATCGTATGTTGTCCGCAGAATGTGGCGACTGGCCGAACGAGTAGAACGGACTAAATCGGCTAACTCCTGTTTGACTTGAGAGTCAGGTAAGGAGTCAATCTTAGACTCCGCCTGGGTAAGGATGGCCTTCTGGTAATCTCCCATATGAGCAACATAATTCAGGGCCCGAATACCCAGTGTGGAAGAGGCGTAAATCTTTCTTCCATACTGGTCCAGGAGGCGAGATTCCTTATCCGGAGGAGATGAGCTTAGATGTATGGGATTCGCTGACCGGTCGTGGGCGGCGCTAATCACGACCGAATCTGCACGAGGGTGGGAGTCCAAATAGTCTACACCCTCTAGAGCCTGGTATAGCCTGTTAGACTTCCTAGGAAGCGGGGCTAACGCCGACGGTTGTTTCCAAATAGTGGAGACAAGGTGGGCGTGAGGCTCGATCCAGGGTGGCACTAAAGTTGGAGCTGTCAGAGGCAGGTACAGATGTTCGGCGAGTTTAACCCGCTGAGGATCTGGTTCCAAGGAGTGCCACTGATGTACTTCCTGGATTTTCTTGAGCAACTCCGTAAAAGAAGGATCCTCCGGAGGAGACTTCGGAGGGGTCCTCGGCCGGGGCTTGGACGGAGAGCGAGGCTCATCATCTCTCTCGGAGCATCCGTCGGAAGAATCCGAGGGAAGAAGAAGAAGAATCGGAAGCAGAATAAGACTCCCTAACACGGCTGGGGGCAGGAAGGGGTTCCTTGGGGGGGATCCCTGGACGCGTGTCCTGCCCCTCTCAGGATCCAGAGGGAAGGGCCCTGGAGTCCGGAAGCGGTGAGGGAGTGTGCCATCTCGGGCGTACGGGAGCTGGGGGGCGGCACCGTCGCCGTAAGGCAGCTCTCTACTTCCTTGGTGAGCTGAGCCTTGGCCTCAGCCCACCAGGAAGCCAGAGTCTCCTGCAGATCCACTGGCGGCCGAGGGGGCGGTGGAGGTGGAGGAGGAGGGGGAAAGGAATACGGATTGTATCCGTAAGGCAAGTATCCAAAACCCGGCTGCGGGAAACTAGCGCCCGGGTATTGTGGCGCTGGATACTGCGGTCCTGGGTACGGGCACCGGATAAGACGGGCGGGTACCTGGGCGCCGGAGGAGCTGCGGAGCAGACGGCCTGGAAGGTGGCCCCACGGGCGGGTCAACGCAGGTCCGAGAGGTGTGTGTGTGTGTGTGCAGGGCCCGACGGAAGGGAAAATCTCTCGACGGCATCGGGTGGGGCGGGCGTCGTGGGACCGCGTCCAGATCCGGTTCCGTAGGGAGAGGGACTGACAGAGATGGAACATCCCGCATCGCCTCGGGATGGGGAGAAAAATCCCGGGTCAGGCTGGGGTGATTCGAGCTCCCCGGATGGCAGCGAAGGCTGCGGGTACCGGTACGAACGGGTGGGAGGGTCCATCAGAGGTTCCATCGCCTCGATGATCGTCGGGAGCCGACGTGGCGGCTTAGGGGGCTAGTTTCGGGCGGGCGCCTTACGGGGTCCACATTGGAGGTGGGCCGAGGAGAGGGAGCGCCCGGTCCGAGGGGACGAGGTCGTGGCGCTGCCCCAAACGGTCGGGCGTCTTATCGACCTTCTCCCGGCGGATGTCGGAGGAGCCAACGTCCGACTTATGGGAGTCGCCCGCACCAGGAGGCCTCCTTTTGCCCGGAGGTGCCCGCAAGGCCCGAGCGCGAGCCAGACGGGCGGGCCGACGCCTCCTCCAAACCCTTGGAGGCTGCCGTCGGACGGTCCCCCGAAGGGGATGTTACCTGGGCCGCGACTCCGGCTGGAATCGCGGACGAGGAGGCCTTCTCCTGGTGCCTCTCCTTGTCCCTCATTTTGCGATGTCCTTCCGGAGAAGTAGATGTCTGCCTGAGCTTCTTCAATTCTTTCTCCATCGAAGACATCTTTTTCTTTAGAAGATGGGCTTCCAGGGACTGTTGGCGTCGTCTGCGGGTAGCCGCGTCGAAGTGAAGGCAATGCGGGCACTTGTCGACCGGGTGGTCGGGGCCTAGGCAGAAGAGGCAGAGGGAATGGCCGTCCTTGTGTGGCAGTTGGGCGCCGCACGAGTTGCACTTGTTTTTGTGCTCGGAGGGTGTAGGGGACGACATACACCGACGATGACCTGACGATAGAAGGAAAAAATACTTTTAATTTTCGGTAAAACCGACGAAAGAGCAGGAGCTGACTAAGCACGAACTTTACCGCGAGGGCTTTTCTGCGAGCTAGCAGGCGAGGAAAAAAGAACTGGAAGGCGGGCGTCGGGACCGCCTCTTTATACCCGACGATGGCATGATGCCGGTCACCTGGCGTGGGGCGGTCCCTCGCCAGGGACTGCTAGCTAGAAATTTTTCCATGGGGTCCTGACGTCGGCGGCGTCAGTCCTATATGTAATTACCTACTGCAACAGCCCTCTCGTAAGATCTCCTGTTACAGGTGAGTAACCTGTATTTCTAGGGACATGGATATGTTGTTCATCCACACTGTCTGGCAGACTCTAGCAGTTGTCCGGGAGGAGGGAGGCAGGTGCACACCTCTACTTAGGGAATAAAGACTGGAGAACAGAGGTCCCAAAACCAGCATCCCGGCGTGACTCAAGGTCGATGTGGTAGTGGGTAATGAAGGTGTGCTGACTTCAGGTAGCAGCCCTGCAGATTTCCTGCATAGGGTCGTCCCTGGAAGCAGCCACCGAAGCAGCGGTATGGCAGGTAGAATGAGCTCTTATCCCTTTGGGAGGCTCCATACCCGCCAACCTATAGCAGAGATCTATGCAGGAGGTGACCCACCTGCCTATCATCCGCTTGGCTACAGGTCTGCCAGGTGCAGCTTCAGTGTAGGTGATAAACAGCTGGCGAACCTCTCCCCAAACTTCAGCCGTCCTTCTCCTTGTAATAAAAGAGTGCTCTTCTAGAGTCCAAAGTATGGAGCCTATATTCGGCCTCCGAGGTGTGACTGGGGTAGAACACCGGCAGAGTCAACACCTGGTTAAGGTGAAACTCCGACATCACCTTCGGAAGGAATTTCAGGTGGGGGCGCAGGACAACCTTGTCCCTGTGCAAGACCAGATAGGGAGACTCGATGGAAAGCTCCTGGAGCTCTGATGGAAAGCTCCTGGAGCTCTCCCATCCTTCTGGCTGATGTGAAAGCCACCAAGAAGGCGGTCTTCCACGACAGGTGAGATATGTCACACCTGTGCATCGGTTCGAATGGCTTGCCCATGAGCTTAGTCAATACCAGCAGTAGATCCCACGGAGGTGGCGGTTCTCGCACCGGAGGGGATATGTGATCAAGGCCTTTGAAAAAGCGCCCGACCACCTTCTCCTGCGCCAACTAAAGACCCTGAACTTTTCAGGAAGCTTAACCTAGACAATCTATTGATTAAAATTCAACAAGACCTTCAGAGATGGTCTGCCCTCCCTTTATCGCTGTGGGGTCGTATTAATATTGTTAAGATGAATGTGTTGCCTCGGGTTTTCTACCCACTTAGCCTAATGAACATTTTCCTACCGATGTCCCATTTTCATCACTTCCACGGGTCCATTTCCAAGTTTATTTGGCAGGGTAAACAGCCCAGGAAAGCCTTCTTAAAACTTAATTTACCCAAAGCGAAGGGAGGGCTCCGTCTTCCCAACTTTATGCTCTATTACTGGGCAAGCCACATGGCAAAAATTGGGAGGTGGTACGACCAGAGGGTGGACGAGTTTCTGCCAATTTGGGTACAACTTGAGAAAAAGATTCTAACCGAGTTTGGCCTTCCCCATCCAGACTCCTCTATTATAACCTATCCACTTTGCCTCCACTTTTACAGGGAGCGTCATTGGCACTTCTATCAAGGTGTTGAATCAATGCTGGCACTTTTTCAATCTCTCTCCCGGGAAAGACACTTCCCAACCTCTTACCCTAAATTTAAATATTAGGATTGGGGGTCTCCCGCTTTCCCTAGACTGGCTTCCTCAGCTGAGAAATTGCTGTGTCGATGATTTATTCCTGAATAACTCTCTTTTATCTTCCAGAGAGGTTCTGACCAAATATGATATTACTCAAAAGCACATTTTTAAAGTTCCCCAGTTACGACACCTAGTGGCTTCCAGCTTCGGCTCCAATCCTACACCGTCTCAAATTAAACCCTTCCTAAACCAGATACAGGAACAAGCAACTAAGGCCCATAGCATTTCTAAGCTTTATTCTTTCCTATTGGACACTAAATTCCCAGACTACTTGATTGGTTCTAAATGCTGGTCTTCTCTTCTGCTAGATACCCTTCTAGATTGGGAACAAATTTGGGTAGGTACATATCGGTATCTCTCTCAAGACAGACATAGACTCACTCAATACCATATATTGAACAACATGTATTATACCCCAGTTAAACTGGCTAAATTAAACAGACTAGCTTCAACCCTATGCACAAGGTGTGGCACAGTGGAAGGGAACCTGCTACACATTTTCTGGTACTGTGAGAAGGTGGCAGTCCATCCAATCTAACTTAGACCCTCTTTTGGGCCTGGAGGATTTATTCACTATAGACAGGGCCCCTACTTTTCTGTGGCACAGTGGGACCAAGTTCTGCGGCAAGTCTACCATTTGCCGCAGAACTTCTGCGGCGGGTGTTTGTAATTTCTTCGGAAGTTCTGCGGCACTAACAAACTACCACATCACAGTGACAGCTTGTCATCCTGACTTCACTTTCATGGCAGTTTTTATAGCAATCAGGATGGTGGAAAGCACAGTAACAGTAGTTAAAAAAAAAAACAGAATTATAAAAATAATTTTATGCCTAAAAAAGCAAAACAAATGTCCCTCCCTTAAGGTCCTAGCCTGTTAAATAAATGACATATGCAGAGGGGATCTTATGTGATAAATAAGGTATTTCTACATGCATGCTATCCCACTGATGAGGTTTCCACTGTCTATCACTTATATATTTGTATGTGCTCTCTACACCACTCATGAGGTTCCCACTGTGTATCACTTATAAATTTATATGCAATCTGTAACATTCATACAAATGTGTGTGTGTGTGTGTGTGTGTGTGTATGGTGAGAGAGACAGAGATACTGTATATGTGTGTGTATATATATATATATATATTTTTTTTTAATTTCCATGAACTTGCATTCTCATTCATACAGGTCCCATTAGAAATGGAATAGAGGAGTTATTACAAAACTCATTTTTGATGTCAACCTGCTTTCCTTGAGCATATAGGGGTTTAGGATATAAAAAGAGGGAAGGAACCAGAGTTCTATGGAAAAACAGAAATATTAATAAAAATCAACAGAGTGTGAATTCTGCGGTGGGTACAGGATTCTCGCGAGAATTCTGTAACCGCAGAATTCTAGGGGCCTTGACTATAGAAATTTGTATCCTGGGGAAGCTTTCCAACATACAAGTGATGGAGCGTAGATTCCACATGGCCTTAATCTCGATGGTTGTCAAAAGATTGGTCCTTAGGCACTGGATGGACCAATTGGTTATCTCGTATGCAGAATGGATCAGTGAACTTTCTCTCTGTTTTCAGACTGAAAAGTTAATAGCAAGTTCTCGGAATTGTCTGGTCTCGTTTGAGCGGAAATGGGGCAAATTATATGGTCTTTATTTGAATTAATATCCTGTTGGGTACACCTCTAGCTACCTTGACAGCCAATATACCTTTATGTAATTCATATGTATCAGAATCAGCTCCCCTTCTTCCTTTTCTTTTCCTTTCTTTGTCTTTCTTTTCCTTTATAGAAGGCACATCCTGGGGGTGGGGGATGGGGGCCTGGGGTTTTGGGGAGGGGTAGTGGGATATTTCTCATTGCTTTTCCAGATGCAGGGATTTCTGTAAAATGCTGTATATTGTCACTCTGCAGCTGCTATACAGTTTATGTCATTGGTCATAATGTGTAATCCCTGTACTGTTCTCTCAGGTGTATTACCTTTATACAAAATAAAAAGATCCATAATTTCAGACACCTTCTCCTGCGCCACCGACTGCTTCCCGGCCCGCGCCCAGTAAGCAGAGATGGCTGCCAGGTGCACCTTAAGGGTGTCCACCAGAGCCCTAGCTGAGAAAGGGACCACAGGTACACAGGTAGGCCAGAATGCTTGCCAAGGAATACTGTAGGAGCCGCTTGCCCTGACACCAAATGGAGAATCTCTTCCATTTAAAGGCAAAGCATTTCCTGGTCGACTCCTTACGGGATGCCTCAACGACGCTGAGGACCTCGTCAGAAAGACCCAAGGCCTGGAACTCTAGCCGCTCAGGAACCAGGCCGTCAGGTGCAGGGATTGAAGGTCCGTATGGAATACCTTCCCCTGGTTGACTGAGATCAGGTCCGGTGGGCTGGAAGCCGCCTCGGGAGCCTGGAGCGGAGGCTGAGGAGATCTGGATACCAGAACTGGCGGGGCCAGTCTGGGGCTACCAGAATCACCTGCGCCTTGTCCTTCCTCGCCTTGAGAAGCACCTTGTGAATCAAGGGAAATGGGGGAAAGGCGTAGAAGAGGCCCGGGTTCACGGCCTCAAGAAGGCATCCCCCTGCAGAGAGCCCTGCTGAGGGGGGCGGGCATGAAACAGCCTCAGCTTCGCATTCTCCCTGGAGGCAAACAGGTCCACCCAAGGCATGCCCCAGTGGGAGAACAGATCTTGTACTACCTCCGGCAGGAGAGACCACTCGTGGGATACAGCTCCTATCCGGCTTAAGGCATCGGCCAGAATGTTGAAGGCTCCTGCCACATGGATGGCAAGGAGATCTGCCTCCAGGCTGCGCACGAGGGACCACGTACGGAGAGCTTCCTTGCACAGAGGCATGGAGCGCGTTCCGCCCTGGCGGTTTAGGCAGTACATGGTCGTGGTATTGTCCGGCCTGGACCTGGACCACTTGACCCCGTACAAACGGAGCGAAGGCGGTGAAGGCTAGATGAACCGCTCGAAGCTCCAGCAGGTTGATATGGCATCGGGACTTCCGAGGGGACCAGAGGCCGTGCGCTCTGTTCTCCCCCAGATGGGCACCCCAACCCATCAGAGAGGCGTCGGTTGAAAGAGAGACTGTCGGCTCGGGGCAGACAAACAGGATGCCCTCCTGCAGATGAGCTGGAACAATCCACCACTGGTGAGCGTTCCACACCTCCTGGCTCACTGTCACTGGTGGATCCCAAGGACCAGAGCGCTGTGACCATTGGCTGGCCAGTCCCCACTGTAGTGGATACATGTGACAACAGGCCCAACGGACCACGCTGGTGCAGGCCGCCATGAGGCCCAGGAGGCGCAAGAAGTCCCAGGCAGGGCACAATTACCCAACCTGAAATGACTGGGAAAAGGAGGAAAGAACCTCGGCCCTGGCCGCCGGGAGACGTGCTCTGGCTCGCAGACAGTCGAGCTCTGCCCCCGATGAACTGGATTCCTGCTTTGGCACGAGTTCCGATTTGGCCTCGTTGATGAGGAGGCCAACGTAAGAGCAAACCTGGAGGGCCAGGTCCCTGGACCGCTCCACCTCCGGTCTGCAGGAGGCCGCAATCAGCCAGTTGTCCAGGTAGGGGTACACCCCGACCCTTCGGCGCCGCAGGAATGCTGTCACCACTGCCATGCATTTGGTGAAGACCCTGGCAGCTACAGAAAGGCCGAAGGGCATGGCCCAGAACTCGTAGAGGGACCCCTCTGCTCTGAAGCGGAGGAATCGCTGGTGGGACGGACGGATTGGGACATGAAAGAACGCGTCCTGGAGGTCCAGAGAACAGAACCACATGCCTCGTTCCAAGGATGGAATGATCTGAGCCACAGAGATCATCGAAGGTTCGAGACCTTAGGAACCTGTTCAGGTTGTGCAGGTCTAGAATGGGGTGCCAGCCCCCGTCTGTTTCAGGACCAGGAAGTACCTAGACAAAAACCCTGGGTCTGGTGGAGGATCCGCCACCTTCCTGATCACCTCCTTCTGGAGGATCAGGGCAATGTCGGCTCGACGGGCCGACACAGAGGCTGCGAACCCCATAACCCCCCCGTGGGGCGACGGCTCGGAAGGGCAGTGCCTGCTCGAACTCCAGAGGCAGACCCTTTCCTACCACCTTCAACACCCAATGGTCCACGGTGATAGCGGACCAGGTGGAAAGAAAGTGGCGGAGCCGTCCCCACATGGGGGGGGGGGGAGACCAAGGGGGAAGTGACGCGGCTGGGGGTGACACCCCTCAACCCGTCACTGGGCAGGCTTGGAGGAAGGACCGGCCGAGGGACTTCCTGGCTTCCTCCTGGAGGAAGCTGCAAGCTTGGCTTTGGGGTGCCAAGTGTGAGCCTGCTGGCCCTGATGCTGGTGTTGCTGGGCCGGACATGCCGCAGGGGCAAAAGGACTTATGCTGCTGTTGGCGGCCTTCGTCCTTCTGGGCAGACGTGACAGAGTCCAAGGTGGCACTGGACTTCTCAGCTCTCTGGAGGTGGCCTTCCACCCCAGGCCCGAACAAGTCGGTACCCAGGAAGGGGGCATCTGCCAACTTGTGCTTGGTATCCGCCGTCAAGGTGGAGATCCGCAGCTAAGCTCTGCGGCGCATGGCCACTGTGGCCGCTACTGACCGGGCACAGGAGTCTCCAATATCGAGAGCCGTTTGGAGCTGCTGTTTTGCCACTGCCCTTCCCTGATCCCGCACCTGCTTGACTGTAGTCTGCAGGTCAGCCGGGAGATGAGGGATCACCTCATCCAGGGAGCCCATAAGGGCGTGGGAGAAGTGCGGCCAAACTGACCTGATGGAGGCCGCAGGAGGACGCAGCATACACCTTACGCCTGGCATAATCCAGCTTTTTGGACTCTTTGTCGGGGGGCTTGTCCACGTCCCTGGCATTCCCGGAACGCCAGAAAACGCTATCGGTATCCAACCCCTCCGCAGAGGGGTGCTCCGAGAAACCGGACAGTGACCTGGTAGGGACCGCGTACTTCCTGGCCATCCTGGCCGAAGGAGCAGGACAAGAAGCCGGCCGCTGCCATAACTCCAGGGCTGGGCCAACAATGGCTTCAGCCACCGGAAAGGCCTCCATGGGAGAATCTCCTCGGTCCAGTATCTCCGTGAGGGGATACTTGGCCCGCTTGGATACGGGATCGAGCTGCATCCCGATGGACTCCGAGATGAGCTGAAGCAAACCCATGAACGAGGATGGGCTCTCGTCCATCGACTGTCCCCCGGAGGACTCCAGGTGAAGGAGCCTGAAGAACAGGGAAGAGTCGTCGTCAGACTCAGAGGAGTCTGCGAACAGCTGCCTAGGGCCTGAGCCACCCTCCACCTGCCGAGGACGGTCGGGAGTGAGGGTGACCGACAACCGGTGGGGCAGTCCCTAACCCGATCGAGAATCCTTGGTCGGAGCCCACGATTTCTGTTATGGAGGCAGGGGTTCCACCACAATTGGTGGGGCAGCTGGTTTTGGCCGAACAACCGGCACCGGTTTGGGTACCTCGACCACCGCAAGGGGTTGTTTTGGCCTTTCGGGTGACAGCCACTTAATGGCCGGTGAAGGCGACTGCTTGTTCCCGGTCAGAAAGAGCTGCTGCCACATTAAGTACTCATAGCATCTACGCAACTGGCGTTGAAGCCTCTCCTCCGAGGAGGAAGACGAGGCCGGCGGTGCCGCCACTTTCCTCAGTGCCGAGACTGTTGGTGTTTCCAAGGGTGGGTGTGGAGGGAGCGGGGGAAACCCGTTCCTCCCTCGGCTCAGGAGCCTTAACCAGGGACTCCGGCACAGGAGGCGCAGGCAAGTCCTCGGTTTCCACTGGGGGAACCGGTGAAGAAGGGTTGTCGGCTTCTCCAGTTGACAGCCCGTCCGACGGGTCGAGAAAAATCTCGACGGGTGTCTCGGCCGGCTGACCAGACGGGGACACCGTGAAGCCAGCGGCCTTAGCCGCAACCTCGACCGAAGTAGAGTGTTGACTGTCTGGGGAAGGGGACCTCTCCCTCGAACGCCGACGGTGGGACTTATCCTTCGAGTCCTTCTTCTAGGACCGAGAGGAGTGTCCCGATGGCCCCTCACCTTTAGTGGAGAGGGATCGGCAAAGCTCCTTAAAAGAAACTGTACAGGAGGAGCCCAAGGAGAGCGGGATAAATGCCGTGACCGAGGAAGACGAAGATGCGGCCTGGGCTGCCTCCTCCTCAAGGGCGATCATCTGTTCAACTTCCTCAGCCGAGCCAGCTGCCGTGGAAACCGTCCAACGGGCCTCCTTGGACTTCACCGGCGGATAACGTTTCTCGGGGCACCCAAGTTGGAGCCAGGCAGCACGGTCTTCGAGGACATTTGCCAAAAAGGACTTGCACAGCTCGCAGGCCTGAGGATCGTGGTCAAGCCCGAAGCAGTAGACACACGTGGAGTGCGGGTCGGTCCTAGACATCTTCTGCCCGCATGGGCACCGCCTAAAACCGGGAGTCGATTTGTCTATTGCAGCCGCGAAGGAAAAAGCAGCACGAAGTCTAGAAAACTTTAAAATTATTTTTGGGTGAACCGAAGAGTTTGGATCCAGTCTAAACGTAGAGCACTAAAGAGGGAACCTGAGCTTCCAAGCGTGTAAGGAAGATCTGGCATCATGGGGGAGCTGATAGTCATTACTGGTAGGGAGGAGCCACTGAAAGACCTTCCGGCAGCATTTAAAGCGGCAAGAAACCTGCCAGATTAGTGTGGATGAACAACACATCCATGTCCCTAGAAATACAGGTTACTCACCTGTAACAGGAGTTCTAGGAGTGGTATATGTTGTTCATCCAAACTTACTGGCAGGTTCCTTGTCGCTTAAATCTTGCCGGAAGGTCTTCAAGTTGGCTCCTCCCACCCACCCGGTGGTAAACCTCGGCTCCGCCCTGATGCCAGATCTAGCCTGCTGGAAGCCAGGTTGCACGTCAAACCGGGTGAGGTCGGGGGGTGTGTGGATGAACAACATATACCACCCTAGAACTCCTGTTACAGGTGAGTAACCTGTATTTCTAGGGATGGGATGTGGATATGTTGTTCAATCCACACTTACTGGCAGACTCCTAGCAGTTCTCCAGGAGGAGGGAGGCAAGGGCCTCCTACTTAGGAAACAAGGACTGGAGAACTGAGGTCCCAAAACCAGCATCCTGGCGTGACTCAAGGTCGATGTGGTAGTGGGTAATGAAGGTGTGTGGACTTCCAGGTAGCAGCCCTGCAGATTTCCTTGATAGGACATCCCTGGAAGCAGCCATCAAGCAGCGGTACATGGGTAGAATGAGCTCTTATCCCTCTGGGAGGCTCCATGCCCACCAACCTATAGCAGAGATCTATGCAGGAGGTGACCCACCTGCCTATTGTCCGCTTGGCTGCAGGTCTGCCAGGTGCGGCTTCAGCGTAGGTGACAAACAGCTGGCGAACCTCTCCTCGAACTTCAGCCGTCCGCTCCTTATAATAAGAGAGCGTTCTAGGGTCCAAAGTATGGAGCCTATATTCGGCCTCCGAGGTGCGACTGGGGTAGAACACCGGCAGAGTCAACACCTGGTTAAGGTGAAACTCCGACACCACCTTCGGAAGGAATTTCGGGTGGGGGCGCAGGACAACCTTGTCCCTGTGGAAGAGCCAGATAAGGAGACTTGATGGAAAGTGCCTGGAGCTCTCCCATGCTTCTGGCTGATGTGATAGCCACCAAGAAGGCGGTCTTCTACAACAGGTGAGAGATGTCACACCTGTGCATCGGTTCAAATGGCTTGCCCATGAGCTTAGCCAATACCAGCAGTAGATCCCACGGAGGTGAAGGTTCCTGCACCGGAGGGGATATGTGATCAAGGCCTTTGAAAAAGTGCCCGACCACCTTCTCCTGCGCCACCGACTACTTCCCAGACTGCGCCCGGTAAGCAGAGATGGCTGCCAGGTGCACCTTTAGGGTCGTCGACCGAAACCCTAGCTGAGAAAGGGACCACAGGTAGCTCTGGAGTACCTTCCCCTCGTTGACTGAGATCAGGTCCGGGCGGGCTGGAAGCCGCCTCGGGAGCCTGGAGCTGAGGCTGAGGAGATCTGGATACCAGAACTGGCGGGGCCAGTCTGGGGCTACCAGAATCAACTGCACCTTGTCCCTCTTCGCCTTGAGAAGCACCTTGTGGATCAAGAGAAATGGAGGGAAGGCGTAGAAGAGGCCCGGCATCCACGGCCTCGAGAAGGCATCCCCCTGCAGCGAGCCCTGCTGAGGGGGCCGGGCATGAAACAGCCTCAGCTTCGCATTCTCCTTGGAGGCAAACAGGTCCACCTGAGGAGTGCCCCAGTGGGAGAACAGATCTTGTACTACCTCTAGCAGGAGAGACCACTCGAGAGATGCAGCACCTATCCAGCTGAGGGCATCGGCCAGAGTGTTGGAGGCTCCTGTCACATGGATGGCTAGGAGATCTGCCTCCAGTCTGCTCACGAGAGACCAAGTGCGGAGAGCCTCCTTGCACAGAGGCAAGGAGGGCGTCCCAGCCCTGACTGTTTAGGTAATGCATGGTCGTGGTGTTGTCTGTCTGGACCTGGACCACTTGACCCCGTAAAACGGAGCAAAGGCGGTGAGGGCTAGTCGGACCACTCGAAGCTCCAGCAGGTTGATGTGGCATCGAGATTCCTGAGGGGACCAGAGGCCATGCGCTCTAAGTTCCCCCAGATGGGCACCCCAACCCATCAGAGAGGCATCGGTCGTCAGAGTGACTGTCGGCTCTGGGCGGACAAACAGGATACCCTCCTGCAGAAGAGCTGGAACGAGCTACCACTGGAGGCCATTCCACATCTCCTGGGTCACTGTCTGGTCCAGAAGATCAGAGCGCTGTGACCATTGGTGGGCAAGCCCCCACTGCAGGGGACGCATGTGCCAGCGGGCCCATCGGACCACGCTGGTGCAGGCCGCTATGAGGCCCAGGAAGTCCCGGACAGGGCACAATTGCCCAACCTGAAATGACTGGGCAAAGGAGGAAAGGACTTCGGCCCTGTCTGCCGGGAGCCGTGCTCTGGCTCGAAGAGAGTCAAGGTCTGCCCCGATGAACTGAATCACCTGTGATGGCATGAGTTCCGATTTGGCCTCGTTGATGAAGAGGCCAATCTGAGAGTAGACGTGGAGGACCAGATCCCTGGACCGATCCACCTCCGACTTGGAGGGGGCTGCAATCAGCCAGTCGTCCAGGTAAGGGTACACCTGGAACCTTCGGTGCAGCAGGAATGCTGTCACCACTGCCATGCATTTGGTGAAAACCCTGGGAGCTGGAGAGAGGCCGAAGGGCATGGCCCGGAACTTGTAAAGGGATCCCTCCGCTCTGAAGCGGAGGAATCTCTGATGGGACGGACGGATTGGGACGTGAAAGAACGCATCCTGGAGGTCCAGGGAACAGAACCACACACCTCGTTCCAAGGATGGGATTATCTGAGCCAGAGTGACCATCTTGAAGGTCCGAGACCTTAGGAACTTGTTCAGGTCGAGAATGAGGCGCCAGCCCCCCGTCCGTTTTGGGACCAGGAAGTACCTGGACACAAACCCCGGGTCTGGAGGAGGATCCGCCACCTTCCTGATCACCTCTTTTTCAAGGAGCAGGGCAATATCGGTCGGGCGGCCGACAGCGAAGGCTGCGATCTCGTGGCCCTCTCGAGGGCGACGGGCCGAAGGGTGGAGCCTGCTCGAACTTCAGAGGCAGGCCCTTCCCTACCACCTCCAACACCCAGCGGTCCGTGGTGATAGCGGACCAGGCGGAAAGGAAGTGGCGGAGCTGTCCCCCCATGGGGGGAACCCAGTGGGGAGTGACGAGGCTGGGAGCGGCACCCCTCAACCCGTCACTGGGCAGGCTTGGAGGAAGAACCGGCCGAGGGACCTCCCGGGCCTTCACTTCCTTGCTTCCTGTTGGAGGAAGTCGCGGGCTTGGGTTTGGGACGCCAAGCGCGAGCCTGCTGGCCCTGTTGCTGGTGCTGCTGGGCCAGTCGAGATGCAGGGACTGAAGGACGAAAGGACTTCTGCTGCTGACGGCGGCCTTTGTCCCTCTGGGTGGAGGTGATCGAGTCCAGGGTGGCATTGGACTTCTCGATCCGCTGGAGGTGTCCCTCCACTCCAGGGCTGAAGAGGTCAGTCCCCAAGAAGGGGACATCTGCCAACTTGTGTTGGGTATCCGCCGTGAAGGTGGATATCCTCAGCCACGCCCTGCGGCGCATGGCCACCGCGGCCGCTACTGACCTGGCACAGGAATCACCTATGTCCAGAGCAGTCTGAAGCTGCTGCTTCGCCACCGCCCTAACCTGGTCCCGCACCTGGCGGACCGTGGTCTGCAGGTCAGTCGGGAGATGAGGAACAACCTCATCCAGGGAGCCCAAGAGGGTGTGGGAGAAGTGTGCCATCAGCACGGCCGAGCTGGCCTGTCGGAGGCCGAGGGAGGACGCGAGCGATACACCTTGCGCCCGGCAAAGTCCAGCTTTTGGACTCTTTGTCGGGGGGCTTATCAACATCCCGAGCGTTACCGGAACGCCGAAAACGCTGTCGGTGACTAACCCATCGGCAGAGGGGTGCTCCGAGAAACCAGGCAAAGAGCCAGTAGGGACCGCATACTTCCTGGCCATCCTGGCCGAGGGCGCAGGACAGGAAGCAGGCCACTGCCAAAGCTCCAAGGCTGGGCCAACAATGGCCTCAGCCACCGGAAAGGCCTCCGTGGAGGAATCCTCTCGGTCCAGTATCTCCGCCAGGGATACTTGGCCCATTTGACACGGGCTCTGAGCTGCATCCCGTGGACTCCGAGATGAGTCAAGCAGACCCAAGAAGGACGATGGGCTATCGCCCAATGACTGGCCTCGAGGACTCCAGGTCGACCTGCCTGGAGAACAGGGAGGAGTCGTCGTCAGATTCCGAAGAGTCTGCGAAGAGCTGCCTCGGCCCTGAGCCACCCTTCACCTGCCGAGGACCGCCGGGAGTGAGGGTGACCGACAACCTGTGGGGCAGGCTGTGACCCAACCGAGAATCCTTGGTCAGTGCCCCCGACTTCGGTTGTGGAGGCAGAGGTTCCACCACAATCGGTGGAGCAGCTGGTTTTGGCCGAACAACCGGCCCTGGAACGGGCAACTCGACTGGGGCGAGTGGTTGCTTCAGTCGTTCAGGTGACAGCCACTTGATGACCAGGGGCTGGACCAGGGTCGGCTTAGGCCCGGACAACAGCAACTGCTGCCACATAAGCTCCTCGTAGCGCCGGTGTAATTTACGCCAGAAGCCGCCCCCTCATCCAAGGAAGAGGACGAGGAGGAACAGTGTCGCCGCTTACCTCAGTATCGAGACCGAGACGCGGTCCGAGACTCGAGACTCGGGGACCGAGGTGGGAATGGGAAGGGGTGGGGGATACCCGCTCTTCCCTCGGCTCGGGCACTTTAACCGGGGACTGCTGCCCAGAAGGCACAGGCAGATCCTCGGTATGCACCAGGGAGGATCGGTGAAGGAGGGTTGTCGGCTTCTCCAGTCGACAGCCCGTCTAACGGATCGAGAAAAATCTCGACTTCGTCGACGGGAGTCTCGGCAGGCTGGCCTGATGGGGGCACCGTGAAGCCAGAGGCTACCAACCCGAACACAATAGTTGATGGTCGGCTGTCCGGGAAGGACCTCTCCCGCCTCCACCTAACGCCGACGGTGGGACTTACTTCACCTTCTTCTGGGCTGAGAAGAATGTCCCGATGGCCCTCTCCTTCGTGAAAGGGACTGACAAAGCCCTTGAACGGAAGCCGATCACGAGGAACTCAGAGAGCGGGATAAATGCTGCGGCCGAGGAGGAGGAAGATGCGGCCTGGGCCACCTCCTCCTCGAGGGCGATCATCTGCTCGAGCTGCTCAGCCGAGGCAGCCGCTGCAGACACCGCCCAACGAGCCTCTTTGATTTTACCGGCGGAACGCTTCAGGCGCCCAACTTCAATCGGCAGCGATCGTCCAGGACGCTGGTCGAAAAAGTGACACAACTCGCAGGGCCTGGGTCGTGATCTAGGCCTAGGCAGTAGATGCACGTGGAGTGCGGATCCATCCTGGACATTTTCTGCCCGCAAGGGCACCTCTGAAAGCCGGGAATAGATTTGTCCATTGCAGTCGCAAGGGAAGATGAAGACCGAAATTTAGAAAACTACAAAACCAATTTCGGACGAACCGAAGAGTTAGGATCCAATCTAAAACACAGAGCGCTAAGGAGGGAACCCGAGCTTCCAAGCGGTAAGGAAGATCTGGCGTCATGGGGCGGAGCCAAGAGTTTTACCACCCGGGTGGGTGGGAGGAGCCAGCTTGAAGACCTTCCGGCAAGATTTAAAGCGGCAAGGAACCTGCCAATAAGTGTGGATTGAACAACATATCCATGTCCCTAGAAACATGGCTACCAGGTGCACCTTAAGGGTCGCAGACTGAAGACCCCCTTTGGACAGGGACCAAAGGTAGTCGAGGATGTTAGCTACCGGACAGGACAAAGGGTCCAGGTCCTTGCTATGGCACCAAATGGAAAATCTTTTCCATCTGAAGGCATGGCACCTCCTGGCTGACTCCTTCCTAGATGCCTCCACAATGGTGAGTGTGACGCTTGGCCAGCTGGTTATGATTACTGTATGATAGTCAGTGTGTGTTCTGTGCTGTGACGGGTACTGTATCAACTTACTTTGCTAAATCAGTAGGAGAGAGGAGAGAGAGAGAGAGCTTAATTGGGGGTGTGGCTTAGACCATATAAAAGCAGGTGACTAATTACAATTTCCTGTTGCTAGCCTTTCGTCTTACTAATTGCCCTCTATCCCACCCACCCTAAGCCAGTTCTACTTTTCTAGTCACTGGATTTGACTGACAACAGGAACTTCCTGTTTGGCAGTAGGAAGGGAAGGATCATAGAGAAACATTAGTTTTGTCAACCCTAAAGGAAAAAAGTAGCCCCCCCCCCCCCAGCTGCAGGTGGTCTGATACTGAGCAAGCAAAAAGGAGGCTACTGAAGAATACGGGAAGTTGCTGTCCCAGAACAGGAAGGGTGAGAGTTGTAAGGAGAGGAGAGAGTAAGCATACAGAAAAACAGGACAGGGGACACAAAATAAGACACGATATGAGTGGTGCAGAGCAATGGCTGTGGGGCGGCAGTGTTCCGGGAGACATTCCGGAGGCTGTGATGCTGCCCTATTTTCAGGCACCTCTCTGGTCTGAGGGAGGAGGATGCCTGTCTCCAGGCTGACCTGGCTAGGATTCGTGAAACCTCCTCCCCCACCCAGGGACCACCAGGGCCAATGCCACTACCTCAGAGGTTGCCAAGAAAGAGCAGAGGCTGGACCAGGGTGGGCTCAGGAAGGGAGAGGGTGGTGGAACAGAGCTGCATCCCTCCAGGTGTACCTCTCCACAATTCATACACTCTTCTGGTGGATAGTGGTTCCTCTATGGAGGCACCTGCAGTGGAGACCAAGGAGGATGCTGGGAACCTTCACAAAGGATACCCACAGGAGGGTGGCATGGGACCCCACAGGGGAAGGAAACAACTCCTGGTGGGGGACTCAATCATCAGAGTGGTAGAAGTGGGTGAGGAAAGGGAGAGGGTGGTAAGGTGCCTGCCTGGCGCCACGGCTTGGAGGGACAGGAAGCGAATCCTCAGCATCGTGGGAGCAGCTGCACGAGGGAGGGAGCTGGATGTCATTGTCCACCTAGGGACAAATGACCTGGCTAGGAATGGGATCAGAGCAGAGCAACAGGAGTCTGTAGAGTTGGGGAGGGGCCTTAGACAAGTAGCGCATACGGTAATCTTCTCAGAGGTGCTGCCTGTCTATGGCAAGGGTGATGCTAGGGCACTCCTCACCAGGGAATTCAATGAATGGTTGAAAATCTGGTGTGGATCTCAGGGTTTTGGCTTCATTGAGGACTGGGGAGATGGACAGATGCAGACCTATACTGGCGCAATGGTCTGCATCTGTCCAGGGGGAACCAGGATCCTAGATAAAGGTTTAAATGCTTCATTGGCAAGCATTTAAGTAGCAGCTGGGGCACTGAAAGGAGCAGGGAAATCCCAGCCTCCCCACAAAACATGGTAATTAGTGAGGTAAACATCAAGGTAGAGAAGTCATTAGGAGCAGGGCAGAGGTAAATGTAAAAAGGCAAAGACAGTAAGGACAGGGATGGGGCTAAAAGGGGTAAGGCCATCAAAAAGTGGAAGGTGATGAGTACCAATGCCCATAGTCTGTGTAACAAGCTCCCTGAACTAGTGGTCTTGATGGAACAGGATTGCCTGGATATTGTGGCAGTCACAGAAACACGGTACACAAAGAACCATGACTGGGATGTCAACATACCAGGATACACAATCTACAGGAGGGACAGGGAGGGTAAAAGAGGAGGAGGAGTAGCTCTCTATATAAAGGAAGGGATCAAAGCAACAGAACTAAAGAGTAAACAAGGAGCAGATGAGGCACTCTGGGTCACCCTGGAGACAGGAAATGGCACCACAATCCGCATGGGGGTTGTATACAGACCCCCATCTCAGGGGGAAGGAATGGACAAGGAAATGATAGAAGGCATCCTTAGAATGGCAGAAAAAGGGGAGATATTGTTGATGGGGGACCTGAATATGCCAGATGTTAACTGGAGCACCTTTGCTGCAGGCACATCCGTGAGCAGGGTCATTCTTGATGCCCTACAAGGGGCATGCCTCAGACAGCTAGTATTGGAACCCACTCGGGAGGGAGCAATCTTAGACATGATACTATCAAATGGGGATGGAGAAAGAATTTCAGATTTAGAAGTGGGTAGCCATCTGGGAACAAGCCACTAACAAACAGTGTGGTTCACGATAAACACTGCCATACAATCAAGCCATACAAAAGCAAGAGTACTAGACTTTAGGGGCTGACTTTGGGAAAATGAGAGAGTGCCTCAGAAAAGCACTAGCAAACAGGCAAGGAGGAGGGGTGGAGTAACAATGGGGAGTAATAAAACAGCCATCACAGAGGCAACAAGCCTTTGTGTAAAGCAAATCAACAAAACACAAGAAAGGAAAAAAACACTATGGCTCTCAAAAGAGGTGTCAGGGAAGGTTAAGGAGAAAAGGACAGCATTCAGGAAATAAGGAAACACAGAAGGAGCAGGACAGAGAACTTTATCAGTTAAAGCAGAAAGACACAGGGAAGGCAGTCAGAATAGCAAAGGCCCAAACCGAGGAAAGGATAGCCAACTCTGTTAAAAAGGGGGATAAGACATTTTATAGGTACATTAGGGAGCGGAGAAAGACCAAAGGAGGGATACTAAAGCTTAATAAAGGGAAGGGAATGTGGGCAGAGGGTGACAGTGAAAAAGCAGGGATACTGACTGAATATTTCTGCTCAGTATTCACAAAGGAGGAGGAGGAGGTACCTAAACCAAACAAGAGAAACACTCTGAAGATGGGGGTCGATACCAATCCATTTACAGAAGAAAGAGTTCTGAAAGAACTAATAAAATTGAAGGGGGACAAAGCAATGGGACCTGATGGGATTCACCCAAGAATTCTAAAAGAACTAAGGGTAGAACTAGTGACACCGCTGACTACTCTCTTTAACAAATCATGGGAGGATGGGGTGGTACCTGAGGACTGGAGGAGGGTGGATGTGATTCCTCTTCACAAAAGTGGGAGCAGGACAGAGGCTGGAAACTACAGACCAGTTAGTTTGACCTCAGTGGTAGGGAAAATGATGGAATCACTTCTGAAGGAAAGAACTGTTGAGTACCTAGAGGCCAGTGGGGCACAGGACCCAAGGCAGCACGGATTCACGATGGGAAGGTCATGTCAGACAAATCTAATAGATTTCTTTGACTGGGTGACCAAAGTAGTAGACCAGGGAGGAGCTGTGGCATGGCCTACCTAGATTTTAGCAAGGCATTTGATACAGTCCCTCACAAAGATTAATACACAAGTTAGCCAGCCTTGGAGTGGGTCCCAAGGTGGTAACCTGGATAAAAAATTGGCTAGACAACAGGACACAAAAGATAGTAGTAAACAGAGTCCACAGTGAAGAAAGGAGGGTTACTAGTGGGGTACTGCAGGGTTCAGTACTGGGGCCGGTCCTTTTTAATGTCTCTATAAGTGACATTGCAGAGGAACTGGAAGGAAAAGTATGTCTCTCTGCAGGCGACACAAAGATCTGCAACAGGGTTGATACACAAGATGGAGTGGAAAGGATGAGAAAGGACTTGGCAAGGTTGGAGGAACGGTCACATGTATGGTAACTCAGATTCAATGCAAAGAAGTGCAAGGTAATGCATCTGGGAAACAAAAAACCCAGGGGAAGCGTACACAATGGGGGTGAGATACTGACAACAGTAAAACTGGAAAGGGACCTGGGGGTAATTATATCAGATGACCCAAAGGTGGGCAAGCAATGTGAGAAGGCAGTAAGGAAGGCTGGGGGGATACTGGGATGCATAGGGAGAGGCATCATAGTAGAAAACAGGAAGCTGTTATCCCCTCTGTACAGACAGCTGGTGAGACCCCATCTGGAGTACTGTGTGCAGATCTGGAGACCCCATCTCCGCAAAGACATAGACATAGTGGAGGCTGTCCAGAGGAGGGCAATCAAAATGGTGCAGGGTCTGCACCAGAAGACATACGAAGAAAGACTAAAGCCGCCTAATATGTATACCCTTGAGGAAAGAAGGGAGAAAGGGGACATGATAGAAACTTTCAAGTACCTCAAGGGAATCAACAAAGTCCAAGAGGGTAGCATCTTTCAGAAAGAGAGATGTGCAAGAACAAGGTGGCACAATTTGAAGATAGAGGGGGGACGGCTCAGAGGTAATGTGAGGAAGTATTTTTTCATGGAGAGGGTTGTGGATGCATGGAACAGCCTCCCTGAGGAGGTTGTGGAGTCAAGTACAGTGGGGGAATTCAAGAATGCATGGGACAGACATAAGGCAGTCCTAGTGGGGGGTAGGAGGAAGTAAACTGTTGGTTAACCAGGATCTGCAGCTTATCTGTTAGCTAGGAAAATGGGCAGACTAGGTGGGCCAAGCGGTCCTTATCTGCCGTCAAATTCTATGTTTCTATGATATTGGTATTATAAATAAATGGTCAGTGTATGAAATGTCAGTCTGTGAGATTTGGCCCTTTTAAATTACAAGGTGTCAGCAGCTGAAATCACAGGATGTATTACACTGACCAGGAGATCTCTGTAATGTAATTAACTTCCTTGACAAATTGCACTTTATGGCCTTTGTATGACCTCATGCTTTTGAAGTTAGAAACTAAATAAACATTTTATTACATCAGGACAGGACATCATTTAGCGGATTCCTGTTGGCTATATCACACCTGGGTGATGGACTGCAGGGTTGTAAACCTCAAAGGAACTGGTTGATAAAAGACTCAATTTGGGAAATGGGTTTTTGCTGATGTCACTTTATTAACATACCTCTTGGTAGGAAATCATTTTTTGTAATTTTACATTATAAAAGCAGGAGCTAGATGACTCACAGAAGGGGTGTGGAGACAGTTTACACTGATACTTGTGTCCAAAATGTAATATCATTTTGAGACTCTAGAGAGACACAGCTCTCTGATCTAACTTTAAAGGCACTTACAACGGTAATATGTTAGAAAAGATCTAAATGTATTGTGGTAGGAGTTTGTTCTGTAGTTTTCCTTTTTTCTTTTATGTGATTGTGATGCTCTTTGATATTTGTTCTATATTTTATCTTACTGTTTTATCCATTTTTAGTAAACATTTTCTTAAGATACTGCCTGGGTGTGTCTTCCAAGTTCTTTCTGCATGTGATGTATAGGGGGTTAAGTCTGACAAAACTGTTCAACAACTTGATTGTGTTACTAAGCTTGGAAAAAAGTAAGAATATATCTAAGGTCTCTTACAGAGTTAAAAGGGTTCATTTTGGAAGCCTGGCTGAGTGCCCTGGTGAAAGATCGTACCACAATCCCCTAAGAGGGTACGTATCTGAGCCTATTCATTGGGTATGCTAGCATAAGGTACACAGTTTGAATCCCCCCCAGCACTTGACACTAAAGGTGACTTGGATCCAAAAGCAGACAGGAGGGTTACCCTGTCTGTTACCTGTTCACACTATTGCGCTCTGAGGTTGGCACTGTGGGAGCAGAGGGCCCGACCTGCTGAGCGCGTTTGTGACAGTGAGAACATCCTCAGAGAGACCAAAGCCTGGAACTCTAGCCCCTGAGAAACCAGGCTGTCAGGTGCAGGGATTGAAGGTCCGGATGGAATACCTTCCCCTGACTGATATCAGGTCAGGGCGTACGGGAACACACCTCAGAGGACTAGAGCTGAGGCTGAGGAGATCTGGATACCAGAACTGGCGAGGCCAGTCTGGGGCTACCAGGATCACCTGTGCCTTGTCAGTACAGCACAGTGGGTTAAGGCTCTGAGCTGCAGATCTACAGACCTGGGTTTGAATCCCACAGCCATCTAGGTGCATATTGTGTGATCCTGAGCAAACTGCTTAACTTCCTTGTGTTCCCAGATCGCATCTGGAAACAAGCCTTGGCTTAGTGTGATACTCCTGATTAAACAATGTCCCCTTTCCCTTGTCCCTCCTGACCTTGAGGATCACCTTGTGAACTAAGGGAAGGCATAGAAGAGGCCTGGGGTCCACGGCCTTGAGAAGGCATCCCTACAGCGAGCCCTGCTGGGGGCGGCATGAAACAACCTCAGCTTTGTGTTCTCCCTGGAGGCGAACAGATCCACCCGAGGTTTGCCCCAGTGGGAGAACAGGCTGTGCACTACATGTGGATGGAGAGACCACGCGTGGGACGCCTTGTCCACACGGCTGAGAGCGTCCGCCAGTTGATTTGAGGCTCCTGCCACATGGATGGCTAGGAGATCTGCCTCCAGTCGGCTCACGAGAGTCCAGATGCGGAGCGCTTCCCTGCACAGAGACCAGGAGTGCATGCCGCCCTGCTTGTTGAGACAGTCCATAGTCATGGTATTGTCCGTCTGGACTTGCACCACCTGACCCCGAAGGAGCGGAGTGAATGCAGACAGTGCCAGCCGAACTGCTCTGAGCTCCAGCAGGTTGATATGACATCGAGACTCCTCAGGGGTTCAGGGCCCATGGACTCTAATTCCCCATGTGGGCACCCCAGCCCGTGAGAGAGGCATCGGTTGTAAGAACAACCGTCGGCTTGGGATGGACAAACGGGATCCCTTCCTGCAAGTGTGCTAGGACGGTCCACCATTGGAGAGCGATCCACATCTTGTTAGTCACAGTGACCAGCTGGTCGAAGTGACCACGTTGCTGAGTCCACTGGATGGCCAGCTCCCATTGAAGGGGGCGCATATGCCACCGGGCCCATTGGACCACAGCGATGCAGGCCGCCATGTACCCCAGAAGGCGCAGGAAGTCTTGGGCATGGCACAAGTGCCCAACCGGAAATGACTGGGCAAAAGAGGAGAGAACCTCTGCCCTGTCTGCCGTGAGCTTGGCTCTGGCTCGGCAACAGTCAAGCTCTGCCCCGATGAAACAAATCACCTGCAAAGGTATGAGTTCCGACTTGGTCTCGTTGACCAGGAGACCAAGTTTGATGCAGGTCTGGAGGGCCAGATCCCTGGACTTCTCCACCCCCTGTCCAGAGCAACTCGCTATGAGCCAATCGTCAAGACAGGGATATACTCTGACCTCCTGATGCCGAAGATGGGCCGCCACCACTGCAATGCATTTGGTGAAGACCCAGGAGGCCGATGACAGGCCAAACGACATGGCTCGGATCTCGAAGAGGGCTCCCTCTGCTTGAAAACAGAGGAACCTGTGGTGAGACAGATCAGGACGTGAAAGAATGTGTCCTGGAGATCCAGAGAGCAAAACCACATGTTCTGCTCAAGAGATGGTATGATCTGAGACAGAGTTACCATCCTGAATGTGCGGGACCTGAGAAACTGGTTTGGGTCATGCAGATCTAGAATGGGGCGCCAGCTCCCTGTCTGTTTCGGGACCAGGAACACTTGGAAACAAACCATGGGTTGACAGAGGGATCCGTGACTCTGGCCACTACCTCCTTGCGGAGGAGTTGGGCGAACCCTGGGGTGACAGGGGGATCCATGACTCTGGCCACTACCTGCTTGCAGAGAAGTTCGGTGATGTCTCGGAGAGCCAACTGAGTATGCATGGACACCATATCCTTCCATGGGTTGTGGGCTCGGCTTGGTGGGCACTGCTTGAATTCCAGAGGTAGCCCCTGGCCGACCACTTCCAGAACCCACCTGTCCGTTGTAACAGTGGACCAGGCGGAAAGGAAGTGGCAGAGCCAGCCCCCCGAATTGGTGTGACGGGTATGGGGTTGGTCACTCCCATCCTGACACTGTGCAGGCTTAGAGGAGGAGGAGGATGTGGTTTTGGGACCACCAGGACACTTTCCTCTGGGCTTATGGGCTGCTGGGGGCCCTGACTTGGGCCGAGGGCGCCAAGGTTGAGCCTGCTGCTGTTGCTTCCCTGACTGGAAATAGGGCTACTTGGCCGCAGGGGCAGAAGGCCAAAAAGGCTTTCTTTTCTGCCTTTTGGAAACCTGGGATTCCTTCTGAGCAGAAGTCACAGAGTCCAAGGAGGCACTGGACTCCTCTATGCACTGGAGGAGACCATCCACTCCTGGACCAAAGAGGTCGGTACCCAGGAAAGGGATGTCCATCAACTTGTGCAGAGTGTCTGCCGTGAATGTGGAAACCCTCAGCCAGGCCCTGTGGCACAAGACAACCGCCACTGGCCGTGCGTAAGAGTCCCCGAGGTCCAGAGCCATCTGGAGTTGCTGCTTAGCAACCGACCAACCCTGGTTGCGAACCTGCATGACTGTGGTCTGAAGGTCTGCAGGGAGGTGAGGAAGAACCTCATCGAGAGCCCGAAGGGCGTGAGAAAAATGTGCCATGATGATGGCCGAGCTTGCCTGACGAAGGCCCAGTAAAGAGGCGGCATAGATTTTCTGAGCCGAATGGTCCTTTTTTTTTACTCTTTCTCCAGAGGTTTATCGGTGTCTCCCGAATGCCTGAACACAGAGTCATTCACCAATCCCTCGGCTGAGGAGTGCTCTGTAAATCCCGAAAGGGAACCAATAGGTACTGCAAACTTGCGGGCCATTCGTGCCAAGGGTGCGGGGCACGAGGCAGGGTGCTGCCACAGCTCCAAAGCCAGACCAACAATGGCCTCGGCCACTGGGAAGGCCTCTGTTGGCAAATCCCCTAGTTTGAGGATATCAGTGGGGGTATTCGGCCCGTTTCTGAAGGGGTTCTAAGGGCATCCTCGTGGATTCGAAGATGAGACGGAGGATGCCCATGAAGGAATTAGCACCTTCCTCCATCGAAAGACTTCCAACGGATTCCTCGTCCAGGGGACAAGAATGTACGTCGGAGTCCGGATAGAGTAGTCGGCCACAGAGTCGCCCTCCACCCGCCTAGCATGGTCGGGAGTGAGGGTGATGACTAGCCTATGTGGGAGGCCCAGAATGGGCAGAGACTCCTTAGAAGGAGCTCCTGAAGGAGGCTGCTTAGGTGGCAGTTCCCCCAAAATCGGTGGAGAGGCCGGTTTTGGCCGAGCCGGAATGGTCTTGATTGGCTCCGCAGGCAGAGGAATGATACGGACCGGCTCCTGAGGAGTCGACATTCAGCCTAGAGAGCGACAGCCAAGTAATGGCCAGGGTAGAGGTCAAAGCCGACTTTTGGCCGGACATAATCAGCTGCTGCCACATCAAATCCTTGTAGCGTCGATACAGTTTTCTAAGCCTCTCCTCATCTGAGGAGGAAGAGTGGTAGCGCGCCCACTTTTTGGAGCTAAAGTGCCTTCTTTGGCCTGCCAGTCGAAGAGGTCAGAGACTTTGACTTGGACCGTCGGGGGAACCAACATGGTCATTCAGAAGGAGTCGGGGAGAACTATGCCTGGTCAGGGCCTGGGACCACGAGGGGTTTCCCCAGAGAGCTGGGTCTCCTCCTCAGTGGGAGCAGGCAGGATGGGGGTCCTGAATAAGGAGCTGCCAGCCTCATCGAGCGACGACAGGTCGACATCATTGACCGGGTCGTCGTTCTGTGTTTAGCTGGCTGGCCTGACGGGGAGTACCGAGAAGCCAGCGGCCGAGGCCACATCATCAACCGGAGTTAAGACAGAAGATTCCTGGGACCGAAATCTCTCACAGTTCCAAGAATGTCGTCGGCGAGACGATCCTTCCTTGTGCTCCTTTGTCCTTATTACAGGACCGAGAGACCTGCATGCCCGAGGGGCCCTCTCCCTTGGTAGGGAAGGACTGACATTTCCCGAAAGGAGCCTCAGAAGGTGGAGCCCAGACTGAGCAGCACGAAGATCAACACAGAACAGGACCGATCAGCGGTCCGAGCCGCCTCTTCTTTGAAGGCCTTCATCTGTTCCAACTGCTCAGCGGACCCGCAGAGTTGCAGAGACACCAACGGCTTCCTTGATTTGACCGCGGTTCTGTTTCTCCGGGTTCGCTCAACTGCAGTCGTATGGTGACAATCGTCCAAAACATCTGGATAAAATGCGCAACACATTTCGCAAGCTTGGCTGTCATGATCGTGACCCAGGCAATAAATGCATGAGGTTCGGTCCGAGACATCTTTTGCCTGCTCGGGCAGCAGCAGAAACCTGGAGAGGACTTGTCCTCCATCACGGTAGAGATCGCGAAGCAATTAGGAGAAACTCTAATGAGTCTAAGTTTGGATAAATCCGTAGATTTATGCGCCAGAAGATCTGGAGTCATGGGTGGAGCCGAGGAATATACCACCCGGGTGGGTGGGAGGAGTCAGCTTTTAGACCTTCCAGCAAGATTCTTAAAGGGAAAGGACATGCCAACAAGTGAGAATTGAAGAACATATTTAAGATCCTAGAACAGTATTTAAACGGTAAGTTTAAAGGGAAAATACTCATCCAAAATGGCATCAACAGAAGCAACGTTCACTGTGAGGTCCGACGTGCGCAGGTCTACGGCAGGAAAGAACTGGAGGGTGGGTGTGGGGACCACTCCTTATACAGCACCACACTGACGGTCACGTGACGTCAGGGGCGCTCCCCGCCAGACACTGCTAGCTAGAAGTTTTATGTGTGGTCCTAGCACCTGGCGGTTCAGAACTATCTGTTAGTACCTACTGTAAGAGCCCTCTCAAAGCAAGATCTTAATTTCGACCCCTGTGAAGAGGACATGTCCCATGCCTTGGAAAAGTGTGTAGAACCTGCAGCTGCTCAGAGAACTGATCCTAGTTTGGAGAGGCTGAGGGCTTGTGCAGAATCTGGTGGGATACAGGGAGTTGACATGAGACAGAGTATTTTGGGACAATGGACTCTTGTACATGCAGAACGCAAGGACAGAGGGAGTGGTGATGAGCAGGCAAGCTTGTTGTTCCCTAGGGGTACCGTGAGCAGTTGCTCAAGATACCACATGATATCTCCATGTCCGGACATCTGGGAATCGCGCACCATGCAGCAATTGGCCCAACTTCAACAGGTGAAGGAATATTGCAGGTCTTGTCACCAGTGCCAACAAATAGAGAAGGCAGGTAGTAACTCCTAAGCCACCCTAATTCACTTGCCCATTGTGAAGGAGCCTTTCCAGAGGGTAGGAATGGATATTGTGGGACCTTTAACTATCCCCCAGCTCCTCCGGGAAGAGGTTTATCCTGACGGTGGTAGATTAAGCCACCCGATACCCAGAGGCAAATGCCCTCTCCTCACTTAGGATAGACAAAGTGGCAGACGTCTTGCTAGGGATTTTCTCCCGTGTCTGGTTTCCACAGGAGGTTATCACTGATCGAGGGGGTAACTTCAATTCGGACTGGATAGTGTTTGTGGGAGAAGTGTGGGGTGGTGCAAAGATGTACGACACCTTATCACCCGCAAACCAATGGGCTTGTGAGAAGGTTTAATGGTACCCTAAAATCGATGCTCCAAGCATTTGCTGAACAGCATGGGAGGGACTGGGAGAAATACCATCCCCACCTGTTCACATACAGGGAGGTGCCCCAAGAGTTGGCAGGGTTTCACCCCTTTGAACTCTTATATGGACGTAGGGTGTGTGGGCCCCTAGACCTGATCTGGGAAGACTGGGAAGGCAAGCACGCCACCCAGGGAACTTCCAGAGTGGAGTATGTCCTAAAGTTTAGGGAAAAGCTGAAAGAGCTTATGGGAGCAGCCCAGAACAACCTTTCAGCCGCCCAGCAGAAGCAAAAGGTCTGGTACCACCACAGAGCCAGAGTTCGCTCGTACAGTTTAGGTCAGGAAGTCATTTTCCTAATCCCGTTCCGGAAGGACAAGCTGCAGGCCGAGTGGGCGGGACCATACAAGGTAGTCCGACAGGTTAATGACGGAAGTATATTGTAGAACTGCCTGACAGGAGACATACCCATAGAATGTACCATGTCACCATGATGAAGCCATAGGCAAATAGGGTAGACATGGTATTTACAGTGTGTAGTCCTGGGAAGGAGACGGACGAAGAAGACTCCTAGCGGACTTGATGGAGGAAAGCAGGCGGGAGTCCTTGGTGGAGGCAATCACACTGTCGCCCCAGATGACCCGGGAACAGACCCAGGAAGCGAGGGGGTTTTAGCAAACTTTGCCCCTTTGTTTGCGGCCAAGCCTGGACTAACCCCCTTAGCGAATCATGATGTAGACACAGGGATGCAAGCGCTCAGATGACGGACAACCTACTTGATGTTTGAGGCCATCCTAAAGGACATTAAGAGGGAGGTGGAGGAAATGCTGGATTTAGGGGTAATCCAGAAATCCAACAGCCACTGGGCCTCACCCATAGTTCTCATTCCCAAGCCAGATGGCTCTACTCACTATTTTGTGGATTATCATGGACTTGACACAGTCTTGAAGTCGGATGCCCACCCAATGCCACAGACAGACGAATTACTGGGCAAGCTGGGAGGGGCGACATACCTTACAACCACTGACTTGACAAAAGGGTATTGGCAGGTGGTGTTAACTGCCACAGGGAGAGGTCGGCCTTCATCACTCTAATATGATTGAGTTTCGGGTAATGCCTGGTGAAATGAAGAACGCCCTTGCCACTTTCCAAAGATTGGTAAACCAGGTGTTACATGGTCCCAAAGAATACGCAGTGGCATATCTGGATGATATTGCCATCTTCAGTGCCAGTTGGCAAGAACACCTGTCCCACCTAAAGGAAGTGTTGGGCAGGATACAGAGGGCAGGACTCACTGTCAAGTTTGAAAAGTGCCAGGTGGCCACGGCGGAGGTAACATACCTAGGCCATGTAGTGGGGGTGGGGACAGCTCTGTCCCTATCAAGCCAAGATTGCGGCAATAGAGGTGTGGCCCAGGCCTGAGACCCAGAAGCAGGTTCGGAGTTTTCTCAGAACTGTCTGGTACTATAGAAAGTTTGTACCAAATTACAGTACCCTGAAAACTCCCTCTCTGGTCTGCTAAAGAAAAGAATGCCCAAAAAGGTAAAATGGGACCAGCCTGTGAACGAGCCTTCGCATAGCTAAAGGAAACACTGTGTAGTGCCCGTGTAGGCCAGTCCAGATTACACAGTAAGCCATCTGTAGTCCAGACAGATACTTCAGATGTGGGGGATTGGGGCAGTTCTCAGTCAGACCTCTAAATCAGGGAAAAGATCACCCCATAGTGTACCTTAGCAAAACGTTGTTTCCCCGGGAGCAGACATCTTCCACAGTTGAAAAGGAACGCCTTGCGTTGGTATGGGCCCTGAAGAAATTAGAGCCGTATCTCTACGGGAGGCACTTTGAGGTACAGACAGCCCATAACCCCCTGGTGTGGCTAACAGAGAGGGGGAAAATGAATGGTTGTCTCTTAAGGTGGAGTACTGTTGCCTTACAGGGCTCACCCACAGGGCTGGACTGGCCAATGCCAACGCAGACTGGCTATCTCGCTAGTTAGAGTAGTGAACAGAATTTCTGAAAATCATCCCATCTTGGATAGATTCCCACATCAATCGGGAAGGGTAAGCTGTCTGCCGCTAGCCCTTATTTGTAGATATAATTCTGTTATATACACTTTTTTTGTAATTCTATGTATATGTACATGCCAGCGTCGGCAAAGGCACATAGAGAAAATGCAGGTGACTCACCTTTAAATACAGGTTACTCACCTGTAACAGGAGTTCTAGGAATGGTATATGTTGTTCATCCACACTTATTGGCAGGTTCCTTGCCCCTTTAAATCTTGCCGGAAGGTCTTCAAGCTGGCTCCTCCCACCCACCCGGGTGGTAAAACTCTTGGCTCCGCCCCATGACGCCAGATCTGGCCCGCTGGAAGCCCATGCCAAGCGCCAGCCGGACAATAGGTCAGGATGAACAACATATACCATTCCTAGAACTCCTGTTACAGGTGAGTAACCTGTATTTCTAGGACATGGATATGTTGTTCATCCACACTTATTGGCAGACTCCTAGCAGTTCTCCGGGAGGAGGGAGGCAAGCCGCACACCCCCTACTTAGGGAATAAAGACTGGAGAACCGAGGCCCCAAAACCAGCATCCCGGCGTGACTCAAGGTCGATGTGGTAATGGGTAATAAAGGTCTGTGCTGACTTCCAGGTAGCAGCCCTGCAGATTTCCTGGATAGGGACGTCCCTGGAAGCAGCCACCGATGCAGCAGTATCCTTCTGGGAGGCTCCATGCCCGCCAACTTATAGCAGCGATCTCTGCAGGAGGTGACCCACCTGCCTATCGTCCGCTTGGCTGCAGGTCTGCCAGGTGCGGCTTCTAGCGAGGGTGACAAACAGCTGGCGAACCTCTCCTCGACTTCAGCCAGGCCCTTATAAGAAGCGAGCGCCTCTAGGGTCCAGAATATGGAGCCTATATTCCGCCTCCGAGGTGTGATTGGGGTAGAACACCGCAGAGTCAGCACCTGGTTAAGGTGAAACTCCGACACCACCTTCGGAAGGAATTTCGGGTGGGGGCGCAGGACAACCTTGTCCCTGTGGAAGACCAGGTAAGGAGACTAGATGCAAAGCGCCTGGAGCTCTCCCATCCTTCTGGCTGACGTGATAGCCACCAAGAAGGCGGTCTTCCATGACAGGTGAGAGAGAGCACACCTGTGGACTGGTTCGAATGGCTTGCCCATGAGCTTTGCCAGTACCAGCAGTAAATCCCACTTGGAGGTGGAGGTTCTCGCGACGAGGGGAATGTGATCAAGGCCTTGAAAAGCGCCCATCACCTTTCTCTCTCACAGACTGCCCCCGGCCCGCGCCTGTAAGCAGAGATGGCTGCCAGGTGCACCTTTAGGGTCGTCGACCTAAGCTCTTGACTAGAAAGGGACCATAAATAGTCCAAAATGCTTGCCACAGAACAGGAGGAAGGGTCCAAGCCCTTGCCCTGACACCAAATGGAGAATCTCTTCCATTTGAAGGTGTAGCATTTTCTGGTCGACTCCTTACGGGACGCCTCAACAACATTGAGGACCTCGTCGGAAAGACCCAAGGCCTGGAACTCTAGCCACTCAGGAACCAGGCCGTCAGGTGCAGGGATTGAAGGTCCGGATGGAACACCTTCCCCTGATTGACTGAGAGCAGGTCCGGGCGAGCTGGAAGCTGCCTCAGGAGCCTGGAGCTGAGGCTGAGGAGATCTGGGTACCAGAACAGGCAGGGCCAGTCTGGGGCTATCAGAATCACCTGCTCCTTGTCCCTCCTTGCCTTGAGAAGCACCTTGTGAATCAAGGAAATGGGGAAAGGCGAAAGAGGCCCGGGGTCCACAGCCTCGAGAAGGCATCCCCTGCAGCGAGCCCTGCTGAGGGGGGCGGCATAAACAGCCTCAGCTCGCGCTCTCCCTGGAGACAAACAGGTCCACTTGAGGTGTGCCCAGTGGGAGAACAGATCTTGTACTACCTCGGCAGGAGAGACCACTGGAGATGCAGCCCCTATCCGCCCAGGGCATCGGCCAGGGTGTTGGAGGCCCTGCCACATGAATGGCTAGGAGATCCGCCCAGGCTGCGCACGAGTGACCAAATGCGGAGAGCTCTTGCACAGAAGCATGGAGCGGCCCCGCCTGGGCGTTCAGGTAGTACATGGTCGTGGTATTGTCCGCCTGACTCGGACCACTTGACCCCGGAGAAACGGAGCAAAGGCGGTGAGAGCTAGGCGGACCGCTTGAGCTCCAGCAGGTTGATGTGGCATCGGGACTCCGCGGGGACCAGAGGCCGTACTCAGTGTTCCCAGATGGGCACCCCAACCCATCAGAGAGGCATTGGTCGACAGAGAACCGCCGGCTCGGGCAGACAAACGGGATGCCTCCTGCAGATGGAATGGAACGGTCCACCACTGGAGAGCTGCTCCACATCTCCTGGGTCACTATCACTAGCTGGTCCAAAGGATCGCAGCGCCAGACCACTGACTGGCCAGTCCCCACTGAAGGGGGCGTGAGTAAAGCGCCACCAACGGACCATGCTGGTACAGGCCGCCACGACCCAGAAGGCGCAGGAAGTCCCGGCAGGATGCAATTGCCCAACCAGAAATGATTGGGCAAAGGAGGCAAGAACCTCGCCCTGTCCGCCGAGCCGCGGTTTGGCTCAAGAGAGTCAAGCTCTGCCCGATGAACAGGATCACCTGCTCGCTCGAGTTCCACTTGGCCTCGCTTGATGAGAAGGCCAACTTGAGAGCAAACCTGAGGGCCAGATCTCTGGACCGCCTCCACCTCCCATCTGGAGGAGGCTGCCATCAGCCAATCCGCTCCAGGTAAGGGTACACTGACCCCCGCACCGAGGGAATGCTGTCACCACTGCCATGCATTTGGTGAAGACCCTGGAGCTGGAGATAAGCTGAAGGCATGGCTCGAACTGAAGAGGGATCCTCCGCCGAAAGCGGAGGAACTCGATGTGACGGACGGATAGGAACGTGAAAGAACGTGTCCTGTAGGTCCAGAGAGCAGAATCACACGCCGTGTTCCAGAGATGGTATTATCTGCGCCAGAGTGACCATCCTGAAGGTTCGAGACCTTAGGAACTTGTTCAGGTCATGTAGGTCGAGAATGGGGCGCCAGCCCCATCCATTTTCGAACCAGGAAATACCTGACACGAACCCCGGGTCTGGAAGGGGGTCCTCCACCCGTGATCACTCCTTGGAGGAGGAGAGCTGGCGTCGGCTCGGGCGAGCCGCCAGTGAGGCTGCAGACTCGAGGCCCCCGAGGTGCGACGGCTCTGAAGGGCGGGCCTGCTCGAATTCCAGAGGTAGGCTCTTTTCCACCACCTCCAGTACCCACCTGTCCGTGGTAACAGCGGACCAGGCGGAAAGGAAGTGTCTGAGCCGCTTTCTCACGGGGAACCAGGGATGAGGTGACAGGATGGGGCGACACCCCCAGCCCGGCACTGGGCAGGCTTGGAGGAGGACCGCCGAGGGACCTCCTGGCCTTTACCTCCTGCTTCCTGTTGGAGGAAGCCGACGGCTTGGGTTTGGGAAACCAAGGTCGAGCCTGCTGGCCCTGACGTTGCTGGGCTGGGCGCGCCGCGGGCGCAGAAGGACAAAAGGGCTTAGGCTGTGGCCTTTGTCCTTCTGAGCGTAAGAGACCGAGTCCAAGGTAGCATTGACTCTCGATCCTCTGCAGGTGACCTTCCACCCCAGGGTCAAGAGGTCAGTCCCCAAAAGGGAACATCCGCCAACTTGTGCTGGGTATCCAGGTAAAGGTGAATATCCTCAGCCAAGCCCGATGACGCGATGAGCCACTGCGGCTCACACAGACCTGGGACATGAGTCCTCGATGTTCAACGCAGTCTGGAGCTGCTGTTTGGCCACCGCCTCTTCTCTGGTCCCGCACCTGCCTGACCGTAGTCTGCAGATCTGCGGAAGATGAGGGACAACCTCATCCAGGGAGCCCAACAGGGCGTGAGAAAAATGGCCATGAGGACGGCCGAACTGGCCTGACGGGCGCCGAGAGAGGACGCATAGACTTCTTCCGCCCGCATAATTCAATTTCTGGATTCCTTGTCGGGAGGTTTGTCCACATCCTGGCGCTCGCACGCCGAAAACGCTGTCGGTAAACTAACCCTCGCCAGGGGTGTTCCAAAACGGATAGGAACCGGGGATCGTGACACTTCCTGGCAAACCTGGCAAGGCGAGGGCAGGGAAGCAGGACGCTGCCAAAGTTCCAAGGCCGGACTCACTATGGATTCGCCACCGAAAGGCCTCCTAGGAGAATCCCTCGGTCCAGAATCTCCATGAGGGGATACCTGGCTCCATGAAAGGTTCGAAGCTTCATCCCTGTGACTCCAGAGATGAGTCGAAGCAACCCTAAGAAGGACGCATGGTATCGTCCATTGACTGCCCTCCCGAGGACCCAAGTCCATGCGCTTTGAGAAGAGGGAGAACCATCATCGACTCAGAAGAGTCCTCAAAGAGCTGCCCTGGCCTCGAGCTACCTCTCCACCTGCCGAGGTTTATCGGGAGTGAGGGTGACAGCCTATGGGGTGAACCTGCGTAATGACCGAGAATTTTTGGTCGGAGCCCCAACTAATGGCTGTGGAGGCGGAGGTTCCACCAGAATTTGTGAGCAGCTGAATTGGTCAACAACCGCCTGAGAACAGGCTCGACTACAACGAGGGGTTGTTTCGCTGTTCGTGACAGCCACTTAATGGCCGGAAGATGACTGGGTCGGCTTATTCCCCGGTCAAAAGGAGCTGCTTACAGAGTTCTCGCACTCCGACGCAACTTTGCGCTCAAGCCTCCCTCGTCCGGAGGAAGAGCGGCGGCGCCATGGCTGCCGGTGTCGAGATCAGACGTTTCTGGCGGCGGGCGGGATCGGGTTGAAGACGAGGATGTCCGAGACCGGTAGTCTCGACTAGGCCGAGGGAAGGCGAGGAGAAGTGTCAGAAATCGCACTTCGCCCGACAATCCCACCGAAGGCTCCGAACCGAGGCACAGACGAGCCGACGGGATCCTCAACTCCCACTGGGGAACTAGGAGAGGGGATTCTCAGCCTCAGTTTACAACTCGTTTAACGGGTCGAGAAAATCTCGACTGCCGACGTGGAGTCTCGGCCAACTGGCCTCGACGGGACACCGTAGCCTGCGGTCGAGCTGAGGGGTCGCACCGGCCGACTGTCGATAAGGGAGGGGATCTTTCCCGCCTCCCAAGAGCGCCGACGGAGACTTACTTTTTGCTCTTTTGGACCTGGAAAAGGTCCCAAGTTGGACCCTCACCTTTGGTCGAGAGGGTCAGACAAAGCTCCTTAAAAGAAGCCGAGTACGAGGCACTGAGAGAGAGCGGGACAAATGCCGCAGCCGAGGTAGAAGCGGCCCGTGCCGCCTCCTCTTCGAGGGCGATCATCTGCTCGAGCTGATCTGCCGAGCCCACCGCCGCGGACACCGCCAATCGGGCCTCTTTAGATTTCACCGGTGGAATTCTTTTCTCGGGGCGCCCCAGTTGTAATCGGGCAGCACGGTCTTCAAGGACGTAGGCCGAAAAGGAAGAGCACAAGTCACAGGCTCTGGGTCGTGCTCAAGGCCCAGGCAGTAGACGACGGGAGTGCGGATCCGCCCTAGACATCTTCTGCCCGCAAGGGCACCTCCGAAACCGGGAGTCGATTGTCCATCGCAGTCACGAGGAGAAGACCACCCAAGTCTTTTTTAGCAAAAACTTTTGATTTCAAACTTTCAAGAATTAGGAACCAGTCTTAAACGTAGTGCGTTAAGGAGGAACCTGAGCCTAAGCTGTAAGGAAGATCTAGCGCCATGGGCGGAGCCGAGAGTTTTACCACCGGTGGGTGGAGGAGCCAGCTTGAAGACTCGCAAGATTTAAAGCGGCAAGGAACCTGCCAATAAGTGTGGATGAACAACATATCCATGTCCCTAGAACAGTAGTTCTAGGAGTGGTATATATGTTGTTCATTCACACTATCTGGCAGAGTCCTTTCCCCTTTAAGAAGTGCCAGCACGTCTTCAAGCTGGCTCCTCACACACACTTGGGTGGTATATCCCTCGGCTCTGCCCCATGATGCCACATCTTGTCTGCTGGAAGCAGAGGATGTGCGCCTAAGCCAGGGAGGCTGAGAGGGTCGTATGGCTGAACAACATATACCACTCCTAGAACTACTGCTGCAGGTGAGTAACCTGTTTCTCTAGGGATGTGGATATGTTGTTCTATCCACACTATCTGGCAGACTCCTAGCAGTTCACCGGGAGGAAGGAGGCATGCACACCCCCTATTTAGGAAACAGAGATTGGAGAACTGAGGCCCCAAAACCAGCATCCCCGCGTGACTCCAGGTCAATGTGGCAATGGGAAATAAAGTTGTGTGCTGACTTCCAGGAAGCAGCCCTGCAGATTTCCTGGATAGGGATGTCCCTAGAAGTAGCCACCGATGCAGCGGTATGATGGTTGGAATAAGCCCTCCAGGAGGCTACCTACCTGCCAACTTATAGCAGAGATCAATGCAGGAAGTGATCCACCTGCCAATCGTCCGCTTGGCTGCAGGTCTGCCTGGTGCGGCTTCAGTGTAGGTGACAAACAACTGGCGAACCTCTCCCTGAACTCCAGCCGTGCGCTCTTTGTAATAAGCAGGCACTCACCTCAAGTCCAGAGTATGGGGCCTGTGTTCGGCCTCCAAGGTGTGATTTGGGAAAAACATCGTAAGATTAATCACCTGATTAAGGTGAAACTCCGACACAACCTTCGGGAGGAACTTTGGTGGGGTGCAGGACAACCTTGTCCCTAGGGAAGATCAAGTAAGGAGACTCCACTGAAGGCACCTAGAGCTCCCCAATCCTTCTGGCTGATGTGACAGCCACCAAGAAGGCAGTCTTCCATGAAAGGTTAGACACGTCACACCTGTGCATCGATTCGAATAGCTTGCCCATAAGCTTTGACAAAACCAGCAACAAGTCCCACGGTGGTGGTGGTTCATGCACCAGAGGGGAAATGTGATCTAAGCTTTTGAAAAACCGCCAGACCACCTTCTCCTGCACCATTCAACTGCTGACCAGCCCGTGCCCAGTAAGAATAGATGGCTGCCAGGTGCACCTTGAGGGTTGTCAACTGAAGATCCCCTTTGGAGAGGGACCACAGGACAGGACAAAGGATCCAGCCCCTTACCATGACACTAAATGGAGAATCTCTTCCATTTGAAGGCACTGCATTTTCTGGTCAATTCCTTTCTAGATGCCTCCACCATGGTGAGGACATCTTCAGAGAGATCCAAAGCTTGGAATTCTAGCCACTCAGGAACCAGTCTGTCAGGTACAGAGATTGAAAGTCCGGGTGTAGTACCCTCCCCTGACTGATGGAGAGCAGGTCCGGGTGGAGTGGTAGACGCCTCAGGAGCCTGCTGCTGCAGCTGAGGAGATCAGAGTACCAAAACTGGTGTGGCCAGTCTGGAGCAACCTGGATCACCCGTGCCTTGTCCTACCTGACCTTGAGCAGTGCCTTGTGGATCAAAGGAAGTGCAGGGAAGGCACAGAAGAGGCCTGGGGTCCAAGGCCTCGAGAAGGCATCCCCCTGAAGCAAGCCCCACTAAGGGGGGCAGGCACAGAACAGCCTCAGATTTGTGTTCTCCCTGGAGAACAACAGGTGCACCAGAGGGGTGCCTCACTGGGAGAACAGGCTGTGAACTACCTCCAGATGGTGAGACAACTCATGAGATGCCTTGCCTACCCGGCTGAGGGTGTCTGCCAGCTGACTGGAGACTCCTGCCACATGGATGGCTAGGACATTTGCCTCCAGGCTGCCACACGAGGTTACATATGTGGAGAGCTTCCTTGCATAAAGGCATGGAAAGTGCCCCGCTCTGTTTGTTGAGGTAGTACATGGTTGTGGTGTTGTCCGTCTGGACTTGGACCACTTGCCCCCAAATGTAAGGAGCGAATGCAGTCAGTGCCAGCCGAACTGTCTGGAGCTTCAGCAGGTTGATGTGGCATCGGGATTCCTCAGGGGTCCAGCGCCCATGGACTTTGTGTTTCCCCACATGGGCACCCCAGCTCGTGAGAGAGGCATCGGTCGTCAGGATGACTGCTGGCTCAGGGCTGACAAATGGGATCCCTTCCTGCAGATGTTCTGGGACTAGCCACCACTGGATGGTATCCCCACATCTTCTGAGTCACAGTGACCAGCTGGTTGAAGCGACCTTTGCACTGAGACCACTGGCTGGCCAGCTCCCATAGCAGGGAGCGCATATGCCAACAGGCCCATCGGACCATGCTGGTGGCCGCCATGTAACCCAGAAGGCACAGGAAGTCTTGGGCAGGGTGCAAGTGCCCAACCAGAAATGATCAGGCAAAGGAGGAAAGAGCCTCCACCCTGTCCACCAGGAGCCGGGCTCTGTCTTGGCAAGAGTAGAGCTCTGCTCCAATGAAGCTGATCACTTGCGAAGGCAAGAGTTCCGACTTGGCCTTGTTGACTAGGAGGCCAAGGGAGGCACAGGTCTGGAGGGCCAGGTCCCTGGACCACTCCACCTCCTGCCTGGAGGAACCTGCGATTAGCCAGTCGTCCAGGTAAGGTTACATCCGGACTCCTTGGCACCTCATGTAAGCTGTCACCACTGCTATGCATTTGGTGAAGACCCTGGGGGCTGAGGAGGGGCCGAATGGCACGGCATGGAACTCTTAGAGGGTTCCATTGGCTCAAAAGCAGAGGAACCTTCAATGGGATGGACAATCAGGATGTGGAAGAACGTGTCCTGGAGATCCAGGGAGCAAAACCACATTGTCCTGCTCTAAGAATGGTATGATCTGGGACAGAGTTACCATCCTGAAGGTGTGCATGGGGCTTGGCTTGGCGAGTACTGCTCAAATTCCAGAGGCAGACCCTGACCGACCACTTCCAGAACCCATCTGTCTGTGGTGACACCAGACCAGGCGAAAAGGAAGTGGTGGAGCCAGTCCCCTACAGGAGGACCAAGGGGAGGTGTGACAGGCATGAGGGAGGCACCCCTCATTCCGTCACTGAGCAGGGTTGCATGAGGAGGACCTGGCTGAAGAGCCACCGGGTCCCTTCCTTCCAGGCTTACGGACCACCAAGACCACAGACTTGGGACGGGGTCGCCAAGACTGAGTTTGCCGGCCAGACTGGTGCTGGGCTGGTTTTGCCTCAAGAGTGGAGGACCGAAAGGGCTTACGCTTCTGCTGCCTGGAGCCCTTGCGATCCTTCTGGGCGGACGTCACAGAGTCCAAGGTAGCACTGGACTTCTCGATATGCTGGAGGTGATCCTCCATACTGAACCCAAACACTTCGGTGCCCAGGAATGGGGCATCCGACAGCTTATGCGGAATGTCTGCCATAAAGGCGGAGATCCGCAGCCCAGTCCTACAGTGCATGGCAACTGTGGACACCACCGAGCAGGCACAGAAATACTCCATATCCAGAGCCATTTGAAGTTGCTACTTGCCCACAGCCTGGCCCTGACCACAGATCTGCTTGACCATGGTCTGGAGGTCTGCAGGAAGGTGAGGAATCACCTCATCCAAGAAGTGCAAGAGGGCATGGGAGAAGTGTGCCATCATGATGGCCAAGCTCACCTGGCGGAGACCCAGCGAGGAGACAGCATAGCCTTTTGTAGCGGCATGGTCCAATTTCTTGGATTTCTTGTCAGTCGGCTTGTTGACATCAACAGAATTGCCTGAGCGCTGAAACACAGTGTCGGCCACCAACCCCTCGGCCAAGGGGAGCTCCGTGAAACCAGAGAGGGTACTGGTGGGCACTGCATACTTGCAGGCTATCTGGGCTGAGGGCACAGGGCAGGACGCGGGGTGCTGCCAAAGCTCCAGTGCTGGGCAGACAATGGCCTTGGCACTTGGAAAGCCTCCATCTGAGAGTCCACTTTGTCCAGAATCTCTGGGATGGGAAAGCGAGCACACTTCTGGATGGGCTCCAGTTTAACCCCCATGGACTCAGAGATAAGGTGGAGAATGCCCATAAAGGAGTGGGCTCTTCCTCCGTCGAGAGATCCCCCACGGACTCCACATCGACCGGATGGGAATGCAGTGAGGAATCCTCAGACTCCGAATAAAGCGGTCGACCGCCCTAGTCACTTTTGACCTGCAGGGGGCAGTCAGGTGTGAGAGTGACTGACAGTCGATGGGGAAGCCCCTTAACCGGCAGAGACTCCTTAGTCAGAGCACTGGTCAGTGGCTCCACCATGATCAGTGGAGAGGCCAGCTTCGGCCAAACTGAGATGGTCGTGATCGGCTCTGCTGGGGAAGGGACAGTCTCGACCGGCCCCACCGGGGGCCTCGATGACAGCCTGTCAGACGATAAGCAAGTGATGGCCAGCGTGGGAGCCGGGATCAACTTCGGACCAGCCAACACCAACTGTTGGCACATGAGGTCTTTGTAGCGTCAACACAACTTGCGCCAAAGCTTCTCCTCATCCGAGGAGGATGAAGACGACTAGCGGTGGCGCTGTTTCCCGTAGTATCGAGAGTGGGATCACAGATTACGGCGGGATCTGCTGGACCCACTGGATGTAGATGACAAGAGACCTTGACTGCCGGGGGTGCCAATGGGGTATCTGGGAGGGAGCCGGGAGAGCTTCGGCTCCTCCTGGTCAGGGTTGGTGAGTACGGCTCAGCGGGCTGAGCCACCCTTTCAGAGGCCACAGGCAAGAGTGGAGTCCTGAACAGAGTTGTCTGCCTCTTCTGATAACAATCGGTTGACAGGGTCGAGAAAAATCTCGGCCGCATTGTTGGCCAGCATCTCGACCACCTAGCCTGACGGGGTCTGCGTGAAGCCAACGGCGAAGGCTGCGGTTTCGACAGAGGTCAAAACTCGAGAGTCCTGAGACCGAGAACGTTCCTGGTCACAGGAATGTCGATGATGAGTCTTCTTTTCCTTCTTCAGCTCCTTCTTGTGAGAGCGGGAGCTGTGCAACACAGAAGGGCCCTAACCTTTAGTCGGGAGGGGTTGGCACAGCTCCTTGAAGGAGCCCAAATAAGTGGAGCCCAATTTGAGCAGAACAAAGGCAGAAGCTGAGGAGGACTGCCAAGCGGTCCAAGCCACCTTCTTCTCGAAGGCTGTAAGTTGTCCCAACTGCTCGGTGGACCCCGCAGCTACGGAGACCACCCAATGGGCATCCTTAGATTTGACGGATGGATGTCATTTTTCCGGGTGACCTAACTTCCAGTGAGGCGGGCAGTCCTCGAGGACTATCGCGTGAAATAACGGAGGAAAATGTAAGGCCTGGGTATTGTGTTTGTGGTCCAGGCAGTAGACGCAACGTAGCATGGGGGTCGGTATGCGACATCTTCTGCCCACATGGGCACCGGTGAAATCCGGGCAAGGACTTTTTGTCCACTGCGGTCACGATCGATAAGTAAACTGAAGACAAAACTCAAGAGAGTTTAAAGTTTTGGAAGTAAATCCGAAGATTTTAGCATTGGGACCTACTCAACGTGGGAGTGGTAAGGAGGGAACCTGCTTCTTCCAGCGGAAAGGAAGATCTGGCATCATGGGGTGGAGCAGAGGGATATACCACAGAAGTGGCTGAGAGGAGCCAGGTTGAAGACTTTCCAGCATCTCTTAAAGGAGGTAGGACACTGCCAGACGTGTGGATAAAACATCATATCTACATCCCTAGAAACTGGGGTTTTTTTTTGCCTTGGCAGCATACATCAGTTTTGTTTTTCCCTTGCCTTTGTAATCCATATCATGTAGATGCTGTCCGCGGTTGATGTTGTTTAAAACTTGCTTGACTTGGGAAACTTTTGAAAAAGGGCTGTTGAGCTCAAAGGTCTTCTGAGCACAATCAATCAATAAATAATATATTTAGTGAGCAACAAGCCAAATTCCACCTAATCCTCATCTCAAGTGGGAGAATTCCCAAGCTTTGGTGAAGGCTGCAATTGTTTTTAATCCAACTTTTTTATACCCCTCCTCTGCCACTAGCCAGGGCCTCCTTCAGCGACTGTCAGAACCATCTTCTGTCCTCCTGAGGCCCTCCTATGTTGCTTACCTACCACCTCTGGCCACCCATGACACACTGAGTCTGTGCCTGCCTGGCTTGCCTCCCAGGACAAGGTTGCCCTCTGCCCCTTGGCAGACTCCCCATCCAATCTGGTTGATCCTGTCATAGATGATCCCGGGGAAGATACAAGGACAATCAGGCAGGAGCCTGAATTGGGTGGGGCAGCGCGTCACCCCCTGGCTGGTGGTGGCATTACCGTTTTTTCTTGTCCCAGGCAGCGTGAACGTGTAGGGATGCCAAATGACTTCTGGCAAGTTCTTGCACTAGATGTCCACCGCTTCCACCTATCCCTGTAGCTGCATCGGGTCCCGCATGCTACAATCCCAAGCCAACACTAAGGGTTGGACTATAGCCAGGCTCCAAATTCCTCCCTCCCTGGTGGACAGCTGTCCTCTGGATGCTTGATCCCCCCACCCCCACCCAATGTCTCAGGCTCATTCCCAAACCTGGGTCATTGGCGTCACAAACGGTAGTGCTACTACTATGCCACTGGGCCAGATGAGGTTGCGATTATGAGCATTGTATGAAGCCAATGAAGCAAAATGGCAGACACAGTTTACTATCATTTTGAATCTAGTCAAAAGTGTCTGTTTGATTGTTAAAGAGAACACTACCATTGTCCAATATAGGTCACAGCATTTGCTTTACATCAGTCTAACATCTTTAGCAAAAGATTTCATATTACAATACAGAAAGCCTAACTTTTGATTCATTGTTTGCTAATCTTCTCCAGGTGATGAACTAGACTAAGATTCAAATCTAGGAGTATACCCAAATATTTAAAACTATTCTCCTTAGCTAATAAAGTTCCATTATGTCCGTAAAATCTTAGGTCATCTTTGACTCGGGTCAACCTTTGATTTGTTCCAAACAGCATTAATTTTGTTTTAGTTTCATTTAATTTGAGTTTATTCTGATCTAACCAATTAAGCAGGTTATTGTAACCGATCTGTAAATTAGACTGGATGTCACATAAAGATATGCCCCAAGTCAGAGATTATTATGTCATTTGCATATTAAACAGCCTCCACTATTGTAAATATTGGGAGGCAAATAATAAATGAAAACCGATAATAATGGACTCATCACTGATCCCTGGGGGATCTTCCATTAAATAACTTTCAAACCACATTAAGATTTCACCAGATACTCAAATGGAGCTCAATTTTTTTTTTTTTAAAGTATGGTGTCATCCACTATGTTGAAGGCTCTGGTCAGGACAGCAAACACTGCACTACCTAACCAAATTTAGTCAGCCCTGAAAGAATTCCATGTAAGTAAGGTGTTAATTCACAGCACACTTTTCTGTAAATAGGTAGAGAACTATTCAGATACCCAGGCATTTCAAATACAAATATCTGTGCCATGGACTTAAACAGTGCTTGATGATCTGGCTGTGTTCTGTAGACTCTAAACCAACAATTACATTTCTAAACCTTTCTGCTGCAAAAAAAGGCCTGCTTTCTTCAGTCAAAATATGATTAATTACCTTTCCTCTTTCAGATTCTCTCCCAGTTTTAAATGAACAAAATCCAGTTTAAAAAAACTTCAGTCCCCCATCATTTTTGAAAACACACACACAGTCTCTGGTAGAAAGCTGGTATAACAGTCTCAAAGAGCAGAAAGATTCAAATAAGGGCTGACCATATGTTTAACGGCTTTTTTTAAATAATATGCTTAGCCCATTTTCTGCCTCTTATTTCTGTAATCATATTTTATAAAGTTTTTTTCCCACTTAGCAAGTGTACCCAACCAGTATTTATTGTCAAGCAGACCGAGGCATTGAGAGTGTTCAGTGAGCAGTAGTGCAAGCATTTGTACAAGACACAGTGATCAGTCCAGGGAGGCCACAAGAGCATGAAGCAACACAGCAAGTTAAAACAAGTAGTTCCATTTTGATAAGTGTAGTTTTGGAGCAGTTGCATATATAACATCTGAGAAAACAACCACCGCACCCTGTAAAGGGTGCCAATACATTTATATGATGGACATCACCAACTGTACAGGCAGTTAAAAGGCAAGGTTTTGATCAGGCAGGATCCTGAGGTACATGCACTGTGACTGTAACATAAAATGTTGCAATTAGTTTTCTAGCAACAGCAAGTGTTAGTCAGCTATTTCAGACCATCACTAAAAATGTGGAAGGGATTACGATGTCTTCATCATGCCCATGGAAGCAGTCTTTGACCCTGGTTATAACTGTCCATGATCTATACACTGACCCCTGGATTCAGAGGGTAGAATGTGGAACACGACTGTGGGATCAAGTAAAGACTTGTTCCAGGTTGTTTATCTCTGTTGGGGACCACTGCACACCATCTAGCCTGTACTCTGCGGCACAGCTCCAACTGTGGAGCATGGTCGGAGAGTACTGCTGGACATCATACTGATAGCTATGGCTGATACACTCACACTTGGTGCCAAGAACAATGTATGCTCCACAGCACTCGCCCCCGGCCCATTACAGGGCTATCAGCAGTAGTGGACTGTGATGCCATAGGCAGCATCTTCTAACCACGGACTGCCAGACTGCAGACAGCCTGGGCACAATCCCTGAACTGGGTTGCCCACCCGGTACTAGGCTGCACTACTGCTGGGCAATCAGGTCAATTGCATAGTTTGAATGAAACAATAATCTAGTGTACTTAGGAAGAATAGGCGGCCACACCATACCTTGGATTTTCAGAGGTTTCCGCCAAGCATAATTCTCCTCTTTGCAGGATAGTACTGAAAAGAGAACATTACGGTGTACAGCACATTATAGCTACGGTAAACCATGTGACTGGCACATCTGTTGAGTGGCAGGGACTAGACTGACCACTTGGTCGTCTTCTGTCTCTCTACATCCTATGCTATGTAAATCTGCTAGGGAGGGCCTTTCATGCAAAAGTGTACTTACATTAAAGCTGTCGGAGGAATATGATAGCATCGACTAAGAGAAAGGTGTTGAAGGTTGTCAAGCTGGTGAAAAAGGGCAAGGCAGTCTGATGTCAACATGACACTATCGCTGTGTTAACAGGAAGGAAAGGAGAAAAATCAGGTTAGTTATGCTTTGCAAATACAGAGATTTAAATTCAAGTTCAGGAATTAAACAATTACTTTTAGAAGCCAGTGGTGCCAATTTTAGTGGGTATCTGCACTATTACCCCGAGGAATATTTTCCATATAGGACTGACCAACTTTACATGCGTTACTCCTGGCAAACACTTGACCATTACAGTAATGTTCATACTATGTTTCAGATTAATTTCCTGTGTTGTTTGATGCCTTTCCCATTGAAAAACACAGAATAATGGGACATTCAGGTTTGCCCACCATTTTCCCCTTATTCTCTTTACTGACATCAAGGTCGCTGTAGTAGCACCTTAACCTCTCAATGTTTCATACGTGTGTGTGTGTGTGTGATGCAACTGTTCATCCTGCACTCTTCCACTGTATAAGGATTTCCTTCTGCAACATACTCAGCGCAGTGCTGTTCAGTCACTGAGATGGCCAAGGGTTTGTGTATCTATTTACATTCAAAAAGCAGGTAGTACGTTCTTCTGGATCAACACTGTTTATATGCCTTATGAGAAAGGGGGTCAGAGAACAGTTAGACACAGGAATATGGAGCAAGGCACCCAAATGGTTGTTGTCCTATGAGGTGACTATAGTAATGTACTGAATGGTTTTGTCAAGATGTTACAGAAAGGAAAAACACAAGTTTTGTAGTCTTCGAGGAAGCCTCTTTCTCTTTCCTCTGCATTGGGACCTCGTAAGCCACTACTACTACACAAAATAATGAGACCATGCACCAACTATTTTAGGTAGAACAGCCTCTTTGTGCCATACATCTTGCAGCCCACCTGACCAAGATTCTGTCAGATTCTTCTGCCAAAAGGTACTTACACATGCTGATCCCCGAAGCATGCAGACACTTCGCCCAAACATGCGCCTCTGCAGTCACAGTCCCTCCTCAGGGCTAAAGCTACCCCCTTTACTCTTTCCAGTGTTCACAACCTGTGTCTCATAACTGGCTTGCGCCCTTCTCAACTTGAGAACTTTGTGACAACTGGTCCTGCTCTTTCTGCCTAATAGCTACCACCTTGAAAGGTCCTCACTGCACCCATCAGTGGCTCCTCCTTGTCCTTAGCTCAAGGTTAGCCGATTCTAAGCTGTCTCAGTATCTGCTTTTATACAAAACAGAAGATCAGGTGACCTGCCAAAAACATTTGAATTCCCAGTTTTACAAGTATAACAAATTAATGTTAAGTTTTACAGACAGCAGAAAGGGAGATGATTATATAAACCTACCCCCCTTTTAAAACATCAAAATGCTCAATTTACAAACTGATATTTACCACTTTGCCTCCTGATGCCCAGGGTACAGTATGATACGAAAAACACAGATACTGTCGATGGGGAACCCGAGGAAAGCAACTGTCAAGGGTGGTGGCAAAACAGGCCAGGCCATCTAACAGTGGTGCCAGGGGAGCACTGGCAGCAGACTCCCTGACAGCAGAATCGACACTTCAAGATGTGTTCGAGGCACTGAAAGCAATCGATGGGAGAGTAATTGCCCCTGATAAGGTGGCAGACATCTAGGGCAAACTCCATCTTTCTGAGCAATAAGCGAACTCCGCAGTCTTGCAGTCTACGAAGCGGTGGGGATTGCCGGAAAATCCCTGGCAACCAGTACAGGACTTAAAGAAAACAAAGTCCTCAGATTCCGACAAGGAAACAGAATCAGTTTTGAGCTGCTAACTTGAGAACAGCTAGGATGCCTGAGACACTGGAGAGTGCATATCCAATCTTCTTTATGCACAAACTAGTTTGCCAAACACTGCAATATGGAACTAAAGTAGTCAGTATGCAAGGCATACCGCATTATACCTCACAGAGCCCTGGCAGATCTCAGAGATTAAGAACATTCTTGGTGGCCCTTTCACACACTATGGACAGGAACAGGATTCTGGAGGTAGCTCTGAGACCGAGGCCAATGGCTACAAAGAATGAAAAAAAAAAAATCTTTATTCCTGGATTTGTGCTCTGCAGCATGTTTGCACTGCAAAGTCTTCAATGCCATTTGTTCCTCACTCCATGAGCTGGGGCACTGCACAGTCTTTAATTCCCAGCCAAGCTGAAGGTTACATACAGTTGTAACCCCTAGATGGCGCTATCCAAGGGGCTACTACCCCTGCCTGATTTGCCACTAACAGGTTGAGGGGCCTGGATCCAATGGCGGGTGCCTCCACCCAGAGGTCAGGGTTTGCAATAGTTAAACTAACTTGGTCACAGCCCTCTGGGACACTGCAACCCCCCTTTCTTCCCACTAGTGGCCCACACAATATATCAGAATTACCTCCACAGTATACACTTACCCCCAGGACTGGTTCCAGCACTGGGACCTCCTGTGAAATAAGATACAGTGCAACAATCACAGTACAGTACAGTACCTTAACATAGACAAATACCTCAGGCAGTATAACTTTGCTGAAACAAGCAGCTCTGATTTATTTAGGGGGATATAACAAGGACAGGGGGAAATCAGGTTAATTAGCTTATCACTCTACTCATCTACCTATGGCTCTGTGCACAGGCCTATCCCTATCAGTTACTGTCCCACCAAGCCCTAGTGGCTAGTCCAAACCGTGGCAGCTGGTAGGGGCCCTTTCACACAGAGAAAGAAAAATTAGTTTAAACAGTCAGCAGTACAGTGATTCCATTTGGATTTAATGTGGCAATTCAACAGGGAGCGACCTGAATTAGTACTCATGACCTCCAAACAAGATAGGGTCCTTCAACGTCAGCAGGGCTACTCTTGAGCTCCACGAGACTCCTCACACATTTATATGGTAAAAGAAAGTACTATACCAGGCAGGCTGCTTCTCTATCCCGATCGCAATTACTGCACAATACCGGGAGAACACACAGCAGATTCAGTTCCTGACAGACAGAGTGCAATCAGCAATTTCTCCAGTCTTTTACGGGTGAGCCTGGTTTCTACTCTTCAAATATCCTTTGATTCTCTTCACAGGCCAGTTCAGTCCTAACAAGCAGTTACACAAGCTGCAGACGGAACTCTGGACCTTACACATGTTTTTTGACTAAAACTGTGCACTGAAGGAGCACAGGGTTCCTTCCCTTCACTGCCAGAGCTAAACTGAAACTCCAACAGACAAAACGGCACTTCCTTTGAGTTCCTCCCAGTTCTTGACTGGATTGGCTGTCACTCACAATAGACTGCTGCTGTTGGTCCAAAAGGCGCCAAGTCTAAACTACATCTCCCAGAGTCAGTGCCCATACAATCCTCTTGTGGCTGGCTCAGATTATGAGTCAAGTTCTGATTCGTCCAAGGCACCATTTTAGAGCTAGCTTACCCCACACTGATTGGTCCAGTTCAGCAGTTCAAAACCAGAATGGGAACTAGGCAGACACAGTTCTGACTGCAAAGAAAGCAGGTTAGACAAACTGTCATTTCATTATTACTCTAAATGATTTCTGGCAAACAGTTACATCTTTCAGATAGGTTCCCTTTGCACTCCTAGTGACTGCAAAATGGAGTGAATTGGCAGCAGCTCGAGTGGTACTCAAACAGAGAAACACACAGTCCCCCATACAACTAATTATGTCTGCAAGCAGACAGCTCTTAAAGAGACAGTACCAGAGGCTCTAAAAACACTCACTGATAAATGGCTTAAACGCCAAACACCAATCAGGCTTGGAGCATTCAAGCAAGCTCCTGGAAGTCTTTTGGGAACCCCCATTTGCAGGGGGGTTACACTGTGGTAAAGTGTACCTCTTCCAGGACATAAAGAGCGCTTCTTAAAAAAAAAAAGACGACTCTGGAACACATGCAGAGCCCTCAGAGTGAGAAGAAGGCGGCTGAGTACTTGGTTACATTTCTGTAAATGGACACTTTCAGGTACTGGCATGATGTGGGGGGCCAGTCTGAGGCTGAACTTACTTTCTTAAACTACACCACTGGTATTTGCTGGAAAATTGTGTGCATAACATTTCCCCCCACAGGTTTAGGATATTCAGTGACTGTGTCAAATCATAAACTATCAATGATGCCAGCCTCGTGGCTGGGTTTATGGTCTACCCTTCCCTTTACCCCAACAGGACAGAATCTCTCCGGCGAAGTGGCCATTTTATGTGCACACATTGTGGTATTACAAAACTTGATGTGCATGGAATCCTTGGATGGTCCTAGGGAGTGAAGCTTGGATGCGGTGCAGCATAGCATACCACTTACAGACATCAAGAAATTGTTGCAAAGTGTATTACTGCTTTTGTTAGCAAAGTACAATTGATACTACTTTGATGTTGTTAGCATACCCTTCGATGAAGGCCTGAATACTGCTTTATCTTAAGCAATTTGCAGTAAATGGATATGGGGGAGCTTAGAGGTTCTACAGTTGACAAAATTAGATTTTTTACAGTGTTGTTATAGGACCCTTAGTAGCACTGAGACTTGTTCACAGGATGTTTTAAACACTAAAGTTTACATTTTCAGGACAGGCGCTTGTTGGTCTGTTATCAACATTGGGGCCTTCAGGACGCTGCTTTTATTTCTTCTGCAACCTATTTTGTAACTGACCTTCTGGGCAGAAAAAGTTCTATTTGGTATCCTACTGTAATGCCTGTTGATAAAGATGCATAATACAGTACGCACTCCTATGGTGGATCACATTTGTAAATTCTACTTATAAAAACGAATGAAGATAAAAGAAAAAGGGAAAAAAAAAAAAAGACAAAACCATTCAAAAGCAGTCCCCACCTAATGATCTCACCAGACCACCCCAAAGATGCAGGAGCTTTGAGACCCGTTCCTCCTAAGGAATTTAGGGAACAGTATGGCTACAGTCAGCTCAGAGACCAAACACTTAGCAGCAAACTTCCAGGTAATGCAAATGATTTTAAATGCACTCCAAATGTACATTTCACACAGAGAAAAACTCCTTGATGGGCTAGTTATCCTGTATGCATATAAAAACCCTGAAAAAAGAGCTATAAAAACTAATATGAAGAGTTTTTATTTTGCTTTTTCATTTTATGTGCCTCAGGGCTTGTCTACTCACTAAACACAACAACTTTAGTAGAGATTTTAGTCTGATGTCTATAGGGCATGTCTACCCCCCGTTATCCCAATGCTACAACCTAGATGTTCATGGTTTGTACCTATTCAATGTTCAGCTGGTCGCCGGGAAGGGTGTAGGTGTGCAAAACAGCAGGAAAGACAGACAAAACTCTGCTCTTCCCCCAGCAAACAGACAGAACTCAAGTGGGCCCCAAGAAAGAGAACAGTTGCAGCAAACACAAAAGTAGAATAAAAAGTAAGACAGCTGTTCATCCCCCAGTAAATCCAGGTCTACACTCCACCTAGGAACCTTCAGCCTCCTCCGTCTCAATTGGCAGCGGAGGAGAGGGTGGCAGTGGCACCAAAACACCAGGCAGCACTGCACTGCCAGTACTGGAAGAAGCAGCATGTCGGTGGAGTGAGCCTTCTACCCCTTAGGAGACTCCTGTACAGCCAGTCGACCACACAGAAGAGGAGACTCTAGAATCTCTAAGAAAGCCACCAGATCTCTTCTGGTGGCATCCTCCTCCTCAGTATGGAAGTGCATGGCTGAGGACAGCTGCTTCACTAACACTGAAGAAGGTAGGATCCTCTGGAAAGACCTAGGAGTATGCTTGACAGAGACCTTGCTCACTGCAGAAGCTGTGGACCTGTCACAAGAAAGAGGATCTTCCTCTTCTTCATCGGGTAGGGCGAGGTCAGAATGGTACTCCTCCTCGACGTCGACCTGTTCCAGCTCCAAGTCCGGCGACCAAAGTACTGACGACGGCCCGCCGAGGGGAGGGGGAGCAGAGGGGTGTTGACAACAGCATTGTCAATGGCATGGGGAAAGCTGCCTGTATGCACCATCTGGTGAACCAAAACAGTCATGAATTTGGTCAAAATGTTGTTGAGATCAATGACAGTGGACTGCTGCGACGACTTGGGGGGGGGTTCGCGAACAGTACAGGAAGCGATGACCCGTTAGACGGGCCCTGAGAGCCCGCCATCCAAGAAGCTGTGAAGCACCAGGCCTCGACGGAAGGGCTGCCATCGATGAAGAGGGGGCCAGTGACCCAGAGGTCTATGGTTAACCGCCTTGTACATCAGGAGGTGCTGTAAGTAGGGGTCTGGTAGGAACAGAGACCTGAACAGCAGTCTTGGGCATCGGTGTAGCTGCAGCTGATGGAATACCTCTAGACAACGAGGAAGAGGCCGTCAGAAAGCGGGACTGCCGCCGGTGGGAGGGGTCCCAATCTTGGTTATTTTTATGGCCCCTTCGAGGACTTATATCAGGCCTTAGTGGACTGAGAGCTCGACAAAAACCTGCCAGCGACTGGGAGGGACCCCAGAGGACCCCTGCCCAGAACTGGCTACCTGCTGCTCGAGAAGGAATTTTTTGAGAGCCTTTTTGCATCACCTAAGGGTGGTTTGGTTAAACATCTGGCAGAGCTTGCAGTCCGAGGTGCCACGACTAGGCCCAAGACAGCAGACACAAAGTGAATGTTCACCTGAAGAGGCAATCTTCTTTCCACAGTGGCAGCGATGGAAGAGAGAGGTAGAAGAAAAAGGAAAGGGGAAATTGTTTAACCAGGAAAGGCACACTAAGCCGAAGCTTGCTTCCAGGTGCGACCTGGGAGTACAAGGAAGTTAAGCGACTTGCTCAGGATCACACAGTATGCAAGTGGGGGCTGTGGGATTCAAACCCAGGTCTCCAAGTTTGCAGCTCAGAGCCCTAAACCACTACGCTATACTGCCTCCTTTGAAGGATTAACTCTTGACATAAACGAGTTAAAGGAATCTCTTACAGTATATTTTAATTTTTGAGTACTGATTTTATCTTCTGCTGCTTTTAAGTGTATCTGTTTGTATTTTGTTATATTGTGTACGGTGCCCAGAGCCTCCATGATTGGGCGCCTTACAAATAAAATATACCCTGCCTTTAGAAAAAGAGATTCTAAAAAATTAAGTACAGAAAAGCCATAGGCCAAAAAATGGCGCAAAACTGCATCGCAGCTGCTGCGGAGACCCATGCGATCGAGTGGACGGTGATAAACAACTGAGGTGGGAGCGGGGCTGCTGACGCCTTTATATGGTTGGTGATGTCGGAGGATCACGTCAGTGTGGGTGGCCCCAGCTGTACTGCAGAAAATCTTCCGTCTGGATCCTGCTTCACCGACGGTGAAGTTCCATCTGTGGGACCTGATGACTGAGATACCCCCGAAGAAGATCCTTGAGGACATCTTCAGAAAACCCTAAAACCTGGAATTGTAGCCCCTCAGGAACCAGGCAGCCTTGTGGAGGGACAGCAGGTCCAGAAGCGTGACTGTCCTCCAGAGTTTGCCAGGAGGGACTGTCTTGAATTCCACAGACAAGCCCGAGCCCACCTACAGAACCTACCTAACTAATCTAATAGCAGACCACTGTGGTAGAAAGTCGGAGAGTGAATCCCTTACTGGGAGTTGAATTAGGGTTTGGGAAAGAAGGATATGGCACCCCATAGCTCATCACTCCCTGTTCTTTTAGGTTGACCCAGGGGACTGGCCACCGGTGTCACCACCACCCACTTGTGCTGGCCTTGCCCGCTGGACTTGCCAAATCTGGTGGGCAGTACTGCTGGAACTGCTATCTTTGTTGGTGCTGCTGGGGCCCCCAAACTTGGCCTTGCAAGCTGAGGTTAGACTGGGTGACCAAAGTCAGTGAGTCCAGAGTCACAGTGGACTTCTCAATCCATGTGAGATGGTCCTCAAGCCCCAAACAAAACAGGTCCGAGCCTGCAAAGGGCAAATCTGCTGAATCAAGCAGGTAAAGCACGAAATTCGCAGCCAAGCCCACCGGTGGATGGACACTGCAGTGGGTACCACAAGAGCCAGTATGTTGGCAGAGTCCAACACCACCTACAACTGCTGCTTCGACAAGGAAAGTCCAAGATCGTGGCCCCCCAACCCCCCAAAAAACTTCTGGGCTCTCCTCCATGAGCAATTCAAGAACGCTGAAAAGTGGCCCAGTGGCATGAAGGCTTAGGGGCTGGGCACGTCACTTCCTGCCATGCTGGCGACCCAGGTTTGGAAGGACTGAGTGTCCCATGGACAGCTCTCCTCCTCAAGAAAGGGGGTAAGGGCATCCCACTAGGTGGCTACTACCTGGAGGTTCTAGATGGCAGTGCAGCAGGACATATGGGAAAGTGTCCCGCCCACTTGTCGACATAGGACATCTCCGTAGAGGCAGAGCTCCAACAACACATCACTGTATGTGTTGTGGGCCGGAGGCGGGGGGAGGAAGACCCCCCACCACCATGGCAGGATGAAAGCCCGGTCCCTTGCAGGCCCCACACCAGCAACTAGGCAGAGGATGGATGTCACAAAGAAGGGACAAGTCCCACAGAAGCCAGGTGATGGGGTTGGGGAACCACACTGGAATGGGGCCAGGGGGTTGGGAAGCAGTTACAGGAGATAAAATGCTAATTGAAAAATCAATAAATAAATTATCTCAAACTCTCTTGAAGAGTTCACGGCCACACTTGACCATAAAATCCACACGGATGGCTCAGCAGATACACAGGGATGCAGCTACATAAACCTTATGGCCAAGAAGATCCTGCTTCTTGGACTCCTTGTCCAGTGGCTTGTCGGATTCGCCCTGTACCTTAGCCTTGCAGAAGGCTGCATCTGCCTCAGGACCCTAGGGCCACAGATGTTCCGAAAATCCAGACAACATGAACACAGGGACCACATACTTGCAGTCCATATGATACAGGGGAGGCTGGTAAAAGGCTGGTGCTGCTAGACACGGACTGCAGGACTGAGCAAGGCGCGGGCAACAGGGAAGGCTACAGATGAGGAATCTCGACAATATCCTTTAGGAGATAGGTCTCTCTCTTTTGGACCTCCTCCAAAGGAGTATCCAGAGCCTTGGACAAATGGTCCAAAAGGTCAGAAGAAGAAAAGAACTTGAGAGTAATAATCACAAATGATCTGAAACACTCTGCAAGAGAGCAGCAGCCAAAGCAAATCAGATGCCGAGCTGCATATCCAGGGGAATTACCACCAGGAAGGTGGAGGTCATTCTGCCGCTGTACATGTCATTGGCAAGACCATATCTGTAGTACAGTGTGCAGTTTTGGTGCCTGTACCTTAAAAAGGATGTCAACTTGCTAGAGGTGGTCCAGAGAAGGGCAACCAAGATGATCCAGGCCCAGCAGGACAACACCTATTACAAGAGGCTAAGGGAGCTCAACATGTACGCTCTTTGAGGAAAGAAGGAGAGGAGACATCATCGAAACTTTCAAGTACCATAAGGATATTAATAGGTTGAGCACTGAGGGCCTCTTCAACCTTAGTGGCAACAAGACCACTATGGGGCACAGCCTAAAGCTGGTGGAAAGAAGGTACAGGAGGGAGATGAGGAGGCACTTTTTCACTGAGAGGGTGGTAGCCAAGTGAAATGAGCTGCCAGAGGAAGAGGTGGTATCCCTGAAAACGGTGGACAGCTTCAAGAGGTGTTGGGACAGTGCGAGGGGAAAAATGCAGGTAGAAGGGGAACAAGTTGGTTGGGAAAGTAGAGGAAGGCCAGAAGGGAAATTGAGGGTAGAAGTTCCCTTTGTAAACACACATGGAGCTGCACAATGGAGCATACTAGATGGACCATATGGCCTTTATCTGCCGGTATGTTCGTATGTATACAACAGGACTGTGAATGACGACTAGTCCCCTCCTCAGTCAAACCAGACAAAAGCTTAACTCCCATCAAAACAAGACATTATCTACAATGTATTAAAGGTAGGCTACTCATACCAAGCAGAGCTAATTTAGCCAGGACTTAAATTTTTCAGTGAAGATACATAAATAATATATGCCCAGCTCATAACTTCCGATACCCAAACAGCTAAGGAGTACTACAGGCCCGCCCCTAAAATAAGCACTTTGGTGCGAAATAGGGATTGGGGTGCAGAAGCTTAGTATACGTAGGATCGGGAAGGGGGGCTATCGAAAGATGCATTTATTAATTTTGCAAGCAGTTTTACATATATGTGGCTAGAATATACATTATTTATTAGCCACATATGGCCACAATCACATACATGTAGAACTGCATGCAAAGTTAGTAAATATATCTTTAGCCTCCTCCCATCTCCCGTATTATTTGTATCCTCATTGACACCATTTAAATCCTGGCTAAATGAAGGGCCAGCCTGGTGGCGTTGGTCACCACACCGGCAACTCAGGTTCGTGAACGAGCCCTGGCCACTGGGGGTTGGCATGGGAGAGAAGAATTGCCATCCCACTCGTCAATCACCCTCTGGTGTCAGCCATAGGGAGATGTGAGCCAGGAGGCACGTCACAGACGTACATCGCTGGTGGGGAGGGGCGGGACAAAACTTGAAGAAAAAGGAGCTGGCAGGCTCCATGATGGCCACACCAGCGCCCCGTCCGGCTCCTGATGTCCTGATTTTGCTCCGGGGAGGGGGAAAGCTGACACCCCTTCGCCTCGGTCCTGTCATGGGTGGGGGGCAGAACCTATGGGGGATTTAGGGGGTGTCGGGCGGGAGAACAGTGTGGCCGGAGAACAAGTCCCTCCGATGGATGGACCGGAGCCGCCTGCCAGGCTCAGAATAATAAATAGATAATAGGAAAAAATAAATCCCGGCTGAATTAGCTCCTCAGGCAGGCAACTCCTTTAGTAGGTGCTGCCCACCCAAGATTAACACACATATCAGCTGCTCTTTAACAATAAAACAAGTGTCTGTGACTCATTTCCTATCACCAACACATCCACCTGTATCTAATAGGGACTGAAGAACCTAGGGTGCCTTCTGTAGGGTTTGTAAAAATCAAGGAAATATACTGATGCTCCTACTGGAGACCATCAATGCCTGCAGACTCTACATGTTTAAAAGATGACACCAGGCCCGAAAGTCAGTTTAATGTTCACTCCCAGAGTCCAAACTCTACTCCCAGCCCCTCCATTTTTGCTTAAATTTCTCCCTTGATAGACATAGTTCAGCTTCTATTCTGTCCATTCGGTACAGTAAACCCATTCGTTCCACCCACTTCTTAACAGTTAGATGAGGGGGCAGCCAAGGTGCAGTGAGCCCCTTAACTGCCACCGACCCCGTAATACAGAACAACCACTGGTCCTGCTTAACTTTAGGATCCAAGGTAGGACTCCTAAGATCAAAAAAGTACAGTTAAGTAAGCACTTACTGTAACAGGAGATCTTTGAGAGAAGTTCATACAGCAGGTAACACCGGTAGGACTGAAGCTGACAGGTGGGAGGACCCCACGGAAAACTTCTGGCTATCAGTCTATAGCAGGGACCACCCCCGACATCACTCATGGTATAAAGGGAGGGCAGTCCCCTGCATCCATCAGTTCTTCTGCCAGAGACTCCAGCATCGAGGATGGAAGGTGATCAGAAACAGAGAACCGAGGTGAATTCCACACAGGGCAACAACGGTGTTATTAATTAAAGTGTTAATGCGTAGTGCAGAAAGAGTCCTCTAGGGGGAAGGTGGGTATGAAGCATTACCTGCTGCAAGAGCTTCTCTCCAAGATCTACTGTTACGATAAGTTCTTACGTAATTACTATTTTATTTCGAGAGTCAGCTCTTGCAGCAGGTAACACCGACAGGACTGTGTCCCAAGCAGTAAAGGAGACCCAGACTAATCCCAGATGGAGGAAGCAGAGAGCTACGAAGAGGGCAATGCCCTCAGGAGAGCAGTCCCTGCAGAACTGCAAGGCCGAAGTCCACTCTGCCTCTGGAGACAATGTCAAGACTGTAATGCCTATTGAATGTATGGACCGAGTTCCATGTGGCAGCCACACATGTCAGCCGCGGAAACGTTCCTTAAAGCGGCAAAAACTGCCCTTCCTCCCCTTAGGTGGGTGACCCTTCACCGAGCCCGGCAAGTGTTTGTCATATTTCTGGTAACAAAAGGAAATACAGATTAACAGCCACTTGGGGAGAGTCTGTTTAGCTACAAGAGCCCCACAGATTCTGGGGGAAAAGGAAACAAAAAGCTGGTCAGAGCGTCTAAACTTCCATGTTCTGGAGAGGTAATAATGCAAGATACAGTGGACATCCAAAGTGTGGAGAATAGCCTCACCCCAGTTTGTGCATTCTGGATAATACACCGGAAGGTGTATGTCCTGATTCAGAGTCAACTCGAACACCACCTTTGCTAAAAACTTAGAATTGGTCCTTAAGGCCACCCGGTCCTTGTGGAACACCAAATAAGGCTCTTTGCACATCAAAGCCTGTAGCTCGGGAAATCCTCTAAGCTGAAGTAATGGCAACCAAAAATAACACTTTCAAGGAAAGGAAGCGAAGCTTGCATTCCGTGGCTGGCTCAATCGGGGGCAACGTGAGCTTTTCTAGCACAAACAGGAGGTCCCAAGGGGGGATGGGGCATCGTGTGTAGAATGACAGGCAGAAAGGTGCAGGCCATGTCCAGCTGTGCCACAGTTCTGCCTTGAACAGGGGCATGGTAGGCAGAAATTGCAGACAAATGGAGCTTAATGGATGAAAAGCCCAGTCCTGAATCCGAGAACGACAAGAGGTACTCATGGATTGTGCTCACTGGACAAGCCAAAGGGTCTAGACAGCAGGAAGTAACCAAAGAGGCCAAAACTTTTCCATTTCATGGTGTAAGCAGCCCTGGTGGAAGGTTTTCTGGCAGCTACCAGAAAGCTGGCAACCCTGTCCAAGACCCCAAAGTGTGACATGTCTAGGTCCCCAGGAGCCATGCATGGAGATGCAATGACTGCAAGTCTGGGTGTACCAAGGTCCCGTTGTCCTGGGAGAGCAAGTGAGAGTGCTCAGTGGCAGAGGTAGCAGTGGCTCGACTGGCAGCTGTTGCAGCAGGAAAAACCAAATCTGCGTGGCCACAACGGGGCCACCTGTGTCATTACTGCCCCCTTCACTTGTAGCCTGAGAAGTACCTTCTGCAGGAGCACGAAGGGAGGGAATGCGTAGAGGAACTTCCCCCTCCAGGAGAGGGACAATGCTTCTCGCCAGAAAACTCCAGGCCTGGGATCTAGTGAGCAAAAATTTGGCAACTTTGCGTTGATAGGGGATGCAAAGAGGTCCAGTTCCAGTCTGCCCCATTTGTCGCTGAGATCTTCTACGACAGTCTGCAGAAGGGCTCACTCGTGCGCTCCAGACCTTGTCCTGGAGTGTACTGGCCAGGGTATTTTGAACCCTCGGGATGTGACCCACCGAGATATCCAGGTGGTGAGATATGGCCCAGTTCCATACCCGCATTGCTTCTTGACAAAGGGGGTAAAAGTGGGTGCTGCCCTGTCTATTAAGGTATAACACCACAGCCATGTTGTCTGTCTGTATCAGGAGGTGTCCCGGGAAGAGCGCGGTACTCAAGGCCTGCAAGGTATAGAGAACGGCTCTCATCTCCAAGCTGTTGATGTGTAGGAGCTTCTTGAACACGGACCAAGTGTCATGTGGACGTCCAGATGTGCACCCCAACCTATGCCGGAAGCATCCGATGTCAGGATTTGGACTGGAGGCTTTCTCTGGAAAGGCAGCCTCTCTGCAAGAAGAGGGGATGTTGTCACCAGTTGAGCTCCCAATGGACCAGCTCTGGGATAGAGACCAGTTGGTCCCACTGGACTCTCAGAATCCACTGAATCGTCCTTATATGCAGTCTGGCTAGGGGGACTATAAGTGATGGAGGCAGCTATGTGGCCCACGGGCTTGAGAAGCGTCCTGGCAGGTACCCTTGAGAGGGACAAGACATGGTGAGCTAGACCACAGAAATGAAGTGCACTGTCCTCTGGGAGAAAAGCATTTCCTCTAGTGGTATCGAGCAATGTCCCGATGAACTGGAGGGATTGGGTCAGAAGCAAGGAGGACTTCGTTGCTCTGACGGTGATTCCCAGTTCTCTGAAAAGAGAACAGGTGTCCTGGATTGTGCACCGCAGCTGCTCGCTGGACGGGGCCATCAACAGCCAGTAGTCCAGGTAAGGGAAAACGTAGTGCCCTTCCCTTTGGAGGGCTGCTGCAACCCCGCCAGGCATTTGGTAAAGACCCTTGGGGCTGAGGATAGGCCGAAGGGCAACACTCTGAATTGGTAGTGCCTCCCTTAAAACTTGAACCTGAGAAACCTCCTGTGAGGTTTTTCTATTAGAATGTGAACATAGGCATCCTGTATATCCAGTAACGTTAGCTAATCCCCCTGGTGTAACATGGGCAGTAAGCCTTGCAGGGTGACCATTTGGAAATATTAGTACTTGACAAACTGATTGAGGTCACTGAGATCCAAAATGGGGCGTAGGTCCCCCATCTTTTTGGGCATGAGGAACACGTGCAAATAGAATCCTTTTCCACTCTGAGAGGGAAGGACGGGTTATATTGCCCTCTTGAGTAAGAGAGCTTTGATTTCTCACTGGATTAGCTCCGTGTGAGCCAGGGAACAACGGGAGGGTGATGGTGCTTGTCCGGTGGCATCAGTAAAAATTCGATTAAGTGCCCTCTCTCAATCATCTGAAGGTCCCAATGGTCGGATGTGACCTTTCGCCAATCCGTGTCGTAAGGAAAAAAAGCGACCTCAGACCACCTCCCCATCAGGACTATAGGAGAAGGTGGGTCCAGCAAGGAATCAGGCTGTAGTGGGAGGGGGGAGATTGGTCTGGGCTGGTTTGGTGGCCCAAGACCCGGATCTAGTTGAACCTCGTGAGGGGCCTTTTCGGCCACAGCCACCTCTCTGCTGTTGCTGTGGCTGAAATCTAGATTGTTGCCCCCTGTTCCACGAAAACGAGGCTTCCAAAAGGGCCTTTGTTTTGGTTTGTGCATGGAGTGTACGGACTGAATGGCCTTGCCCGACTCCTGAAGCTTGGTGATTATTCTCTCTTAATCCTCAACCAAGAGGACGGAACTGTTGAACGGTGCATCCAAGATATTAGTCTGGACATCTTGGGCAAAGCCCGAGACCTGGAGCCATGAATGCCATCGGACAAATACTCCCATGGCTGCTGCCCTTGCAGCTATGCCCGCCGAGTCGTAAGTCAACCAGAGGACTTGCGTGCCGACATCCAATCCCGTTTGCAGTAGCTTCTCCAGCTCAGCTTCCTGCAGGCGGTCTGGGATCTCTTTGACAGTGTCTATCCCTGTTGCCAAAGGGCATTTTGGAATTGCACCACATGTGTTAAAAAATTAAGCCATCGTATGGTGCATGTCGCTGAGGAATACATCTTACACTACATGGCATCCAACTGTTTAGACTCCTGATCCGGAGGCTGTGTGCTAAGGCGATATGGCCTCTGAGATCTGTCACGGGCAGCCGAGATGACAACAGATACATAGACAGTGTCGGCAGATAAGGGCCTATGGCCCACCCAGTCTGCCCATTTGAGCTTGTAAGTTCACTTTATGTTTTCCTAGAAGTATGCTGCCCCTTACCCCCGACCTCCAGAATTCCTTTAGGTCTATACCATGCATTCTTAAATCCCGTGATTGTTTCAGCCCCCACCACTTCCTCTGGCAGGGTGTTCCACTTGTCCACCACCCGTTCTGTGAAGAAATTCTTCCTCACGTTTCCTCTGAATCGTCCACCCTCCAACTTCATCCCATGCCCTCTAGTCCTGGAACATCTTTTTCGCTAAAATAGTGTATTCCTGCACCCTGTTCCTCCCTGTAAGATACTTGTATGTCTCTATCATATCCCCTCTCCTCCAGGGAGTACATGTTCAGTTCCTTCAACCTGTCCTCATAGGACTTGTGATGCAATCCATGTACCATCTTTGTTGCCCTCCTCTGAACCTTCTCTACCCTGTCTATGTCCTTACATAGGTAAGGTCTCCAGAACTGTACACTGTATTCCAGGTGGGGCCTCACTAGTGTCTTGTATAGTCAGAGTCCGCCATAGGCTGCTCGTCCAGGAAGGGTTCCTTCTTTGGAACCCTGTAAAAGCAATCTGCCTTTTTGGGTACTGTGGAGGAAGTGTGAGGGCGTTTACAAGCCACCTTGGTGACATCTGCGAACGTGCCGACCAAGGGCGGGATAACGGGCTTTGGGTCCTTTTGGCGCAGGTACCTGGCCAAACAGAGTCTCTCTGGGTCAAGGTCCTTCATCTCCCAGCCCATGTTCTCCTGAATGTGGCGCATGATCTCCATAAAGGAGGGATCATCCGGTGGTGACTTGGGAGCATCCCTTGGGTCTATGAGGGAAAGACCTCCCACAGACGAAGGTACCGAGGAGGACTAGACGGAGGAATGGTCAGAGTACACGAAGGAGGAGGACAGAGATCTCAAGCACCGGTGTTTGTGATGCTCAGAGGAGCCGGAGAAACTGTGGCTCCTGGACCTGGAGCGACATTTGTGGCCTATGTTGCTCGTGCCTGTGACAGCAGTGTGCTCCCTCAGGGGAGGAGCCCCAGTATCGGGGGGGGGGGTCACTATCCGAGGATGTTTTGGTGGCAGTAGGTTCGTCTTGATGGTCTCCCACCAGTATCTAAACAGGTCTTTGACCTGGAACAAGTGGAGCTAAGGCTCTGTATCGGTTGTCAGGGCTGATGCCAGTCTAGTGTCGTGATCCGGCAGCAGGGCGCATCCTAGAGGGGACGTCGGAGCCATAATAGTAAGTCTGACATCGGTAGCTGACACCTGGTCTAAGGCCAACGTCCAGCAGTCCTCGGGAGGACTGTGCCCCAAACGTTCGTCTGCTGGCGGGGTGAGGGCCGGGACCGGTGGTGCCGACAGCGGGGCCATCGAAGCAGCAACGGTCTGGTGTCACCCCCCTAACAAATAATGTTCCAGACATTTGTCTAACAGTGGCTTAAGCGGCTGAGAAGGCTGTAAGGCAGATCTCCCGGAGGAGTGCCCCAAAGTCTTTTATTTGTCCAGGGAGTTGGTGCCAGAAACAGAAGCTGACCAGGAGTACTCGGACGTCAGTCCTGAGGCGTGCCATCAGAGGTCAGAGTGCTGGCCCGAGTCCTGATCAGGCGGGCAGACTTTAAGCGGCTGCAAGGTTGGGCCAGAGGACACCGAGCCGCGGTCTTTACCATCCGATGCCCAGATCACGGTGGGTGGTTTGACTACCGTTAGCCGGGTAGGAGAATGGGTTACTTGGGAGGCAGAGTCGGAGCCTCAAGACCTGGATTTCAAGGGAGATCTCTCCTTTTCCCTTTCCGTCTTCTCCTTATGGTGGCACTTTCTGGAAGATTTCTTATGGGGAAGAACTCCTCTGAGAAGAGGAATCTTTCTGTATAGCAGCTAATCACTGCTCTCGGAGGAAAGCCTGAAGTGCCTTTTGGCATCGGATTCTCATCCTGCTGTTAAACTTCTGGCAGTGCGGACATGCCTGAGTATCGTGGTCTGGGCCTAGGCACAGGAGGCAGGCAGTGTGTCCATCCTTGGGCGGAATTTGTCTGCTGCAGGCACACACGGAAGGGTGCCGTTCGATGGAGGATGTCCGAGAAGACGACATGCTGAACTATGAAGCCCTGAAAAAGCAAACTTTCTTCGAAAAAACAAGAAAATTTAAGCTAAGTAATAACAAAATGGTGGTTGAACTAGCGAGAGGTGTCCAAGAAGCAGATGAAGAAATGCCAGACCACCTTCTCCTTTGCCACACTCTGCTGGCCGGCCCACGCCTAGTAAGCATAGATGGCTGCTAGGTGCACTTTAAGGTTTGTAGACCGAAGACCCCTTTGGAGAGAGACCAAAGGTAGTAGAGAATGCTAGCCACTGGACAGAACAAAGAGTCCAGGCCCTTGCCCGGACATCAAATGGAGAATCTCTTCCATTTGAAGGCACAGCACTTCCTGGTCAATTCCTTCCTACATGCTTCAACTACAGTGAGGACATCTTCAGAGACACCCAAAGCCTGGAATTCTAGCTGCTCAGGAACCAGGCTGTCAGGTGCACGGGATTAGAGGTCTGGGTGGAGGATCTTCCCCTGATTGACTGAGAGCAGGTCTGGGCATGCTGGAAGATGCCTCGGGATCCTGATGCGGAGGCTGATGAGATTAGGGTATCAAAACTGGCAGGGCCAGTCTGGAGCCACCAAGATCACCCATGCCTTGTCCCTCCTGACCTTGAGGAGCACCTTGTGGATCAAGGGAAGTGGAAGGAAAGCATAAAAGAGGCCTGGGACCCACAGCCTCAAGAAGGCATCCTCCCTGTAGTGAGCCCTGCTTGGGGCGGGGGTGGGCACAAAACAGCCTCAGCTTTGTGTTCTCCCTGGAGGCAAACAGGTCCACCTGAGGGGTGCACCCCACTGGGAGAACAGGCTGTGTACTACCTCTAGATGGAGAGACCACTCACGGGACACTTCACCCACATGGCTGAGGGTGTCCGCCAGTTGATTTGAGGCTCCTGCCACATGGATGGCTCGGAGATCAGCCTCCAGTTGGCTCACGAGGGTCCAGATGCAGAGAGCTTCCCTGCAGAGAGGCTGGGAGTGCTTGCCGCCCTGTTTGTTGAGACAGTACATGGTCATGGTGTTGTCCGTCTGGACCTGAACCACTTGACCCCAAAAGAATGGAGCGAATGCAGTCAGTGCCAGCCGAACTGCCTGGAGCTCAAGCAGGTTGATGTGGCATCAGGATTCCTCGGGGGTCCAGAGTCCATGGACTCTGTGGTCCCCCATGCGGGCACCCCAGCCTGTGAGAGAGGCACTGGTCATCAATATGACCGCTGGCTTGGGGCGGACAAACGGGATCCCCTCCTGGAGATGCTCTAGAACGGTCCACCACTGGAGAGCATCCCACATCTTCTGGGTCACAGTGACCAGCTGGTCAAAATAACCTAGTTGCGGAGTCCACTGGTTAGCCAGTTCCCACTGAATGGGGCGCATATGCCAACGGGCCCATCGGACCACGGAAGTGCAGGCCACCATGTAACCCAGAAGTCTCAGGAACTCCTGGGCAGGGTGCAAGTGCCCAACCAGAAATGATCAGGCAAATGAGGAGAGAATCACCGCCCTGTCCGCCAGGAGCCTGGCTCTGGCTCGGCAAGAGTCAAGCTCTGCCCCGATGCAGCAGATCACCTGCAAAGGCACGAGTTCCAACTTGGCCTTGTTGACCAGGAGTCCAAGGTTGATGCAGGTCTGGAGGGCCAGATCCCTGGACCCCCTCCACCTCCAGTCTGGAGGGACCCGCTATAAGCCAGTCGTCCAGACAGGGGTGCACTCTGACCCCCTGACAACGAAGATGGTTCGCCACCACTGCAATGCATTTGGAGAAGACCCAGGGGGCCGATGACAGGCCAAACGGCATGGCTTGAAACTCGTATAGGGTTCCCTCAGCCCCGAAGTGGAGGAACCTTTGGTGTGAAGGACGGATCGGGACATGGAAGAACGCGTCCTGTAGATCCAGGGAACAAAACTACACACTCTGCTTGAGAGATGGTATGATCTGAGACAGAGTTACCAACCTGAAGGTGCGAGACCTGAGAAACTGGTTCAGGTTGTGCAGATCTAGAATGGGGTGCAGCCCTCCATCCGTTTCGGGACTAGGAAGTATCTGGAAATGAACCCTGGGTTGACAGGGGTATCCGCGACTCTGACCACTACCTCCTTGCGGAGGAGCTGGGCGATGTCATCTCGGACAGCCAACTAAGTGTGCACAGATACCTTCTCTCGTGGGGCGCCGGCTCAGCTTGGTGGATACCGCTCAAATTCCAGAGGCAGCCCCTGGCTGACCACTTCCAAGACCCACCTGTCTGTTGCGACAGCGGACCAGGCGGAAAGAAGTGGCGGAGCCAACCCCCTACGGGAGGACCCAGAGTGGGCGTGACGGGCATGGGGGAGACAAAACCCATCCCATCACTATGGGGGCTTGGAGCAGGGTCCAGCCGAGGGACCTTCCCCTCCGGGCTTACAGGCTGCCAAAGCCCCGGACTTGGGCTGAAGGCGCCAAGATTGAGCTTGCTGCTGCCCCAAGTGGTACTGGGGCTGCTTGGCCACACTGGCAGATGGTCGAAAAGACTTACACTTCTGTTTTTTTGAACCCTGAGATTCCTCCTGAGCAGAAGCAATGGAGTCTAAGGGGACACTGGACTTCTCACTGCATTGAAGGTGACCATCAACCCCTGGACCAAACAAGTTGGTGCCCAGGAAGAGAACATCCACCAGTGTGTGTTGGGTGTCTGCCGTAAAGGTTGAGACCCTCAGCCAGGCCCTGCGGTGCATGGCTACTGTGGCCGCCACTAAATGGGCACAGGAATCCCCAACATCCAGAGCTGTCTGGAGTTGCTGTTTTGACACAGCCAGACCCTGATTCTAGAACTGCTTGACCATAGTCTGAAGGTCCGCGGGGAGATGAGGAAGCATCTCATCTAGAGAGCCCAGGAGGGCATGGGAGAAATGTGCCATGATGACAGCTGAGCTCGCCTGACGGAGACCAAGCGAAGAGGCAGCATAGACTTTCCTGGCAGAGTGGTCAAGATTTTTGGACTCCTTATCCAAAGATCTATCAGTGTCTCCTGAATTGCCAGAGTGCTGAAATACAGATTCTGTCATCAACTCCTCAGCCGAGGGGCGCTCTGTGAACCCAGAAAGGGAGACAATGGGAACAGCATATTTGCGGGCCATCCGGGCTGATGGCACAGGGTAGGATGTTGCCAAAGCTCCAGAGTTGGGCTAACAATGGTTTCGGACACTGGAAAGGCTTCTGTCAGAGAATCCCATTTTCCAGAATGTCTGTCAGGGGATATCAAGCCAGTTTCTGAATCGGCTCCAAAGGCATCCCTGTTAATTCAGAGATGAGACAAAATGCCAGTGAAGGAAGTTGACACCTTCCTGCGTCGAGAGGCCCCCAAGCAAAACCTCATTGAATGGATGAGAGTGCAAAGAGGAGTCCAGACAGACTGGCCAACCACCTGAGTCACCACTGACCTGCCGTTGATGGTCTGGAGTAAGGGTGACCGACAGCCTGTGCAGGAGACCCTTAATGAGCCAAGACTCCTTGATAGGAGCCCAAGAGGGAGGCTGTTTAGGTGGCGGCTCCACCATAAATCGGTGGAGAGGCTGGTTTCGGCTGAGCCAGAAGGGCCTTCACCGGCTCTGCGGAAGGAGGAACGGTGTTGGATGGCTCCGGAGGAGTCGGGGTCGACCTAGAGGGTGACAGCCATGTGATGGCTGGCATGGAAGCTGGGGTCATCTTTGGACCGGACAACACCAGCTGTTGCCACATAAGATCCTCGTAGCGTCTGTGCAACTGCGCCAAAACCTCTCCTCTTCTGAGGAGGACAGGGATGAATAGCAGCACTGCCACTTCTTTGGAACGCCCAATTGGCGTTTGTGAGTTCTCTCGACTCCATCGGGTCTCAGCTGACCGAGACCTAGACTGTCGGGGGTAGGACCAACGGGGGCACTCAGAAGGAGCTGGGGAGACCCGTGGCTCCTCGAGCTCAGGGCCAGGGACCGTGAAGAGGTTCCCAGCAGGGTCCAGTCAGGACCGGAGTCCTGAACAAGGAACTGGTGGCCTCATCTAGCAACAACGGGTCAATGGGTCGATAATTTTGACCGGTTGTCGTCCCGCATCTTAGTTGGCTGGCCTGACAGGGGCACTGTGAAGCCAGTGTCCGAGGCCGCAATTTCAACCGACGTCAAAACTGCAGATTCCTGGGAATCAGACTGCTCTTGATCCCAAGAATGACATTGACAAGACTTCTCCTTCTCTCGCGACTCCTTAGAATCCTTTTTGCGGGAGCTGTGTGATGCAAACCCAGGCCCCTGCCCCTTGGTTGGGAGACTCGGCCAACTCCTTGAAGGAGCTCGTAAAGGTAGAGCCCAGTTTGAGCTATACAAGACCGATGCTGAAGAGGATTGATCAGGGGCCCGAGCCGCCTCCGCGAAAGCCTTCATTTATTACGGTTATTCAGCGGACGGATACCACCCAACGGGCCTCTTTAGATTTGACTGGTGGGTCGGCCGAGCTGTAATCATTCGAGGCAATCATCCAACACATTTGGCTGGAACAAGTGACAAAAATTACAAGCCTGGGTATCATGATTGTGGCCCAGGGAAAAGATGTACGAGGCGTGTGGGTCAGTGAGAGACATCTTCTGCCCACAGGGGCACCAGCAGAACCCGGCCGAGGACGTGTCCTCCATCGTGACTGAAAAATGATGTGGTGAAACTCTAATGAGTTTAAGTTTTGGTAAATAATCCAAAGATTTAAGCACCAGGTCCTACTCAACATGGGTGTGATAAGGAGAGAACCTGAAACATCCAGCAGAAATGAAGATCTGGCATCAAGAGGTGGAGCCAGGTCATATACCACCCGGATGGGTGGGAGAAGCCAGCTTGAAGACTTCCAGCAAGATATTTAAAGGGAAAGGACATGCCACACAATGAGGATAAGAACATATCCACATACCTAGCATTACTATTCTCAGTAAAGTGCTTAAATTGAGTTACAACACTAAGATGTTGTAAAAGTAATGATCCACTCCGGGTGTGTTTCAAAGCTGTAATAACCTCATTTTCTCTAAATCCACCCAGGTCGCTCGGTTATTACAATACTGGTGCACACCCAACCATGGAAAAGTAAGAAAATGCAAGGTGTATTACATAATAAAAAATTACAAACACAAAAGAACTAATATTGTGTACAAGTTTATAAAGCATCAATTTTTCATTAAAAATTAAAGCAGAACTGAAGGCTAATACAATACAACATGAAATAGAAATGGAGTGCAGTGTATAAAGAGTCCAATTTCTTGACAGATAATTCGAATTACTGAGTGCCGTGAGTGTAGTTTTCCTAAAGGAAAAAAAAAAAAAAAAAAGAAAAAAATAATGGAAAGCAAATATGAGAAATATTTAAGAAATTGATCCAAGGTATAATAACCTACTGAAGCACCGGGGAGGTAAACTCGCACTCACTCAACTCAGGTTGCATTGTAACTCTGGGAGATCAATAATCTTTCTGAACTGTAACCAAATTTGTTTGAATAATTTGGAATTTATTTTCAAGTGTGTAATGCACTTTGTCAGTTCTATGAACTGTAACCATGCAGTTCGTCCAAGTGGTATAATCTAGTGGAAACAGATCCTTCATTTAAGGAGACTACATTTAAAGGCATTAATCAAGCCCAGATATACAATACTGCTTGTTGTTGGGTGCAGCTATCCAACCCAGACCTCTGGCCAATAAAATAAAATGCAATCTACCTTTTTAACCAAAATCAGCGAAGCAGCCATCAAAAGGGTTTTGAGCACTTTCTCCCAGTAAGTGTCTAAGGCAGTACAAGTTGCCATCATATGCTCCAAGGTACCTAAAGAGGTAGTGCACCTCAGACACAGACTTGAGAGTTTATTATTAATTTTGTTTAATTAATTCGGGGTGTAGTAAGTTCTACGGAGAACAATAAAATATATCTGCTGAAACTGAGGACAAAACAGTAGGGTTTGGGAGTCAATTCTAACCCATTCCTGTTCTGACAACTTTATATTTAATATTTCTTCTCATATTCTTCCTAATTAAGTTCTTACCATAGATTTTCACCAAAAATGCATACCTTTTAAAAATGAATTTGGGTTGTACTGCATTTGTAAAAATGTCCTCTAAACAATATTGTACATGGCCGGTTGAAATCTCCATTTTTCAGCCCTGTAGTTCTAGATCTGTAAAAATCTGAAGAAGTCACTGTTCGGTAGCGAAAAAGAATATGTTACTTACCTGTAGCCACAGCTCTAGGAATGGTATATGGCTCACATTCACACTCTGGCAGTTTCAGTGGAATGCTGCTATTGGCTGGAACATCTTTCGGCTAAGCTCCTCCTACCACCCGGGTGGTATATCCCCCGACGACAAATCTCGCACACAGGAAACAGGATCAGGTGCCACTTGCCAGGCAAGACTGGGTAGGTTGTGTGGATGTGAGCCATATACCACTCCTACAAAGTACAGTTAGGTAAAATGTTACCGTAACAGTAGATCTTTGAGGAGCGTCTCATGCAGTAGGTAATGCACTTGGGTCGTTGCCAGAGGTCGCTGTGGCGCACAGCAGCTCTTCTAGCAGTCTTTTCCAGGAGCCACCCACACAGGACATCAGCTTCCTATTTCCTATATAAGTGTGGGTAGTCTCTGGTATACCATTTCCCACGCCGGATTTAACTTGCTAAGTGAGGACAGAGGGGAAGCCAAGGTACAGTAGGTATCCCAACCCATAAGTCACTGGACCAGAATTTGTTCTCCTAGAGAAGGACGGGATGGAGGGCAGGAACGCACCTACTGCAAGAGACACTCCTCAAAGATCTAGTTACGGTACAATTTTCCGTAACTATACTGTCTTCCACAGAGTGGTATCTTGCAGTAGATAACACACTTGGGATGAATACCAAGCAGTAAATCCAAGAAAGGTGGTTATTATGACAGGAGGTCTTGTAGGACCACTCAGCCAAAGGTCGTCCTTCGGCGCTAAGCAGTATCTTTCAACTTGTAATGCTTGTGAAAGTATGGATTGTGGACCCGGTAGCTGCAATGCGGATATCCCTTATAAAGGCCTCTTTAAAGCAGGCTGCAACAGTGGCCATAGCTCAGGTAGAATGGGATTGGACAGGTCCTGGCAATGGATTGTTGTATTCTGAATAACAAAACATTATACAGTGTGTCAGCTAGTTGGAGAGGGTCTGTTTAGTGACTGGAAGTCCTTCCCTGTGTGAGTGAAGGAGACAAAGAGTTGTGAAGTCTTTCTAATCAATTTCGTTTGATTAGTGTAGTATCATAATATACAATGGACATCTAGAGTATGTAAGAAGTGTTCACCTCGACTGGCGAGTTCAGGATAACATACTGGTAACTCCAGGGACTGGTTTTAAGGTGTGTTCAGACACTACCTTAGGTAGGAAGGGTTGGTACGAAGTGCTACCCAGTCTCTCTGAAAAATTAAGTAAGGTTCCCTTCACATGAGGGCATGACGCTCAGAAATATGCCAAGCTGAAGTGATAGCCACTAGAAAAGGTGTTTTCTAAGAAAAAAAACAAAGGTCACAAGTGGCTGCCGGTTCAAAGGGCTCAAGAGTCAATTTCTCTATCAGAATAGTGAGACCCCACAGAGGACTGGTTCTTCTGATAGGTGGTTTAATATGTAGCATTCCTTTCAGAAATAATTTGGCTAGATGATGTTGGTACAGTAATCTGCCATCCAGAAGGTCATGGAAGGCCAAAATAGCGGCCAAATGGACTTTGATGGAGGAATAGCTTGATCCTGTCCCGGCAGTCGAGGCCAGGTCATCTAAAACTTTCGTTAGTGGACATGAATAGGAATACAATGATTGGGAAGCAGCCCAGATGGGAAAGCATTTCCATTTGGAATTATATGTTTCCCTAGTTCCTGGTTTACATGAGGCCAGTAAAAAATTAGCAACAGGAGAGGACACTTGTAGACGGGCAGTGAAAGTGTCCTCAGGAGCCAAGCAAAAAGGTGTAGGGCCTTCCGGTTGGGGTGAAGAAGGGTCCCTTGATTCTGAGTCGAGAGATCCAGTGTGATTGGCAACTGCCAAAATAAGAGGGAACCACACCGACCGAGGCCACAGAGGGGCTCGGGATAATGGAATACTATCTGGGGAGACGATGGTTGGCTGATGAAGCAAACAAATCCAGATGTGGGGTCCCCCACAGATGGAAGATTTGGTGGGGTACTTCGTGATGAAGTGTCCATTCATGTGCTAATGACTGGCGACTAAGAAGGTTGGCCAGGAGGTTGCAACGTCCTATTATATGGACGTTTGTCAGTACTAGATTTTGCTGAATGGCTTTCTGCCAGACTGCAAGGGTTTCTTTGTATAGAGAATGGGACTTCGTACCTCCTTGTTTGATGAGGAAGAATACTACTGCAGTGTTTGACTGAATCAGCAACGGCCTCAGAAACAGATGATGTTGAAAAAGCCTGAAAGGATAAGCAAACTGCTCTCAGCTTCAGTAGACTGATGAGGGGTAGAGGTGGTCCACTTGCTCTGTGTCCTGTAAGGACCAAGGCATGCATCCCACCCTACCGGGGATGCATCCATGGTCAACATCTGCGTGGGAAGGGGAAATTGGAAGGGCATGCACTGCATATGTTGGCATGGAGTGCCCACCGACTAGGGCGGTGCACAATGTTGAGACCACTGGTTCTGGAGAACCCATTGGATTAGTCTCATATGAAGATGGGCGAAAGCTACTGTAGAGGTGGTGGCGGCCATACGACCCAGGAGACATAGCATGCATTAAGCTGTGACAAATGTTTAGGTTTGTATCTGCGATGCCAGAGATCAAGGCTTGTGTTGCCTGTCTGCCAGATGGGAGGTTTTGGTGGAGACAAGTATCTAGGACCACTCCTATATATTGGAGCAACTGTGTAGGGATTGAATTGGACTGTGGCCAATTGACTAATACTTACAGCTTAGAAACAGAGTTAAGGTTGTTTCTAGGGAGGAAAGCAGAGCCCGGTCTGGATGATGGTTTGATGAGTCAGTCGTTCAGGTATGGAAAGACAAAGTGCCTGTTCTAGCATAGGGCTGCTGTTATTTATTTAGTTTTTGTTGACCGGGTAAGTGCACTAGACAAATCATGCCTATTTTCAGACATGACCCAGGGGAGGGGGATACAGATGAATGGCAACTGACCTTGAACCAGATTAAGCTATTGGTGGTATTTAGGCATTTGGTGAACACTTTCGAGGATGATGAGAGGCCGAATGGGAGTTGCCAAAATTGGTAATGTTGACCCAACAGGTGGAAACGAAGAAACCTGTGATGGGCTGGATGGATAGGAATATGTAGGTAGGTAGGCATCCTTCATACCTAGGGCACATAGACAATCCCCTTGCTTTTAGTTTAGGGTGATCATGCGGAACCTTTTGTACTGGATGTAGAGGTTCAATTGTCTGACGTCTAGTATTGACCTGGGTACCAGAAAAGAAGTGGGAGAAAAATCTGTTTGTGTGTTCTGTAGGAGGTGTGTTCCAGGCCTCCAAATGGAGGGCAAAATGACTGCCAACAGCTTCCGTGACCTGGTCGAGGAAGCATGGACATGGCTTCAGTAAAGTCACAGGGAGGCGGGCTGACCAGTCCCACCAGGTCGGTGGGAGTGAGAGCCCTGGGCAGCAGAGGTGTTGGGTCTAGTAAGCTGGGACCGACCTCGGAGCTGTGTTTATTAGAGCCTCTGTATTTTCCACCTCTTTTGGTGTAAAGGGAGGATTGAGAATGGTAGGATGGCTGCAAAATTTGGGACATGCCATGCACCGTACAGAAGGTTCTCCCTGGAGCTTGGATATCACATGTCAAAGCTTGGGTTCCTGGCCCGAATAGTCTAGACCCATTAAAGGGGCATTGAGCACTCTATGTTGTACCTCAGGTGTGAAGCCTGAGACATGAAGTCAAGTATGGCGATGCAGGGTAATGCCAGTTGCTGACATGCGGGCCGAATGGATCGACCGTGTCATATAGAAACATAGACTTTGACGGCAGATAAGGACCACTTGGCCCACCCAGTCTGCCCATTTTCCTACCTACTGGATAAGCTGCAGATTCTAATTAACCAACAGCCTGTTTCCTGCCACCCCCCACTACAATTGCCTTGTGTCTGTCCCATGCATGTTTGAATTCCCCCACTGTTTTAGCCCCAACAACCTCCCCAGGAAGGCAGTTCCACGCATCCACCACTCTCTCCGTGAAAAAAGATTTCCTCACATTACCCCTGAGCCGTCCCCCCTCTATCTTTAAATTGTGTCCCCTTGTTCTTACACATCTCTTTTTCTGAAAGACGCTACCCTCCTGGACTTTGTTGATTCCCTTGAGGTACTTAAACGTTTCTATCATGTCCCCCCAACCCTCCTTTCATCAAGGGTATAAGTATTAAGCTCTCTCAGACTCTCTTCATATGATTTCTGATGCAGACCCTGCACCATTTTAGTTGCCCTCCTCTGGACTGCTTCCATCCTGTCTATGTCCTTACATAGATGAGGTCTCCAAAACTGCACACAGTACTCCAGATGGGGTCTCACCAACTGTCTGTACAGAGGGATAACCACTTCCCTTTTCTACTTGTGATGCCCCTTCCTATGCATCCCAGTATCCCCCTGGCTCTCCTTACTGATTTCTCACATTGCTTACCAACCTTTAGATCATCTGATATGACTACCCCCAAGTCCCGTTACATTTTTGCTGTTGTTAGTACCTCCCCTGCTATTGTGTACTGTTCTCCTGGGTTTTTGTTTCCCAAGTGCATTACTTTGCACTTCTTTGCATTGAATCTAAGTTGCCATATGTCTGACCATTCCTCCAACCTTACCAAATCCCTTCTCATCCTTTCTACCCCCCCCCACATATAAACTCCGTTACAGATCTTTGTATCATCTGCAAAGAGGCATACCTTTCCCTCCAGACCCTCTGCAATGTCACCTAAAGATGTTAAAGAGGACTGGACCCAGTACTGAGCCCTGAGGTACTCCACTAGTGACCCCCCCTTTCTTCGGAATGTGTTCCACTCATTATTACCTTCTGTGTCCTGCTGTGCAGCCAGTTTGCAACCCAGGCTACCATCCTGGGACCCACTCCCAGGCTGGCTAACTTGATTATTAGTCTTTCGTGCGGGACTGTGTCAAATGCCTTTCTAAAGTCTAGGTAGGCCATATCCACAGCCCCTCCCTGGTCTATTACTTTGGTCACCCAGTCAAAGAAATCTATTAGATTCATTTGACATGACCTTCCTGCTGTAAATCCAGGCTGCTTTGGGTCCTGTTCCCCACTGGCCTCTAGGTACTCAACAGTTCTTTCTTTCAGAAGTGATTCCATCATTTTCCCTACCACTGAGGTCAAACTTACAGGTCTGTAGTTTCCTGCTTCTGCCTTGCTCCCACTTTTGTGAAGGGGAATCACATCTGCCCTCCTCCAGTCCTCAGGTACCACCCCATCCTCCCATGATTTGTTAAAAAGTGTGGTCAGTGGAGTCACTAGGTCCTCCCTTAGTTCTTTTAGGATTCTGGGGTGAATCCCATCAGGCCCCATTGCTTTGTCCACCTTGAGTTTTAGGAGTTCTTTCAGAATATGTCAAGCGAAGTGGGATGTCTAGAAAACCGAACTGCCAGTAGCTTATAGTGGCCAATAACTTTTCCTGTTCCTGGAAGGGAGGTAGTTTACTGACTGAGTCAATGGCTGAGGACCAGAGTGTATGATGATATTTGACCATATATCCCATTATCTGGAGGCAAGGAGCCCATGTGTTTTGTTTGCTTAAGACGATCATGAGTGGCAGTAAGCACCACTGAATCCATTTCAGGAGTGGTGGAAAGAAAAGGATGATCCAGAGGAGCCTGGTAGAGGTGATCCGCCTACACTAGCCGGTGGCACAGAGGGTTGAGGCACAAGGCGCCACACCTGCGCATTACGCTGGCGATCCGAGCTCGGGTGATCGGCAGGAGAGGAGAGGATTGGCGCCCAGGGCCTGCTCTCTCCCGGGAGGACTGGGGTTCGCCTGCATTCCAGCTACTCGGGTGGAGATCAGGGCACTGCAGAACGTGAGCAGCACGTTCAATAGTGTGGCTGACGCAGGCAGGGTTGCCGTGCGCCTCAGCATCAGATGTGCACCACGTAAGGAGGAGGGAGGGAGGAAGGAGCATGGCACCGGAACACAGGAAAACCCGGCTCTTCGGGGTAGGCGATGGCACCCAACCCCCATGCCCACCGCCGGATCCATTTCTCCCAGCCTTCTAGTTCCTCCACCTGGGCCCTCACCTGCAGCCAGGGTCTGTCTCTGTAGTGTGCCCAAAGAGGAGGGGCGGCCCCACCCCGGAGGTGTTAAGCTGGGGGTACTGGCTGTGGGGGGGGGAGAGGACCTCAGGCAGGCAGGATGCCTGGGAGAAGCTCGCAGGTGCCGGACCTATAGGGAAAAGTGTAAAAAAAAAAAAAAAAAAAAGGGTGATCCGCCTTTGTGGGGGATAGCCGAAACAGTGGAAGGCTGGTTCCAGGCTGCAAGCATAATATATTGATATGTTTGGATCAGTGGGAGTACCACTAAGACTAGGCCTTCTGGTATCTTCAGATAATCTGCCCTATCCTTATGTTGTTTGTCATGTTCGGTAGTAAAGAATCTCATGATTTTTTTTTTTTTTTTAATTTGGACTATTCTCTCATGGAAGGATGGGTCATCCAGAAGAGAGGCAGTCACCTGCCTGGGTAAATCCTCACTGATAGAGGAAATCTCCAACGGAGGAGAGTGGGACTGAGAATCCATTTCCTGGAAGTCCTCACCCTCCAAATCTCCAGTAAAATCTGCTGGTAATTCAGCCTCATCTGATAGGTAGTCATTACCCTACCAGGGAGGTGACCAGGGTGGGAAGGTTTTCTATCACCCTGGAAGCAGTGAAGCGGATAAGTAGGGGAATGGGAGAAGTGGCTCGTCACTCCTGAATCGGAGGGCGGAACATGCCACACGGCATGCAAGACCTGCAGTACTACTACTACTATTACTAAAGTCCAGTTGGGGAAAGAGGTGGGAGGGGAACTGTTTTTTGGAGGCGATTGGACGCGTAACCTGAGCAGGTCTTGCCCCAGGGTGGTAAAGTCCAGATTCCCGGACCCTGTCCGCCTAGCCCCTATGAGTGAACACCTGAGAGGGTGGATGGGCAGTATGCATGGCAAATGCAGTTGGTTGTCCCAGTGGAACACGGTTCTCCATTGACGAAGCCAGCTGGGAAACAGTATTATGCAATAGAAATGAAGTCCCCATCGATGGGAGAGGAGCCCCCATCGATAGAGCACCGAATGAACCCATCAAAAATTAATCACAGACTGCCCTCAATGCACTGAAAGTGCAGTCGACGAGAGGGTGTAATCTCCCATCGACGAGGAGGCAGCATGTAAAGGCATAGTCGATGGTGGAGCACCTGTCACGGTGGCTGTCGACGAGCAGTGAGGCACAGCGGTTGAGGAGGGCTGCTTCTGCTCATTGCCATCGATGGAACCCAAAAATACAGGTTACTCACCTGTAACAGGAGTTCTAGGAATGGTATATGTTGTTCATCCACACTTATTGGCAGGTATCCTTGCCGCTTCAAATCTTGCCGGAAGGTCTTCAAGCTGGCTCCTCCCATCCACCCGGGTGGTAAAACTCTCGGCTCCGCCCCATGATGCCAGATCTGGCCCGCTGGAAGCTCAGGTTGCGCGTCGAAGCCGGGGAGGTCGGGTGGGTCGTGTGGATGAACAACATATACCATACAAGTAATAAGAGTTGATAAAGCAATGGGGCCAGACGGGGTGCACCCCAGGGTCCTTAAAGAACTAAGAGAGGTGGTGGCTGAACCTCTGGCTATCCTATTTAGCCGATCACTGGAAACAGGGGAGGTACCCAAAGACTGGAGGACAGCAGATGTAGTCCCCTTATACAAAAGTGGGAACAAAGAGGAAGCATGGAACTACAGACTAGTCAGCCTCACCCTCGGGTAGTGGGAAGATCATGGAAGCACTACTGAAGGAGAGATTGGTGGAACATCTGGTTGTCAATGGACTACAGGACCCAAGGCAGCATGGTTTCACCAGGGGGGTCATGTCAGACCAACCTCATGTGAATTTTGACTGGGTGACTAGGGAGGTGGATCAGGGAGGGCGAGGACATGGCCTATCTGGACTTCAGCAAGGCCTTTGACACTGTGCCACATAGAAGACTATTACACAAACTGGGGAATATGGGTGTGGCAGGACAGTAGTGTGGTGGGTAGGTAACTGGCTGGGTGGCAGGACACAGAGGGTGGTGGTAAATGGCTGTCACTCCACAGAGGGGAAGAGTGACCAGTGGGGTACCACAGGGATCAGTGCTGGGACCAGTCCTATTCAACATCTTCATCAGTGACATTACTGCAGGATCTAGAAGGCAGAATTTCACTGTTCGCTGATGAACACAAGCTCTGTAACAGAGTAGACACACCAGAGGTGTAGACAGAATGAGAAGCGACCTGCAGAAACTTGAAGAATGGTCAGGGGCTTGGCAGTTGAAATTCAATGCAAAGAGAGTGCAAGATAATGCATATGGGGCACAAAAACCCTGGCACAATATATCAGTTGAGGGGGTGAGGATATAGCATGCACCAAGCAGGAGAAGGGATCTTGGGGTTGTCATCTCTGATGACCTCAAGGTAGAAACAGTGTGACAAGGCAGCAGGTAAAGCAAATAGGATGCTGGGATGTATAGGCAGGGGCATCACCAGCAGGAAAAGGAGGTCATAATTCGCTATACAAGACATTAGTGAGGCCCCACCTGGAATACAGTGTGCAGTTCTGGAGACCATACCTCACGTGGACATAGAGCAGGGTAGAGAAGGTTCAGAGGAGGGCAACAAAGATGGTGCATGGATTGCATCACAAGTCCTATGAAGACAGGTTGAAGGAACTCAACATGTACTCCTGGAGAGAGGGAGGAGAGAGGGATATGATATAGACATACAAGTATCTTACAGGAGGAACAGGGTGCAGGAAAACACTATTTTTAAGCGAAAAGATGTGCCAGGACTAGAGGCATGGGATGAAGTTGGAGGAGGGGCGATTCAGAGGAAACATGAGAAAGAATTTCTTCACAGAACGGGTGGTGGACAAGTGGAACACCTGCCAGAGGAAGTGGTGGGGCTGAAACAATCACTGGATTTAAGAATGCATGGGATAGACATAAAGGAATTCTAGAGGTCAGGGGTAAGGGGAAACAGACTTCTAGGAAAACAAACTGAACTTACAAGCTCAAATGGGCAGACTGGGTGGGCCATAGGCCCTTATCTGCCGACACTATGTATCTATGCATACCTCTCAACCTTTTGTCCCCCGAATGTGGAACATTGCCTGTCAAAATGTGGAACAAATGGGCAAAATGTGGAACACTTAATCAAATCTTTACCTAAGAAGCTTGAAACACTGTTAACATGTTGCATTTATGCTCACAAAGTCTGTTATGAATTGAATAATATATTTTTTGCATCATTTACTATGGATTTTTGCTTTAAAATGTTGACTTTGAATGTGGAACAAGTCCTCACAATGTGGAACAGGGAGCTTTTGAGAAGTAAAATGAGGAACGTTCCTCAAAATGTGGTACAGTTGAGAGGTATGTATCTATGCATTCCTAGAACTCCTGTTACAGGTGAGTAACCTGTATTTCTAGGGACATGGATATGTTGTTCATCCACACTTATTGGCAGACTCCTAGCAGTTCTCCGGGAGGAGGGAGGCAAGACGCACACCCCCTACTTAGGGAAAAGAGACTGGAGAACTGAGGCCCCAAAACCAGCATCCCGGCGTGACTCAAGGTCGATGTGGTAGTGGGTGATAAAGGTGTGTGCTGACTTCCAGGTAGCAGCCCTGCAGATTTCCTGGATAGGAACGTCCCTGGAAGCAGCCACCGATGCAGCAGTATGGCGGGTAGAATGAGCTCTTATCCCTCTGGGAGGCTCCATGCCCGCCAATCTATAGCAGAGATCTATGCAGGAGGTGACCCACCTGCTTATCGTCCGCTTGGCTGCAGGTGCGGCTTCAGCGTAGGTGACAAACAGCTGGCGAACCTCTCCCCGACTTCAGCCATGCGCTCCTTATAGTAAGTGAGCGCCCTTCTAGGGTCCAGAGTATGTAGCCTATATTTGGCCTCCGAGGTGTGACTGGAGTAGAACACCGGCAGAGTCAACACCTGGTTAAGGTGAAACTCCGACACCACCTTCGGAAGGAATTTCGGATGGGGGCGCAGGACAACCTTGTCCCTGTGGAAGACCAGGTAAGGAGACTCGATGGAAAGCGCCTGGAGCTTTCCCATCCTTCTGGCTGACGTAATAGCCACCAAGAAGGCGGTCTTCCACGACAGGTGAGAGAGATCACACCTGTGCACTGGTTCAAATGGCTTGCCCATGAGCTTTGCCAGTTCCAGCAGTAGATCCCACGGAGGTGGAGGTTCTCGCACGGAGGGAAATGTCATCAAGGCCTTTGAAAAGTGCCAGACCACCTCTCCTGCGCACCGACTGCTTCCTGGCCCACTGCCTGCAGAGATGGCTGCCAGGTGCACCTCTTAGGGTCACGACCTGAGCCCTTGCTGAAAGGGACCATAAATAGTCCAAGATGCTTGCCAGGACAGGAGGAAGGTCCAGGCCCTTCTTGACACCAAATGGAAAACCTTTTCCATTTGAAGGTATAGCATTTCCTGGTCGACTCTTACGGGACGCCTAACTACATTGAGGACTCCGCCGGACAGACCCAAGGCCTGGAACTCTAGCCGCCAGGAACCAGGCCATCAGGTGCAGGGATTGAAGGTCCGGATGGAACACCTTTCCTGATTGACTGAAAGCAGGTCCGGGCGAGCTGGAAGCTGCCTCAGGAGCCTGGAGCTGAGGCTGAGGAGATCTGGATACCAGCATTGGTGGGGCCAGTCTGGGGCTACCAGAATCATCTGCGCCTTGTCCCTCCTCGCCTTGAGAAGCACCTTGTGGATCAAGGGAAATGGGGGAAAGGCGTAGAAGAGGCCCAGGGTCCACGGCCTCGAGAAGGCATCCCCCTGCAGCGAGCCCCGCTGAGGGGGGGCAATGAACAGCCTCAGCTCTGCCTCCCTGGAGGCAAACAGATCCACCTGAGGTGTGCCCCAATGGGAGAACAGATCTTGTACTACCTCCGGCAGGAGAGACCACTCGTGGGATACAGCCCCTATCAGGCTTAGGGCATCGGCCAGGGTGTTGGAGGCTCCTGCCACATGAATGGCTAGGATATCCATCTCCAGGCTGTGCACGAGTGACCAAATGCGGAGAGCTTCCTTGCACAGAGGCATGGAGCGCATCCCCCCCTGGCGGTTTAGGTAGTACATGATCGTGGTATTGTCTGTCTGGACCTGAACCACTTGACCCCGTAGGAACGGAGCGAAGGCGGTGAGAGCTAGGTGGACCGCTTGGAGCTCCAGCAGGTTGATATGGCATTGGGACTCCCGCGGGGACCAGAGGCCGTGCGCTCTGTGCTTCCCCAGATGGGCATCCCAACCCATCAGAGAAATGTCAGTCGATAGAGAGACCGTCGGCTCGGGGCAGACAAACGGGATGCCCTCCTGCAGATGAGCTGGAACGATCCACCACTGGAGAGCGTTCCACATCCCCTTCACCGTCACTAGCTGGTCCAATGGATCGCAGCGTTGAGACCACTGGCTGGCCAGCCCCCATTGAAGGGGGCGCATGTTCCAGCGGGCCCAACGGACCACACTGGAGCAGGCCGCTATGACACCCAGGAGGCGCAGGAAGTCCCGGGCAGGGCGCGATTGCCCAACCAGAAATGATTGGGCAAAGGAGGAAAGAACCTCGGCCCTGTCCACCAGGAGCCGTGCTCTGGCTCGAAGAGAGTCGAGCTCTGCCCCGATGAAGAGAATCACCTGCTTCGGTTCAAGTTCCGACTTGGCCTCGTTGATGAGGAGGCTGACCTGAGAGCAAACCTGGAGGGCCAGATCCCTGGACCGCTCCACCTCCTGTCTGGAGGGGTCTGCTATCAGCCAATCGTCCAGGTAAGGGTACACCCGGACCCCTCGGCGCCGCAGGAATGCTGTCAACACTGCCATGCATTTGGTGAAGACCCTGGGTGCAAGAGACAGGCCGTAGGGCATGGCTCGGAACTCGAAAAGGGATCCTTCCGCTCGAAAGCGAAGGAATCTCTGATGAGACGGACGGATAGGGGTGAAAAACGCGTCCTGCAGGTCCAGAGAGCAGAACCACATGCCGTGTTCCAAGGATGGTATTATCTGAGCCAGAGTGACCATCCTGAAGGTCCGAGACCTTAGGAACTTGTTTAGGTCGTGCAGGTCGAGAATGGGGCGCCAGCCCCCCGTCCGTTTTGGGACCAGGAAGCACCTGGACATAAACCCTGGGTCTGAGGGAGGGTCCGCCACCTCTCTGATCACCTCTTTCTCAAGGAGCAGAGCCCCTTGGGGGCGACGGCTCGGAAGGGCGGGGCATGCTCGAACTACAGAGGCAGGCCCTTTCCTACCACTTCCAACACCCACCGGTCTGTGGTTATAGCAGACCAGGCGGAAAGGAAGTAGCGGAGCCGTACCCCCAGGGGGGGAACCTGGGGTGAGGTGACGAGGTTGGGGGTGACACCCCTCAACCCGTCACTGGGCAGGCTTGGAGGAGGGACCGGCCGAGGAACCTCCTGGGCCTTTACCTCCCTGCTTCCTGGAGGAGGAAGCCGTGGGCTTGGGTTTGGGACGCCAAGAGTGAGCCTGCTGGCCTTGATGCTGCTGGGCCGGACGTGCCGCGGGCGCAGACGGACGAAAGGGCTTGGGTTGTGGTCTGCGGCCTTTGTCTCTCTGGGCGGATGAGACCGAGCCCAAGGTGGCATTGGACTTTCCGATCCTCTGGAGGTGGCCTTCCACTCCAGGGCCGAAGAGGTCGGTCCCCAGGAAGGGGACATCCACCAATTTGTGCTGGGTATCTGCTGTGAAGGTGGATATCCTCAGCCATGCTCGACGGCGCATAGCCACTGTGGCCGCTACTGACCTGGCGCATGAGTCACCGATGTCCAACGCAGTCTGAAGTTGCTGCTTGGCCACTGCCCTGCCCTGGTCCCGCACCTGCTTAACCGTGGTCTGCAGGTCAGCCGGGAGATGAGGCACTACCTCATCCAGGGAGCCCAACAGGGCGTGAGAAAAATGAGCTATCAGTACGGCCGAGCTGGCCTGACGAAGGCCGAGGGAGAACGCAGCGTAGACTTTTCGCCCGGCGTAGTCCAACTTCTGGACTCTTGTCGGGAGGTTTGTCCATATCCTGGTGTTCGCACGCCGAAGACGCTGACGGTAACTAACCCCTCGGCCGAGGGGTGTTCCGAGAAACCGGACAGGAAACCGGAAGGGACCACGTACTTCCTTGCCATCCTGGCCAAAGGCGCAGGGCAGGAAGCAGGATGCTGCCAGAGCTCCAAGGCCGGGCCTACAATGGCCTCGGCCACTGGAAAGGGCTCCGTAGGAGAATCCCCTCGGTCCAATATCTCCGTGAGGGGATACTTGGCCCGCTTGGATACGGGTTAGAGCTGCATCCCAGTGGATTCCGAGACGAGCCTAAGCAAACCCATGAAGGACGAAGGCATCATCCAGTGACTGACCTCCCGAGGATTCCAAGTCGAACCGCCTGGAGAACAGGGAGGAATTGTCGTCAGATTCGGAGGAGTCCGCAAAGAGCTGTCTTGGGCCTGAGGCACCCTCCACCTGCCGAGGGCGATCGGGAGTGAGGGTGACAGACAGCCTATGGGGCAGACCTTGGGCCGACCGAGAATTTTCGGTCGGAGCCCCAAACAACGGCTGTGGAGGCAGAGGTTCCACCGGAATCGGTGGGGCAGCCGGTTTTGGCCGAGCAACAGGCCTGGAAGTAGGCGCCTCGGCTAAGGCGACGGGTTGCTTCAGCCGCTCCAGTGACAGTCACTTGATAGCTGGGAAAGGCGATGACGTCGGCTTGCTCCCGGACAGAAGAAGCTGTTGCCACATGAGGTCCTCATATCGTCGACTTAACTTCTGTCGAAGCTTCCCTCATCTGAGGAAGAGGACGAGCGGCGCCACGGCCACGGTGCCGAGACCGAGACCGCCTGTGACGGGCGGATTGGCTGACTGAGAAGAAGTCCGAGACCGCAAACCTTGGCTTTTCCGAGGAGGGTACGGGGGTAGCGGCGAAACCCGCCCTTCCCTCGGCTCCGAGGGCTCAACCGTGGACTCCGGAACTGGAGGGACGGGCAAGTCCACGGACTCCTCAACCACCACCGGGGGAACCAGGGAGTGAGGGTTTTCGGCTTCACCGGTCGACAGCCCATCCAACGGGTCGAGAAAAATCTCGACTGCGTCGACAGAAGTCTCGGTCAACTGACCTGACGGGGACACCGTGAAGCCAGTGGCTGAAGCCGAAGGATCGACCGAAGTCTGATGGTCGACTACTTGGTGAGAGGGACCTCCCTCCCCAAGAGCGCTTGACGGAGGGACTTACCTTTGTGGTCCTTCTTCTTTGACCAAGAGGAAGGCCCTGAAGATGTTGGTCCCTCTCCCTTAGTGGAGAGGGAGAAACAGAGCTCCTTAAAAGAAGCTGAACAGGAGGATCCCAGGGAGAGTGGGATAAATGCTGCGGCCGAGGAAGATGAAGATGCGGCCTGCGCCGCCTCCTCCTCGAAGACGATCATCTGCTCAAGCTGTTCCGCCGAGCCCACCGCCGCGGAAACCACCAACTGGGCCTCCTTCGACCTTACCAGAGGATAACGTTTTTCGGGTCGCCCAAGTTGTAAGCGGGCGGCACAGTCTTCCAGGATGTAGGCCGAAAAAGAAGAGCACAGGTCGCAAGCCTGCAGATCGTGCCCAAGGCCCAAGCAGTAGACGCACGTGGAGTGTGGGTCCATCCGAGACATTTTCTGCCCGCATGGGCACCTCCGGAAACTGGGAGTCGATTTGTCCATCGCAGCCGCAAGGGAAGTGAGTGACTGAAGTCTTGAAAACCTTAAAAGTAATTTCGGGTAAACCGAAGAAATAGGAACCAGTCTTATACACAGAGCGTTAAGGAGGGAACCTGAGCTTCCAAGAGGTAAGGAAGATCTGGCGTCATGGGGCGGAGCCGAGAATTTTACCACCCGGGTGGGTGGGAGGAGCCAGCTTGAAGACCTTCCAGCAAGATTTATAGCGGCAAGGATACCTGCCAATAAGTGTGGATGAACAACATATCCATGTCCCTAGAAAGGGTAATTCATAGACTGCCGTGAAGCGCTGGAAAGCACCGTTGACAACAGAGTGTAACCTCACATTGATGGGAAGGCAGAATATGAATGCACAGTCGACGGTAGTGGCCGTTGACAAGTGTAAAGGCAGAGGCTGAGGAGGATTTTTCCTCTTTGATGTCCCGTCGATGAAACCCACAAAGGTATCATCATAGAGTGCCTCTGAAGCGCTGGAAGATGCTGTCTACGAGTGTGTGTGTGTGAACTCATGTCAATGAGAAGGCAGAATATGAATGTATTGCCGACAGTGGTGGTTGTCGGTGAATGAGTTAGGCACAGAGGTTGAGGAGGGGCTCTCCTTCTCTTTGTTGTGCCAGTGACGAGAATCAGTAGACGGGGAGCTCTTGGGATGAGCCCCCCACCCCTGATCCTCCATGAGAGGCAATTTCTTGCTTGTAGATTTCTCTGTTTCTCATCGAAGACTGCTGTTTCAGAAGTTGCTCTAGCGGTTGTGTGCGAGCTGAAGACGGCGGGAAAATGAACTGAGGATACCAGGGACCACCCACACTTATATAGGGAACAGGAAGCTGATGTCATGTGTGGGCAGCCCCTGGAAAAGACTGCTAAAAGAACTGCCATGCGCCACAGTGACCTCTGGCGATGACCCAAGTGTACTACCTAAAGCAAGCGATCACTCCGTGGAAGATCTATGGTTACAGGTGAGTAACCTATTCTTCTAGGGGCGTGGATAAGGTTCACTCACCCACACTCTGGCAGACTCCTAGCAGTTCTCTGAGGAGGGGGCAAGGCATGCACCCCTAGTTGGTGAACAGAGACTGGAGAACTGAGGTCCCAAAATGTCCATCCCAGCATGGCTTGAGGTTAATGCAGCAATGGGAAATGAAGGTGTGTGCTGTCTTCCCGGTAGAAGCCCTACAGCTCTCATGTATGGGGACATCCCTAGAAGCAGCCGCAGCAGTATGTCTGGTGGAATGGGCCCCAATCTCAACATGAGGCTCCCATCCAGCCAAACTATAGCAGGGTCAATGCAAGACTTCATCCACCTTGCATTCGTTCACTTTACTGCCAGTCTGCCAGGAGCAGCTTCAGCATAAGTGACAAACAGCTGACAGCCATATGCTCCACATTACAAGAGAGTGTTCTCTGCAAGTCCAGAGTATAGAGCCCTGCTGTCTGCCTCTGAAGATGGGTAAGTTAGTCACATGCTTAAGGCAAAACTCCCAAACGACATTCAGAGGGAACTTTGGGTTGGGGCAAAAGAAAACTTTGTCCTTGTTGAAGACAAGATAGGAAGGGTCCACCAAGAACGCCTGGAGCTCCCCAATCATTCTTGCAGATATAACTGCCACCAGGAAGGCCGTCTTCCATAATGGGTGTGACAACTCACACCTGTGCATTGGCTAAAAAGGCTTGCCCATGCAAATACCTAGGACCAGCATTAAGTCCCACGATACAGATGGCTCACGCACTGGAGAGGACAAGTGGACAAGGCCCTTGAAAAAGCACCTGACCACCTTCTCCTGGGTCACAGTCAGCATACCGGCCTGCGTTCTGTAAGCAGAGATGGCTGCCCGGGTGTACCTTGGAGATAGTCGCTCACAGTCTCAGCTGGGAAAGGGACCAGAGGTAATCCAGGATGCTAGCCACAGGGCAGGCAAGGGAATCAAGCTCCTAGTGTTGGCATCAAATGGAAAATCTCTTCCATTTAAAGGCACAGCACCTACGAATCAACTCCTTTCTGGAGGCTTTCCATGACATGGAGGACATCCTTGGAAAGATGCAAAGCCTGAAACTCTAGCCACTCAGGAAACAGGCTGTAAGGTGCAGAACCATCCCCCAAAGTCTGGTCAGCAATTCTGGGCGGAGAGACAGTTGTCGTGAAAAAAACAGGTGTTGTGGCTGAGGAGATCAGGGTACCAAAATGGCCTTGGCCAGCTTGGAGCTATCAGGACCATTCGTGCCTTGTCCTTTCTGACCTTTATCAGTATCCTGTGGCTCAAGGGGAAGGAAGGAAGGCATACAAGAGGCCCGGAGTCCACAGCCTCACAAAAGCATCTCACATCAGTGTCCCGGACTGTGGGGATCAGGCACAAAAAAGCATCAGATTATTGTTCCCCCAGGAGGTAAACGGGTCCACTGAGGGTGAGATATACACAAGGAGAACAGGTGGTTCACAACCTCCGGATTCTGAGGCCATTCATGCAATGTCTTTCCTACCCAACTAAGCGCATCTGCCAGCGGACTGTTCTCCCCTATGACTTGAATCGCCAGAGATCAGTGCCCAGGCTGCATGTAAAGGATCAGGTGCAGAGTGCCTCCCAACACAAGAGAAGGGAGTGTGTGTGCCACCCTGTTTGTTCAGGTAAAACATAGTTGCGGTGCTGTCTAGCTGGACTTGAACGATCCAACTACTAACTAGTGAAGCAAATTCAGTCAGAACCTGGGGTACTGCACGGAGCTCCAGCAGATTTATGTGGTGAGGGGACTCCCCCCCCCCCCACAAAAGACGCATCTGTTAGCATGACAGTTGGCTCTGGGCAGACACACAGGATTCTTTTCTCCAGATGTTCCAGGACCAGCTTCTACTGGAAAGCGTCCCACATTGGCTGAGTCACTGTGACCTGCTGGTCCAAGTGTCCTAGGCAGTGGGACCACTGATGGTCCAGCTCCTACTGAAGGTCATGCACCCGCCAGTGGGTCTTGAAGAAGAAGAAGAAGAATTGGCATTTATATAGCGCTTTTCATACATCCAAAGCGCTTTACAAGCAATGCTAGGCTGGTAGTGAAGTGACTGAATGTGTGGTGGCGGCCATATCGCACATCATCACCCACACACAGCCTGGATAATTGCATGAACCGGTTTATGGGAAGGGAATGTTGGCCAGGACACTGGGAATGTTCCCTACTCTTTGCGAAGAGTTCCCTGGGTTCTTTTACTTCCACCTGGACACCCACCAGGACAACACCAGGATAGGCAGAAGGGACCTCGGTTTAACGTCTCGTCCGAAGGACGGTACACCCCAGCAGTACAGCACCAGCCGATACTGCACTCGGATACCAGTGATTTTTAGGTGCAAGTCCAATCCCGGTGTGGGACGAGAACCCATGACCTTCTGGACCAGAGGCGGATGTGCTACCAACTGAGCCACGCTGACATCTGATCCTGTGGACCACTTTGGTGTAGGATGCCATGTACCCCAGTGACCACTGGAAACCCTGGGAAGGGCACAAGAGCCCAACCTGAAATGATCGGGAAAAGGAGGTAAGATCCTGTGTCCGCTACGCAGGGAGTCTAGTTCTTTCCCGATTAACCTGATCATCTGCTTCGGTACCAGTTCGGACTTGTCCGGGCAGACCAACAGGCCCAAGTCTCAGCAGGTCTGGACAGCCAGGTCTGTGGATCTTGCCACGGCCTCTCTGGATGTACCGACTATCAGCCAGTCATCTAAGCAGGGGTACACTCTGACCCCTAGATGCTGCACGGGGCCACCACCACTGCCATGTGCTTTTTGAAGACCCTGGGAGCCAAGGCGAGGCCGAAAGGCATAACCTGAACTGGTACAGGGCCCCTTCTGCTTAGAACCTGAGGTACCCTCAGTGGGACCTACATATGGGAATGTGGAAGAATGCATTCTGCAGGTCCAGGGAAGAAAAACACATGTTCTGCTCAAGGGATGGTATAATCTGGCTCAGTGATCATCCCGAACATGCGCTTCTGCACATACTGGTTGAGATCGTGAGTATCCAGTATGGGGCACCAACCCCCGATCCACTTTGGGGTGAGGAAGTATCTAGACACGTAATCCTGATTGGCCAGGGCATCTGGGACACAGGCTATGGCTCCTTTGACAAGGAGCTAAGCAATGTCCTCCCTGAGGGTGAACAGTGTGTCCAGACACACCCTGGACTCTCAAAGCGTGTAGAGGCATTAGAGCGGGACAGCCTGAAGTCTAAGACAGTTCTCTGCCCACAACATCCAACACCCACTTGTCCACTGTGATAGCAGACCAACATGGCAAGAGGAGACAGTCGGCCTCTGACGGGGACAGGACAGGTGGAAAGAGAGAGGACACCACCTAACCTGTCAATGTGCAGCTTTTGCAGGGGCACCAGCGGCTACTGCCAAAGGGGCACCACTACCCCTGCCCCCTCTGGACCCTGACCCCCTGACATCTAGGGGCACTAGGTCTAAAACTGCCCCTGTTGGGGATGCGGCCGAGGAGGCTATAACTGGAAGGACTTGTACAGAAAGACTGGCTTCTTATGCATTTCCTTGTGGTCCTTCTGGGACGAAGTCACAGAATAAAGGGTGGCTCCACCCCAGGGCCAAAGAAGTTGGTGCCCAGAAAAGGGACATCAGCAAACCTCTGCTGTGTGTCTGCCATGAAGATGGACAGACGCAGCCAAGCCCTGCACGCATGGAGACAGAGCCAGCCTGGTGGCGCAGAGGGTTGAGGCGCTGGACACCACACTGGTGACCTGGGTTCGGGAACAAGCCTGGATTGTCTGAGGAGAGCGGGGGGGGGGGGGATGTGAGAAGGCTGCTGGCTGGCAGATCTCCACCTGAGGAGGGAGTTCATCTCCTCGGAGCTTGGCCGCCCACCTGGTGGAGGCCACAGTGGTAGTGTTGCTCCGAGGAACACCGGTGCAAGGCTGAGCTTCTTTTTGACATCTCCTGTCATGCCTATGTTAGCTGTTATACAACAGGTTGTAAAATGACAGCTACTTTGAAATCCAGGAAGCCGTAGAAGACTGCATCTTTTATGACATCTTAGGAAGCCATAATTTCTAACAGATACCTGTTACATTTCTCACTGCTAGGAGGAAAATAGCTGTCAGGAATGTGTTTCTAAAGATCAAAGGGGATTGCTCTGATCAAAGAGACTATACATTAATATTGTTCTTTGCAGATTTCGAGTAAGCAGTAAAATAACACCCTTTTGCATATACTTGGTCATATTACAAATTAATTACAGGACTAACAGTGACCTCATGTGCTGTGACATCACAAGGAGGTGAAGAGATAACTCTCAATATTGCCCAGCAGTCTGAAGGAAGAGCTGTCTTTTTTCCTCTGAACTCCTAAAGGAACACACACTGGGTTTCTAGACTTAAAGGCACTTCTGCTACAATTAGGTAATACCAACTAGAAACTGGGTTAAGACTGCAAATTCTGTTACAAGCGTTTTTATTTCTGAAATTCCCTTTTCTTTTGACTGTAAGTATTAATGTATATACGTTTGGTGTTTGTATGTATTCACTAAACTTTTTGGTCTCCTTAATCCTGCTTGAATCTTTTCTCATCTTTTTGCACGTGAATGCTAGGACAGTATTTGATAAAACTGACATAACTGTTAAAGGGTTTATAGTGTCACCATTTTGCACAAAAGGTAAGAACATACTTGGGTCTCAACTGAGTCCAAAAAGGGGAGACTTGTGAATCAGGCTGGGTGCCTCTGGGTCAAGTAGTGTACTTCATTTCCCTGAAGAGGGTATGATATTTGATCCTGTTAACTGGGTGTGCTAGTGAAAAAGGGTTCATATTTTACCTCAGGACACGAGACTAGTAGGCGTTTTCAGACCCAAAACAGACAGGAGGGTTACCGTTTGTCTCCTGTTCACATATTGCACTTTGAGGTTTGCCACTGTGGGAGCAGAGGGCCTGACCTGCAGAGTGCGTTTGTGACAGTCAGTCACCTAGAAAGGTTGTCCAATTTAATATTCACGCTAGTCATCGACAATAGGAGCACTTGCATTTTTCTGCAAAGTCTCCTCGGCGACGCCTCAGTCGGTTGGTCCCGGTTGAGAGGATCTGGTAGCAGGCCTCGCCATTGCAGACTTTCCATGGTCTCTCAGTCAGTCTCCCGCATGGTTTCCCTTTTTGGGACTGCCCATCACGTTGCTGAGCACTTTAGCAACCGATTGGTGCTGTTTAATCAAATTAGTTTTTACTGTAAACTTAGATAAGAGCTAGTGTATTTATCAGTAATACAGAGCTGCTGAATTCTGTGTCCGCATTGCTCGGGCTCCACAGTGCCCCCCCACGGAGTAGTACCAAGCAGTACTGACCGAGACAAAGTAGGGGTGGCTGGACCCTACAGGCCTAAGAAAGTAGGCCTTAAAGTACAACTAGGCCAAAGCCAGCCCTTTTTCTTGCGGCTATGTCCAGACTGTAATGTTTAGTGAAGGTGTGTGGACAGTACTCCAGGTGGCAGCTGCACAAATCTCAGCAGCAGACACATTCTTGAAACAGGCAACAGAAATGGCCATGCCCCATACCTCTAGTTAAATGACCACGAACAAACCCAGGAAGTTCCTTACCGTATTTCCTGTGACAAAGCAATACAGTTAGCCAACTATCTGGACAGGCACTGTTTAGAAACAGGAATGCCCTCTTTCCCAGGGGCAAATGGAAAGCTGCGAGGACTTCCTGCAGTCCTCTGTACAGTGTATACAGTACCTGAGTTTTCTATGTACATCTAAAATATAGAGCAATGCTTCTCCTGGATTGGTATGCTCAGGAAAATAAACTGACAGGTGGACGGTTTGATTCAAAGTAAACTCAGACACCACCTTTGGTGGAAACTTAGGATTGGTACATAAAGCCACCCTGTCTTTGTGGAAAAAAAATCAAAAAAGGAGGATCACACATTAGAGACCAATGCTCTGAAAGTCTTCGAGCAGAAGTATTAGCAACTAAAAATAATGTTTTCCAAGAAAGGAAGGATAGGCCACAAATTGCAGCTGGCTCAAAAGGAAGCAAAGTTCGCTTTTCTAACACAAAATTCAGGTCCCACGCTGGGACTAGATTGCAGATAGGAGGCTTCAAGTGCAAAATGCCTCTCAAAAATGTATGGGCCACCTCCAGCTGACCAACTATGCACCATCAATGGGCATGGGGAAAGCTGAAATAGTAGCCAAGTGTGCATTAACAAAAGTATTGCAATCCTGCATCTGATAATGACAGTAAATACTCCAGACAGATGAATACTCCAGAACCTGGTTTACTGGACATGAAACAGAAGAGAGACCCAAGTGTTGTCATATCTGATGACCTAAGGGTCACCAAACAGTATGACAAGGCACTGTGGAGACCCAGTGGGATGCTAGGAAGAGGTATCACAAGCAGAAGGAGGGAGGTAGTGATACCTCTGTATCAATCTCTGGTGAGACCCCACATTGAGGACTGTGTCCAGTTCTGGAGTCCTCATCTCCGAAAGGACATAGGCAGAGTTGAGGCAGTCCAGAGGAAGGCAACTAAAATGGTGCGGGATCTCCATCAAAAGCTCTATGAGGAGAGACTTAAGGACCTCAATAAGTATAGACTGGAGGAAAGGAGGGAGAGTGGGGATATAAGAGAGACTTTCAAATACCTCAAAGGTATAAATAAGGTTCAAGAGGGAAGCCTTTTCCAGAGAAAATGATGCACAAGAACAAGGGGTCATGCGATATAGCTGGAAGGGGGTATATCAGGGGAAACGCAAGGAAACACTTCTTCACAGAAAGGGTTGTGGATGCCTGAAACAGTCTCCCCGAGGGGTGGTTGGAGTGAAAACTGTAATGGGATTTAAGAAGGCATGGGATAGGTATAAGGGAACCTTAGAAGCCGAGGGGTCAAAGCCGGAGATCAAGTAGGGTCTGATTGTGACAGTAGGTAGGGAACAAGAGCAAACTAGGTGGGCTAAGCAGTTCTCACCTGCTGTCAAATTCTATGTAAAGGGATCTAGTTGATGAGAAGAGGCCCACAAAGCAAACCGCTTCTACTTAATGGAATTAATGGACCTGGCAGAAGGTTTTCTGGCAGCCTCCAGAACAACAGCCAACTTCTGAGATACCCCAAACCTAGCAGTGGCTATGTCCTCAGGAGTCATACATGGAGATGGAGAGACCAGAGGTCTGGATGGACCAGGCTTCCCTGGTCCTGTGACAGCAAGCCCTTGCAGAGATACTGGTAGTTCCACTGTCAACTGCTGCAATAAGAGGAACAAGATCTGACGAGGTCAAAGTGAAGCAATAAGTATCAGAGTTGCTCCTTCCATTTGAAGCTTGATTAACACCCTATGCATTACAGGGAAGGGATGAAGGGCGTAAAGGAACCTCCCCTTCCAAGAGAGGGACAAGGCGTCTTCCAGAAAACTCCAGGCCCTGGAATGAGCGAGCAGAAAAAAGCAGCAGTTTTGCATTGGGTGGGGATGCAAAAACGTCAAACTCTGGATGATCCTATCTGTCGAACAGGTCTTCTGCCACAGAGGTCAGCAGTTCCCACTCATGCATCCTGGACTGTGATCTGCTTAGCCTGTCTGCTAAGACATTCTGGACGCCTGGAAAATGAACTGCCGATAGTTGTAGACCATGCTTCAGACCCCAATACCACCCCTCACTGCTTCCCTACATAGGGGGTAGGAGTGAGCTCCCCCTTGCTCGTTTATGTAGTGTACCACACTGATGTTGTCTGTTTGCACCAACAGATGTCCCAGGCATAGACTGTACAGAATAGCCCTCATTTCTAGGATGTTTATGTGGAGGGTGCTCTCCACTGTTGTCCATGTACCCTGTGTCTGATGAGGCCCCAAATGAGCACTGCCTGCACACTGGTGCCAGCCTGTACTACAGGTATGCTCTGGGACGTCGATGGGGAAGGTGCTGTTCCTGACATCGATGGTCCTTCGCCAGCCGTGTTAGGTCTGGCGCTACTCACAGCCTGGCCCGACCTGGAGGGATCAGAGGTCTGGTTGGCAAAAGCCGTCATCGCCGATTTGATAGACGGCACAGTAGTGGTCTCGCTGGGTTGCAAGAGTGACCGAGAACGTACCAGGGAGAATTTCTCCTTGCTCCATTCTCTGTCTGCCCCGGTGGTTCTGCTTATGTCGCCCGGTGCCTTTGTTCCAAGACTCTGACGATCTGGAGCTTGAGGAGTAGGCCGGCGACACAGTGAAGTTCTTTTCCTGGAGCTCTTTCTCCGTCCTGGTTACCTGCTGTTTTAAAAGGTTGGTACCCAGGGCACTCCTTCTGCATCGCTGGGTAGCTGTTAAATTTAAGACAGAGTTTGCAGGCCTTATCTTTATGGGTTGTGCCAAGGCAGCACACATAAACATCATACAGGTTGCCAGAATAAATCTTTTCACTGCATTCGCAGTATCTAAAGAGCTTAGTGGGTTCTTTAGATGACATACATGACAATCACCTTTAAAAAGTGATAGCGAACTAGGGAGAGAAAATCTGGAGAGAAAAAAAAAGACTAAATAGCAGTCGACTGAAGTGGCAGTGTGTCACGGAGGGTATGGCTGACGGCGGAAAAAGAACTGAGGAGGGAAGGGGCCACATTAATGAGGGAAGTGTCAACAGGAGGTTGTCATGGGCAGCCCCTAGTGGATTGCTTGCAAAAAGTTTCCATGTGGTCCTAGTGCCTGGTGGCTACAGTATCATACATGTAGCCTGATGAAAGAGATATCCTCAAAGAAGATCATAAAATTTAAAAGCAGGTTTCTTGTAATACATTACTTGTCCAGTGACAGAGTCGAAAAGACTGCAAAATAACAGCAAAATAGCTTTGAAAACTTCAAAAGTAACAGTTTGCCTATGCCGCAGAGAAAATCTTAAGCGAAGTGCATAGGAGGTGACCTGTTCTTCAAGTGGAAAGAAAAATCTGATTTCACAGGGAAGAGTTGGGGGGATACTACCGGGGTGTTGGGAGGAGCTTATCTGAAACATATGTGGCCAATCATAGCATTCCAGTGGAATTGCCAGAGTGCGGATAAGTAAACCATATCTAAACATGTGCTTATTATGAATGCATTTTATTTATTATGGTCTCAGATCAACACCTCTGAGAACAAGCTCATTACATAAGTTCCACGTCAGAGAATTTACTAACAGTAATTAAAGCTACAAAGAGATAAGCAGTAGAACTGTAACTGCAGGCAAGTGACAAACAGGACTCATAACAGACAAAAATTATAAGCAAAATGACACGAAGGAATAGAGATAGGCTAATAATGGCACTACGGGTAGCATGGAGGGAACTAGGAAATTCAGGGGGAGAGGTCAGCACAGGCAGGAGGAAGTTGGGAGGAGGAGTAAGGAGCAGTAGAAGTCAGTGCAAGCAGGAGGAATGGGGTTGAGAGGGATTATAGAGGCTCGGGGGAGCCACACCTGAGCTATCTTAAGGAAACAGACAGCCAAGAAGGCATTGTCGAGAATTAGGGGTTGGGGCTGAGAGTTGGTAGGGAGGAGAAAGATGGTGCAGAGGGGAGTAGAAAGGAGGCAAGAATAGGGGCTGGGCTGCAGGAGGGCGCAGAACAGGAGAAAACACCAAGTGCAAGGTACAGGGCCAGTGGCAGCAGGGGAGTGATGCCTAGGCATAAGATTGAACAGCAATTGAGAGATTAAGGGAAGCAGTCACAGCTGGCTTTAGCAGTGAAATGTTTTCAAAGCTCACGTTCTAGGGTCCTAAAGCTGTTATTGAGGAGATGACGGGAGAGAGATCATTAGTCCATTTGGGGGCACGGTGGGCAAAAGCTCTTTGACCAAGGGAGGTGTGGCACCTAGGAACTGTAAGGTCCTTGGTATCTGAGCTTCTGGTGGGGCGACCATTTACACGGGGGCGGGGGGTGAGGAGCTTCTGTACGAATGTAAACTTGCGCAAATGTACCAATTGTGACAGGGTGGAACAGGACGCTGTCCCAGTTGTTATGCAGAGTTTAAATGCAAAGATCTGTTCTTTCCTTTCCTGTCTCGTCTGTCTGGTTGCACAAACAAATTTTCCTGACACCCAGGATTTGACCACCCCGACAGTCTTGCAATTCTTGGCCTATCACTGTCTCTCAGTCTTCACTTGCTGTTCTGTCTTTTTTCCTCCCTTGCATATCTGGTGATATAAAAATATATGTAAATCATTATCTGGAAATGTAACTGATGTTGGGATCCTTTTGTTTAGAAGTTATATAATAATAGTTTGACATTACTGCAAAAAGTTATTGGAAAATCAAGAGGTTACTCGAGTACATTTTTTAAGCCTTTTGCAAGAGCTGTAGAAAAGGAGGCCTCTGTTCTAGAACACTGTGTTCTAGCAGCACCTGCCTGATACTTACAAGGACTTATTAGAAACAAGCATTTGTCAATGCTGAATGTTGACTTGCTGACATTGGTAGTGAAGGAATTAGAAATGCAAAATAGGAATGGCACTGAAGTATTGAAGTAACACCAACAACCCTCCCCCCCTCTGCAGAAATTGAAAGGTGTTGGGGGTGTGGCTTTGGGTCGGCCATAACGCTGATGCCATTCCACCTCACCCCACCCTGCAGAGAGTGACAGGTGTCGGGTGTGCATTGGGGTCTTCAGCCTTTATGCTCACCCCATTCCATAAGAAAATAAGCTGAGATGGGTGCAATATAGGAGACTTGGGTGAATGTTAGGGTGACGGAACCCAAGGCACACCTCAATGCCCATCAGTGACTGTAGGGTGGGGGCAGAATTCTGAAAACATTATGGCCAACGAACCCAAGTTAGATTCCCGATGCCTGTCAGTCCCTACAGGGTAGGTAGGTGTATGATTGGAAACCTTAACGCCCTGGGTGTTTGTTGGTATTTTAACTCCAAATTTTCAACAGTGGCTTTTTGGGACCCCACCTCATGAAGAGTGGTGCTATCATTTCGTTACTCCATCCTGAAAGGTGATTTTGCACAGTAAATTATATTAGTGATCACCTGCCTACTTTCTGTATCTGGAATGGCCACTGCCATAACCCCAAAAGAATAATTCAATTTTGGGATTTGCCAAACTAAACCAAACTGCACTTCTCGAGGATATTAATAACATAGACTGGTCTCCCATCTGTCACACTGATGATGTAAACACTGCACTTGAATACCTGATGTCTCAGCTTCTTGCCCTTCAGGATCTGCACATCCCTCTGAAAAAAAGGTGTCTCAGGGGCTCCCCTAATAAATGGCTAAAAAAAGACCTCCTTCGAGCCATGATAAAAAGAGAAACGGCCTGGACCTTGGCAAAGAAGTCCCAACAATCAGAAGACGGAATTAACGATAGACAACTGAGAAATGCCTGCAAAAATGATATTCGGAAGGCTAAAAAGGAGCTACTGCCTTAAGCTTATCCAATCTTCAGCGGGTGATACCAGGGGTTTTTGGAACCCCTTCAAAAATTTCATTGGGCAAAGGCTACCTACTATTGCTAATGCTCTTAATGCACAATTCTTGCATCTCTCCGAATACATTGAGAAATTCAACCAACCTCTTTCACCTCCTCCTGAGGTGCAACTTTCGCATGAAACCCCTTTTCGTCTCACACTAGTCTCCTCCACCGAAGTGCTGCATCTCCTCAAATCAGTATCCACTTATGGATCTGCTGGCCCAGATGGGATACTGTCATGCTTCTTGAAGCAGGCAGCCCCTGCCCTTGTGTTCCTATTTCAAGAATCTTTAACCTTTCCATAATAACCCAAACGGTACCAACATTGTAGAAAACAGCTCGCGTTGTCCCTGTTCACAAAAAAGGGGATACCAAAAATATGTCAAACTATAGACAGATTGCCATTCTCTACCCTAAATAAACTTCTCGAGAAGGCCATCGCTACTCAGGTCACAAATTACCTGCACCTTCACAACCTTATATCCCCTACCCAGCATGGATTCCGAACAGGACACAGCACCACAACTGCACTACTTCAGCTGACAAATGCAGTCCTTACAGCGATGGATAAGAGCCTGCTCACTGGGGCCATATTTATCGATCTCACAAAGGCATTTGACCTTGTGAATCACTCTCTGCTACTTTCCAAACTGTCCCGCCTTGGCTTTGACCTGTCAACCATCTCCTGGTTCGATAGCTACCTCTTAGGGAGGTTGCAATTTGTTCAAATTGAATCCGCTGTCTCAAATCTTTCCCCTACCTCTGTTGGAGTCCCCCAAGGATCTATTCTTGGCCCACTACTTTTCTCCCTTTTCATTAACAACTTGCCCTCACTTCCCTGCTCCTCCTTGTTGATCCTTTTTGCTGATGACATGGTGCTTCTCTCCAGTGGTAAAGATCCCTTATCAGTAAGAGCACATCTTCAAGCAGACTTCAACTGCTTGCAGGAGTGGTTACTACAGAACAGGCTCCTAATGAATGCTAAGAAACCGTAACTATGCTTTTTGGCCGCCCCCCCCGGTCAAGAATCAGATCTCTTACTCCAGACTTTTTGATACATTCTCTAGATGACTGCCCTCTTGAATTAGTTACCTTCTTCAGGTATCTAGGAGTCACTCTTGACCCATCTCTCGACTTTAACCTCCACATTGCTGCTACGTGTAAGACAGTTTACTCAAAACTTGGTCTTGCCTTTAAAATTAGGTCCTCCCTCAATGATGCTGCCCGGCTTGCTATTGCACAAGGATTTCTCCTCCCTGCTCTGACACATTGCTCTCAGGATTACCTTAAAGCTAGCAAAGGAGCGCTCCAGAAATGGAGCACCTGCTATAACAGTATATGCAGATTTGCTCTCTCTGCTTACAGACTTACCCATCATTGCCTGCTCTACTCGAAACTAAATTGGCTCTCCCCAGACTCGCTCAGACACTATTCTGCAGGCTGTACAACTGATATGATCAGAATGGGGTCCCCTAAATACCTTGCCGAACTATTAACTCAGCCCTCCCAAGCATACCTCCTCAGGGCATCTGCTCAAACCCAACTAGAAATTCCCAGATATCTCACAAAAAAAGGAGAACGATCCTTCGCCATATCTGCCCCACGCTCATGGAACTCCATTCCCTCCCACATCAAACTCTCCAAATCCCACAAGGCCTTTAAACTGGGTCTTCGGGCACACCTATTAGAATCCGACTGCTGCTCTTGTGCTGTAACTTGAGCCTCTTTCCTAGCAATTTCTCCTCCCTATAGCACTTTCAGATTTTTGAAGACCAGCAGGAAATCAGTAAGTTTCCCACATCCAGCAGAAATCCTATTGTTATAATGCTACTTCATTTAAGTTTTGTTTGCTGTTTCAATCTAGTCATTGATGTATCATCAGACGAAAATAATTAATGTAATGTTATCTGTTTCTCTTTGTCATCACTGATAATGACTGTATCTGGCTGTATACTGTTCAAATGTTTGTTCTCACCTCATGCTGCGTCATGAAATACTCATTAATGTTGACTCTGGTCTCCCCTGTCTGTACTCTCCCGGGTCGTGCCTGAATATAGGCAACACTGTTGTCTAGTGTACCTACCCAGTAAACAAAAATCAAATAAACAAACTGCGCCATTGGGAGCAACAAGTGCGGAAACACATTTCGGGCAGCATGCGAAAAATGACAGCTGTACTGTTCAGGAGGAGGTGAAAAAACAATGGCAATTTTGAAAATCTGGAGAGAAAAATATGAAAAATGTGCAAACTTACGAGCGTGCGTAGATATACTGTGCAACACACGCCTGTAATGCGGTCATTTGGGGAATTTTTTTCACCAAATTTTTAACATAGGCATTTTGGGACCTCCACTCATGACCAGTGTTACTGTGATTTTCTTAATCTATCCCGAACATTGATTTCCCTCAGCGATCGTGTTATCGTGTGCAACATGTGCGAAAATACATTTCGAGCAGGATGTGAAAAATGACAGCTGTGCTGTTCATAAGGAGGTGTGAAAAAAACAGCAATGTTGAAAACCTGGAGTGAACATGTTAAAAATTCTCGAAGTTACGAGCGTGCGTGGAAACTGCGCAATGCAGGCTTGTAACACAGTCATTTTTTTGGAATTTTTTCACCAAATTTGCAACATAGGTTTTCTGGGGAGCCCATCTCATGAACAGTAGCACTGTCGTTTTGTTAAATCGGTCCAGAAAGGTGATTCCGCGCAGTGACTGTGAAATCACCTTTCAGGACCGAATAACGAAATGACAGTGACTGATTTCGTGAGGTGGGGTCCCAAGAACCTCATGTTGAAAATTTGGAGCCAAAAGTCAAAAAAATGGCCAAGATATTCACCTAAGTTGAAAACCCCCCATTTATGCCATTTTACAGCTTGCCGTCATTTCTTCAGTTTGCAGTCGGGGTTGAAGAGTGCAGATGTGTTCCTGCTCCACTGAAGATCGCCAAACCAAACTCTGGAGGAGTATAGGGTGGGGGAATGTGGGCAGGTGGGTGCGGGTTGGGGGAAGGGGGCACCGTGGATGTGGGACCGTTTTCTTGTTTTGCAGGGGGAAAAAACTCAGGGAAGGTTTTTTTTAAAGGTGACGCTAAGACATTTGAGCACACTGGGGTGGGTTCAGTGAGCCACCCTTTTTTGGGGATTGCAGCCAATAGGGATTGGGCACCTCAACAAATAAAGTGTGTCTGTGTTGGGAGCGCTTGATGCCAGAGGGGACTGGGCACCCCATCGGCAGACAAAACTGGGGTACATTATGCCGATGGGGATTGGGCAACCTCATCAGCAAACAAAGTGAACTGGGAGGGCATGCCGACAGGGGACTGGGCACCCCGAGTCGGCTTTCTAGGGATTGCGAGGCGGACACGAGGCCGTCGCCATGTTTATTGAAATGTTTCACCAGGAATGGGACGTAATGGAGGTGTGTCAGATCTGCCGCTGCAATGACGAGCCTGTCTCTCATTGCAGCGGCAGATTTCTTTCAAGTTGGTGGAACTCTCTGAAACTGCTGTCAAAGGCAGCATGCTGTCTGGTTGGCGGCTGTGGGACACACCAGCTAAAGCATCCCCTCGCCACAACACTGACACACCTTTGAAAGTGCTACTACCGCAAAATGCTGTTTGTGCATACGCACAAGCCAACATGATGCTTGTTAAGAACAGGATTGTTGCAAGGACTTAAAAAAGCTGAGCTGCAACTACAGGTCAGATGGACACACAGAGACTGAGGGAACACTCTGATGATCTCTATTTAATTTTGCCTTTGTAAATAGTTATACTGAACAATTTTATTTTTTTATGTTACTGCTAGTACAAATAAATATTTCTGGTGAATTCTACAACTGCTCCTAGTTTTCCTATGCTTCCTGACATGTGCCTCAATGACAGATGGTGTTAATAGTGTGATTTACACCGTGCATACTCTAAGCCAGGAGTTTTGTGCGTGGGTACTGGACCCAAAACCAGGGAAGTATAGCGAAAGGTATGGATTCTGCAGCAGGAAGTCCAGGAGTGGTTACCAGGAGAATGTCAGCCAAAGTAGCAGAGACAGAAGTCCAAGCTGAGATTCTACAGCCTGCACAAGTTATGGAAAAGGAACAAGCAGTGACAGAACCTGAAAGCCTGATGGACTTTTTTAAATGGTGGGCTATACAACAAAAAGTGACTGAGGAGGAGAGAAGAGATGCAGAGACAGGAGCAGTGATGGCTGGATGCCTTGCAAGCTATCAAAGGCAAAGGATTTGGCACAGATCCAGATGAGCAACAAAACACAAGCAACTTAAAAGCCATTAAACTTACAAAGTTGTGCCCCTCTGATGATATCGAGGCATACCCGACAACTTTTGAAAGAGTTGCCACAGCCTGCCAATGGCCAAAGCAGCAATGGACAATCCGACTGGTACCCTACCTGACAGGGAAAGCCCAACTTGCCTATAGCAGTATGGACACTGCACAGTCAGAAAACTATGACCTGGTGAAAAGCGAAATCCTGAAAAGGTATGACAACTCAGGAGAGACCTACAGGCAGAGATTTTGATCTCTGAAGTATAACTCAGTCGATAATCCTCGAGAAGCCTTCATCAGACTCAGAGAACTTCTGATAAAATGGCTCCAACCACAGGGCAAGAGAGTCCTGCAGATCAACACACTTGCCATGGAGCAATTCATTAACATCCTGCCTACAGATGTGCAGCTTTGGGTAAAAGAATATCGACCAGAAAGTGGGGAAAAGGCGGTTTCTTTGGCCACAGACTGCCAATTGGCCAGACACAAGTTTTTGGTTTGTTACCTTGATGACATTTGTTGTGTGTGACTCAACAGATGCACAACCAGTGTCAGTCCCAAGTATTTGAAGGACCTCACTTCTCCTAGTGGCTCACCAGGGAAAGTGTGGATTATGGGGGGGGGGCTGTGAAGTTATATTGAAAGAGGTGTGACGGAGCAGCATGGTTTTAGTTTTTTGGTTTTTTAATTCAGGACCAACGGATTCTCCTTGAACCAGCATTCCAGCTTCTGGAAATCATACTGAAGGTCAGTCTTAATGGAGGAGACATCGGTGTTAGATCTATATATAATGGCATTATCTGCATACAGCTGGACCGAGACCCCACCACAGTTCATAGGCAGCTCATTGATGAAGATAGAGAATAGGAGGGACCCAAGGATCCGCAGCATGTTTTCCACTCCCGGAACATGAATCGCGGTCAAGTGAAGGCGATGCTGGGTTGCCCAAAGCCAGACCCTCAATGCTTCCCGGCAGAGAGGGTAGGAACGTGTTCTTCCCTGCTTGTTGAGATACCAGACTACGTACATGTTGTCTGCATGAGGAGATGACCGGAAAGGATAATGGAGTGAAGAGCCTGAAGGGCGTAAAGGACAGCTCTCAGTTTGAGCACATTTATATGCAGGTTTGGTTTGAACTTGGACCACCCGCCCCGGGTCCTGTGAGATCCGAGATGGGCTCCCCAGCCTTCTCCTGACACATCTGTTGTCAACATCTTGGGGGGGCGGGGTTCGACACTGAAGTGGACTCCTAGGCATAGGTTCTCCTGCACCATCCACCACTGTAAGTCCCTTATCATGGGATCGGAAACTAGCACCTCTTGGTCTAGATTGTCCAGGGCTTGGTCCCACTGAGACCAAAGTGTCCACTGAGAGATCCTCATATGAAGCTGAGTGTGTGGGACTGTTAGAATGGCAGTCACCATTAGCCAGAGGAGGCGAGGACTGACCTGGCTCAGACTCTCCTGAAACCAGACAGAAAACGGGCCTGAGTCTGAAGGGTGTCCACCCTGTCCAGAGGCAAACAGGCTTTGCTGATGGTCATGTCCAGAATCGCCCCTATAAACCGGAGGCACTGGCCTGGGACCAAATGGGACTTTGCCTGGTTGATAATGATACCCAGGCTGGTGAAAACCTGCAGGGTAAGGGAAAGAGTTCAGGAGTTCCTCCCTGGACAGGGCAGCCAGGAGCCAATCATCCAGGTACGGGAATACCTGAACTCCCTGGGTACGGAGTTGGGCCACTACCACAGACAAGCATTTGGTAAATACTCGGGGGGGCCGAGGAAAGACCAAATGGGAGGGCCGTGAATTGGTAGTGGTCCCCCTGAAAGCAAAAACGAAGGAATATGTGATGGGAAGAGCATATGGGGATATGCAGGTAGGTAGCCTGCATGTCCAAAGCACACAGCCACTGTCCCTGCTGAACAAGTGGTAAAAGGCTCGGCAAAGAGAACATTCTGAAGCATTTGTACTCTTCGAACATGTTCAGGGAACTGAGGTCTAAGATAGGTCTCACATCTCCAGTCTTCTTTGAAACTAGGAAGAAATGGAAATAGTAACCCATTCCCCAAAGATGGTTGGGGACTGGTTCTTAACCCATTCCCCAAAGATGGTTGGGGACTGGTTCTATCACCACCTTCAAGAGAAGGGTGGTTATTTCCTCTAGGAACAGTGGAAGATGTTGCAGGGAGTAAGACGACTTGGGGGGGTGGTCTTCGGGGTGGTTTCTGTAGAAACTCTATTGAGTTTCCTGCTGATATCAACTGGAGCACCCAAGCATCTGACATTATCCTCTCCAAATCCGGCAGATGGAAAGAGAATCTCCCCCACTACCGGTTCCAGAGGCAGTGGGAGAGGCGGGGAGTCAGGAGGTGTGGGGCAGCGCAGCAGCAGAGACTCCTGCGGCTTTTTTGCTAAGGGAAGTCTTGGTTGCTGGAGGGTCCAAACGCTTGTTGGCCTGTTTGCCCTGTGGTTTTTGTTTTTGTCTGTTCAGTCTATGAAAAGGACGCCGCTGCCCTTGAGGAGGCCTGTACAGAGTCTCAACAGACTTTAGTGCAGTGCCCTTCTCCTGCAGGTCAGTAATGATGTCCTTGACATCACCCCCGAACCCCTGAAGGGAGCATCCTGGATAGCGGATTGCACCTCAGGGACCAACCCCGACATGCGGAGCCAGGCAAGACGCTGTAAGCCAAGCTCCTCCCAGCTGTGTCCACTGCATCATAAGTGGCACGAAGCATGTGCCGACTGGCCGAAGAGCAGAATGGACAAGATCTGCCACTTCCTGCTTAGCCTGAGACTCAGGAAGGGAGTCCAATTTGGATTCCACCTGACTAAGGATGGTCTTCTGAAAGTCCCCATATGTGCCACATAGTTAAGGGCCCTAATACTTAGGGCAGAAGAGGAATAGATCTTTCCATATTGGTCCAGAAGCGGGTCAGGCGGGGACGAGCCGAGGTGTTTTGGGTTAGTGGAACGGCCGTGAGTGACGATGATGACTACCGAATCTGCCTTGGGGTGTAGGTTCAAGAAATTTACACCCTCGGGAGCCTGATATATCCGGTCCGCCTTCCTCGGAAGGGGGGCTAACGCTGAAGGTTGTTTAAAATAGTGGAAACAAGGTCTGCGTGAGGCTCTATCCAGGGTGGAATTAGCGTAGGAGAAGTCTCTGGCAGATCCAGATGAGCAGCAAGTTTTTTACGCTGTGGGTCTGACTCCAGTGATTGCCACTGATGGACTTCCTCGATTTTCCTCAGTAACTCCAGAAAGGAGGGATCCTCCAGCGATCTGGAGTAGGTGGCTTGTCGTCAGGATCAGAGTGTCTTGTCTCTGAGTTCGAGTTAGACGTATCTGATGATGAAGAGGAAGACTCCTCCCTACGAGGGGGAGGGACGGCTCCTTTAGGGAGTTCCCTGGGACGTATGTCCTCCCTTCCCCGGGCGCCAGAGGGCTCTCCTCTGGTGTCGGGTAGGGGGGAGGGAGTCTCCTGTCTCCAAAGTAGGGGATCCTGTATAGGGTCTGGCGTCGGCAGACAACTTTCAACTTCCCTAGTGAGTTGAACCTTGGCCTCAGCCCACCAGGAGGCCAGTGTCTCCTTCAAGTCAGCCAGCGGCCGGGGAGTGGGCGGCGAAGGAGGAGGAGGGGGATACAGATATTAAGGATATCTGTAAAAAGAGTATCCATAACCTGATGGCAGGTAACCAGGTGTCGAATACTGCGGCGTCGGGTACTGAGGCGCCGGATACTGCGGAGCCGGGTATTGTGGCACCAGATATTGTGTTGGATACCCAGGAGCCAGGGGCTCTGACAGGGCAGAGGGACCTGGCAAAGACCCAGCTGGTGGGCCAGGCGGTGGTAATGCTGGTCCCGTGGGCATTGGGCCCAGCATGGGTATGCTATCGACAGGGTCCGAAGAACCAGACGGTAAGGGGACGCCGACTGGCATCTGGTATGCCGGTGTCTGAGGCACCGGCATCAGGGTATCGGGTCCTGAAGGAGGGGGCCCCCAACGGCAGCGTTTCAAGATCCACCGTGACGACCGGGGAGGGAGGATTAGAATCCCCGGGGGTCAACTGAGGAGACACAGGAGCCTCAGAAGGCAACGCAACATGCTGCGGAGAGCCTGGGGCGTCGGAATGATCCTCATGGTCCAGCGCAGTCTCCTTGGCCAGGTGGGCGTCAAGACTTATTGGCCGAATCTGGGTGGGCATCAGAGGAGCCGACATCCGACTTATCCCTGCCCAAGGAAGGCCGCGTTGGGGATGTGACACTGTCGGGCAGAGATTTGGCTGGGCGACCCCCGAAGGGGCAAGCGGCTTAGCAGCCTTGTCCTGGTGGGCGTCCGACTTACTGAACCCACTCTGATCCAAAGACCGCGTGGTAGAAGCAGCCTTCCCGGGAGCGGAGGCTTCCTTTTCCCTGGAGGCTCCCGAAGGGCCCGAACGCGAGCCAGATGGGAGGCGCGATGCCTTCTTGGTTACCACCAAGACGACTATCTGGAGCAGTCCCCCGGAGAGGACGTTACCTTAAGTGCCGCTACTCCGGCTGGAGTCACGGCTGCCGTGGAAGCCGTTTACCGCTCCCGGTGCTTCTCCTTGTCATGCTTCTTCTTGTGACCTTTGGGGGAAGTGGACACCTGTCTTAGTTTCTTTAGCTCCTTTTCTATGGATGCCATTCTTTTCTTGAGGGTATGGGCTTCCAGGGACTGCTGCCTTCTTTTCCGGGTAGCAGACTTACATTTCTGGCAGTGCTGGCACTTCTCTACAGGGTGGTCTGGGCCCAGACAGAAAAGGCACAAGGAGTGGCCGTCCTTGTCTGGAAGTTGAGAGCCACACGAGTCGTACTTAGTTTTATGCAATTTGGAGGGCGTCAGGGACAACATTCACAGCAAATCATTGAGGAAACTGGAGAAAGAGAGAAATTAGGTCTAAAAGTTTGAAAATTAAGGGACCAACGAAAGACTGACGAGCGCTGAATTCTGTCGCAAGGAACTTTCACAAGCTGACAGTGGGAAAGAACTGGAAGGCAGGCGTGGGGGACACCCCCTTTATACGGACGTCGTATGGCGCTGGTCACCTGACAAGGGGCGGCCCCCCTGCCAGAGACTGCTGACTAGAAATTTTTCCGTGGGGTCCTGACGCCTGGCGGGTCAGTCCTATATGTGAATACCTACTGCAAGAACCCTCTCAAAGTAAGATCATCCTATTCTGTACATAAGTAGGAAGCTGCATGAGAGAGAGAAGGTACTCCACCATTGAAAAGGAATGCCTTGCAGTAAAGTGGGCTATGGAGTCCCTTAAGTTTTATTTGCTAGGAACTGACTTTGTACTTATAACAGATCACAGTCCTCTCTGTTGACTTAACCAAATGAAAGATAAAAATTCCAGAATCACAAGGTGGCACCTGGCACTACAGCCATTTAAATTCAAGCTGATAACACAAATTTGGTAAAGAGAACAGCAATGCTGATTTTCTGTCAATATATGGATCAGGAATTGAGGGTTCTGAAGGTTGAAAAACAAATGTATGAGTTTAAACTTTACTGTTTGCTGTGCTGTTATAGAAAAAGGGATACTGCACATATGCTTAATGTCTGAAAGTTAAAAGCTAATATTATTAGAAAGTTTTGGAAATCTATTTTATAAGGAGGGGGTGTATGTGACAGGGTGGACTAGGACCCTGTCCCAGTTGTTATGGACAGTTTAAATGCAAGAATCTGTTCTTTCCTTTCCTGTTTGTTGTCTGTCTAGTTGTGCAACCACATTTTCCTGTGACACCCAGGATTTGATCACCCCAACAGTCTCGCAATTCTTTGCCTCTCTCAGTCTTCACTTGTTGTTATATCTTGTTTCCTCCCTTGCATATGTGCTGACATAAAAATATATATAAATCATTGTCTGGAAACGTAACTGATGTTGGGATCATTTTGTTTAGAAATTATAGTGGTAATTTTTGAAATGTATATAATTATAGTTTGAGATGATTGTAAAAAGCTATTGGAAAATCAAGAGGTTACCCGACTGCATTTCTGAAGCCTTTTGCAAGAGCTGTGGAAATGGGGGCCTCTGTTCAGGGATACTGTGTTCTAGCAGTATCTGCCTGATACTTACAAGGCCATTTTAGAAAAAAACAAGATGATTGTTAAGAAGGGGATTGTTGCAAGGACTTACAAAAAGCTTAGCTGCAACTGCAGGTTAGATGGACACACAGAGACTGAAGGAAAAGTCTGATGGATCTCTTTTATTTTGCCTTTGTAAATAGTTATACTGAACAATTTTAATTTTTTTGTGTTACTGCTAGTACAAATAAATATTTTTGGTGAATTCTACAACTGCTCCTAGTTTTCCTATGCTTCCTGACCTGTGCCTCAACGAAACCAATCATATCTAGATCTTAACTGTTAGTATCTCCTGTTACTGCACTTGTACCCCCTGGAACCCTCGAGAACTAGGAGACTTACCTAAATGTGGTTATAAAAAGGGTAGGGAATTTCCTGCATCCTGACTGGCTGAAGTTTGAAAACCAGGTTATTATGGAGTGACAACCACTTGTCCTGGAACCCCTTCAGCAACCAGGAAACAGCGCTCTCAGGTCTTCATGCCTACCAGAAATTTTTTAGAAGATTTCTGGCAGCCATGTTTGTAAGGTTACAATCCTTAATATCCTTGACTTGCCATAATGTAACAAAACAACCCCCCCCCAAAAAAATGCATAGTTTATGACCCTTTTAAGCCTCCCCAACCCCAACCATGACCTAACATTTAAACACATCTACTTATCTTTATATTTTGTACTGCTGCACTTGTGTTTTCCATAGACCTCCAATCGTCACTGCTGATTTCATAGCTTCTCACCCCTAGGTCCACACACTTACTCCCATGCGCATCCCTCCCCTCGACATTCACACCTTGAAATTATTTTTTTGGGGTCTGCTGAGTAGTGTCATTCTTAACCCCCCCACACTAACTCTTGTCCACTTGCTCCCCCAGCCCACCTGTTTGCTCCGTCGCTGTTTATTCTCCAACATGAAAGTCTCTGAAAAGCTTTTTTTTTTTTTTTTTTTTTAAACGGCTGCAGCCATCTTGCAGTAGCTTGTAAAAGGGAATACCAAAGCACATATTTGAATTTAGAGTTGCATTACTTCCTTCTGCAACTCCAAATCCATAAGCTCATTCCCCCCATCTGGGCGCACTACTTCTTCTGCCGTCGCTTACTGAGCTCACGGCACAGTGCGCCGTGTTGCACCATGAGTTTAGCGAGCTCAGCTGCAGCTGTATTGGCTCTGCCAGCGTTTATTTTTTTACATCTGCTGAATATCACTGATTGTGCAGCTTTCATTACAAAGAATTCTGATAAAGCTGAAGCCAAGTAAATGATCATCAGGTTAGTGGTTTGAAATGAAAAAAAAAAAAACAACTGACAATTCCACATCGGGGAGGCTTTCAGGAGGGACAGTACTTTTTCTGGGAGGTTGCTGGGACAAAGTTGCCTTCTTTTTTCTTTTTGGTCAGTCTGATGAAAACTGCCAACTTGGGTTTAAGAACCCAAGCAAACAACCACAGAGTCTGCAGTTTTCAAATATAAATTAATTCAAAGCTTCTTCTGCAATCAAACATAGGAAAACTACCTTTTTTTGGAGGGGGGGGTTGTCAATCATGAACAGACTATCACAGCTCCTCAGAAGGGCAACTCTATTATAATTTGCTCATAATAATGTTGTCTGGAATAAACATCATCCAAGGTGCTGAAGACCCTTTGCCCAAGCACTCGGGCATCACTGAGCAAGTAGCTGGGTGTTTATCCCATGACAAGCACCTCCTCATCAGGTCTTATTGCCTACTTAACCCTTTTAACTTTTCCATCTCCCTTTCCCCATTATACTGCTCATGTTGCCAGTGAATCTGCCCCTTTCCTTCCCTCCTTACCCCATGTTTCAGCAGAGGTCCCACTTTTTCCTTAGTAAATACTGAACAAAAGTATTTGTTCAGTATGTCTCGACTTCCTTGGCCCCCTCCCAGCCTGTCTCTCTCTTAAACCCAACGATACCCCCTTTGACCATTTGTTTCTCCTAAATGTAGCTTAGAATGCTTTTTCAGTTTGTTGCATTCCTTTTCTAGCCTAATTTCGGTCTCTGTCTTGTTCCCCCTGACCGTTCAACTAGCTTCTCTGGTTACCCTTAGGTAGTCATCCCGATCCTCCCCACTTTGACTGTCCTTAAATGTTATGGATGTCCTCCTCTAGACTCTTGCGTTGTTCTTTTACTTCTGCTGTGTACCACATTGGGCCCCTGGCCCTTTTAACCAATGATACCCTCACCTCCGAATGGAGCTTGCTGCTGCCACCTTTAGTATTCCTTTTTTAAATGCTTCTCATGTTTTCCTCTACCCCTTTTATCTGTCCTATTCCCTCCATGCTTTCCCTTAACAGCTCCCGTGCTTTTGTCACCTCTAGGCTGGACTACTGCAACACTTTGTATTTAGGGTTATCTGGGGGTTTAATGCGATATCTGCCAACTGTTCCAGAATGCTGCAGCTCAGTTTGTGATAGGAACTTCTCGAAGGGACCACATCATGCCGGTCCTGCGTGTATTGCACTGGTTGCCTTTGCGGTGGTGCATGACCTTCCAGAAGTGTTTGCTAACATATAAGGTCATGCGCGGTTTGGACTGACTGCTTAAAAGATCTGCTGGTTTCTTACCTCCCAACCCGACCGGTCCACTCCACCAATGTTGGCCTACTTGCTGTTCCCTCATCCTGTCAGACAGTCAGGGAAGCTTTTGGGGTGGCGGTTCCAGTGTTCTGGAACTCTCTTCTGGGGAGTAACCGTTCTGCTGGCATGGTGGAGGCATTTATAAGACTTAAAAATATTTTTCTGAGCAGGCCTTTCCCGGCTAGTGAGTTTTTTAGATCAATAATAGTTTAGATATTTTAATGGTTGTTCTGTATTCTTTTTCAGTATGTTTTATCTTACGTGATTTGTTTCATTTATAACTTTAAAATTATGTACTGTGCGCTGACCTCATGGGTGTTTATAAATAAAATTGCCTTGCCTCACATATTATGTCGAAATGTGCCTTCTTTAAATCCCATATCTATACAATATTTTCCCCTTTGGTGGCCCCCAATTGGACATCCAAAGTCACTGTGTAGTGACTTTTGGATCCTAACAGTTCCTGCACTACCGCACTTTGAATCTTCTCTCTCTCTCTGAGTAACAGATCCAGCAGGGCCTCTTCCCTTTTTAAACAAGGGAATTAAGGGTTTAAGCACACAATAAGATTAGCATTTAAACTCATAAAATTACAACAAAGTTTCTGTTGTATGGTATACATACTGTAGCAATTTAATCTTTCTATGTATGTACCAAGGACGAGCAGTGACTTGATCTAAACAGATATCAATAAAAACAAAACGTAACTATAAACCTAGGATGACGATTTTGGAATATACAGGGATAAAATGTATTCATTAGAATATATTGCGGCTGTTATTCAATGAATTCAGTTACTGTTGGTTAAATACCTTGAGCTGAATTTTCAAAAGTCTAGGTTAGTGTACCTTAGGGAAGAGGGTGAAGAGAGTGATCAGTGGATTGGAGAATGGGGTAATTATTATCGGGACCATGGGGAGCAGAACTTGGGAAGTTCAGTGAGTTGGGGAAAGGGGGATTAATTTGTTTTAGTATTTCTGGGACAGCAAGAGGAGGAAGATTAGGTTTAGGAAGTTCGGAGTGTTGGGGAGTGGGGAGATAATTTTACAGGACCGGGGGGGGTTAACATGGTGTAATAAATAGTTGGGGTCTTTGTTTCTTCCTTTTTAGCCATTTACCTGCAGGGTCCTTTGCTCTGGCAGTAATCTCTGTGAGTTAATTATGTAAAACGTCACCAGCCAAGGCCCGTCACTGCACTTCATGAAGGCTTTGGGTGAAATGCCTGATTTGTTGTCCCTTTGCCAGACCTTCATAAAAGGGCAAAGTCTGCCACTTTGCCAGCTAAGATTTACTTCCCAGCATCTTTATACAGGTCTCAAATCTTACACTATTACAAATTCTGTACATCTGAATTTCTATACATTCCAGTCTTTATTACCAAACACATCTGAATCAAAACATGTCCCTTACACTACATCTGTTCCTGCTGCCTTTCCTGCCCTTAAAGAGCTGCTGATGCCTTCAGGAGAAATTTAACAAAACAGAACAGTTAGACACAGTTCAGCTTGTAGTTCACATTAGTTCTGTATTTCTCCTCCCCATTATTTATTACTGATGTAATCTGCATGAAAACAGAATTTTTGCACCTGAGGAGTCGGTTTATTCCTGTTGCTTTCTCCCTACCTGAAGTCAGAATGCACTGCTTGTGACACCACTGCCACTCCCATGGCAACAGACTGTAATCTCACAACAGAGGATTAGGACTTGAAGTAGGAAGTAAGCTACAGAGGCAGATGCACTTTGAGGTACAAAGATCATGTATTCGTGCAAATGTCCTCAGTAATAATGCTGAGAAGAAATCTATTGAATATATATAAGGAATGCAAGCTGAATTATACCTAAATATTATGTTTTTCAAAGTTTTCTTTGAGGCGTCAGCAGCTCTAAAAGTCACAATTCTCCACTTGTGACTTTAGAATCGTTCCATGGCCACAGGTTCTGATGTTATAATGAGCAGAGACTTATGACTTCAATACAAGAATAAGCAACTTGAACACACTGGGGGATTTTCAAATTTAGGTCGGGGATTGGCAGCAAGATTTGTCTGTATATCTACTGCTTGCGCCAATACTTCAGACCACAAAACGGAGGTGGAACTTAAGCCACTATATGCAGTTGAACATCTTCATTATGCAATCACAGATGTTTGGGCTAGTCTTCATTGGTATAGACTAGGGTTTGCCTCCTGATTCTCTATCCATGGCAAAAAACTTCTGAGAATAGGGTCTTTAGAGCTGAATCATGATTACCCTAGATTCATTAATAAATACTGTTAAGACAAGGGATATTTCTGGCCTTCAAAATTAACTGATGGGATTGCCAAGGAAAGTTCATTAGATCACTATGGAAGAGACTCTAGAGCTTCGATAATCCCTCATGAAGATTTGTTTTATGAATGTTTACAAGCACAGTGTTGCCTTTCTATGTTTTGCACAATTCAAGAACTTCATGGACTTTGATAAACACTGTAGAACTTAAGCACATGAAAAAATAGTTATGTACCCCAACAGTAGCTCTTTGAGAAAATCTCCTCCATTGAGCCTCACTGCGCACCTGGTCGGATGTTTATCTCATGACAACTACATCCCTGTCACGTCTTATTGCTTACCAACCCCTGTGTTCATAAGTTTAAATAAATACCCACTGGTCTCTCTTCCCCCTACCCACCTTGGGGGTAATCGGGTATTTCAAGTCTGTAATATAGTACTGTATTGTGGTAGTGCACAGGAGTTTGAAAGGAGTCCCTGTTTCCTGCCTGTCCAGCCTCCTGGTACTCTAACCAATAGGCTATGCTGCCTCTCATAACTAGTGGCAACAGTCTGGCAATTAAGCTCTGATGACCGCTGACAATCAAAATGTGGTATAGTTATAGTTGTGCAGCCAGAGACATACATGACACACAGATCCATACAGCTGAAGTCAGGAGTTATACAATCACTGATGCAGAATATTTTCTGAATAGTCCCAGTCCCCTAATTCTATTTCAGAGCAAGTGAATGTGTGTGGTAATGCTAACATTTCATAATACAGTACAGCCATCTTTATGGCACGAGTTCTGGGCCGGCTAGGATGGGTGTAAGGGGCCACATGCTCCTGAGCGCCTCAGCAGTGTAAATGTATTCTCATGGAACATTGCATGCATCACCCATGCAGTCTATCTGGATCTAAACACTTCTACCATTCAATGCAACTGTAATTTTCTTCATCTTGTGGATGTGGCTTACCACATCCCCTCTACTCTTTTATAATAACTGGGGAGCGTTTTCTCCCATAGGGAAACCTGGTTATAATTCACCGTTATAACGGCGAACATGTGCTGGGTTTCCCTGGTCTACGCACGCTGTGGTTGCCACTCTCCTCTTTACGGTCTTCTGACGCGGTCGCTTACCATCACTGCATCTATGTAAGTGATTAAATTGCCTCTCAGCAGTTCAGTTTTCCTCCTGGAGTAGGCCAATAATCCTCAATAAAATCTTACAAACTCTCCCAGCAATTATATAAAATAAAACATGGGGTGGTGTGTTTAACTCAAGATTTTACACACACCATCAGTGTTGGATGCTTAAATAAATCCCTCGAGCTTCGCTCACTGGGTTTATGTAGCATCCAACACCTCGGGGGAGGGAAGGAGAGGGTAACATCTCATTAAACACACCACCCCATGTATTACTCTATATATAGTTACTCCCTGTGGCATTAGTCATTCTTTAAGGACTACTCTTTTTGGCTGCAGTAATCAATATGCCTAGTATATACTTGATATGTTTATCTTTACATCCTGGCGGGTACTAGTAAAGAATGTACAAATCTACATTTAATTCCAGCTGTTGATGCAGTACCTCGCCCAAATAATGCATGGTGTGCGTCACCATCTACTCTTTGTCGAGGCTCCTGCACAACGCTGTCCTCGTCCTATACTTCACTGTCTAACTGTCGTAACTGGAGTACTGAGGAATGACAAGAGGTTTCCGTATGTATTCCCTCCAAATGTAGGAATATATGATTCTACTCTTCCCATAACACCTTTTCTGTCAACCTGACATGTTCTGTCTCCTGTTCTACTTTTTCTGCCTATTTCCATGCTATTGAAGTGTACCATACAGGTCTGACTCCTGCATCGCCTGTATAGTAATGAGATGCGTGCTGTGTTTTTTTGAGCCTTTATGTTCGTCATCAGGAATTATAATAATGGGAACGCCTAAGCCAGGGTTCTCATCACCTTCGGCAGAGACGTCAGATAATGCTGAATCTGGAGATATCTGTAAAAATCCCTACATTACATTTCATATGTCTGCTGCATCCACTCAAAAGGACCGAATCGTATCTCTCGAGTAGAACTGTGTCAGGTAAAAATAGGTTACTCACCTGTAACAGTAGTTCTAGGAGTGGTATACTGTTCCACATCCATGCACTGTTAGCTCTATTAGATGTGCAGATTCACTGGACGTCTTTGAGCTAAGCTCCTCCCACCACCTGGGCGGTATATCCCCCGACTCTGCCCTGTGACATCAGATCTTTGCATGCTAGTAACATGGATCTATGTGCCACTTCCCAGGGGAGGCTGGGTGGGTTGTGTGGATGTGAACTGTGCACCACTCCTAGAACTACGGTTACAGGCGAGTAGCCTGTTTTTCTAGGGGCATGGATACAGTTCACTATCCACACACTGGCAGACTCCTAGCAGTTCTCCAGGAACAGGGAGCAAGGTGCATCCCTCTCTGGCAAACAGAGACTGGAGAACCAAGGTCTCAAAAGCAGCAGCTTAATGAGACTCAAGGTCAACACTGTAATGGTAAAGGAAGGAGTGTGCGGACTTCCAGGTGGCAGCCCTACAGATTACTGGGTAGGACCATTCCTGGAAGCAGTCACTGAGACAGCGGTATGTCTGGTGGAATGAGCCACAAGCCCTACTGAAGGCTCTCTACCAAACAACCTATACAAGAGGTAGATCCAGGATGTGCTTCACCTGTCAAGTGTCCACTTTGTTGATGGTCTCCTAGACGCGGCTTCAGTGTATTTTAAAAAAAAAAAAAAAACGCCAGCGAGCCTGACCCCGAACTCTAGCCGAGCACTCCTTATAATAATAGCACCCTCTGCAGGTTCAGAGCATGAAGCCTGCAGCCGGCCTCCAAAAAATGGGTTGGTAAAGTGTACCGTAAGTTACTCACATGGCTAAGGTGAAACTCTGAAACTACCTTCGGGAGGAACTTAAGGTTTGGGTGAAGGACGACCCTGTCTTTAAGGAAGACCAGATAAGGAGTTTCCACCAAAAACGTCTGGAGCTCACTGACCCTTCTGGCTAATGTGATGCTCACCAAGAAGGCAGTCTTCCATGACAGGCGAGACATCGCAAACCAATGCACTGGCTCAAATGGCTTAGTTACGAGTTCAGCTACCACTAGCTGTAAGTCCCATGGTACAGACAGAACTCTTAGCCGCTCAGGAACAAGGCCATGAGGTACAGGGACTGAAGGTCTGGGAGCAGGACCTTCCCCATTGTCTGGTCAGCAGACCTGGGTGAAGAGGCAACCATCACAGACATCCGAGGCTGAGAAGATCTGAGAACCAGAACTGCCTTGGCCAATGTGGAGCTATCAGCATCACCCACGCCTTGTCCTTCTGGGCCTTGATCACCACCTTGTGGATCAATGGGAAGAAAGGGAAGGCGTATAGGAGACCTGGGGTCCAGGGCTTTGCAAAGGCATCCCCCATCAGTGTACCAGACCATGAAAGCAGGCACAAAACATCCTCAGTTTGGCATTCTCCCAGGAGACAAACAGAGCCCTCAGAGGGGTGACGCACTGAGAGAACAGGCAGTTCACCACCTCCTGATTCAGGGACCACTTGTGCGACATCACTCTACCTGGCTGAGAGCATCTGCCAGCTGATTCTTCACACCACGACATTGCTCCCCAGCAGATCTGAAACCATGCTGCACATGAAGGTCCTGGTGAGAAGGGCCTCCACACACAAAGGAAGTAAGTGTGTTCCGCCCTACTATTCAGGTACAACATGGTAGTGGTGCTGTCCGTCTGGACCCGCACGACCTGATCCCTGACCAGAGGAGTGAATTCAGTCAGAGCCAACCACACTGCATGGTGCTCCAGCAGGTTCATGTGGCAACGGGAAATCCCTAGGTGACCAGAAACTGTGGGCTCTGCTCTCCCAGGAGTCCTTCCCACCCCAACAGAGATGGTACCATCGTGAGTGTGATGGACAGTTCTAGGCGGACAAATGGGATTCCTTCCTCCAGATGTTTGGGGACCAGCCACCACTGGATGGAGTCCCACATTGGCTAGGTCACTGTGATTGGCTGATCCAAGTGGTCTAGGCACTGGGATCACTAATGGCACAACTGCCACTGCAGATACCGTATCCACCAGTTAATCCAAAAGACTACACTGGTGCAGGATACCATGTACCCCAGCAGCCATAGGAAATCCCGGGCATGGCGCGAGACCCCAATCTGAAATAATTGGCCAGATGATGTAATATCCAGTGCCTTGTCCCCAGGGAGGTGGGACTTGGTCTGCTGGGAGTCTAGTTCTCTCTATCTTTATCACCTGCAAAGGTACCAGTTCGGACATGTCTGGGTGGACCAGCAGGCCTAAGTCTCAGCAGGTCTGGAGAGCCAGATCTCAGGACCTCTTGACAGACTTCTTGGACAGCCCATCCAGCAGCTTGTTGTCCATGTAGTGATACACCCCCAGCTTTGGCATCACAGGAAGGCTGCTGCCACTGAAATGTACTTGGTGAAGACCCTGGGCGCCAAGGAGAGACCAAAGGGTATGGCACAGGACCACTTCTGCTTGGAACCGGAGGTATCAACAGTGGGATGGATAGACTGGGATGTGGAAGAATACGTCCTGGAGGTCCAAGGAGCAAAACCACATATTCTACTCCAGTGATGGAATGAAATGATTCAGAGCGACCATCCAGAACAAGCACTTCTGTACGAACTGGTTCAGATTGTGCAGATCCAGTATGGGGTGCCAGCCCCCGTCCGTTTAGGAACCAGGAAGTGCCTGAACACATAACCCTGACTGGCCAGGGAGTCTGGGACATGGGTTTTGACTCCCTCCATGAGGAGCTGAACAACGTCCTCCCAGAGGGCCAAGAGCGGGTCTGGCGACACCCTTGACTCCTGCCGAGCATGGAGTCAGTAAGGTGGGCGGGCCACAAAAATCGAGAGGCAGCCCTCTGCCTACCACTTCTAGCACCCACTTGCCTGTTACAGAGGACCAATGTGGCAAAAAGTTACCAACCCCTGACAGGGAGGACAGAAAGGGACAGGACAGGTGCAGTGGCACCACAAATCCCTGCTCCCACCTTTTCTGGGGCTCTGGCCACCGAACGTGGGTTTCAGGTGTCAAGTCTGGTACTGCTCCTGCTGGGGCTCTTGCCAAGGAGGTTGCTGTGGCTGAAAGAGCAGATACTGAAAAGCCTTTTTCTTAGGCTTTTGTTTCGGGTCCTTCTGGGATAAAGCCACAGAGTCAAGGGTGACAAAAGATTTTATTTATTTATTTATTTAGCTTTTGTTGACCGGGTAAGTGCACTAGGCAAATCCTGCCTATTTTCAGGCACGACCCGGGGAAGGGGGATACAGATGAATGCCAACTGACCTTGAACCAGATTAAGCTGTTGGTGGTAGTTTTAGTGAATGAGGAAATTTGGCCCGGACACGGAAATTCCCTACTCTTTCGATAAGGCCATGGGATCTTTAACATCCACCTGAACTACCACCAATCCAGGCAGATGGGACCTCGGTTTAACGTCTCATCCGAAAGACGGCACCTCGGAAATGCAGCACCCCTCTCATGATGCATTACAGTGTCAGTACTGGGATATTAACCCAAGTGCCAGATGTGGGAACTGAACCCACAGCCCTCTGATCTCCCGGTCTCAGAGGCAAGTGTGCTGCCTACTGAGCCACTGACACTGCTACATTTCTCGATGTAGGTGAGATGTCTCTGCACCCCAGGGCCAAACAGGAACAGACCCAGGAAAGGGACATCAGCCAGCTTATACTGGATGTCCACCATGAAGGTGGACAGACGCAGCCAGGTAATGAGACACATGGAGACCGTCGTTGTCACAGTATGGGAATCGCCCATGTCCAAGGCTATCTAAAGACAGTGTTTAGCCTGCAACTATCCCTGATCTCAGACCATCTTCACTGGTAAATGCTGGTTGCCAGGGAGGATGTCATCAAAGACGCCCCACAGGGAGTGCCCAAAGTTGACCATCATGACAGCCTAGCTTGCCTGACAAAGACCCAAGGACGTCACAAAATAAATGTTTTTAGTGGTGTGGTTAACCTTTCTGGACAACTTGTCCAGAGGCTTGTCTATGTCCCCTTGGCCCCTTCCCCCGAATCTGCAGAAGGACTACTCAGAAACCAGCCCTTCGTCCGATGGGTGGTCCAAGAATCCCAGAAGGAACGCAGTAGGGACCATGTACTTCCAGACCATACAGGCAATGTATGGGCTGGGCAGGATGCTGGGCACTGCCAAAGCTTCAGGGCTTGTCCCAAGCATGGGAAAGGCATCCTCAAGGGAATAATCCCTGTCTAAAATGTCCATGAAACGGTACATGGTCTTTTTCCGAACGAGCTCAAGCAAGACTGACATGGATTCCAAAATCAATCAGATAAGAACTCCGAAACATACCAGCCCAAGGTCAGTGGTCAGTTCCTCGACCAATCTCTGCTTGAGTACAACAGTCCCTGAGAAGTTCCTGGAAGAAAGGTCGGAGTCAATACAGGACTCATCAAAAACGGCCCTCGACCACTTCTCGCTGGACCACCCTGTGACAGGGTTAAGGACCTGTCCCATTTGTTATTTAGAAAGAGTTTAAATGCAAGGATCTGTTCGATCCTCTCCTTTTCTGTCTCTTGTCTGTCTGGTTGCACAACCAAATTTACTTGCGAGACCTAGGAACTGATCACTCAGACGATCTCGCGATTCTCCACCTCTCAATATCTCTCTTCCTTCACTTGCTGTTTCGGACTTTACTCCTCCCTTGCAGATCTGCGGTTATAAAAATATATGTGAATCTTTATGTGAAAGTGGGATCCTTTGTTTGAAAATGTGTATACAGTAGTCAGGGCCCCGATTTTTCTGTGGCACATCGGAGCAAAGTTCTGCGGCAGGGTTCTCATTTGCCGCAGAACTTCTGCGGCACTCAACACCAATTTCTGCGGCAATTCTACGGCACATTTTTACCCTTAATTTTTTTTCCTTGTTTTGCTCTTTTTGCCATATCTGACACAATGCATGCTCATAACACAGTCATTTTATGGGCGTTTGTTACCAACTTTTCAACACAGCCAGTTTAAAACCTCTGCTCATGAACAGTATCACTGAGATTTTCTTACTCTGTCCCGAACATTGATTTTGCACACCAACCGTGCCATTGTGCACTACATGTGCAAAAACACATTTCAGGTGAGATGAGAAAAATGACAGTAGTACTGTTCATGAGGTGTGGTAAAATGGTAATACTGAAAATCTGGGTGAAAATATTAAAAATGCATCAGAAGTTACGAGTGTGTGAACTGCATGAGCATGCTCGTCAAAACAGCTATTTTGGGAATATTTTCACTAACTCAATACGGAGTTTGGATCTGCCTGACACTGACATATTTCATTAATCATTCGGGAAAGGTGGTTCCCGCATGACGGGAACCACCTTTTGGGACTGATTAATCTAAATAACAGTGTCACAGTTCATGAGGTAGGCTCCAAAACCCCATGTTGAAATTTGTGAAAAATTCCCAGAAATGGCTGAGATATGTACTAAAGTTGAAAAATCCATTTATGCCATTATACAGCTTACTGGCATTTCTCCAGTTCGCGGTCGGCTTTGAAGAGTGCAGACGTGTTCCCGGTCCATCAAGATCGCCACGCTGGGCCCGGAGCAGGCATGGGTTGAGGGTGCAGTGGGGGGAAGCGGGCACGAGAGGGTGGGTGCGGGTTGGGGGCAAAAAGAATCAACGAGGGAAGGTTTTTTTTTGTTTTGTTTAGACTCAACACGGAAGCTTTTGCCACGCTGGGGTGGGCTCAGCATGGCACCAGGCAGCTTGGTGGGGAAGAGAATGAAGCCGACGGGGATTGGGCACCCCTCGGCAAATGAAGCTTTTGCCACGCTGGGCTGGGCCCTGGCATGGCACCAAGCAGCTTTTGGGGAGAGAACGAAGCAGACGGGGACTGGGCACCCCGCTTGCAATGGAAGCTTTGCCATGCTGGGGTGGGCTCCCACCGGCAACACAGACATTTGGGGGGAGGAAGCCAATGGGGGATTGGGCACCCCTGCCTGCAACGGAAGCTTTTGCCACGCTGGGGTGGCCCCAGCATGGCACCAGGCAGCTTGGTGGGGGAAGAGAAACGAAGCCGACGGGGATTGGGCACTTGGCTGCAAGGAAGCTTTTGCCACACTGGGACAGCTTCCAATGCACTAAGCAGCCTTTTGGGGAAGAGTGAAGCAGACGGGGACTGGGCACCCCGTTGGCAATGGAAGCTTTTGCCATGCTGGGGTGGGCTCCCCCCGTGGCACAGACATTTTGGGGGTGAAGCCGACGGGTTGGGCACCCCTGCCTGCAACGGAGCTTTGCCACGCTGGGGTGGGCTCCTCAGCATGGCACCAGGCAGCTTGGGGAGAACGTGAAGCCGACGGACTGGGCACCCTGCCGGCAAGGAAGCTTTTGCCACGCTGGGGTGGGCCTCAGCATGGCACCAGGCAGCTTTTTTGGGGGAGAACGGAGAGCAGACGGGGACTGGGCACCCCTGTGGCAATGGAAGCTTTTGCCATGCTGGGCTGGGCTCCCAGCGTGGCATACAGATTTTGGGGAGGTGGCCGGCCGAGTTAGGCACCCCATTGGCAGCGGAAGCTTTTGCCATGCTGAGGTGGGCTCCCAGCATGGCACCAGGTAAGCAGCTTGGGGAGACGTGAAGCCGACGGGGATTGGGGCACCCCTCGGCAAGGAAGCTTTTGCCACGCTGGGGTGGCTCCCAGCATGCATACAGACATATGGGGAGCAGTGCAAACAGACGGGGATTAGGCACCCCACATCGGCAAAGGACGCTGTTCCGGGCGGCCACGAATCTGCAGGTGACGGCACATTCCGGATATTTCCAGCGGTTTGCCGCACTCATGGATTTGTGGAAAATTCGGGGCCCTGACAGTAGTTATACTGTTGAGATGCTTGCAAAAAGTTATTTGGAACTCAAGTGGTTAACCTGAGATGAAGATTGCAGACTCTGCAGAGATATCAACAAGAGGTCAGTTCTGGGTTGCCATGTTCTGTTTGTTGCACCTGCAAGGAAACTGATAAAAACACTGTGTGAGAAGGCGGATGTTCTCATAACAAGTTCCCAGGCAAGGACTTATAAAAAGAGCAGCAATGTTTTTGCTAGAAAGAGAGAGAGACTGAAACTTGAATTAGTGATACCCTGAGAAGACTTTGTTTTCTGTGTTTGTACTGCCTCTGTAAATAGTTATACTGAACAATTTTTTTTATTTTACTGTGATTGGAAAACAAATAAAACGCTATTCACGAATTTTATACCTGCTCCTGGTTTTCCTATGATTCCTGACCTGTGCCTTGATGACAGCATTTTCAGCTTGGGTGATTTCCTCTGACAATCAGACTAGTAAGCTGGTTGCTGACTGGACTTCCCAGTTCAGAGTGCTCATTTGGTTGTGGTGGTGCCACCCATAAGGGTAGAGAAGGAGAAGCAGCTGCTGGAAACACCTGTGAGGTGTGGACTAGTGAGGGCACCATTGGCGGATGCCAGGTCACTGAAGTTTCAAGGAGCAGAGCTCTACCACACCCCATAATTACCCACTGTTGCCAGGAGCTCCATGTAGCACTGGCACATTTTTCAGTGGTGCCTCTCTTCACCAGAGAATCAGGATGTCAAGCAGCATCGATGGCGGGAACCTCATAGTTGATCAAGATCAAGAACGTGAGCACCTCAATCAAGACCTCACCATCAACCAGACAAATTATGTCAAAAGAAGCCATCTGGCTGGACGCGGTAAACCACATGCCTGGTAACATTAAGCAAGACAGGCTTGAAAGGCTCGACCACTGGTGGATGAAGCTCCTGAGGCAAAATGGTCAGGGAAACAGTACAATTACGTAAGAACTTACCGTAACAGCAGATCTTCGAGAACAGCTCTTGCAGCAGGTTACACCATTAGGACTGAAGCCGTCAGGACCCCACGGAAATTTTCTAGCTAGCAGTCTTCAGCAGGGACCGCCTCCGACGTCGGTCCCGCCCCCGACGTCAGGCGTAGTACATAAGGAGGCGGTCCCGCCAGAATCCCCAGTTCTCCTGCCGGAGACTTCCAGTCGCTGGATGACATCAGAAGAGGAGACCGAGAACCCGCCATCAGATAGCCAAGACTAAGAACCAACCTTTCCAATCCTAAGGATAGTGTTAGGCCGGAACCTACTTCCTCCAAGGGGGAATGGAGGCCGGGAAAGTACCTGTTGCAAGAGCTGTTCTCAAAGATCTACTGTTACGGTAAGTTCTTACGTAACTGTACTATCTTCTTCGGTACAGCTCTTGCAGCAGGTACACCCATTAGGACTGATTCCCAAGCAATGGCGCCTTGAGAGGCCATGGGAAGGAGGCAATACGGAGATTCAGACCCGTCCAGATCCTAAGACAGGAGGCCCTGAAGAACAGCAAGGCTGAAACCCGCACTTCGCCTTGAGGCGATATCCCAGCTATAATGCCTGATAAAGTGTGCACCAAACTCCAGGTGGCTGCGGCACATATGGCGACGTAGATACATTCTTCAGTGCCGCAAAGGAGGTAGCCATTCCTCTTGTTGAATGGCCTTTGACCACTCCTGGTAAGGGTTTCTTACGCTTGTCATAGCAAGACGAGATACAATGAATGAGCCAGCGTTAAAGGGTCTGTTTCGAAACTGGGGCCCCCTTTCATCCTCTCAGCGAATGAAACGAACAGCTGCTCCGCTTTCCGGTGCTGTTTGGTTCTGGTCAAATAATATCTGAGGCACCTTTGAACATCCAGGGTGTGGAGCAGTGCTTCTCCTCAATTGGCGTACTTAGGAAAGTATACTGGTAAATCAATGTCCTGGTTAAGAGTAAGGGCTGAAACCACCTTAGGCAGGAACTTAGGATTCGTCCTCCGAGACACCCTATCCTGATGAAAAATTAAATAAGGCTCCTTGCACATGAGAGCATGTAGTTCGGAGATTCTTCTCGCCGAAGTAACGGCAACCAAAAACAACGTTTTCCACGACAGAAAACATAGCTCGCAATCTACGGCAGGCTCAAACGGTGGCAGTGTAAGCTGCTCCAGGACGAAAGGTAAATCCCAAGGAGGGACGGGATCCTTAATGGGCGGCCTAAGGTGGAGGACCCCCTTAAAAAGGCAGGAAGAATCCAGCTGGGCCACCATGCGTTGGCCTATGGAGGCATGATAAGCTGAGATTGCACAAAGGTGCACTCTGATCGAGGAGTAAGCTAACCCGGATTGAAAGAGGAAAAGCAGGTACTCCAGAACCAGCTTCTCAGGACAGTCTAAGGGCGAGAAACCGCGTGCCTGAGACCACAGGCAAAACCTGCGCCACTTCATGGCGTATGTTGCGTGTGTCGCCGGTTTTCTGGCGGCAGAAAGTACCTCTGTCACCTCTTGCGAGACCCCGTGTCGCAACATGGCTATGTCTCTAGGAGCCAAGCATGCAGGTTCAGTGAATGTAAGTCCGGTTGGACTAGTGAACCCTCCTCCTGAGACAACAGGTGGGAGCTGACTGGCAAAGGAAGCGGAGGTTCCCGGGACAACTGATTCAGAAGCGGGAACCAAATTTGCCTGGGCCAAAAAGGCGCTATCAAAATAAGTGTTGCGTGCTCCCTGCGAAGTTTGAGAAGGACTCTCTGGATCAACGGGAAAGGCGTAGAGGAATCTGCCCGCCCAGGAGAGGGACAACGCGTCTCGCCAGAAAACACCAGGCCTTGGATCTAGTGAGCAAAAATTGGGCAGTTTTGCATTGGATGGGTAGGCGAATAGATCTAATTCTGGAGTACCCCATCTGTGGAACAGATCCTCTGCCACCTCCTGTAGAAGTTCCCACTCGTGGACTCTGGCCTGGGAATGACTCAGGCTGTCTGCGACAGTGTTGTCCACCCCGGGAACGTGAACTGCAATGAGGTTTGCGCCGTGTCGTCTTACCCATTCCCACACCCTCATGGCCTCCCTGCAAAGTGGGTAGGAGTGTGTGCCTCCTTGTTTGTTGAGGTAATACATCACCGCAGTATTGTCTGTTTGTAACAGGAGAGGACTCGGTGTAATCTCCGACTGGAAGGCTTGCAGGGCATAAAGGACCGCCTTCATCTCCAATATGTTGATATGGAGATGAGATTCCTGGGTAGTCCATGTACCCTGAGACCTCACCCCGTTCAAGTGCACTCCCCACCCCAGCCCTGAGGCGTCTGTGGAGAGTGTTATCACCGGGGACGGCGCTGTGAAGGGAACCCCCACTGAGAGGGTTCCCGGATCTAGCCACCATTGTCAATCCCGAACCACAGTCTTCGTGATTCTGACTGGCTGCTGCAGATGGTCTTGCCTTTGGTCCCACTGCACCCTTAACATCCACTGGGTTACCCGCATGTGGAGTCTTGCCATCGGGACCGCTGGAATGGCCGCATTCATGTGTCTGAGCAGGCGAAGGACCAATCTGGCTGGGACGGTCTTCTTCGCTGACATGTTCCTTATGAGGGATCGTATGCGTTCCGCTCAGTCTTCAGGAAGAAAGGCTTTCCCCTTGACGGTGTCCAGAACTGCCCCTATGAACTGCAGTTTCTGGGACGGTACCAGGAGAGGCTTCTCATAGTTGATTAAGATGCCCAGAGACTGAAAGAGAGCCTGGGTATGCTGAATGGCCAGCAGCAATGCCTCCTTGGAGGAGGCCATGAGAAGCCAGTCGTCCAGGTACGGGAACACGTAGTGGCCCTGTCTCCTCAGAGACGCTGCCACGACTGCCATGCACTTGGTGAATACCCTGGGTGCTGATGACAGCCCGAAAGGAAGTGCTCGGAACTGGTAGTGGCGACCGAGAAACTCGAAGCGCAGGAACTTCCTATGCGCCTGAGTGATGGGGATGTGCAGGTAGGCGTCCTACATGTCTAGGAACGCCAAGAAAGCATCCTTCTTCAGCATAGGGATTAGTCCCGGGAGGACATCAGACGAAGAAAGGCTGCTTGAAGAAGGATTTCTTCCGAAGTTTGAATTTCTGAAGAGATTTCCTGGTCGTTGCGCACTAGACTAAACCGAAGAGGTCGAGACATGCAAGTCGACGGCGGGAAAGAACTGGGGATTCTGTCGGGACCGACGTCGGAGGCAGTCCCTGCTGAAGACTGCTAGCTAGAAAATTTCCGTGGGGTCCTGACGCCTGACGGCTTCAGTCCTAATGGTGTAACCTGCTGCAAGAGCTGTACCTCAAAGAAGATCAACCAGTTCACATCCTCTTTGAGTATGAACCGGGAGCACTGGGGTCCGGAAGTTAGAGTCTTTGATCTCGTCCAACAGCTGACCTACAGGTTCAAAGAAGACTTTCAAGGTCTCCTCGACCGGAGTCAAGATTGACAGGCCTGACGGGGATGCTAAGGAGTGCTCGATCTTCCCCTCGACCGAAGGGGTCTTTACCAAAGTTGAGCAGTCCAAGGAGTCAAGGCAGTGGGTGGCCTTGCTCTCTCCTGGTTCCATAACCGGTGCTGCCGGCACTTCTCTTTCTTCTGTTTCTTACTACAATGGGAAGGGCTCTGCCCAAAGATCTGGAGGGCCAATCAAATATCACAGAAACTTTCTGTGAAGGACCATCCAACACTGGCCCCAGCTGGAAGCAGCACCGAGACTGAGAAGATGCCCACCACGGCATCCACCAAGGCCTTCTTACTGTTCTGACAGACGGCCAAGGGTGAGCCGGTGCTTCTGACCCTCTAGGATTCTGGAAGCATCAATAAATACAACCCACAACCAGCCACGTAATGTTGACCACCCAGGCAGTACAGGCATGTATCCTGCAGGTTGGTGACTAACATCTTCTGCCTGCACTGCATGCATAACTTGAAACTCTACTTCACTGCTCCATCATCAATCACTGAGTGGAGTTGAAGGGGCCATGAACGGAATCAAAATAACAATAAAAACTTTGAAAATACAGGTTCACCAATTGCGCACTAAATCCTAAGTGAGAGTCGCGAAGGAGGTGAACCTTTCTTCCAGCAGACAGAAAGATCCGACATCACGAGGTGGTGTTGAGGATAAACATGGTCCAGTCAGTCCAGCATAAAGAAATCCAACTGCACTAGGAGGCACAGCTAGATCCAAAAGGGTGTCAGTTTCCACTATGCCACAATTATAGTATGAACTATCATCAAAGCTTACTTGCTGGACTGTTCTACTCATCAGGAGGCAGTGTGACCCAATGGTTAGAGTACCAGTAGGCACAGGAGACCCAAGTTCAAATCCCACTAGAGTCAGTTGCTGTCTGACCTAAAGCAAGTTTTTAATCACTCAGTACCTCACTCGGTCTACCCAGCTATAAAAATGGATACATGCAGCACCCCACTGAAAATGAATGCTTCTCAACTGGGATATCCTAGGTAAGTAAACTGTAAAAATACATAAATTCATGTTGCTTTGCCCCAACACCCCTCCCTTCTGGAATCTGACTAGTCCTGCTTTAAAGTTAGAGGAGGTCCTGATTACAGCCCCAGCTACCTGCACATAGTTATGTGCCACCTTGTACTACATGGACATGCACAGGACACAGAACACAGAACTTGTCCATCAGTAAAATGTTATTAATAGTTAGCACCACACAACAGGGGAAAAAAAGTATTCTTTTGAGACTGTTTTTGTGTTCAATGCCAAACACCAAACTTTTCCCCTTCCCCAACTCTACTGATGGCACTCAAGTCTGGTAGGGATATACCACATATCTGCCCCCGACCCACCCCTGCACCCACACTGGCAATCTCCGTAACAGTTTTGGCGGGTGGCCTACGATTAACCCCTCATAGCGGGGTTCCCCTGGGGGAGGGACCAAGATCAACCAGTGGGTCCCATCAGAGTCTTACGCTGGCATCTTTTAGGAATAAGTACTTGGAGACGGCTCAGGAGCTTCACTGTGCGCTGCCTTGCAGGTAGTTTCTCTTGGTTGTTACTCCCCTGGTGGAATGCACTTGCAATGACGTCCTGGCACACTGAACATTCTCGTACACCCATGTCGAAGTTTGCCACCCTCACCAATCCCTGCATCTGCATCAGTCCGTGGCTCAACCCACCCTGGCTGCCGTCAGGGGTCGGTATATCGCAAGGCTCTGAGACCCTCCCTCCATGGAGTATGTGAGCAGTCCGTCGGACACTCATCCTTCTTTCACTGGCCAGGCTTCTGAACTCTGGTCATTGGCATCTGAATGTTTCGATCATATCACCTCTCCCCCTCCTGTGCTCTAGGGTATACATATTGAGCTCAGTTAATCTTTCCTCATATGTTTTCTGATGCAGTCCCTGCACCATTTTTGTTGCCCTTCTCTGGACTGCTTCAATTTGGTTAATGTCCTTGTGAAGGCATGGCCTCCAGTACTGCACGCAGTACTCCAGATAGGGCCTAACCAGTGTCTTGTAAAGAAGGATTATTACCTCCCTCGTACGACTTGTGATAGATACCCCTGCTAATACACCCAAACATTCCCCTAGCCTTACCTATTACTTTAGTGGTCTGCTTGGATGATTTCAGACATCAAACTTGGTAACAAACAAGTTTTTTTTTCCTTCTTTAAGTGGGAATGTCCACATTCAAAAGCCCCACACTAGAGGGTTGCCCGATTAACAATCTGACCGAAAACAAAATATTTGCGTGTTCGTAGCAATATTTATTATTTGTTTGAGCCTGACATTTCCCCAGCCCGCCATTAGCCTCAGCCGCCAGTCCAAGCTGCATCCCAGAATCACCAGCAGCTGAAGTCAGAGACGGAGATCAGCCAGGAGAGATAACAATAACTAGAACTACAGGTGTGTAAGAAACAAACAGTCAAAGCACTTATCAGGGAACAGCTGGAGCTTCTGAAGTGGGTCATTCCCCCTAAATTTAAGCATTTCTATAGTAATTTGATTTTGATACAAAACGACACAAATGTGCACAATGTACAGTATATGCCTGTCTATGTCCACAACAGCCCCCGCCCCACTTGAGATATGTACTGCTCAAGATACTCCAAGGAAGTTCATCTTACCTTAAATCCAGGTTGGTCAATTTTGGACACCTTTTTATCAGAGCCTCGACATCTAAAGCAGTTCAGAGGAAATGAAGAACTCATCAACAAAGATCAGAAAATAATGGAAAACTCTGCTCCAGTAAAGCAGAAATAGAATTGTTCACCAAACATGACGCTTAAAAATGAAGGTTCACATACCAGAGCGTAGTAAATTCTGTCTGAAACCACTAAGGTTCAACTGCGTTACATTTTCTGAAATGTGTTTCATGGTCACTTGAATGTGATCTGAGGTAAAGTCGCACCAGGACAGATTCAGATCCTCCAGCCTAAAAACATTTAGACAACAATAAAAACAATTCAATCTGTGAACTACAAAAATAAGCATGTACCAAAGCTTCCAGTACATAATATTTTTCCTCAAGACTGACAGACCACATAGCTTACTTTTTAAATTATTTATTTTTATTTTACAATTTTTGGCCCGCACAGACATACTAAGTTGAGGTTTGCTTCCAGGTGTGTCCAACTCATGGTCACGCAGTATGCAAGTAGTGGCTGTGGGATTCAAACCCAGTTCTCCAGGTTTGCAGGTAAGTGCACTTAACCACTATGCCACAATGCCTCCCACAGCTTACAAACCTTTAAAGATCAAAACACACACGACAAATAGGTCTCCAGGGATTAGAACAATTTGGCTCCTCACTACAAGTCCTTCAGCACATACAAAAGCATCACAGAAAGAACAACCGATTCTCAAGCACGGATACACAAACATGCCATCCAGCACAATCCAAAACTGCTCACTGCACACATTGCAGAAGTTTTATATCCGACCTCACTGCAGAGTTTTCCTACTGCTGCTAACTTACCATGTCATCTCAGCACTTGTCTGTCTCTGAGCTGCCTGTTGGGGAGCAGTTTCATAGCATATTATCAAATGAATGGGAAAAAAACCCTAAAAGCTGACTGGGTCAAGAGACAATTCCAGTCAAGATGTTATCGCAAGTTCAAGATCACAGACTAAAACGAATCTAATCTACAGAAATCCTCACATAACTAGTATTTGTTTAATCTACTTTTTTCTCTTTATAGTTAATCTGTAAAATACACCAATGGCCAAAACATCGACCCTAACACCATTTTCAATTTTCAGCAAGCATTTAATATTACCTCTTGGTTTTGTACCATTGTCCATGCTATGTTTAGTTTTAAAAGTATAAAATGCGATTAATTTATTGTCCATTATAAAATGGGCAATAGAAGTATTTCCACCCCCCCCCCCCAAAAGGAAGGCTTCATGACCTGTACATCAATCCACAGGTTGAAGTTCCGAAATAGGGCCTGAGACGTATCCCTCTGGGGATCAAACTTGAGAAAGTACAGTTAAGTAAAAACTTACCATAACAGCAGATCTTCAGGAGGATCTCTTGCAGCAGTCCATCACCAGTAGGATTGAGCCGCCAGGCACTAGGACCATACAGAAACCTTCTAGCTAGCAGACTACAAGAGGGGGCAGCCCACCTCCGATGTCAGCTCCTGACGTCTGCTAATCCTATAAGGGGGGAGCGCCCTACACCCTCCTCAGTTCTCCCGCTGGAGACCAAGAGCAGGATGCCATAAGGGGGAACAGAGGAGGACTCAGAGATATCCCAATAGAATGGAAAAATAAAAGCAGAGGGCTCGCCCCTATGGAAGGTGTGACAGGGTAATCGGAGGATAAGGTTCTGATAGTCTGGGACTCCATAGTAAGAGGCATTAGCTGGGGGGGGGGAGTGAAGGGGAGTAAGAGTAAGGTCTGTCCCATTTGTTATGGAGAAAGTGTTTAAATGCAAGGATCTTTCCTTTTCTGTCTATTTGTCTGTCTGGTTGCACAACCAAATTTTCCTGTGAGACTTCAGACTTGATGAACCCGACAGGCTCGCAGTTCTTGGCGCTCACTGTCTCTCAATTCTCTCTTGCTGTCCGTCTTTTCCTCCCTTGCATATATGCTAATATAAAAATACGTGCAAATCATTGTATGATAATGTAACTGATGTTGGGATCTCTTTTTTTAGAGGGTATATAGTGTTATTGTTGAAATGTATATAATTATAATTTGAGATGACTGCAAAAAGCTGTTGGAAGCTAGAGGTTACTTGAGTGCAAATGTTTGAGCCTTTTGCAAAAGCTGTGCAAAGGGGGCCTCAAGAAGCACACTGTGTTCTAGCAGCTCCTGAAACTTACAAGAACAGAATGCTTGCTAAGAACGGGGGGTTGAAAAGACTTATAAATGGGCTAAGCTGCAACTGTAAGAAAGATTAGAAGAAAAAGGGACACAGAGACAGAAAGAAAAAAACTATTTCATTTCTTCTCTATACATAGTTATTCTGAACAAGTTTATTTTTTTTATGTTACTGCTACTGTAAATAAATGTTTTTGGTGAATTCTACAACTGCTCCTGGTTTTCCCTATGCTTCCTGACCTGTGCCTCGATGACAGAAGGGAAGAGAGAGACAGTAGAAGGAAAGAGGAAATGCAGGACCTGCTGCAAGAGAGCCTCTCGAAGATCTAATGTTACGGTAAAATCTTACTTAACCATACTATCTTGTTTCAAAGGCATCTCTTGCAGAAGGCCATCCCCGGTAGGACAGAGTCCCAAGCAGTTCTGGCACTACAGACAACCCAGGAGGTGGGCAAAAGAATAATAGCCTATGAAAGGAAGCCTTGAAGAACAGCTAGGCTGAAGTTGGCCTTATGCCTAGAGACGATGTCCAGACTGCAGGGATGTGCAAATCCTATTGTCGCCTGTCCGGGGCAACTAGATTTCCTTGAAGGGCAAGTACAAAAAAGAAAGCAAATTTCATTATAATGAATGGGGCAAGTGAAAATTCATTCAGCTACAGTCATGGCTGGGAAAGTCCTAAAAGTTTTGATTTGAACACCCCTGCCAGACTGTAATGCTTGGTGAAAGTGTGGACAGTGCTCCAGGTGGCAGTAGCACAAATGTCAGCAGCTGACACATTTCTGAAACAGGCTACGGCGGTGGCCATACCTCTAATGGAATGGCTTTTAACCCCTCCAGGACATTCCTTGCCATATTTCTGGTTACAATAGACAATGCAATTGGCTAACCATTTAGACAAACACTGTTTAGACACTGGGGCACCCTCTTTCCCAGGGCAAACTAAACATATAACTGGCTAGACGTCCTAGATTCTTTAGTCCAGTGTGTATAGCACTTCAACATTTTATGCACACCCAAGGTATGGAGCAATGTCTCTCCTTGACTGGAATGCTCCAGATAATAAACAGGCAGGAGGATGGACTGATTCAAAGTAAACTCCCACCACCTTAGGAAGAAACTTAGGACTAGTACGCAAAGACCCCTGTCTTTGTAAAGAATCAAATAAGGCTTCTTACACTGAGGGCCTGAAGCTCAGAAATCCTTCGAGCAGAAGTAATGGCAATGGTAATCGGAGGATAAGGTTCTGATAGTCTGGGACTCCATAGTAAGAGGCATTAGCTGGGGAGGAAGGGAGTAAGAGTAAGGTCTGGGTAAGTTGTTCACCAGGTATGACAGCACCAGAAGTGATGCACCACATCCCCTCCACGGGGAAAAGACAGGATGAGAGTACCCATCTGGTGTTCCACTTGGGAACAAACGACCTTGCAGGACACAGCGTGATGGAGGTGCAGGCTAGGTATGAGGCACTGGCGAGGTTCTGCAGCAACCTGAGCTTTAGATTAGTAACGTTTTCCAAGGTGCTGCCTGTTCTAAGAGCCAGCTCAGAGAGGAAGCAGAGGATAGCAGAGTTCAATGGCTGGCTCTCTGGATGGTGCGCTAGGAAAGGCTTTGGGAAAGTGGGGGAATAGGGACTACTTGGCAGGATGAATGCTTATTCGCTGCAGACAGGTTTCACTTAAACAAGGAGGGTAAGGAGGTGTTGAAAGGGAAATTGGAGGAGTACATTATTAAATCCTTTAATTTAAACTGACAACAGGGGGTGTTACAAGCATATCCCAAAAACTGGCGTAGCTGACAAACCCCAGTTGAGCCAGTGGGGGGGGGGTCAAGGTGGTGGCAGCAGCAGAAAGCAAGGCGGGCATCAGGGAGGTAGGAGTTTGGAAGGCCATGTGCACAAATGCCAGGAGCCTGGGCAACAAGGTCCCAGACCTGGCAGTGGCAGGACCAGACTTGGTGGGAATTACTGAGACCTGGTGCCATTGGGGGCAGGTTTGGGACATGAACATATCAGGGTATCATCTATTTAGGAGGGACAAGGTTGGGAGAAAGGGGGGAGTGGCACTTTACGTGAGGGAGGGGATACAGGCGACTGAAATACAAGGCAGGTGGGGGGACTCATAGGCACTGTGGGTTACATTAACCACAGGGAGGGGTGAGGTGGTGCGCATAGGAGTGGTCTACAGACCACCAGAGCAGCAAGAGAGTGTGGAAAACCAGATGATGGAGGAGATAGTACATATGGCTTCGAAGGGGGAGGTGCTCCTGGTGGGGGACCTCAACCTACCGGATGTGGTGTGGGACACGCTGTCAGCATCACCACCCAAAAGTAGGCCAATTATGGACTCCCTTCAGGAGGCCTTACTAAGACAGTTGGTCAGGGAGCCAAGGGAAAACCTGGGTGCGAGCAACCGTGGTACTGTGTGGTTCACACTTCGCACATCGGCCCCAATAAACCGGACCAAAGTGAAGGCGTTGGACTTCAGACAAGCGGATTTTAGTAAGATGGGGAGATATGCTCATCAGGTACTGGAAGGCGTGGGGGAACTCGGGAGTGGAGGACATGTGGGACGCGATAAAAGGAGCCATAGTAGGCGCCATGCATCTCTGTGCAAAAATAAGAGAAAGCGGAAGCCATTATGGTTCAACAGGGAAGTGAAGAACATCACCAGGGCTAAGAGAACAGCCTTCAGGAGGCTTAAAACAACACAGGGGGTAGAGGACTGGGAAGAATATCAGACTAGGCAGAGGGAGGCGAGAAGAGAGGTCAAGTATGCTAAAGCAAGGACGGAGGAGAACACTGTCAGAAAGGTTAAGCAGGGGAACAAGACCTTTTTCCGGTATACAGGCAAAAAGAGGAAGACAGAGAAGGGGATTCAATGTTTGAAAAATGGGACAGGGAGAGGGTGGTGGAAGATCGGGAGAAGGCTGAACTGCTGAACAGTTATTTCTGTTCCGCATTAATGAAGGAAGATGAATGGAAGGGCGACAGCTCTAGGAGCGCACCGGTTGCAGGGGAAGGGGTGGATACGAGTCTGTTTCGGGAAGAGGAAATCCTGAGGCAACTCGGGGATCTGGAGGTAGACAAGGCCATGGCGCCGGATGAGGTGCACCCTAGGGTTTTGAGGGAACCGAGTGGTGTACTGACTTCTCCCTTGACCATCCTATTCAACAATTCCTTAAGATCGGGTGGGAGGGTGCCCAGTGACTGGAAATGGCGGATGTAGTACCCCTTCATGGGGGGGGTGCGCAAGGAAAAACTCATGGAAAGCTGCTCAAAACTAGGATCAACCATTATCTGGAGACTAACAGCCTTAGGGATCCAAGACAACATGGGTTCACCGTGGGCAGATCCTGTCAGACGAACTTGATAGAGTTTTTGACTGGGTCACCAAGGTGGTGGATCAGGGGGGCTCGGTGGACATGGCTTAGCTTGATTTCAAAAAAACATTTGACTCTGTGCCACACGAGGTTATTACACAAAATGAGTCACCTGGGATTGGGGGAGGGAGTGATAAAGTGGGTCAGGAACTAGCTGGAGGGCAGAACTCAGAAGGTACTGGTCAATGGGGCACCCTCAAAGGAATCCGCCAGTGCTAAGGTCCTTTCTGTTTAATATTTTTATAGGGGATATAGCGGAGGGGAGGGCGAGTCTGTTTGCGGATGATGCAAAAGTCTGCAACAAAGTAGATGAGAGGGAAGGGGTGGAGATGATGCGTAGAGACCTAGAGCAGTTAGAGAAATGGTCCAGGGAGTGGCAACTGATGTTCAATATGGCTAAATGTAAGATTGTGCATCTAGGCAGAAAAAACCAAAAAAGCTGAATACCGGATGAGGGGTAGTTCCCTGCAGGTTATGGAAGAGGAAAGGGACCTAGGTATCATCATTTCACAGGACCTGAAGGTGGGCAAGCAGTGTGGAGGGGCAGTGGCAAGGGCCAGCAGGTTGCTGGGTTGTATAGGGAGGGGAATATCCAGCAGAAGGAGAGAGGTCATAGTTCCACTGTACACCAAGGTGGTTAGGCCACACCTGGAGTACGGGGTCAGTTCTAGAGACCGTACCTCAGAAAAGACATGGAGAGGTTGGAACGAGCACAAAGGAGAGCGACAAAGATGGTCAGAGGGCTCGATAGACTGCCTTATGAAGAGAGAGAGAGAACTAGGCATGTACTCACTGGAGCAGAGGAGGGAGAGGGGTGACATGATTGAGACATTTAAATACCTCAGGGGCCTAAACAAAGTGCCCGGGAAGAACCTGTTCCAGCTAAAAGACCGGCCAAAAGCGAGGGGACACAAGTTACAACTAAAGGGAAATTTAGAGGTAACCATAGGAGGACTTCTTCACCGAGAGGGTGGTGAGAACTGAATGGGCTGCCCAGGAGGTGGTGGGACAGAGGACTGTGGGGGTCAAGAGGGCATGGGATAAACAGAGGGAAATGTTGGGGGGGGCTAATAGTTAAGACCTAAGTGGACACTTAGGAAACTGGCCAGACTGGGTGGGCCTGGCAGGCTTTTTCTACTGTCACATTCCTATGTTCCTATAACGCTTTCTATTACAGAAAGCGCAGCTCACAAGACACAGCTGGTTCAAAGGAAGGCGGCGTAAACTTCTCCAACACGAAAGTAAGATCCCAAGGCAGGACAGGGTCGCGAATTGGTGGCTTCAAATGTAGAATGCCCCTCAAGAATGTGCGAGACACATCAAGTTGAGCCACAGAACACCCATCTATAGGTACATGATATGCAAAGATGGCAGGGAGATGTACCTTCATAGAGGAGTACTGCAAATCTGAGTTAGATAGGGACAGAAAGTACTCCAAAACCTGAGCCATTGGACAGGTGAATGGATCTAAATGGTACGATACAGCCCAAAGAGCGAGGTGCTTCCATTTCATAGAGTAGGTGGCTCTGGTGGAGGGCTTCCTGGCTGCCACCAGGACATCTGTTACTCTGGGGAGACCCCAAATCTGGCAATGACTATGTCCTCAGGAGCCATGTATGAAGATGGAGAGACTTGAGGTCTGGATGGACCAGGGTGCCCTGTTCCTGGGACAACAAGCCTGTGCTCAAGGGAAGGGACCATGGACGTTCCATCGCCAGCTGCTGCAGCAAGGGGAACCAGATTTGACAAGGCCAAAAGGGGGCGATGAGAATCATTGCAGCCCCCTCCATCTGAGGTTTGATCAGAACTCACTGAAGGAGAAGGAAGGGAGGGTAGGCGTACAGAAATCTCCCCGTCCAGGAGAGGAGCAATGCATCTCGCCAGAAAACTCCAGGCCCTGGATCTAGCAAACAGAAAAGCGGCAGTCTTGCGTTGTGTGGGGATGCAAAAAGTTCCAACTCAGGCCGACCCTATCTGTCAAAGAGGTCTTCTACTACTGAAGTCAGAAGTTCCCACTCGTGGGCTCTGAACTGTGAGCAGCTTAGGGTGTCCGCCAGGACATTTCGGACACCAGGAACATGGACGGCCAAGAGTTCCAGGCCGTGGTCTATGGCCCGATACCAGACTCTCATCGCTTCCCTGCACAGGGGATAAGACTGACTCCTCCCACTTGTTTATGTAATAAACTACACACGTTGTCTGTCTGAATCATCCGACAGAGCCAAGACTGGAGGGCCTGCATGGTGTACAAGACTGTTCGCATCACCAGGACATTGAAGTGGAGGTCCCTCTCCACTTTGGACCATGCCCCGTGAGTTGTGATATTTATTTTTCAAAAGTTAGAAAAATAATAAATGAAACCAAAAAAAATTGCAAAGAAAATCACTACTTAACATCAGTAGTTGCTCACGCAATACAGTTCTGGATCTTAGAGCTCCTAAGACCCTTCTCATCTGCATTCGACAGCTTGCCTACAAGTAGCATCTCTCCCCTTCACTCTCAAGACTGAACTCTACTGGACTGAACTGAACTCAGTGAAGGTGTTTTATATATTTTGGTGGGATCACCTGACTGAGCCCTTTCTAGTTACATGTCTGGACATGTTTCAAAACCAAGGGGGTTTTTGTTTCATGGGACTTCCTGGTTCAGTTAAAAGGTACAGTGCATATATATATCCACAGATATTAACTCTCTTTATCTCTGATCCACAGTGACTAAGCACTTTTATAAAGCATACCACATTCTTTTCTTCAGCCTCATACATAGAACCTTATACAGTAACAGGTTTACAGTGGGCATTTATGAAAATACCTTAAGGATTTCTTATGACTGTACTAATCATGAAATTATTATTTTTTTTACATGGCTTCTGAATCCTTTTTATTTAAAAAAAGCTGCATAAACTTTACGTTTATTTATTTATTAAATTTTGGTGACCGGGTAGGCCCACTGAGCCCCGAAGATCCCTTTTTCAGGGGCGACCCGGGATAACAATACAAGTTATAAGAATGAACAAGGACATAAGGAACATTTGAGGCATTGTGAGTTACATCATGAGGTGGTTACAGTAAAGAAAAATAGTGGTTACAGGCATGGTAAAAGAAAAGCAGTTGGATACAGGCATGGCTTACAGGCATGGTAAAAGAAAAGCAGTGGATGCAGGCATGGTTATCATCATGACATGTAAGCAATTGGTAGTACTTTGCATATAGTTTATTCAGGGGTTACACGTGGCTTCTGGCGAGCAGTCTATATAAGGCAGGTAGTAGGAAGGTTAAGCTAGGAGACGGGAGTTGGAGAGGAGGGGAGTACCTTAGGAGCTTTAAGTGCCATGACAGTGGCATGCGCTTGAGGTCAGCAGATGGGACTTAAGCCTAGTGCGGAAGTTCATGAGTGAGGAGGAGGCCTGGACCTGGGGAGGGAGCTTGTTCCATTGGCAGGCTGCTTGGGAGGAAAAGGATCTTCTGCCAGCGTTTGTCCTTACCCTAGGGACTTCTAATAGTGTTCTATCTGACGTCCTTAGGTTCCTTGGGTTGTGTTTGAGGGTTATAGTCCCGGCAATGCTTGGCGGAGCATGGGGTTTGAGAAGCTTGTAGGCCTGGACAAGCAAGGGGTGTTGGAGGCAGGCGACCAATGTGGGCCAACGAAGATTGGCCAAAGTGTCACAGTGATGATGTCTTGGGTGGTCTAAGGTTGCGAAACGAGCTATTTTATTATACAGGGTTTGCATCCTGGTAATCTCGTGTTTAGCCATGCCCTGTATAATAGGGGCCGCAAAGGTCAGGTTGGGTAGAAGGACGCTGGTAGCTATGGAGAGCCTGGCTTCAGGGATGAGTTAGTCCCTGAGTCGGTACAGGTGCCAAGCTTCGATGTAGGGTCCTTGGGTGACCTGGTCCACGGTTCCTTGTATGTGATATTCTGATCCAACGTGGAGGCCTAAGTATTTAAGGGAGGGGACTACGTTAATGGCTTTACCAGAGAGTGAGGTTAAGGAGAGGGATGAGGACCTGTCAAATCCCAGGGATCTTGGCCCAAATAGCATTGCCTTGGTCTTGTTGGCATTTAGCACCATTCTGTTCTTACATAGCCAAACCTCTAGTGAAGTGAGATCCTTTTGGAGTAGAGGGCCTAGGGCAACCACATCACGCAGGGGTCGGAAGATGACAGTATCATCAGCGTACTGCACAACCGAGCTCTCCTCGCAGTGGGTACGCAGGTCATTGGTAAACAAGGAAAACAGGAGGGGGCCTAGAATTGAGCCCTGAGGTACACCCTGGTTTAGGGGTAGTGGGTCAGACATGGTCCCTTTCCATGAGACCCTCTGTGCCCTGCCTGATAAGTAGCTCCCAAGCCACTTCAGGGCATGATTGTCTAGGCCTATATTTTGCAACTTCTGTAGCAGCAAGTTGTGGTCGACGAGGTCGAATGCCTTGGATAAGTCTATAAAACTGCACCAGTGGGTATCCCTTTGTCCATTGCCCTGAGAACTTCATCCGTGAAGTTAATGAGGGCAGTGTCAGTACCATGGTTTGTTCTAAATCCATGTTGGGAGGGGGAAAGGAGCTGATGAGCTTCCAGGTAGTCCCTGAGTTGATTGTAGATGACACTTTCTTGCACCTTAGCAAATGAGCAGAGGAGGGAGATGGGCCTGTAGTTGTTGAGTTTTTCCCTGGGCCCCCCTTTGTGAATAGGGACAACACTGGCATGTTTCCATGGATCAGGGACTGCTCCTTCCCTCAGTGATCGATTGAGGAGCATGGTTATAGGCCAGGCTAAGGAGGTAGCTCCTGCCTTGAGTAGCCGAGGGTTGATACCGTCGGGTCCCCTGACCCTTTCGGTTTCAGGTTCCTTAGGAGGTTTAGTACTTCAGTGCGCTTAGCCAGTCTCAGGTGAAATGGGGGTCTTTCCATGTGAGGTGGTTCATCTGAGGTAGGGGAGAGTCTGGGGAGACAGGCAGGTCTTGTAGGCCTCGAGGTCTGAGGAGTGCCTGTTAAGGGCAGCCGATATTTAAGAAGGGTCAGTTGTGAACTGACCGTTAATCTCCATGGGACAGGACTCAGGCTTCTTGCTGCCCTTGCTCAGGTCATTGATATGATTCCAGAATTGCTTGGGGTTGTCCAGGCTGGTTTTCTGGAGGTGTGTTAAGTAATCTCTCTTAGCGAGTTTTATGGCTGTCTTGGCTCTGTTCTTCAGGGCTTTGTATTCAGTGAGATCTGCCGGGAGGGAGAAGAGCCTACATTTTTTCCAGGCTTTTTCCAGAGTAGCCATTAGGGCTTTGAGGGAGGGAGAGATCCACTTGTAGCAGCTGCCTTTAGCCCTCATTCTCTTCACTGGAGCAAAGAGGTTGGCCGCTGTGGTTAGTTCATCCTGGAAGTATTGCACAGCCTCAGTAAGAGTAGGGAGAAGATTTATGGGGTTCCAGTCCAGACTACCTAGGTAGCGATTGTACTGTAGTTCAGAGAACTTGGAGAAGTCACAGGCGGAGAGAATTCTAGGTTGGACCTTGGGTGGTTTGTTTTTCCATATACAGAAGATTGGGGAATGGTCACTAGGAGTCTGCCATTGTGTCTGCACTCTGTATATTAGTGGGTTAGACACCAGAGCCCAGTCAAGGTGGTGTGGTTCCCAGTTTTGTAATTAAGTCTAGTCGGTTCAGAGATGACCTGCGCCAGACCTGCTTCATGGGTAAGTGACTTTGAGGCATGACCAGGGTCCTGGGCCCAGTTAATGTTGAAGTCCCCAGGATTAGTTAATTTGCTGTTACCTTGATAGCCATATCATTTGTGATGGCTTCAAGGATTTGAGGGTTGATTTTGTGGGTGGTAGACACAGCCAATTGTTAGTTGTTTGCGTGCCCTAGGGTTATCCGATGATATGCTCTCTCCTCAGCAGTAGGATTAGTCTGCAGGGGTAGAGGTGACACGGAGAGGTCATCCTTAGCAAAGATTAGGACCCCACCCCTTTTTGGTTTCTCTGTCATTGTAGAAGTATTGTAGCCCTACAACCTGAATCTCATGGTCATGGATGTGGGCTTTAGCCAGGTTTCAGAGATGGCTAGTAAGTCCGGTTTGTAGAGGTCCAACCAGGCCTGGACTTCGTGTATTTTTGGTCTAAGACTACATATGTTCATATGTGCTATCTTCAGACCCTTGGTGGCCGCCCATGATGGTCCTGGGGGGATGCTACCAAGGTATTGGGTACGTATGGGCCAGGGTTAGGTTGGATATCACCTGACAGGAGAAGTAGCAAGACTAGTAAGCTGAGCAGTTTAGTGCTAGGTATTGAGATGAGGTGTCTTCGATGCGTCCTGCTCATATAGTAAAGCAGGTCATAGCATACACCCTTTTTTATGATCTCATGCTCTGTTAAGAGACTAGATATACTTGAGATAGGGTAGCTGCTAAGAAAGTCGTGTGGGGGGATATTATGTAGATTGCTCACTGGTTCTGTGGGGAATGGGTCTATGAGCCTGTCCACCCAGAGTAGGGTCAGTGAGTAGATTATGGCAAGTAGTACACCCCTATTAGGGGGAGAGACACTTGGGTTCCTAGCACACCAAGGAGGGCGGAAGGAAGCATATACTAAGTAAGGCATTATTATTGGATGATGTCAGCGTAGCGTAAGTAAGAATAGGATGCTCAGAGTCTTTCTGACTTGAGTCTGAAGGGTGGATGGCAGACACTGAGGGCTTCCTGTTTTCAGCTGCAGAGCTGTCGCACAGGCAGTTTTAAAGAAGTTGTCAGCCTGTTCAGTGAAGCTTAGGGGAACCTCAAACTACAATCTCCTCTTGTAGCAGCACCGGGAAAGAAGTAGAATGATAATGCAGGCCATATTGCCCACGACTGAGTACAGTGATTTGTGTAGAAAGACACAGTTGAAATGTGCTTAGTTCTATCAAAAATCTATTTGTAAAAAGTGCCAGGTGACTGAGGCAGGGGAAAAGTCCTGGCCAACCAGAGTAGGTTTGCTGGAAGCACCTATGTTCCGATTGGCTGTGCTGTCCCGTACCTTCCAAGGAGCTGCAGGCGCGCATCCTGGTCTTGGTCGGTGGCTGGCTGGGTGCCGGCCGACCGTGGGGGAGCTGAAGCAGCCCTGTTCAAGGGCAGGCAGCTGGACAGAAGAAAAAAAGAGCAGGTCTTAAATAGCATAGAGGTTAGGATGGGTTAGATCTGAGCAGTTTAGTAAGACAAAAAGTAGTTAGACTTTTCAGTGCCAAGGCAGAGTGCTTGGATTTGGGGGGGGGGGCTGCAGGAGGAGCACTGAGACAGAAGAGGTGTAAGCACTTTAAAACACTTTTACAAAATACAATCCAACTAATACAGTTGAAAAACTTCTATTACACAGTTGAAATGTGCTTAGTTCTATCGAAAATCTATTTGTAAAAAGTACCAGGTGGCTGAGGCAGGGGAAGAGTCCTGGCCAACCAGAGCAGGTTTGCTGAAAGCATCCGGCGTCCGATTGGCTGCGCTATCCCATACCTTCCAAGGAGCTGCAGGCAGGCGTCCTGGTCTCGGTCGGTGGCTGGCTGGGTGCCGGCCGACCGTGGGGGAGCTGAAGCAGCCCTGCTCAAGGGCAGGCAGCTTCCAAGGAGCTGCAGGCGGGCGTCCTGGTCTCAGTCGGTGGCTGGCTGGGTGCCGGCCGACCGTGGGGGAGCTGAAGCAGCCCCTTCATGTTTTTTTTTTTTTTTTTTACACCAATTATTTTACCAGGTGAGACACACTAAGCTGAAACCTTGTTTGCAGGTGCAACCTAGGAGCACGAGGAAGTTAAGTGACTTGCTCAGGGTCACACAGTATGCAAGTGGGGGCTGTGGGATTCAAACCCAGTTCTCCAGATTTGCAGCTCAGAGCCTTAAACCACTGCGCCATACTGCCTCCTATATACTTATACACTTTACACAACAGCTCTCTGGGTGTTGGCATAATTCCAGGGACTGGATGGAAGGAGATGGAAAAAGAATGAAGAGAGAGAACTAGCAGGAAGTTTAGCAGGGATAGTAAAGAGTTACACTAGGTGGCCAACCTAGGGTAGGGGGGAAAGAAGAAAAGCAAAGAGAAAAAAGTTAACTGTTGCGCAACAGAAGTTTTGGGAGCTGGGAAATAAAGAGATAGAAAGTGGTCCATCATCACAGCTGAGGGTGTAGCCCAACTCCGCCACATGCAGCCTGGCCAGAGAAACTGTGGCAATGGCTGCTGCCATGAGGCCTTGTAGTCTCAGAAAAACCCTTGCCGGAACACGACAGCTGGAGTAAAGAAGATGGGCCTCGTCCATCAGATGCTCTGCTATGTCTGGGGGTAAGAAGGCCTTCCCTTGGGTCATGTCCAGCACTGCCACTATGTACAGGAGGCACTGGCAAGGGGTCAAAAAAGACTTTGGCAGGTTGACATTAATGCTCAAAGCTTGGAAAAGGCTGCAGGTGTGAGAAAGCGTCTGAAGGAGATGGTCCCAGGACGGGGCCACCAGCAGCCAATCATCCAGGTAGGGAAAAACATAAATCTCCTGCCATCTCAAGGCAGCTGCCACCACCACCAAGCATGTGGTGAAGAACCTGGGGGATGAGGACAAACCAAAAGGCAGAGTTCTGAACTGGTAGGGTGCTTCCTGGAAGTGGAAAACGGAGGAAGTGTCGTTGGGAGGCGAACATCTTGATGTGCAGGTAGGCATCCTGCATATCCAGAGAGCAAAGCCAGTCCCCCCTGATGTAGCAGGGGCAGTAAACCCTGAAGGGTGACTATTCTGAGCCGCTTATACTCTATAAACAGGTTTAGCTGGCTTAAGTCCAGGATGGTATGAAGGTCTCCCATCGGCTTGGGGACCAGGAAGAAATGGGGGTTGAACACCTTTCCCTGCTGAAACCACGGGACTGGCTCTATGGCCTATTTTTGAAGTAAGGCCTGAGTTTCCTCCCGGATGAGAGGGACGAGGCTGAAAGGGTACGATGAGCTGCCCAGAGGGTTGTCTGGAGGCCACTCTATGAATTCGAGAGTGTGGCCGTGCTCGATGAGCTGCAGCACCCAGTTGTCTGCGGTGATCTCCCTCCTCCTGTCCAAGTGCAGGGAGAAGTGACCCCCCCATGATGTCTCCTGCTGAACAACGGGGAGGGGCTGGCAAGTAGTCAGGAAGTGGTAACAGCTGCTGCACCTCGGGTGCCACAGGTGGCAGCGGAGGAGAGAGTTGGGAGAACTGCTCCCACTTTGCGCTTGTCCTGAGGTTTGGTAAGGGGTCAGGCCTGTCTGCAGGAGGAGTGATGAAAGGGAGCTCGCTGCCCCAACCTCGGCTGGGTATGGTACATAGAGGGGATGGATTTGAGAGCCCGTCCTGATATCTGAAGTTCAGAGATGATATCTTGAACATCTCCCCTCAAAAGTCTGAAACCCCTGAAAGCAGTGTCCATTATACTAGACTTGACATCCTTGGCGAAGCCAGAGACCTGTAGCCAGGAGTGGCGCCTCTTACAGATGCCTACAGCCGCTGCAGGGCCCCGAGGAATCTACTACATCACAGGCAGCCCCAAGGATGTGAGTACCGATATCCGAGCCCATTTCAAGAGCCTGGAGGGTCTGCTGCTTAAAAGGTCATCCGGCATGGCTAGGTTCTGATACTGTGCCATATGGGTCAAATAACTGATGGTCTGACTGGAATGGCCAAGGTGGCAGAAGGGAAGGCACATTTACCTATCTGGTCCAGCTGTCGAGACTCCTGGGTCAGGGGGGAATGAGCAGGTTTTGGACCTCTTGGTTCGGTCATGCGACGCACTGATGATGACAGAGTTGGTCTTGGGCTGTTCACCAAGATATGGCTTGCCAGTCGGGGCATGGAGAGTCTGTCAGCCTTCTTGGACACCGCCGGAACCGTATGGGGGCAGTTCGAAGAAGCCCAGGTAACATTATCATAGAAGTCAATAATTGGGGGAGACCACCAAAGGAGGGGCGTTAGGCTGATGCAGGTAAACTGTCAGCCGACGCTTTTCAGGATCCTGCTCCTCTGTCTCCCACACCATAGTGGCCTGAATGTGCCTCATGATCGCCATGAAAGCGGGATCATCTGGGGGAGGGGGATTTGGGGACGTTGCTCAATACCTCTTCTCCTTTGGAGGAATCCAGGCCCAAGGAGGAAGATTCCCTGCTGACACTCTCGTCAGAATCATCTGCGTCGTCATCTCTGCTATCCTCAGGCTGATGACCGTACAAGCATCTGGCTGACCCAGCGTCAGGCACACTCTGGTAGGTGTGAGGAGCACTAGGCCCTGGCCAAATAGGGACCAGGAATATAAGCCCCAAAGGAGGCTCTGGAGGGGGTGGTCGGGGCCAGAATTCTCGGGGCTGGAACCTGTGACTGCATGAAGGACCACAAGTCCAAAAATCAGACAATGGTAATCCAAGGGGGCTGGCGTTGGACCCCCAGGTGCTAGGTGATTGTGGACCAACATCTGTTCCAAAGTTGCTGGGTATGGATAGCCCAGCGCAGGTCCCGACAGCACAGGGTAGGGCTATACAGGCACCAGACCAGCAGAAGCCGGCATCGGGTACCTAGGCTGAGGTCCTATAGGCGCAGGTTGTGGTAGAACAAGTGCTGGTCCCATCAGAGCGGGAGGTGAAAGGACAGGTGATGGGCCCACAAGCATCGGCTGAGGAGGCAGGGCTGGCATGGGTCCTGCAGACCGCGGTAGAGGGGGAACAGGTACAGGCCCAGCGGGCGTTGGCCGAGGTTGAAGGGGATCCACAGGCATTGGCTGGGAAGAAATGGGCACAGACCCCCCCCCCCAAAAGACTGAGGAGAGATCAGGCCCGGGGAGGAGCCGGTGTCCTGCAGCAACTGCCCCTGAGAGAAAGAAGCAGAAGTAGTAGCGGTCCCAGAGGAAGAAACCGGCATTAGTGGCGTGGGCAGTTTGGCGACTGGCATTCATTGCACCCGCGCCAGATGGAAAGACTCCGGCTGAGCCGCCCGACTGTGCGCCCACAGAGAATAAGAGCTGGAACAGCAGGGGGCTGGGGAGCAGGATCCGGAGTACCCTGACCCAAAGAGCCGCCGCCTGCGAGGGAGACCCGGGTGTCCAGCGGGTCCACCGGTAGCCCTGTAGGAGTTGGGGCATGCGGGGCCGAGGAGGTCGACCCCCCCTCCCCATGGAAGGAAGACCATTTCGTGGTCCAAGGTTGCTTGTGCAGGAACAGCGAGCGGGAGGCAGACTAGGGTCGGTCCTTATCCTTCTCCCTGTGCTTATTTTTCCTGGTAGTTTTGTCCCAGGACTTCCGAAGATAAAGGCCCAGAGGACTGGGCTGGGGACATGGAGGAGCTCCTGGCCAGCAGCTCCTGTTCCATCGAAGTGACCTTCTGCTTAAGCAGGTGGCATTCCGGAATCTTCTGGCAACATCTCCTGGTGGCCGGGTTGAACGTCTGGCAGGCCTCGCAGGCTTGGACATCATGGTCTGGGCCTAGGCACAAGACGCAGGCAGAAAGGCCATCCTTGTCTGGGATCTCTTTGCCGCAGGCACACTTCGCGGTGCGATCAGAAAATGAGAATGGTTTTGAAGACATAAACCGTAAGGTGAGAACACAGAAATTTCGATGTTTAACTAAAAATAAAAATAATAAAGGGTGATTAAAACACAGGAAAATGGCAGTTGACTGTCACTGTGATGGTATCAGTGGTCCGACGTGTTGGTTGATGATGGGAAAGAACTAAGGAGGGTGTGGGGACCACCCACCTTTATAGGATTGGCTGACGTCGGAGGTGGGCAGCCCCCTCTGGTAGACTGCTAGCTAGTGCAAGGTGGCTCAGTCCTACCGGTGATGGCCTGCTGCAAGAGACTGAAGTAAGATATCTGCATAACTTAAGTGCACAGGAGTTAAACTGGCCGTTACATTTTGGTTCATGTGAAAGTGGAAGTGCCTAGGTGCTATGGTTACTGAAGTCTCAAGAAGTATTCCCAGTTCAGCACATGTGTTTTTCAGTCTTGAGCCATAATGGTAAGTGTCCTAAGTGTGCTATTGTTCTCTAGAGCAGTGCCACTACAGGTACTTACTTGCATGGGATGCCAGGTAGTATATTCAGAATTGAGGGGGTCTCATCCCTGTCTGTTCAGGGGCAGCTAACTTGCTGCAACCCCTGCGGAGCTTTTCCTCTCCATTTTAAATAACGGTTGCTATCAATGCGTGTAGCACTCGAAACCATAAATTCACATTTAGCATACTAAGAGAGTACAGGATTCTCTGGAGGACATTCATCTTACTGTTAATCCTTCTCCACAAAGTCAGTAGTATTTTTGTCCATCTTTCCAGGTCTTGTTTGACTGTAGTTGCAAAAACATCCAGGTTCTTGTTTTCAGGTATGTTTTACCACAACTTAGGTACAACTAGGTAGATAATGCCTTTTGCTAACCACCTAAGGCCCATGTCCTCGATTTTGCCTCGATGGGCCCCGTAATTAAGGGTATGACTAACATTTGTCTAGGTTCAGCTTATTTTTTGAAAACATCACTTCTGGGCTCTGCCCTTGATAATGAGTCTTTGTTCACTAGAAGTGTTGGGGTAAGGTTGTTTGCGTTTTCCTCTTCTCACCAGCAAGAATAAATGGGACTTTACATACTTTTGGCCATTTGTCTCATTGTTTTATGTTAGTGCAGTTTAATTTCTTTTTCCAGTTTTTAGTTTCTATACTTGTAAGCTGATGAGCACATAAATACAGGTTACTCACCTATAACAGGAGTTCTAGGAATGGTATATGTTGTTCATCCACACTTTCTGGCAGGTATCCTTGCCGCTTTAAATCTTGCCAGAAGGTCTTCAAGCTGGCTCCTCCCACCCACCCAGGTGGTAAAAACTCTCGGCTCCGCCCCATGACGCCAGATCTGGCCCACTGGAAGCTCAGGTAGTGCGTCGAAGCCGGGGAGGTCGGGTGGGTCGTGTGCATGAACAACATATACCATTCCTAGAACTCCTGTTACAGGTGAGTAACCTGTATTTCTAGGGACATGGATATGTTGTTCATCCACAGTTTCTGGCAGACTCCTAGCAGTTCTCCGGGAGGAGCGAGGCAAGGCGCACACCCCCTACTTAGGGAATAGAGACTGGGAGAACCGAGGCCCCAAAACCAGCATCCCGGCGTGACTCAAGGTCGATGTGGTAGTGGGTGATGAAGGTGTGTGCTGACTTCCAGGTAGCAGCCCTGCAGATTTCCTGGATAGGGACGTCCCTGGAAGCAGCCACCAATGCAGCGGTATGGCAGGTAGAATGAGCTCTTATCCCTCTGGGAGGCTCCATGCCCGCCAACCTATAGCAGAGATCTATGCAGGAGGTGACCCACCTGCTTATCGTCCGCTTGACTGCAGGTCTGCCAGGTGCGGCTTCAGCGTAGGTGACAAACAGCTGGCGAACCTCTCCCGACTTTCAGCCTTGCGCCTTATAGTGCTTGAGCTTCTAGGTCCAGAGTATGGAGCCTATATTCAGCCTCCAAGGTGTGATTGGGGTAGAACACCGGCAGAGTCAACACCTGGTTAAGGTGAAACTCCCACACCACCTTCTGGAAGAAATTTTGGGTGGGGTGCAGGACAACCTGTCCCTGTGGAAGACCAGGTAAGGAGACTCGATGGAAAGCGCCTGGAGCTCTCCCATCCTTCTGGCTGGCGTAATAGCCACCAAGAAGGCGGTCTTCCACGACAGGTGAGAGAGATCACACCTGTGCACTGGTTGAATGGCTTGCCCATGAGCTTTGCCAGTACCAGCAGTAGATCCCACGGAGGTGGAGGTTCTCCGCCGGAGGGGGAATGATCAAGGCCTTGAAAGCGCCAGACCACCTTCTCCTGCGCCACGACTGCTTCCCGGCACGCGTCTGTAAGCAGAGATGGCTGCCAGGTGCACCTTAGGGTCGCCGACCTAAGCCCTTGCTGAGAAAGGGACCATAGATAGTCCAAGATGCTTGCCAAGGAACAGGAGGAAGGGTCCAGGCCCTTGTTCCTGACACCAAATGGAAAACCTCTTCCATTTGAAGGCATAGCATTTCCTGGTCGACTCTCACGGACGCCTCAACTACATTGAGGACCTTGTCGAAAGACCCAAGGCCTGGAACTCTGCAGCTCAGGAACCAGGCCTCAGGTGCAGGAATTGAAGGTCCAGATGGAACACCTTCCCTGATTGACTGAAAGTAGGTCCGGCGAGCTGGAAGCTGCCTCGGGAGCCTGGAGCTGAGGCTGAGGAGATCTGGATACCAGCATTGGCGGGGCCAGTCTGGGGCTACCAGAATCACCTGCACCTTGTCCCTCCTTACCTTGAGAAGCACCTTGTGGATCAAGGGAAATGGGTGAAAGGCGTAGAAGAGGCCCGGGGTTCACGGCCTCAAGAAGGCATCCCCTTGCAGCGAGCCCTGCTGAGGGGGGCGGCCATGGAACAGCCTCAGCTTCGCGTTCTCCCTGGAGGCAAACAGGTCCACCTGAGGTGTGCCCCAATGGGAGAACAGATCTTGTACTACCTCCTGCAGGAGAGACCACTCGTGAGACACAGCCCCTATCCGGCTTAGGGCATCGGCCGGGTGTTGGAGGCTCCTGCCACATGAATGGCTAGGAGATCCGCCTCCAGGCTGCGCACGAGTGACCAAATGCGGAGAGCTTCCTTGCACAGAGGCATGGAGTGCATCCCGCCCTGGCAGTTTAGGTAGTACATGGTCGTGGTATTGTCCGTCTGGACCTGAACCACTTGACCCCGTAGAAACGGAGCAAAGGCGGTGAGAGCTAGGACGGACCGCCCAAGCTCCAGCAGGTTGATATGGCATCGACTCCCGAGGGACCAGAGGTCAGGCGCTCTGTGCTCCCCAGATGGGCACCCCAACCCATCAGAGAGGCGCCGGTCGAAGAGAGACCGTCGGCTCGGGGACAAAGGGATGCCCTCCTGCAGATGAGCTGGAATGATCCACCACTGGAGAGCTCCATATCCCCTGGGTCACTGTCACTAGCTGGTCCAATGGATCGCAGCGTTGAGACCACTGGCTGGCCAACCCCCACTGAAGGGGACGCATGTTCCAGTGGGCCCAACGGACCACGCTGGTGCAGGCCGCCATGAGACCCAGGAGGCGCAGGAAGTCCCGGGCAGGGCGCGATTGCCCAACCAGAAATGATTGGGCAAAGGAGGAAAGAACCTCGGCCCTGTCGGCCGGGAGCCATGCTCTGGCTCGAAGAGAGTCGAGCTCTGCCCCAATGAAAAGAATCACCTGCTTCGGTTCGAGTTCCGACTTGGCCTCGATGATGAGGAGGCCGATCTGAGAGCAAACCGGGAGGGCCAGATCTCTGGACCGCTCCACCTCCTGTCTGGAGGGAGCTGCTATCAGCCAATCGTCCAGGTAAGGGTACACCCGGACCCCTCGGCGCCGCAGGAATGCTGTCACCACTGCCATGCATTTGGTGAAGACCCTGGGAGCAAGAGACAGGCCGAAGGGCATGGCTCGGAACTGAAAAGGGATCCTTCCACTGGAAAGCGAAGGAATCTCTGGTGTGACGGATGGATAGGGACGTGAAAAAACGCGTCCCGTAGGTCCAGAGAGCAGAACCACATGCCACGTTCCAGGGATGGTATTATCTGAGCCAGAGTGACCATCCTGAAGGTCCAAGACCTTAGGAGCTTGTTTAGGTCGTGCAGGTCGAGAATGGGACGCCAGCCCCCCATCCGTTTTGGGACCAGGAAGTACCTGGACACAAACCCCGGGTCTGAAGGAGGGTCCGCCACCTCTCTGATCACCTCCTTCTCGAGGAGCAGAGCGATGTCAGCTCAGCGAGCCAACAGCGAGGCTGTGGACCCCGAGGCCACCCAGGGGGGCGACGGCTCGGAAGGGTGGTGCCTGCTCGAACTCCAGAGGCAGGCCCTTCCCCACCACTTCCAACACCCACCGGTCTGTGGTCATAGCGGACCAGGCGGAAAGGAAGTGGCAAAGCCGTCCCCCCACAGGGGGAACCTGGGGTGGGGTGACGAGGTTGGGGGCGGCACCCCTCAACCCGTCACTGAGCAGGCTTGGAGGAGAGACCAGCCGAGAGACCACCTGGGCCTTTACCTCCCTGCTTCCTGGAGAAGGAAGCCACGGACTTGGGTTTGGGATGCCAAGCGCGAGCCTGCTGACCCTGATGCTGCTGAGCCGGACGTGCCACGGGGCGCAGTCGGATGAAAGGGCTTGGGTTGCGGTCTGCGGCCCTTGTCCCTCTGGGCGGATGAGACCGAGTCCAGAGTGGCATTGGACTTTTCGATCCTCTGGAGGTGACCTTCCACTCCAGGGCCGAAGAGGTCGGTCCCCAGGAAGGGGACATCTGCCAACTTGTGCTGGGTATCCGCTGTGAAGGTGGATATCCTCAGCCATGCCCGATGGCGCATAGCCACTGCGGCCGCGACTGACCTGGCGCATAGCCACCGATGTCCAAAGCAGTCTGAAGTTGCTGCTTGGCCACTGCCCTGCCCTGGTCCCGCACCTGCTTAACTGTGGTCTGCAGGTCAGCCGGGAGATGAGGGACTACCTCGTCCAGGGAGCCCAACAGGGCATGAGAGAAGTGTGCCATCAGCACGGCCGAGCTGGCCTGACGAAGGCCAAGGGAGGACGCAGCGTATACGTTGCGCCCGGCGTAGTCCAACTTCTTGGACTCCTTGTCGGGAGGCTTGTCCACGTCCCTGGCGCTTCTGGCACGCTGGAAGACGCTGTCGGTAACCAACCCCTCGGTTGAGGGGTGTTCCGACAGGGAACCGGTAGGGACCATATACTTTCTTGCCATCCTGGCCGAAGGCGCAGGACAGGAAGCAGGACGCTGCCAGAGCTCCAAGGCCGGGCCTACAATGGCCTCGGCCACCGGAAAGGCCTCCATGGGAGAATCCCCTCGGTCCAATATCTCCGTGAGGGGATACTTGGCCTGCTTGGATACGGGCTCGAGCTGCATCCCGGTGGACTCCGAGATGAGCCTAAGCAAACCCATGAAGGATGAAGGGCTATCGTCCGGCGACTGACCTCCTGAGGACTCCAAGTCGACCCGCATGGAGAACAGGGAGGAATCGTCGTGGGACTCGGCAAAGAGCTGCCTTGGGCCTGAGCCACCCTCCACCTGCCGAGGGCGATCAGGAGTGAGGGTGACAGACAGCCTATGGGGCAGACCCTGGGCTGACCGAGAATTCTTGGTCGGGGCCCCAAAACAACGGCTGTGGAGGCGGAGGTTCCACCAGAATCGGTGGGGTAGCCGGTTTTGGTCGAGCAACAGGCCTGGGAGCAGGCGCCTCGGCTACAGCGAGGGGTTGCTTCGGCCGCTCCAGTGACAGTCACTTGATAGCCGGGGAAGGCGGCGACGTCGGCTTGCTCCTGGACAGAAGAAGCTGTTGCCACATGAGGTCCTTGTAGCGCCGACGCAACTTGCGTTGAAGCCTCCCTCGTCTGGGGACCAGCGCAATGCCGCTACACGGTACCGAGACCGCCTATGACGGGCGGATCGGCTGGATCGAGAAGAAGTCCGAGACCGCTAACCTCGGCTTTTCCAAGGAGGGTTCTGGGGCAGGGCGGGGAAACCCGCCTCCCTCAGCTCGGAGGGTTCAACCGTGGACTCCGAACCGGAGGCACGGGCAGGTTCACGGAAACCTCAATCTCCGCCGGGGGAACCGGGGTGAGGGTTTTGGCTTCACCGGGTCGACAGCCCGTCCGACCGGGTCAAGAAAAATCTCGACCGCGCCGACGGGAGTCTCGGTCAACTGACCTGACGGGGACGCCGTGAGGCCAGTGGTCGAAGCCAAAGGATCGACTAAGTCGATGGTCGACTACCCGGTGAGAGGGACCTCTCCTGCTCCCAAGAGCGCGACGGAGGCACTTACTCTTGTGGTCCTTCTTCTGGACCAAGAGGAAGGCCCTGAAGATGTTGGTCCCTCTCCTTAGTGGAGAGGGACAGACAGAGCTCCTTAAAAGAAGCTGAATAGGAGGATCCCAGGGAGAGCGGGATAAATGCCGCGGCCGAGGAAGACGAAGATGCGGCCTGCGCCTCCCTCCTCGAGGCGATCATCTGCTCAAGCTGTTCCGCCCGAGCCCGCTTGCCATGGAAACCGCCAAATGGGCCTCCTTCGACTTTACCGGAGGAGTAACGTTTCTCGGGCGCCCGTTGCAAACGGGCGCAGTCTTGAAGTAGGCTTAAAAGAAGAGCACAGGTCGCAAGCTCGCGGGTCGTGCTCAAGGCCCAAGCAGTAGACGACGGAGTGTGGATCCGTCTGAGATATCTCTTGCCCGCATGGGCACCTCCGAAACCGGAGTCGACGGTCCATCGCAGCCATGTAGGGAAATAAATGACCAAGTCTTGAAAACCTTAAAAGTAATTTCGGTAAACCGAAGAAATTGGAACCAGTCTTATCATGAGAGCGTTAAGGAGGGAACCTGAGCTTCCAAGCGGTAAGGAAGATCTGGCGTCATGGGGCGGAGCCGAGAGTTTTACCACCCGGGTGGGTGGGAGGAGCCTGCTTGAAGACCTTCCGGCAAGATTTAAAGCGGCAAGGATACCTGCCAGAAAGTGTGGATGAACAACATATCCATGTCCCTAGAATACCCTTTTTCACAAGCCACAAGTACAATGAAAACAAACTCTGATACAAATAGAATTAGTTAAAAAAATACAACAAACACTGAATTAAACAAAGTCCTCCTTTGTATTTCGCACCCAGCTCTGGACTACTCTCGTGGCTGCATATGTATGTTTCGGTAGATAACCAGATACCCAAGTCCTGTTACTCTCTGTTCCAGAGGCAATAAGGGGCAGGCGTGCTGTGCAAAGCAGAGAAAACCTGAGTGACAACAGCACGAATATGCATAAAAAACTAACAGAACTGCACAGAAATAAGTTGTGCTAAAACAGGTTTCGCAATGGCATCAATGAGGGTACCATGTTCACCACAGAAAATGGTACCATGCCTTGTGCCGACTTCTGCACCGATAAATGACAGATGCCTAAGGCCTCTTACCTCAGTACCATTGTCGTCAGTGATGTCACATCATGGTATGGACATGGAGACAGCCAAAAGGATCTCCAGCTTGTGCCCCTTCACCGGGCAATTCACGCTCGGTGGTGCGGCTATCTTTCAAGCCGCCACCTGCCTCCCCTGCCAGCAAGCTCGGCTGAGGAACCCCACGCTACAGCTTGTGCCCCTTCACCGGGCGATTCATGCTCGGGCGTGCGTCTCTCTTTTCGGCTGCGACCCACCTCCCCTGCCAGCCAACTCGGCCGAGGAACCCCACACTATAGCTTGTGCTCCTTCACCGGGCGATTCATGCTTGGCAGTGCGGCTCTCTTTCTAGCTGCCGCCTCCCTGCCAGCAAGCTTGGCCGAGGAACCACATTCTACAGCTTGTGCCCCTTCACCAAGTGATTCAAGCTTGGCGGTGCAGCTCTCTTTCCGGCCACTGCCCACTTCCCCTGCCAGCAAGCTCGGCCAAGGAACCTCTTGTGCCCCTTCACCAGGCGATTCATGCTCAGCGGTGCGGCTCTCTTTCCGGATGCCTTCCGCTTCCCCTGCCAGCAAGCTTGGTCAAGGAACCCCATGCTACAGCTTGTGCCCCTTCACCAGGCAATCTACGCTTGGTGGTGCAGCCCTTTCTGGCCACCGCCTGCCTCCCCTGCCAGCAAGCTCGGCCAAGGAACCCCATGCTACAGGTATGGACACTCCTGAGGTGCTAACTTTTTCAATTTCAGGAGCCCTCTCTATACCCCGGCCTGACTGGACAATTGTACTTGCAGGGCTTAGCTGACTGGCTCATCCGCGAACCTCTCTGCTGCTAGCTCAGCTGCCTGCTTGGCTTCCTATGCCGCAAATTCTGTGACTAATTTTCCTTTTGTAGCTCAAAGTTTTATAGGTTGTCTAATTTCATTGCCTAGTCTTAATTTTGGTTTAATTTCGTTACTGCTACCCACTGCCTAATGTTATATCTGTTGGTGTTTTGTTAACTGTGTCTGCACTAATCTCCAAATCAGTGTTTCCAAATTCAAACTAATTGTGTCATTTTGCTTACTGCTTAAAGTAAGCTAAAGTTAAGTTCAGTTTTTGAGTTTTGCTCTGCTCACCCCTGTACTCTGTCCCTTCTCTACTGCCCTCTCCTTTCCTCCCTCTAGTGCTCAGCGCTGACCCGCCATAGTCCACCAGCTCGCTCACTATCTCTCTCTCTCACCCCCACTTAAGTTTAATCTGCTCTATTTAAGTGCAATTCTTCCCCTCTTTCTCCAGCCACCTGCTGCTCTTTGTTTGCCTCTTGAACCACCCTTTGATTTAGCTGTTAATCCTCTGCCCTGTGCAGCCTCTGCCTACCCCACCCCTCGCTTTCTCTATTAAACTAACTCCCCTCTCTTTTCTCCCCTCCAGCTTGTGCCCCTTCGCCAGACGATAACACTCAATGGTGCAGCTCTTCCGCCACCGCCCACTTTCCCTGCCAGCAAGCTCGGCTGAGGAACCCCAAGCTACAGGTAATGAACACCCTGAGGTGCTAACTTTTCAATTTCGTTTCACACTACCCTGACCTGTTTGGATTAATTGTACTGGGATGGACAGGATGTGAATCCTCAGGATCGTGGGAGCAGCTGCACGGGGGAGGGAGCTGGATGTCACTGTCCACCTAGAGAGAAATGACCTGGCTGGGAATGGGGTTAGAGCAGTGCACCAGGAGTTTGTGGATTTGGGGAGGGACCTTAGACAAGTAGCACACACAGTAACTTTCTCAGAAGTGCTGCCTGTCTATGGCATGGGTGAGGCTAAGGTACTCCGCACCATGGAAATTTAATGACTGGTTGAAAAACTGGTGCAGAGCTCAGGGATTTGGCTTCACTGGGGATCCACCTGGAGGGATGCAGGCCTATACTGGCGTGATGGTCTTCATCTGTCTGGGAGGGGGAACCAGGATCCTAGGTGATAGATTTAAATGCTTCATTGGCAAGCATTTCAACTAGCCAAGGGGGGGAAGGCACTGAAGAGAAGCAGGGGAATCCCAGCCCCTCTCCCCCCAAAAAAACAGGGTAGTTATTGAGGAAGACACAAAAGGTAGAGAAGTCGATAGGGAGCAGGACATGGGTAAATCCAGAGAAAGGCAAAGGCAGTAAGGACAGGGATGGGCCTAAAAGGGGTAAGGCCATCAAACAATGGAGGGCAATGAGTACCAATGCCCACAGTCTGTGTAACAAGCTCCCTGAAGTAGTGGCCTTGATGGAAGAGGGACACCTGGATATCATGGCAGTCACAGAAACATGGTACACAGAGAACCATGACTGGGATGTCAACATACCAGGGTACACAATCTACAGGAGGGTAAAAGAGGAGGAGGAGTAGCTCTCTACATAAGGGAAGGAATCAAAGCAACAAAACTAAAGGGTAAACAGGGAAGGGGAGGAGGCACTGTGGGTCACCCTGGAGACAGGAAATGGCACCACAATCCGCATAGGAGTTGTTTACAGACCCCTGTCTCAGGGGGAGGCAGAGGACAAGGAAATGGTAGAAGGAAACCTTAGAATGGCAGAAAAAGGAGAGAGATTGTTGATGGGGGACCTGAATATGCCAGATGTTAACTGGAGCACCTTTACTGCAGCCACAGCCAAGAGCAGGTTCATTCTTGATCTTAGACCTGGTACTCTCAAACGGGGATGGAAAGAGGATCTCAGATTTAGAGTGGGTAGCCATCTGGGAACAAGCAACCACTAAACAGTCGGGTCACAATAAACACAGCTGTAGAGTCAAGCCATACAAAAAGCAAATGTGTTGTACTTAGGAGGGCTGACTTTAGCAAAATGGGAGTGCCTCAGAAAAGCACTAGCAAACAGGCAAGAAGGAGGGGGTAGAAGAACAATGGGGAAAAATCAAAACTGCCATCACAGAGCAACAAGCCTTTGTGTAAAGCAAAACAAAACTAAGGAAAAAGCCACTACGGCTCTCAAAAGAGGTGGCAGGGAAAGTTAAGGAGAAAAGGACAGCATTCAGGAAATGTAAGGAAACACAGAAAGAGGAGGACAGAGAACTATATCAGTTAAAGCAGAAGGAGGCAGGGAAGGCAGTCAGAATAGCAAAGGCTCAAACTGATGAAAAAACAGCCAACTCTGTTAAGAAGGGGGATAAAACCTATTATAGATACATTAGGGAATGAAGAAAGACCAAGGGAGGGATACTGAGGCTTAATAAAGGGGAGGGAATGTGGGCAGAGGGAGACAGTGAAAAAGCAGGGATACTGAACAAATACTTCAGCTCAGTATTCATAAAAGAAGAGGAGGTGGAGGTACCTAAACCAAACAACAGAAGCACTCTGCATAGGGTGGTTGATATCAGTCCATTGCAGAAGAAAGGTTTCTGAACGAACTCTTAAAACTGAAAGTGGACAAAACAATGGGGCCTGACATGATTCACCCCAGAATTCTAAAAGAACTAAGGGAAGAACTAGTGACACCACCGACTACCCTCTTTAACAAATCAAGGGAGGATGCGGTGGTACCTGAGGACTGGAGGAGGGCGGATGTGATTTCACTTCACAGATGTGGGAGCAAGGCAGAGGCAGGAAACTACAGACCTGTTAGTTTGACCTCCGTGGTAGGTAAAATGATGGAATCACTTCTGAAGGAAAGAACTGTTGAGTACCTAGAGGCCAGCGGGGCACAGGACCCGAGGCAGCATGGATTCACAGCAGGAAGGTCATGTCAGACGAACCTAATAGATTTTCTTTGACTGGGTGACCAAAGTAGTAGACCAGGGAGGGGCTGTGGATATGGCCTACCTAGACTTTAACAAGGCATGTGACATAGTCCCACACAAAAGATTAATAAACAAGTTAGCAAGTTCCGGTGAAATCATCACCCCATGGCAGCTTGACCCTTCAGCTCTCAGCCTTACCTGGCAACAAAACCCTTCTCCTAAGATCTAAAAAGCAAAAAGTCTACACTTATATAGCAGAAATGAAGGGTAACAACACTCAGGGACCAAAAATGAAAGACAACACACGCCAAATTATCGAGGATGACTCCCGGTTGTGCCTAGAAGCCTCCGATTCAGAACTGTCGCAGGCCTCATTAGAAATCGGGCCCTGTGCAAACGTATCTAATCCTGGGCACTCAGGCCAAAAAAAAAAAAAACAAGTAAAGCTTGAGACTATATATACGGAGCTCGTTGGCTTTCGCACAGAAATGAAACAATTGTATTCTGAGATAAGGAGAGATGTTGAGACCCTGGAGCAGAGAGCAGATTGTACTGAATGCCAACTTACCGCAGTGTAAAACCGCACTGATAATCTAGAAAGTGTAAACCAAGACCTGCAAGACAGACAGGCAGCAATAATGGCGAGGCAGGAGGACACGGAAAAAAGATCTAGACGCAACAATATCCGCATATACAGGATTCCAGAGGACTCTGAGGGCTCTGATATTAAAGAGTTTATAATTACGGTACTTCGCTGGCCCTGGAGCTTCCTGCAGACCTACCAATGGATTTAGGATGAGTGCATCAGGCCTTAGGCCCAAAACCGAACCAGCCAAGGCACCAACGCTCAGTGATAATCCTTTCTTAACTATGCAATTAAAGATAAAGTCCTTACTACAGCCTGGCGACAAGGAAAACTTTCTACAAGCCAGACGAGGATTTATTTTAATAATGATTTATGTGCCCCATACAAGAGACAGAAGAGCGACTAACCTTTGTTCGAGGCACTCCAGGCTAAAGATATCCGTTTTACCACACCTTATCCAGCTCGCCTTATAGTTCAGTTACCGGAGGGCAGGACAGAGTATTCATCAACAGAAAAATCAAAGAAGGACATAGCCAACTGGGGTATCCAGTTTACGGAGCAGCGACCTGTGGAATAACCTCATTCTCAGCAACAACCTCCTCGATGGCAGCAAGTTATGGGGCAGAATAATAAATCATCTGACAAGAGTGATGGAAATGTGCGAGCCAGACTGTCTGCCTTCAGAAAACAAGAGCTAAAAAATATATGGAGGAAAGCAGCAAGACATGGTTGGCAAGTACAACATTTTTGAGGGGCGGAGATGCCCTTCTATGTTGTGACGTTAATTGTCTCTGTAGGACGGTCAACTATATTTACATGTGATTTGAGTTAAAATGTTACTAATTTTAGTGATGCTGCAGGGGCTGGATGTCGCAACCTAGAAAATCCTTTGAAACCACCACTAGCACTGCTATAATGAGACAGATACTTTTTAAACTGTAGACAGCACCTGATCAAGGTGATACTATTTGAATAGTTTCATACAGTATCTTGCGTTATAGTGCATAATCTCAGTACTGATTACGATCCCTACTACAAATGATCAGATTTATGTGGTAAGTACAGAAGAACAAACATGAGGACATCTAGCTTGGACATCTGCTGATTTAATACTCGAGTAGCTACAGCTGTGTTATGGATCATGGCATGAGCAACACCCTTTTATAGTACTGTGCTTGCAAAGATATCTTAAAATGTTAAAAGGCTAGTCAGGATATGGTAACTGTGACTTCGTAGTAATACTCTGATGGTGGTCAAAGTTATAATAATGCCCTTTAAAGTGCAGTGCGTGTTTGCTTTTCTGCACGCTCGGGTCCTGCTCTTGCGGGACCTTGGGGGGGGGGGGACTTAGATGAATTTTCATTTGATATTTTGAATATAATAACCACGGTCCCTTAGGTATTACTTCCAAATGTTAAACTCTGGGTCGGCACCTAGGAGTCGATGATGCTTTCTACCCCATACCTTCCTAATAGCTACCATTTTTTGGTCTTTTTTATTACTCCCTATTAATGACAGATGCGGTTTCTCTCAGGAGGCCCGGGACCCTTGTTCTCCTGGTATTTCCTCCTTACTCAGCACTGCATATTTGCTAGTTTCTGAGTTAATAGAGGGATGGATGTTAATCCCTCCTACCTTGAAAGCCATTTTAAAAAGTTCACACATTTGGTATTGGTATAATCCTAAAGTAAAAGCATTGGCTGCTTGTTTTCCGTTCTTCCTTTATGTAATTTTTTGCAGCCCTTTTTAGTTAACTAAGTAACAGTTAAACGAGTTCAAGAAGTAGTTTCCCTGACTGGTTATGCATTTTATGCCCAGTTGCCACGCTTTTTTAGTTTAAAAATGATCTGGGGTAAATATTTCTACCCTAAGATAATTAGTTGTTTTAATTTGTTAGTAAATAGAAAACGTTTCTCAGGATGGTATATGTATAAACTAATAGCATTAGGAGTATATGCTTATATTAGGATACCAGATTCGGCCTTGTCTGGGGCCTATCTCAGTGATATCTGAGGGGTATGGATGGACAGGAACCAAATTAAAGTATTAGCCAAGATCAGCCTTAGGGGGGGACTGGAGAGGACAAACCACAAGACACCTTCATAACGGGATTCAGTTATATTCTTCATACTATTTAATAATCAATTATGGCGATTTCCCCGGTTAGAATGTTATCGCTAAATGTCAATGGGCTTAATAGTCCTATTAAAAGTGCTAGGCTGCATCAGTTTTTCAGAAGACAAGCAGTCAAAGTGACATTTCTCCAAGAGACCCACCTGTCCCAAGAGGAACATCTTAAACTGCCAACAGGGAGCTGTAATAAGGTATATTAGGTCCTCTTATTTGCCAGAGTGGCTTATCGGGGAATGTAACCATATTGCCAGCTACAACCCCATTCCAGTTAAAAGCAGAATATACTGATCCACACGGCTGCTCTGTGGTCCTAGTTGGTAAGTTATTTAACCAAGTAATTACCCCGGCAAATGTACATTTTCCCCCCAAAGTCCTCCCCTTCTAGACTTTGACTATTTTTTCTTTATAAATTACTGGACCTACAACAAAGTATGGTGGTGATAGGGGGAGGCCTCAATATTACGCTGTCTCCTACTTTATATACCTCCCATACAGCTAGACACCATGTTTCAGCTGCTCAGAAATATTTAAAGCAACTGCTTAACCAGCTCAGCTATATGGATGTTTGGAGATATATATATATATTTTTTTTTCCAACCACACAAGCCTATACGTACTATTGTCCCCGATTTCATACATCCTCTCAAACCGATTCTCTTTTTGTTTTGGCTTAACATACAGAAGCTTTGTGGAATGTGTCCATAGGGCTGTGTTGGTTATCAGACCACTCCCCCCCCCCCTTTTTTTTTTAGTTATTTAACCAGGAGTAGCACACTAAGCCGAAAGCTTTTTACAGGAGCGATCTGGGAGCACAGGGAAGTTAAGTGACTTGCTCAGGGTCACACAGTATGCACATGGAAGCTGTGGGATTCAAACCCAGGTCTGGTCTGCTGGATAGCACCAGATTTGCAGCTCAGAGCCTTAAACCGCTGCGCTATACTGCCTCCCCTCTCTTGTTTAAGCTAAACATTACCAGACCCCCTAGAAGGACTACATGGTGTCTTAATTTATCACTATTAAAGACTGAAGCATTTAGAACCCAACTGAGGGACAGAATAAAACAAATTATAGCTGAAAATGAATCCCCAGATGTCTCCTCAATTATTCTATGGGACACAATTAAGGTGTAGTCAGGGGAGAAATTATTGCCCAAGCAGCCTGTCAGAAAAAACAATGAGAGGCTAAATACAGAAAGCATTCCGAGGAGCTGGAATCACTGCAAAAAGGTTTGGATTTGTCAGAGGCTACTAAAACACAAATATGCCAGATTAAATCTGAACTCCAGAAAATTTCAGATTTGAAGGTCTGAATGGCCTTGGAATATCTTAAAAAATACTACTACGAGGTGGGACCTAGAGGTGTTCGTAATTTACCTAGAAAACTTCTAGGCTTCAAGGCAGCTGCACACATACATTCAGTTAAATGTCCTGCTATGGGAAAACCAGTATCAAACACCCAAGAAATGCAACTCTTTCGAACATATTATCAGAAGCTCTACGTTGATCCTTCCCCCCTTAGATAAGATAAAAGCTTTCTTAACAAAACTTAATATCCCAGGGCTCTCTCCCCTATCCAGCAGAGCTCCCTACAGGCACCCATATCAAGGGAGGAGGTGGTAAAAGCCATCTCTAAAATGAAAACCATGAAATGTCCTGGGCCTGACGGGTATCCTGTCGAGTGGTATAAGATCTTCTCTTTAACATTAACCCCTTATTTACTTAAAGTATGTTTGGGCATTCAAGAGGATGAGCCCCCCACCCCATGGTTTGGTGCAATAATATCTAATTCCAAAACCGGGACGTGACCCTACACTCCTAGAGTCCTATAGACCAATATCTGTGTTAAATACAGATTACAAAATATACAAGTCTATATGGTCCCACCGTCTGGAAGGTATCCTTCCTTCAATTATCCACCCCGACCAGTCAGATTTTATTCGCAGTAGACAAACTTTCGACAATATTTGTAGAGTAGCACGTCTTATGGACCATATATTACATAGAACTATTCCTACGACCCTTGTCAGCCTTGACGCTGACAAGGCACTCGATAGGGTCTCTTGGCCCTTTCTGTGGGAAGCACTGCTGGCATTTGGTTTCCCCACTAAAGTGGTTTCATGGATTCAGAGTGCCTATAGTGCACAGTTTGCATATTTGCAAATAAATGGCCAACTGTCTAACACAATTAAACTTCACAGAAGTACAAGATAGGCTGCCCCTTTCTCCTATATTGTTCGCCATTTATTTGGAGCCCTTGGCTATAGCCATCAGAAAGACTAGGACTATAGTGGGCATCCCCCTAGGTGGGCAGATGTACAAAGCATGCCTGTATGCAGATGATATACTGTTAACCCTGTTGGACCTAGAGATTTCCTTGCTGGAGGTATGGACCCTCCTGAGGGAATTTGGCACAATATCAGGATATGTAATTATTGACTTGAAGACTGAGGTCCTAACCCTAAATTTTAAACCATCTTTAAAATTGAAGTATCAAATCCCTTTACGCTGGAATTGTATAACAATTAAATATCTCGGGGTAAGACTATCTAAGAACTTGTCGCTTTTAGAGCTAGTAAACTGCAAGCCTCTGTCAAGGATATTGGAACAGGACATGAAATGCTGGTCCTCTTTGCACTTACCTTTTTTAGCACGCATTTGAAACATTAAGAATGAACATCTTTCCGAGACTTTTATACTTTTTTCAAACACACCCAGTCACACCATCCCTTTATTACTTTATTTCTTGGAATAAGATTTTCTCTAGATTTGTTTGGGAGGGTCGGAGACTCAGAATATGTTGGTCCCTCCTTCAGCTACCTCGGGGCCAGAGGCGGACTAAATCTCCCCAATCTTAATCAATACTTTCATGCATCGGTGCTGAGGACCATTATGCTCTGGATTAATCCTAGCTATTCATTCAGTCCCTTGGAAGACCATAGCATTAGTCTTGAAAAATTTGTTTGACATTGGCTCTATTTTATTCAAACCCTTCTCAGCTTCTCCGATATATCCCAACTTTAGCTTCTGTACAAACAAACAAACTTCGGGTCTGGGGTAAAATTAGGTAATCTCCTCTCCCATCTGCTATATTTTACTTTCTACACCTGATATGGCAGATGAAGAATTTCTTCCAGCACGGTTAGATCATGCTTTTTCAAGATGGCATAAGTTTGGACTGTCATATATAGTTAAATTTTTGGATTCACAGGGGGTGGTATCATTTACTCAGTTACAAGCAGTGTATCCTTTACACCATAATCACCATTTTCGCTTTGCACAGGTTAGATCCTACCTTCTGGACAACATTCCAGAACTCTGTCAAATTCCACATCTTCTTGAAATATTAACTGGCTCCTTGAAGGGACAGCAGATGCAGCACTTGGTGGGCCAATCCTATAAAGCTCTGGGAGATATACTGGGAGGAACCTCTGAGTTAGTCCTAAAGGCCTGGAATAAAGAACTAGGCATGGATATTTCCTGTCTGGAGTGGCTTAAATACTCCCTCCCCCTCCACAAGAGTATCCCAAGCTGTATAATGGAAGGAATTCGCTTGGAAATGTCGAGTGAGATTTTTTAATGTCCCCTCCAAACTGTTAAAATTTCTCCCTGAGGAATATGGTAGATGCTGGAAAGACTGTGGGGAACTTAGAGCCTCACATACCCACATTTCTGGTCCTGCCCGGCATTAAACCCCTTTTGGACACAGGTTTCTGCAGACATTCAGGCCCTGGACACACTGGGGAATTTAAAATGGTTCAAGTGCCTTAAAACATTTAAAATCCCTCAGCACTGTTTGCAGACAGACTACAAGCCCCTTGAAATGTTTTAACAAAAGTGTTTTTAAACCCTGCTAGATACCTAGTCTTAAAACCATTTTTAAAAACATTTTAGAGCTAGCATGGTTTTACTCATAGATCTGTCGAGGAGTAAAAATGTTTTCAGCTGTAATGGTTTAACTAAAATAGTTCTGGCTGCAGTGTGCCCAGGCAAACACAGTTCTGTGTGTTGGACTTAACACAAAATAGTTAAAAGGAGAACAGGTTTAACACTAGCAGTGTGGCCACACTAAACCATTATCAAAAATGGTTACTGAGTAGTGTGGCTGCACTGAAATGGTTTAGCTGAACTAGTTTTAAAAATGATTTTCAGAAACAGTTCTGCAGTGTGTGTCCAGGGCCTCAGATACTGACAAATAAATCTGTGGTGTTAACTCCAGAGTTAGTATTTTTATCTATACCCCCAGTAGGAGTCAAGTTACCACCTAGGGACATGATATACACCTACACTTACTGTAAAAAAAAGCTATCACTGGCCTTTGGCAACAACCCACTCCCACGATGCTTGATTTTTGGCATTCTATTTTGACTGACATGTACCAGTTAGAACGTTTGATAGCAGTCACCATGGATAGGACTTCCCAATTTGATCTTCGTTGGCGTCCATGGGTATTGTATAAAATGGAGAGGGATCCCTCTTTTGTACCATAAAAATAAAAGATACAAACTTTTCCTTAGAAAATTTTAATTGTCGATTGTGACGCTTGTGTAAGACAGGTAGTGGAAAATTTGGAGACGACAAACGGCTGCCCTGTTGACAGAAATGGTTGGTGGTCCTCGGCTGGTCTCCCCTCTCACTATAAATATATATTGTAATTAATTATAGCATCCATATATTGTTTTTTAACATTGCTCCTGATAAATGATAAAGGAAGCTGGAAACTGTGCTGATATAATTTTAAGTTACACTGTCTCCTAGGTATATATTTATTTAATCTATTCATTCCATTTTTTGAGAAATACTATGCCTGTATCAATTTTTGTATGTAAAGTTGTGATTCCTGAGAGTTAAATAAAAGAATATACATAATAAAAATAAAAGTTGGCCAGCCTTGGAGTGGGTCCCAAGGTGGTAGCCTGGCTAAAAAAAAAAAATTTGCTGGACAACTGGACGCAGAGGGTAATAGTAAACGGAGTCCACTCTGAAGAAAGGGGGTTTACTAACGGGGTACCGCAGGGTTCAGTATTGTGACCAGTACTCTTTAATGTCTTTATAAGTGACTGTGGAGGGACTGGAAGGAAAAGTATGTCTCTTTGGAGACGACACAAAGATCTGCAACAGGGTTGATACACAAGGTGGGGTGGAAAGGATGAGAAGGAACTTGGCAAGGTTGGAGGAATGGTCAAATGTATGGCAGCTTAGAGTCAACGCAAAGAAGTGCAAAGTAATGCACCTGGCAAACAAAAACCCAGGGGAGGAGTATACAATGAGGGGTGACATACTAATGACAACAAAATGCAAAGGGATCTGGGGTAGTCATAGACGACCTAAAGATGGGCAAGCAATGTGAGAAGGCAATAAGGAGGGCTGGGGGAGATACTGGGATGCATAGGGAGACATCACCAGTAAAAAACAGGAAGTTGTTATCCTTCTGTACAGACAGTTGGTGAGACCCCATCTGGAATACTGCATGCAGTTCTGGAGACCCCATCTCCGCAAGGACATAGACAGGATGGAGGCTGTCCAGAGAAAGGCAAATAAAATGGTGCAGGGTCTGCACCAGTAGCCATACGAAGAGAGACTAAAGGAGCTTAATATGTATACCCTCAAGGAAAGGAGGGAGAGGGGGGACATGATAGAAACTTTCAAGTACCTCAAGGGAATCAACAAAGTCCAAGAGGGTAGCATCTTTCAGAAAAAGATGTACAAGAAGAACAGGTTACTCACCTGTAGCAGTAGTTCTAGGAGTGGTATATGTTGTTCATCCACACTCTCTGGCGTGTCCCTTTCCCCTTTAAATCTTGCCGGAAAGTCTTCAAGCTAGCTCCTCCCATCCACCCGGGTGTTAAATACCTCGGCTCTGCCCCATGACGCCAGATCTTAGCCCGCTGGAAGCAAGGTGGTGCGCCTAAAGCTGGGAGGTCAGGTGGAGTGCGTGTGGATTAACAGCATATACCACTCCCTGAAACTACTGTACAGGTGAGTAAATACAGGTTACTCACCTGTAACAGGAGTTCTAGGAATGGTATATGTTGTTCATCCACACTGTCTGGCAGGTTCCTTGCTGCTTTAAATCTTGCGGAAGGTCCTCAAGCTGGCTCCTCCCACCCACCGGGTGGTAAAACTCTCCGGATCCATTATGATACCAGATCTAGCCGCTGGAAGCCAGGTTGGCCTAACGTCCAGCCTGGAAGGCCCGGTGGGTCGTGTGGATGAACATATACCATTCCTAGAACTCCTGTTACAGGTGAGTGAACCTGTATTTCAGGGACATGGATATGTTGTTCATCCACACTGTCTGGCAGACTCTAGCAGTTCTCCGGGAGGAGGGGCAAAGCGCACACCCCTACTTAGAATAATTACTGGAGAACCCGGGCCCCAAAACCAGCATCCCGGCGACTCAAGGTTGATGTGGTAATGGGCAATGAAGGTCGTGCTGACTTCAGGTAGCAGCCCTGCAGATTTCCTGAATAGAGGCGTCCCTGGAAGCAGCCACCGATGCAGCGGTATGGCGGGTAGAATGAGCTCTTATCCCTCTGGGAGGCTCCATGCCCGCCAACCTATAGCAGAGATCTATGCAGGAAGTGACCCACCTGCCTATCATCCGCTTGGCTGCAGGTCTGCCAGGTGCGGCTTCAGCGTAGGTGACAAACAGCTGGCGAACCTCTCCCCGAACTTCAGCCGTCCGCTCCTTATAATAGCGAGCGCTCTTCTAGGGTCCAAAGTATGGAGCCTATATTCGGCCTCCGAGGTGTGATTGGGGTAGAACACTGGCAGAGTCAACACCTGGTTAAGGTGAAACTCCGACACCACCTTGGAAGGAATTTCGGTGAAGCGCAGGACAACCTTGTCCCTGTGGAAGACCAGATAAGGAGACTCGATGGAAAGCGCCTGGAGCTCTCCCATCCTTCTGGCTGGCGTGATAGCCACCAGAAGGCGGTCTTCCATGACAGGTGAGATGTCACACCTGTGCAGCAGTTCGAATAAACGCCCTGAGCAGAGCTATACCAGCAGTCGCTCCTACGGAGGTGGAGGTCCTAGACCGAGGGGATATGTGATCAAGGCCTTTGAAAAGCGCCCGACCACCTTCTCCTGCGCCACCGACTGCTTCCCGGTCCATGCTCGGTAAGCAGAGATGGCTGCCAGGTGCACCTTAAGGGTCGTCGACCGAAGCCCTTGCTGAGAAAGGGACCACAGGTAGTCCAGAATGCTTGCCAAGGAACAGGAGGAAGGGTCCAGGGCCCTTGCCCTGACACCAAATGGAGAATCTCTTCCATTTAAAGACGTAGCATTTTCTGGTCAACTCCTTACGGGACGCCTCAACAACGCTGAGCACCTCGTCAGAAAGACCCAAGGCCTGGAACTCTAGCCGCTCAGGAACCAGGCCGTCAGGTGCAGGGATTGAAGGTCCAGATGGAATACCTTCCCCTGATTGACTGAGATCAGGTCCGGGCGTCTGGGCGGGCAGGAAGCCACCTCGGGAGCCTGGAGCTAAGACTGAGGAGATCTGGATACCAGAACTGGCGGGGCCAGTCTGGGGCTACCAGAATCACCTGCGCCTTGTCCCTCCTCACCCTGAGGTGCACCTTGTGGATCAAGGGAAATGGGAGAAAGGCACAGAAGAGACCCGGGGTCCACGGCTTCGAGAAGGCATCCCCCTGCAGCGAGCCCTGCTGAGGGGGGCAGGCATGAAACAGCCTCAGCTTCGCATTCTCCCTGGAGGCAAACAGGTCCACCTGAGTCATGCCCCAGTGGGAGAACAGATCTTGTACTACCTCCGGCAGGAGAGACCACTCATGGGACGCAGCCCCCTATCCGGCTTAGGGCATCGGCCAGAATGTTGGAGGCTCCTGCCACACGGATGGAAAGGAGATCCGCCTCCAGGCTGCGCACGAGGGACCAAATGCGGAGAGCTTCCCTGCACAGAGGCATGGAGCGCGTCCCGCCCTGGCGGTTTAGGTAGTACATGGTCGTGGTATTGTCCGTCTGGACCTGGACCACTTGACCCCGTACAAATGGAGCAAAGGCGGTGAGGGCTAGACGAACCGCACGAAGCTCCAGCAGGTTGATGTGGCATCGAGACTCCCGAGGGGACCAGATGCCATGCGCTCTGTGCTCCTCCAGATGGGCACCCCAACCCATCAGAGAGGCATCGGTCGATAGAGAGACCGTCGGCTCAGGGCGGACAAACGGGATGCCCTCCTGCAGATGAGCTGGAACGGTCCACCACTGGAGAGCATTCCACATCTCCTGGGTCACTGTCACTAGCTGATCCAAAGGATCGGAGCACTGTGACCATTGGCTGGCCAGTCCCCACTGCAGGGAACGCATGTGCCAATGGGGCCAACGGACCATGCTGGTGCAGGCCGCCATGAGGCCCAGGAGGTGCAGGAAGTCCCGGGCAGGGCGCAATTGCCCAACTTGAAATGATTGGGCAAAGGAGGAAAGAACCTTGGCCCTGTCCGCCAGGAGCCGTGCTCTGGCTCGCGAGAGTCAAGCTCTGCCCCGATGAATTGTATCACCTGCTTTGGCACGAGTTCCGACTTGGCCTCGTTGATAAGGAAGCCAACTTGAGAGCAAACCTGAGAGCAAATCTACAGGGCCAGATCCCTGGACCGCTCCACCTCCATTCTGGAGGAGGCCACAATCAGCCAGTCATCCAGGTAGGGGTACACCTGGACCCTTCGGCGCCGCAGGAATGCTGTCACCACTGCCATGCATTTGGTGAAGACCCTGGGAGCGAGAGAAAGGCCAAAGGGCATGGCCCGGAACTCGTAGAGCAATCCCTCTGCCCTGAAGTGGAGGAATCTCTGGTGGGACGGACGGATTGGGACGTGAAAGAACTCGTCCTGGAGGTCCAGAGAACAGAACCACACACCTCGTTCCAAGGTTGGAATGATCTGAGTCAGAATGACCATCCTGAAGGCTCGAGACCTTAGGAGCCTGTTCAGGTCGTGCAGGTCTAGAATGGGGGGCCAGCCCCCCCACCCGTTTCGGGACCTGGAAATACCTGGACACAAACCCCGGGCTTGGTGGAGGATCCTCCACCTTCCTGATCACCTCCTTTTCGAGGAGCAGGGCAATGTCAGCTCAACGAGCCGACAGGGAGGCTGCGGACCCCATAGCCCCCTGTGGGCGACAGCTCGGAAGGCTCGAACTCCAGAGGCAGGCCCTTTCCTACCACCTCCAACACCCAGTGGTCCGTGGTGATAGCGGACCAGGCGGAAAGGAAGTGGCGGGCCGTCCCCTCGTGGGGAACCCAGGCGACACCCCTCAACCCGTCACTGGGCAGGCTTGGAGGAAGGACCAGCCGAGGGACCTCCTGGGCCTTTTCCTCCTTGCTTCCTGTTAGAGGAAGCCACAGGCTTGGCTTTGGGGTGCCAAGCGCAAGCCTGCTGGCCCTGATGCTGGTGTTGCTGGGCCGGACGTGCCGCAGGAGCAGAAGGTCAAAAGGACTTATGTTGCTGATGATTGCCCTTGTCCTTCTGAGCGGAGGTGACAGAGTCCAGGGTAGCGTTGGACTTTTTGATCCTCTGGAGGTGGCCTTCCACTCCAGGGCCGAACAAGCAAGTCCCCAAGAAGGGGATGTCTGCAAATTTGTGCTCGGTATCCGCCGTAAAGGTGGATATCCTCAGCCAGGCTCTGCGGCGCATGGCCACTGCGACCGCTACTGATCAGGCACAGAAGTCTCCAATGTCTAGAGCCGTTTGGAGCCGCTGTTTCGCCACTGCCCTTCCCTGATCCCGCACCTCCTTGACCGTAGTCTGCAGGTCGGCCAGGAGATGAGGGATCACCTCATCCAGGGAGCCCATGAGGGCGTGGGAGAAGTGCGCCATCAGTACGGCCGAGCTGGCCTGACGGAGGCCGAGGGAGGATGCAGCGTACACCTTGCACCCAGCATAGTCCAGCTTTTTGGACTCCTTGTTGGGGGGCTTATCCACATCCCTAAGCGTTCCCGGGCGCGGAAGACGCATATCGGTGACCAACCCCTCCATAAGGGTGTTCCAAAAACCGGACAAGAGCGGTAGGGACAGCATACTTCCTGGCCATCCTGGCCGAAGGCGCAGGACAGGAAACCGGCCGCTGTCAAAGCTTCAAGGCTGAGCCAACAATGGCTTCAGCCACCGGAAAGGCCTCCGTGGGAGAATCCCCTCGGTCCAGTATCTCCGTCAGGGGATACTTGGCCCACTTGGATACCGGCTCGAGCTGCATCCCGGTGGACTCCAAGATGAGCCGAAGCAGACCCATGAACGATGATGGGCTCTCATCCATCGACTGCCCCCTGGAGGACTCCAGGTCAAGGGGCCTGGAAAACAGGGAGGAGTCGTCGTCAGACTCCGAGGAGTCTGCGAAGAGCTGCCTGGGGCCTGAGCCACCGTCCACCTGCCGAGGACGGTCGGGAGTGAGGGTGACCGACAACCGGTGGGGCAGACCCTGACCCGACCGAGAGGCCTTGGTCGGAGCCCCCAATTTCGGTTGTGGAGGCGGAGGTTCCACCACAATCGGTGGGGCAGCTGGTTTTGGCCGAACAACCGGCCCAGGCTTGGGCACCTCGACCACCGCGAGGGGCAGTTTCGGCCTTTCGGGTGACAGCCACTTAATGGCCGGGGAAGGCGTCTGCTTGTTTCCGGACAAAAGGAGCTGCTACCACATTAAGTCCTCGTAGCGTCGACGTAATTTGCGCCGAAGCCTCTCCTCTTCCGAGGAGCAAGACGAGGACGAGCGGCACCGCCGCTTACCTCGGTGCCGAGACCGAGACCGCCGATGTCTGCTGGATCGGCTGGACCAAGACGAGGTCCAAGACCGAGATCCTCGGTGTTTCCGAGGGTGGGAGGGAGCGGGGGACACCCGCTCCTCCCTCGGCTCGGGAACCTTGACCGGGGACTCCGGCACAGGAGGCGCAGGCAAGTCCTCGGTTTCCACTGGGGGAACTGGTGATGAAGGGTTGTCGGCTTCACCAGTCGACAGCCCGTCCGACGGGGACACCGTGAAGCCAGCAGCCTTAGCCGCAACTTTCGACAGTCGAAGTGCCAACTGTCCGGAAGGGACCTCTCCGCTCCCACGAACATCGACGGTGGGACTTACCCTTCGAGTCCTTCTTTTTTGACCAAGAAGAGTGTCCCTATAGCCCCTCTCCCTTCGTGGACAGGGATTGGCAAAGCTCCTTAAAAGAAGCTGTGTAGGAGGATCCCAGAGACAGCGGGCTAAATGCTGCGATTGAGGAAGATGAGGATGCGGCCTGGGTCACCTCCTCCTCCTCCTCGAGGGTGATCATCTGCTCGAGTTGCTCAGCCGAGCCAGCCGCCACGGACACCGCCCAATGGGCCTCCTTGGACTTCACCGGCGGATAACGATTCTCGGGGCACCCAAGTTGTAGCCGGGCAGCGCGGTCTTCAAGGACGTTGGCCGAGAAAGATCTACACAACTCGCAGGCCTGCGGGTTGTGGTCAAACGGACAGTGAGCGCACGAGAAGTGTGGATCCGTCCTGAAATCTTCGCCGCATGGGCACCGGGCCAAACCAGAGTCTATTTGTCCATCGCAGCCGCGAGGGAAGAATTTGACCGAAGTCTTGAGAATTTTAAAACTATTTTCAGGTGAACTGAAGAGTTAGGATCCAGTCTATACGCAGAGCGTTAAGGAGGGAACCTGAGCTTCCAAGCAGTAAGGAAGATCTGGCGTCATGGGGCGGAGCCGAGAGTTTTACCACCCGGGTGGGTGGGAGGAGCCAGTTTGAAGACCTTCTGGCAAGATTTAAAGCGGCAAGGAACCTACCAGACAGTGTGGATAAACAACATATCCATGTCCCTAGAACCTGTTCTTCTAGGAGCGTGGATATGTTGTTCATCCACACTCTCTGGCAGACTCCAAGCAGTTCTCCGGGAGGAGGAGGAAGGCAAGGTGCACACCCCCTACTTGGGAAATAAGAGACTGGAGAACAGAGGCCTCAAAACCAGCATCCTGGCGTGACTCAAGGTTGATGTGGTAGTGGGTAATAAAGGTGTTTGCTGACTTCCAGGTCGCAGCCCGACAGATTTCCTGGATAAGAATGTCCCTGGAAGCAGCCACCGATGCAGTAATATGGCGGGCAGAATAAGCTCTTAACCCTCTGGGAGGCTCCATGCCCGCCAACTCGTAGCACAGACCTATGCATGACGTAATCCATCTCGCAATGGTCCGTTGGGCTGCAGGTCTGCCAGAAGCGGCTTCAGCGTAGGTGACAAACAGCTGGCGAACCTCTCCCCGAATTTCCGCTGTCCTCTCCTTATAACAGGAAAGAGCACCTCTGAGGTCCAGAGTATGGAGCCTGTACTCTGCATTCGAGGTGTAGTTAGGGTAGTATACCGACAGAGTCAACACCTGGTTAAGGTGGAACTCTGAAGCCACCTTCGGAAGGAATTTCGGGTGGGGGCGCAGGACAACTATGTCCCTGTGGAAGACCAGATAGGGGGAGTCCACCGAAAGCGCCTGGAGCTCCCCTGTCCTTCTGGCCGACGCGATAGCCACCAGGAAGACCGTCTCCCACGACAAGTGAGAGAGCTCACACTTGTGCATGGGTTCGAATGGCTTGCCCATGAGCTTTGCCAAAACCAGCAAGGGATCCCACGGAGGTGGAAGTTCACGCACCGGAGGGGATATGTGATCCACGCCAGACAGATGGTGCAAGAGGTGGTGTCATGCATGACACCTAAAATGTAGACACACGAGAGGTGGGGATCAGTGCGCGACATTTTTTGGCCACAGGGACACCAGCGAAATCCGTGGGACGATTTGTCCTCCATGAAAACTCTAATGAGTTTTAGCAAAAGCGTTTTCGGTGAAAACCGACACTGAGAATCCAGGGCCTACGAACTGCAGAAGTAGCACGAGGGAATCTGAATCTTCCAACGGAAAGGAAGATCTGGCGTCATGGGGCGGAGCCGAGGTATTTACCACCTGGGTGGGTGGGAGGAGCCAGCCTGAAGACTTTCCGGCGAGATTTAAAGGGGAAAGGGACATGCCAGAGAGTGTGGATGAACAACATAGCCATGCTCCTAGAGCAAGGGGGCACAATCTGAAGATAGAGGGGGAACAGCTCAGAGGTAATGCAAGGAAGTATTTTTTCATGGAGAGGGTTGTGGATGCATGGAAAGGCCTTCCTGAGGAGGTTGTGGAGTCAAAAACAGTGGGAGAATTCAGGAATGCATGGGACAGACATAAGGCAATTCTAGTAGGGGTAGGAGGAAGTAGGCAGTTGGTTAACTAGGATTTGCAGCTTATCCATTAGGCAGGGAAATGGGCACACTAGGTGGGCCAAGCGGTCCTTATCTGCTGTCAAATTCTATGTTTCTATGTACTTGCGGGGCTTACTTTATTTACTGAAATTTCAGATAACACCTTTGAGAACAAGATCATTTCATAGGTTCCATGTCAGATGACAATACAAATTGGAAAAGTATGAAATAGAGAACAAACACCACCAGGAATTATACAAAACATTACAAGAGTGTATAACTAGAGAAGTACCAACACATGTGGCATTGCACAATGTATTGCAAGATATGTATTTGATTAAAACCTGGAATTGAAAGGGTCATATTAGACGGGGTGGAGTCTTACGAAACATCCCTTTACAGGAAAATGAGAACAGACTCAGCCTAATATCTAATAAGCAACAAGGTAAGGGATAGAATCAGCCCAGGGGCCTCGTCAGATGCGTAGGTATGGAACAAAGCATTTTAGATTGAGCAAGGGAGCTCAGGATATATAATGGGGGAGAGTGGGGGTAAAGGGGCAAAGCCATAGAGGGGTGAGGGGAAAGAGTGGAAGGAATCAAGAGGAAATGTGAAAGTAAAATGATTAGCAACTCCGAAAAGTTATTTACATGCTGAGAACAGTTATGCATAAGGTTAGGAGAAGTGCTGGTCACAAGAAGGAAGGTTATTGGAAGCAGTCACAACTGGCATCAGCAACTTGCTGTTGCTTAAGTTTAACCTTGAAAGAGCCCAAGGTGGATGCTGAAGTGATGGCGAGGTGCAGAGAGTTCATCCACAGTGGGGCAAGGTAGGCAAAGGGCCTTTGTCCTGGAGAAATGCGACAGCAGGGTATATTAAAAATCTGACTAGTAGAGCTTCTTGTGCAACAGCGGGTGATAGTAGGGGTAATAAACTTTTGCACACCAGAGGGCATTTTGCCTAAGCTTACTTTTTTGGACAGTAAACATGTTTGGTACGAGTCTACCTTTGATTTGGAGCCAGTTAGCCTGAGCATACATGTCACAGGTATGGGACAGACGGGATCAGCCGAGAAGGAGCCGGCATGCTTTGTTGAGTGCAACTATGATGCGGCAAAGAGTTGTTTCAGTAGCTGATCCATAGATGGGTATGCCGTAATCAATAAACGAGACAAGAGAGCTATGAATGGCCAGGTTACGAGCCTCTGGGGTCAAACATTGCTTATGCCTGTAAAGTAGCCCAATGCGGGTGTTAAGTAGCCCAATGGGGGTGTTAAGTAGCCCAATGGGGGTGTTAAGTAGCCCAATGGGGGTGTTAACAGCCTTAGCAATGTTGTCAATGTGATAGTCACAGGTCATCGTACTATCAATTTTAATCCCCAGATATTTAAAGAGCTGAACTAGCTCCAGGGGAGAACCCTCTTCGTTGGTGATAGAAAGAGGGTAAGTTCTGTGCCTATTTCGGGAGCTGGAGAACAGCATAGTTTTAGTCTTGTTGTAATTCACAACTAACTTGTGTTTATGGAATCATCTTTCTATGACTGCAAAATTACTCTGTAGCCTGGATTCAAGAACCTTGGGGTCTGGATCACTGGTATGTGACAGGAAGCTCCTGCTACTCTTGAGGACCGACCTTTTTTAAATCTGTTGCAACAATTCTTCTATTTCTTAGCGTAATCTATCCTTTACTATTTCTAGTCCATAAGGTTGGCTACCTATGGGTACCCCCTTCTCTTTCTTGACGATGCTATAGTGTCCTCTTTAATTTTCCCTCTCAGGTCCTCGTACAGGGAGGTTACTGTGGTGACCTCCAAGCGGATGTAAAACAGATTGTGTTTATCATTGTTGAATCTAATATATAATAGCACTGTGTCATAAAATACCTTGATGTATATACCTTATGTTTATGAAACCTGTAAATTTTAAAAATACCATGGCACTAGGTGTTTTTGATAATGGTAAAAAGTACTAGGTGATTATTTAAGCAATAAGGCACAACAGGGTGTGGGTTACTGGGGATTTACCCACGCCTTGTGTGGTGTGCCACAAGGCGCAGCCGAGTGACTTAACCACACAAGAAGTGGGTAAATCACCCAATAACCCACACCCTGGAGTGTCTTATTGCGATTATACAATGGAACTACATATAAAATAAATTTAAAATGTGTTTAATTGTTTTTTATAAATGCCATTCCTCAGCCGTGGGTTATGCAAGATTTACCCACAGTCATGTGACATATTTGGACCAATGAGGTTACAGGATTTTCACACACCACTGTATAATATAGAAATTAAGTTAGTTGTGCTATTTAAAATGCATGTAAATTGCGGTAAACTGAACAAGTCTGAAATGTCATGGTGATTTGCATATATCCCATGGAAGTATGTATGATGATGTACTTCTTTGAAACTTGATTTCTTACCAGTGCCCTTTAGGCTAACCCTTTTTTCGGTCATTCTGCATTGAGGTTCTTTGTCTATAGCTTGTTTTTTTTTTTCTTTTTGAGCCCCCACTATCCAAGCAAACAAGGCCCACATAGGGATGAAAGGTTTTCACTAAAAATGTTTAGATCAGTGTCAGCAGGTGCTGGCTAAGTGCAGAGAAAGGACATACATAGTCTGTTGCTGCAAACTTATATACTGAATAAAGAATTTGTTATTGTAGAGGCTTATTTCCTGTATTTTGAATAAACATCACACAGAGATTGTGTGTTGAACCTGAAGTTCAGTGTCTAGTCCATCTGTTATCCCACAACGCCTCCAGAGACTTGGTGATAGAAGTGGGATAAAGTACAGTTACGTAAGAACTTACCGTAACAGTAGATCTTCGAGAACAGCTCTTGCAGCAGGTTACACCATTAGGACTGAAGCGGCAGGCGTCAGGACCCCAGGAAAAATTCTAGCTAGCTATCTTCAGCGGGACCCCGGCGTCGTTCCGCCTCCGACATCAGGCGTGAGTACATAAGAGGCGGTCCGCCCGATTCCCAGTTCTCCGTGGAGACTTCCGCCGCAGGCTGACATCGAAATGGGAGACTGAGGATCCACCGTCAGAAGTCAAAGGAAAAACCCTGATAGTAAAGGCAAAGCCATGCCTCCTCAAAGGGGGAAGGTGGGCGGGAAGGTACCTGCTGCAAGAGCTGTTCTCGAAGATCTACTGTTACGGTAAGTTCTTACGTAACTGTACTATCTTACTTCGAGACACAGCTCTTGCAGCAGGTTACACCATTAGGACTGATTCCCAAGCAGTAACGCTGCCAACATTCTGGGAGGAGGAAACTAGAAAATACATTCCAGGTCCTGAATCTAGGACAGGAGACCCTGTAGCACCGCCAGGCCGAAGCCTGCTCTTCGCCGAGAGGCGATGTCCAGGCTATAATGCCTGATAAATGTATGCAGAGCTCCAAGTGGCTGCAGCACATATGGCAGAAGTGTAGAGCGTTTCGAGTGCTGCAAGAGGTGGCCACACCCCTAGTAGAATGACCCCGGACTGTACCGGGAGGGCTTTTGTTTGATATCATAACAGAATGAAATACACTGGACAAGCCAGCGAGACAGGGACTGTTTGGATACTGGTTGGCCCATCATCCTTTCAGAAAAGGAAACAAAAGTTGCTCTGAACTACAAGTAGTTTAGTTCTGTTGAGTAATACCTCAAGCTGCAGTGAACATCCAGGGTGTGGAGCAGTGCCTCTCCTCTATTAGAGTAATTCGGGAAGTAGACCGGCAGGTCAATATCCTGATTGAGAGTGAGTGTAGAGACCACCTTAGGCAAAAATTTTGGATTCGTCCTCAGGGATACTCTGTCCCGGTGGAAAACTAAATAGGGCTCTTTGCACATGAGAGCGTGAAGCTCAGAAACTCTTCTTGCTGAAGTAACAGCAACTAAAAACAGCGTTTTCCACGACAGAAAGCACAGCTCACAATCCATGCTGCAGGTTGAAGAGGAAGCGTGAGATGTTCAGGACAAAAGCAAATCCCATGGAGGCACTGGGTCCTTAATGGGTGGCCTAAGGTGTAACACCTCTCAAAAATTCCCAAGAGCGTCTAATTGTGCCACTGTGCGTGTCCACGGAAGGTGGTAGGCAGAGAATGGCACAGAGGTGCACCTTGATGAGGGAGTAGAGGCTAGACCCGAGCGGAAAAGGGAGAGTAGAGTGGTCCAACACCACTCCCACCGGGCAACCTAAAGGGGAAAAATCGCGTGCTCGCGACCATAAACAAAAACGGCGCCATTTCATGGCGTACGTCGCATGCATTGCTGGCTTTCTGGCTGCAGAAAGAACTTCTGCAACCTCTTGTGAGACCCCGTGACGCAAGATGGCTATGTCTCTAAAAGCCATGCATGCAGGTTCAGTGAGCGTAAGTCCGGGTGGACCAGTGAACCTTCCTCCTGAGACAAGAGATGGGAGCTGAATGGCAACGGGAGCGGAGGTTCCCGGGATAGCTGAATTAGCAAGGGGAACCAGATCAGTCTGGGCCAGAAAGGGCCACCAGGATCGTGTTGCATGCTCCCTGCGCGGTTTGAGAAGAACTCTTTGGATCAGCGGAAGGGAGGGAAAGCGTAGAGGAATCTGTCCGCCCAGGAGAGGGACAACGCTCCGCCAGAAAACACCAGGCCCTGGATCTAGCGAGCAAAAATTGGGCAGTTTTGCGTTGGATGGGGATGCGAACAAGTCCAACTCTGGAGTTCCCCATCGAAGAAACAGATCCTCTGCTACCTCTTGAAGAAGTTCCCACTCATGGACTCTGGCCTGGGAGCGACTCAGGCCATCTGCAATCGTGTTGTCCACCCCGGGAACATGTACAGTGATCAGATTGGCGCCGTGTCGGATTACCCAATCCCACACCCTCATGGCCTCCCTGAAAAGGGGGTAAGAGCGTGTGCACCTCCTTGTTTGTTGAGGTAATATATCACCGCCGTGTTGTCTGTCTGAAGCAGGAGAGTACTCGGCGGGATTTCTGACTGAAGGGCCTGCAGGGCATAAAGGACCGCCCTCATCTCCAGGACACTGATATGGAGATGAGCCTCCAGAGGGGTCCACGTACCCTGGGACTTCACCCCGTCCAGGTGTGCTCCCCACCCTAGACCTGAGGCATCTGTGGTGAGGATTACCTCCGGGGACAGCGCTACAAACGGGATGCCCGTGGAGAGCGACCCTGGGTCTAGCCACCACTGCTGGTCTCAAATCACGGTGTTCGTGATTCTGACCAGATGCTGCATGTGGTCTTGCCTTTGATCCCATTGCACCTTGAGCATCCACTGAGTTACCCGCATGTGGAGCCTTGCGAAAGGGACGGTAGGAATGGCCGCAGCCATGTGTCCGAGCAAGCGAAGGACCGACCTGGCAGGGATGGTCTTGTTCGACGATAACTCCCTGATGAGGGATCTGATGCGCTCCGCTCTGTCGTCTGGAAGAAAAGCTCTTCCCTGAACGGTGTCCAGTACTACGCCTATAAATTGCAGCTTCTGCGACAGTACCAGGAGAGACTTCTGTGGTTGATTAGGATGCCCAGAGATCGGAACAGGTCCTGGGTGCTCTGGATCGCCGCAGTAACAACGCCTCTCTGGGCGGCCAGAAAGCCAATCGTCCGAATGCGGGAACACATAATGGCCCTGTCTCCTTAGAGGCGTCCCACGACTGCCATGCATTTGGTAAAGACCCTGGGTGCGGATGACAGTCCGAATGGAAGGGCTCGGAACTGAATGTGGTGGTCGAGAAACTCGTAGTGCAGGAACCTCTTGTGCGCCTGAGCTATAGGGATGTGCAGGTATGCGTCCTGCATGTCTAGAGACGCTAAGAAGGCGTCTTGCTTCAGCATGGGAATGAGACCCGGAAGAGTCACCATGCGGAATCTCTTGTATCCGACCAACACGTTGAGGTCGCTGAGGTCCAGAATCGGACGGAGGTCCCCTGTTTTCTTTGGAACCAGGAAGAAGTGGGAATAGTATCCTTGTCCTCTCTGGTTCTCCGGGACGTACTCTATCGCTCCCTTTTGCAAGAGCGCGAGTACTTCTTGCCAGATCAGAGACTTGTGCTGACCCGGATACTGGGAGAACAAAGGAGGCCTCGAGGGTGGCTTTTCTGCGAATTCTATAAAGTGGCCTCTTCCGACCAACTGAAGAACCCACCTGTCGGTGGTTATAGCCTGCCATCCCGGCAGGAAGTTCTCAATGCGACCCCGACCATGATTTCCCGTTGATCCTGAGGGGCGGGGGCCGGAAAGGAGTCAGGCTGTGGCGGCTGAGGGTCCCGCTGGCTGGACCGGCTTGGAAATGCGCTGGCCTTGCCAGGCTGTTTCCCTGGGCTCTGCAGCGGAGCCCCTCTGTTGTGGAGGCAGGGCGGACTGTTGCCTCTACGCCTGTCCACGAAATCGGCTTTGGTTCCTGCGAAAGGAACTAAGCTTGGGTCGGTACATGGCCTGAACGGACCTCACCACCTTCCCGGCCTCTTGGAGTCTGGTAATAATCTTCTCTGAGGGCTTACCAAACAAGACTTCTCCCTCAAATGGGGCGTCCATGATATTCTTCTGGACGTCCGGGGTAAAGCCGGAGACGCACAACCAAGAGTGTCTCCGGATGCATATGCCTGAAGCTGCTGCTTGGGCCAAGGAGTCCACGGAGTCATACGTGGCTCGTAGCACTTGGGTTCCCACGTCCGAGCCCGTACGAAGAAGCTGAAGTATCTCCTCCTTCTGCTCACCTTCCGGCAGTTTTTCAGCCGCATCCAGACCCTGTTCTCACAAGGCATTTTGGAACTGCACCATGTGGGTCAAGTAATTCAGGGATCTGATGGCGCAGGTAGCGGACGCATACGTGCGCCTACCCATAGCGTCCAGCTGTTTGGACTCTGGGTCCGGTGGCAGGGTGCTCAGATGTTGCGGTCTCTGGGACCGGTCATGTGAGGCTGTTATGACCAGAGAGTCGGCCTGAGGCTGCTGAGTCAAGTACTGGTCTTCTCTGGGAGCCTTGTACAAGCGATCAGCTTTCTTCGGCATCGCCAGGAGCGAATGTGGATGCTTCCACGCCGCCTTGGTGACGTCCACGAAAGTGTCTACCAAGGGTGGCACCACCACAGGCTTGGGGTCCTTCTGCCGAAGATACTTTGCAAGGCGTAGCCTTTTGGGGTCTAGCTCTTCCGCATCCCATCCCATGTTCTCTTGGATGTGTCTCATAATATCCGAGAACGAAGGGTCATCTGGAGGAGACTTTGGCATCTTGCGTGGATCCGGAGAAGGGATGGAGAGGGGAGATGGGGATCTGGATGTTGAGAACTCTGATCCCGTGTCCTCCGTCGAGCTGATCGTCTGCATCTTCTGGGTCTCTTAGGGCTGGGTGACCTGGAAGAGGATTTGGACGGAGGTCTCTGTTTGTCTGGTCTCCCCCTTGGAGGTGTTCTGTGCTCCCGGGGAGGAGGTGATCGGCCTGCTGACCCCGATGGGGAGGGGGGCGCAGGAACCGGAGGAGTAATCGATGTAGGAGGAAGAGGAGGAGGAAGAGGAGGTGGAGTGGGAACCATGTCCTTCTTTATGGTGTCCTACCAGTAAGTGAACAGCTCCTTCACTTCTACCATGGAAAGGCCCGAAGACGGTCCGGGCACCGGTGGACAGTGGACGGTCGTCGGGTCCCGGCGTCTGTTCCACAGGGGGCTCGGGTAATGGCGAGGGTTCCCTGGGAGTCTCGACAGGACCGGGGTCGCCCGTCTGGTCCTCGGGCTGAGTTAATTCCTCCTCGGTTATGGTCTCCTGACCGACGTCGGTCGGGCGTGGGAGTTCTCTTCTCAATAAGGCCGGTGCGGTCCCCTACGGCGTCCGATGGGGTGGCCTGGCGGTGACTCCGAGGGATCTGTGGCGAGGAGCGATGGCCAGGCGCACGGCGCCGGGTCTCATGGTCTCTTCAGAGAGGTAAGCTCCAAGGTCTTGCGAGGAGGCAAGGAAGCCGACCTGACATCTGGTTCAGAAGGGCGGGAACCCGACTTATGGTGACGGTGGCGATCCCCAGACTTGACCAAGGCCCTGGAGGACGAGGAAGGCCTGGCTGTCTTGGCCTGAGAAGAGGAAGACTTCTTAACCGCATCAGGGGGAGGCTGAGAGCTGGCCCAGGAGGGGGAGCGGTCGGACCTGGAACCAGAGCTGCGTGAGTCTGAGGCCCTAGACGGGGACCTGGAAGGGGCCTTCTCCCTTCATTCTTCAGCGTGCTTGTAGGCCTTTTTTTGAAAAGTCCCCCTTGGAAGACATGGTCTTAAGCTTTTCTTCCAGCAAAAAAGCCTGAAGGGCCTTCTGGTGACGGATCCGGGTTCTGCTATTAAACCCCTGGCAAAGGAGAAGGCCGGGTGTGAAGTGGTCTGGGCCTAGGCACCTGCAGGGCCTGAGCCGCGTGAGGTCTTTGAAGGGATCTGTTTCCACAAGCACACTTGGAGGAGTGACCGGAGGTCGGAGAGGACATCAGAGAAAACTTGCTTGAAGAAATTAGTTTCCAGTAGGAAAGAACTTAACCACGTGTCGCTAGAGCTGAACGAAGGGTCGAGACATGCAAGTCGACGGCGGAAAAGAACTGGGGAATCAGGCGGGACCGCCCCCTTATGTACTACGTCTGATGTCGGAGGCGGGACCAATGTCGGGGGCGGTCCCCGCTGAAGATAGCTAGCTAGAATTTTTCCGTGGGGTCCTGACGCCTGCCGACTTCAGTCCTAATGGTGTAACCTGCTGCAAGAGCTGTGTCTCAAAGTAAGATCTTGCTGGAAGCGTCTGGACTGGCTGAAGAGGGACATTTTCTGATGGATATCGCCCAGATAACCCAGGTGGACTGATGCACCAGGAGTTGATGGAGAAGAAAGTCCATGGAGTTCTCACCAGAACCATGGCCAACAGATGGAGAGAAACTGCTGCCTGTACTGGACCTGGGAGCTCAGAGGAAAGTCAAGCCTAAAGACAACAAAGATGCAGGTCGAGGCAGACTGAAGGTGCGAGAGACAACACCCCAGAGGTGGAGACCCTGATGAGGATGATCTGCTGGATGAGTGGGCAATGGCTGGAGGCAGACCAACTACGCAGAGAGGTGGAATACTGGTGCCAGGTGCTCAAGAGGTTCCTGCCGGAGAGTTTGGATAAAGAGTCAGAGGAGGATTTTTCGTGGGCTCAGTTTGAGGACGACCCCCTGACTGAGCAGGATATTCCTTTGTTTCCTGTATTTCCAGGATGTTACCTGTTGGAGGTCACAGATGCAAGTATGGAACTTGAATGTGAGACCCCAGGTAAGACTGTGCCTAGTGATACTGTGCTACGGTTGAAGACTCCAAGCAAGCAAGCAAGAAGCCTAAGAGGCTGAAGGGACTTTTCTGTATTAATGCAGCTAAATCTATTAACAGTATTGACTGGGGTATGTTAAGTTCAAAGAAGTGGTACATGTGTTTTTTTTTTTTTTTTTTAATGAAAAACCTACAAAGGAGAAGGTGGGTGGAAAATGGACTGGAACCTGTGTTGGGGCAACACCTAGCGTGTTTACCATCAGGTGTCTGTATCTGTAGCAAATGAATCAAGACACATAGTGGGTTTATATAGAGGGGTTGAACCTAGGACTGGGCCCCTGCTTGAAATTGACATGTCTGGTGGGGTTGGAGCAGGTAATTACTCACCCCAGAGAAAGCCTTTCTATGGTACTGGACTTTACAGCCGTCCAGATTTTTGGTTAAGAAATATGACAGACTTTCCCTAAAAAGAGATCGTGCAGGGAAGGTACCGTTAGTCTCTGTTGAGAAATGTGTTAATGCCTCAGGGTAAAGAATGATGACATCCCCTATGTTTATGACAGAATGTTTATCGTTAATAGGGACCCTAAGACAGAGCTTCTGAAGATGGATGGGTGAAAGCTCCATTCCTTCCTGGGACAGGAAGGTGGTAAGCAGTCTGCAATAACTGCTTTCCTCTTAAGGTGGGGGATATGTGACAGGCTGCTCCTGCTACTCTTGAGGACCGACCTTTTCTTGACTCTGTTGCAACAATTCTTCTATTTCTTAGCCTAATCTATCCTTTACAATTTCTAGCCCATAAGGTTGACCACCTATGGGCACCCCCTTCCCTTTCTTGACTATACTATAGTGTCCTATTTAATTTTCCTTTTCGTACACAGAGGTTATTGTGGTGACCTCCAAGCAGACGTAAAACAGCTTGTGTTTATCGTTGCTGGATTTAGTATGTAACAGCACTATGTCATAAAATACCTTGATGTATATACCTTATGTTTATGAAACCTATAAATACTGAAAATACCATGGCACTAGGTGTTTCTGATAATGGTAAAAAGTACTAGGTGACTATTATAGAAATTAAGTTAGTTGTGCTATTTAAAATGCATGTAAATTGCTGTAAACTGAACAAGTCTGAAATGTCATGTGATTTGCATATATCCCATGATGCTTTGCATTATGAAAGTATGTATGATGATGTATTTATTTGAAACTTGATTTGTTGCCAATGCCCTTTGGGCTAACCCTTTTTACAGTCATTCTGCATTGAGGTTCTTTGTCTATAGCTTGATTTTTCTTTTTGAGCCCCCACTATCCAAGCAAACAAGGCCTACATAGGGATAAAAGATTTTCACTACAAATGTTTAGATCAGAGTCCAGTATCAGCAGGTGCTGGCTAAGTGCAGAGAAAGGACATACATAGTATGTTGCCGCAAACTGATGTACTGAAGAAGGAATATGGCATTGCAGAAGCTTATTTCCAGTATTTTGAATAAACATCACACAGAGATTGTGTGTTGAACCTGAAGTTCGGTGTCTAGTCCATCTGTTATCCCACAACCCCTCCACATGGTAAACAGAACAGCATCGTCAGCATATAAAAGGATGCAACCTTGACAGGAGTAAGGAAGGTTGTTGAGGAAAATGCTAAATAAAAGAGGGCCCAAGATGGACTCTTGAACTCCAGATAGGACAGGCCTGCTATCCGAGAGGGTGCTACCAATATTCACCTGCTGTGTACGGTCATGCAGGTAGCTTTCAAACTAGGTTACGCTGCCACGAGCTAGGCCAATGGTGGCAAGCTGTTCAATCAGGAGGGCATGATGCACTGTGTCGAAAGAGTTGGTTAAATCAATGAAAGCAGCACCGACCAGGTGTCCTTGATCTGAGGAGTGGTGAATAAAGCCCATGAACTCCAGAAGGGCAGTAGTGGTACTATGACCATTTCTGAACCTGTATTGTTGCGGGCATTGTAGCTGATATTTTTCTAAGTATTAAACCAGTTGGTCAGCCACTATATGCTAAAGAGCTTTCGAAAATGGGGGCAGAATAGAGATAGGCCCGTAGTTCCCAGTAATTGTGCGATCCCCAGACTTATGAATTGGTGTCACAGTGGCAGATTTCCATTTCTGAGGGAACTGAGAGTAATTAGGTGACATGTTAATAATATGTGTTAGAGGTGGCAGAATTTCATCCAGTGTAAGGGCTACAAACTTAACATCCAGGGTGTCACCACAATCTCGATTTCCCTAGTACCTTAAGTAGGTAATTCGTGGCTTCATGGGCTGAGAGGGTTTTGTGCTGAGTCTCTTTCCCAGAGTAGCCACTTGTAAGGGGGTGAAAGAAGTAGCCAGGTGGGAAGACACCACTCAGGTCCGTGAAGGCATTATTAAAAGTGTTAGCAATAAGTCTGGGGTTGAGTGAGGGTACACCATCAATGTTAAGCATGGTGGGGCAGATCTGAGGTCTCTCCCAGTGACCTCTTTAAGGTTAGTCCAAAATGTTCTGCCATCATTCCAGGTCTGAGAGAGCGCTTCCTTATAATATTGATTTTTAGCTGCACAAATAGCCCTTGTGCAGTTGTTTCTAGTCGCTTTGTACCTCTGGATGTCGGCCTGATTACACAAGGACCTAGATCTGTGCCATAGATGGTCCTGGCGTTCAGAAGCTCAAGGAGGTCTGGAGGAAGCGAGGATTACAAGCCTTTGAGTTTATGTTTTTAGAAAGGGGGCGTGTCTGTCACATATAGCATTGAACTTGAAGAATGAGTGGTTGCGTTGAATTGGCTTGGCTTAGCTGACTGGCTCGCCCAGGAAACTCTCGGCTGATGCTAGATCAGCTGCCTGCTCGGCTTCCTACGCCGCAATCTCGGTGTCTAATTTTCCTCTAGTAGCTCAACATTTTCTCTCACCCCCGGCACTCTTTAAATCCTCTTGCCTCACTCAGTGCCCCACCCTTGAACATTTCCACCCAATCACATTCCTTTCAACCCCCCCATGGCAATCTAATCTTTCCTCCCCATTTGTTGCAATTGCGAATCGTATATCAATAGAAAATCCTTGTAGTCATCCACTGGATACTACCTATTCTATCTATTAACAACTAATCTTTATACAGTAGTCCCTCCTCTTCACAAGCACCTCTCCTGATCTGTAATTTAGTTGAGTGGTTTGCATCACTGCTGCAGTCTATCTCTCCTTCCACTGACTGCCTCCTCCAATAACTGCTCTATATCTCCTTAAGCCTACCTCTCCTCATCATGACTCCTCATCTGTTATCTCATCTCCCTCTTAGGCTATCTTTATCACTCCTCATTACTTTATAACGTCCTCTCCTCGCGTTCACTCCTGCTGACTCCTCCTACGCCTGTCCCTATCTCCCCATGCTCTCTTCCCCTGTATACAGCCTTGCAGGGATCCCTTCAGCCATCCTCTCTACTTGGACGCACTACCCCTTTCGTCCCTGCGCCTCCCTCACCTTGTTACACTTACTAAAATTCCAACCTCCTCTCTCCCACCCACATATTTCTACTTCTAACAGTTCTCAGCCCTGGTATAACAGCACTAAAATGCACTTCCTTATTATTGCACGCTTGCTGTTATCCTCAGGAGACATAACCCTGGGCCATGCTCTTTGAACACCTCCGCATCCGCATATTCCACTGCTGTCCTATCCCAACCAAATCCCATTGCCCTACACCCGGGGTTTAAAAATACACCTTAATATACAAAGTCTCCTCCCTAAATTAGACCTTCTCCAGACACAAGCCATCTCACACGTCCTTATTATCACTCTCTCCGAAACGTGGCTAGACAGCAAAGTGGGCAACCCCACCCCCCACTAGGGGAGGAGAAGTGGCTAACTATATCTTCACAAATATTCAGTTCATCAGCATCCTTGCCACGTCAGTCCCTAAAGCTTACGAGGTGCTCATCTTAAAATTAACCCTCCCTTGCTCTGTTCCTATCTATATTGCTGGTGCCTACTGTTTTCCTGGTCTCCTCTCCTCCACTGTCACTGAGCTTTATTAATCGCGTAGTCTCCCATTCTCCCTCAGGTGAAATTTATATAATGAGTGACTTCAACCAAAACTGGCTTTCCCCTTCCCTTGGTAAACCAATTAATGACATCAATGCCCTCAACTTGTCCCAGCTCATTCTTGAGCCAACCCGGTTGAATACAAAACCAGGATATCACTCCTTAATAGACTGGGCTCTCACCTCCCACCCCCACAGAGTTATCAAATCCAGACTCCTACGAGACACCCTGAGTGATCACCACATGACCGACTACTGTGCGCAGAATTCATAGACCCAAGAACCTCCCCCCCGAAAGTTGTACATTACCGCTTATATAAGTCCCTGAAACCCGCCCCCTCCTACAAGAACTGGCCCAAATAAACTGGGAACCCATTACCTTGGCTAATACCACTGACAGTGCTTACCGCTATTTCCAGTGTAGATTTTTGGCATGCTGGAACAAACATGCCCACTGCGGTGTTCCAGGATCAGGGGCAACCACCTCCTTTGGATCACCCCGGAACTCCTGGCGTGCCAAAGAGCCCGTGATCAAGCCTGGAAAACACAAAGTCACAAATCTACCATGTGACTGACATTTACCGCTCACTGCGCAACAAGTGCACCAGAGCTACTTGCCTAGCAATATCCGAATACTTCTGCTCAACCTTCCAGACCAATATTAATAGACCTTCCAAACTGTGGAAAGTTATCCACTCCCTCCTCAATATCAGCAACACCCAGGTTGCTGATCATCTTAATGTTGCTACTGAATTTAATTCATATTTTACCTCCTGTGCCACGACCCTCCTTTCCTCCCTTCAGTCTCCCCAACCAGCTGACCCCCTCCCCTCATAGTCATCCGCTGTTCTCCTTCTCCTTCTCTACTATCTCTCCCTCCGACATTTTACAAGCACTTCTTCCTATCAACCCCTGTAAAGGCAGCTTGCCTGATGATCTGGATCCGAAATGACTATCTTTCAGCTCCATCTATAGCAATTCCACTCTACCTACTCCTCAACATTTGCGTTTCTACAGTTACCATCCCTTCTGTCTGGAAACACGCCACGGTACTCCCGTAGCCCAAGGGTGGTGACTCCTCCATTCCTTCTAACTATAGCCCCATCTCTCTCCTACCTACCTATTCTTGCTAAGCTTCAAGAGCATCTGGTCCTCTCATAGCTCTCCTCCTACCTCTATGACTCTTAACTTTTTCACTCCTTTCCAATCTGGCTTCTGGAAGAATCATTCCACCACTACCTCCCTGATCAGGCTCACTGACTCCATCCTCACAGGGATGGACAGTGGCCAAATCACTTCAGTCATCTTCATCGACCTTGCAAAAGCTTTCAATACCGTCTCCCTTCCCGTACTCCTTAATGCTTTCTCTCCGGGGCTGGCCTAACCGAATCTGCCACTGACTGGTTCAAAGCTTACCTAGTAGGCCAGACCCAGTCGGTCAGAATCGCTGACTCTACTTCCCCTCCTTTCACCCCAGGGTTCCATACTGGGTCCTATCTTATTCTCTATATTCCTAAATGACCTTCCTTCAGCCTGCCCATCCTCTTCAATCCATATGTACGCCGATGACACAGTCATCTTCACCTCTGGCCAGTCCCCTGTTGATGTGGAACCCAGATTACAGCTCAACTTCAATAATCTTCAGCGTTGGTTCAGCTTCCATAAACTCTTCCCTCAATGCCAAGAGGACTGTCTCCATGACCTTCGGCACCAGGCAGAAACTTGCCAGGCTCCCCTCACTACCATCCTTCTATTCCTTTGATGGGACTGTCATTGAAGACACCTTATCCTTTAGGTACTTGGGGGTTTAGCTTGACCGACACCTCAACTTCTCTGGTCATGCAGACGCCATCCTGACGAAACTGCACCCCAAGCTTGGCGCATTAGACAGAAACCGTAGCTGCCTCCCACTATTGACAAAGCGTGAACTTGTCCAGAATATGATCCTACCTATCTTTGATTACTGCTATATAGTCTACAGTGCAGCTCCGAAGTCTTCCCAAGCCAGACTGGACACCCTTTTCAACTTCTTCTGTCACTTCGCTCTTGACTCCCCCCATCCACCCATCACTGTAACCTCTAACCTCCACCACCCTCTGTCCTTCACCTCTCTAGAAAATCGCCTTCTCCTCCACTGTGTCACATTTGCGTCAACATTTTGGTCTGGGATTCTTCCCCCCTTATCTCTCTTCCTTGCTATCCAATTTACCACCTCCGGACCACTGCCTTTGATCATATGATGCTTGCCTATTGGTAATTCTTCGCCACTCGACTACGATAAGCCAGTCGTCTTTTTCGCATCATTTCCCTAAGCTATGGAATGCTCTCCCCCTCAAATCCGCTTATCATCCTCCCCTTACTCCTTAACTCTAACCCTAAATAACTTCCAACTGTACCTGCAACTAAGCTCGCTGCCACTTTCCCTTCCCTACTCAGTTTCTCTTGCCCTGTACTACCCTCCACTCACGTACTCTAGACACCTTGAATAATAAGCGGACACTAATAGATTGCACATGTTTTATCTGCTGATTGGACTAGCTGATTGTTAGATTTGCTTCTCTAATGCACTTATTGTACATTGTTTTACGTACAGTGCTCTATGTAACCTGTTATGCTGTTACTATGTACTGCTTCTCTGTTAAATTGTTTTTAATGTAAATTGGTTGTAAGTATTCCACGAGTAACTAGACACTGCTTTACTAAAGTACACTATGTAACCTGCTATGATGCTGCCTGTTTCACATCTGTTTAAACTGTATTAATGTCAGCTGATTGTAGGTATTTTTAGTTTTATGTATGCTATATTCCTCCATGTTACCCTTCCACCAGGATGCACTGTGAGATGAGCAACTTGTTGTTCAGTGTGCCCTTCCTGGTGAAACTTTTCAATAAATAAATATAAATAAATCTCTGTACTCGCTGGACACAGAGATCTCGACAGAATCCTCCTCCTTATTCAGGGATAGTCCTAAAAAGGCCCCATCCTACACCCTGTCCTATCTCATTCTCCTGACAGCAAGGACAATGCCAGACATCGACATATGCCCAAAACACTGAGTTTTGGGGTTTAGAGAACATTGGCACTGAAGAGTTTAGAGGCACAAAAAAGCTGTTAGAAAATTAAAAACGTTAAGTGAAAGGAAAAACAGCAACATAACCGGAGCAGTGCTGAAATGAACGGCTGCCTGGCACCGAGTAAACTGACTTGAATTAGCGAAAAACCACATATAACTATGAAGTACGGCTAAGCATGAAATAAACAAAGACTATGTTCCAATGCCCAACAAGACGGTAGCTCTAAGACGATGGTAAAGAAGGAACTAGAGTGTTTGGACCTAGTGCTGCTTTATATGCTAAGAGCATATGAATGATGCCATATGTCGGTGCCATGCACAGGCGTCGCTAGCCCCAAAAGCTCTGGTTCCCATGGTGTCCTACTGACTCCAGCTCTAAAATCAGCGTGGTGCTCTATGGAGACAGACTGTTCAAAGATATAGTCAGCTTTAGCTGATTTGCTGTATTTAGTCAGGGATGTGAGGAAGTTTGCTCCAATAATCCAGCTGCCAGCCCCTTGCACTGACAGGACTTTACTCCAAATTCAGAAAACAAATTTCCCAAACTGTACAATCACATTAATAGAAAACAGGAAGTACTGTGTCTTACCTAAAACAGTTGGTTAACATTATTCCCAACACCTCTGCAAAAAATCCACAGCAGCCAGACACATTTAACCTTCTGAGGTTGGAATTGTGGCCAATGGATCTGAAAGAAGGGATGTATAGTAATGTTTTCTCTGGAACTGGCAGACTTTACATTTACGAATATATCAATGAAATAACCCCTTGAGTTGTCCTTGCAATCTCAGTTCTAAGAGGGTCCTGGGATGGAAGCAGCACTACTTATACAATGGCAGTTCAAACAAAGTCACAAATACCAAGGTTATTTTCTACTGTCAGGAATCACAGTGGGAATATGATGAAAACCTTACTGAAGTTGTGTTACAAAGAGTATTCTCAGTTTAAGTCTTTCAGAGCAGATGCCTGACAATTTATTCCAGGACTTGGTTTTACCCAGCAAATGCTATTTATATAACTTTAATGGTCAGTTTTACAGTACCACACAAACCCATGCAACTGTATAAGCCAAATACGGCACAAGACTAACAAAAATATGCCTGATTTTTTTACTATTGAACTGTGACCCCTGTGACATCACTTGTGGCTCCACCACAAGTGATGTCTTGGGGTCACAGACAACACAACAGGCATATTTTTATTAGGAAAATGCAATACATCCCTTATACCGTATAGCACAATAAAGGATAAAAAAACAAACAAAAAAAAACACAAAAACAGGTTACTTACATGTTATAGTAGTTATAGGAGTGGTATATGGTGTCCATCCACACTTCAGGCAGTGTTCCTTTCCCCTTTAAGGCTTGCCAGAACATCTTAAAGCTGACTCTTCCCACCCACCCACCTGGGTGGTAACTCCCTTGGCACTGCCCCATGAAGTCAGATCTTGCCTGCTGGAGTTAAGACCACTGTGCCACTTGCCAGGGGAGGTTGGGTGGGTCAGTGTGGTGAATACCATATACCACTTCTAGAACTACTGTTACAGGTGAGTAGCCCGTTTTTCTTCAGGCAGACTCCTAGTAGTTCTCCGGGCGGAGGGAGGCAAGACATACACCCCATTTAGGGAAATGAGACTGGAGAACTGAGGCCCCAAAACTGGCATCCTGGCGTGACTCACGGTCAATGTGGTAGTGGGAAATGAAGGCGTATGCCCACTTCCAGGTAGCAGCCCTGCAGATTTCCTGGATAGGGACATTCCTGGAAGCAGCCACCGAGGCAGCGGTATGGCAGGTGGAATGAGCCCTCAGCTGCCAACCTATAGCAGAGGTTGATGCAGGATACAATCCACCTGCCAATCATCTGCTTAGCTGCCGGTCTGCCTGATGCAGCTTCAACATAGGTGACAAATAGCTGGTGAACCTCTCCCCGAACTCCAGCCATGCACACCTTATAACAGGCTAGCGCTCACTGCAGGTCCAAGGTATGGAGCCTCTGCTCAGCCTCCAAGGTGTGGTTGGTGAAATACACCGGGAGATTAATCATCTGGTTAAGATGAAAATCTGACAACCTTTGGGAGGAACTTCGGGGTTGGGGCAAAGGGCAACCATGTCCCTGTGGAAGACCAGGTAAGGAGACTCCACCGAGAGTGCCTGGTGCTCACTGATCCTTGTGGCTGACGTGACAGCCACCAGGAAGACGGTCTCCCAAGACAGGTGACAGATGTCAGACCTGAGCATTGGGTTCAAATGGCTTGTCCATGACTTTTGTCAAAATCAGCAACAAATCCCAAGGTGGTGGTGGGTCAACGCACTAGAGAGGAACTGTGGTTGAAGCCTTTGAAAAAGCAACAGACCACCTTCTCCTGCGCCACCGTTTGTATACTGGCCTGCGCCCAGTAGGCAGAGATGGCTGCCAGGTGCATCTTAAGGGTCATCAACCAAAGGCCCAACTTGGAGAGGGACCAGAGGAAGTCGAAAATGTTAGCCACCGGACAAGATAAAGGGTCCAGCCCCTTGCCCTGGCACCAAATGGAGAACCTCTCACATTTGAAGGTGTAGCATTTTCGGGTTGACTCCTTCTGAGATGCCTCAACTACAACTACATCGAGGACATCTTCAGAGAGCCCCAAAGCCTGGAACTCTAGCCACTCAGGAACCAGGCTGTCAGGTATAGGGACTGAAGGTCCAGATGGAGTACCTTCCCCTGACTGAACAAGAGCAGGTCTGGGTGGAGAGGAACATGCCTTGGGGCCTGCTGCTGAGGCTGACGAAATCAAGGTACAAGAATTGGCTTGGCCAGTCCGGAGCCACCAGGATCACCTGTGCCTTGTCCCTCCATGCCTTGAGCAACACCTTGTGGAGCAAGGGAAATGGAGGGAAGGTATAAAGAAGGCCCGGGGTCCAGGGCCTCGAGAAGGCATCCCCTGCAGCATTTACTGCTGGGGGCGGGGCAGGCACAAAACAGCCTCAGCCTTGCGTTCTCCCTGGAGGCAAACAGGTCAACCTGAGGGGTGCCCCACTTGAAGAAAAGACTGAGTACAACCTCTGAGTGGAGAGACCACTTGAGAGATGCATTGCCCACCCGACTGAGGGCATCTGCCAGCTGGTTGGTGATCCCTAACACATGGATGGCTAGGAGTTAGGCCTCTAGGCTGCACATGAAGGTCCACATATGGAGAGCTTTCTTGCACATTGGCAGGGAGTACATCCCGCCCTGTTTGCTGAGGTAGTACATGGCCATGGTGTTGTCTGTCTGGACCTGGACCACCTGACCCCGGATGTGAGGAGCGAATGCAGTCAGCGCCATCCGAACTGCTTGGAGCTCCAGCAGGTTGATGCGACATCGGGACTCCTCGGGGGTCCAGAGCCTGTGGACTCTGTGTTCCCCAGGTGGGCACCCCAGCCCATTATAGAGGCATCAGTCGTCAGGATGACTGTCAGCACTGGGCGGACAAATGGGATCCCTTCCTGCAGATGCTCTGGAACTAACCACCACTGGAGGGCGCCCCACATCCGCTGAGTCACAGTGACTAGCTGGTCGAAGTTAGCCTTGCGCCGAGACCACTGGCTGGCTAGCTCCCACTGCTAGGAGCACATTCTCCAGCAGGCCCAACAGACCACGCTGGTGCAGACCATGTAACCCAGCAGGTGCAGGAAGTCCTGGGCAGGGTGCAATCGCCCTACCCAAAATGATCAAGCAAAGGAGGAGAGAGCCTCTGCCCTGTCTGCTGGGAGCTGGCTCTGCAAGAGCTGAGCTCCGCCCCGATGAAGTTGATCACATGCGAAGGCACAAGTTCCAACTTGGCCTTGTTGACCAGGAGGGCAAGGGAGACGCAGGTCTGGAAGGCCAGTTCCCAGGACCGCTCCACCTCCATCCTGGAGGGACCTGTGATCAGCCAGTTGTCCAGGCAGGGGTAAACCTAAATCCCTCAGTGCCACAGCTACACAGTCACCACTGCAATGCACTTGGTGAAGACCCTGGGGGCAGAGGACATGCTGAATGGCATGGCCTGAAACTCGTATAGGGCTCCTTTTGCTTAGAAGTGGAGGAACCTTCAGTGAGATGGATGGATCAGGACATGAAAGAAAGTGTCCTGAAGACAGAGGGAGCAAAACCACATGTTCTGCTCCAGAGATGGTACGGTCTGTGACAGAGTTACCATCCTGAAGTTGTGCGACTTGAGGAATTTGTTCAGGTTGTGCAGATCTAGAATGGGGAGCCAGCCCCCTCCATCCGTTTTGGCAATAGGAACTACCTGGAGACAAACCCTAGGTGTCCCAGAGGATTCGGGACAGGAACCACGACCACCTTTCAGAGGAACCATTAGGATGTCTGGGGATACCAAGTCCTCCCGTGGGGCGCGGGCTCGGCAAGGAGAGTACTACTCGAATTTCAAAGGAAGACCCTGACCCACCACCTCAAGGACCCACCTGTCTGTGGTGACAGCGGACCAGGTAGAAAGGAAGTGGCAGAGCTGGCCCTCCACAGGAGGACCGAGGAGATGCGTGATGGGCACGAGGGAGGCACCCATCACTGGGCAGACATGGAGGAGGAGGATCCAGCTGAAGGGCCACTGAAGCCTCTCCCCCCAGGCTTACAGATGACAGAGACCACTAACTTTGACCGAGGTCACCAGGCCTGGGGTTGGGCTGGTTTGGCTGTAGGAGTAGAGGTGGACTGAAAGGGCTTCCTTTTCTGCTACTGCTTAGAGCCTTTGGGCTCCTTTTGGGCAGATGTCACGGAGTCCAAGGTGGCACTGGACTTCTCGCAGGTGAGGTGGTCCTCAACCCCGAGCAAGTCGGTGCCCAGAAAAGGGACATTTGCCAGCTTGTGCCGAGTGTCTGCCGTGAAAGTCGAGATCCTCAGCCAAGACTTGCAGAGCATGGCCACTGCAAGCACCCTTGAGAGGACAGAGGAGTCCCCAATGTCCACGGCTGTCTGGAGCTGTTGCTTAGCTACAGCCCGGCCCTGGTCCCCGACCTGTTTGACCATGGTCTGGAGGTCCACTGGCAGATGAGGAAGCACCTCATCCAGCGTGCCAGGCAGGACATGGGAAAAGTGGACCATAAAGAGGGCCGAGCTCACCTGGTGAAGACCAAGCAAGGAGGCAGCATAGACCTTTTTAGCCACATGGTTCAACTTCTTGGACTATCAGGTGGCTTGTCAACATCCCCAGTGTTGCCCGAGCACCTGAACACAGAATCGGCCACCAGCCCCTCAGCCAAGAGGTGTTCTGTGAATCCCATCAGGGAATCGGTAGGTACCGCATATTTGCGGGCCATCCAGGCAGAGAGCGCAGGGCACGAAGCGGGGTGCTGCCAAAGCTCCAGTGCAGAGCCGAGGATGGCCTCTGCCACTGGGAAGGCCTCCCCAGGAGCATCTTCCCAGTCAAGGATCTCAGTCATCGGGTATCTATCCCAGTTTCTGAACAGGCTCTGTTTTCATACCTGTGGACTCAGAGATCAGGCAGAGGAGTCCCGTAAAGGAAGTGGGACCTTTTTCAGTCGAGAGATCCCCCACCAAATCCACATCAACTGGACGGGAGTGCAAGGAGGAACCCTCCAACTCTGAGGAGTCATTAAAGACATGTCGACCACCAGAGTCCCCGCTGATCCTCTGCGGACAGTCAGGGGTGATAGTGACGGACAGCCAATAGGGAAGCCCCTTGGCCAGCCAAAACTCCTTGGTTGGAGGGCTGGTTTTCGGCTGTGCAGGTGGTGGCTCGACAGATGATCAACCAGCGTCTCGGCCAACTCGCCTGTCGGGGTTACCGTGGAGCCAGCAGTCTGGTCCAAGGATTGGACCGAAGTCGGATCCAGAGAAGCGCGGGAATCAGAAGCTCTCGACCCCACGATTGACAGCGAGACCACTTTTTTGGGTCTCTTTCTTCGACCTAGATTTGTGCTCAGAGGGGCCCGGACCGAGGGTCGTCAGAGCCTAGCACAGTTCTTTGAAGGACCCCTTAAAAAGAGGTGCCCCGCTAAAGTGGTTCAAGGCAAAAGCAGAGGAGATGTGAGTTATCCCCTCCTCAAACGCTGCAAGCTGGTCAGCGGACCCCGCAGCTGCGGAGACCACCCAACGGGCATCCTTGGATTTGACCATGCTTGGTCAGTCTAACATGAGCCGGGCTAGACAGTCTTCCAGAACAGTAGGATGGGAAGTTCAACAGATGTCGCAGGCCCGGGAATCATGCCTCAAAAAATAGACGCAAGCAGTGTGCAAATCTCTTTGAGACATCTTCTACCCGTAAGGGTGCCGGCGGAACCCAGGAGCAGACTTGTCGTCCATAGCGGTTGCGATCGATGATCAAGCTAAAGACAAAAGTTTTTAAATAATTTTGGAAGTAAGTCAGAAGATTTAAGACTCAAGGGCCTACTCAGCGCGAGAGCGGTAAGAAGGGAAATACAGGTTACTCACCTGTAACAGGAGTTCTAGGAATGGTATATGTTGTTCATCCACACTGTCTGGCAGGTTCCTTGCCGCTTTAAATCTTGCCGGAAGGTCCTCAAGCTGGCTCCTCCCACCCACCCGGGTGGGAAAACTCTCGGCTCCGCCACATGACGCCAGATCTAGCCCACTGGAAGCCAGGTTGTGCGTCGAAGCCGGGGAGGCCGGGTGGGTCATGTGGATGAATAACATATACCATTCCTAGAACTAATGTTACAGGTGAGTAACCTGTATTTCTAGGGACATGGATATGTTGTTCATCCACACTGTCTGGCAGACTCCAAGCAGTTCTCTGGGAGGAGGGAGGCAAGGCACACACCCCCTACTTAGGAAATAAAGACTGGAGAACCGAGGCCCCAAAACCAGCATTCCGGCGTGACTCAAGGTCGATGTGGTAGTGGGTGATGAAGGTGTGTGCTGACTTCCAGGTAGCAGCCCTGCAGATTTCCTGGATAGGGACGTCCCTGGAAGCAGCCACCGATGCAGCGGTATGGCGGGTAGAATGAGCTCTTATTCCTTCTGGGAGGCTCCATGCCTGCCAACCTATATGAGATCTATGCAGGGTGACCCACCTGCCTATCGTCCAGCTTGGGTGCAGGTCTGCCAGAGTGTGGCTTCAGGCGTAGGTGACAAACAGCTGGCGAACCTCTCGAACTTCAGCCGTCAGCTCCTAATAGTAAGCAGCGCTTCTAGGGTCCAAAGTATGAGCCTATATTGCATCAGGAGGTGTGATTAGGTAGAACACCGGGCAGAGTCAACACCTGGTTTAGGTGAAACTCCGACACCACCTTCGGAAGGAGTTTCGGGTGGGGGCGCAGGACAACCTTGTCCCTGTGGAAGACCAGATAGGGAGACTCGATGGAAAGTGCCTGGAGCTCTCCCATCCTTCTGGTTGACGTGATAGCCACCAAGAAGGCGGTCTTTCACGACAGGTGAGAGATATCACACCTGTGCATCGGTTCGAATGGCTTGCCCATGAGCTTAGCCAATACCAGCAGTAGATCCCACGGAGGTGGAGGTTCTCACCGGAGGGATATGTGATCAAGGCCTTTGAAAAGCACCGACCACCTTCTCCTGCACCACCGACTGCTTCCTGGCCCGCACCGGTAAGCAGAGATGGCTGCCAGTGCACTTAGGGTCTGGGCACAAGCCCTTGCTGAGAAAGGGACCACAGGTAGTCCAGAATGCTTACCAAGGAACAGGAGGAAGGGTCAGGCCCTTGCCCTGACACCAAATGGAGAATCTCTTCCATTTAAAGGCGTAGCATTTCTGATCGACTCCTTACGGGACGCCTCAACAACGTTGAGGACCTTGTCGGAAAGACCCAAGGCCTGGAACTCTAGCCGCTCAGGAACCAGGCCATCAGGTGCAGGGACTGAAGGTCCGGATGGAATACCTTCCCCTGATTGAATGAGATCAGGTCCGGGCGAGCTAGAAGCCACCTCGGGAGCCTGGAGCTGAGACTGAGGAAATCTGGATACCAGAACTGGCAGGGCCAGTCTGGGGCTACCAGAATCACCTGCGCCTTGTCCCTCCTCGCCTTGAGAAGCACCTTGTGGATCAAGAGAAATGGGGAAAAGGCGTAGAAGAGGCCCAGGGTCCACGGCCTCGAGAAGGCATCCCCCTGCAGCGAGTCCTGCTGAGGAGGGCGGGCATGAAACAGTCTCAGCTTCGCGTTCTCCCTGGAGGCAAACAGGTCCACCTGAGGCATGCCCCAGTGGGAGAACAGATCTTGTACTACCTCCAGCAGGAGAGACCACTCGTGGGACGCAGCCCCTATCCGGCTTAGGGCATCGGCCAGAGTGTTGGAGGCTCCTGCCACATGGATGGCAAGGAGATCCGCCTCCAGGCTGCGCACGACTGACCAAATGTGGAGAGCTTCCCTGCACAGAGGCATGGAGTGCATCCCGTCCTGGAGGTTTAGGTAGTACATGGTCGTGGTATTGTCCGTCTGGACCTGAACCACTTGACCCCGTAGAAACAGAGCGAAGGCATTGAGGGCTAGATGAACTGCTCGAAGCTCCAGCAGGTTGATGTGGTATTAGGACTCCCGAGGGGACCAGAGGCCGTGCGCTCTGTGCTCCCCCAGATGGGCACCCCAACCCATCAGAGAGGCATCGGTTGATAGAGAGACCGTCGGCTCGGGGCGGACGACGGGATGCCCTCCTGCAGATGTGCTGGAACGGTCCACCACTGGAGAGCGTTCCACATCCCCTGGGTCACTGTCACTAGCTGATCCAGAGGATCGAAGTGCTGTGACCATTGGCTGGCCAGCCCCACTGAAGGGGACGCATGTACCAGCGGGCCCAACGGACCATGCTGGTGCAGACGCCATGAGGCTCCAGGGGCGCAGGAAGTCCGGGCAGGGCTGGTGCCCAACTTGAAATGATTGGGCAAAGGAGGAAAGAACCTCAGCCCTGCCCGCCAGGAGCCGTGCTCTGGCCCGATGAACTGTATCACCTGCTTTGGCACGAGTTCCGACTTGGCCTCGTTAATAAGGAGGCCAACTTGAGAGCAAACCTGGAGGGTCAGATCTCTGGACCGCTCCACCTCCATTCTGGAGGAGGCTGCAATCAGCCAGTCGTCCAGGTAGGTGTACACCCGGACCCTTCGGCGCCGCAGGAATGCTGTCACTACTGCCATGCATTTGGTGAAGACCCTGGGAGCTAGGGAAAGGCCAAAGGGCATGGCCGGAACTCGTGAGGGATCCCTCTGCCCTGAAGCGGAGGAATCTCTGGTGGGACGGACAGATTGGGACATGAAAGAACACGTCCTGGAGGTCCAGAGAACAGAACCACATGCCTCGTTCCAAGGATGGGATAATCTGAGCGAGTGACCATCCTGCAGGTCGAGACATAGGAACCTGTTCAGGTCGTGCAGATCTAGAATGGGCGCCAGCTCCCGTCCGTTTGGGACCATGAAGTACCTGGATACAAACCCTGGTCTGGTGGAGGATCCGCCACCTTCCTGATCACCTCTTTTCGAGGAGCAGGCGATATCGACTCGGCGAGCCAACAGAGAGGCTGCAGACCCCAGAGCCCCCGAGGGTGACGGCTCAGAAGGGCGGGCCTGCTCAAACCCAGGGGCAGGCCCTTTCCTACCACCTCCAACACCCAGCGGTCCGTGGTGATAGCAGACCAGGCGGAAAGGAAGTGGCAGAGCCATCCCCCCACGGGGGGAACCCAGGGGGGCGTGACGAGGCTAGGGGCGACACCTCTCAAACCGTCACTGGGCAGGCTTGGAGGAGGGACCGGCCGAGGGACCTCCTGGGCCTTTTCCTCCCTGCTTCCTGTTAGAAGAAGCCGCAGGCTTGGCTTTGAGGTGCTAAGCGCAAGCCTGCTGGCCCTGATGCTGGTGCTGTTGGGCCGGACGTGCCGCAGGAGCAGAAGGGCGAAAGGACTTATGTTGTTGGCAACGGCCCTTGTCATTCTGGGCGGAGGTGACCGAGTTCAGAGTGGCATTGGACTTTTTGATCCTCTGGAGGTGACCTTCCACTCCAGAGCCGAAGAGGTCAGTCCCCAGGAAGGGGACATCTGCCAGTTTATGCTGGGTATCCGCTGTAAAGGAGGATATCCTCAGCCAGGCTCTGTGGCGCATGGCCATTGCGGCCGCAACTGATCTGGCACAGGAGTCTCCAATATCCAGAGCCGTTTGGAGCTGCTGTTTTGCCACCGCCCTTCCCTGGTCCCGTACCTGCTTGACCGTGGTCTGCAGGTCGGCCGGGAGATGAGGGTTCACCTCATCCAGGGAGCCCATGAGGGCGTGGGAGAAGTGTTCCATCAGCACGGCTGAGCTGGCCTGGCGGAGGTCAAGGGAGGACGCAGCGTACACTTTGCGCCCGGCATAGTCCAGCTTTTGGACTCTTGTCCGAGGGGTTATCCACATCCTAGCGTTCCCGGGCAGCGGAGCTATCAGTGACCAACCCCTCGGCGGGCGTGTTCAAAGCGGACAAAGAGCCGGTAGGACCATATACTTCCTGGCCATACTGGCAGGCGCAGGACAGGAAGCGGCCGCTCCAAAGCTCCAGGCTGGGCCAACAATGGCTTCAGCCACGGAAAGAGCCCTCCGTGGTGAATCCCTCGGTCCAGTATCTCCGTCAGAGGATACTTGGCCCGCTTGGATACGGGCTCGAGCTGCATCCCGGTGGACTCAGAGATGAGCCAAAGCAGACCCATAAAGGACGATGGGCTCTCGTCCATCAACTGGCCCCAAGGACTCCAGGTCAATGGGCCTGGAGAACAGGGAGGAGTTGTCGTCGGACTCCGAAGAGTCCGCGAAGAGCTGCCTGAGGCCTGAGCCACCCTCCACCTGCCGAGGATGGTCGGGAGTGAGGGTGACCGACAACCCGTGGGGCAGACCCTGACCTGACCGAGAGTCCTTGTTCGGCGCCCCCAATTTCGGTTGTGGAGGCGGAGGTTCCACCACAATCGGTGGGGCAGCTGGTTCGGCCGAACAACTGGCCCAGGCTTGGATCACCTCGACTACAGCGAGGGTTGTTTCGACCATTCGGTGACAGTCACTTGATGGCGGGGAAAAGCGACAGCGTCTGCTTGTTCCTGGACAAAAGTAACTGCTGCCACATTAGGTCCCTGCGTGGCGTCGGGGCCACAATTTGCTGAAGCCTCTCTTCGAGGAGGAAGGCGAGGATGAATGGCGCCGCGCTTACTGGTGCCGAGACCGACGATGTCGGTGGGATCGGCTGGACAGAGACGAGGTCCGAGACAGAGACCCTCGGTGTTTCTGAGGACGGGTCTGGGAAGGGGCGGGGGACACCCGTTCTTCCCTCATCTCGGAAGCCTTGACCGGGGACTCCAGCACGGGAGACGCAGGCAAGTCCTCGATCTCCACCGGGGGAACCAGTGAAGAAGGGTTGCCGGCTTCACCAGTCGACAGCCCGTCCGACGGGTCGAGAAAAATCTCGACCGTGTCAGCAGGTGTTCTTGACGGCCTGACCTGGCATGAGGGACACTGTGAAGCCAGCTGCCTTAGCATAACCTAGACTGAAGTTGAGTGTCGACTGTCCGGGGAATGGGACCTCTCCCGCTCCCAGGAACGCCAACAGTGGGACTTAGCTTTTGAGTCCTTCTTTTTGGACCGAGAAGAATATCCCGATGGCCCCTCTCCCTTCATGGAAAGGGATTGGCAAAGCTCCCTGAAAGAAGCTGTGTAGGAGGATCCCAAAGAGAGCGGGATAAATTCCGCGACCAAGGAAGAAGAAGATGCGGCCTGGGCCGCCTCCTCCTCAAGGGCGATCATCTGCTTGAGCTGCTCAGCCGAGCCAGCCGCCACGGACACCACCCAACGGGCCTCCTTCGACTTCACCGGGGTGTAGCGCTTCTCGGGGTGCCCAAGCTGTAACCAGGTAGTCACGGTCTTCCAGGGCGTTGGCAAAGCAGATAGCATAACTACTTGGGCTTGCAGTCATGGTCTAGGCAGGGCAGTGAGCGCCGTGGTCGCGGATCCGTCCTGGACATTTTCTGCCCATGGGCAACGCCGAAAACCAGGAGTCGACTTGTCCATCACATCCGCGAGGGAGTAATTTGACCCAAGTCTTGAAAACTTAAGAATGAGTTTCGGGCAAACCAAAGAATTAGGATCCAGTCTATACGCAGAGCGTTAAGAAGGGAACCCGAGCTTCCAAGCGGTAAGGAAGATCTGGCGTCATGGGGCGGGGCCGAGAGTTTTACCACCCGGGTGGGTGGGAGGAGCCAGCTTGAAGACCTTCCAGCAAGATTTAAAGCGGCAAGGAACCTGCCAGACAGTGTGGATGAACAACATAGCCATATCCCTAGAACCTGCTTCTTCCAAGCGGAAAGAAAGATCTGGCGACATGGGGCGGACTAGAGGGAGAAGCCAGCTCAAAGACATTCTGGCCAGAATTAAAGGGAAAGGCAACTGCCAGAAAGTGTGGATAGAACATCATATCCACATCCCTAGAACATAAGGTATTTTTTCATTCTCTTACCCGGTTTATAATGGTATTTCTGAGCCAGATGTGCTGGCCATCTCTCTTTCTTGAGAACAAACTCAATTAAAACATTTATAAAAAAAAAAAATCACATTTTGGTGGAACTAGAAAATGTTACCATAAAATAAAACTGGAAGGTGCTTGGTGTCTTTTGTAGTCAAACAAAAAAAAGTTATGATCAAATTTTTAGCCCAATTTTGTTGCACTAATGCTTTAATAAATTTCTTGTAACAAAAAGAATTTAGTTTATTATGCTACGTGACATTCTCTGAAGTTTTAAAAAGTAAATCAACTCCAAGCCCTATTGTCTCAGTGTTGGAGCAACGTCATGTATCCAATGTCTAAGAATGATTTTTTTGTAATCACGGAGAAGATACACATTAATAGTCCACAACTGCCTGTTCTGGTGCTAAAGCGGCCATCACCCACAATATGGTTATGTATGATGAAACTGAGATTTGTAATTTTGTTTTGCTAGGAAAGGCATACTAAGCTGTGAAAGGTTGTTTCCAGGTACATCTGGGATGTAGGTTCAGTGAATCCACTGTAATGACAGGAAGAATGTTGGCCATGACAGCGGAGTAACTCCCCTACTCTTTATCGATAACTGCCATGGATTCTTTAACTTTCACCTGGACACTGACCAGAGATGGGCAGATGGGACTCCAGTTTAATGTCTTATCCAAAGGACAACAATTCAGCATTGCTGCAATCCCCTCATACTGCACTAGTGTCAGTTATGGGTATTAAAGGTGACAGGCAAAGTAATGTTGTACACAGCTGTCCCTGTAATATTATGTACCCTGGTAGCCGAGGTCTTCGTAGTGGCTATTACTGTAATTTTTTGTTAAGTCCTTTGTTTATCATTTTACTTTGCAGAGTATCGGCAAACGCGGAAGCAGAGTTGGCTCCCTGAGAAGCCCAATTGAGTGGCACTAAGAATTATGGGAAAACGTTTCATTTTAGTGCCATAAATCCCGCTACTGCTCTACTGAATACAGCAGGGAGCGGGTATTAGTTCAAAGTTTTCATAGTGTTGGAATGAGGGTTCATGTTTAAAAGTATACTTACAGCTAGTTTTGGACCCTAAACTGGCTAACTTTTAAACATAGACCCTCCAACACTATAAAAAAACTTGAACAATACCCACTCCCTGCTGTGTTCAATACAGCAATAGCAGGATGTACATCACTAAAATGGGAAGTTTTCCCATAATTCTTAGTGCCGCTCAATTGGGCTTCTCAGAGAGCAAACTCCGCTTCTGCATTGGCTGATACTCTGCAAAGTAAAATTATAAACAAAGGACTTCACAAAAAAATTACAGTAATAGTCACTATGAAGACCTCAGCTGCCAGGGTGCGTGATATTACAGGGACAGCCCTGTACTACATTACTTTGTCACCTTTAACTTCAATGACCTGGTATGGGGCTAGAACCCACAACCTTTTGATCTTCCAGCCCTAGAGAGATATGGATGTAAAAAAAAGAAGCACAGAACTCCACTGTGTGGAGTGAAGTCAGCACTTAAACACAGGACATAGCCATGTCTCCAAAACAGAAAAACTTTTATTGCGTTCTGAACGTGTGGGTAAACACTAGGGCTAGCTTGTCGTTTTTTCCCATTACAGCCGAAAAGTTTGTTTTTTGTACAATGAAGTACTTTCCTGTAAAGCACAACAGTTATTTGGCTCACCTCATGAGTAAAGGCTTACTCATTGCTCCGTGGTCACTACTGGCTCAATATGTCCTCGCCATGAACAACTTGTCCCTGGGTTCTGTTCTGAACTTCGGTCCTCACTTTGCGAGTGAATGCTGCTGGTAGTCGACTGCTGAGGGCAAATTTTTTGCAATGTTTTTTAAGCCTTTTCTTCTTGATGCAGTAAACCCTCCACCAAGAACAGATGGCCGCTTTTGTGAGCTAAACAAGCAGGGACAAGAAGCTGGTGGCAAGGACTTGTTGAGGAGTGGTGTTCTGTGCTACTTTGTTAATTCACACTTCCAGGTATGTCCACTTATTTGGCTTTTTAAAACAGGTGAGCCCCATATCCTGTGCTGCTTGTATTAGAGATAAGGATGTATTAATGTTGTACATGCGCCTTTATCAATTTCCAGTATAAGGAAACTAATGGGCAGTCCCACGCATCTGTATTAACGTTCTATTTGCTGTATTTATGAAGTTAGAAAACCCATATTAAAAAAAAAAAAATTTATATAGTCTGTTGGCAAGGCAAGGCAAATTTTATTTAAGAAACGTCCATCCCGGAGGCTCTGGGCGCCAAACATATTTAAAATTTCATACAACAAATCATAATAAATACATAAACACCATACTATTGAACATAAACATACAATATTCCAACAAATAAAACAAAGTTTTGTATAAATACGACCCTCAACAGCAGCAACTAAACTCAGAATAGCCGAAGGCTAACGTAAGCATAAAATTCTGAAAACAGGTAAGGGCTATAAAACACAGTCCAGGAAGGCCTGATTTTACAGGAAGGTCTTGAGGCGGGCTTTAGATACCTCCACAGAAGGGGCCTCCCTAACAGCTGAAGAAAGCGAATTTCACAGGACAGGGGCGGCGACACTAAATGCTCTGTCGCCAGCTGTTTTTAACCTCATCCTGGGAATCGCAAGGAGGCCCCTAGAGGAGGAGGAGCAGAGGGAGCGGACCGAGACAGCAGGTGTAAGAAGGTCCTTCAGGTAACCAGGGCCCAGGCCATGTAGGGCCTTAAAGGCGAGCAAACCCACCTTAAAGAGAACCCTCCACCTAACCGGCAGCCAGTGCAGTTGACGCAGCACCAGAGTAATGTGACAGTACTTAGGCTGTCCTGTCAACAGCCTCGCTGCTGCGTTCTGCACCAGCTGTAGTCGGGGTAGGGTACCCCCAGAGACCCCAACATAGAGTGCATTACAGTAGTCAAGCCTGGACGTCATAAAGGCAAGCACCAAGGTGGGGAGGTCCAGCGGCGGAACTAGGGGCTTTATCCTGGCGATATTCCTCAGATGATAAAAAAAAAACAAAAAAAAAACTGGTACGAACAACGGAAGCCACCTGAGACTCAAGTGTCAATCCGCTGTCAAGAATAAAGCCCAGATCACACACCCTAGAGGAGGCCTTCAATGGTACAGAGCCAAGATAAAGCCCCGTCTCTGCATCAGAGGCCAACCTATCACGCCCTCTGTTTGACTCCACCACCAGCAGTACCTCTGTCTTATTGGGGTTCAGTCAGAACAAACTGGAGGCTATCCAGTCATTGATCTCAGCGAGGCAGCTGTTAAGCACTTCCACTACACAAGATGTTCCAGGGGCAAAGGAAAGATACAGCTGGGTATCATCAGCATAGCAATGAAAACCCAGACTGTACTTCCTAATGAGCTCTCCCAGGGGCAGCATATACAAGGCAAACAACATCGGCGACAAGACCAAACCCCGGGGAACTCCACATGACAGGCGGCCAGGGGAGGAGGAGAAATTCCACATCATTACCCTCTGCCTCCTGTTAGATAAAAAAAAGATTCAAACCAGCAGATGACAGTGCTGGTGAGTCCTCAGAATTCCCTTAGTAACACTCGATGGTCCACCGTGTCAAACATTGAAGAGAGATAGAGGAGAACAAGAATTGTCCCCTCCCCTCGATCTCTAGCCCTAAGGAGGTCATTATGCACCCGAACTAGCGCAGTTTCTGTGCTATGCCTTTCATGAAACCCAGACAGGAGTTGCTCGTACAGATCATGGGCCACGAGATGCTCCTTAAGCTGAAGCGCCACCACCTTCTCCACAATCTTACCCAAAAAAGGAAGATTGGAGATGGGACGGTAACTTGCCTTGACATCAGGGTCCAATGAAGGTTTTTCAGAAGGGGTTTCACCAATGCCTCCTTCAAGACATCAGGAAAGACTCCCTCTGACAAGGAACACCGAACAATCAAGGCAAACACCGGGCCAACAGAATCAGCACATCTCATTAAGAAACGAGTGGGCACTGGGTCCAGTTCACAAAAGGTGTGCGGAAGCCTGGGTGCAATCTCAGTGACCTCAGCCACCTCCACCAGTCTAAACTCACCCCAATCAGGCTGACTGCTCTCCGGTCGCCCATGGCGACCACTGTCAGCCAAACTCTGGCCCACTGGCAGAACCCCCTGCCTGATGGCAGACACCCTGTCCGAGAAGAAGTGAGCAAACTCCTTGCACAATGCGTTCAAAAAAGCTACCTTTGGCTGTAGACAGGAAGGATGGAAAAGCCTGTCCACAGTCCGAAAGAGCACAGTTGGTCGGTTCCTCCTGGCAGCAATGTCCCTGGACAGGAACTCTGCCTTCTTATGGCTGACTGCCCCCTGGTATGCACTGTAGTGCACACGTAGGGCCAGTTTATCTACCTCCAGGCTGGACTTCACCAGCAGCGCTCTAATCTCCGACCCAAAGTCTTCATTGCCTTGAGCTCCCCATCATACCAAGGGGATCTCAAGTGAGAAGACCTGGGTCGTACACGGACTGGTGCGAGCAAGTCGAACGCACCAGACAGCGCCTTATTATAAGCATCAACTGCTGCACCCCTCCCCCCCAACGCATGCACTGTCCACACTAGATAGGTCAGCCACCACCAAAAAACTCTCAGGGGTCAACTCCCTCAAAGGGCGTTATCCGACTATCTCTGAAGGGGGAGGGCTGTCAAGGGGATCCCGAACAGGAACTTCACCATGCAATGATCGGACCAAACGACCCGATCAATCCTGAGACTACTGATCTCAAGCCCCAGTGAGAACACCAGGTCCTACATGTGGCCACCCTGGTGGGTCGCGGAGGAAACTCCTTGCGCAAGGCCCAGAGATGATATCATCTGGAGGAAGTTGTAACCAAGCCAAGAAGATTAGTCATCGGCCCAAAACATTGACGTTAGTATTAAAGAGTTGCATGTTATCTATATTCTGTTCCAGTTTGGAGTGTTGCCACTCAAGTTAGCATTCTTACATCACCAGCCATTTTGCAGAGTGGGAGGGATCCCCTTGAAATGAGATAAATGCCTATGTATCCTTGATATGGGAGAAAGAGCTCTAGCAGTTATGAAACATGTCTCAGGTTACTAATATTTCCAGAAATGGGTAGGAAAATAGTTCTTGCTCTGATAATGAAAAGTCTTTGGTAAGTGTTTTTCTGAAAAAGGAATTTTTATCCCTCTCCTTCAGTTGCTTGGTGCTTGGATTTGTTGTCTGTTTTTGTGAATTGCTTGAAAGAGGCCATGTACTCACTGAAAATAGAGCCTCTATTGATTTTCCTTTCTTTTTTTTGAAATAAGGTTTTTTTCTTATAGGGTCAATAGGATCATCGGGGTCATCCGACTGGCAGCATTCCAAGAGTTCCCCTCAGTCCAACTAACCACAACCTCGTCTACCAGACTTACTGCGGTGCGGCGCCTGCCAGAGATCCTGTCTTCCTCCAGCTTAGGTTGGGTCATTTTCCTCCTGGTTTTCAGTTCTCCAGGAACACCCAACCCGCAATGACATGCATGCACATGTGCAATGCGCTGCCGTCCATCAGCGTCTCACCCAGCTTGTAGCTTCCGACTGTGCTAACACACAGCCATCGCCAGGTGTCAGGCACACTTTGGGGGACACAGCTCTAGGAGAGTAGTCCTTGGGATGATCAGTCCTCTCTCACCTGGCCAGCCCTTGAAAACCAGAGTTTGCTTCCGAACCTGGGCTGCCAGGTTAGCAAGAGGTAGCACTAATGGGCTGGCTGAAGTTTTATTTTTTTTTAAAGGACTCTAAGACAATAGGAGTTTAGGCTTATGGTTCCCAGACAGTCCGATTCTATTTGTATACAGTCCAATCCACAGACATCAGTAGTAGGGATCCAGTATGAGACTAACCATTGGGAGTAAGTCCCAATGAGAAATAATACAGAAAGAAGTTTGATACTCCTAGGCACACAGAGTTTTAAAACTTCCGTGGTGGAGGTGGTGGTGGGCGCTGTGGAGACCAAGTAACATGGCGGCTTGACTTAGTACATCTGTACTTCAGAAGTTATAAAACAGTTATAAAATCCCGCTATTGGACTACAATAGTTCTTTTCGCGATGGTAACTGGTGGGGGGAATCCTCCGGTTTCACCATGGGTAATCCACATAAAGATGAGCAAAAGACTCAGGGGAGATACAAACATCTCTCTCCCTGGACCGTTGACTACGAGGTTGGCTTCTGGAAATGCTACAGTGGCCTGGTCTGCAGATGGTGAAGAGACCTTCCAGAGCTTGGGGCTGAAAGTTATCCGTCTGTTCCACACGGTCTCTGGACTTTCTGATAATTAGATTATTTGTTCAATCATGTTAGCTCCCTGGAGATGGACATGGTGTCTGTCAAAATGGAGACAGTCGACAGTAAGAAATGCTCTGAAGTAGCCCTCGGAGCTACAGTCAATTTGGTAAAAGAAAATGGGCATTTGCACTCCAGCATTGAATCCCTTGAGAACAAAGCCAGATCCTCTAATATTCGAGTCATGGGTCTTCCAGAACGCAGCGAAGGGGATCTCCTTCTCTTATTTATAAAAGAGTGGTTGGAGAACCAGCTTGAAGAACCCTTTACTGCTCGGTCAAGCCAGAAAAAGAAGGCCTACAGAGTGGCGGCCCGAGGTAGACAAGAGAACCCAGATGCCCCAAGAGCTACAGTACTGGCTCTGGATGAAGTGGACTCCAGAGATTTTTTTATTGGAATTGGCTAGACTAAAGAAAAATTTATTTTGTGAGGGTCAACACTTCCATTATACCCAGGCCTCAGTTATGCCACTAGGATGAAAAGAAGCAGTTTGACAGAGTCCAGGCAATCCTTGGCACTGCAGATATATCACATGGAATGCTCTTTCCTGCCCAGCTGCATACTGCTCATTAAGGTAGAGTTTATATTTTCTCTGATCTTGCTGAGGCATTAAAATGGGCGCAACGACATGCACAGTGTGTTCCCAGAGGGCTGAGGCTTCAGACTCCGATCCGGAGAAAGAGCTCCCGAGGACCCTGTTGCACTTTCCTTAAAATCATCAGACTTTTTAAAGCAGAGGACCTTATCTTGTGCCACGGATTACCTCTTCTAGTTCTTTTCGTGGTCCAGTTCCGGCCATGTTGTTTGATGGGATGGACTTTAATGGCTATCCGCAAGCCTCATTTTTGTAACTTCTCCAGTTTACAACTCCGGATTATCATCTGCTGCGTCACACCTCTTTCAGTGGCAAACAGGTTTTGGGGCACATCTTATGTTACTGGACCTCTGGTAACTGCTATACTGCTGCTGTAAAATATTGGTGTTTTATATACACTGTCCCTGTTTATTCATATTGTTCGGATTACTGTTTTTGTTTTCCCCTCCCATCTCCCTACCATGATATTCTCATTTTATAGTGAGCCACATTATTAATTTGTTTTGTATCCAGTGGGCACCAATCTCAATAACAAGCATGTTCCTCCCATTTCCCTTAGTGGGAAGAGGAGAATTGGTTGGTTAACTGTTTTAACAGTATTCGTATTTTTACATGCAGCTCTTGGGCTCAACTACATGGCAATCAGATCTATTGCTGTTTTTGATAGTTTTTCTTTACTTACTGTACCTCCTAAACATGTATCTTATGGAAATAATATAATATATTATTGTGCATATTAAGAGGGGTGGTGCCCTCAGTGTATTAATATGTCTCCTTACGTGCTCATGTGATTTTTGAGAAGTTTTATTCTGTTGAGACTTAAGAGTCTGTGTTCTGTGTTTTTTAATATAGGGAACTTACTTATTTCGCCTAATATAATGACTATAAGGAAGAGTATGTCCATGTTTCGAACTTCATTTAGAGGTGCGTGATAACACATTTTGAGCAGACATCTGAAGGTTGTGATTTCTAGTTAAATGAGAATATGCTTTTACACTTTGAAAGGCTTTAGATGTATTTTGTGTTTCTGCTCGCTTTTGTAGAACGTGCCGTACAGCGTTTCTGTGAAAAAGAAGTGTGCATGTATTCAAGTATAACGGTGGCTAAGTAAGTCCATAACAAGGATTTTTATGTTGGGAAATGTGATTATTTGAACTGGGAAAGATATTTTTTATTTATGCCTTCAAAGAAAAACATAAATTTAGAGACATCTGTGATTGTTGTTACAGAAAGTGAAGCTGTGGACCACGCTCAGGCTGAATTTTTGTAATTTTAAAGTGAATAAATTCAGAAGTAAGTTTTAGTTAAAAATGTTTGGGTTTTGAGGATGGTAATCTTGAAGAGAATTGAATACATTATTTTTGGTTAAAAAAAATGAGGATGCTGAATAAGGAACTACTGGCAACTGGGTAGACGCCAGTGGACAGTGAGAAGTGTAGAGGCTTTTTGCACTAATAAGACTAGTAAGAAATGAACCGTACTGCGGTAACATAACTTAATATTTGTTGTGTTATTTCTTTTTGATCTGTATATAATATGCAGTGTAATACACATAGAATGAAGGGTCTTGATTTATTGATGAACTTAACATCGTTTCAGATTTTGAAAAACTTAATGCATGACTTTATGTGAGAATCTAAATATATATTATCTTTATATTTAATTAACAGTTCTCCAGAAGAAGCCACTTGCTGGCGAAACGGGACACAATTTAAAAGGAATAGAATAAAATTTGAACTTTTTAATAAATGTATGTGTTATGGCTGAATGGCTAGAGCGATCGCTACCATTTTCTTTTTGAAAATGTTTCACACACCACTGCGACCAAGCTCCACACATGAAGACTGGAACAAGCTGAAAAGAGAGATTTCCCTTGGACTTCGATTTTGTTACAGGACTGTTGGTTTGGTGTGAACCAAGGACTCTAAGGACATTCTCTTTTTCAACGAGTTAGGCACTTTATGGCCTTATGTTCATCTAATAATTAATAAGACCAAATATACTGCAAGTATTTTCGTATTTTTGTTGTATTAGCCTCAGTTGAATATATTTTTTAATTTAGGTGAATCTTTTTTGCACATTTAGGTGGCGAATCATGGCCAACTCTGCTGAAGTAGGAGGAGAAGTTGAAACATCTATTACTTTTGTACCTTTACAGATGCAGAGAAGAATACATTATTACAAGCAATAAAAGGGGATAGGGATCTCACTGCACCAGTAGCGGATTCAGTGTATAAATATTAAGAGAAAAATAGAATATATTAAATTTAAGGATGTAAGACTAGAATGGCATGGGCTAACACTTGCAAAATACCTAGAATTTAAAGCAGGACCTCCTTGGCCGCAAGGTCTATGCGGTGAACTCCCTAGGGATCAGTCAGGCCAGCTATGGGACCTTTATGGTCCAGGCACAACCTATGTGATAAGCTTGCGGGCATAATCACTCTGCTTTTGATGAATAGCAAACTCAAGGCCCAGGTGTCATAGAATCTGGGGCCGTCGCTGTCTAAGCACCAGTTGCAGACTGCTCTCGACTCAATGCAGCCCAGGCTACAGTGGGCTCACCAGTGGCAGACCAACAGTCAGCCAGCCAGGTTGATCACTGACACAGTTCTTGGCTTGCTGGGCAGAATCTTGGCACAGTTGAAAGGAAAGAGCAACTCCAGTCCAAAGCAGCTCCATCCTTTCATTGGCATGACACTGCCCAGCAGCCAGCCAAGTGGCATCATGGTCAGCCTGCTGGTCGTCTTCCTCCCTCAACCTAAAAACGATTCCACCTTCTGCCAAGTAACCTGACCACCTCTCTGTCACTTGCCATACACGGTGCTTCTTTCCAACGCATCCACCCTCAGCCAAGTATCCCTCCCACCTCCCCGTCACTTCCCATGCTCCTGTAAATATAAAACCGGACACTGTGGTAGCTAATCCCCAGTAGTGGTGGTACCTGAAATTAAAATAAATAAATAAATAAATAATCCTGTTCTGGATGGGATTTAATAAACTCCCCCCATCTTGATTATACCATCAGGTCATACAAAGACTACGTTGGAAATCTGTGTTGTATTTGTGTAGTGCACCAACCTGGTAAATAAAAGCCCAATTAACAAACAACACGTGAGCTCACACTGAACGTTAGGTATTGCCTCTTAGCTGGCCTACCCTGGGTAAATACAATCTAAAAAAGTGTAAAAGAGGCTGGCTTGGTGGCGCTGGCGGTTAGGCGCTGGGCGCCACTCAACACACACCAGCGACCCATGTTCGAACGAGCACAGGTCGCCATGGGCTGCAGGAGGAGATGGATTGAGCACCAACGGACTGCTCTCCATCTCCGGGAGGGGATTTCCAGCGGCGGTGTCCACCTGACCCCTAGCGGAGGCTGGGGCTCGACAACCGCGAACCCGCATAACATGGGGAAGCGGGACACGGCAGACACTTGATGGGCTGACGCACGGGAGGCGTGTGTGCACCCCAGTCACTGGCGTCCTGCACGCCACGACCGCAGGGGAGAAAAGTGGAAAAAGGGCACCCAGTCACAGCGGCTTGATGGCCGTCTGAGCACCTGCGCCGGTTCCAGGAGGGGATCATCATGTGGATCCGAACTTGGTGGGGGAAGTTGGCCACCCCGCCACGTGGGGTAAGCCATGGGGCAATTAGGTGATCGCCCTCCCAGAAGACCAGTATGGGTCAGACGGCAGCCAGAGAAAGGGATGCAAGGATGGATTGGCAGACTGTGGGCTCCAGGAGAAACAACACCCACAAACAAATAAAAATGTGTAAAAACAGAACACCACTGAAAATGAGATACTGCATCTCATCTGGTCTATGCTGGGCAAATATTTAGTAAAAATGTATAAAAGCGGGACCCAATACAGCAGAGCCCCCACTGTACTATGCATCTATGCTGTTCTATCCTTGGAAAAATACACTGTAAAAGTAGGACCAGGGTCCTGTCGAAAACGAGATTCTGCATCTCGGCTGTGCTATCCTGGGTAAATACAGTAAAAAAATTGGGAAAAGCAGGATCCCACTGAAAACAAGATAGCCTCCAAGTTATGCTATCCTGGGTAAATACAGTACAAAAATGCGTCAAAGCAGGACCCTACTGAAAATGAGATTCTTCACCTCAGCTGGGTTATCCCAGGTAAATATATTGCAACACTGTAAAAACTGGACCCTACAGCAGAACCTCACTGAAAAGATGTTGCATCTAAGATGATCTGTCCTGGAAAATACATTATAAAAGCGGGACCACACTAAAAACGAGATATCATATCTCACCTCTACTATCCTGGGTAAATGTAGTATAAAAATATGTACAATCAGGACCCCTATTGCAAATAACATATCACATCTTATCTGGTCTATCTTGGGTTAACATATAGTAAAAATGTGTACAAGCAGGACCCAGTACAACAACATGCAAGAAAACATTCAGCTTCAACAATGCTTGTTTTTATTTAAATACTCACCTAATGACATCATCAGAAAGCAGCATCCCTTCCAAACTGAGGTTTTGTAGTCTATGGCAGCGGCTAAGGATGTCCTGAAGAGCTGATACACTTATCTGACAATTGGACAGGTCCATATGCTGCACACGAAGAGGTCTAATGTGAAAAGGTAACAATTACAAGCTACTCACGAGACAGTGAACAACCAAATTAGGAAAAGTGGTACTCAAGCTGTATATCTCTGTTTTGGCACTACTTCCATAAACAGATATTTTCACACACAAAATACTTGAGGCACTTACAAAACAAACTGGAAAAAACTAATGTGATTATCCTTGATGGAATACCACCAGTATCTTCTGATGCAGCAGAAAATATTTTATCAAGTGTTGTCTACAGTACTCCCATCTGGAGCAGCTGAGTGCATCCAACACAGAAGCAACCAGACTCAGTGTAACTGAATACACCACATTTGTTGTATCACACATGATAAGAACTAATACAGAAATCCCTTCCTGCCATAGGATTATAGAATGGTTTAGTAGTCTGCTGTCCCGTCAGCACAGCAGTAGTGCAGCTATTCATGACACTCACGAACTGGGATCAGAAGCAATATCAGGTTGTCAAGGGCTGTCCAAAGGAGGAGATAGCACATCCCAGAGATACTCTTCTCCACTGGGGGTTGCTTCTTCCACTGTAGCACTGCCACTTGTGTAATCACAGGTGGTGATGCAGGATGAAGGAAGTGGCGGATAGGCATGTGTGAGCATCATGATGGCACCGCCTCAGAAGAACAGGGAAGAAAAACAAAGAAAATGGGCACTAGCAAGCCCCAGTAGATACGTCCCTCAACCTCGACTAGGTGGGGCCCCAAGGACTGAGCCTCAAATGCACACAGATTCGGGCACCCCTCATCCAACCCTGCCGGGGGGGGGGTCCAAGGCTACATGGCAGCTCAATAGGAAACCCAGTTAAGTGACAATGAGGGTCTGAATGCCAGAGTGGAAATGGGCTTAGGGAAAGAATGGTTTATATAAAAAGAAATTCCTTAGTAGTGAAAATGTAGTTGCATTGGCAGCAGTGATCAACCACGAAAGTGTGTACACATAGTTTAACTGTATCTGCCTGATTCGAAGCCCTTAAAGTTCAAATGTGAGCCTTTTTTAAAGGTGACTGTAAATTATTTTTGTACAGTTAAATGCTTCCCAGTTTCCTTTCCACGTTAGTTATATATTCTGATCTGCTTTGACCAAGTTTCGATACATAAAACATGTAGTTTTGGGGTGCTCTCACATCTATATGGGGGTTCACTCTCCTCACCAGCTACTGCTCCTTCTTTTCTTACTTCTAAGTCATCAGTTACACCTTTCCATACTAGTCATCTGAATGGCATGGAATGAGGTTACCGATGTCACAGAATGTTCAGGTAATATGAAAACAAAGAGAAGCAACTGCTGAGGAGCTACAAAGGCAAAAACTATATTAAGAAAGGTGAAAACATATCAGAATACTAGATACACTACAAGCATCCAGAGGTGTAAAAAACTCTTTCCTATCTCCTTTAAAGAAATTGCCTTTAAAAACATTTAATAGTTAGGAATATGAACTTGTTTAAGATATAAACAAAAGTTTGAAGTAAGGTTGATAAAGCTGCAACATATCGATACACAGAAATACATCAGTATAGTATAATAAATTCATTTTAATATATTGTGTACATTTTCAGTATATCAACACACTGAACGTGTGTCAATATAATGTAACAATATAGACCTATCTAAGCTTATTTAAAAAAAAGTTTATAATCCTTACAGATCAAAAGTTGGCCCTTTATAAAGATATTTACGTCCGAAAAGCATTAACCTTAACAATTCTAAAAAGCCCCATCCCCGACCTGAGTGGTATAACCAAGGCTCCATGGAATACAGGTGGTCATGAATGGGGGAGGCAAGTGATCAGGGTGTGCCTTTTTGCCTGGAGGTCCTGTGGGCATGAACAGCAAGTTAAAAAAAACACAACCACTAACAAGGGATAACCAGAGTTTTTTGTTTTTAATGAAAGCTTGGATCCTACTGTATCAATATAACTATTTTCACCTTCAGTAAATCACTATTCTGAAATTTAATTCAGAGAATGTTTAAAGCATTTTTCATAAACACTTGAAATTTTCATATTTTTGATTCACAGAGAGGCAAAAAAATATTGGTGCTCACCTGTAACCGTACTTCTAGCAGTGATATTCAGTTCATATCCACAACACTGGCAGTTCTGCTGGAGACAGCAAAGTCATCGGAAGTCTTTAAGCTAAGCCCTTCCCCTCCACCTAAGTGGTATATCATCTGGCTCTGCCCCATGAGCAAGATCTTCTGTATGTTAGAACCAGGGACCTGGGTGCAACTTGCCAGGGGAGGTTGGGTGGGTTGTGTGGATGTGAACTGAATATCACTAACAGAAAGTAGTTACATAAAAACTTACCGTAACAGTAGATCTTTGATGAGTGTCTCTTGCAGTAGGTAATGCATTTGTGTATCCAGCAGAGGTCGCTGTGGCGCACGTCAGCTCTTCTAGCAGTTTTTCACCAGGGACCGCCCACACCTGACATCACCTTCCTGTTTCCTATATAAAAGTGTGGGCGGTCCTTGGTATCCTCAGTTCCCCCACCAGATTCAGCTCGCAAAGCAAGGACTGAGGGGAAGCCAAGGTACCAAAGAAGTCCTAACCCTAGTCACCGAACCAGAACTTGCTCTCGTAGAGAAGGAGGGGGATGGAGGGTGGGAACAAACCTACTGCAAGAGACACTCCTCAAAGATCTACCATTACGGTAAGTTTTTATGTAACTACTATCCTCCAGAGTGGTCTCTTGCAATAGGTAATACTTTTGGGATGATTCCCAAGCAGTAAAGCCCATGTGGGAGGACAGTTATAAGTGACCTTGTAGGACTGCACGGCCAAAGGCTGTCCAATGTCGTGAGGCAATATCCAGATTGTAGTGCCTTATGAATGTATGGATCATGGACCAGGTAGCTGCACTGCAGATATCTGAAATGGAGGCTCCTTTAAAGCAAGCCGCAGTGGTGGCCATAGCTCTAGTGGAGAGGGCTTGGACAGGTCCAGGTAAAGGCTTGTAGTATTTTTTTTTTAACAAAATGAAATACAATGTGCCAACCAGGATGAAAGAGTATGTGCTACAACCGGGAGGCCATCGCGACCCGGGGCAAAAGAGACGAACAGTTGAGACATCTTTCTAATCGATTGTGTCTGATTAATATAGCAGTGTAGTATATGGTGGACATCCAAAGTATGTGGTAGATGTTCACCCTGAGTGGAGTAGTCTGGATAGCTAGACCGGAAGCTCCAAGGACTGATTTAAAGTATGTTCAGAGATTACTTTAGGAAGAATGGAAGAGTTGGTATGAAGGACCACCCAGGCCTTGTGGAAAATCAAATAAGGTTCCCTACACATGAGGGCATGGAACTCGGAAATACACAGAGGGGAAGGGATAGCCACCAGAAATAGGGTTTTCCATGAAAGAAAACAGAGTTCACCAGTGGCAGCTGGCTCAAAAGGCTCAAGGGTCAGTTTTTCTATTATAAATTGAGATCCCACGGATGAGTGAGTCTTCTAATAGGCGGTTTAATATGCAACATTCCTTTCAAAAACATCTTAGCTAGATGATGTTGGAACAGTAACCTGCCATCCAGCGGCTCATGGAAAGCAAAGATGGCAGCCAAGTGGACTTTAATGGAAGAATAACCTAGAACGGACTTAGATAGTGAGGCCAGGTAGTCCAGAACCTTCGTCAGTGGACAAAAGTAAGGGTCCAAAGATCGAGAAGCTGACCATATGGAAAAAAACGTTTCCATTTGGAATTGTATGTTGCTCTTGTTGCTGGTTTACGGGAGGCCAAGAGGATATTGGCAACAGGAGAGGACACTTGTAAGCGAGTTATGAAAGCGTCCTCAGGAGCCAAGCGTGAAGGTGTAGAGCCTTCAGGTTGGGATGTAGGAGAGATCCGTGACACTGAGTCAGGAGGTCTGGTCTGATCAGCAATGGGACAGGATCCTGTACTGACAGTTGTAGGAGTAGGGGAAACCAGATCTGACGAGACCACATTGGGGCTATGAGAATCATCAGGCAGGGTCGAACATATAAAGAAGAGTCCGTACAGGGGACGGGACTAAGGCATCTATAGATTGTCCCTTTCTGTTTGGGATAATGGAAAAATAGCTGGGAAGTCGGCAATTTTCTGGGGAGGCAAACAGATCCATCTGTGGAGTGCCCCATAAGTTGAAGATTTCTTGGAGCACTTGCTCGTGAAGTGTCCATTCGTGAATTGTGGACTGGCGACTCAGCCCGTCAGCTAACTGGTTACAATGTTCCAGTAAATGGACAGCTATTAGCGTCAGTTGTTGCCGTATGGCTTCTTGTCAAACTACAAGGGTCTCTCTGCATAGAGTGCGAGACTTTGTACTCCCTTGCTTGTTGAGGTAGAACACTACTACAGTGTTGTCTGATTGGATCAGTAACGATGCTGGCTCGAGGTAGGGCCGGAATGCCTGGAGGGTGAGACAGACTGCTCTCATCTCCACTAGACTGATATGAGACAGATGTGGAGAAGCAGGCCATTGGCCTTGGGTCTGATAAGGACTGAAGTGCACTCCCCAGCCCTACAGGGAAGCATCCATGGTCAACATTTGCATGGGGGGGGGGCACTGGAAAGGCATTCCTTGATTCAGATTGTCCACCATGTCAGTGAAGACTTCAGAGAGGGAGTGACCCTGATTTTGTCTTCAAACTGTCCTGTTTTTTGGGACCATTGATACTGAAGGGTCCATCGGACAGGTGTCATATGGAGATGGGCGAATGCTACCATAGGTATGGCAGTGGACATGTGACCCAGAAGACGCAGCATTTGTCTGGCTGTGACTATTTTCTGAGTCTGTATATCCAATGCCAGAGTTAAAAGCGTGTCCTGCCAGGCAGGTGGGAGGTAAGCCCTGGCTGTAACTGTATCTAGAACAGCGCCAGTGTATTGGAGAGACTGTGTCAGATTTGGACTAGACTTTGGCCAATTGACAGTGATTCCCAGATCTGCGCAACAGTTTCAAGGTAGCATCTAGAGAGGCGAGCAGAGCTACTTTGGAGTCTGCTTTTATTAGCCAATCGTCTAGATATGGAAAGATGAAGTGCCCTTCTCTTCGTAAGGCTGCTGCTACTACCGCTAGGCACTTGGTGAACACACTGGGGGCTGATGAGAGGCCAAAAGGGAGTGTTCAAGACTGGTAATTTTGCCCCAGTAGGTGGAAGCGTAAAAATTTTTGGTGAGCAACGTGGATGGGAATATGAAGGTAGGTATCCTTCATGTCTAGGGCACGAAGCCACTCACCCTGTTTTAGGATCGGCATGATAGCAGGTAGGGTAATCATGTGGAAATGCTTGTACTAAATGTAAAGATTCAGTTGTCGGAGACCCAGAATTGGTCTGAGGTCTCCCGTACATTTGGGCACCAAAAAGAAGTGGGAATAAAATCCAGTTTGATGTTCCAGAAGGGGCACTGGGACAACGGCCTGTTTGGTCAAGAGGGCAGTCAATTCCTCCTATAAGATGGGTATATGATCTGGAGGATAATGAATCTGCTGTGGAGGGCAAGGGCGAGGGGTGGAGGGAAACTCCAGAGTACGACTCTTCTGTATAATCTGAAGTACCTAATTTTTGGAAGTGATCATTTGCCAGGCCTCCAGATGGAGGGCAAAATGACCCCCCACAGCCTCCAAGGCCTGGTCGAGGAGGCGGGGAGAAAACCCTAATGGGTCACTGGGAGGCGGGCTGCGCAGCTCCATCTGAAGGGCAGGAGCGGGCACGCCAGGCGATAGAGGTGTTGCCTCTGGTGGATTAAGCACGACCTCTGAAGCCGCCCTTATTATTACCTCTATATTTTCCACCTCTTTTGGAATAAGAGGAGTGTTGAGTAAGGTAGGTTGTAGTTGGGGTATGATACATGCCATGTACCATAAGGAGGGTTCTGCCTGATGCCTCTAAGTCACCCAGTAAAGTTTGAGTACCTGGCCTGAACAGCTTGGACCTATTAAAAGGGGCATTAGCTATTTTAACTTGTATATCAGGTGCAAAGCCTGAAACACAAAGTCGGGCTGAGATATCTACGGCATCATATCCTGACCTGAGAAGGTGATGGGAGATGGAATTACTAGTTGTCACTGTAGCCAATAATTTATCCCTGTCTTGTATGGGAGGGAGTTTGATAAGCTCAATGGCACAGCACCCCAGGGTATGCTGATATTTACTCACATGACCCATATAGTTCAAGATTCTGATATTCATGGCACCTGAGGAAAAGACCTTTCCCCCCAGATAGTCAAGTCTTTGGGATTCCTTATCAGGGGGTAAGGAGCTCATGTGTTTGTTTTAGTATGGTCATGTGCGGCAATAATGACCACAGAATCTGCCTCTGGAATACTGGACAGAAAAAGGGCGATCCACTTTGCGGGGAACAGCTGTAATAGCTGAAGGCTGATGCCAAGCAGACAGCATGGCATTCTGGTAAATTGGAATTAGTGGGGGAACCACTAAGACAGGCTCCTCAGGAAATTCAAGATATTCTTCCATATCCTTTCGTTGTTTGTCATGTTCACTAGTGGAGAATCCCATGACCTTTTGGATTTGAGCCATCATCTCACTAAAAGTCGGGTCGTCTGGGGGTGAGGCTGCTGAAGGGAGAGGCAGATTCTCATCCAAGGAAGAGATTTCAGAATAGGGGGATTCGGGATTAGGAAAATCCAAATCTTGAAACTCTTATCCTCAAGATCACTGGCGAAATCAGGCAGTAAATCTTGGTCATCTGACAAATAGTCCTCTATGAATGGAGGAGACCAGGGTGCCATGGTATACCTGTCGCGAAAATCTTTTAGGCGGAGGACGACAGTAGATAGGATGGGATCACTCTGCTCGTCAGAGGGCTGAGAATGCCGCATGGCATGCAAGACCCGGACTACGTTGGTGAGGTCCCATTCCTGGGAAGGAGGGAGGTGAGAGGGGGGCATGTTGGTAAACAAGGGGGGGTGATAGATGGAATGGGATGCATAGCATGAGCAGGTCTCACCCCTGGGTGGTAAAGACCGGGGTCCCGATCTCTCTCTGCCTGACCCCTATAAGAAGCCACCTGTGTAGGCGGAGGGGCAGTCAGTAAGGCATAAGCCATAGGTTTCCCAAAGGAATGCGGGGTCTCGTCGATGGGCCCGCAGGGGAAAATGAGTTCTTTTCACTAAAACTGTCAGATGCCATCGATGGGAGAGAAGCCGTTGACGGAGCAGCAGTATATTTAACTGCATGCAAAGCGCTGGAAAGTGTCGTCAACGAGAGGGTATAAGCCTCCACTGACGGAGCAGTTACTATTTGAACTGCATTTAAAGCGCTTTAAAGTCCCATCGACGAGAGGATCTGAGCCCTCATCGATAAAGAAGTGTCTGAATGACGATCCATCGACGGAGGGGCACCAGGAACAGAGGGCTTCGACGGGCAATGAGGCAGGGAATGTGAGGAGGAGCCCTTGGTACGAGCCCCCTGGTTTTCCAAGAGAGAGAGATTTTCTGCTCCATCACAAGGTGTTGAATTTCAAGCAACAGTCGACGAGTTGCCCGATTAAATTCCTGACACAAACTACAGGAACAGGTGTCGTGTGTGGGTCCCAGACACCTTACACAAAGTATGTGATTGTCAAAGTGGTATATCTTCCTACCACAACGGCAGGAACGAAATAAAGCTTATTTCTTTAAAGAATCAGTAGACATCCGTCTTAGTTCCAAATTTCTTGTCGATGACTGCTACACAGAAGTTGCAGTAGCTGCTGCGTGAGCTGAAGATGGCAGGAAAATGAACTGAGGATACCATGGACCGCCCACACTTATATAGGAAACAGGAAGCTGATGTCATGTGTGGGCGGTCCCTGGTGAAAAACTGCTAGAAGAGCTGACATGCGCCACAGCGACCTCTGCTGGATACCCAAAAGTATTACCTACTGCAAGAGACCACTCCATGAAAGATCTATGGTTACAGGTGAGCAACCTGTATTTCTAATAACGTGGATTCAGTTCACTATCCACACTCTGGCAGACTCCTAGCAGTCCTCTGGGAGAAGGGGACAAGGCACGCACCCCTATCTGGCAAACAGAGACTGGAGGACACAAGACACAAAAGCAGCATTCCGATGACATGTCTTCAGTGTGCTAATGGGAAAGAGAAGAAGGTGTGTGCTTTAAACCAGTTGCAGCCCTGCAGATCTCTGCAATGGGGAGATTCCCCAGAAGCAGCCACATAGGCAGCATTATGTCTGGTGGAATGAGCCTTAAGCCCCTTGGGCAACTCCCTACCAGCCAACCTATAGCAGAGGTCAATGCAGAAGGTTACCCACCAGGCGACTGTGTGTTCTGCTGCTGGTCTGCCAGATGTGGCTTCAGCATATGTCACAAACAGCTGGCGAGCCTCACCCCGAACTCCAGCCATACGCTCCTTATAGAAAGAGTTACCATCTGCAGGTCCAGGGTATGGAGCCTGAAATCCATCTCCGAGGTCATGTTGGTAATGTTTACCAGTGAGTTAAACATTTGGTTAAGGTGAAACTCTGATATGCCATTCAGAATGAACTTCAGGTGGGGGCTAAGTATGCCCTTACCCTTGTGGAAGACCAGGAAAGGAAACTTCTCCAAGAGTGCCTGGGGCGCCCCGATTATTCTGGCTAATGTGAAGTCCATCAAGAAGGTAGTCCTCTACCACAGGTGTGACATCTCACACCTGTGCACTGGATTGAACTGCTTGCCCATGAGCAATGCCAACACCAGCAATAGGTCCCATGGAGACAGAGGTTTGTGCACCAGAGGGGACAAGTGATCCAGGTTTTCAAAAAAGCACCCAACCACCTTCTCCTGGGCCACCGCCGGCATTCCAGCCCAGGCCCGGTATACAGATAAGGCTGCAAGGTGCAATTAAGGGTCATCACTCTCAGTCCTGACAGAGGGACCAAATGTGGTCACTGATGCTCACCATGGGGCAGGTAATGGGATCAAGCTCCTCACCCTGGCATCAAATTGAGAACCTCTTCTGCTTAAATGTGTAGCATTTACGAGTAGACTCCTTACAGGATGTCTCAACAATGTGGAGGACGTCTTCCAAAAGGTCCACAGCCTGGAACTCTAGCCGCTCAGAAAAAAGGCTGAGAGGTGCAGGGACTAGAGGTTCAGGTAACATAAGAAACATAGAAAGTGACAGCAGAAGGGGACCGCAAGATCCGTCTAGTCTGCCCAAGAACCTAACTGGTGCTATTCCCCCCCTTGTCTTTCCGTATGCTACCTTTATGTCTATCCCATGCGTTCTTGAACTCGCTTACTGTTTTGGACCCCACTAGCTCCTTGAGTAGGCTATTCCATGGGTTACCCACCCCCTCTGTAAAGAACAACTTCCTTGTATTACTCATGAATCTCCCTCCCTTCAGCCTCATGTCATGCCCTCTCGCTCTCCCACTCTCTTTCAATTGGAAAAGCTCCTGAATGTTAACCTTATTTATTTATTTAGTTTTTGTTTACCAGGTAGGTGCACTAGACAGAGACCATCTATTTTCAGGCAAGATCTGGGAGAGTTACCATGGAAATAGAAAGGCAGATTGCAAAGGTAAAACACGAGATATTACATTTATACCTCTCACATATTTAAAAGTCTCAATCATGTCACCCCTCTCCGTTAAAGAGAGTACATGTTGAGTTCCCTCAGCCTGTCCTGGTATGCCATATGGTGCAGTTCCTGAATCATTTTCATAACCCTCCTGTGCACTGCCTTGATTCGGTCTATGTCCCTTTTGAGGTGCTGTCTCCATGTATGCAGTACTCCAAGTAGGGGCACACCAGCGCCCTGTAATGTAGTACCATCACCTCCCTCCTGCGACTCGTGGTCCCCCTCCCAATGCAGCCCACCATGTCACTTGCCTTTAGTACCGCCTTTTCACGCTGTTTACCCACTTTCAAGTCTTCTGATATAATGACCCCTAGGTCCCTCTCCTGGCTGGTGGAGGCTAGCTTCTCTCCTCCCAGGTTGTAATCCTCTTTGGGACTATTTCTGCCCAAGTGCATGACTTTGCACTTTTGGCATTGAATTTCAGCTGCCATGTTTCCTAACACTCCTCCAGTTTCTTCAAGTCTGAAGTCATACTCCTCAAAACCTCAGAGGAGTCCACTCTGTTGCAAATCTTGGTGTTGTCAGCCAATAGACACACTTTACCTTCCAGCCCATTTGCAATGTCTGCTATGAACATATTGAAGAGTAGGGGATCCAGTACCAAACCTTGTGGTACCCCGCTGGTCACCTCCCTCTCAGCTGAAAATGCCCTGTTTACCTGAACCCTCTGTATTCTTCCTCTCAGCCAGCTACTCATCCACCTCCATGCCCACCCCATGTGGTCCAGCTTCCTTAACAACCTTCTGTGTGGAACAGAGTTGATGGCTTTGCTAAAGTCCAGATAGACGACATCTACTGCCGCTTCCTGATCTACTATCCTTGTAACCCAGTCAAAGAAGTCAACCAGGTTAGTTTAGCAAGACCTGCCTGCCATGAACCCATGCTGTTTTAGGTCTTGCTGGCCACTGGATTCCAGATACATCATGATTCTCTGTGGTAGTGTCTGCATTAACTTCCTACCACTGGCGTGAGGGCTTACTGGGCGGTGCCCGCAGCCTCCCCTCCCTACCCCCACCGCTGTGGGTGGGACCACTGTTGCCCTTTTCAGTCCTCTGGTATGGTCCCACTCTCTAGTGATTTGGTGAATAGTTCTGCTAGGGGTGGTGCTTGTACACTCCTGAGCTCCCGAGAACTCTAGGGTGAATCCTATCCAGTCCCATGGCCTTGTCCACCTTTAGTTTACTTAAAGCTTCCAAGACCTGAGCCTCGTGAAGGGGCTTGAATCAACCCCTGGTCCCTGGGTGTTGCTGCTATGCAGGCTTGGCCTATCCTCTGCGTTCTCTTTGGTGAACACAAAACAGAAGTACTGGTATAAGACTTCAGCTTTCCCTCAATCTTTTTGTACCAGTTTCTCTCGCTGCTAATCTAACTATCCCCCCTCAGCTTTCCTCTTTTCCCTTATGTACCTACAGAAGGCATTATCTCCCTCCTTTACCCCTGCACAATCCTCAGTTCATTTAGGGTGTTAGCCTTCCTTAGCTACCCTCTGTGCTACCTTATAGGTTTCCTTATCCTCATCTTTCATTGACACCCTAAACATGGTGTACGCCTTCTTTTTCTCCCTTACTTTGCAGACACTTCCCTGGAGAACCAGAGGGGGTTCCTTTTCTTATTTGCCTCGCTCACTCTTCTGACGCACTGTTCAATTACCTCTATGATAGCTCCTTTGAGATACTCCCACATTTCATCTACGCCTTTCTCTTCCCTGTATCCAAGACTCTCTGCCAGGCTATCTCTCATCTTCCGAAAGTCTGCTTTTCTGAAATCTAAAACCCTGATCTTGGAATGAAATGCAATGGGCAGACTGGATGGTCCTTGTGGTCCTTATCTGCTGTCAACGTCTATGTTTCTATGGCGAATGTCTTCACTAGTGTTTACTTTATTTTATTTATTTCGTTTTTGTTGACTGGGTAAGTGCACTAGACAAATTCTTGCCTATTTTCAGGCATGACCCAGGGGTGGGGTGGGGGAATGCAGATGAATGCCAACTGACCTTGAACCAGATTAAGCTGTTGGTGGTATTTTAGTGAATACGGTGGTTGCTATTTCCTAAGTGGTACCTCACCTCTACCTACTTTGCCCTGTTGCTATTCAATAAAACCAAGTCCAGGACAGCTTCACCTCTTGTAAGTGTTTCCGCAAAGCTGCCACAGCCCTGCACCCTGCAGGGCCATTACAAAGTCCCTTCCTCTTGATGAAGATGCAGTACAAGTGCAGGACTTTTTCCTGTGTCTGGTCAGTGGATCTAGGTGGAATGGCACCCTCCATGAAAGCAACCTCCAAAGGGACCTGCTGCAGAACGGGGGTTTTCAACCGTGGGTCTGCAAGCGACCGCCGGGGGGACTGCAGATCACCCTGCAGATTTACAGCCAAGCTAAAATAATCTGTATCTCCTGGTCCTCCTCGGAAAGTGTATGAACGAGGAAACGGAGCTTCATTACTCTCTGCCCTGCCCAGTCCTCCTCTCAGATTGCTTGTGCCCGCTTTATGAAAGATTTTAAGGAGGAGGAAACAGAGCTTGCTGTGCCACCTTATTGTTGCTCGCTTGTGGATACAAAACTCTGTGGCCGATTTAAAAAAAAAAAATCCCCCCTGGTCCTCCTCCCAGATTGTGCACCCTCTTCCAACTCTGTTTGTATACAGCGCTTCTCACAGAGGAATGGCAGTACGGAGAACTGCTTTAATGAAGCTATATTTAAATGTCACACTTAGCTGGGTACATACAGAGACAATGCATAATGGAGCAATGCGTCACTGAATGCTGCTTAGTAGAATGAATGAATACAGCTACAGACAGTATAAAGTGTTTTCAGTTATTTAGTTGGGTACATACATACAGAATGAAGTTAAATGAGAACTGTGCTTCATTGACACTGAATGCAGCTAGTAGAATTCTTTTGTATGAGGTGGATTCAGTCAGTTTTAAAGGAGAACTATGCTTCAACACCAAATGCAGATAGTTTGCTGTGAACCCCCACCCACCCAGCAGAGGTAGGTCAGTGAATTGTAAGTAGTACAAAATGCGCAACGACGTAGTCAATCTGGAGTTCGTTGGTAGGGGGTCTCCGACATGGCCGACACTTGGACGGGGGGGCCTCGGGCCAAAAGAGGTTGACAACCCCTGCCGTAGAGGCTGAGGAGATCTGGACACCAAAACTGCCTGGGCCAGTCTGGGGCTATTAGGATCATCTGCCCCATGTCCTTTCAAGTCTTGACCATGACATTTGTGGCCCAAGGGGAAGGGAGGGAAGGTGTACATGAGTGTCAGGGTCCAGGGCCTCCCGAAGGCATCCCCCAGTGTTCTGGACTGTGAAGAGCGGGCACAAAACAGTCCCGATTTTCTGTTCTTCCAAGGACCAAACTAATTTTTTAGCTAGGCACACTGCACAGAGCTCCAGCAAGTTTATGTGGTAACGGGACTACTGGAGTGACCAGAACATGCAGGCCTTGTGATCTCCCAGACGTGCTCCTCACCCCACCAGAGACATGTCCGTTGTGAGCACGATGGATGGTTCTGGGTGGACAAACAGGATTCTCCCTCCTCATATTGTGGGTCCAGCCACCACTGGATGGCATACTGCAACGGCTGGGTCAATATAACTAGCTGATTCAAGTGACTTAAGATGCTGGAAGTACTGGTAGCTCAATTCCCGCTGCAGGTGGTGCATTTGCCGGCAAGTCCAATGGATCATGCTGGTGGAGAATGCCATGTACCCCAGCACCTACAGGAAGCCCCAGGCAGAGAAGGAGTGCCCAATCTGAAATGATCAGGCAAAGGAAGCAAGAGTCGATGCCCTCTCTGCAGGAGGTGGGCCTTGACCTATTGGGAGTCTAGTTCTGACCCGATTAACTTGATTACCTGCGAGGAGACCAGCTCTGATTTGGCCAGGTTGACTAGAATATTAAAGTCCTGACGGCTCTGGACAGCCAGATCCCAGAGCCTCTCCATAGCCTCTTTGGATGATCCAGCTATCAGCCAGTCATCCAGGTAGAAATATTCCCAGACACCCTTGCACTGCAGGAAGGCAACCACCACTGCCATGCACTTGGTGAAGACTATGGGGTGGATGAGAGGCTGAAGAGCATGACCTGGAACTGGTATATGATCCCCTATGCATGGATTACCTCAGGTTTCCATCTTGTCGCCAATGTTGTTCGCAGTGTACATGCTGCCCCGGTCAAGATCATTCGACAATACAGGGTGGAGTTTCACTGCTATGCAGATGATACCCAACTGTATTTGTCTTTGGCTAAAATCAATGACTGGATGGCTTCCAGCTGGCTAAGACTCAACCCAGCTAAGACTGAGGTACTGGTGATCGAGCCTGGTCGCAGGCATGATCATTTGCCACCGGGGCTGACTCTGGACTTGTTCTGGGGTCTACTCCATTGGTGGTTTCTCTGAGGGTGTGAAATCTGGCCGTGATCCTTGATTGCGGATTGACCTTTGAAGATCAGGCATCGGCTGTAGTCAGCAGCGTTTTTTTTACCACTTACAGAACATTGCCCAGATTAAGCCCCTCATTCTGCCAGATGACCTGCCAACACTAGTACATGCCTTTGTGACTTCCAGGCTCGACTACTGTAATGCTCTGTGCTTCGGGGTCATGGAAGGGACCCTCCACAGGCTGCAGCTAGTGCAGAATGCAGCAGCCCGGTTACTGACAGGCCTTTCAAGGTCCAGTCATGTGATCCCGGTTCTGCATGCTCTGCACTGGCTGCCGGTCAGGTGGAGGGTCCTTTTCAAGGTGGGTCTTCTCACCTTTAAGGCCCTATACGGGCTGGGTCCTGGTTACCTGTCTGAGCTCCTGACGCTGGTGTCCTCTGCTCGCTCCCACCGCTACTCCTCAAGGGGCCTCCTGGACATTCCCAGGGTATGGCTCAAGACCTCGGGAGAGCGTGCTTTTAGTGTCTCTGGGCCAACCCTGTGGAATTCACTTCCACCTGCAGTCCGGGAGGCTCCTTCAATTGAGTGTTTAAGGGGAGGCTAAAGGCCCACGTCTTTAGCCTGGCCTTTGACTGCTGATACCATCTTTAGCTTTAGCCAGTCCCTTAAAGATTGACTTCTGGAAACCTCTATTTTGCTGTATTTTAATCCTGTTACATTTTTAATGAGGTTTTATTATGTTTTTATCACTGCTGTATATCCTTGTTTATGTTTGGTGCCCAGAGCCTCCAGGATTTGGTGCCTTATAAATAAAACTGTTTTGCCTATGACTTCAAGATGGCGGTTATGCTGAGTCGCCTGTTAGTAAACTGTAGTTAACTTGCTGCTAGTTTTAATTTTTTCCTCTCGTTTAAGTATATTGTTAAGTTTGTTTACTCAGTTTTCTTGCTACGTTCCTCTCTGAGCTGTATCGCTTTGCCGCCCTGTCTGGACTGAGGAGCCTAGCCACTGTCGGTTCTGCGTGTGATATTGGACCGCGGTGTGCTGTTTTATCGGCTCTGGAGGATTTGGCTGGGAAGTTTGCTGGTGTAACTGGGACATATTACATCTGGATCTTTGGACTTTTGGAGGTACTCAAGCTGGGAGAATCAAGAGACAACACCCTGACACACAGTATTGGGAGTTCTGTTAAGCGTGGGAAAGCTGTATTGGGTGGAGGATTCCCTGCATTCTTTGGGGGCAGTCGCTGTTGCTCTGCTCGTAACTGGGCGGGAGTGGCTGTGGTTGAACGCTAGGGAGCCGGCAGATGATTGGGGTGTCTCCTAAGCTGCTTTTGGGGTCAGTGAAATAGCTGACTTTCTAAGGCTGCAATTGTGGGGTTGCGATGCGGCCGACTCCCTGAAGCAAATTTCGGGAGTCTCTCGGTCCTTCCAGTTATTATACTCTCTGAGGGCCTTCGAAGGTTATGACAGAGGCTTCAAATTCTACTTCCTTTTTGGATTACCTGTGGAATGACCGGTGGATTCCCTGGCCTGCTAACTTCGTTTTCTGCCTGCCTGTACTATCTGGTTCCATGGGCGGTGAGAGTGCTAAGCACATGAATTTTTTAATTTCTCTTAATTCACTGTGGACTCCTCCATCACCATGTGAGAGGTGGTGTTGGGCTTGAATTTATCCTGGACATTTAACCCGAGAGGTGTGAGATCTCTGGTTCTTTAGAAGCCAAGCTGGACTGCTGTTTATTGACATACTGGGATTGGCATATTGCCTTTCATTCATGGGGCTGGATATTCAAACTGCGCCATTCTGTGGCGTAAGCCCTTGCGCTGCTCAAAAAAGTTGCGCAGGGGTGTGTCCGGGGCGATATTCAACGGAGTTGCGCTATTGAGCAGCTCCTTTGAATATCGCCCCCTAACACGCCACTGTGCATGGCGCAGTGGAACTGCGCCACTGCAAGTGGAGCATTCAGATCGCGGTGGCACAAGTTCCGTTGCGCCATGCGCAAATTTCCGATATTCAAAAGGTGACATGCAAATGGGGCCATAAGTCATGCAAGGCGAGGGGGCCCATTTGCATGCCATTAGTCATGCAGTGCGCGATCTCGACAACTTGCACCTGGCGCCTGCCAGCAGCCGCCGGGACCGACACCCTGCAGCCCGATCGCGGGCATGAAGTAAATCCCTCCCCAATGGCCGATCGCGGGCATAACAGTAATGAACCTCCCCAGACTGTGATCAGCGGGCATAACAATCAACCCCCTCCCGATCGCGGGCATAAGATCAACCCCAAAGTCCAATTTCCTGGTGATCAGTGGCCACCCCACCCACCCACCGAGCACACCACTCCCCTCCCCGTCAGCCGGCAGCACCCCACCCGCCCACCGACTGACAGCTCGATGAGGCTGCACGCCCATTGGTTCAGGCAAGAGCCAGTGACTGCATCCTATACTACAGAAGTCCAGATATGTGAATACTGTTATGCCCGTGATCGGGCCAGTCGGAAGTGCGATCTACCTGCGATCGGGCTAGTGGGGGGTGTTCTGCAATCAGGGCTGCGGAGGGCCTGAGGCTAAGTGGAGTGTGCCACCCACAGGTGGCAGCTGCTGTGTTGTGCCCTGCAATGCAGCAGCTCACCTGTGGGTGGCCTCGACTTAATCCTTTGTTTTTTTTGTCTCAAAGTTGTGCAGGCGCAGGTAGGGGTTGCGCCTGACAAATCTGCACAGCCGCTGAATATCGGGCTGTGCAGTTTATCATGGTTCCTCCCGCTCCAGTTGAGCATGCCTTCATTAGCATTGCGCTGTTGCTCAGCATGACTTGGGGCGCAACTGCCACCTGCTGAATATCGCAGTATGGCGCAATTTCAGACTTGCGCAGGCGCAACCCTATTATGCATGGCGCAACCCTTTTGAATATCCAGCCCAGGAATTCTTGTTGTTTTTCCCCCACTAAGTGAGAGGTGGTGTGGGGACTGAACTATTCCCTGACTATATAATTTGAAGACTGGAGCTTTTAGAACATTTATTGTACAGTTGTTTATGTTAATTGTTATTTTAAGTTTGTGTTTCGGGTGGGGGTATTTATGTCGTTGGGTATTTATTTATTTAAAATGGGTAAAAATGACTGTCCTAGAGGAGCTACTTGGTAGAGTGGGAAAGTTTTCATTTTCTGTTTATTTTTGGGGGTTTGTTTTATTTATTATTAATTAAGTTGGGTGGTGGGGAATTTTACTTGTGTTTTTGATAAGTTGGTTAACCTGTGAGATGTGTAGGTCCCCCCCACCCCGGTCGTGTGCTATTCGTCCTCTGCTCTCAGCGCCCTTCGCCCATTCTCCACCCCCCCACTCTTGACGTTTTCTATCTAGCAGCGCTGTCCAGCACTAGGTATTGTGCGTAGGGGGGTGTGGACATCGGAGGATGAATGAGTAATAAGGCTCTCTCTACGGCTCTGGACTTGATGGTTCCCGTCTGTGATCGTCCTCTCCCACTTCGCCCTCGAACCCGCTGGTTTGACGGGTCTTTGAGGGAGTTGCGGTGATTAGGACGAAGGTTAGAGCAGTGTTGGTGGAAATCTGCCCTAGATAACGACCGCCTTAGATTGGTAGAAAGCCTGCTCAATTCTTTGCCAACAGGTGGCTGACATCAGGTCAGAGATACTCCAAACCCACTCTGTGAGGGATGCTGTTGGTCGGCACACGGTCATCACTACACCTCATGCTTTCTGGAGTACCTTTGACCTGCCGGAGTTCGTTGATGTCATGCAGATTGTCCAGGGTATGCACCCTAGGTGCTGTAGTTTGGACCCGGGCCCAACTTCCCCGATAGTGGGTTGTCATAATATAATTGGCCCGGTCCTGGCTCAGATAGTCTGGTGCTCCTTAGACTCAGGTGAGTTTCCAAGCTCCCTGAAGGAGGCGGTGGTAACACCCCGCCTGAAGAAAGCTTCCTTGGACCCTGACGTCTCAGCTACCTACAGACCACTCTCGAACCTTCCTTTTATAGGGAAGGTTATTGAGAAAGTAGTGGCAGTACAGCTGGAGAACCACCTGACCATCCATAATATCTACAAACCTCTCCAGTCCGGTTTTCGAAAGAGGCATAGTACCGAGACTGCGCTGGTTCGAGTGCTGAATGATCTCCTGATGGCAAGAGATCGGAGAGACCATTCCATTCTGGTGTTTCTTGATCTCTCTTCAGCCTTTAACACTGTGGACCATGGGGTGCTGCTTGAGCGCCTGAGGTTCATCTGTGGCCTGACATGTACGGTCCTCAGGTGGTTTACACCTTTCCTCACTGGCAGAACACAGAGAGTTATATCTGGAATTTTTTCTTCAGACTCGCTCCCTCTGCCGGGGTCCCTCAGGGCTCGATGTTGTCCCCCATGTTGTTTGCAGTGTATATGCTGCCCCTCGGAGAAATTATAAGACGGTATGGGCTGAGGTTTCACTGCTATGCTGAGGATACCCAGCTCTACCTGTCTTTTACGCCCGACCAGGATAGTGCTCTCTCGATATTTAACAACTCCTTCGCTGAAATCCAGGACTGGATGAATTAGAGCTGGTTAAAGTTGAACACGGGAAAGACTGAGGTGATGGTTGTGGATCCAGGTTGCTGGATAGAGGGGTTGAGTGCTGGTCAACCCTCTGGATTTTATCTGGGGGGTTTCCAGATTCTTACCTCTGAATGGGTGCGAGACCTGGGGGTGGTGCTTGACGACGGGTTGACTCTTCGATCTCAGGTGTCTGCAGTCGTCAAGTCTGCCTTTTATCATCTTAGGAACATCGCCAGGATCAAGCACCTGGTTCTGCCTACACTGGTCCAAGCTTTTGTGACCTCGCACCTTCACTATTGCAACTCCCTATACCTAGGGCTTTCTGGGGTTGATATCCGCCACTTGCAGCTAGTGCCGAACGCGGCAGCTCTCGATCACTGACAGGGACGTCTCGTTCCTCGCGCCAACTACCCAGTGCTGCGCGATCTGCACTGGCTGCCGATTCAGTGGCGGATCACCTTTAAAGTTGGTTTACTGACTTATAAAGCCCTACATGGACTTGGCCCTGATTACTTGAAAGAGCTTCTTGTTCCCTACTGCCCTGTGCGACAGCTCCGCTCAGCTGATGAGGGGTTGCTGGAGATTCCAAGGATAACTCTAAAATCTTCAGGGGACCGTGCATTCATGTTCGTGGCCCCTACCCTCTGGAATTCTCTGCCCCGCCAGCTTCGGGAGTGCACGACTGTGGGGGGGATTTAAACGGCCACTTAAAACTTTTCTGTATCATCAAGCTCTTCTGTGATGCATAGTTGCTTGGATTGTTATTTTGGTTAACTGCTGTCTGTGTTTTATATGATTATGTTTTGATTTTTGTAGAGCGCCTTGATAATTTTGAAAGGCGCTTAAAAAATAAAAAGTTTATTATTATTGTTGCCTAGCCCTGAAACTGCCCCTGCTGAGGCTGCAAGGACCAAAACTGAAACACCTTCTTTTTATGTTTTTGGTCCTTCTGGGATAATGCCACAGAATTTAGGGCGACACAGGACTTCTCAATCCATGTAAGATGTCCTTCCACACCGGGACTGAAGAAATCAGCGCCCAGGAATGGGACATTGGCTAACTTATCCCAAGTGTCCGCTGTGAAGGTGGAAAGCCTCAGGCAGGTCCTACAACACACAGCAACTGCTACTGCCATGGCACAGGCGTAGTAGCTGTCCATGTCCAAAGCTGTATCAAGCTGGTGTTTAGCCAGCGACTGATCTTGGTCTCCAACTATTTTAACTGGAAGTTGTTCATCAGCTGGAAATGGGGCATGAGTTCCCCTAAAACCCCAAACAAGGAATGGCCAAAGTTTGCCATCATGACAGTATAACTAGCATGACTGAGACCCTGTGACGCAGCAGTGTACCCATTTTAGCTGTATGGTCAGTCTTCTTGGACTCTTTCTCTGGAGGCTCGTCCACCTCCCCGGCCCCCAAATTTACGGAAAGCAGAATCTAAAAACCAAACCCTCCGCAGTGTGGTGGTCAGAAAACCCAGAAAGGGTGCCACTAGGACCGCATACTTGCAGACCATATAGATGGAGAGTGCCGGGCAGGTTGCTGGGTGGTGCCAAAGCTCCAAGACTAGTCCCAAAATGGCCTCAGTCATAGGAAAGGTAACCCCCAGGGAATCGTCCTTGTCCAGTATGTCAGTAAATGGGTATGTAGACTGCTTTTGGACTAGCTACAAGGGAACTTTCATGGACTCCGATATAAAATCTGACCAGAGCTCCAAAGGACATCGGCCCCTGGTTGGTGGTCAGCAGTTCGACAGATTACTGACTGAACGTACGAGTCCTGGTCAAGGCCACTGACTACTCAACTTTGGAGTGGGAGGATTCCTGAAAAAAGGCCCGCAACCATATTCCACCATAGACCAGCTCCATATCCTCATCTTGTGTGATCTTCACCGACAGCCGGTCTGGCATACGGACCACGGAGCGAGACTCCTTGGTCAGGTCCCCGAACAGGAGTTGCAGTGGAGGTGGCTCCACCTAACGAGGTGGAGAAGCAGACACTAGGGGACTGCTGAGAACCATGGACCTGTGTGGGAATGACCAACGGATCCAAGGGACCAAACGCCCGGGGGCACAGCCCTACCCCTCTCTGCTTTGGAGCAATTTCGCTAGAGGAGCTACCTCTGGATGGAGGGACCACTCGTGGGATGTCTGGCCCATATGGCTGAGAGCATCTGCCAGCTGGTTCGAGACTCCTGCCACATGAATGGCTAGGAGATCCGCCTCCAATCGGCTGACGAGGGTCCAGATCCGGAGCGCCTCCTTGCATAGCTGATGGGAATGCGTGCCGCCCTGTTTGTTCAGGTAGTACACGGTCGTGGTCTTGTCCATCCACTTGAACCACTTGACCCCGGAGCTGAGGAGCGAAAGCTGACAACGCCAGTTTGACCGCTCTGAGCTCTAACAGGTTGATGTGGCATCGGGACTCTCGGGGGTCCAGAACCCGGGCTCTGCTGTCCCTCATGTGGGCTCCTAGCCCATGAGAGACGACGGTCAGAAATCACTGGCTCCGGGCGACAAACGGGATCCTTCCTGCAACCGTTCTGGGGCAGTCCACCATTGGAGGCGTCCCATAATCTGGGTCACAGTGATCAGCTGGTCGGCCGGTAATGATCCACTGACGGCCAGCTCACTGGAGGGGCGATGCCATAGAAACATAGATTTGACGGCAGATAAAGACCGCTTGGCCCACCTAGTCTGCCCATTTCCCTACCTACAGGATAGGCCACAGATCCTAGTTAACCAACAGCCAATTTCTTCCTTCCCCCCCACAAGAACTGCTTTATGTCTGTCCCATGCATTCTTGAATTCTCCCACAGTTTTAGACCCCACAACCTCCTCAGGAAGGCTGTTCCATGCATCCACTACCCTCTCTGTGAAAAAATACTTCCTCACATTGCCCCGGAACCGCCCCCCTCCCATCTTTAAATTGTTTCCCCTTGTTCTTGCGTCTCTTTTCTGAAAGATGCTACCCTCTTGGACTTTGTTGATTCCACTGAGGTACTTAAAGTTTCTATCATGTCTCTCTCCTTTCTTTCCTCAAGGGTATACATATTAAGTTCCTTTAGTCTCTCCTCTAGCGGCTTCTCTTGCAGACCCTGCATCATTTTAGTTGCCCTCCTCTGGACTGCCTCTATCCTGTCTATGTCCTTGCGGAGATAGGGTCTCCAGAACTTGGCAGTACTCAGATGGAGTCTCACCAACTGTCTGTACAGAGGATAACAACTTCCTGTTTTGCCTCTCCCTATGCATCCCAGTATCCCCCCAGCCCTCCCTATTGCCTTCTCACATTGCTTGCTAACCGTAAGGTCATCTGATATGATTACCCCTAGGTCTTTTTCCTTTTCTGTTGTTGTTACTACCTCCCCGCCCCCCCATTGTGTAATCTTCTCCTGGATTCTTGTTTCTCAGGCGCATTATTTTGCACTTCTTTGCATTGAATCCTAGCTGCCATACTTCTGACCATTCCACCAACTTGCCAAGTCCTTCTCATCCTTTCCGCCTCCTTGTGTAGCAACCCTGTTGCAGATCTTTGTGTCATCTGCAAAGGCATACTTTTCCTTCAGTCCTCTGCAATGTCACTTATAAAGACATTAAAAGGACTGGACCCAGTACTGAACGCTGCGGTACCCCACTAGTAACCCCTTTCTTCAGCGTGGACTCCATTTACAATTACCTTCTGTGTCCTGTTCTCCAGCCAATGTTTTACCCAGGCTACCACCCTGAGACCCACTCCCAGGCTGGTTAATTTGACTATTAATCTTTTGTGTGGGACTGTGTCAAATGCCTTGCTAAAGTCTAGGTAGGCCATGTCCACAGCCCCTCCCTGGTCTACTACTTTGGTCACCCAGTCAAAGAAATCAATTAGATTTGTCTGACATGACCTTCTCGCTGTGAACCCATGCTGCCTTGGGTCCTGTGCCCCACTGGCCCCAAGGTAATCAACAATTCTTTCCTTCAGAAGTGACTCCATCACTTTCCCTACCACAGAGGTCAAACTGACAGGTCTGTAGTTTCCTGCCTCTGTCTTGGTCCCACTTTTGTGAAGGGGAATCACATCCGCCTTCCTCCAGTCCTTGGGTACCACACCATCCTTCCATGATTTATTAAAAAGAGTAGTCAGTGGTTTCACTAGTTCCCCCCTTAATTCTTTTAGAATTCTGGGGTGAATTCCATCAGGCCCATCTGGCCCAACGGACCACTGAGGTGCACGCCACCATGTAACCCAGAAGGCGCAGGAAGTCCCAGGCAGGGCGCAAGTGCCCAACCAGAAATGACTGGGCAAAGGAGGAAAGAACCTCGGCCCTGTCTGCCGGGAGCTGAGCTCTGGCTTGACGAGAGTCAAGCTCTGCCCCAATGAAGCCCATCACCTGAGAGGGCATGAGTTCCTACTTGGCCTCGTTGATCAATAGGCCTAGTTGGGAGCAGGCTCGGAGAGCCAGATCCCTGGATCTCTCCACCTCCTGAAGGGAGGAACCTGGCAAGAGCCAATCGTCGAGATAAGGGTAGATTCGGACTCCTCGACGCTGGAGATGGGCTGCCACCACTGCAGTGCACTTGGTGAAGACCCATGGGGCCGATGACAGGCCGAACAGCATGGTTTGGAGCTCGTACAGGGTCCCTTCGACCCTGAAGTGGAGGAACCGCTGATGGGATGGACGGACTGGGACGTGAAAGAACACATCCTGCAGATCCCGTGAATAGAACCACATGTTTCGCTCCAGGGATGACATGATCTGGTTCAGAGTTACCATCTGGAAGGTGCGAGACCTGAGATATTGATTCAGGTCGTGGAGATCTAGGATGGGGGCGCCAACCCCCCGTCCGCTTGGGCACCAGGAAGTACCTAGACACGAAGCCTGGGTCTGTAGGAGGATCCAGCACTGCAGCTACCGCTTCCTTGTGGAGGAGCTGAGCAACGTTGTCTCGAAGAGCCGACTGAGTGCAAGCTGAGATCCTTTCCTCGCGAGGGGCGCGGGCTCGGCTGGGAGGGTACTGCTCGAATTCCACAGGCAGTCCCTAGCCGACCACTTCTAGAACCCACCTGCCCAAGGTAATATCGGACCAGGCAGAAAGAAAGTGGCGGAGCCGGCCCCCCACCACGGGAAGAGCCAGAGCTGGCGTGACAGGTGTAGGGGTGGCAACCCCCAACCCGTCACTGAGCAGGCTTAGAGGAGGACCAGCACCTCGGCCTCCTTTATGGGGCTGTTGAGGAACCTGCTTGGGCCTGGGGCCCCAAGCTCGAGCCTGCTATTGCTGATGACCTCCTTGATAGGAGGGCTGCCTAACCGCAGGGGAAGAGTGCGGAAAAGGCTTCTTCTTGTGCTTCTGCTGGATCTTGCCCGAAGAACCCTTCGCAGAGGTAGCATCCAAGGTGGCACTGGACTGCTCTATGTGCTGGAGGTGACCAGCCACTCCTGGACTGAAGAGGTCAGTGCCTAGGAAAGGCACGTCAGCAAACTTGTGCTGGGTATCCACCGGGAAGGAGAATAGTCTCAGCCAAGCCCTGCGGCGAGTGGCCACTGCAGCTGCTAAGGAGCGGGCACAGGAATCTCCAATGTCCAGGGCCGTCTGGAACTGCTGTATTGCAACAGCACGGCCCTGATCACGGACCTGCTTGACAGCAGTCTGCATGTCCGCTGGGAGATGAGGGACGACTTCATCGAATGACCTGAGGAGGGCATGACAGAAGTGTGCCATGATAACAGCCGAACTAGTCTGACGAAGGCCTAAGAAGGAGGCTGCATAGACCTTACAGGCAGAGTGGTCCATATTCTTCGACTCCTTGTCCAGGGGTCGGTCAGTGTTGGCTGAGCTACCAGCACGTCTGAACACAGAAGCAGTTACAAGGCTTTCGGCCGAGGGATGTTCTGTGAACCCTGCCAGGGACCCCATGGGCACCGTATACTTGCGGGCCATGCAGGCAGGCGGAGCTGGGCGGGAAGCAGGACGCTGCCAAAGTTCAAGAGGGCGACAACATTGCTTGACCACTGGAAAGGCCTCCATTGGGGTATCCCCCCTTTTGAGGATATCTGTAAGGGGGTACTCCGCCTTTTTCTGGATGGGCTCCAGGGGCATTCCGGTGGATTCGGAGATCAGGCAGAGAATGCCCTGAAAGGAGGAAGGACCTTCCTCCAACCCCGCCACTGATGACTCATCATCCCCACGATGAGAGTGTAAACCAGTGTCGTCAGAGTCCGAAGAGTCGGAGTACAGTTGTCTCCCGCCTAGGTCTCCCTCGATATGCCAAGGGCGATCGGGGACAACCGTGATCGATAGATGTCAGGGAAGCCCGGTGTCTTGTCCGTCCTCTTTCAAGGGAGCCCCTCCCTGAGGCTGCTTAGGCTGTGGTTCCACCAAGATCGGTGGAGAGACCGTAATAGGCCGAGCCGGGATAAGAACTGGCAGTGGAACCGAAACCGTTGGATCCGGAGGGTTCAGCATCTGCCTAGGAGGTGGGAACCAGGTGATGGCCGGTGCAGCCGGCGGGGACGGCTTCTGCCCGGTCAAAATCAGCTGTTGCCAGATTAAGATCCTCATAGCATCGACGGAGTTTCCGTCAAAGCCTCTCCTCGTCAGAAGAGGATGAGGATCGGTGGCAGCGCCTCCTCTTGAAGTGTTTGTGACCCTTTTTCGGCCAATCAACCGAAGGGGTCCTACTCCTCGATCGAGACCGACGGAGTCGGTGAAAACCGAGGTTCCGGTACGGTTTCCTCGATCGGGACACCCGAGGGCAGTGTCTCCTCATTGGAAAAGGAAAGAACCGGAGTCCTTTCTAAGGAATTGACCGGAGTCGGCGATAAAGGCTCGATCAGTCGAACGTAATCTCTGCCGGTTCAGCAGTTTCCTTGGTCTCTGTGCCTCGGCCAGACGGAAGGTCTGTGAAGCCGGCGGCCGAGGAAGTGATCTCGACCGAAGTCGAGACCACATGTTCCTGGGACTCGGACCTCTCTCGGTCCCAGGAGCGTCTCCGTTTAGACGAAGACTTAGGGTCCTTGTCCCTCTTCAGAGGGCGGGAGGAGTGCAAGCCCGAGGGCACCTCACCCCTGGTGGGAAGAGACTGGCACAACTCCCTGAAGGAGCCTGTAAAAGTAGAGCCAAGGTTGAATGGAACAAAAAAGCTTCGACTGGCCAAAGCTTGAGCCGCTTCCTCCTCGAATGCTTTCATCTGTTCCAACTGCTCGGCGGATCCCGCGGCCGCGAAAACCGCCCACCTCGCCTCTTTAGATTTCACCAGCAGGTTCCTTTTCTCCAGTCTCCCGAATTTTAGGTGCGCCTTGCGGTCTTCCAGGACGTTGGGATGGAGGGCTAGACAAAAGGTACAAGACGTGATGTCATGTCCGACACCTAGGCAATAGGCACACAAGAGGTGGGGATCAGTGCTCGACATCTTCTGGTCACAGGTACACCCGCGAAATCCGGGGGATGATTTGTCCTCCATGTCCAATGCGCTGTGATCGGAGTCACTAACTCAGACGAGTTTAAGAGTAAGTTTTTTCGGTAAAACCGACGTTGCGAAGCCAGGGCCTATGAACTGCTAAGGCAGCACGAGGGAACCTGAACCTTCCAGCAGAAAGGAAGATCTGGCGTCATGGGGCGGAGCCGAGGTATTTACCACCCAGGTGGGTGGGAGGAGCCAGCCTGAAGACTTCCGGTAAATATTTAAAGGGGAAAGAGACCTGCCAGAGAGTGTGGATGAACAACATAACCACGCTCCTAGAAATATCTGTTCCCACTGCATGGTCAACAATACAAAGTTATGGGGCACTGGCAGGTTTCTCTCTCAATTTAAAGAAAACAGAGGTACTTCTATTCTCCTTTATACCCTCCCCTACCTTATGAACCCTTCTTCCTTTTAACTGGCAGAGAACTAAAATGAAATATCTTAGGACAGTCATACAAAAAGAACTGTAAAACTTAGAACTGGTAAACTATGAACCTCTTGCGAATCAAATAACAGAGGATTTTAGTAAATAGACTCGGCTTCCCATTTCTTTTTTCTCATGAATTGAAGTCATTAGGATGAATATCCTCCCCAGACTGTTAATATAAACATTAAACACTGCCACTATCCCCATCCCCTACTTTTTTTTTTGGTAATAATGTTATTTTTCTTTATTTTTCAATTTCACAACAGCTTTGCAGCTTATATAGCAGCATTACAGGGTAGATACAGCATACATTTTTATAAAATTAATATGAGACTTTCTTTACATTATATAAGCCAGTTTTACAACGTTACAGAAGGAAGGTTGCAGACTCTGCTATACAGTATTTAGTATCTGGAGTATGATCATTGCATTGTTCTTTATTACAACCATTTTTAAGGGACAAATTAGTCATCTACCTGGATGTAAAATACCCAGGGCCTCCATGTTACTTAAAACGGTTTCGTTCTTCCCATCCTCTTGGCAATAATCCGCTCCAGGCACTATACCTCATTCATTATTGAATGCCATAAATCTAGTGTAGGGGGTTTGTTGGTATGCCAGAGGCGGGTTACTACCTTTTTTGCTGCTGCAAAATATAGGTATAGTTTACTCTTGCTAGGACCCTGTCCTCCTCTCCAATATACAAAACGACTAATTTTGGGGTCAAATACAGATAAGTGTCTACTATTTTTTGTATACAGTTCTCTATCTCTTTCCAATATACTGTTAGTTTTGGACGTCCCCAAAAGATGTGGGTCATAGTCGCCAACTCTTCCCCTCAACCTCTCCAGCATGCCCCGTAACTGACTGGCAAAAATTTGACTAGTTTATCTAGAGTATTAAAGAAACAGATTCTACACTTCCATATAAATTCCATCCAATATGGAGCTTGTGAGATTTTCATGGATGGTAGAACTGGCTCCAGTCACTTCTCATAAATCAGCTGGATCTTTAATTCCCGATTCTAGGTGTCCAATGTTTTGTTTGTGGAATCAGGCCAGTATGTTCTTAATGCCCCATAAATAAGCCCCATCAGGTGTATATTTTCACTACCCTTTATAACATCAATAAGGGAGTGTCATCATAGGTGGGATAGGATTCAGGAGTGAGGAGAGCGTTCCAGGGTGGGTGGTTGTGCATTAGGTATGTTCTAACCTGCAAGTACCTATAATGGTGTTAGCTTGGAAGTTGAAAGCTGACTTATAAAGAGGCAAAAGTCACAACTCCCTGGGCGTCTAGGAATTGGTATATCAATGTTAGCCCACTTAAACTCCATTCTTTGAAGGCATGATCTAATATTGCTGGGAAGAAGTCTCTTTCACTTGTTAAGGGTCTAAAGTAATAAAAAAAAATTCCCTCGGGGTAGAAGTGTCCTAATCTCATACCATGTCTTCAGGGTGTCCCTGGTTCCAAAGGCAAAATCTTTCAGCCGGGGGGGGGGATAGCAGTGCAAACACTATAGTATTTATATTACATATATAATTTATCACAAATTCAGTGCATTTCCAAGGTGGATGCATCTGTGTATTAAGCCAAATCATTACTATTTTAAAGGCAACTGCCCTATGGTATTCCCTCAGATTTGGAAGGCTTAAGCCACCCTTGTCTAGTGGTAATTGCAAAATTGACCATCTAACTCTTGGCTGTTTACCTAACCATGTAATCCTCAACATACTTCCATTCCAAGAGACAAAGTAAAATCTAGCAGAGGTAACAGGCAGGGTCTGAAAAAACATACAATATTTTGGGGAAAACTGCCATCCGTATAGCTCGTATACTGGAGTAGAAAGAGAGCATCAAATGTGACCAATTTCCCATGAGATTGTCTATTTCTATTGATAATGGTTCCAAATTAAAAAGCTCTAGGTGTTCTAAATTTTTAGGTATGTTCACCCCTAGGTATTTCATTTTAACTTTTTTCCATCTAGCATGGAGGAGTTTTCTCAGGGATTGGATGGGAGAGAAATTCAAGGTCAATAATTCTGTTTCTAGGAGCGTGGATATGTTGTTCATCCACACTTCTTGGCATATCCCTTTCCCCTTTAAATCTTTAAGTCTTCAAGCTGGCTCCTCCCACCCACCCAGGTGGTATAAACCCCGGCTCCACCCCATGACGCCGGATCTTCCTTTCCGCTGGAAGATACAGGTTCCCTCGTGCTTCACAGCAATTCGTAGGCCCTGGATTCAAAGCATCTTTTTTTTTTTTTTTTAAACCACAGCTTACCTTAAAACTCATTCGAGTTATCGACTCCGATAGTAGCGCACCGGACATGGAGGATAAATCTGCTCCCGGATTTCACTGGTGCTCCTGCAGCCAGAAAATGTCACGCACCGATCCCCACCTAGCGTGCGTCTACTGCCTAGGTGTCGGACATAACACCTCCACCTGCACGTTCTGCCTGGCCTTCCATCCCAATGTCCTGGATGACCGCTTGGCGTGCCTAAAACTGGGGAGACTGGAGAAAAGGAACCCGCCGGTGAAATCGAAGGAGGCGAGGTGGGCGATTTCCACGGCTGCGGGATCCGCCGAGCAGTTGGAGCATATGAAAGCTTTCGAGGAGGAAGCGGCTCAAGCTTCGGCCAATCTGAGCTTTTTTTTTCCTCTGAACCTCGGTTCCACCTTTTCAGGCTCCTTCAAGGAGTTGTGCCAGTCTCTCCCCACCAGGGGTGAGGTGCCCTAGGGCTCACACTCCTCCCGCCCTCGGAAGAGGGATAAGGACCCCCAAGTCTTTGTCCAAACAAAGACGTTCTTGGAACCGAGAAAGGTCAGAGTCCCAGGAACACGTGGTCTCGACCTCTGTCGAGATCGCATCCTTGGCCGCCGGCTTCACGGAACTTCCATCTGACCAAGAAACTGAGGAAGTGGCAGACGAAATTGAGATTTCTCTCAACCTAACTGACCCTATTTCGCCGACTACGGTCAATGATTCTTTGGAAAGGACTCAGGTCCTTGTCTTTCCCGATGAGGAGACCCAGCCCGCTTTTGTCACCATCGAGGAAACTGTTCCAGACCCTTGGTTTTCACCTAACCCGGCATCTCCCGATCGACTGAGTCGGCCAGCACAACCTCGATCGAGGTTCAGAACCCCTTAGGTCGGATGACCGAAAAAGAGTCATAAGTGCTGCAGATCCTCATCCTTCTTGGACGAGGAGAGGCTTCGATGGAAACTCCGTCGACGCTATGAGGATTTAATATGGCAACAGCTGATTTTGACCGGGCAGAAGCCGGCTCTGCCATCTACCCCAGCCATCACTTGGCTACCGCATCCTGGGCAAACTCCTCTGGAACCGTAGCCTTCGGTTCCCCCGCCCGTGAGGCCAGCCCGTATCCCGGCTCGGCCCATCTCAGTCTCTCCACTGATTCTGGTGGAACCACCTAAGCAGCCTCAGGGAGGGGCTACCTTGAAAGAGGACCGTGCAGACACTGGGCTTCCCCGATGTCTGTCCATTATGGTTACCCCTGACCGCCCCCGGCGGATCGAACGAGATCTAGGCGGGAGACCACTGTACCACAACTCTTCGGACTCAGACGTCACAGGACTGCACTCCCATCCTGGGGATGATGATTCCTCCATGGTGGGTTTAGAGGAGGGTCCTTCCTCCTTTCAGGGCATTCTCCGCCTGATCTCTGAATCCACCGGAATGCCCCTGGAGTCTATCCAGAAAAAGGTAGAGTACCCCCTTACCGACATCCTAAAAAGGGAGGATACCCTGATGAAGGCCTTTCCAGTGGCCGAAGCTATCACTGGCCCGGCCCTTGAGCTCTGGCAGCGCCCAGCTTCCTGCCCAGCACTGTCTGCCCGCATGACCCACAAGTATGCGGTGCCCATGGGGTCTCTGCCAGGATTCACAGAACACCCTTCGGCCAAGAGCCTGGTGACCTGGTATTTAGACATACTGGGAGCTCAGCCGACACAGACCGACCCCCGGACAAGGAGTCCAAAAATATGGACCACTCTGCCCGCCAGGTCCACGTGGCCTCTTCCTTAGGCCTTAGTCAGGCCAGTTCGGCTGTCATTATGGCACACTTCTCTCCTCGGGTCATTAGATGAAGTCCTCCCTCATCTCCCGGCGGACATGCAGACCACAGTCGAGCAAGTCCGTGATCAGGACCATGGTGCTGCAAAACAGCAGCTCCAGACGGCCTTAGCGGGGATTCCTGTGCCTGCTCTTTAGCAGCCGCAGGACCTGGCTGAGGCTATCCTCCTTCCCGGCTAATACCCAGCACAAGTTAGCGGACGTTCCTTTCCTTAGCACTGAACTGTTCGGTCCAGGAGTGGCCGGCACCTTCAGCATACCGCGCAGTCCAATGCCACCTTGGATGCTACATCTGCAAAAGGTTCTTCAGGCAAGAACCTGCAGAAAAGAAAAAAGAAGCCATTTCAGCATTCTTCCCCTGCAGTCAGACAGCCCTCCTATCAAGGAGGCCAGCAGCAGCAGGCTCAAGTTTGGCTCCCCAGGCCCAAGCAGGGTCCTCAACAGCCCCGTAAAGGAGGCTGAGGCACAGGTCCAGGAGCCTCCTCCTCCTCTAAGCCTGCTCAGTGACGGGTCGGGGGTTGCCACCACTACACCCATCACGCCAGCTCTGGGTCCTCCCGTGGGGGGCCAGCTCCACCACTTTCATTCCGCCTGCTCAGATATCACTTCGGACAGTTGGGTCCTCGAAATGGGCGGTCAGGGACTGACTCTAGAGTTCCAGCAGTACCCTCCCAGCCAAGCCCGCACCCCTCGGGAGGAAAGGATCTCAGCTTGCACCCAGTCGGCTCTCTGAGACGACATAGCTCAGGTCCTCCGCAAGGAGACAGTAGGTCCAGTGCTGGATCCTCCTACAGACCCAGGCTTCGTGTCCAGGTACTTCCTGGTGCATAAGTGGATGGGGGGGTTGGTGCCCCATCCTAGATCTCCACAACCTGAATCAATATCTCAGGTCTCGCACCTTCCAGATGGTAACTCTGAACCAGATCATACCATCCCTGGAGCAAAACATGTGGTTCTGTTCACTGGATCTGCAGGACGCATTCTTTCATGTCCCAATCCGTCCATCCCATCAGCGGTTCCTCCGCTTCATGATCGAGAGGACCCTATACGAGTTCCGAGCCATGCTGTTCGGCCTGTCATTGGCCCTGCAGGTCTTCACCAAGTGCATTGCAGTGGTGGCAGCCCATCTTTGGTGTCGAGGAGTAGGAATCTACCCTTATCTCGATGACTGGCTCTTGGCAGGATCCTCCCTCCAGGAGGTGGAGAGGTCCAGGGACCTAGCTCTCCAAACCTGCTCCCAACTCAGCCTCTTGATCAATGGGGCCAAGTCGGAACTCGTGCCTGCTCAGGTGATGGGCTCCATCGGGGCATAGCTCAACTCTGGTCAAACCAGAACTCTGCTCCCGGCGGACAGGCAGAGGTTCTCTCCTCCTTTGACTGATCATTTCTGGTTGGGCATTTGCACCCTACCCAGGACTTTCTGCGCCTTCTGGGTTACGTGGCGGCATGCACCTCAGTGGTCCATTGGGCCAGGTGGCACATGCACCCCCTCCAATGGGAGCTGGCCACCCAGTGGACTCAGCACCATGGTCATTTCGACCAGCTGATCACTGTAACCCAGAAGATGTGGGACGCTCTCCAATGGTGGACCGCCCCAGAATGGTTGCAGGAAGGGATACCGTTTGTCCGCCCCAAGCTGACGGTCATCCTTACGACTGATGCCTCTCTCATGGGCTGGGGAGCCCACATGGGGGACAACAGGACCCATAGGTTCTGGATCCCCAAGGAGTCCCGATGCCACATCAACCTGTTGGAGCTCAAAGCAGTCAGACTGGCACTGTCAGTTTTCGCTCCTCAGCTCCCGGGTCAAGTGGTTCAAGTCCAGATGGACAATACTACGACCATGTACTACCTCAACAAACAGAGCAGCACGCACTCCCGTCTGCTGTGCAAGGAGGCGCTCCGCATCTGGACCCTCGTAAGCCGGGTGAAGGTGGATCTCCTAGCCATCCATGTGGCAGGAGCCTCGAACCAGCTGGCGGATGCTCTCAGCCGCATAGGCCAGACATCCCACGAGTGGTCTCTCCATCCAGACGTAGCTTACAGTTTGTTCTCCCGCTGGGGCAAACCGTTGGTGGACCTGTTTGCCTCCAGGGAAAACAATAAGCTGAGGCTGTACCATGCCCACCCCCCTCAGAAGGGCTCGCTGAAGGGGGATGCCTTCTCGAGGCCGTGGATCCCAGGCCTCCTCTATGCCTTTCCTCCATTTCCCTTGATCCACAAGGTGTTACTCAAGGTGAGGAGGGACAATGCGAAGGGGCTTCTGATAGCCCCAGACTGGTCATGCCAGTTCTGGTATCCAGATCTCCTCAGCCTCAGTTGCAGGCCCCTGGAGCGGCTTTGTACAGCCCGGATCTGATATCTCTGAACCAGGGGAAGGTATTCCATCCAGACCTTCAGTCCCTGCACCTCACAGCCTGGTACCTGAGCGGCTAGAGTTCCAGGTTCTGGGTCTTTCCGAGGATGACTCCACCGTGGTGGTGGCATCTCATAAGGAATTGACCAGGAAATGTTATGCCTTCAAATGAAAGAGATTTTCCATTTGGTGTCAGGGTAAGAAACTGGACCCCTTATCCTGCTCTGTGGCTAACATCCTCGACTACCTTTGGTCTCTCTCCAAAGGGGGTCTGCGGTCATCGATCCTTAGGGTGCACCTGGCAGCCATTTCTGCCTACCGGGCGCGGGCCGGTCAGCCGACATTGGCGCAGGAGACATGGTCGGGCGTTTTTTTCAAAGGCCCGGATCACATATCCCTTCCGGTGCGTTAACCTCCACCTCCGTGGGATCTGTTGCTGGTTTTGGAAAAGCTCATGGGCAAGCCATTCGAGCCTATGTACAAGTGTGCACTCTCACACTTATCATAGAAGACAGCCTTCCTGGTGGCTATCACGTCAGCCAGAAGGACAGGAGAGCTCCAGGCGCTGTCAGTGGGCTCCCTTATCTGGTCTTTCAATGGGACAAAGTTGTCCTGCACGCCCCCACCCGAAGTTCTTTCCGAAGGTGGTATTAGAGTTTCACCTTAACCAGGTATTGACTCTGCCGGTATACTACCCTAACTACACCTCGGACGCTGAGTACAGGCTCCATACTTTGGACCCAAGACATGCTCTCTCCTATTATAAGGAAAGGATGGCGGAAATTCGTGGAGAGGTTCGCCAGCTGTTTGTCACTTACGCTGAAGACCTGCAGCCAAACAGACCACTGCAAGATGGATTACATCATGCGTAGGTCTGTGCTATCAGTTGGCGGGCAAGCAGCCTCCCAGAGGGATAACAGCTCACTCTACCCACCATACTGCTGCATTGGTGGCTGCTTCCAGGGACATCTCTATCCAGGAAATCTGTCAGGCTGCTACCTGAAAGTCAGCAAACACCTTCATTACCCACTACCACATCGACCTTGAGTCGCTGGTTTTGGGGCCTCGGTTCTCCAATCTTTTTTTCCTAAGTTGGGGGTGTGCGCCTTGCCTCCCTCCTCCAAGAGAACTGCTTGGAGTCTGCCAAGAAGTGTGGATGAACAACATATCCACGCTCCTAGAAGAAGAGGTTACTCACCTGTAACAGTAGTTCTAGGAGTGGTATATGTTATTCTTCCACACGCACCCACCCGACCTCCCTGGCTTTAGGCGTACAACTTGGCTTCCAGCGGGCTAAGATCTGGCGTCATGGGGCGCAGCCGAGGTTTATACCACCTGGGTGGATGGGAGAAGCCAGCTTGAAGACTTCCAGCAAGATTTAAAGGGAAAAGGGGCATGCCAAGGAGTGTGGATGAACAACATATACCACTCCTAGAACTACTGTTACAGGTGAGTAACCTGTTCTTTCTGTATATTTATTTTATAACCTGAAATAGTCAAAAATGACTGGGCAGCTTCCAACATAGCAGGGATGGAGCTTTCTGGTTCCAGCAACGTGAGCAGCAAGTCATCTACATACAGGGAAAGCGAAAATGTCCCCCCCACCCACCACCAGCGTAATGCCTGGGATATTCGGATGTTCTTGTATAAGTTCAGCTAGGAGCTCAAAGTAAAGGGAAAAAAAGTATCGGTGACAATGGGCACCCTTGTCTCATGCCTCTATTAAGGGGGATAAGTGCTGATAATTGTCCATTTATTTTTATATATGTTTAAAGGAAGGTATATCCTTTTTAATAACTCTATAAATTCTGTTGGCAGACCAAAGATAGACAACATCTTCCATAAATATGGCCATCTGACATGGTCAAAAGCCTTGTCTGTGTCTAGGCTAATAAATGTTGCAGGGACATGTCTTAGATTTATGTAATCTAACACATGTATTGTTCTACTTATGTTGTCTGTAGTTTGTCTGGACCGGATAAAACCAGACTGATCAGTATGTATTAAATGTGGCATTAGTTCCTCCATTCTAAAGGCTCAAATTGACATGAATAGCTTATAATCCATGTTTAAAATGGATATTGGCCTATAGGAACTTGGTATGTCCGCTGGTTTATTTGGGTTTAGGATTGACAAAATGTTGGTGTAGGCCCACGGGGGGGGGTCCTCCCTCCTGTACCTCACGTAACGCTGCCAATAAAGCTGGAGCCAGTTGCTTATAAAAGGTGTCGTACCACTCTGAAGGTAGACCGTCTGGGTTTTACTATGAGAGACTGCCTTAAGTTCTTCTACCCTTATTGGTACTTTCAAACTATCCACCATTGACTGTGCAACTCTAGGGAGGGTAATACGACCAAAAAACTCCTCATATATTAAATCGCTCGACTCTGGGGGTCTCTCAAATAATTTAGAATAAAATCTCTTGAAAATGTCCATAATTTGACCTGTATTTTTAGCACAAATATTCTGTTCTGCATCTTTAAGATGTGTCAAATGGCTGGCCTGGTGGCGCAGTGGGTTGAGGCGCTGGACGCCACACCCCAAACCACGCCAGCGACCCGGGTTCGGGAACAGACTCGGGCGCCGGGGCCTGGCAGGGGGAAGCAGAAGATCAAGTGTCCGAAGGACTGCTCTCCTCTCCTGGGGAGGGCTGGAGGTAGCTCCGCTCTGTAGTGGCCCCTGGTGGAGACCAGGGGTACTGCACATAGCTGCGCAGGAGGGATCTAGAAAGCCGGAAAAACAGCTTCAACGCCACCGGATGACTGCCTCCATGCTCCATGTTCCCTGAAACCTCCGGGAGCATCCTCCATCACAGCAGCGCCCCTGGACCGTGGCAAAATAGTGTGCTGGGGTTCCCTGCTACTCGGTGCCTTCCCCCCAGCGATGGGATACTCCGGGACAACTCGGGAGTCGGTTTCAATATGTGTGTGTGTGTGTGTGTGTGTGTGACAGAGAGAGGGTGAGCTCCAGAAGAGGACTGCCAGGGCACGGAAACACTAGGCGGCCCAAAAGAGAGGTGGACGCCGGAGTGTGGGGGAGGTAAAAAGATCACACACACACAAAAAAAAGATGTGTCAAATATGTTGCAGTTCTATGCCCCCTTAGTCTGCGAGCTAAATTCGGGCCTCTGCCCCCTTTACATTTACATGATTTGAGGTAGAATAAAGCTTGCTGTGTTTTCTCATCTAAAATCTTTTGTAATGCCGTTTTCTTTTGATTAATCTGGATTCTAAGGTCCTCCTTATTTAAATTTGCATTATGCTGTAATTCTTGTAATTCCATATGGAGCTGGTTGTAATTACTTTCCTATTTTTTTTTCCTTTCAACTGTATAAGCTATAATCTCTCCCCGTATGACTGCTTTCAGCATGTTCCAAATTACTGATGCAGACACTTGTGGGGCAGTATTTTCTGTCAATATTTGGTTGATCTTGTTCTGAATTCTTGTTTTAAAGGAACACTGTCAGCTTTGTCCCTCCGTTTTTGACTATTTCTGAGCAATGTTCCTCTAGGCACATACTAAACAAACTGTTAGTGTACAATGGCCCTGGATGTGCAAAAAGTAATATTTTTTTTTACCTATTTTTCACTATTTTGCTGTATTTTCTGTTGGAGCGGTCCAAACGTAATTCAGCAGACCACCGGAAGCACATCCATGCCGAGGACGCGCATCTGTAACAGAGCGCAGTCACGATGTGCAGTTTTTAACATGCCCCATGAAGCGAAGCTGCTTCGCCGGCATATTTCCTACATCCTAAATCGAACTGTACCTCTTAACAAAAACAAGCACTAATACAGCGACAAAACACACTTGACGGGCCAAAATCCAGCATGCGACAATAGTGGCATGCTCTTGCGTCCGTGATCTCTGCTCCAGGTCGCTATTACATATGCGTGGGATTTTGGCTCCACTTTTCAAGCGCATTTTGTGACAGTGTCCCTTTAAAGGCTTCTTTCTTTACTAAGGAAGTATTTAGGCGCCAGCCAGTGGTCTTTTTTTGGTAATTTGAAATCCAGTTTCAAAAATAAGGGAGTGATCAGATAGCAATCTTGGTCCAATTGTTAGACACTGTACCCAATCCAAGTGTTTCTTGGATATGAAAAAATAATCTAACCTCGAGTAGGTATTACATCTTTATGAATAACAGGTGTATGTCCTACAGGTTGGAAAGAAATGCCTCCAAATATCCTATACCCAGGGAATTCTGTTGTGTTCGGAATAGTTTTTGGGATGATGTTAGGCGGTATTGGGATGGGGCTGAGTAATCTAAATGCGGATGCAATGTTAAATTTATACCCCCCCCCCAATAATTTATTTATTTATTTTATTTATTTAGTTTTTGTTGACCAGGTAAGTGCACTAGACAAATCCTGCCTATTTTCAGGCACGACCCGGGGGAGGGGGATACAGATGAATGCCAACTGACCTTGAACTAGATTATGCTGTTGGTGGTATTTATAGTGAATGAGGGAAATTTGGCCAGGACGCCGGGGAAATTCCCCTACTCTTTTCGATAAGTGCCATGGGATCTTTAACATCCACCTGAACTACCACCAATCCAGGCAGATGGGACCTCGGTTTAACATCTCATCCGAAAGACGGCACCTCAGAAGTGCAGCACCCCTCTCATGCTGCACTATAGTGTCAGTACTGGGATATTAACCCAAGTGCCAGATGTGGGAACTGAACTCACAGCCCTCTGATCTCCCGGCCTCAGAGGCGAGTGTGCTACCTATTGAGCCACTGACACTGCTAAATGATAATCAAACAACCTTCCATATGGTCTAACAATTTGGCAAAGATTTTTTTTTAATTGTACTGGTGAATATTGCAGTGGAAAATAGACATTCACTAAGGTGACAAGTTTACCATATAACTGTCCCTTCAATATTACATAGCATCCTCGTGGGTCCATGTATTGGTACTCAACCTGAAACTGGGTATCGGATGGAATTAATATTGCTACACCCCTTCTCTTCCCCTTTGGGTAAGAAGAATGGTAAACTTTAAATCGTCCCCCCACCCCACATGCCAGTTTCAAGTGTTCTTTGTCAGTTAATGTCGTCTCCTGGAGATAGATGATACTATTGGACTGTTTTTTAATATACTGAAATAATCGTGATCATCTGATCGGATTATTCAGTCCATTAATGTTAAGGGATAATAATTGCACAATGTTATGTACCATTTTTAACTATGTCCCAGTAAAACCTCCCTCTTATCACCTTATTAGAACATGGTTTCCTCAAGTCCCAGTATACTTCCATGTTTCCCAGTCCATGTACTTGTATTCTATTAGGATCTTTCCCCCTTCTATTCCTACATTTATTTCCGGTCTCATGGTAACAAAAGCAATCTCTATAAAAAAAATGCTGTTTCTCTAGATGTTGTCTGCTGCATGATTCAATTAAGATATTTCTCATCCACTTATTCAAACAATAAAAACTTTTCAACAGTCTTAACTTAAGCCAACAGGGCTACAAACAGTTTGTTATTTGTAAATAATGCCTTACTTCAGGTATTGAAATCTGAACTGAGAAAAGCCAACCTAGCCTCAAAATGACTAACTTAAAAAGTGCTTCCAAGTTAGGGGAGATCCCTGTGTCTCTCCCTTTTGGTGGCACCTTAAGAAATTCAAGGTGCACCGGGGGAAATCCAGAGATATCTGTCTCTCGGGCCCCCAGAGGATAAATTAACCCTCTAAGAAACAAATTAGTATTGGGCCATGTACTAATATTCAACAAAAGAAGAAGTAAACAAAAACTTTTTAGCCCTTGTAAATCATAATGTGGGCAAAGCATCATGGCGGCTTATGCGCCCACTCCCCTCCTAAAATAAATTGCTAATATTTTAACTCTATATCTTGTTCACTATACTTTATAATTCGTTTTGCAATGGCAATGTCAGTAAATATTATACTTCTTTACACTGAAGCATAGTTCCCTTTAGTTCAGTGTCCATACAGCGGGGATAATGAAAACAAATAAGAGCAGGCTCCACTTATCGTTTAAACGAAATGATCCCTGTAGCAAAATGATATATGGCCTTAATAAATGGAGGTCCTATTATCTACCAGTCATTTTAGATCTAAACTCTGATTCTGACGTGGAGTACAGTTACTGCCCATGGGTTTAAAAGTGAAGCAATGCGTTCATGTGCTTCACTCAAGGTAATGGGCCAAATTACTAAGCCTTAAGCCTTAGACAGTCATGCGTTGTGCCGAATTATCAGCCTGCGTGGTGACTATGCCAGGATTACAGTTCCTACCGATCAGGTTCTGCCCCGAGCGGGGCGGCAAAATGCAGCCAGTCAGTTCAAGATGGATGCTGGGGTCTGGAAAGATCCTCTGCGCAGATTTTTTTTAATTTGTAGCAGTCTGCCATCGAGATGGATCCGATATCTCCTTTCCCAGTGCTGGCCTCACCCTGAATTGTAGCCCTTGTTTCGATAGTTCCTCTCTGGCTTCTTCAGCTATCTGAAATTCCCTTCGTCCTGACTGAAGTTGTACGACCAGTCTGGTCGGATAAGGTGTAAATTTAATTGCTGCCTCTTTCAATGCTGGTAGAATGTCTGCGTATGCTCTTCGTTTTTTTTAAAGTTCGTGGAGCGTAGTCATTATCTAAGAATACACGTGCCTGGTCATAGAACACCTTTCCCTTGCGCCACGCGGTGGTTAAAATTTGCTCCTCGACTGCAAAATTGTGAAACCTGACCACTATGGAGCGGGGTTGTGAATTTGGGTCAGTAGGACGAGGGCCCAAAGCTCTGTGTACCCTTTCTGTTTCTACCAGGAGATCAGTGGGTAGTTCCACAGCCATCTTTAGAAGAGTGACTACTGTATAAAGTCTTTTATGTCCTGTCCCTCTGAGCCTTCAGGAACACAGTACAATCTTATATTTTTACACCGTGCCCTATTTTCAGCGTCTTCTTGTCGGGCCTGTAAATAATCATTCTGTTCTTACAAGTTTTGAATCTCCACTTCTAAATCATCCACTCGATTTTCTACTACAGTTATTTGGCGCTTCATGGCATCTGATCGTTGTTCTAAGTGTACCACATCGTTCCTTAGCTCCCCATATAAATCTTTAACCTCCATTCTGAAGGAGGAAAGCTCCGTGTATATATCTAGCTTCACTCTTAATTTGGCCTGTTTTGTTCTTGGTAAGGGCATCTAGCCCATGATGATCGCCTTGGGCCTGCGAGTGTTCTGAATCCAATGTCTCGGCTGCCAACATTGCAGTTCCATCGCTGTTACGGCTTTCCCAGATAACTACAGCTTGTTTTAATTATTTCCTGTATTATATACTGTATTCAAGTCCTCGACTTTCCAGTTTCTTTTTCAATGTTTCTGCTGCTCAGTTCATAGTCGGGGATGATCTAGGAGTGAGTAGGCACGGAGCGCAAACGTTATGCCGCCATCTTGCTAGTCGCCCAACCAGAAGTCCCCCATCTCCCTTTTATTTTCCCCATGGAATAAAACTAATATCTAGGTTCATACGAGGAGGCTCTCGACCCCACATTCGTTACTCTTTACTACAACTGTTCTTGCAGAAAGGGGGTGTTAATCTTCCAAACTTTGAGAACTATGCTAGGGCCACATATTTGCATCTAATTTCAACATGGAATCTGCCACAAGCCCAACTGATACGGAAGTAAATAGAGTTTGCGCTCCATGACATGCATGATATTAGTTGTATGCTGTTTTCCAAGGGAGTCTGGGCTCCTCTCCCCCTTTTTGTATTTTCAGCCCTTTACTGCAACCACTGTAAGGATATGGAGAAAACTAGTGAATCATCTTAAGTTGGCATGAGTTTTCTATTTTCTCGGAGTGCTTTCAAACGAGTCTGAGTTCCTTCCAGTGAGGATGATCATACTTTCTCCTGCTGGAAACATTTAGGTCTCACCTATATCCACAAATTCTTGGATCTTAATGAAGTCGTCCCCTTCTCCTCTGTTCAGCAGCATTATGGGTTAATGGGCTGTGAGCACTTCATATATTTACAGGTACGTACATTCCTTCTACATAAACAGAAGAAACACACAAAACTACCCACTCCCACCCCTCTCCTCCTTAACATGTTTCTAGAGGCTCTACAAGACACTGCCGGGTCACATCGCATAGATACCTTTTATTGTGCTTTGCAGGAATACTTGACGGATATCTCCCAAACAATCTTGGAAGAATGAAATAAAGATTTAAATCTGAACATTACTTTTGACATGTGAACCATATATACGATACTGGCAGTTAAAGTAACATCCTCCACATGCTGGAGAAAATTTGCGTAGCAATGTATAAGTCGGTACTTTCGGACCCCTGTGGTTCTTATATCTCCCTCCCAGTTACAGAGTCTGTTGGAGACAATGTGGGTGTTGTCTAGCTACACACTTGCATGTGTTCTGGTCCTGCCCGGGGTTAATCGCCTATTGGAAAAATCTGGCTGCCCAATTCGAAGAGCTGTCTATTTCTCAAGACTGGATTAACTCACTCACTACGGTACTGTCTATCCCCCCTAGAGGTTACTCATACACAAGGGGTCACTAATTCAAATATACGTAATAGCAGCAAAAAAGCCATTACCAAGCACTGGATGACCCCTGTTCCTCAGACAACTGGACTATGGTGGAAAATTGTTAATGATACATACACGGTATGGAAAAATGAATGGTTTCTATACATAAATCAATAAACAAACGTTCTAAGTAAATGGCAGCGCTGGATCTTATATTATTTGCAAATAGATCCAGACTTTATTCACTAGAAAGATGGGTCTAGTTTGACTGGTGTGTGGTTAACACCTATAGGGTAGATGGTGTTTGGCAGGGGAGATCTGTATACACAAGGTAATGTGATAATATCACTTTGGAGAGGGCTTTTTTTGCCGAGATCGTGCCAAGCGGGGTTGGGGAGCTCATTCAACAGCCTCCTTAAAGTTTTTTTTTTTTCTCAATGGGTAATAATGGAGGCAAAGGTGTGTGTGTGTGTACTTTCTAACACAGGACGTGTAACAATCCCCCCATGTACCTGCTATGTAATAGTTATAATTCTTGTCTGTATAATATCTACAATGCTTGTGTTTCACCTCAATAAAAACATCAAATAAAAAAAAATATCAATTTATGCTACAAAATTATTGTGCACAAAATGAACCACCACCACCACCCTACTTGTTTTGATGAGAAGAATCAAAGTGGTATAGAGGTAAGAGGTTCTTTGTCTTATAGAGGTAAAGATGTCCAACCCATAACCCAGTGTTTGACAATTGAACAAAATACTGTGGCCTACAGAAATGCAAAGTATAAAGTAAGGGTTCTTATAAATGTCATCATATTCATACCTCAGATCTCTGAATGATGGTTCCCCTACACAAGATCTCGGACACCTTATGGCAAGAACACCTGCAGAAAGTACGTGACTAATTGCCCCTGGCTTGAGTGTATTATCTGCCAAATCGATGCTGTGCCACAGGGATTCATCATACCTATCAGTACAGAAAAGACACAATCAACATGCTCATGACGGATCTCCGGTTTGTGATGCATTTTCTATCAAGGATTAAATGGATCGTAAAGAATCAAATAACTATGTTTCAGAAAAAGCTATGAGAGGTTATCCTCTCCCCAAAGGCATGCTTCCATGAAACACTACACAACTGCGTATTTGAATAACAGCTGTGCACTACTACAGTATGCATTTCATAGTCCCCAACACATACCTCTCAGCCTTTCTTCACCAATACGTGTGACAAATGAGCAAAATATGTGACACATCATCAAACATGGCACTGCAAGTCCAGAACCCTGTGGTTATCAGTGCACTAATGTTCATGCTTGCTGATAACTGAGCGTAATAGATTATAGATATCTGCTTGATAGTCTCAGTAGGAAATGTGAACCATCACCTTCCCCATGCGAGACAAAGAATGTCTAAGATGTAAAATGAGAAATGTAAGTAACTCGTAATATATGACAATTGAGAGGTATGCCCAGCTGCTATCAAAGTGCATTTGTTGCAACTGGGAAGTCAGATTTTTTTTTTGAAAGACAAAGTGAAATAAGTTTCACATTATCTGACAATTTAGTAGGTTAATGATACGAGAAAGTAAAAACAGAGGACATTTAAAGAGCTGCTGACACCTCAAAGCAGACTTTGAAAAACATGACATTTAGGTACAATTCAGTTTGCATTACATATATATTCTATACATTTCTCCTCATCATCTTTTATTACTGAGGACATTTGAATACATGATCTTTATACCTTACAGTTCATCTGCCTCTTCAGCTTACTCCTTAGTCAAGTCATAATGCTCTGTTGTGACATCACAGTCTGTTGCCATGGGAGTAACTGTGATGTCACAAGCAGTGCATTATGACCTCCGCTATGGAGAAAGCAACAGGAATAGATGAACTCTTCAGCAACAGAGATCCTGTTTTCATGCAAATTACACCAGTAATAAATAATGGGGAGGAGGAATACAGAACTAATGTGAAATACAAGGCGAACTGTGTCTAAATATTACGTTTTGTTAAAGTTCTCCTGGAGGCGTCAGCTGCTCTTTAAGTTACTGATAACTGGTTGCAAATATAGATATATAAAAGAAATCATAGACAAGTATGTTATACAAGGAAATATATCTATCATGTGTGCTAATGAGATAAGGCCACAAGATCAAAGAGCGAGTGGCTTTATTATCTCATTAGCTCCCAAGATAGGTATATTTCTGAGTGTACCAGACTTACCCATCATTTATATGGTACATAAGGATGGTTGCACTTAGTACCTTAAAATTCAGAGTCAGCTTCTTTCTCCAGGTCTGTCTCTGGTCAGGGTGATTTTCAGGTTTGATTTGTTCTTTTTTGTTATGTGTTTCTAAAAGTGTAGTGGGATTTTGGTGTTGGGCACTCTTTTGAGGCCGTATGAGTTTCCATAGTGTAGGGTTGCCAATTTTAAGGGGTAACGTCACTGGCCAACCGTCCCTTAGTTTGTAGGTGGCGTCATGATGTGGGATGGATTTTACAGTCAGGAGCACGGTCCTTAGTTGGGAGTGGCATGTGTGGATTTGGCAGCTGGAAGTGGCATCTGTCGTTGGGGCCAGAGAAGTTTGTTGGGATCAGCACTGTGCCATCAGTATAGAAGGTGGCTGCAGTGGAGGGCATGGCATCCGAGGATACAGATGGAGCATCGAGGGATCTGTCGGCAGGAGCATGCAGTGTTTGGTAGCTGAGGAGAGGAGCATCAAGGGACAAGGCTGTTTAGAGAGCAAAATGGGTGGGGAGGCTTGTTTTGTTGTTTGTTTAATACATATCCACGTTTTACCTTTTTTTGTAAGCACTGAGGGGTCTCCATTTACTTGGGATTCTTAAGCAAAGGTATTTTTATAAATTTGTTTGGGTGATTGTTTAATTGGTGGTGTGTTAACTGTTTACATTTCCCTAGGTGTAACTCTACCATGGTACACAGGTCACCCTCCAGAGTTATACAGTTTTAGTGCAGCTTTAATTGGCGACGTACACTGGGCAATACACAATACTAGCTCCTATGTGGAACAAATCCTTATCCATGCATTCTAACAGTTCTAAATCTTTTACTTTAACAGAGACCTGCTCTTTAACTTACTTGTGGGACCCTCCTTCAACAGTTGTAGTTGTAGCAATATCTTCCCTGGCCTTGTATTTGCAAGCCTCAAACTGAAATACACTGCATCCAATGCCAGCTTTCTGTGCCTGTAATTGTACATTCAGTCATGATGACTGATCTAACTTTTTAACCGGTTATATTTTTACTTCTGTTAAATTATTCTGTAGCAAATCATGGAACACAGATAACTGGCAATCACTATAGCCTGATCACGATACAGTAAAGAAAAAAAAAAAAAGATTAAAGATGGCAATGACAATCACAGATTCCAAACACTGACTACGAGCAGCTCGTTACAGTATGTACAGCACCTGCCAACTGTGTTTACTATTTAAATATCAATAAAAGAAACAACACCTGCCAATATATCTGCAGGAACTCACAGTATTAAATTTAACAGCTGCAAAGATGTTTGCATACTACACACACACACACACACACACACACACAAACTCTTACCAGAGAAAAGGCTCTATGACAGTCTGAAAGCTACAGTCCTCTCCCACTGAGTGACTGGCTTTTGACCTGAGCATCACCCAACATTCAACTCCCAACACTTATTTCAGTCATACTGAGCTGGCAGTAACTCATCTGCCAAACACATGTCCCTCTTTTCTCAGTGCTTCAGTTCATCCCAGAATCTTCCTCAGGGATGCAACAGTGCATACATGTCTCAGTGATCCCAACGGCACTATGCTAAGAGGTCTTCCCTTAATGCTCCCAGGTGGTAGTACTGCAGGAGACATCACTGCCCTCCAGCCCCAAGGGAAGCAGTGCATCCTCTGTATGTGGGACTCTCCTCTGGGAAGCCTGATTCTCCACCTCCTGCCAGACTGAAAAAGCACCGCAGATTCAGGATGGGAACATGGGTCCTCCCCGGCATGGCAAGTGACATTCTCATTATATCAATTTTTGAATAGAGAGTATTTGGTGCTATAGCCACATTTACTAAGCACTACCTCAATTTTTATTAAAACTATCTTTCATCCAAAATATAATTTGTTGTAAAAGGCTATGTCTCCCACTCACCACATCACTCACTATTAGCTATCCTTACCAGAAGTGATTTAAAAGGCAGCCCAATATTTCTGAGTAGAAGACTGTACAATTGAAACAGGTCCTGTGTGATTTTTACAGACTCGTACTCCAAATGTTCTCCTTTGAAATTAAGAGTTCCCATGTATGTGCAACTATATATGAAACACACCAAGAAACAGGTTCAGAACTGTACCTGTTTTGGGATTCCCAAAAGTGTATCCCTCTTCCCCTACTATGGTTGAAATGAAGTTTTGCAGTCATTAGCCAGCAGGACTAGTAGCTGGCAAAATCAACTATCACCAAAGATATTCCACTAGCCCAATTTATATACTTAGTGAGCAATTACTTCCTGCAAGACTAGCCAGCAGGGCTTGTAAACGGCCAATCTTCCTGGCCCTACAGTATATAAAATATATTCTATCCAAAACATTTGGCCAACAGACTGTTGCAAATTACACCCCATGCCCTAACTCTCCTAACCCCACAACCCACCCACCCACGGTGTTAACTGAGAGCCAGTGCCATGCAGGTGTGCGATGTCTGTCGCCTGCAGCTATAAACTAGCCAAGCTTCTGGATGCACAACATAGGCTCCTTTTGTCATTGTGGCTTGGAGAGGCTGCAGGCAGTAATCACTGGATATTGCCTTTTGGGATGTTGTTTAAATTATGGCACTACTCCTAAAACCTCTCCAGACAGACAGTAAAGGAGAGTTATATTTCCTTACTGGTAATTCCGAGTGTGTGTAGGCTCCGTCCATGGGTAGTCAGATGGAACGGGCTATCTTCCCTGCCCATAGGTGGTCAGATGGAATGGGCTGCCTTCCCTGACGGACAGGGCAGGTTGCAACAGCCTGAGAGAAGTCTTCAGACACACCCCTTCCGTCAGTCCAAGCTTCTGTTAAAGTCTGTAGAAAACACTGCTTAGAAAGGTAAATAAAACCGTAAACAGCAAACAAGAGCAACACATGTTAAACCCTTAAGGGAACTAAATAGAATATAGGTCAAAAGATATATTGGAATATATAGCACTAAAAACTGGGAGAGCTTGACTGCCCATGGCTGAAGCCTACACACAACAAGAAAGACTGGTAAGCAAATATAATTCCCCTTTGTGTGTCAACTCCTATGGGCAGTCAACTGGAATTGGCTCGAATAAGCAGTCCCTCAGTAAGAAGGGTCAGTGCTGTACTCCCAAACTCACAACCCACCTACCGAAAGCAGCATCTGTAGAGCCGAAGATAATGAGGTGGTAGTGTCCAGTGAACGTGTGAGCAGATGCCCACGTAGCAGCCCTACACAATCTTCAAGAGAGGCTAAAGCCGTCTATATAAAAGGCTGCCCAGGCTCTAGTGGAATGTGCCCTTATTTCTAAGGGAGCAGTCAGACCCCAGGAGGAGTATGGGAGCCTGATGGACTGACAGCCATTTAGCTGGTTTTCTACTAGCTGGAGCATTCACCCCTAGACTTGGGAGGACAGTCCTAGTTGCAGAATGACTTGGTTCACCAGAAGTACATTTTGAGGGCTTGCCTAACATCTAGTTTGAGGAGCTGTTCTTCCGTGGGGTTCGTAGGTGCTCAGGCAAAGGGAGGGCAATGCTATCTCCTGGTTTCTGTAGCAGTCTGACCACCTTAGAGAGAATGGAAGGCACCATTCTCGGGACCACATTGTGTCTATGGAATACTAAGTAGGGTTCATTATGTGAAAGGGCCTGAAACTCACTAGAGCTGTGTGGAAAGTAAAATTCCACTCGCAGAATGCCCATTCCGATTCCGGGAAATTTTCATGATAATTCCACGTTCTGCCAAATGTTTTCAGTTATTTCACTATTCTTTTAAACGTACGCATCCAATTATCACCAAACTTGGAATGTAAACAGAACACAATGATATACAAATGTGTGTCAAAATTCAGAGCTGTAGGTTCAAAGGGGGCGGAGGTATGGGTGGCCAAACATTTAATCAACATTAAATTTTCAGTTATTTTGAGATACTTTTTAAAATTTCTTATCCAAATTTCTCCACAATGTCTGGATTTAGAGAAGTACCCAACATGGGTATATACACCACGTTATAAGTCTCAAGCTTCAATGGGAGCCAAGTTATAGGTAGCCAAACATTTTGCCAAAATTTCGATTTCTGTAATTTTAGTATAATTTTGATAGCATTCATTGAAATGTCATCAAATTTGACAGGAATACAGGATATCACTACATTTTTACTGTACATAGTTTCAGATTTCTAGCTTCAAATGGGACGGCGTTATAGGCTGCCAAACATGCTGACAAAATTTAAATTTCAGTTATTTCCCTTTAATTTTAAAACAACTTATCTAAATGTAACCAGAGCTGAAGCATTTAAACTACTATACCAAACGGTCAGTTCTGAAAAAGTTCATATTTGCAACTTTAAATGGGATTGAAATAAAATTAGTCAAACTTTCACAACATTGAAAAATTACATTTTGCAAGAAGAATGTAAACTTAATTTTTGTTAATAGTGTTGTTCCTTATTATTGTTTTTGTCCTTTTGGAAATCTTCAATAAAGTATATTAAATTGAAAAAAAAAAAGAATGTAAACTACAAAATTAAGCCCCTGAAACTTTAAAACTAGAGAATGGAATGCCATGAAATTTAGCAGATTCTCAGACCTTACAAAGAGACTGTGTGCGCCAATTTTATTAAATTGCTTGCTGCCAGAAATTGCAAAAAAAATAAAGCTGTGCATGGACCGAATAGTATTTCCCGAATACCATGAACAGTAGGCTTGCTGAACATTCGGATGGACGTTTTGAATAGTCCACTATTCGGGATGTACTATTCACTGGGTTAGATTCCAAAATCTCGCAGAGCTTTGTTGACCAATGAGAGGCTGTTTTTGGAGCTCACAGCCAGGAACACCATGTGATCTCCTCACACTGAGTGTGTAGCATAGAGTTCAATGTACAGAGAGACTAGAGTGGCTCAGTTGAAGCCACGTGTCTGCCATATTAGAGGAGGATTTAGGTGCCGGCAGAATAGCAGGAACCCTTCTTGAAACTTAGCAAGTGGCACCAGCACACTATTCTGACAGCAATCTGCTGATCAAGTTGTATAAGAAGCACCATTGACAGCAGGGAAATGATGAAGTGGATGCACATTGTGGTGACAAAAATAAGGTATGTTTGTTTGTCCTTTGCTTGTATAAGCAGTCCGACTGCTGTCAGAACAGTGTGCTGGTGTCGCTATCTACTGCATTTGCAACACCATCATTTCTTGCAGTACCCCTTGAGACCTTTGTAACCATATAGAGATTGTCACTTAACTCCTCCCCTGCCAACTATTGACCAATCTCCCTCCTCCCCACACTTGCCAAGCTTCAAGAACACCTGGTTCTCTCCCAGTTATCCTCCTTTCGTGCTGATTCTTCTTTTTTCACCCCGTTCCAATCTGGCTTTTGGAAGAACCACTCCACTACCACCTCCCTCCTCAGGCTCACCAACTCCATCCTCACTGGGGTGGACAATGGCCTCATCACCTCAGCCATCTTTATTGACCTCGCCAAGGCTTTCGACACGGTCTCCCATGCCCTGCTTCTCGACTCCCTTATGGTTGCTGATTAGTCTACTCCTGCTCAGCACAGGTTTAGAGCTTACTTCACAGGCAGAACAGTCAAGATCCTGGACGCAATTTCTCCCCGCCTCCCAATCTCCACAGGAGTCCCTCAGGGCTCTGTGCTTGGCCCCATTCTCTTCTCCATTTTCCTAAACAACCTACCCACAGTTTGCTCCCCCCCTCCTCTATACACATGTATGCTGATGACACCATCATGTTCACCTCCGGCAAATGCCCTGTCGATGTAGCTACCACCCTTCAGCATGATTTCACCAAGTTCAGCTCTGGTTTGCCTGACACCAGTTATTCCTAGACGCCAAAAAGACTGCCTGTCATTTTTGGCACTAGGCATAGACTGTCTAGGCTACACCCCTTACCATCTTTCCACACCCTTGATGGGATAATCCTTGAGGACGACACCTCTTTCAGATACCTTGGGGTCTGGCGGGACCAACACCTCAGATTCTCTGGCCATATAAACGCTACCCTGAAAAAACTGCGCCCAAAGCTTGGTGCCTTATTTAGGAACTGCAGTCGCATCCTTCCTATGGTGCGGCGTGGACTAGACCAGAAGATGATCCTCCCAGTTTTTGACTACGGTGATGCAGTCTATGGTGCCGCTCCCAAATCCTCCCTAACCAGACTGGACACTTTCTAATTATTTCTATTGATTTGCTCTTGATGCGCCATCTCGCACTCATCATTGAGACCTCTACCATGCATTTTCCTTTCCCCACCTGCAAACAGGCGCCTCGCTCATTGCGCCAAACTCACCTCCAAATTCTGGCTCAGGAAACTTCCTGCCTACCTCTCTTGCTCCCTCTCAGCCCTCCCCCCACACTCCCTCTGATCTGCTGACTCTCGCACAATGCTGGTCCCCCATTTAAACCACTCGGCCAGTCAGGCTACACTTATCGTTTCCTTAAAATTTGGAACTCCCTACTCCCCCAATACAGCATTCTTCTTCCTCCTCCTCCTCCCTTGCCTCACAAAACTTTCTCTTCTCTTTCTACTCCTGTTTTAATCCTGTCTAAATTAGCTCCCCTACAAACCTTCGCCTCTGTATGTCATCAAATTCAAATCCTCCCTCCTCCCTGGGCCAGTTACCCGACACTCTCTCTTCTACTACCTCTTACCCTCTTACCTCTACATCTCCCTTTCATCTACTCACATGAACAACTTGCTTGTGCTTAGTTCTGCCCCCTGGCATGGTTCTCGGCATCCTGAAGGGATACAGCACAGGACATGCCCTTCCCTTCCCTCTTCCATCCCCGCCATCCTTTTCTCTTCCCTTATTCCTGTACTCTGGCAGGGTTCTCAGTATCATGGAGAGGCCTAGATGGTAGGCAAACTCCCTTCCTTCCCTCCCTCTCCGTTACTACCACCCACCCACCTAAGTACACACCCTATCAAACCTTACTTCCTCCAACATTCCCCCCCCACCCACATTAACAACTTGCCTGTGCCTAGTTCTATTTCCTGGCAGGGTTCTCAGCATCCTGTAAGGCTACAGCACGGGGCAAGCCCTTCCCTTCACTTCCTCCATCCCCGCTATCCTTTTCTCTTGCTCTTGCCTTATTCCTGTACTCTGACAGGGTTCTCAACATTCTGGAGAGGCCTAGCTGGTAGGCAAACTTCTTTCCTTCCCTCTCCCACTACTACCACCCACCTACCTTACTACACACCCCATCCTTAATTTTCTCAGACTTCCCTATCTTTTACCCCTGCCCTCCTTTCTCCCCACATGCCAAGCATCTGCCCCTGTAGGGTTCTTTGCACCCCGGAGGGTTTAGCTCTTGACATCTCATTATCCCCAGACCAACTTTCCCCGCCCCCACTTCCCTCCTGCTTCTCCCCCCTACTACACTGCACTTAACTCTAGTATTAGCACACTGAATATTAAAATGCACTTTATTTGTTCTGTCTCGGTTGCTTCTATGCACGGCAATCCTCAGGCACACTGTATCACTAGTTGCATAATTTCAAAGATGAGTTAAGTGATAACTGTATGTTATCCTAGCAATGCAGTTGAATATGTCCTTCAAATGCTATTGCAAGTATATATCAAATGTAAATGTTTGTAAAATCCTCAGTCATGCTGTATGGCAACTATATCTTTCTACAATCTTAATTGTATGTTCACTACAAATGTAAATGAATGTGTATTCCACTGTCTTGTTCAATGTTCTCTGTATGTTTAATATTTCATCCATATGTACCCCACCCCGCCAGGTCGCACCGGTAGACGAGCAAGTTGTTGCTGAGTGTGCCTTCCTGGTGAAACATTTCAATAAATAAATACAGATTGATGGAGTTATGGCCTGTTGAAGTTCCAGTGCCATCCTATGGGAATCATTTTATTACTTGCTTTTTTTAATGGTCACAATTACTTAAGGGTGTAGCATATGTTATTCTTTTTTATTTTTCATATTTATTCGTCTTCTCCTTCCCCTCACCTCTGGTCTCCTCAGGAGCACCAAGGAGTCATCCCTCTGCGGTCCGCCCTACCTGGACAGTCCTCCGTCACCCATGTAGCCTCGGTTTACCCCCCCCGACGGGGACGAGGTGGGTCCTAACACCTGAGCAGTCAGTAGCGTCGGGAGGGAGGGTGCCAGGCGGGCAGCCGCAGGTCGAGGGCAAGCTCCAGTGCTCCGTCTCCGCTGGAGCTGAAGGGCATTTTCCCATTTCTTTGGGGAGTGGCTAGCGCCCTGACGTCAAGGCATGGAACTAATGTCTGTCACTCCCCCCGCCCCTTCTCTATGTCGTCAGCACATGCTGCATCTCTGGCCTCCGCTAGAGGGCAGCCGAGCACCGACTAGGGACCCCTGTCCCTCCCGGGAGAGGAGAGCTGTCCTCCGGACGCTCGATCCTCTCCCACCCCTGCCGACCCCCAGCAACCTGGGCTCGCTCCCGAACCCGGGTCACCGGCATGGCGCAAGGGCATATGTTATTCTTGTAGTACCCATTGAGACCTTTGTGACCATACAGAGATTGTCACTTAACTCCAAATACTGATGGAGCTACTGGCCTGTTGAAGTTCCAGTGTCATCCTATGGGAATCATTATGTTTTATTACTTGCTTTTTTAATGGTCACAATTATTTAAGGGTGCAGCATATGTTTTAGTACCTCGAGACCTTTGTGACTATATAGAGATTGTCACCTCTGCATCCTCCTCCTCCAGAAGCACCAGCAGCACAAGCCAGCCTCTGGCACCAGTGCACAAGCCAAAGTGCCAGCACCTTTCCTCCTACTACTCTTCCTGAACCCATTTAAAGGACTTCTGTAGTAATTCTCTAATAAGGCAACTTTCCTGGCCGAATACTCAGTATCTGGGACCCAAATACCGAATAGTCAGCCAAATATTTGGAAAAAGTATTCGCACAGCTCTACAAAATAACATCTGTACTTAAAGTAAAATCTCACATGTCTTCGTGAAAATTGTAGAATTTCATGAAAAATTCCATAAAACTGGAATTTGCTAATTTCACTCAGCCTTATCTGGTGGATTCTAATTAAAATATAGGAGTATGAGAGGCAGGTAGAGCAGGAGGTAGGTTAGTTGCACAGTTTCACCAATAAATGAACAGCTGAGCTGAGTAGTACAACAGGGACAGACCACCAGGTTTGAGAAAGGAAGCACACAGTGTCAACAATTACAACCTGAATGCAGAATATTTAAGGATCACATCCAGTAAATTTATGATCCAGGGAGTCTGATGTACATGCACGTCTGGGACTTAGAGGTACTCAAAAAGATGTAGTGGGGGATGACAATGTCTGGGGCAGCAGGAAGGGAGAATTCTGGTTATTCCAACAGGATAGATCAATAGGAAAAGGAGTAGGTGACTCGCATTTTAAGGGAGTTTGTCCCTGTAAAGAACAAAGAGGATATCAGTGGGATCAGTAGTTCAACCGAGTCAATCTGGCTATGCCAAAAGAGAAGGAAGGGGGAAATAGTCACCCAGAGAGGAACAGCAGGACTGCAAAAAGCTCAGCCCAGCTTATCAAATGAAGTAGTGATACATGCATTGTGAATGTTAAATTCCACAAAAAGAATTCTGGATGGTTCGTCTATATGCTACTATAAATATGTGAGAAAATGTTACCAATATGTTTTTTTCTACTGCAGATTTAAAACTGCTAAACCAATTTATCCAGTTGTGTTAGACACCAGAATACACTGTCTATGTATATGCATGTTAAATGTTAAGTCTATGCCTGTAAGAGCACAGACGTTACAACCACATTTTTGAGGGTTTTCACAAAATTTTGCAAATATTTACATAGTAAAGATTTTAACCCCTGTAACTTACAAATCTCTAATCCAATTCTCTCCATACTTAGAGCATTCTATGAACATTACAAAAAGGTTATTCACGCTAATTTTCACATGTCTAGTGCCAAAGGTGCCAGAGTTATATGCAGATGAAATGTCTCCATGAAAAATCCAGCAAAAAATAAAATGACAGATTTTGAGCACACGTAATTTTGAGACGATGCATCACATTGTCATGAAATCTGGCACATTATTAGAACACTTATCATCAAGGAATCATGCCAAATTTAAAATCTGGAGACCCAACAGACAGGCTGAGGTATATACAGACAAATATGTTCATCAAATTTCGTGCAAAAAATAAAATGACTGATTTTGAGCAGCTATACTTTTGAAATAATCAATGCGAATGTCATGCCATTTGGGACGTTATTGGTCCTCCGCCCAAAGAGTGTGAAGGCCAAATTTCAGAGCTCTAGCTTAAATGACAGCCGAGTTATGACCAAATTACTAAATTAAAAAAATTCTGTAAAATTCAGAATTTCCCCTTTCGGTACAGCTCTAAAACTCACCAACTCACTGAGCCAAGCAGATGGTTACAAAAAAATAGGTCCTTAAACAGGTGCCAGAATGACACCTCATGAAGAGGCTCAAAGTAGGGATCCATCACAGCCTCAAGGACCACAGTTAGCTTCCAGGAATGAGGCACTTATGTAGTTCCCAGATGTATCTTAGGACAGGCTTTCAGGAAACAAAAAAGTGACCTACATGTGACCACAGCCAACAAAGACAATCAAATTACAACCCTTTGTCTTGGCCCTGTTGGAAATATTCCAAGACACTGGACAAAGAGGTGGCTGAGGGCTTGATGTGAAGAAAGGTATATCAGTGTCTGACAGTATCTCACACTCTTCTACAGGCTCTATTAAGAGACATTTCAAGACTGCATCAACGTCTGAACGACTCTTGTCAAGTATTATGTTTTCACAAACCTCCTGAGAACAGCAGCCAGACCATGAATCGAAACTTGTCTGGGTCTGGCTGAAGAATACGGCATAAATGAAGGCGGTCTGGATGACATGATAGGGTGATAGGGTCACACACTGCCACATGGATCAGCACAGAATACAACAATCTGCGTGGCCAACAAAGTGTTACATGGAGCCGCGATGACTCCATTCTTAACTTCTTACTACCCTTGGGATCATTAGCATGAGAGAATGCATATAGAAAGGTGTTCAGCCATGCCAGGGAGAGGCAATCTATGCCTAGAGGCTGCGGCTCCAAATATCTGTTGGAAGGACCTTGTGTCTGCATTGGCTTTAGCTGCCATGAAGTTCAAAACTGGAGTTCCCCATTTGCTGCAGACCATGGGGATCACTTCCTAATCAAGTTCCCATTCTCCCAGATGTAGCTTCTGGCAGCTGAGCCAGTCCACTTGGCAGCTAAAAGTTCCTGTCAGATGTACCGCTAAGACAGACCAAAGTTTCTTATCCACCCATCAGAGCAGTTTTCTAAGTGTACTCCAATGAAGGACTTGCTTTTTGAGCCCCCAAAGTGAGCCACCATTAGTGCATTGTCTGACTGAAAGAGGCATGCATGTTGCAAAGCCTGACTCTGAAAGTCAGCAGTGCTTTGAAGACCTCTCGCAACTTGAGAATGTTGCTAAGTAGTTTCATTTTTATGAAGTACCAGGTCCTCTGTGCTGAGGATGTGCAGAGATACTGATTGTGAACATAATGCTTTTTCAATCCCTTATAGAAACCACTTTGTTTAGATCTGAGGGCACTGCCCACCATCTGAGAGACTGTTTCATCGATATTGTGAAAGGTATCCTAGTCGACAATGATTACTTATGCGGCTCCTAAGGGTGCAGCAGATGAAGTTGGTGTGGTCGGAAATGGAATCTGGCTCACTGGACTAGATCTATACTCACTGCCAACCTCGAACATGGGGCCACCTAATGTCCCAATAGCAGTGCTTCAAACTGACGACTCGGGTTTGGAAGCAGAATTCGGTTGTCATGTTGGGGAATGGGATTACTGAGGCAGCTGCCACTTGGCAGTGTGCCTCTGCCAAGGAGGGGCTCCTGCGGAGTCAAGCACCACAGCAACCTCTACGGCTCGGCCAAGGAGCTTTCTCTCATGGTAGGGATGCTGTGACATCGAGGCCAACTGGGGCAGAGGGTGGACATGGGAAGAAAACAAAATCTACTCCTGGCCATCTCCATGAAGGCTCAGAGCCTGAACAGAGAATATTCCCAACTGCAAGGTATATCCCTAAAGGATGGCTAGGAGAAGGGGAAAATGGATTTAAAAAAAAAAAAAAAAAAAAGATGGTTTGAGAACTTGTCCATGCCAGCGCTACAGGTTGGCGTCTCAGTCGCCCATGGTCATGTGAGGGTCTGAATCTCGACCATCATGAGATACACCATAGCCTTCAACATATTAAATGTTGCCCCATGTGCTGTATTCACTCGGTTATGTGCAGGGTGCTCTTGCTGTGGTTTATTATCCATCCATGGTACTGCATGGTTCCGATAATCTCTGATATAGCTTCCTGAGCTGAGTGGAATATCAGCTATTAAGACAGAACACTGTGGTTTTCCAAACCAGATTATTTTCTTAATTTCTAACCCTGCAGAGATTGCACCCATATTAACCTGTCACCTAGATATGGATGCACATGACAGCCTTTCTTGCAAAGGTGAGCTGCAAGTAGACAAGACTCTTGTGAATATCCTCAAGGCACTGGACAACCAGAACGGCAGCTCCATGTACTGAAAATGCTTAACTGCAGAAGTAGAAGTAGTGCTGGATGACATGGATAAATTGAGAAGTGCAGACATCCATCTTGCAGATTTAGGGAAACCAAATAATCCCCTAAACGAACTGCGCTGTGGTGCAGTATAACGTTTCCATCCTGAAATGAGAGAGTTTGATTCTTTTGTTGAGGAATTTGAGGTCTAAAACAGCTCCTAAGTCCCCTGTCTTTTTCGAAACACTGAAGAAAATGGAGTACAGGACTGTGTCCTGCAGATGGGGAGGGACCAGTTGAACTACCCTAATCTCCCCGAGATGACAGATGGCTTTTTGTATTCTCAAATTTTGGCCAGACTGTGAGGCATGGGTGATTATAAGAAGGCTTTGTGGTGGGGAAGAACTCAGAACTTTATGGAGCACCCATTGCACACAATGTCCCACACCCATGGATTCAGTTCTTTTCATCTGCTAGTCGGCAAATAGCAGCAGTCTTGCCCCCAACGGGGAGCCTCTGGAGCAGGGATGGGTTGAATCGCAGTAGGACTAACTGTGCCAACACTATTTGATGTCCATGATATTCCCTCTACCATGGCCTCCTCTGCTGTAGCAAAAGGACTGCAAGTTAGAAGAGTTAGGCAAGTTATTCTGAGAGTAGTTGAACCAATGTCCCAAGCGGTACTGATGTATGACACAAAAGGAGCACCACCCAGCAGGCTTCTTGTCCTGTAGCAGTGCCATTTTTGAGTCAAAGACTTGTTTAATGAAAGGCTCAAGTACTGCTACAAAGACGAGGTGTGACCTCCAGAGCCCTCAAGTCAGGTGCTGATTGGACCCATCTTTCATAAACATTCTGAAGACATCCTCCCACAACCTGGAGGACAAGCTGGATTTGTGAAACCTATGCAGATAATCCAATCTGTGATGGCCCACCCACTACTGTACTAACCTCTGGCCACAGATGTGACCATTCCACACAAAGATAGGGGACATCAAAGGATTTTTTGTTCCTTCCCCTGTGACAACCCTTTTCCACTTGGGTACTACCCAAGTACAATATCGTACCTCCCCAACTGGAGCAGCTAAGAGCTGCCAAGAGTAGGGAAATCTGCACCAGACTAACCTTGAGATCTTCAGGAATATGAGCCAATGGTACTGCAAGTAAGGGGTCAGACACTTGGGTAAATGAGCAAAAAGGTAAAAGTTTACTGAAAATATTGGAGAAATTCTTGTAATTACAGCCATGAATGGCGCAGTTTGAAAACAGACAAAACAGCAATTCATATGCATCAATCACTTTTCTTATACTTTATGTATCCCAGCAGGGTACCTCCACCCCACTATTTACTAAGAAATTACCCCTGGAGACTGCAGGCACTCACCTCCCACTAGCCCTCCAAATATCACACTTTTCCAGGATAAGCGCCCACCTAGGCCTTCATCCCCGAGCTTTCTGTACTGTAGAACTAAGGCAATCAGTGACTACTGGGTCCACCTCCGAGCAGTCAGTCCACAGACCCCTTCTGCCAGATACCCTCCCTGGTATCCAATTACTGTGACCTTAAGGGCATACAGTGACTACTAGGGCTACCTACCTCAGGCAGCCCACTGGCCCCTTCTGCCAGATACCCCCTGGTATCCAAATTCTATTCACTTTACTGTATCTTATACTCTAAAAATCATTTAAATCAGTTAACGTTTTTTCACACATTCATTTCTAGACACATTTAACCTAAGTAATGGCATTAAACAATGTTGCATACTGGTACATTAAAAGTTGTGACAGAATACCCCAGTCCCTTCAGGTTCAGTCCTTCACTTTGACAGAGTCTCTTAAAATCAGAAGGATGGAGGTAAATTCTCTGTAAACAGTGTCACTGTGGCTTTTAAAATAGTCCCCAATTGTGTATCAACAAGGTTTTTACTATACCACACTCCTTTGGAAATACTGAGGAAATTCTGTAGAGATGGTGCACCTTGATGTAGTTTAGAGGGTCCTTTTTTGAGTTAGCAGGTTACAGATGTGTTAAGGAGAACGATGATTTCTTCAGATTTGTAGATTCTTCTCTGTGAGGAAAACTGGTTACACAGGAACAACAGGCACCTGAAACAACAGGCTTTCTACTCTAAGCCCCTATTCTCACTTACTGCCCTGCACTATCCCTATTCTGGGATACAGGTGATCCCCTATCCTTACACTGTAATTAAACTAAAGGCTCTGGCATGGAGCACTGGCTTTCTCCTCTCCCCCGGATAGCCAACATCCAGACCCAGGGGCTCCGGCGCAGGCATAGTCAGGGACATCAAGGAGCCTGCCAGCTCCATTTTCTTATTTACTGCCGTCCCCCCTCCCCATTCAACGCTGAACATCGGCGATGTGCTGTCTGACCCGTATCCTCCTCCCACCATCGCTAGAGGGCGATCAGCAGACGGGACGACAATCCCTCCCTCCTTCCCCCAAGAGAGGAGATGCTCCGGATGCTCAATCCTCTCTTGCCCCTGCCGACCACCGGCAGCCCGAGTCTGCTCCCGAATCCGGGTCACCAGCATGGCACAAGGTATGGCGTCCAGCACCTCAACCCTCAGCGCCACTGGGCCGCCCGAGTCTTTGATTTTCTGAATCCTAACCCTTATGAGGTTTACACTGGTATTTCTATGCCAAATGTGGCGCCCATCTTTTTTTCCTGAGAAAAAAAAGACAAAAATGAAAACATTTATAACATACTCACATTTTACCCCCAAATAAAACTGGTACATGTGTGGAATGTTATAGTGGAAAAAGGTGAGGGGTAAAAATTTTGCCCAGTTTCATTACACTTCTGCTTTAAAATCCAGTCCAAGGATTAATGCAACATTGCCCCCATCACTACCACCGCTCTATATTTACAGGTGTGGTACCCTGAAAGAGAGAACTTTTTAAATTAGTCTTTATCCTCCTCTGGGTAGAGGAGCCATGACCCACTTCTGCATTTCTGAACCACTGCCTAACCCAGCCGTCATCCAGGACCCCAAAGAGAGACCCCCCCCCTCCAAGACTTTTCCATTTTTCTTTTTTTTTTTTTTAAATACATCAAGTAATACTTAGCTCCTCAACAGTCTGTTACACATATGAGGGGAATAGCAAAATGGCAGAAAACATAAGTTTGTATGTTCCTCAAACGTTCAAATTTGGCCACCTGCAGCAAGAACGTGGATGACCAACCAAAAGGTGCAACACAGTAGTCCACAGAACAAATCCCTCTGATACAGACAGGCTTTTTTCAATAGCCCTTGGTCCATGAATCTGGCAAATAAATCCAACACCCTATGATGCTCATTACCTCTTAAGTTGCAACGTGCTTCAATAAAATTAAGCATTCCCCTGGGTAAAGTTTGCAGGCAAGAAAATGTAACGCTGGAAATAAATATCTACCAGAAAATCGACAGAACTTATATAATGTAAATAACTCATCTAGACTCCATCTCCTAAGTTGTTCTGGCTACCTTACAGAGAGTTAAAAGCCAAGACGGAAGCAGCCTGGAAGGAGAAATGACAAGCAATAAACATTGAGCCCAGCGTAAATTAATAATACAGAAAAAGTTTGTTATACTACTACCAGGGACTAATGGGGATATACTTCTGCAGGTGGAGAAGTCTATGTCCTGCTTCTTGAAAACCCATAAAAGCCTTCAGGACAGCCAACCCGGTGGCTCTGAGGGTCGAGGTGCTGGACACCACACCTCGTGCCACGCCGGTGACCCGGGTTCAGGAACAGACTTGGATCATCGGGAAGGGAAGGGATTGAGCGTCCAGGACTGCTTTCCCTTCCCTGGGGAGGGTTCTGGGGTCTGCGCTGCTCTTGGACAGCCCCTGACAGTAATTGGGGCAGCAAACTGGAACATGCGGCACAAGCGGATGAGGGGCAGAGCTGCGGCAGACGTCTGCACGCATGTGCCACTGACATCATTGCACGTCTGATCTCCGGAGCAACAAAACAAGTGGAAAATCCCCCCTTGGATTGGAAGGCGACAAGGGGTCCAGTGGACTGCGCCCACATCCCCAACACTGGGCGAACTCCCCAATGGCTAGGGCTGAACCCCTCACCGGATGGACCTTCTATTCTCAGAAAGGCTGCCAGGTTGGAGAGGCGGGCCTCCCCCGGGGGTGATCTGGGGGGCTGGAATGTCTGGTTGGGGGGTGACGGAAGGGAGGAGGCTTCAGGCAGGGGAGTAGAGGTGCCAGTCCAAGTGACCACCTCTGAGAGATGCCCAGTCCTTGGAGTGCATAAAGGAGAATAAAAAAAAAAAAAAAGCCTTCAGGAGTTATGCACCGCGAGCCTCTTTCAAGAGCATGTGGTCACCGCCATGTTAGCAAACCAGTATTATACTTTATAAAAGGCTCCATCATAAAGAAGGGCATTGGTGCCACACAATTTTACTAAAATTTCAAAACAGTAGCTAAAAACTGTCCCATTGCAGGGAACTTGTATGGAAGGTTATCGCTCCATCATGTACGCAGATGACTTAGTACTCTACTCTGCCTCCCACTCCGTCCCTGACCTTAATCTTCATCCATCATCTGCGTTCCAACTGATTCAATCCTGGATCTCCTCAAACTTCCTAATCCTCAACCTATCAAAGACTCAGGCCATGCCTTTCAGGTCCTCTAGAAAGGTTCAGGCTGCAGTTTTAACCACAGACTCCTTCGAATACCTTGGAGTGACGTTGTATCCTGTACTAGATTTCTCCTCCCACATAAACGAAGTACACAAATCCATTAACATGAAGATTGGCGCCACCTACCGTGTGAGTCACTCCCTAACCCCCGCTGCCAGGATCTCTATGGCTAGAGGCGTCTTACTCCCTAGGCTACAGTATGCCCTCCCTGTCCTTTCCCACGTTAATGCTGGTATTCTTCGTAAATGTGACACCACATACATCATCATCTTCAGATTTGCCCTATCGGCCTCTCTCCCTACTCACCATTGCCTCCTCTACTTCACCCTACACTGGCTAGCTCCCAAGTCCCTTCATTCCTACTTGCTGGGTTGTTTTGTTGACTCTATGATTAGAAACCCCCACCCTGCCTGTCTTGGGGCCATGCTTACCCCTGTGGTCCACTCGCACCCACTGAGATCTTCCAACTCTCCATTATCAGTCCTGCACTGCCCAACAAAATTGGGGAGCAAGTTTTCTCTCACTTCGCCTCTAAATTCCGGAACTCCCTTCCTCCCACTTTGAAGTGCTCCTTATCTCACTCCTCCAAGACTGCACTTTTCTCCTACCTTTATGCACTTAATACCTGTGACTGTACCTAACCTTGTTTGACCCCCTATTCCTGCTCTTTCCTGTCTACAACATTGTTCTCAGAACTTCGTGTGTACTGCCTGGCCTGTCTTTGCCCGTTCTTTTCACTCCTAGTAAGGATGGTTTACTGTTGCTTGTTTCATTATCTAACCATCCCTGGGTGGATGTTTACTGTATTCAAGGACTGTATGTATTCTACCTGAGTTTTGTTTTTGTTTGACTGTGTCCTGTACTCTCCCAGGTCGTGCTTGAAAATAGGCAGGGATATTGCCTAATGCACTTACCCAGTCACCAAAAGCTAATAAAGAAATAAAGGCATAAAAATACATCAGTACATGATGGCGCATAAAGAATGATAATAAAAGTTATGTATCCTCACCCTCAGAAAAATCATCAGCGTTTGAGCCTTCCTTAAAATTGTTCCGAATGGTTTCCAATTTGCAACTCACATCTTTAGGACCGCTATAAAGAAAAACTTTTCCCACGTAGACTATTTTCAATTGTGCAGCGCAGTGCAGTAAAGCATGAGTGATGCCCAGTTGACGCAGCTCCACTTGAACGGGATCAAATGTCCTTCTACACTGCCAGGTTTTGCAGTTCAAATCAGGGGAGCAATGAATAGCCGATCCCGCTGGTAGTTTCAATGGGACCAGGGTTTTAGCCTTCTGTAGGATGGAATCCCAAATGTGCACTCTGGCAGGAACCACGACAATAGCTTGGGGCAAGTCCATATTATAAGGTCTGCGGCAGAGACGTAATGCGGTTAGCTCCAACTAGTTTATTATTCATCTCCATTTTCAGTAAATCAGTAAATAGAGCAGTTATAAACTGCAGATCGAATCCCCATATTTTCAAGGATCCCCAGAATAGGAAGATTAGGAGTGCGTGCTCCATTTCCTAAATGTTCTAAACAAGCCTATAGCAGTTTATTTTCTTTAACTAGATCCGAGGTTACAGTCTGGACTTTATCGAACACAGTAGAGCTAGATTTCTGATCGATCACTAGCGTGTCCATCCTGGTTTCTATTACCAGCATTCAGGAACTGAAATCGTCCATCTTCTTATTGAGTTGCCTGATCGCCTCAAGAAGGGCCTTCAGGGTAGAATTCAAGTCCTCGTCACTCCCGTCGACTATGTGCCCACTTTGACTCCCACTGATAGAGGCAAACGAGTCTTTCCCTTTACCACCATCTCTTTACTGCTCATTTCAGGATCTTCCCATCATCAGCTGTTGACCAAATTTCATATAGACGACGGAAAAAGGTTACGCTATCAAACTACGCCACTTTTGATTCCAAAAATAAGGTAGGACAGAAAAAAATAAAATAAAACTTAAGGACTGCACAAAGAACGAGGCCGGGAAGGAGCGTCTGCTCATGTCGTCTGCTGGCCACGCCCCCAACTTTCCATCTTCAACACTGGCAAAAATGGCATTCATCATTTTTTAAGCAGTACTTGGGAGTCAATTTTTCATGAAACCCTCCACTTTCCACCAGCTTTTTGAGCAAACACCTAAATTCAAAGCCACCTTTTTGTACAAAACATTCTGATTGGACCTTAATTTGGGGAATAAAACAAATTTAAGATTTCGCGTAACGGAATTGCCCATTTTTGAAAACAGAAAATCATTGGCTCAACTCACATACCTATATAATAACGAAGCCAGTAGAAAAAGGCCATTAGGATTATCTAGTCTGCTCGTAATGCAGGACCTTCAACATAAGCTGACTCTGCTCCCTCCAAATCCTCCCTTCCCCTCCTTCTGCCTTATTTCCTCTTAACTCTATCCCATTATCTTTTGAAGCTACCAACAGTTTTCAATGAAACCACCATCCTCTGTAAGTACATTTCAACCCGCCACTACCCTCTCAGTAAAGAAGTGCCTCCTAACCTCTATCCTAAACCGCCCCTCTGCAACTTGAGAGTCTGTGCTCCCTTGTGTTCTGGTTCCCACTCAGCTTGAAGAGCTCTTCCTTGCCCACCGTTTAGTCTTTTCAAATACCTGAAGATCTCAGTCATGTCCCCTCTCTCTCTCTCTCTCTCAACTCTCCTCCAAGGAGTACATGTTCGGTGCCCTCAACCTCTCCTCATACATCCTACCCTGCTGGCCCATGATCATCTTCGGTGCCCTTCTCTGGACCACCTGCAGCAGTTTTATAACCTTTTTAAAGGTATGGGCACCAGTACTGTACACTATACTCCAGATGTGGTCTCACCAATGACCTGTACTTATACTGTATATATAAACTTATATAGAATGAAAGTACAGTTACGCAAGAACGTACCGTAACAGCAGATCTTTGAGAGAGGCTCTTGTAGTAGGCACTTACTTGCTGGATTGCGCCCCCTGGCGTCAGGACCACACAAACTTTTGCTAGCAGTGTCTGACGGGGGACCGCCCACAGGACGTCATGCGACTGCTGTCAGCGTGACACTATATAGTGGGCAGTCCCCACATCCGCCCTCCAGTTCTCCCGCTGGAGACCACCAAGGGTCATGACAGGAGAAAAGAAAGAGGCTCCTGAACCCAAAATATGGCTTTCTGGAAAGACAGCATGAATAAGAAAACAAAGCAGAAAGGTGGGTGGGAAAAGGTTACCTAATGCAAGAGCCTCTCTCGAAGATCTACTGTTATGGTAAGTTCTTACGTAACTGTACTATCTTACTTAAGAGGGCTCTTGCAGTAGGTAATTAGTTGTAGGACTGAGTCCCAAGCAGTAAAAAGAGTCCAAGGGACAAGAAAAAAAACAACACGGGGTGGGGGCTGGAACATAATACCAGTAAGAAAAAAACTAGGAAATCAGGACAGGAGTCCCTGAAGGACTGCTAATCCAAAACCGGCCCTATGCCGCGAGGCAATGTCCAAACTGTAGTGTTTCATGAAAGTGTGGACTGAACTCCAAGTAGCAGCTGCACAAATGTCAGCAGCAGATACAATTCTGAAACAGGCTGTGGATGCAGCCATTCCCCTGGTAGAATGTCCTTTAACCTGACCCAGAATGGCTTTACCATAGTTCTGGTAACAGAAAGTAAGGCAGTTTGCCAGCCATTTTGAAAGGTATTGTTTGGAAACTGTTGCACCCTCCCTTTTTGGTGTGACAGAAACAAAAAGCTGATCAGTCTTGCGGATATCCTTTGTCCTATTTGTGTAATAATGCTAAATTCTGTGAACATCTAACATATGCAAAATGCCCCCGATTAGAATGCCCGGGGTAGTATACCAGCAACTCTAGGGCCTGATTAAGGGTAGAATCCGAAACTACGTTAGGCAGAAACTTAGGGATTGCATGCAGAGCCACTTGGTCTCTGTGAAAAATCAAGTAAGGCACCCTACACATCAGGGCCTTGAGCTCAGAAATTCTACGAGCTGAGGTAAATGCAACTAAAAAGTGTGCTCTTCAGGACAAAAAAAAACAAACAAAAAAACACATGCCACAAGAACTTGCTGGTTCAAAGGGAGGTAAGGTCAATTTTTCTAAAAGAAAATTAAGGTCCCACAGTGGAGCAGGATTACGCACTGGCAGTTTCAGATGCAAAATGCCTTTTAAAAAGGTTTTGAGACCTCTAACTGAGCCACTGTCTTGCCTCCAACTGGATCATGGTAAGCAGAGATGGCTGCTAGGTGCACCTTCAAGCCCAGATCCAATAAATGAAGAAGATACTCTATGACCTGGGGAGCGGGGCACGAGAAAGGATCCAAATCTTTTGAGGTGGCCCAAATGGAAAAGTGTTTCCATTTCATGGCGTAGGTAGTTTTGGTAGACTGCTTTCTCACCTCTACCAAAATTTGAGCCACTCGTGGGGACAACCAGTACCTGGAAGTAGCTATGTCTTGAGGAGCCACGCATGAAGGTGAAGGGATTTTAGCCCCGGATGTACAAGCATGACCCCCTTCTGGATCAGGAGATCATAAGACAGGGGTCGGGGAACTGGAGGTTCCCCTAACAACTGCTCGAGCAGCAGGAACCAGATTTGTCGAGGCCAAAAAGGAGCTATCAATATCATTTGCGCCAGAAATAAGACATGATTGGAGTAGTGCAGTGCAGTGGCTGTGGAGCAGCAGTCTTCCGGGAGACGTTCTGGAGGATGCGGTGTTGTCCCATCTGCAGGCACCTCTCTGGGCTGAGGGAGAAGGTTGCTCATCTACAGGCTGAGTTGGCCAGGATTTGTGGGACCTCCTCTTCCATCCAGGGACCACCAGTGCCTCTGCCGTTGCCAAGAAAGAGGAGCGGTTGGACCACAGTGGGCTCAGGGAGGGTGAGGTGGTGGAACAGAGGCGCATCCCTCCACTTGTACCTCTCCACAATTCCTATGCCATTCTGGCAAAGTGGTTCCTCTATGGAGGCATCCACAGTGGAGACCAAGGAGGATGCTGGGAACCTCCACAAAGGAGACCCACAGGAGGGTGGCAGGGACCTGCAGGAAGGAAACAATCGTGGTGGGGACTCCATTGTTAGGAAGGTAGAACTGGGGGAGGAAGGGAGAGGAGTGAGGTGCCTGCCTGGCGCCATGGCTTGAGGGACAAGGAGCGAATCCTCAGGATTGCCGAGCAGCTGCACAGGGAAGGAGCTGGATGTCATTGTCCACCTAGGGACAAATGACCTGGCTAAGAGAGGAATTAGAGAAGTGCAGGAAGAGTTTATGGAATTGGGAGGGCCTAGTCAAGTAGCATGCACGGTAACCTTCTTGGAGTGCTGCCCATCTATGGCATAGGAGAGGCTAAGTGTTCCGCACCATGGGATTCAATCAGTGGTTGAAAAACTGGTGTGGAGGAGCTCAGGATTTGGCTTCATTGGGACTGGGAGTCTGACCTGGAGTGATGCAAGCCTATATTGGCATGATGGGCTGCATCTGTCCGAGGGGAACCAGGATCCTAGGTGATGGGTTTAAATGCTTCATTGGCAAGCTTTTAAACTAGCTAAGGGGAGGCACTGGAAAGGAGCAGGAAACCTAGCCCCAAAAATAATCACGGTAGTAGTCGCAAACACCAACATAGAGGTGTTGATAGGGAGAAGGGCTGGGGTAAACGGAGAAAGTGACAAAGGCAAGAAGGACAGCGATGGGCCAAAAGGGAGTAAGGCCATCAGGAAATGGAGGGTAATGAGTACCAATGCCCATAGTCTGGGCAACAAGCTCCCTGAGCTGGTGGCCTTGATGGAAGAGGGATGCCTGGATATCGTAGCAGTCACAGAAACATGGTACACAGAGAACCATGACTGGGACATTAACATACCAGGGTACATAACCTACAGGAGAGACAGGCAGGGGAGAAGAGGGGGAGGAGTAGCTCTCTATGTAAAGGAAGGGATAAAAGCAACTGAACAAAAGAGTAAACAGGGAGGAGAGGAGGCACTGTGGGTCACCTTGGAGACTGGAAAGGGCACCTCAATCCGCACAGGGGTTGTGTACAGACCCCCATGTCAGGGGGAGGGAATGGACACAGATATGATAGAAGGCATTCTTAGAATGGCAGAGAAAGGAGAGATACTGTTGATGGGAGACCTGAATGTACCAAATGTTAACTGGAGCACATTTGCTGCAGCCACATCCAAGAGCAGGACCATTATTGATGCCCTACAGGTGGCAGGCATTAGACAGCTAGTTTCAGAACCCACTCGTGACGGGGCAATCTTAGACCTCGTACTCTCAAACAGGGGCAGTGAGAGGATCTCAGATCTAGAAGTGGGTTGCCATCTGGGGACAAGTGACCATCAAACAGTGTGGTTCACATTAAACTCAGCTACAGAGTCAAGCCATACAAAGTGAGGGTACTGGACTTTAGGAGGGCTGACTTTGGCAAGATGGGAGAGTGCCTCAGAAAAGCACTAGCAAACAGGCTAGAAGGAGGTGTGGAGCAACAATGGGAATCATCAAACTGCCATCACAGAGGCAACAAGCCTTTGTGTGAAGCAAATAAACAAATCAAACGAAAGAAAAGCCACTATGGTTCTCAAAAGAGGTGGCTGTGAAAGTCAGGAAGAAAAGATAGCATTCTGGAAGTATAAGAAACACAAAAGGAGCAGGACAGAGAGCTGTACCAGTTAAGGCAGAAGAAAGCAGGGAGGAAAGTCAGAATAGCAAAGGCCCAAACTGAGGAAAGATCGCCAACTCAGTTAAGAAGGGGATAAAACCTTTTATAGGTACATCAGCGGTAAAAGACAAAGGGAGGGATAGTGAGGCTGAATAGAATGAGCGGTGGGTGGGCAGAGGGGACAGTGAAAAAGCAGGGATACTAAACGAATATTTCTGCTCAGTATTCACAAGAGGAGAGGCAGTGCCTAATCCAATTAACAGAAGCACTCTTGATAGGGGGTCGATCCCAGTCCTTTCACAGAAGAAAGGGTTCTGCAAGAACTCCTAAAACTGAAGGTGGACAAAGCAATGGGTCCTGATGGAATTCACCCCAGAATTCTAAAAGAATTAAGGAGGAACTAGTGAAACCACTGGCTACTCTTTTTAATAAATCATGGGAGGATGGTGTGGTACCCGAGGACTGGAGGAAGGCGGATGTGATTCCCCTTCACAAAAGTGGGACCAAGACAGAGGCAGGAAACTACAGACCTGTCAGTCTGACCTCCGTGGTAGGGAAAGTGATGGAGTCACTTCTGAAGGAAAGAATAGTTGAGTACCTAGAGGCCAGTGGAGCACAGGACCCAAGGCAGCATGGGTTCACAGCGGGAAGGTCATGTCAGACGAATCTAATAGATTTCTTTGACTGGGTGACCAAAGTAGTAGACCAGGAGGGCTGTGGCATGGCCACCTAGACTTTAGCAAGGCATTTGACACAGTCCCACACAAAAGATTAATAGTCAAATTAACCAGCCTGGAGTGGATCCCAGGGTGGTAGCCTGGGTAAACACTGGCTGCACAACAGGACACAGAAGGTAATTGTAAATGGAGTCCACTCTGAAGAAAGAGGGTTACTAGTGGGGTACCGCAGGGTTCAGATTGGTCCAGTCCTTTTAATGTCTTCATCAGTGACATTGCAGAAGGACTGAAGAAAAATATGCCTTTTGCAGATGACACAAAGATCTGCAACAGGGTTGATACACAAGGAGCGTGGAAAGGATGAAAAGGGACTTGGTAAGGTTGGAAGAATGGTCAGAAGTATGGCAGCTAGGATTCAATGCAAAGAAGTGCAAAATAATGCACCTGGAAACAAGAACCCAGGGAAGAATACACAATGGGTGGGGAGGTGTAACAACAAAAAGGAAGGGACCTGGGGTAATCATATCAGATGACCTTAAGGTTAGCAATCAATGTGAGAAGGCAGTAGGGAGGGCTGGGGGTATACTGGGATGTATAGGGACAGGCATCAGCAGCAGAAAACAGGAAGTTGTTATCCCTTTGTACAGACAGTTGGTGAGACCCCATCTGGAGTACTGTGTCCAGTTCTGGAGACCTCATCTCTGCAAGGACATAGACAGGATAGAGGTAGTCCAGAGGAGGAAAACTAAAATGGTGCAGGGTCTGCAAGAGAAGCCGTATGAGGAGAGACTAAAGGAGCTTAATATGTATACCCTTGAGGAAAGAAGGGAGAGGGGGACATGATAGAAACTTTTAAGTACCTCAGTGGAATCAACAAAGTCCAAGAGGGTAGCATCTTTCAGAAAAAGACTTACAAGAACAAGGGGACACAATTTAAAGATAGAAGGAGGGCGGTTCAGGGGCAATGTGAGGAAGTATTATTTCACAGAGAGGGTAGTGGATGCATGGAACAGCCTTCCTGAGGAGGTTGTGGGGTCTAAAACTGTGGGAGATTTCAAGAATGCATGGGACAGACATAAGGCAATTCTTGTGGGGGGGAGGAAGAAATAGGCTGTTGGTTAACTAGGATCTGCGGCCTATCCTGTAGGTAGGGAAATGGGCAGACTAGATGGGCCTAGCGGTCCTGATCTGCTGTCAAAGTCTATGTTTCTATGTTTCCTTCTGACTGAAGCTTGATCAAACACTCTCTGTAATATTGGAAAGGGAGGGAATGCGTACAGAAATCTCCCTATCCAAGAAAGCGACAGTGCGTCTTGCCAGACAGCACCATGCCTGGGATCGAGCGAGCAAAACCTGGTAAGTTTTGCATTTGATGGGCTGCGAACAGATCCACTTCTGGACAACCCCAGAGGCCAAAGATGTGATCTAGAACCTCTGGCTTTAGGTTCCATTTGTGAGCTCTTACCCTGGTGCAACAGACTGTCTGCAAGGACATTATGCACGCCTGGGACGTGAACCACTAGGTGACTGACTCTGTGCAGAACCACCCAGTTCCAAACCCGCATTGCTTCTCTGCAAAGAGGGTACAAGCGGGTGCCCCTCCCCCTGTTTGCTGATGTACCACATCACGCACATGTCTGTCTGGATCGAAAGATTCTCTTGTAGGAGGATGTGCTGAAAAGCCTTAAGAGCATAAAGCACTGCTGTCATTTCTAGCACATTTATGTGAAGGAGCACCTCTACAGATGACCACTGTCCATGGGTCCTGTGGCATCCCAGATGGGCACTCCATCCCTGTCCTGATGCATCTGTAGTCAGTATCTGGGAGTGAGGAGGGGTCTGGAAAGGGACTCCTAGACTCAGATTGCTGAAGTCCTGCCACCATAACCGGACCCTTTGTATTGGGCTGGAGAGGAGGATAAGACTATCTAATTTGTCCTCCCTCTGATCCCACTGAGATCGTACAGTCCACTGTGAAATACGCATGTGGAGTCTGGCCAATGGTACCGTGGGGATAGCTGCTGCCATGAGGCCAAAAAGACATAGAATCGCCCTGGCTGAGATGTATCGGTTGGAGGATACCAGCTTGGCCTGACTCTCCAGGGTATCTACCCTGTCCAGGGGGAGAAAAACCATGCCCTGCACCGTGTCCAATAAACTGAAGGCAGTGGGAAGGAGCACGCTGGGACTTGGGGTAACTTGACCGTGATATCCAGGCGCTCAAAAAGGTGCATAGTAGCAGATAAGGAAACTTCCAACCCCTCCCTTGATGGTGCTGCAAGGAGCCAATCGTCGAGGTAGGGAAAAAACAGTGCCCCTGACTCCTTAAGGCCCCCTGCCACTACCGCTAGGCATTTGGTAAAAACCCGCAGGGCGAAGGACAGGCCAAAAGGCAGAGCTTTGAACTGGTAATGCTCCACTTGAAAAGAAAACCTGAGGAATTTGCAATGCAGATGGAATATTGGGATGTGTAAATAAGCATCCTTCATGTCCAGGGCACAAAGCCATTGTCCTCTAGAAAGGAGGAGCAGAAGGCTTTGTAGTGTCAGCATCCAAAACCTCTTGTACTCTATGAAGAGGTTGACAGAACTGAGACCCAGAATCGTGCGTAAATCCCCTGTCTTTTTAAGAACCAGAAAGAAATGGGAGTAGAACGCTGTCCCTATCAAAGGGTAGCCCGAAGGTGGGCCTAATGGCAGCTCTGACGGAGGGTAGCCCGATGGCGGCCCCAACAGGGGGAAGGCTGATGGTGGCCCAGATGGAGGAATGCCTGACTGTCCCATAGGACAATCCAACCCAGAAGGGCACGGCCCCAAGGGAGGTCCCGAGGGTGGAAGAACTGATGGGAGCCCCGATGGGGGTGGGCAAACAGGAACAGGGTCCTGTACCACTCTGGGCATCGGAGCTGCCGCGAGGCCCAGTGGTAGCCTTCCGTCAGGAAGACCTGACGGAAGGGGTTTGTCCGTCGGACCCAGCGACAGTGGAGGTGGGTCTGACGGAATAGGAGATGGAGGTTCTCCATGAAGGGAACCCCCGGGGGGGAGAGAGACCCTAGACCTTCGGCCGGGACGGAACTAATGTCTGGCAGTGTCACGTCAGGGGCTGAGGGATGCGAAGAGGTCATGCGGTCGTCGGAAGGGCAGACGATCAACTGATTGACCTGGGTCGTGCAGGAGTCATGGTGGCAGACTCCCGGCTTACCAACCTCGGTCTGGCGCTCGTTGGGGGTACCAACGTGTGGCTTATCGGATGTGCCTGCCGACTTAGAGCCTGGGGTGAAAATGGGCCTAAGAGCGGCGGCTTTCTCCGACGACTCCAAGGAGCCCACGGTCACCTTAACCAGTGGCGGCGGGGGGCCAAAACCTGTTCTGAAGGGAGCACAGGTTTGGCTGCATCACTTACCTTCCCGGAGGCAGAGGACCTAACCTCTGACAAAGGAAAGAGAGACTGCTCCGTGTCCTGGTGTTTTTCTTTATCCCTTTTCTTCTTATGTTCCGATGGCGAGGACAAAGCACTTTGGAGCTTTTTCAGCTCTTTTTCCACTGTTGCCATTGTCTCTTTCAGGAGATGGGCCTCGAGTGATTGCTGGGGCAGTTTCCGCATGGACTGGTTGAATTTGGCACAGACCTCGCACTCTTCGACCTAGTGGTGAGGGCCCAAACAGAAGAGGCAAAGGGAATGCTGGTCCTTGTGTGGTAAATGGACACCGCACGAACCACACTTGTTTTTATGCAATTCCGATGGAGAACCGGACGACATACAAACAATTTTAATTTGTAGAAAATAAGAAATAGCGGATACACAGAAGTGCAAAGTAATGCACCTGGGAAACAAAAACCCAGGAGAAGAGTACACAGTGGCTGGGGAGGTACTACTAACAACAACAATAATAATGGAAAGGGATCTGGGGGTAGTCATATCAGATGACCTAAAGGTGGGCACGCAATGTGAGAAGTCAGTAAGGAGAGCTAGGGGGATACTGGGATGCACAGGGAGGGGCATCACAAGTAGAAAAAGGGAAGTGGTTATCCCTCTGTACAGACAGTTGGTGAGACCTCATCTGGAGTACTGCGTGCAGTTTTGGAGACCCCATCTCCACAAGGACATAGACAGGATGGAGGCAGTCCGGAGGAGGGCAACCAAAATAGTGCAGGGTCTGCATCAGAAACCATATGAAGAGAGACTGAGAGCTTAATATGTATACTCTTGATGAAAGGAAGGACAGGGGGGACATGACAGAAACGTTCAAGTACCTCAAGGGAATCAGCGAAGTCCAGGAGGGTAGCATCTTTCTGAAAAGAGATGTTTAAGATCAAGGGGACACAATTTAAAGATGGGGGGGGGTAGCTCATGGGCAATGTGAGGAAATTTTTTTTTCCACGGAGAGAGTGGTGAACGCATGGAACCACCTTCCTGGGGAGGTTGTGGGGTCTAAAACAGTGGGGGAATTCAAACATGCATGGGACAGACATAAGGCAATTATAGTGGGGGGTGGGAGGAAATAGGTTGTTGGTTAACAAGAAACTGCAGCATATCCTATAGGTAGGGAAATGGGCAGACTGGGTGGGCCAAGCGGTCCTTATTTGCCGTCAAAATCTAGGTTTCTATGTTTCTATACTCATCCTAAAACAAGGTGGTGTGCGAGCTTCTGTCGGTCCGACGTGCACAGGTCGATGGCGGGAAAGAACTGGAGGGTGGACATGAGGACCGCTCACTATATAGTGTCATGATGACGTCAGTCACGTGACATCCGGTAGGTGATCCCCCATCAGATACCACTAGTAAAAGTTTCTGTGTGGTCCTGACGCAAGGGGGCGCAGTCCAACAAGTAATTACCTACTGCAAGAGCGCTCTTGAAGTAAGATCTGTACTCATATTTATTTGTCCTGTGTGGATACCCTCTCTCCATCGAGGTGAGGCCAGACCCAGGCCAGTCGGCATAAATTCAGTGGCTATGGAGAAGTTCTTTCATGGTGGGCTGACAGGATTCCGAGCATGGTGGGCATACAGGGTTCCGAGCATGCCCCTGTTTCATTCTGTGTAGCAGGGTAGCTTGCACTTGTTCTTCCATCCCAAGACACCCAGCTGTCAATAGGCATGTGCATGTCACAAAGCCAGTGTTAGTCCTCCCACGACTGCCCCAGACTGGCTTACATCTCCTGGGAAAGCCAGGTAACGCTTAAGAAGCGGGGACTGGCCTCCCACCCCAAGGTAGACAGCGTGCAGTGGGATGCTCTGCGATATCAACCCCCCCCCCCCGGGTGGCTTGTACCTGAACCTAAGTCACCGTTGTTGCGAGCAGCCACTAACTGCAGCTCTGGCCCTACCCCACATAGATCTCCATTGGCTTGCAGCAGAGGAGTGGCAGTCAGGGTTTGGAGGAAGCTGTAAAATTCCCTGAAGGCAAGCATGTGGCAATAGTCCTGGGGGAGGGGTAAAAAGCTGTTAAAAAAAAAAAAAAAAAAAATTGTCCCACAGGATAAAGTGTTTTTTTTTTTTTTTTAAATACATTTTGTTTTCCTTCTAAAACCAACCCATTGTACCCCCACGCCCCCAACTCGGTACAAGTTAATGATATAAGCAGCAATCCGTCAACTGCACCTCAGTAACTCTTGCAATGCAGCAGGTATATATCTACACCTCCAGAATATAAGTATATTACAAACTTATTCAGCATTCAAAGGGTAAAGGGTCAAACAAAATTTCATCCTATTCCAATCATGATTATATTACGAACAAAAACTAGAATATGGGTGCAGTTCTCTTATGGAAAAGCCATTAATTTCTTCTGACTCACACTTCTGAGTATGATGATCTATCATACATGTCTCATGTCAATGCATTCTTAAATGTCAGCATCTGCATATAGTACCATGACACATTCAGATGGGCAATATCAACACACTGGGCTCGATTTTCAAAACAAAAATTATGATGCAAGGAGAGCCTGTGCCAAACGGGTATGATGCAAGTGGCACCTTGCATCATAGTTAGCGGCTATCCCAATTTTTGAAAGCCGGTTGCACCACCCTGCGTCACTCTTGTGGCAGAAGCACCTGTGCGCCAGGTCACAAGGGTGGTTGCACCATGGCGGGGCTGCACCATCCCCTTTTTTGCTATCTCAGAAAACCTGGAGCAGTCGCAAAAGGGGGCTGCCTTTAGACTACCCAGAAGGTGGTTTAAGTGCCATGTACCAGAGTTGGGTAAGGTGGCCAATGGGGGGGGGGGACTCCAAGGAGGGGAACGGGAGCACAAACAGCAGGGGAGTGTCCTAGTGAGCGAGGGGCATGGCAGCAAGTGCTGTGGTGGCACCTAGCAGGGGTACCATGCTGACATCCAGTAAGCTGACTGGCCAGGGTAGAGAGAGGTTGGCTGGGACAGACCGTGACCCAGGTCTGGCTGCACACAGCCCTGGCACCTGCCCCATAGATGCACGAGTCCCTAATACTGTTGGTGGGCAGAAGTGGACGACGGTTGCTCGGCGCAGGTGGTGGAGGGGACAGTTCTCCAGGCACCGCCACAGTCCCCTAGTACTGCAGCCCCCCACATGGAGGCAGCTGCTGTCACCAATAGTGTGGGGGACTGATGCACCTATGAGGCAGATGCAAGAATTATGTGTAGCCAGAACCGGGTCTCGGTCCATCCCTGACAATCCCCCCCCTCTACACTGGTCAATCAGCTCACTGGACATCAACATGGCTACCGCAGGTGCCACCTCAACACTGCATGTGCCGCCATGCACCCCACTCCCTAGGGCACCCTCCCATGCTTTTTGTGCCCCGCCTCACTCCTTGCCGGCACATCTCCCTTCCCCACCTTCGAGGCTTCTAAGAGGTTGCACAGGAAGTGATGTGATAGATCCCCTGTCAAACTCTGCAGGTCGCCAAATGTTTGGCACAACCTGCAGCTGCAGCAACTCTCTTGGGTCTGGCGGGGATCCCCTTTTTTTTTTTTTTTTTTTTTAAACAATACAGCACAGGGTCCTTCACACACCTGGAATTTGCTACAGCCCTAGATCGCCATCACAAGGCTCTTTTTTTTTTAGGTCCCCAGCACCCCCACTCTCCGAGGAGCTCACCCCTGCCTGAGCACCGCCCCCCATGCAATGCTTACCCCCTGGGCAGGAGCCACTGGTGAGGCGCCCCTTCCCCGACGGTTCATGTGCTGGCTTACCCCAGGGTGGGGCCACATAGCAGGACCCCATCTGGCAGACACCATTGGCAGCGGGGTGGCAGCTGATGCCGGGCGGCCACACTCAGGCCGGGATTTTAGGTGCAGCTGCAACTGGGGCAGGGACATGCAATGATGACCCGTGTCCGCCCCGCTTCTCCCAGAGGTTACGCGCTGGCATACTGGATCCCGCCAAGAGTCCGTGACATGCGGACACACTACCCCTCACCCCGGAGAAGAGAGCAGTCCCTAGGACACTCAATCCTTCTCCCAGCTGGCCCTCAGACGTCCCGAATCAGTTTCCGAACACGGGCTGTCGGTGTCGCAGATGGACGGACTGCCTCTGCACTGACTGGCCGGCCCGATCACAAGGCTCTTTGAAAATGGAGCCCATATCGGCCCAGTGGTGCTGAGACACTGGACGCCTTACTTCGCGTCACGCCTGCATCCCGGGTTAAGAGGCTGAAAGGCAGCTCTCGCCACCATAGTTCCACTGCCCCACAGTGGAGGTCCGAGGACAGTGCAGCCGGATAGGCAGCAAAACTGTGGAAGGGAGTCCCATTATCACAGCATGCCTCCACATATGTACACATGTGGCCAGGACAGGGGATCATGGAGAAAATGGGGTATAAAAAACTTAGAGAAAAAAAAAATAAAATCAAGCACATTGTATTTTTTTATATCAATGTCTTCAATGACATTACCAACATGTATTTAGAGTCCAATATCTCCCTAATGTTTAATGCTAAAGAAACAGACCACACATCTGTAGAAAACTGTGACTCACACTTTTCGAGCAGTGTACAGTATGTTTCTCTCCTTGTGTGTGTGTGTGTATATATATACATACATATATATATATATATATATATATATATATATATATATATACATATATATATATATATATATATATATATATATATATATATATATATATATATATATATATATATATATATACATATACTACATACACACACACACATACACACAGTGGCGTGAAAAGTATTTGCCCCTTCAGATTTTCTCTATTATTGCATATTTGTCACACTGGATGTTTTCAGGTCTTTAGACAAAATATAATATTAGATAAAGGGAACCGAGTGAACAAATAACACTTTTTTTTTTCTTTTCATTTATTTAATGAAAAAAGTTAACCAACACCAACTGGCACTGTGTGAAAAGTAATTGCCCCTAGTTAAATCAACCCAATTAAAGGGATAATTAGAGTCAGCTGATTGAACACAGCCAGGCTTGATTACAGCCAGCCCTGCTCAATATAAACCTCACTTATTTTGGCCCTTACCATCAGAGTCACGCTGCCAGCACAAAGATTCAACAAGCACATTATGCCATGATCAAAGGAAGTTCCTGAAAAGATCAGAAAAAATTTGTTGCCCTCTATCAGTCTGGAAAGGGTTACAAAGCTATTTCTAAGGCTCTGGGACTCCATCGAACCACAGTGAGAGCCATAATCTCCAAATGGAGAACACTTGGAACAGTAGTGATTCTTCCCAGGAGGGCGGCCTGCCAAAATTACTCCAAGGCGCAGTGTAAAATCATCCAAGAAGTCTCAAAGGATCCTAAAACAACATCCAAAGAACTGCAGGCTTCTCTTGCCTCAGCTAAGGTCAGCGCTCATGACTCCACAATCAGAAAGAGACTGGGCAAAATGGGCTTCATGTGAGAGTAGCAAGGCGGAAACTACTGCTAACCAAGAAGAACATAAATGCTCGTCTCTCATTTAAGAAGCACCTGGATGATCCACAAGCCTTTTGGGAAAATGTTCTATGGACAGATGAGTCCAAAGTGGAACTTTTGGACAACATGGATCCCATAATGTCTCGTGTAAAGCAAACACAGCATTCCACAGTAAGAACACCATACCAACAGTCAAACATTGTGGTGGTAGTGTGATGGTGTGGGGATGCTTTGCTGCCTAAGGACCTGGATGACTTGCCATAATTAAAGGAACCATGAATTCTGCTCTGTACCAGAAAATTCTTAAGGAGAATGTCCAGTCATCCTTCCGTCAGCTGAAGCTGAAGCGTAGTTGGGTCATGCAGCAAGACAATGATCCAAAACACAAAAGCAAGTCCACATCAGAATGGCTAAAAAGAAGTAAAATTAAAGTTTTGGAGTGGCCTAGTCAAAGTCCAGACTTAAACCCAATAGAGATGCTGTGGCAGGACCTGAAACGAGCAGTTCATGCTCGAAAACCTACCAAATGTTACTGAATTAAAGCAGTTCTGCGAGGAAGAGTGGGTTAAAATTCCTCCACAGTGATGTGAAAGACTGATATTGAATTATAGGAAGTGTTTGGTTGCAGTCATTGCAGCTAAATGTGGCATAACAGTTATTAAGTGTAAGGGGGCAATTACTTTTTCACACAGTGCCAGTTGGTGTTGGTTAACTTTTTTTCATTAAATAAGTGAAATTAAAAAAAAAAACAAGTGTTATTTGTTCACTCAGGTTCCCTTTATCTAATATTACATTTTCTCTAAAGACCTGAAAACATCCAGTGTGACAAATATGCAATAATAGAGGAAATCAGGAAGGGGGCAAATACTTTTTCACGCCACTGTATACACACACACACACACACACACGCGCGCACGCATACATACATACACACACATATACACGCATACGTATACATATACACACACACACACACACACACACACCATTACAGCAATGCTATAACAGTGAATCCCCTACGACACAGGAGCAGTGACCGCACTTGCAGCGAGTTGTATTCGCCACTGACAGCATGTTGCGGGGACTGGTATGCGGCAGTAGGATTGGCCAATGTGACATTGTGTTAGATACATTAAATTGGGGTGCTGAGTTGGTGTCAGTGTGTTTCTTGGTCAGTGTCGGGACGTGGTGGTGTCGGGGATGTCAGCTGCATTGTGTCGCTGTAGGGGATGTCGGCAAACTTTCTGAAGCTGCAGCTTGGTGGAACTTGGTTCTCTAGACTGAATGGTTTTGAACACTACGGTTTTAATGATCCTAACACCAATTCATTTAACACACACATATATTTTAAATAAATTGCAAAAAAAACTTTGTTAATGCTCTAGTTAGGGCTAAAGCCACAAAAGTAGGGAAATGCGGCATTAGGGTTTCCAAACCTAACACCCAACCCCCACCCTGCACACACCAACAAGCGTCAGGGGTGAGCCTTGGGGTCGTCAGACCCAACGCTGGGGGGTCTGGCGTGGGGGGTGCTGAGTGGGAGCTGGGGTGGGCTGATTGGCGAAGGACCTTTTTTTTCATTACAGGTTATGTAAATGAAAAAAAAATAAATCATCAAGGGACCGTTTTCATTTCAGCTTTTGCCTGCAATGGGAGGGTAGGGGTTGCCACTAGATACCAGGGACCAAACTGGACAGAACAGGGACAGTGATCAGAGGGTGGGGGTTGCCACTAGACACCAGGGATCAAACTGGACAGAATGGGGACGGTGATCAGAGGGTGGGGGTTGCCACTAAACACCAGGGACCAAACTGGACAGAACGGAGACGGTGATCAGAGAGTGGGGGTTGCCTCTAGATACCAGGTAATTAAATAAAAATAATGAGGACTGTGACTGGTGGGGGGGGGTGCCAACAGACACCAGGGAAGAAAATATAAATAATGGGGACGACAATTGGTGGGTGGGGCGGGGGTACAATTAGACACCAGGGATGGCAGTGAAGTGTGGAGGGCCACCAAACACCAGGGAAACAGTGGCTCACAGGGCATACTGCAGCCGGCAGCACAAGTTCAGCTTTGGCTGCAGAAGTAACAAAATTTCTGCTGTTCATGTATAGAAAATGCAGAGGAAGCACTCCTCTCACTAAAATGACACTTGTGGATCTTAGAAACTGCACAAGCTACTGTCACAAAAATTTCCACAGATCAAGACTGTCTCCCAGATAACACATACAAAATGTCAGCCCATTTCATCAAACAGAGCCAAAGATATTAATGTGCAAACGCTGAACAGGCTACTCAGCTCTAACTATAGGTGTGCTACTGCGCCCCTATAATGTATTATAGAGGCACAGTAGCGCCCCTATAGTTAGGTCTCAGTAGGCTGTTTAATGTTAAACCCCAATTTCTGCACCTTAATAACTTTGGTGTCGTTTGACGAAGTAGTCCAAAATCTGGCATCCCCGGTCAGGCTGCCCGAGTCTCAAGACGTGAAAAGTTCTGTGACAGCATGTTGTTAAGTTTTCGAGATGGGGAGCACCTAAAATGGAAAAAAAAAAAAAACACAACACTTTGTTTTCCAGTACTTAACATGGTGTCTTTTTTGCTCTCGCCTAGAGGGTGTGGAATTTTTCCATGAAATGTTTAGGGCTGAGTGGGCCAATGACAAGCATGTACCACTGGATGGTTTCATGAAAAAACTTATTATACAGTTCCAGAGTTATAATGATCTTAGACTTCTTGTCTTGACACAAACAGTAAACAAACAAAAAAAAAAATACTGATGAAGATGGCTGACATCTGTTCCTCTCAAACTCACAAACATTGCACACACGAGAAAATCACCTATTCCCTTCAAAAAAGAATTACCCAACTGCAAAATAGATGGACTAAGTGGGATTTATATGAAGGCTTTGAGGCTTGACAATACTGCGCACAGACCTTCCTTTTACTGCTGAATTACTTCCCTCCTTCCCACTCTTTTCCCTGTCTTCCCCCTGGCTATAAGACTAACAATTTCCCAGTACATCCCCACTGAATGATGCCTGTTGCTGGTATTAGAATATGGACCAACCTATTTATAGAATATCTAAGCTAATTTCTGTGCGGATTTTTACCCTATTTTTATCCTGCACTATACAGTAACTGATCTGTAGGTTGAGAGGACCCACCCTGTGTTGGTTTTGTTTGTTTTTTTAGTTTTTAGGATTACACAGTGTCAATTGTATTGCTTGTTCGACACACTGCACTAGGAATGTCTTGAATGCTTTTATTTCTGGAATAGTATCTGTAACCAAGTTGCTTGTTACTAACTTTCATGCTACAATTTTAATGTCAATGTACTTTTGTTGGATTCTGATGATCTTGAATAAAGATCAGGTAAAAAAAAAAACAGGACCCGTTTAGCTAGATTCAGCAGTTTGCTTGTTTTTTTTTTTTTGTTTTTAAATGTGCCACAAACACCTTTTCTGGGCAGCCCTAAATGCAGGGTGCCCAGCTTAGCCAAAAGACCATTTTACCCATGTTCTCGTGTGCTAGCGTTTGTTTTTTCGTTTTCCCCAGGGCTCCGTGCAGGCAGGTGGCTTCGGCTCCCTCATGAGGGCTCTCATCCCCCTCGAGATCTGCGGGTTCACTTTCTCTCTCTCAACCAGTGCCCCATGACCAGCAAATCCCCACGGATACTCCCCCAATGGTGAGGCAAGAGGAGGTAAGGTCACCCCCCCACACAATCCAGTTTGGCCAGTCTGGACCACAGGGCTTCACGTAGCCCTCCAGCACTCCCCATATTTTTTCCAATTTTCTTCCTTCCACGTGGCTGGGGTGCACATCAACGTGGGCACGTGGAGGTGCACGCACATTACGGGGTCCCACAGAGCCCTCCCATCTGTTGGCGTCCCCGAGCCACACTACCCTCAGGCCTCCACCTAGGGACAGTCATTCGGTGGGACTGCCAGTCCACCTTCCCTGGGAGGGGAGAGGAGAGCTGTCCTCCAGACGCGCAATCCTCTCCCTCCCTGGCCTACTCCCAGTGACCCACTCGCACCGGGAACACAGGTCACCAGCGTGGCAGGAGATAATGCACAGATGCCTCAGCCAGCCACGCCACTGATCCAGCAACAGCATGACATTTTGATTTCTGTAGCTACAACTGGAAGTTGTACTGCTGACTGCAGTGAGAGCAATGAGCTGCCAATCCCCCTGTCCCAGTCCCTCACTCACCTGAACATGTCCCACGGCGAAGATCCACTCTCCGATCAAAGACATGTCTTGTTGCTAGAACCACCGACTGTAATATGAGAAACTCAGGTTAAGTGTGGTTCAACGTATTTCAATGGTGTTCTGAACTCTGATGCATAACACTGTCATTTTTGCATATTTTGATCCCAAATTTTCAACATGGCCTTTTTGGAACCCCACCTCATGACCACTGGTGAAATTATGCAAATTGGGCCCAAAAGGCAATTTAGTGATCCCTTGGTGAAATCGCCTTTTGGTCGGGATTTGAAAAATTTCACCACCCTTGTTCATGAGGTGGGGTCATAAGAAGGCCATGTTGAAAATCTGGTGTCAAAATAGCAAAGTTATAAGTGTACAGTGAACTTTTTCTACACTTGCTCGTAACTTTGGTAATTTTAACTATTCCGACCCCAAATTTTTAGCATAGCAATTTTACCACACCACCTCACAAATAGGACAGCTGTCATTTTTCAAATCCTGGCCAAAATGTGTTTTCACACCTGTGTCGCGGAATGACATTTCAGTGACACAAAATGTTGTTTTGGGTGGGATTTTTAAATTTTCGCCTACTGGTTTCATGAGGTGGGGTAGCAAGAAGGCTATGCTGAAATCTGGTGTACAAATGCAGTAAAATGCCTCATAACTTGGCTAATTTTCAATATTTTGATTCCAAACCTTCATCACAGCCATTTTTCCACACCACCTCATAAACGTGAGACAAGTCATTTTTTTTTTTTTTTTTTAAAGCCTGGATGAGACATGTTTTTGCACCTCTGGTATGAAATGACATTACGACCAATATACTATAAATGGTACATGTCATGTTTATGAGGCGAATCATAAAAAGTATCTTGAAAATCTGGGGGCAAACTAAAAAAAAAAAAAATAAATGTGTGTGTATATCTATAAAAATTATTAAACACCTGGCCCACCAGCGCATCGGTAGTGCTATCACATGCGATGCCAATGACCTGGGTTCAGATACCAGCACGGGGTGTTGCGAGGGCCGGCAGAAGCCAGAGGAAAAGCAGCTCCAGCTAGAAGGTTGGGAAGGCATGGCAGACTCATGTGCCATGACGTCACCGCAAGCCACATCTCCCACAGGGATTAAAAAAAAAAAAAAAAAACAGGGAAACACCCTAGCTGCTGCAAGGATGACTACTGTCCTCCGCAGGCCCTGCACAAAGAGACTCTGGCTCCTCCCTGAATCTGAATCCAGACCTGGCTGGTCGAGGGACTCTCCACTACCTCGCCACGAAGGGCAGGCCATGGGAGCTAGGGGAGAGGCAAGTCCTGGGAGAAGCCAGGGTGACGGGACTGGGAGGACCAGCGCGAGGGACTGCCAGTCAGAAGAGGAGAGCAATAAATAAGTAAATGTTTAACTTTGTGTGCAGTGCCAGTCTTCACCCCAACGGGTATGCTTTGTGATCCTGTGCCAGTGAGCCGAGTTCAAGGGTGAGCTCAGTGAACCACCTGGATGGCATGAGGGTGGAGGGATGGTGCTGTTACGAGACCCTCCCCCCAGCCAGGGGATGAAAGTTGCAAGGTTGTTCGCACAAGCCAGGTACCATATAGTGAAGACGGCTCTTCTCTTCACATAGGGCCCTGCACCCCTCTACCCGTGGGTGGCAGAGGGCCTTGTGCACTGGCTGACAGATGCACACTCTGTCCTGTGGATCTGTATCTGCAGCCACAGGGGAAAAGCAGGGACCACAGGACCTTGTGCTTCTGCAGCCCACCAGACAGCCCCATAAATTCTTCACTTCTGTAGGCAGAAGGAGTCTTCCCTTGGCACAGGCCATCTGCATCTGTTCAGGATCTGCGTGAATGAGGACACAATTCCACTATGTCAAAAAGAAAGAAAATTCTTTGCAGAAAACCTTCATTAATGCACTAGTTAAGGTAACTTAATGCCACAAAAGTGGGGAAATATGGCATTAGGGTTTCCAACACTAACTTCCTACACCCCAAGCAGCAAAAGGAAAAAAACATTAGGCATTTGGGTCTCTGGAGTCTTGGCAAATCTGTGGTGGGGTCTTCCTTGGGATAGCCAACTCTTAATGCCCATCCCTTTCCATAAGCAAACAACATCACACACGATCTCCTTTCTTCACGCAGGGCCCACAGTGCCCTGCATGAAGAAAGCTACATCAAATTGTGTTGGCAACCTGTGGTGACAGATACCTCTCTACCTTTGAAGAGTGTATCACTGCGAGGCAATGGGTTGAAGCTGAACCTTGTGCTTCGGTCTGGAGGCTATGGGCTGGGGAGAGGGACAAGCATTAGGGTTGACAACACCAAGGAAGACACCACCACTGATTCACCAAGACTCTAGAGACCAAAAACCCTGTGTTTTCATTTTACTGCTTGAGGGGGTAGGACTGGGGAGTTAGGGTTAACCCCAACGCCACATTTCCCTACTTCTGTGGCATTAATTACCCTAACTGGTGCATTAGTGACATTTTTTGCAAAGAATTAGTATATGTGCTAATGTTAAATTTAGACGAACGTTTTAAATGTTTACAAAAAAAGTCTAAACAGTAACATCTAATGATTATCTCATAACATACGTGTCCTACTTAATCATATCTATATTCCTCTTTGCTTTCACGGAGTTCACCTGTGTAAGGGCTGAAATATTATAAATCGTGACATCAGTTACCAAGCAGTAGTTTTTATTTCCTACACATTCCTGAAATTCTTTTATAAAATGGTTGGGAAAATCCTGTTTCCTGATTGGTTGGCACCTATGTTTTAGATCTCTCTAATGCACAGGAAGGAAAAATGATGGCGATCAGAACACAGCACACTGGCAATATTCAATGCCTCATTTCTGACGGCCATCACAAACATGGCTGCCACCTTTACTCAATTTAAAAAAACAATCCAGCCATCAGAAAACAAAACTGCCTCAAAATAAAAACAAAGTGATTAACTGTTTTCTTTTCTACTATATTCCCTTCTTATCGACATACGCACTTTTTTTTTTGTTTTGTTTTATGAAGTACTACTCACAGTTCTATTTTTGGGAGCTTCTTTTATGACCATAGGACCCCTGGCCCACTTACCTGCCCATCAGAGAAAACTTTGCTGCACGTACCCTGCCACAGATAAAATAAAATCTGTGGCTTTTTAGATGGACACTCGGGGTTGAAAAAAATGAATAGATCTAGGTAAGCTTGGGAGTGATCTAGAAACTGGCAACTAAGTTTCAATGCAGAAAATGCAAAATCATGCACTTGGGGCATAGAAACCCAGGGTCAGAGTACAACATGTGGGTGGGGGTGGATGGTACTGGCAACCACCAAACAGGAAAGAGACCTGGGTGTTATCATACCTAATGACCTAAAGGTGGCCAAACAGTGTGACAAGGCAGGGGGAGAGCCAGTGGGATGCTAGGGTGCACAGAGAGGGGTATCACCAGCAGAAAACGGGAGGTGGTGATGCCTCTGTATCAGTCTCTAGTGAGACCCCAACTAGAGTACTGTGTCCAGTTCTGGAGTCCTCATCTCAGAAAGGACATAGACAAAGTTAAGAAAATCCAGAGGAGGGTAACTAAAACAGTGTGAGATATGCATCAAAAGCCTCATGAGGAGAGACTGAAGACCTCAATATGTACAAACTTGAGGAAAGGAGGGAGGGGGGATACCATATAGACTTTCAAATGCCTCAAGGGTATAAATAAGTTCAAGAGGGAAGCCTTTTTCAGAGAAAAGGATGCACGAGGACTGCAATGAAGCGGGGAGGGGTTAGAATCAGGGGAAATGTAAGGAAACACTTCTTCACAGAAAGGGCGGTGGCTGCATGGAAGAGCCTCCTTGAGGAGGAGGTGGGACCAAAAACTGTAATGGGTCTTAAAGGTGATAGGAAACCATTTTTACACCTCTAGATGTCTTGGTTACCCAGTATTCTAATATGTTTTAAACATAGAAACATAGAATTTGTCGGCAGATAAGGACCGCTTGGCCCACCCAGTCTGCCCATTTCCCTACCTACTGGATAAGCTGCAGATTCTAGTTAACCAGCAGCCTACTTCTTCCTACCCCCACCCCCCAGAACTGCCTTATGACTATCCCATGCATGCTTGAATTCCACCACTGATTTTGACTCCACAACCTCCTCGGGAAGGCCATTCCATGCATCCACAACCCTCTCTGTGAAAAAATACTTCCTTAAATTACCTCTGAGCACCCCCCCTCTATCTTCAAATTGTGCCCTCTTGTTCTTGCACACCTCTTTTTTTGAAAGATGCTACCCTCTTGGACTTTGTTGATTCCCTTGAGGTACTTGAAAGTTTCTATCATGTCCCCCCTTCCTTCCTTTCCTCGAGGCTATACATATTAAGCTCCTTAAGTCTCTCTTCATATGTCTTCGATTGCAGACCCTGCACCATTTTAGTTGCCCTCCTCTGGACAGCTTGCCATCCTGTCTATGTCTTTCTTGGAGATTGGGTCTCCCAGAACTGCACACAGTACTCCAGATGGGGTCTCACCAGCTGTCTGTACAGAGGTATAATAACTTCCTGTTTTCTACTGGTGATGCCTCTCCTATGCATCCCAGTATCCCCCAACCCTCCTTGCTGCCCTCTCACATTGCTTGCCCATCTTTAGGTCATCTGATATGACTACCCCCAGGTCCCTTTCCATTTTTGTTGTTGTTAGTATCTCTCCCTCCATTGTGTACTCTTCTCCTGGGTTTTTGTTTCCCAGGTGCATTACCTTGCACTTCTTAGCATTGAATCTAAGCTGCCATACATTTGACCATTCCTCTAACCTTGCCAAGTCCCTTCTCATCCTTTCCACCCTCCTGTGCATCAACTCTGTTGCAGATCTTAGTGTCATCTGCAAAGAGACATACTTTTCCTTCCAGTCCTTCTGCAATGTAAGCTATAAAGACATTGAAGAGGACCAGTCTAATACTGAACCCTCCGGTGCCCCACTAGTAACACTCCTTTCTTCTGAGTGGACTCCATTTACTATTACTCTCTGTGTCCTATTCTCCAGCCAATTCTTTACCCAGGCTGTCACCTTGGGACCCACTCCCAGGCTGGCTAACTTGTATATTAATCTTTTGTGTGGGACTGTGTCAAATGCCTTGCTAAAGTCTAGGTAGGCCATGTCCACAGCCCCTCCCTGATAGAAACATAGAAGTTGACGGCAGATAAGGACCGCAAGGCCCATCCAGTCTACTACTTTGGTCACCCAGTCAAAGAAATCTATCAGATTCGTCTGGCATGACCTTCCCGCTGTGAATCCATGCTGCCTAGGGTCCTGTGCCCCTCTGGCCTCTAGATACTCTACAATTCTTTCCTTTAGAAGTGATTCCATCATTTTCCCTATCACTGAGGTTAAACTAACAGGTCTACAGTTTCCTGCTTCTGCCTTGCTCCCACTTTTGTGAAGGGAATCACATCTGCCCTCCTCCAGTCCTCGGGTACCACCCCATCCTCCCATGATTTGTTAAAAGGGTAGTCAGTGGTGTCACTAGTTCTACCCTTAGTTCTTTAGAATTCTGGGATGAATCCCATCAGCCCCATTGCTTTGTCCACCTTCAGTTTTAAGAGTTCTTTCAGAACCCTTTCTTCTGTAAATGGGCGGTATCAACTTCTGTATCCAGAGTGTTACTACTGTTTGTTTTATGTACCTCCCCTCTTCCTTTGTAAATACTGAGCAAAATATTTGTTTAGTATCTCTGCCTTTTCACAGTCTCCCTCTGCCCACCCTCCCTCCCCTTTATTAAGCCTCACTATCCCTCCCTTGGTCTTCCTTCGCTCCCTGATGTACCTATAAAAGGTTTTATCCCCCTTCTTAACTGAGCTGGCTATCTTTTCCTCGGTTTGGGCCTTTGCTGTTCTGACTGCCTTCCCAGCCTCCTTTTGCTTTAACTGATACAGTTCTCTGTCCTGCTCCTTCTGCGATTCCTTGTACTTCCTGAATGCTTTCTTTTTCTCTTGAACCTTCACTGCCATTTCCTTTGAGAACCATAGTGGTTTCTTACATCGTCTTGTTTTGTTTATTTGCTTCACACAAGGCTCGTTACCTCTGTGATGGCAGTTTTATTATTCCCCATTGTTCTTCCACCCTCCTTCCTGCCCATTTGCTAGTGCATTCCTTAGGCACTCACCCATTTAGGCAAAGTCAGCCTCCTAAAGTCCAGTATTTTTGTCTTTGTATGGCTTGACTCTATTGCTGTGTTTATTGTGAACCATACTGTTCGATGGTCGCTAGTTCCCAGATGGCTACCACTTCTATATCTGTAATCCTCTCACCATCTCCATTTGAGAGAATCAAGTCTAATATTGCTCCCTCTCGAGTGGGCTCCAGTACTAGTTGTCTAAGGCATGCCCCTGTAGGGCATCTAGAATAACTGCACTCTTGATGGCAGCTGCAACTGCACTCCAGTTAACATCTGGCATATTCAGATCATCCATCAGCAATATCTCCCTTTTTCTGCCATTCTAAGTATACTTTCTATCATTTCCTTGTCCATTTCCTCCCGAGAAGAGTCTGTGTCTAACCCTGTGCGTATTGTGGTGCCATTGCCTGTCTCCAAATTTACCCACAGTGCTTCTTCTCCTCCCTGTTTACCCTTTTTGTTCTGATGCTTTTATTCCTTCCCTTATGTAAAGAACTACTCCTCCTCCTCTTTTACCCTCCCTGTCCCTCCTGTAGACAGTGTATCCTGGTATGTTTATGTCCCAGTCATGGTTTTGTGTGTACCATGTTTCTGTGACTGCCACGATATCCAGATGTTCCTCCTCCATCAAGGCCACTAATTCAGGAAGCTTGTTACCCAGACTACGGGCATTAGTACTCATTGCTCTCCATTTTTTGATGGCTTTACCTTCCGTTGCAGCATCTCCCACTGACCGTTCGACCTCCGTCTTTTTCTCATTTAGTACCCTGTTTTGTAGGGAGAGGCTGGTATTTTCCTGCTGCTTGTCAGTGCCTCCCCCTTTGACTAGTTTAAAAGCTTGCCAATGAAGCATTTAAACCGACTGCTCAAAAGACGTGTTCCATTCCTGGACAGATGCAGACCATCCTGCCAGTATGAGCTGGTGTCCCTCCAGGTGGAACCCCAGTCCCCAATGAAGCCAAACCCTGTGCTCCGCACCATTTTTCAACCATTCATTAAACTGCATGGTGCCAATTACCCTCGCCTCCCCATGCTTTTGACAGGCAGCACCTCTGAGAAGGATACTGTGTGTGCTACTCATCTTAGGTCCCTCCCAACTCTGCAATGTCCTCCTGCACTGCTCTAATCTCATGATGAGTAAAGTCATTTGTCCCTAGGTGGACAATTACGTCCAGCTCGGAATCCCTTGCAGCTGTTCTCGTGATCCTGAGGATCGCTTCCTGTCCCTCAAGCCATGGCACCAGGCAGGCACCTTACTTTATTTTCCCAGCCCCCAGTTCTATACCTAATAATTGGGTCCCCACCAGGAGCTGCTTCCCTTTCCCTTTGGTGTCCTCTGCCTCCTTTCTGTGGGCCTCCCTTGTGACAGTTATCATCAGTCTTCTCTGCGGGTGCATCCATGGGGAGCTATGCTCCCCAGAATGAGTATGGATTGTGAAGTGGAACAATTGACTGGGTGTGCCTCTGTTCCACCCTCCTCACCTCCCTGAGCCCACTATGGTCCAACTGCTGTGCTTTCTTCGCAACCTCTGAGGTAGTGGTGGTGGCGCTAGTGCTCCCTGGATGGGGAGGTTCCCTTCTACTGTCCAGTGGGGCCTGGTGAAGGTTTTCCTTACTACTGTCCAGTGCGGCCTGAAGATGGGCAACTTCCTCCCTCAGGGCAGATAGTTGTCTGCAAACAGGGCAGCATCTCAGCCTCAGAAAGACTCCCGGAGACTGCTGCCCCACAGCTATTACATTGCACTACTCCCCACATGTTTATCTGGTTTTTTATTGTATTTGTGTGTGTGTGTGTGTGTGTGTGTGTGTGTGTGTGTGTGTGTGTGTGTGTGTGTGTGTCGTGTGATTTGATTATATAGAAATATATATATATATATATATATTATACAACGTGTATGCTTATATTATCAGTGCAGTGTGCTAGAGAGGATATGACAGTGAAATGCACCTTGCACTCGAGGAAATGATGTCAGAACCTCAGGTATAAAATAACTATTTCCAGGGGTAGGTGGGGTGAGGGGTGGGAAGGGGTTGGGCCTAAACTGTGTCCTCACAAAACAAATCAACTAAAAGCTCTCACCCACCGCTGCGATGAGTGCCTTCCTGTCAGCAAGATACCCTACACAACAATTTGACAGAGAAAGTACCCTGCTAATCAAACAGAAAAAAATCCAGACATCCAAGTCAGACACAGGTAAAACCTCTCCAGCCCCAAAACAGCTTGGTGGTTTGTTAGCCACAAAGGAAAATCAAATATGCAGTTATTTCAGCCCTTCTGAGGATGCTGACAAGATAAGCAGTTTTAAAAAAACCCTTTCTGAATTAAAAACTAAAGCAAATACCAAGCAATGCCACTTTAAAAGTGAGGAAAACTTCTCTCAGATGTAAGCGAGAGAGAGAGAGAGTTTAGTTACAGATAATTCGTCCAAAATAGTATATTCCACTCAGCTTCTCAGTTGTTTCCAAGCACTTCTGTACACAACTTGGAAGAAGATGGACCTTTTTTTGCTAAATTAATCTAATTGTGTTGCCTTTTTAACTACCCTGAATCCCTCAGTCTTCAGCAGTTGCTGCTGTCTCTTTTCATACTGCCTGAACATTCTATGACATCACAAACTCCCATTCCAGGCCACTTAGATGAATAGCATGGAATGGGAGTTACTGATGCCATATAATGTCTTAGAAATAAGAAAATCAAGAGCAGTAGCTGGTGAGGCTATGTAGATCTGAGGGCACCCCAAAGCTAGATTTTTTATTAAAAAATCATCAAAGCATATCAGAATACATAACCGGCATGAAAAGTAAGATGGAAGGGCAGTTAACTATTTAAAAATAATTTCCTGTCTCCTTTAAGAAGGCATGGGATAGGTATAAGGGAACCTTAGAAGCAAGGAGTGGGGGGGGGTAAAGCTAGAGATCAAGTAGGGTCTACAGTGTAACAGTAGGTAGGAAACATGGGCAGGACTAAGTGGGCCAAGAAGTTTGCTGTCAAATTCTATGTTTATATTTCTATGTTCACTGAGGCCTTCTGGGGTGTGGGTGGGTGTGTGTGTGTGTGTGTTGCATTCAGCCAGAAGAATTCTGCAAAAATCTGAATTGCTGCATTCCATGAAAACAAACATTCCATCTGTGGAATGTGTGGGTAGACAGATGCTTGGCAGCTAGTGAGGGACTTTTTAACAGTTATTTTTAACAAATGAAACTATCAGTTTTTAATTTTAAAAAGTTGCCATTTTTTGTTTACACTTTCTCAGTTTACCCATTTTATAAGCCCAATGGGACACTTCTAGGCTGTGCATTATATTGATCTAACTGCACTTCCAAGGGCTGAAGGCACTCCACTGGCAGCATCATGCCTCTCTATGCCCCTGGGCATGCAGTTAGATTAGCATAATGCACTCTCCATCTTAACTTCTTAAGTTCCAGTTCTTAAAAACAGAAGTATTTAGCATGATTTATATAGAGAATGAATACATGGACTGGTGTGTATAACCAAAACATTGCACACACCCAAGGTATGTGTTACTACATAAACCCCCAGGAGCTAATCTCAAGGGGGTTATAAAAACTTCAAACAGCAAGGGTACGTATACACTTCTGGGTTGCACACCCCAACCCATGTTTTGTTCTTTACAATATAGTATTTATAACTGAATTTTGAGACTATGCCTTGCAGTTTAGAACACCGTGTTTGATTGTACCGATTACACACAACAGGCAGCAATGCAAAATTATAACAAGATTATGTGTGTATTAAAAATGCTAAGCAGTAATTATATGCTTAGTTTTGGCATGGCATCTCTTATGGTTATAACAGTGCCTTCAAGTCTTTTTTTTTTTATATATAGTACCAGGACTGCTCAGCCTCACAGTTTTCTCCCAGATGCCAGAGCAGTACGTATCAACATGTAAAATAAATTACTGGAAGGACGCTGTGCTGTTAATGTAGAAAATAGAACACAGATTATGATAATGCACTGTTTGCATTTTTGGAGACTAAAATAAACCTAAATCCTTACGCTAGACGATGCCATCGTTTGCAAACCAGTGACGCTCTTAGCAAATCAGTCAGCGGCAGACAGTAAAAGATTCCAAGCAGCAATTCATCTGGAAGCGAATCCCATGAAATACCTATAAAAACAAGCAAAGGGGAAAAATGTTCAGCAGTTTCTGTAGTGTTCTAAAAAGTCAGCCTCATATTTTCTTCTTCTGCAATCATACTGACAGAGGGCAGGCACTTTGATTCCATAGCAACAACAATCTGCCTGCATACAGGGTCTGTGCTAGCACTTCTTTCCCCACCAATTGAAGTTTTAAATTTTCTTTTGAGAATAATGGCACTACATGGAATCGTTTGTTCTATATGTAAGATTTGTTCCTGTAATATATTATTACATGATGTTTATGCTTTCTGAAATCGTAATCTTAAAACAGGACAACTTTGATAAACAGGGCCTTTGGTCCTAAAAGTTATTAACCTGTTAAAAAATAAAAGTTTTAATCTATCTATCTACATGTTTCACCAAATAAGAAAGCCGCGGACACAGGCTGTGCTGCTCAGCCACAAACTGCCAGGAAGCTAGGGTACTCAGCGATACCCTTTGTAAGTAGATCCAAGCTTACAGTACCTCGAAGACTTGTACCGTCTTCACGTCAAGTTTTGAAAACTTTGGTAAGGCTATTAAACTTTAAAATAATGCAATATCTTGGGTCTAAAAATTGTTAACATTATTTGAAACAGTGTTGGCAGACAAAGACCATCTGCTCACCCAGTCTACCCTGTTATACTCTATCGTACCCCGAAACCTGTTGTCTGCACTGGGTTTTTCAGCTTCCTTCCCCATACTTTGCCCGTTTTACCACTTCCCCCTGAGAAACTACTAGGCCCTTAATTGTCCCAGCTGTGGGTGACCCCATTAATGTTTTTTGTGCCTACCGCATCTGTCAGTAGGTTGTTCCACACCTCCACCACTCTGTAAAATAAAACTTCCTCACATCCTTCCTATATCCTCCCCCAACCCCGCCAGCTTCCACTCATGTCCCACTGTTATTGATCTACTATTCCTCCTGAACAGTCCTCAGTTTATAATGTTCATTCCTTTCAGGAACCTGAAGGTCTCCATCATAAAGAGTAGTCAATCGTATTATTTGTAGTCATTGACTGGGGCACTTTGAGACTTGCCTTTAAACTTGCAATAGGTAGTGTGGGGGAATCTAGTTCAGGAAGTTAATCTTGGGGCTGGGTAGATTAAAAAAGCCCTGTGAATCAGGTCTGTGACTTGGGGGTGGACCTGCCAGAGGCTTAGTGCCTTCTAACAAGAGCGTTATAAAAGTTTACCTTGCACACTGTGTCCCATCACGCTCATGTCCCTGCTTGCGAGTAGGACAGCACAGGAGTAGAACCATTAACAGAGCAAAGGCCTATGGCACGTTCATAAGGTAGAAAAATAAATGGGCAGACTGGATGGGCCTTGCGGTCCTTATCAGCCGTCAACTTCTATGTTTCTATGTTACCCATCTTAAGATGCCTGCAGGCATCCATAGATAGTCTGCAGGAAAAGCACCTGACCAAGGTAGGAGAAAACACAGTACTGTGTATGGATATAGTGGAATAGACAGCTTAAGGTTAATAGGTATAGGTAGTGTGGGGGAACACAGCTCAGGAAATGTATCTTGGGGGTGAGCAGATCAAGAAAGCACTGTGAATCAGGTGCAAGATTAGGGGGGTGAAGCTGCCAGAGGTTTAGCACCCTCTAACAAGAGCACTATAAAAGACACCCTTGCCCAACGTGTTGCATTACACACGTCTGTGATAGGAATGCCCTATCTGATGAATGAAGGACCAAAAATATTGTTTTATTCCCTCTTCTGAGTTGGTGGGGAATAAAGATAAAAGGGACAGCTAGCTACAGAGATGCTGTAGCCATCTCCAAGCTGTGAGACGATCGCTCAGTTAGATGAAAAGCCAGTTCTTTTATACTGCTACCATAAAATGTGATGTCATTTGAATGGGGGGGGGGGCTTGTGCCAATTTAGAGGGTAACATTGTTTAAGGAAAATGAAGAGAGATGCTGTAATAATCTAGGTGGGTATACATGCTATCACTGTTTTCTAAAGAATATCTCATGTCAGATGAGTCAACCTGTCTGTGTTTATTTAGAGAATTGTGAGTCAGACAACTCACATGGTGCTGACATCATCAGTAGATAGGCATAAAAGCCTACCTCCTGAGATGCAAAACAGATGAGTTAGTCAGTGGAGACCTGACTGTCGTGGAGGAAGCATCTCATAGCACATGCAAGTTTTCATGTGCTAGGAATCTATTTTCCTAGAACTAAGCCTTGAAGTTGTGCAGTGAGGGAATTGTGCACTGTTTTTGCATAACTGAAGGGCTAATCACCCATTTCCTTTCTGTATGTTTATTATTATTTTTTTTTTTTTTATTTTGGATAATAAATATCGCAAAGTGCATTCTACACCTTTTACCTGAGTTTGTGCATCTGTCTCACCCACTAACCTTCACACCACCCCAGAGTAGAAGCAGAACAGATAATCCAAGACATCTATGGTGTCAGCAGGCATCTGCACATCAGCCGCTGTCTAGATAAGACAAATCCAAGCTCTGTGTACACTTACGCTAAAAAAAGAGACAAGGCTGATAGCTACAGGTGGTGGGTTAAGTGCAAAGAGTAAACACTGCAAGACTTGGGTAAGAGTTGCTACTAACAGGAAAAACAGACACCCTATTTAGGGTAAGGTGATTCAGTCAGTTCAAGTAAGAAAGGGAAGGTAAAGAAGGCAGAGTAAGAAAGCAGTGGGGTACTGGGAAGGGTTAAGCAGACAGAACTACTGAGGCAACACCCTATCGAGGGTAGGGTAATAAACCAAATATAAACAGAGAAAGGAAGAAAAGGGTACTGAAAGGAGGCAGAAGAGGACATGCTAATGTCAGCAGTAATAAAGGTAAAGCAGGTAAACAATGTGGGAGTGGTGCAGTGTAATGGGTGGGGAGCTACAGTCTTTCGGGACACATTCTGGAGACTGAGGTGTTGCCCCAGTTGCATGCAGCTCTCTGGGGGTTGAAGACAGAGGGTGCTGGACTCTGAGCCTAGCTAGCAAGGATACAGAGGACGTTTTGCCCCACCCAGGGGGCACTGAGTCTGCTGCCACTGCCTCAGGGGATGCCTAGACAGATGTGGGATGGCTGGACCTTGGTGGGCTCTGGGAGGGCAGAGGAGGTGGGCAGCATACACTTCACAGCCTATGCTACTAAAAAAATTCCTTTGCTGTACAGGTAGGATGGGGACACCCAGTAATAGGTGCCTGATGTGATGGCAAGAGAGGATGTGGGGGTCCTCGGAAGGGGAGGCCCCCAACCAAGCAGCTGCTGGTTGGGCACTATCATGAGGAGAACAAACTTGGGAACAGGAGAACAGAGAGGGAGGTAAAGTGCCTACCTGGCTCTTCGGCTGGAGGGATGGAGAGCAGATCCTGAGGATCGCTAGAGTGGTAGCTCACAGCAGAGAGCTGGATGTCACTGTCAACTGGAGGACTAATGACCTGGTGAGAGATGGAGCAAGGATAGTACACACTAAGTCCAAGGAACTGAGGAGGGACCTTAAGCAGGTAGCACACACCGTGGCATTTGCCAAGGCACTATATACTGCCAAAAGATAGGGGTACTCCACACCAGGAAGTTCAACAGCTGGTTGAAGACAAGATGCAGGGAGGAGGGTTTTGAGTTAATTGGGCACTGGGGGCCAAGCTGTAAAGATATGGGCTTGTACAGAGGTGACAGCCTGCATCCTTCTGGGAAGCGACCACAGTACTGTGGAAGGTTTATATGTTACTTGGATGAGTATTTAAACCAGCCGAGGGAGAGGCTGCATTACCAAGGGAGGCATAACGTGCCCCCCACGCCAGAAACTGAAGCAACAAGAAGGGAGGACCCCCCCCCCCAAGCAAGGGCACAAGATGGGAGGGTAAGAACAAAGGAGGCAGAAAGAAAGGTGCAGAGGAGACAACAAACATTAAACGAGGGAGGAGGGGAGTTACAGAACACAGCACAAGCAGAAAGGAGGAAGGAGAGGGGGTGAAGGAAGAAAGACTTACAGGTTTGAAGAGCTATGTGCGTCAACGCAGAGAGTCTTAGAAATGAAATAATTCTGCACCAGAAGGCCATGATGGTGGACGTGGACCTGGTGGCCATATACGAGTCGTGGTGCAGTGAAAATAACCACTGGGACATGGCCATATTAGGCTACACTCAGTTCAGAAGAGACAATGGAGGGGAAGATGGAGTTGTTCTGTATGTGAGGGAGGATATCGGGGCTATGGAAGTGCAAGAGAACCTAGAGGTAAAGGAAGGGCTGGGGGTGCTGCGGGTCACCCCAGAGACGAGAACGAGACACTATTCATGCTGGGGTGATATACAGACCTCCAGCACAAGAACAGGAGCTGAATAAAGCACGGGGGAACCCATCAGCAGGATGGCAAAAAGAGGGACGTGCTACTAGTTGAAGACGTCAATCTACCAGATGTAGACTGGAGCCTTCTCAGTGCAGCTTTGGCTAGAAACAGGGCTATCCTTGATCCCCTGCAGGGGAGTGTTTCTCAGGCAGCTGGTCAATGAACCCAGTAGGGACGGGGCAATACTGGATCTGCTCCTTACTAACAGGTACAGTATTGCAGACATCACAGTAGGCTGTCCCCTGGGCACCAGTTCAATTCAACTCAATTTTATTTTACCAGGAAAACACCATTGAGACAACTCATTTTCGAGGAGGTCCTGGGAGGACACAATTACATTATAGGCACAAAAAAAACATAATGAGACAGTTACAGGCATGGGAATCACCACACACAGTTATCACAATACAATGGGGTTCAACATTAAGATGGGTGCAGAGGCAAGCCACACGAAGATGAGGGTCCTGGACTTTAGGAGGGCAGATTTTAAAGATTCGGAAGACTGCCTCAGAAGCAGCCTAGCAGGGAAGAATTGTGGGAGAAGAGGTAGAGGAACAGTGGAGAAAATGAAGGAATGACATAGTGAAGGCAACCAGCCTCAGAGTACAAGGCATAAAATAAGCAGGTTTGCATCGCAATTTGTGACACAAGATCGGTTAAAAGCGAGTCAAATCTGGCAATGATTAGCAGTCATTGCTAATCATTGCCAATTGGTCCTGTAAAAGTGCCTCATTGGGCGCTGTCGCTTTAATTTTTTTTTAGTCCTGGTATCCATTTTTTGCCCTCCTCATCCGCGCCCCACCCCGTGAACCCCGAGCTGTTTCCTGATTGGTCCAGTGATGCTCCTGCCTCCCCCCCCCAACCTGGTCTTCACATGGAAGAAATGTGGCAGCGCACCCAGAAGAGGAAGCAGACGTTGGGAGGTTGAGCAGGAGTCTAAAGATGAGTTTATTTGATTTCACTTTTTCCTTTTCTTTTTTTTTAATAATAAATCGTCGTTGCACAGTCATCTGGTGAACTAATAGTGTCTTTTGTTTTGCAGGTGGTCGGAGACAAGCCGGAGCCAGGAGGAGTGGTGGCCACACCGAGGAGCAGCCAGAGGGAGAAGACCTGGCCAAGACCACGAGAGGGCATGGGGGAGACCTGGACGGAGCGGAGAGCAGGTGGCTGCATCGCAGGGTGAGGCACGGTCGGACGGGCAGATTCAGAGGAGAGCAGGAGTGCAGCAGAATCCGAGGAGAGCAGCAAAACAAGTAAAACCTTTTTATTTGGTTGGGGAGCTGGAGGAGGGAAGAGGGGCATATGGATTTCAGGGCACAGATGGGGGGGGGGGAGAGACTGCATAATGGCAACAAAAGGGCAAGGCCTAGACCTGGACTGTGGGTGGTGGGAGAACAAGGACATGAAAGGGTCGCCCTGCCATGAACTTTATAAGTTTGTGCACAGATTGCAGTGAATTTGGGAACAAACAGTGACCAACTGCAGTGAGAACAGATATTATGGGGGAACCAGAACTTAATGTGCCCTGCATCTTTGCAGTGAACATTTGGGAAAAGATACAATTAAGTAAGCAGCCCTTTGGCAGACATCCTGTCTCAGCTCTTGAATGTATGTGTGCTGCTGCACAATTGCTGTATTCTCTGGAAATGGCTAAATAAAACAGTACCAGTCTCAGAAACTTGTATAAATGTGTATTTTATCACTATAGAGCAAGATAAGTACATTTTATGAGGTTTTGAGCAAAAATATGAATTTTTGGTAATTGCTGATCAACTTCGGCCAATTGCTAATCATTTTTTACGCTAATCAAGTCCCCAACACTAATTTATGCCTCGAAAGTGAAGGAAGTGAGCAAAAGCGGGGGGGGGGGATTTTGGTGCTCTAGGGAAGTAGTCACGAAGGTAGAGGAAAGAAGGGTAGCATTCAGGAGGCACAAAGAAACACAGAGGGATGAGGACAGTGAGATGTACCAGGTAAAACAGAAGGAAGCAGTTAAAGCAGTGAGGAGAGCAAAGGTGCAAACACGGGAAAGAATAGCCAAAGGAGTAGGAAACAGGACAAGACCTCTTCCGCACAAAGTGAAAGAGAAAAGCGGGGGTAGGAGGATAAGGAAGACAGCAGGCATCCTGAATAGTTACTTCTACTCAGTCTTCACAGTGGAAGGAAAGAGGGTAGGCCACCAAGAAGCAGCAGAACACTGGGGGTGAGAGGACGGACACAAGTCCATTTTCAGAGGAAAAGTGTCCCGAAGGGACTTGCAAATCTGAAAATGGACAATGCCATGGGACCAGACGGGATACACCCAAAGTTATGAAGCCGAGGTGTGGGTTATGGCCTGTTAAGAGCATGTCCCAGGTGCACTATGAGGCACGAGGAGCTTGCACCAAGTGCCTTTAGCACCTGGGAAGAATTCTTTTACCCATTTTATAAAGCTAGGTGTTCTCTACATCAAAGTGTTAATATGCCTACTTTGAGATCAAGGAATTCACTACTAGAGGGAGTCCGCTATCGAGGAGTTCTTTACAGCGAGGGAGCACTGTATTTAACAGGTAATAACATCTCTAAATCATTTATTAGCTCATTTAAGGTGATATTTAGTGATCTTAAAGATGTAGCCTAGTGGGATCATATGTTAAATTTGCTTAGACTTTGATTTATGTACGGCACATGCGTTGCTTACATCACTCTAAAGGTTTTAGTACTGCATACAACTGCAGCCAGGCTACTCAAGGCGGGTCAAAATGGAGTGTGCAGCACTTGTTTTTGCTACTTTGGAAAAAGTACAGTTACGTAAGAACTTACCGTAACAGTAGATCTTCAAGAGGAGCTCTTGCAGCAGGCTATTACAATTAGGACTATGCCGCAGGCACTAGGACCACACGGTGAAAGACTTCTGCCAGCAATACCAGCAGGGACCGCCCCAATGTCGGTCAGGGTACAAGAGGTGGCGGACCCAGCTCCACCTCAGTTCTCCCGCCAGTACCCAGCAGAAGGCCTGACAAGAGAAAGAGGCGAAGCCTTACCATCTAGAAGGAAAGGAAATAGATCTGCACACTCCGAGGGGGAAGGCGGGAGGGAAGCAGCACCTGCTGCAAGAGCTCCTCTCGAAGATCTACTGTTACGGTAAGTTCTTACGTAACTGTACTATCTTACTTCGAGTGGGAGCTCTTGCAGCAGGCTATTACAATTAGGACTGAATCCTAAGCAGTCTCTCAGTAAGGAGGTAGCCGACCTCGGGAGGAGGAATATGCTGACTCCAGAGGCCCTAGGACAAAAGTCCCTGTAAAACTGCTAGGCCGAAGCCAGCACGGCGTCTGGAGACGATATCCAAGCTGTAATGCTTGATAAAAGTATGCACCGAGTTCCAGGTCGCGGCCACACAAATATCCTGGATAGCGACATTCCACATGGCGGCAAAAGAAGCTGACACTCCTCTGGTGAAGTGACCCCTAACCGGGCCCGGTAGGGGGTTTATTGTGATGCCCGTAGTAAAAACGAGACACAATGGACTATCCATTTAGAGATAGTCTGCTTGGACATCAGTTGACCCAAGCGATGTGGTGCAAAAGCCACAAAGAGCTGCTCCGATTTACGATACTGAACCGTTCTGCTGAGGTAATACCTCAGTGACCTGTGGACATCCAATGTGTGGAGGAGAGCCTCCCCTCTATTGGAAGGGGAAGGAAAATAAACTGGAAGATCAACCGACTGGTTGAGGGTCAACTCCGAGACCACTTTGGGAAGAAACTTAGGATTAGTTCTGAGGGAAACTCTTTCCCTATGAAAAACCAAATAGGGCTCTTTACACATCAGAGCCTGAAGCTCGGAAACCTTTCGAGCTGAGGTAACAGCAACCAAAAAACAAACTTTCCAAGAAAGGTAACGCAGGTCACAACTTGCTGCGGGCTCAAAAGGAGGTACCAGGGTAGGACAGGGTCCCTAATGGGAGGTCTCATGTGTAGAATTCCCCTAAGGAAGGCGCGGGCTACATCTAACTGCGCCAATGCTTCTCTCTCCCATGACAGCATGATAGGCGAAATTGCCCACATGTGCACCTCTTGATAGAGGAATAACTCAGGCCTTTCTCGTACAAGGAGAGGAGATACTGCAAAGTGGAGTTCACAGGGGAGGTGACGGGATCCAAATGTTGCGGCAAGGCCCAAAGACAGAAACGCTTCCACTTCATGGCGTAAGTGGAGCGAGTAGAGGGCTTTCTTGCGGATGCTAAGACCTCCGCCACTTCCGGGGAAATCCCGTATCTGTTTCTAGCTACGTCTGAAGAAGCCAAGCATGAAGGTGCAGGGACCTGAGATCCGGGTGAATTAGAGACCCCTGGTCCTGGGACAGCAACTGCAAGCAAATGGGCAGCGGGATTGGAGGTTCCTGGGACAGCCGCTGCAGGAGTGGGAACCAAATCTGTCGAGGCCAGTTGGGGGCCACAAGGATCATCCGGGCTCCTTCGGCCTGCAATTTGAGCAGAACCCTCTGAATGAGAGGGAAGGGCAGAAAGAAACCTCCCTGCCCAGCAAAGGGAGAACGCATGTGGCCAGAAAACTCCAGGCGCGAGCTCTCACGAGCAAAACATTGGCAGTTTGGCGTTGCGTGGTGACGCAAAGAGGTCCAGCTCGGGAAGACCCCACCTGTCCAAGAGCTGGGCCACTACGGATTGCAGCAACTCCCACTCGTGAGCCCTGGCCCGCGACCTGCTGAGGTTGTCGGCCAGATCGTTGAGGACGCCTGGAACGAGCATGGCGGACAGCAGAATGCCCCGTTCCAGTGCCCAGTACCAGACTCTCATTGCCTCCCTGCAAAGAGGATAGGAATGAGTGCCTCCTTGCTTGTTGATGTAAAAGACGACTGCCATGTTGTCCGTTTGAATCAGAAGAGAGCCTGGTACCAGATCCTCCTGAAAAGCCTGAAGAGCGTAGAGGACCGCTCGCATTTCCAGCACACTGATGTGAAGGAACCGTTCCTCGGGTGACCAAACCCCCTGTGTTTGAGGAACACCCAGGTGCGCCCCCCACCCCAGGTCCGATGCGTCCGTCGTTAAGAGTCTGACCTGGAGGCTCCAGACGAAAACTGACCCCTTTCTCCAGATTGCTGGGGTCCAACCACCAAAGTAAAGTTCTCCTGACTGGCTCCGAGATCCTGACTAAAGCGTCCAGGTCGTCGTAGCATTGGTCCCACTGCACCCTGAGCATCCATTGTGGGACTCTCACGTGTGGAGGCGGGCCAAGGGTGTGACTGGAATGGCTGCTGCCATATGCCCCAATAAGCTGAGGAAGTTCTGGGCCGGAACCCGAGGTGCTATGGAGATCCGTTCTGCCAATGTTCGCAAGCGAATCCCCCTGTCCTGTGGGAGAAAGGCCATGCCCTGGACAGAATCCAGAATCGCTCCTATGAAGGCGAGCTTTTGGCTGGGTTCTGGGGATGACTTTTTCAAGTTCAGGGTGATCCCCAGCTCTAGGAATAGAGTATAAGTGTCTCCAAGAGAGTGCAGATCCATTTTTCGCTCGAGAAGGTAGGCCTTAAGGGCTTTCAGACGGCGGATGCAGGTCCGGCTGGTAAAGGCCTGGCAGTCAGCACAATAAGCAGTGTAGTGGTCAGGGCCGAGGCAGAAGACACATCGCCAGTGTCCAGCCTTAGCGGGAATCTGCCGCCCGCAGTCGCACTTGTTGAGGTGTTCAGAGGACACCGAAGCCCGGGAAGATATTGAACCCGGCCGGGGGGGGGAAGAGGGCTGACGCCGGTACTAACGCGGCAAACACCGAGGAGAAAAGACCACCAAATACGGAAAACCGGCATCAAGCGACGGCATATACCGACGCCGTACAAACAAAACCGTCAAAAACGAAATCTTGCTAGAAAATCACAATTTCGCTGAGATTCGAGTCAGAAGCTAGCTTCCAGCAAGGGCACGCCGGGCGGAAAGAACTGAGGTGGGAGCTGGGTCCGCCTCCTCTTGTACCCTGACCGACATCGGGGCGGGGCCGGCGTCGGTCCCCGCTGGTATTGCTGGCAGAAGTCTTTCACCATGTGGTCCTAGTGCCTGCAGCATAGTCCTAATTGTAATAGCCTACTGCAAGAGCTCCCACTCGAAGTAAGATCTGCATATGGTAGCTAGTTATGTAAATGAATAAAACCCTTAACATCTACAGGCTTAAGTATTTTTTGCTATTAGCTTTTTTTTTTTTTGCATTTAATTTTATTTCAGCATTGTGAATTATATCTCAATCTAGTTCCCCGATGAGGGACAGCTAAAGAAAGAGTCACTGGTATGTTTTCAGATGTTATGGATGAGCAATATCCAAAAAATACTTGGTATTCTTATGGTACTTATTTCTGAATTACACTGCAGAGTCCCCCGAAGAAGCCACACAGAAGGTAGTGAAATGCTTTCACTAGGGTAGTGTCACAAGTAAGGATTAACCATTGTCAGTGTCAGTGGCTCAGTAGTTAGCACACTCGCCTCTGAGGCCGGGAGATCAGACGGCTGTGGGTTCAGTTCCCACATCTGGCACTTGGGTTAATATCCCAGTACTGACACTGTAATGCAGCATGAGGGGGTGCTGCATTTCTGAGGTGCCGTCTTTCGGATGAGACGTTAAACCGAGGTCCCATCTGCCTGGATTGGTGGTAGTTCTGGTGGATGTTAAAGATCCCATGGCACTTATCAAAGAGTAGGGGAATTTCCCGTGTCCTGGCCAAATTTCCCTCATTCACTAAAAATACCACCAACAGCTTAATCTGGTTCAAGGTCAGTTGGCATTCATCTGTATCCCCCTCCCCCGGGTCGTGCCTGAAAATAGGCAGGATTTGTCTAGTGCACTTACCCCGTCAACAAAAGCTAAAATAAAAAATAAAATAAAACCCATGACAGAGTGTGGGTCTTTCAGGGATCAATGTATGGCTTGGGGGGTTTGGACCAAGAGGCCGAAGGCTGGGTTCACTTGTAACATGGACAAGAAAAAGGGTTCAGCTCCCTGCTTAGAATGTTTTCTTGCCCATGTTACAAGATGCGAGACCATGCTGTTATCTCGTTCGGTTACGCTGGTACACTTCCGGGACTGTGTTACTGCAAGCAATTCCACTGGATGCCACATTGTAGCATGTTGAGTGTAATATTTTGGGTCTGCTATTTCTTACCTGCGAGCTGTGTGCTGACATTTCCTCACTCAGATCCCAACCAAGATACTAAAACACACTGCCATGATTCATGGTGATCTCCTCCTGCCAATATCTACTGCGACAGAATCAATGATGCGGACTCTCCTGATCTGTTCTGCTACACCAGCGTGTCCCATGTTACTACTCCGATCTGCATTCTAGTGCGTGAGTATGAACATCAGGTCCGCTGCACACATTCGCAAAGCAGACACAGCATGAGACAAACATAGGTTGCTAATGCTTTCATTTCACTACTATTGAACACACTGAAATATTATTCTCATATGCCGGGATACTTTCTTAATAACTTGAGTCTAGTGTTGCTATTTGCCGGCAGCTTAACTAGTCCTCATTTCTACTTCTACAGCATTCCCTGAACGTGTGGTGGCCAATGTTGGTAATGTACCATTCATTAATTCTTGCATGCCCGTTCCTTAATTGAGAATTAATGTATGGGCACGATCACCACACGAGATGGTATTCGTCCAATCCCCCGTAACCCTTTTTCTTGCCCACGTTACAATATAAGATAATATAACTTAACTTGAAGTGTCTGGCAGTTTTTGGCTCACCACTTTCCACTGGTCTTCATTTGAAACCTTTAAAACCAATGTATTACTATCTCATGCATAGATGTAAATGGTGGGGGTGGGGATTAATTTTATTTCAGTTTTAATTAATCAAGTTTACAAATCCACATTCACCTGTTTTTAAAACAATCTGCAGACCTGAGTATGTGGTCAGAGTAAATAAATAAAACTTTTCTACATAAGTAGTTACACGCTTGGAATGCAGCCCAGTGCTTCTACGATTTATTAAAAATTCAACTGTACGCTTAACTCCTGAAAAATTGTTAGCCAATTGTGTAACTAAGAATTTAATTCAGCAACTCATGCAAAAGAGCTGGTAAACAATAAATTCTTCCTCTACTCCTTTTTAGTGCTACTAAACGAGACATGTAGTTCAGTGAGGAGGAGGCTGAAATACCAATTAAAGGCCAGTGACTCCGAGGTGTCATTCTACTGCAGAGTACTTCGTTAGAAATGTGTCATTATAAACCTTCTTATGCAGGTGTGTGGCCTCCCAACTGTGAAATGTTTATGACTGAATGGCAAAATGTTAATTTACAAAAATGAAAATCCTCTCTGCAAAGCAAGTGTGTGGTCTGAAGTTGCAACAGTCCGCCTGCCCACAAGTTTCAGGCTGTCTGCTGGGTCAAAATGATCAGCAGTATCTGTAGTTTCAGCATCTGCATGTACTGAAGAGCTATCTGCTGCTTAGCAGAACGGATACGACCACAGACCGGAATACATCTATACACTTATGAAATATGATTATCAACAATATGTAATCAATGGCTCCGCAGAGACCATCATCATCTGACTCGCTGTTTCTTCCAGTGATCTGCTGCCAGCTACCAGTGTTTGTTCTGTTTTGCCCGACCTGACCACTGCTTTGCACCACACCTCGTCAGGCATTTTACCCAGTCCCCCCCAATCAGGATCCTGCCAGGCAGCTCCCAGCTTGAGTCAGAGTCTATCTCAACAGGTAGGTCCAATCCACTGTGGGGGTCTGCAGTCAAAAAAATTTTATCTGGACTGAAATTGGATGGCATACCTTCTGCAAGCACTAAATCTGATGGGGGAGGGTGTACAGCACTTAGTAAAGCTAAGACTGAGTGATCATCAGTAGTTAGATTTGGTTGTATGGGGGAAATACAGGGACCACAGAGATTTTTCTCCGTCAGCATGCAGAGTTTACATTAGGTACAGAGGAGAGAAGCACACCAGACAGCAGTGTCAGTGGCTCTTCAGTGATCTCACCTGTACAATGCAACGTAATACAAAACAAGCCCGAGTGCTTTTTTGCACTATCACACACATTTATCGCAGTGATGCCCTTGCCAACATATACTGCGTCAGACATCCAGCCACACCGGGTTGGTTTCCTGAGTAATAATGCACACTAATGCAGATTGTTAAGTCATGCTGATAGCAACAAAAAAAACAATGTTAGCATCAACGTGCATAAAGAAACAACTTCTGAGTGGGACATCAAACAGCAGGTCAGGGTGGGACAGAACATGAAAGCAGCTACTCTTTTTCATATATTTATTTCATTTATTTATTACATTTTGGTAATCAGGTGAGTCCACTGGGCCCCAAAGGTCCCTTTTTCAGGGACGACCCGGAGTTTATGAGGTATAAATTCAACATAGTACATTATATAAGAACGTATTCAAACATATTACTGGGTTATACATGGTTGTACGTAAGCTGGTTATATACGCTGATTTAGGCATTAGGTTAGTGTATAGATACATATTTCATTATGTGCACTCTTTTTTTTGTTTTATTCCTCCTCCGGTCATGTATTTTTCACTCCTTCTGCCTGGCTGTTCCAGTGCTCACAGGTCACCACTGTAAGCTCAGGCCAAACTTCCACAATCTGCTGACATCCCATCTTAACTTCAGCCTCTGCACTATCAATGCTAAACACCTACACAGGAAATACAAGCAAGCAAACATTCGGCATTGCTTGCTGAGTAAAGATAAAAGGCATGTCACAATCGGGTGCCTTTGTGCACCCTGTTCTGCGGCTCTTACTTTTGAAACCGAATATCAGACCCTGGTTTTTGAATGCTACCAAAGCCATGATCTTCACCAAATGTACCACCAACACTACAAATCTCACATGCTTTACAGTGTTTACTAACAAACACACTGAACAAGCTGACTGCTTCAAATACCTGGGATTGTGGTTTCTCTCCTCTCAACATTACAGATCATATTTCAGCCCCTTCTGGGTCAAGACAGCATGTCCCAACATTCCCTTAGTGCATCGGCATGCAGACAACTGGTCTCCTTCTTCTTCCTACCCATACTTGAATGGTGGTGATTTGTTTTCCCCACAGCCTCCAAAACATTATTACAATTTGATGTTCTCTAATAACGTGTTCAGTACATCTATCCTGCTAACATACGGTTTTAGGAAAGTAGAGTTCCTTTCTCCCACCCAACATATTGCTCACGCCTCTTAACCTGGCCTCCCTACTTGGGGACGTTCACGTCACTGACTGGTTCCCCCATCTCTACATCCGTCAGTACAGACATCAACCTTTCTTACTTCCATTTGTAAAATGGGTCTGGAGTTTTCTGTGTCCTGATTGGCTGAGAGGTACCTTTGCCCGTGTCCTTATCAGGGCATATTATGCCAACTGGTACCTCTTCAGCCACTCGGGACCCACCAAGAGAGAAATCTTGCTGCCCACATCTTAGATCTACATGTCAGAGATGGCCACCCCCCCCACCGCAACGCCACATCCATTACTTTTCACACTGCACAACACCACCGCAGTATGGGGATCAGTGGAGAAAAGAGGTTTTATGCCTTTCCTCAAATTTCAAAATAAAAATCTGACCTTGGCTCCTTCTGTAGAGAAAGCTGCCCTGGATCCAGTAAGCATCGTGTTTGCCACGAGGACCTGGCTTTCAAGCTACAATGGAAACCCGCTCCTCCGTGCTGGATACCTCCTTATATAATAAAATAGCAATACAGCTCTGATACTGTGAGCCCACAAAAGTTACAGAGCGATGATCTCTTTTTTATTGAAAATGGAACGATGGATGTCTCAAACAGCATCGCGGTGGAACTAAGTCAGGGTAAGCACTAAGGAAACTCGCCAACTACAGCAGCTGATATTGTACGCACTCGCTCCCGCTCGCGGTCACTAACTAGGTGGGCACTCCGGCAGTCATGAAAAACAAAGTAAGACGTGTAGAACAATAGTAAAAGAAGCATATTATGGACATTGTGTGTGTGTGTGGGGACCCGCTAATCTTGCTGAAAATCTCATTGAAACACGAGAACAAAACAGAGGCACACTTAAGATACACCTAGATAAACAGACTGACAAACAAACGGATAAATAGCATATTGTGGAGGATTTCAAGTGTTTGTGTGTGTCTGTGTGTGGGGGGATGAGATGGAGAGACACCACTGCACTCTAGCGACTATTAACATTTCCATTCCAATACATTTCCATTCCAATACAAAGAGGACTACTTTTTGTTTTTTTCTAGGATATAATTTTTTTACATACAATTTGTATGTAAATTTTTATTTTTTTAACTTTCTATTTTTGTCCACCTCCCTCACCCCGGAGCTATGCTTCTTCGGGAGACACCTAGGTACCACACCACGACTTGCCTTACCTGAATCCCCAGGGATTCCCCCATGGAGCCATGGTTATACCCCCCAGGCGGGTATGGGATGGGACCTCAACACCCTGATATCTTCAATGTCTCATTGGGTCCCCCAGTGGTCAGGCAGGCAGTCGCAATTAAGGTCAGTACCGGTGCTCCATCTACCCATGCTCTGGTGGTGTATTTTCTTCCTTTCTGAGGAAGTGGCTGGCGCCCCAACATCAAGGCGTTCCCGCCGATGTCTGCCACTCCCAACCCTCTTTTTGCATGCTCCTGTGCTTGCTATGCCTCTGGCCTCCGCCAGAGGCCAGCAAAGCACCGAGCGGGTGTCCCCCTCCCTCCCGGGAGAGGAGAGCTGTCCATCGGACCAGGTCGCCGGCGTGGCGCGAGGTGTGGCATCCAGCGCCTCAATCCTCACTGCCACCGGGCCAGCCTGTTTGTGCATTTTTTTATTAGATTTTTTTACTGGGGGATCCATTTTATAAGCGGAATAAGACAATCCGAGGTGCGGTTTATGAAACATAGAATTTGATGGCAGATAAGGACCGCTTGGCCCACCCAGTCTTCCCATTTCCCTACCTAATGGATAAGCTGCAGATCCTAGTTAACCAACAGCCTACTTCCTCCTACCCCCCACCAGAATTGCCTTATGTCTGTCCAATGCATTCTTGAATTCCCCACTGTTTTTGACTCAACGACCTCCTCAGGAAGGCAATTCCATGCATCTACAACCCTCTCTGTGAAGAAATACTTCCTCACATTACCTCCGAGCCGTGCCCCTCCATCTTCAAATTGTGACCCCTTGTTCTTGCAAATCTCTTTTTCTGAAAGATGCTACCCTCTTGGACTTTGTTGATTCCCTTGAGGTATTTGAAAGTTTCCTATCATGCCCCCCCCCTTTCCTTGAAGCTATACATCTTAAGCTCCTTTAGTCTTTCTTCATATGTCTTCTGGTACAGACACTGCACCATTTTGGTTGCCCTCCTCTGGACAGCCTCCACCCTATGTCTTTTCGGAGACGGGGTGTCCAGAACTGTACAAAGTACTCCAGATGTGGTCTTACCAACTGTCTGTACAGAGAGCCAACAACTTCCTGTTTTCTACTGGTGATGCCTCTCCCTATGCATACCAGTATCCCCCATCCCTCCTTACTGCCTTCTCCCATTGCTGGCCCACCTTTAGGTCGTCTGATACGACTACCCCCAGGTCCCTTTCCATTTTTGTCATTGTCAGTATCCCACCCTCCATTTCTGTACTCTTCCCCCTGTGTTTTTGTTTCCCAGGTGCATTAATTTGCACTTCTTTGCGTCGAATCTAAGCCACCATACATTTGACCATTCCTCCAGCCTTGCCAAGTCCTTTTCATCCTTTCCACCCCACCTTGCGTATCAACCCCATTGCACATCTTTGTATCATCTGCAAAGAGACATACTTTCCCTTCCAGTCCCTCTGCAATGTCACTTAAAGACATTAAAAAGGACCGGCCCCAGTACTGAACCCTGCGGTACCCCACTAGTAACCCCCCTTTCTTCATTGTGGACTCCATTTACTATTACCCGCTGTGTCCTGTTATCCAGCCAGTGTTTTGCCCAGGCTACCACCCTGGGACCCTTACCCAGGCTGGCTAATTTATTAATCTTTTGTGCAGGAATGTGTTAAATGCCTTGCTAAAGTCTAGGCAGGCCATGTCCACAGCCCCTCCCTGGTCTACTACTTTGGTCACCCAGTCAAAGAAATCTATCAGATCTGTCTGACATGACCTTCCTGCTGTGAATCCATGCTGCATTGGGTCCTGTGGCCCACTGGCCCCAGGTGCTAAAGGCACTCCATGCAAGCACCTCGTGCTTCATTACGCACCTGGGGCATGCTCTTATCAGGTCATACACCACACCTCGTCATGTCTTATTTCTTACTTTACATTCACGTCCACCTGGGACAAATGCACCCCTTTAGAGGACATGTGTATGAGGCTTCCACTCTCTCTCTGAATCCCTGCAAGCCAAATTGTTTGCCTAAAAGATTGTAACCAGCAACATTAGATTTGTCACTTTGGTAGAATTACTGAAGTACAAACTGCTCCAGAATGTCAGCACTAAGGTCACTCCACAAACCTCCAGAATAAAATTAAGTCTGCATCCAAATTGTGGAGGGGGATTCATACTTTTGTCTCACCCTCTCCCTCCCTTGTCAACCACTCCTATCCTCAAGCTATCAGGCTCTCCAATTTATGACCCAGCTGAGGTTGCCTACTCTTTTGATTAATACTTTACCTTTTATTCCCTCTCGCTGCTCTCTCCAACTACCTCCTACTGTCCCCCTGGTGCAGCCCAATCCCACAAGTGACATCCATCCATCCCTTAAACTCCTGCCCTCATTTTCCTTCTCACGTACACACCCCAGCCCCACCTTAACTGCTCTGCTATTGCTCAACCCCACCAAGGGTCATAGCTCTGATGGACCCAAGCCAAAACTCCTGCACATGCTATTACTATCTCCATCTCCTTCCTTCTCAACCTCTCATTTCACCTCAGCAAGGCACCTGGCCAGTAGCATACTCCCTTTCAAGGCCTGTATGTTTCGATGCCAATAAATGCCTATTCTTGCAGCTAATTAAACTGCCCTTTGACTCTCTCGAGTGCACTGTTCGTTATTTGTTTTGGACTTTCCAGGGATAGCCAATCCCTTTAGTAGCACCAAGTAATGCAACCAGGAAGCACGCCCCCCCCCCCCTCAATTTTGATTCAAGGCTTTCAACACCCTGGCCCATGCCAATCAACTTAAACTTGCAGGAATGTTTTGTCTTGGACCGCTCTACCCGTCAGTTCAAGTAGGTGATGCCTTCTCCCCACAGCCCCAACTTGTTCTGGTGCTCCCGAAGGGCTCCATCCTGGCCCAGTCCTGTTCTCCATGTCCCTTAATGACCTCCCTCAGTCTATGTCTCCCAGCATATACAAACGTACCCAGATAACTACAGACCACACTGCCATACACCACAATGGCAAATGTTGCATCCCTCCCAGAAATTACCCACGTCCCCTTCCACTGGGTCCAAAGTGATGCACCTTCTCTAGAACTTTATCTGAAGGAAGGAAAACTTAACTTGGTGACCACAAGGTTTTAGGAGATTTAGAATGGTCTTGCTATCCATTTTCATATTTATTACAAATGTTCACCAGAAAGGTATACTGACCTGCAAGCAGCTCATTTCCAAATGTGCCCATGGAAAAGGGGACAAGGGAATAATGGAAACAACAAAGTACAGAAGGCGCTCATGATTATACAGCTGGAGAAGAGCAAATAAACACAAAATGGGTGCAAGTTAATAGGGCTTACATGGACAAAAAGTAACAAAAAGGCATTCACTGGAAACTGCAGATGCAAAGGAGACTGTGCACAACAGCATAACAGGCATACAGCTGTACAGATTATACTGGGGATATAACAGAAACTGTACATAGAATATATAGTCATTGATATGATAGATACGGAGAGGCAGATTTGATAGAAACCTTTAAATACCTCATGGGGGTAAATAAGGTACAGGAAGGAAATATTCTTCATACGAAAAGATGCACAAGAACATAGGGAAATGCTGTGTAGCCGGAGGGAAGTAGATTCAAGAAAGATGTGAGGAAGTACTTCACAGAAAGGGTAGTGGATCTGTGGAATAGCCTACCAGCTGAGGCAGTGGGGGGCGGCAGCGATGGGGTTCAAAGATGCATGGGATATACATAAGGGAACCTCAGTGAAAAGAAATGGAGGGTGGGAGAGCCAGAGATCAAGTAGGGTCTACAGTGATACTGTCAGAAGGGAAAATGGGCAGACTGGGTGGGCCAAGCAGTCCTTCTCTGCCAACAAATTCTCTGTTGCTATGTTATGTCTCTATACAGAAATTAAAAATAAAATATCTGCGGTAAGTAAGCAGCCTTACCACCGTAGAGTCTGATCCCATCAAATCCAAGAAGCTAACCAGGGTCAGGCATGGCCTGTGGTCCAACTGTGACCTTCAATAAAATGCCAAATGATGCAGGAAGGGGTACTGGTAGCTCTGCAGAGTGTACTCTCCCCTTGGTTATAAGTAACTACACCAATGCCCCAGTATGGGGTTTGAGGGACTCCAATGTTGTGAGGTGTTGTCTTTTTAATGAGACATTGAGGTTCCATCTGCTTGTTCTGGTAGTGGTTTGGATGCTTGTTATAAGTCCCCCATAGTATATCTCGAAAAGTTGGGGGACCTGGCCAACCCCCCCCCCCATTCCACCCCCAACTACTCCACAAACAGATTAACCTGGTTTAATATCAATCAGTATTTCCTGCCAGCCTCTCGGTACAACGGTAGCACCTCCACTCCGATGCCAGAAACCCAGGTTCAGAAATATGCCCCGTCATCGAGGGCAGGCCAGGGGAGGGGAAGAAGGACTGAGCTTCCCACTGTGCGCTCTCCTTCTTCAGGGATGGTGGGCTCCCATCCACTGCAATACTGCCACCTAGGTGGCCACAGGTAGCAGTGTGGCTGGAGGGCTGAGGGTGGGTGGGACTCCGTAGATGTTGGGATGTCACTGCGCTCCATGTAAGCATAGGTCCCCTCATGTCCTCGCACAACAGTCTCTCCAGGGGGAAGAAAAAGGGAACATGGCCCTGGTTCCAATGGATGAATGACCCTGGTACATCTTAGGCTACAGGCAGCCAACCAGATGCACACCTCCTGACAAGGCATAGTGTGCTCAGGGGTATATCCCACACCCCCGCCTTGCGTGGGGGTAAACCGAGGCAGCATGGAGAACAGCAGTGCTCTGGTACAGTAGGGGTGCCCATGGATGATACCATGGGGATCTGGAAGGAGTCCAGAACCAGAGATAAGTAGGGGGCATAGAGATTATATCAAATCAGTATTTCCTGACCCCAGCCCCCGACCCCCACACCTGGGGCGAAGCTGAAAACAGAAACAGTTTGCTCTACTGGTAAAACAACAAGCAAGCAATAACTTAGAACTGCAGTTAAAAGGCAAGGTGGTGTTAGCACTGGTATGTTCAGAAAACACGCCTGGGATAAAAATCCAAACGGTAACAATGAGGGGGCAAGAAATTAGACCATTAGGAGTGGTGCAAGAGGTGGAGAGGGTGCACAGAAGGATAAAAAGGGGCATGAAAGAGCAACAACAGATGTGAGAAGTATGGCCACGGAGCAAAGATTTCAGAGCAATCTGCATGTTGGCACTCACCCCCTTCAATTACATTTGCAGGCCTTCATCACTTGGTGGGGTGGCAACATGCGTACTGGCAGCAAGTGATCAAATATACCATTTAGCCACAGCCCTACCAACTAGGAATCAGGGCCACAGCATAAGCACGGTTTAGCGTTAGCGCCCTTCTCTCTGGACAAGAAAATCCAGGGTTCAAGGGGGGTGTGTGTGTGTGTGTATGTGTGTGTTTTTACTATTTGAAAAGAGACAGAGACACTGCTGGTGTCCTGGCCAATACTCACTCGGTAAGCCTAGACACATTTCTGCTTTCCAAGGGGATCACAGTGTTCTCTGGGCAGTAGAGTGGCTAGGTCTGGGAATCCCAACTTCCTATGTTTCCACAACATATTTATTAATACCTGCCTATGAAGCAGGCGGAGATATCGATGAACCCAGAGTTCCTACAAACCTTAATGTTAGTATCTAAAAAACCATGCACCTAATGTGTCTGTCAATTTGCACATTTAAGTGCAATTATAAAACAAATGTCGGGAAATGTATTTATTGATTGGTTCAGAGCTATCATAATCCTAAAAATCAAAAGATTATTTTACAAAGGTTTCTCGTCAGCCTAATGAGGCAGGTACAAGAACTTAGTTTGATAATAGAAAAATACAAAACAAATAACACTGGAAGTCAGAAATACAAGTAAACAGCAAACAGATTACATTGGAATGTCATACACCAGTGATGGGACATTAAGACGCAAGTTACACAGAACAGTACAATGGGATCCAGAAAAATAAAAGAAAAAAGGAAAATGCAATAAAAGTAACATAAACACCATAAGTACAAGATAGTAAAGGTACCAATGCTTTTGGGGGAGGGGCAAAGCAGTCAGTAAGGTGACACTGGCAGCTAAGTGACTAGGTGGGGAAGAATTTAGGGGGGGAATGGACACTGTAGGCGACTTTAGACAGGCAAGTGCCGAGGAGGAGTAGGAATTGAAGGGAGGGAAGGTGTGTAGCGGGGAAGAGGGAGAAAACAGGGCGATAAGTAACGGAAAATAGAACAGGAACAAACTTAGGGAGGGCAATCACATCTGCTTAGTGCAGTGAGGTGCTGGCATAGTTTAAATTTAAAGGAGCCAAGGGAGGAGCATTCTTATTGGGTTGTGTTAATGCCTGAACTATTATAACATTCAGTTTAGAAAATTAAAACATCTTCGTTTCATAATAGCATTAAGACACTCCAGGCAGGGGATTGGTTACGTTGGTTATTCTAACCCTAGGAGTATAAGACAGTCAGCTATGCTTGTGTCTCATAACCCCCCTAGGGTTAGATTAATGTACTGTAACAAAACCCCTGGTTATGCCCAAATGCCTAAATGATGTAGTCCCGGAGACTCAGTGGGTTCCAGCAAATGGTATGTCCAAGTCTCCAGACTCTATGCAATTAACTTTTAATACTCCTTAATCTGTGACATGGGCCAGGGTTTGTGGCTAGCTAACTGGAGTTGAAAGGTTCCTGATACTTGGTGGGGAGAAAGAGAGTTGGTGACAGGGCAGTGTGCTGCTTGCAGTTCCTTTGAGGACAGTGCAGACTCCTAGGTTTTCTGCAGCAGGAGACCCCAGCCTATCCAGAACATGCCATCAGCTGTATAGTATACAGCAGCCCCTGCTTACGCAGAACCCTCCCTGAATCTCCAGGACAGACAGTAATGCACGTGTGAACCGAAAAGGAGTTGAAGTGTCACAGTGCAAAGAGCTTGAAACCCGTGCCTCTCCTTGTGAGGGCAGCTATTTCTCTCACACACATACACACACTTGCACTTCAAATATTCTGCTAAGTGTGAAACCAGAGAGGGAGCCAGTTAGTTCCTATGCTCCTCTGCCTGCAGGATGATGGTGACCCAGGTTCAACAGAATAAAAATTTCTATGTTCTTGGACCTGTGGAGGTGGGAGGGGGATGGACGACCACCTCCCTATCAGCTCCTGGAGTGTTGATCCCGAGTTGGGGATCAATCACATGCCAGGGCATATGCTCAGTCTATAACGCTATTTAAAGAAGAAATTCCTTTATACTTACCATAATTTCCTTTTCTGTTGGCTTCAATGCTGTCAATGAGGAATTAATTCATACGAGTAATGTGCTCACCCACTGGGATAGTGTTATAGCACGAAGCTGTGACAGGCATAGAACCTTGGGAATATAAGTATTCTGGATACAGCAGTTGCTCAGTTTACTACTGGTCACGCAGTACTTCCAAAACAAAACTACCAATATCCATACCCCCAAGTGAACCCTATTTTATTATAATCTTTATCTACTTAATCTTTATGCAACACATGAAATAAAAACAGTATAGCCTACCTTGTTTGAGTGAACAGCTTATGCAACCATGTTGGCAGACCCAGTATACTCGCTGCTTCATCTGGAATTAAAAACACTGTGCCTTACCCAGCTGGCCCAGGATATTTGCTGCTTCATCCGGAATTAAAAACACTGCGCCCTACCCGGTCTTCCACAGGTGTTACAGCTAAGCTGTTATCCAGCAGTGAAACATACAGAGTATTAAATAGGTGGTATAGCATAGCAAAATGCTAAGCAAACCAGGGGATAATGCTATTTTCAGAAATGCTTAGCAGTAGACTGCTAACTATTTTTGAGCAAGTCCATGACACAGCATTAATAAAACTATATAATTTTTTTACAATTTTGCTAATCAGTCTGTGCCAAGTGCTATGCATTTTCACAAGTGAGTAGCACTTCCACACGTCAAACTTCTAATCACTTTTTTCTGCTTATTTAAAACCCTGACAAATAAGAGGAACAGAAATAATGTGCAGCCTTAACTCTCCCAACAACTGGGTGTCAATCTGGATCAGCAGCCAACCTTACAACTTCAGAAATTGCAACCAGTTAATCTGCTGGCCTACCAGCCAAGAAGTGATTCAAATCTTTGCTGCCCATAAAATGCTGATAAATCCTGAAGCGTGCACAACTGCATTAATCAGCTTGTCTGCAAACACATTTCCGTAATATACTGGACAATAGTCTTCGATAGGAGCCAGTGACTCTAGGGAGACGCCCCACTGGCAATGATGAAGCTAAAAGAAAAGGAAATTACTGTAAGTACGAAGGAATTTCTCCTTTCTGTATCTCTCCACATTGGTAATGGAGATTTAATACATATGGGTTCTAAAAAGCAGAACCCATTTTCCATAGGGTGAAAGTGAATATTGTCTGATATAAGACATGCCAGGGGAATTACAGGCTTTTTCTGCTAATCACTGCCTGTAACACTGCGCCCAAAGACTGCAACGGAGGAACTCTAGACATCCTGTTTACGGTGTTTCATGAATGCATGAATGGAGGACAATGTTACTGCTTTGCAAAGTACCGACACCAAAACCTCCCCTCTTTTTACCCATGGAGTGGCAAAAGCTCTGTGGAGGAGTGTACTCTGATCAGAGCAGGAACAGTCCTCATTTCTGCCACATATGCTTTTGTGGTATAGGACCTTACCTACCTAACAAGCGTTGCTTTCAAAGCCTTTTGCCCACTTTCACTGCTCTGAACACACGAAAAACAGGTTACTTAGCTGTAACAGTAGTTCTAGGAGTGGTATATGATGTTCATTCACACTGTCTGGCTGTTGCCTTTCCTTTTAAGGATCGCCGGAAAAGTTTTCTAGCTGGCTCCCCCCAACCACCCGGGAGGTAACTCCCATGGCTCCGCCCCATGATGCCAGATCTTGCCCACTGGTAGCAGAGTTTGTGCACCAAAGCTGGAGAGATCAGGTGGGTCTGTGGGAATGATCATCATATACCACTCCTAGAATTACTGTTACAGGGGCCGGCCCGGTGGCGCTGAGGGTTGAGGCGCTGGATGCCACACTTCGCGCTACGCCGCCGACCCAGGTTCGGGAACGGACCCGGCTCGTCGGGGGTCGGCCGGGGGAGGGAGGATGGAGTGTCCCAACGGATGCTCTCCTCCTTCATGGTGGGATGCCAGGGGCGCTTGAGCGCCTGACGTCCTGAGGGGTCTGGGTGCACCAACTCTGGAGCACGGGCGTCTGGGCCTATCGGAGCTGGGAGGGGACGCTAGGCGCTTGAGAGGAGCGCGCCAGTACGCAGACTCCCTGCGCCGCCTCAGAGGGCGGGGTTAAGGGGGAAACAAGACAACTCTGAGGAAAATGCCCTCCGATCGCCTAGATGAAGTCCTCCTGAGCTGGCCTTGCCACCTCCGACCAGGGCAGACCCCACCGTGCAGCTGCCGCAGGGGAAGGGGGAAAAAAGAGGGCCTCTCATCGCCGCCCGGGGTAATCCGCCATCAAGGTGCCCTCAAGGGCAGTGTGGCACTTAGGGGCTGACCAAGCTGGTAGCAGAGGTGGGGGCCACCCTTGTAGGACGGATGGAGTGGTGATTGGAAGGGACAGTAAGGAGTGGATAAAAAATAATAAGTAGAAAAGAATTACTGTTACAGGTGAGTAACCTGTTTTTCTAGGGATATGGATATGATGTTCTATCCACACTGTCTGGCAGATTCCTGGCAGTTCTCTGGGAGGAGGGAGGCAAGACATACGCACCCTACTTCAGGAACAGAGACTGGAGAACTGAGGTACCAAAACCAGCATCCATGTGTGATTCAAGGTCAATGTGGCATTGGTAAATGAAGGTGTGTGCTAACTTCCAGGTAGCAGCCCCGTAGATTTCCTGGATAGGGACGTCCCTAGAAGCAGCAGTATGGCAGGTGGAATGAGCCCCTTAGCCCTACAGAAGGCTCACTTCCTGCCAACCTATAGCAGAGATCAATGCAGAAAGTGATCCACCAGCCAATAGTCCGCTTGGCTGCAGGTCTGCCAGGTGCAGCTTCAGCATAGCTGGTAAACAGCTGGTGAACCTCTCCCTGAACTCCAGCCATGTGCTCTTTGTAATAAACGAGCCCTCGCTTCAGGTACAAAGTATGGAGCTCGTGCTCGGCCTCCGAGTGTTACTGGTGAAGAACACCGGTAAAGTCATCACCTGGCTCAGGTGAAAGTCCGACAGAATCTTCGGGAGGAACTTCGGGTTGGTGCGCAGGACAACAAGGAAGGTTCCTGCTCTAAAATGGCTTCAATGGCAACACCACACACGCCATTCCTCTGCTACCAAGTGAACTGTCCCCCAGCCATCGGTAGGGAGCAGTCTGGCTCCAGGTGCCATGCCATTCCCTCCCCCAAGGAGAGCAGTCCTACCCCCTCCCCGAAGACTCAAGCTTGTTCCTAAACTCGAGTCATCGGTGCTGCAAGCAACAGCACTACTGCTGGATCGGTAAGCCGGATTGGACACTGACTCTTTAAGAATTCCACACACCAGCCCTCTGTTTAGACTTGACAACCTACAGGCTTCAGAAGGGCCTTTCCTAATCACCAAGGTGTTCCATGCTGTGAGCCTAGCCACACCGAGAAAAAAAAACGTGCTAACAGCACGGCAGCCAGGATGAGCAGGGGTTGAAAATTTTTTTGGGAGGCTGTAAGTCCAGGACTTATGTTACTTTCAGTCCATAAGTCCGTAGCAGGCATTGATAAGTCACATTTTTTTTGCCTACATTTTTTTACCAAAGCAGATCACTTTTTTCTCATGTCACACAGGATGCAACAGGTACCCCTCTGTAAGCCAAATAATTTGCAGCTCACAGTCTGGATTCAAAATAGACATGCTTGGCTCTAAATTCAGTTTCGCAGTCCTGTCCAGCAGGGATAAGTGACACCCCCCCCCTTAAGCATTACTCTCCCTGGCTAGTTGGAAGTCCTTTCTGTATTAAAATAGCTGCAGCAGTGGGAGACACACAGGGTTTCTGGGTCCACTCCAATACAATCCTTGCACTGCTGTTTTAAGCATGTAAATTATTTTTTTTTTTTTTTTTTTTTTAAACTCAGAAGCCTTAGTCTCCCATTTCTTTTAAGCACACCACTGTTAATGCCTAAATCCTGCTATTTTTAAATCTAAATCACCCATTCAGGAGAAGATACCCTGTGGAATGCTGAATCTTCCCCCCCACCCCAGCGCTCACACTGAACTTGAGTCAGGAGCAGTAGCACTACTGTCTGCCCCCCATTTTGAGTGTGTCCCACTAACTATTTTAGTCCCCTAACATTTGCATGCCTGCTTAAATGCGTTATACAGCCATTGTTTAAATGATCGACGAGTCAAGTTTGCACACAGTTTTTCTGGCGCAGCTCTCAACATGCCCTTCTCCCATTAGTAAGGGTATGAATGAGAGTCAGAGCGCCAAACCCAGCAAGAACATGTGCAATGGCTGAACAGGTATCACCTGGTGAACGTTTCTAAAGGGATTACTCGCCATGTGATCCACATTACACCGCCAGCTGCACTGGAGTTTCTGATTCTGCAGCACGAAGTCCAGACCGTAGTGCACACTTTCAAGAGCTGGGTGCTTGCATTTCTTTCACGAAGTTAATAGCCTGGCAGACCCTCCCCCCATGCGCACTACACGTAATGCACGCAGTGTGCGCAAATCATCAAGGAGACCGGGAAGCGTCTTTCTCTTCTAGATCTCTGCCGGGTAGACTGTTAACTTGGGGGGGAGTGTACTTTCACTAAGAAAATAAAAAACAAGCAAAACACGTAGCAGCGGCAGGGGAAAGAAGTCAGACAGGCTGCCTAAAAAAAAAAAAAAAAAATAATAATAATAATACACACAAGTCGCGCACACACTTAAGTAGCTTTGCTCAGTAAGTCCATCGGACTTGCATAGACTGAAAAGTGAAAGTCCTGCTTTGCTTTTGGAGTGTCCCGGACCTCGGACTTAGGGATTTTTCAGCCCCTGATGAGTGGCAGCTGATAAGCCAAAGAGGATTGCTCCGGTCCAGGAAAGGTACCCGACATCACACACATACTCAGCGTGGTGACACTGGCATGCATCATGCACACCTGCTCTACAACTGCTCACTCGGGGATCGCCCATACAGCACACGATGTCTTGCTGCAGAAACAGCACCTGTCAAAGAGACAGTAAGGACAGTGTCACCTGCAAAAAAAAAATAAAAAAATAAGAGCCAGCCACACCACTGATCAAGATGATACTTGCAGTCTGGAGCCATAGTGGAGGCACGGCTAGACCTCCACAATGCTTAGAACAAACAACGTAAGGCAAACAACTGCTCGGAAAACAAGAGGCGGGGAGAAGAAAAATAAAAACAACAACTTAGGACAGGAGGGCACAAAAGGCCACACAGGGCTCAAGTCTACAGGAGAAACACAATATAGTACTTACGGCCCGGTGGCGTTGGAGGTTGAGATACTGGTCGCTATACCCCATGTCACACCGGCAACCCAGGTGTGAGGAACAAGCCCGGATCGTCTGGGTCAGCAGGGGGAGAGAGGATTGAGCGTCCAAGGACTGATCTCTCTCGGGGTACATGTCGCCCTGCTAACTGATTGCCCTCTAGTGGTGACTGGAGGCGCGCCCAACTTAATTATGTCGGTAGAGAGGGGGATGGGAGAAAGCAGGAGGAATACTAGCCTGGCAGGGCTCCACGATGGTCCGCCACTCCGCAGGCTGACCCCAGGGTTCTGGATTGGATCTCCGGGAAGGGGGCACCACCTTCCTGGCCCTGCCATGGGGGGGGGCAAGCTGTGGGGGAAATACCGGGGTCTGTCAATTGTGGCACGGCGAAACCTGAGAGTTCCACCCTCGGGAGGACAAAAGCCCCTGCCAGGGCTAAGGAGGATAAAAATCTGTATGAAAAAAAAAACAAACAAAAAAAACCACAATACTTAAAGATGGCCTGTTAAGTTTAGCTGCAGCCCGCTCCCGCATACCTTGCCATGCTGCCATGGGAGTCGATGGCTGCTATGACCCAAATGCTCAGAGCTATATTTACATTTAAACCACTGCAAAACTATACCATCGAACTCGGATGCTATAAATATTATTTTAAGCATCAACACCCCCATGGAAGCAATAAAAATTAAATATAATAAGCTCCAGCCACTGTGCTACATTCACAGCAGTAGTGATAGCTATGTCACTATCACTAAATGGGTTGGAATACCCATGAGGCCATGGACGCGCTCGACAGGAACCAGCATGTTTTCAGGTTTGGTGCCATAGTTCTGCAGTGATTTAAAATATATACAGAGTCCAGCCCAGTGGTGCTGGAGGCTGAGGTGACCTAGCGCCACGCCAGTGACCTGGGTTCGGGAATGAGCCTGGGCCCCCAGGGGGGGCATGACAGAGGATCGAGCTTCCGGAGGACTGCTCTCCTCTCTCGGGGGGAGGGAGACTTTGTCCCACATTAACTGCCTCTGGCGGTGGCTGGAGGGCAGTACAGGTCGGGAGGCTCGGTCTGATGTCTTCACGTCAGTAGGGGAGTGGCAGCAGGTAAAGAATGGAGGAAAACGAGCCTGGCAGGCTCAATGATGGTCCGCCGTTCAAGAGGGCCATCCCCGGCTTCTAGATTGGGTCACCAGGAGGGAGGAGAAGCCAGCAACCTCCTTCATGGCCCTATCATGGGGGGGCGATCTACAGGGGAACTACTGGGTGTCAGCGAGTGCAGGAGCGGCGGGACCAGAGAGAGTCCCTCCATTAGGAGGGCTGTAGCCACCTGCCAGGGCTCTGGAGGATTTAAAAAAAAAAAAAAAAAAAGATATATTTGTTGCCCCCCCCCTTCCTCTGCTCAGCTCGCAGATGGCACGAAAAACACTTATAATTCAACTCACTTCTGTTAAGGCAGTATAGGGTCTTTCCTCAAGCAGGCAGCAGCTTCAGTCTAGGCTTCAGATAGCAAACTTCCAGAAAACTACCCCACTTCCCTCCCTGTCTAGGGATTTTGATGGTTTACTGTCTCTGGGAAAGGGGAAGGGTACCATTTCTTGACTGTAAGCACATATAGGAGGAAGTACAAATCACAGTACCTCTAAGGTTTGTGGATTTAGGTTCCTTGGTGACGGCTCAAGCTCCGAAGTGCTGGCCCACAGTTTACTCTCTATCACACCCCCAGCACCTTGGGTAGTAGCAGGCTCCACAGGCAGGCTGTAAAACAATTCATTAGGCAAGCAGCAGACTCACACAAACTGTTTTCTCCACAGAATTAGATTATCCAAGTCCAAACCGATTTAAAATGCAAACAGATCAGCATTTATTTTTTTTCTCCACAAAATGCTCATGCAATAACAACATTTGAGGATCTTCAGGATTATTCTCAGCACATTTTCAGGATTTCTATGGCCCTTGGCCATGGCACATACTTGGTGGATCCAGGATTGGAACCTGCGACCTAGCGACTCTGTTCCCCTCCATTCTGAGCCAAATTGGGCTCATTTTCCTCTCAGAAACCACTTTCTAACTTTCCTCAAACCTTTACGATTGTTGCCCCCCCTGTGGGAGCGGAGTCACAATCCGACACTTGATGGCATACTCTCTGGCCTTGGGGTGCCATTCAGGTACACTGCAGTCCTTCCACTAGAGGCCACCCACACATCAGATCCACTGGCAGGGTTCTCTCAGATGCAAGAGCCTAAACCTTTCTTCACAGCAGCCACAAACATAACAGCACAGTACCTTATTAGAATGGACACACCGGGCTCGGGAACGGACTCTGGCACTGGGGGTCGGCAGGGGAAGGGATAGGATTGAGCATTTATAGAACTGCTCTCCTCCCCTGGGAAGGGTTAGGGACGCATGATAGCTCTGCAGTAGCCCCCGGTGGAGACCAGGTGCACAACAGAGGGATCGCATGAAGGGGAACACCAGAAAAACGGAAAAACCACTCGCTGGCCGCCAGATAACGGCTCTCTATCTCCGGCTGCTTCCAGTGCCTTCCCGGGGCCTCCTTCTCCACGGCAGCATCCCCAGGCCCTAAGAAAAGTGTGTTGGGGTCATCCCTCTCCACCCGGTGCCTTTCCCCTCGGAGGAGGGGGTCGCCAGTGAAGGAATACGCTGGATATCCCAGGGACTAGCTATGATACGAGAAGCAAGAGGAGGCCGGGCATCACAGGAGGGGCTATCGGGAGACGTGCAGAGCCTGAAGGAGTGGGGGCCTATGAGCATGAGGAGGGCAAAAAAAGAATATACAAACAAAAAAAAAAAAAAAAAGAATGGACACAGTCAGGCAACGGGGTATCTGTCACCTACCCCTGAGACATCACTGCCACCTCAGTCTCAACAGACCCTCCCATGGCAACCACTCTTCTCATGCTTCTGTGGAGCCTAGCAGGCTCCTCTTGATCCCCTTCAGAATTACTGTTCGAAATTGCTGTTCTGTTACCCCATACTGCCTCTTATGGGGGAACTCCCTCCACACTTTTGCGACCAGGGGGGCAAGCTCTTCCCCAGCCCAGACTGATGGCTGCCCCTTCGCAGGCCTGCAAACAGGCACCTGCTCCTCGTACACTCTTCCTGCCTCCTCCATGAACATTCAACTACCTCTGTCCTTTTTCATGCCAAACTGAGTTTTTGTTTTAAACAAGACACACGCCGCGCGCCTGAGCTTGTTTTAAACCAGACACGCGCCGCACGGCTGAGCAAGAGCTCAGTAAGCGCGTGCACACGCTACCTCCCGCAATGCCAAACAGCACATTTAAAAATAGTAACTCCGACTGGCACAGGGGTTACATATATGAATATACTTATACATATATCTCGGAAAATGTTGGTCATGACAGTCATCAATTCCCGCAGCAGCATGGCACGGTATGTGGGAACGAGAGTGGGATGCTGCAGCTAAACTTAGCAGGTCACCTTTAAACTAGTGTACACAGAACCCTTACCTGACCACCTGCTAAACACCCACTAAAGAAACAGGGAAATCACCAAGGACGTAACAGATGCAGGAGGAGGAATCACAAACAGTCCCTATCAACAATAAAAAGGGTTCCATATCTGAGGCACCAAGCTATAAGAACTACAAGAAAACATAAAAAGCCACACACACACACACACACACGAAAGTTCAAAAACTTATTGAATTTTCTTTTAGCACCCCGTTTTGCCTTATTCGGCTTCTTCTGGGGAACTGTAATCTAAATATAACTTTATTATTATAACGTCAAATAATTCATACATTTCTTGTAGCAACCCCAACATTTTGCCTTATTTGGCTTCTTCTGGGGAACTGTTATGAAGACATATAACAATGATTACAGAGCATATACTGTCATATAATTCATACTTTTTTTTTTTTTTAGAAATAGTGAATTAATTCTGTTAATCAGTTTATGTTCATTTTCATTTTTAAAACATGATTTTCGAGTAATTATAAATGATGTAAGCCTTTTCAAATTTCAAACCTTTAATATCAAAATTGATAGTTGACGGTATTGAGATGTGTATGAAATGCTACCTACTTTTTCACTAGGCTACTTGGCCTCCTTTGGCCATCATCATCATCATCTTGTAGAACCTCATTTTCATTTTATAAGAAACAAACATTTTTGTTTTTTCAAGTTATTATATTAATACATTTAATTTAGTAAAAGAACAGTTAAGAGTGGCTTAAAAGCAGATAAATACAATATCTAAAATGAATAATGCTGAGATTAAATGTATCAACATCATAACATGCAAAAACAATTTTTTTTCTTATGAAATCAAAATAAGGTCCTACAAAATTATGATGATAAAAATCAAGGCAGACGAGGGAGGCCAAGCAGCCCAGTGAAAATGTAGGCAGCATTCCATGCACTTTTAAATACCATCAGCTACCAATTTAGATATGAAAGTTTAAAATATGAAAACGCTTACAGCATTTACAATTTACTTGAATAGGATTTAAAAAATGAAAATGAACATAAACTGATGCTTGGCAAAATGAAGTTGCTATTTCACAAAAATGTATGAATTATACAACAGTATATGCTCTATAATCATAAAGTTATATATCTTGATTACAGTTCCTTGGAAGAAGCCAAATAAGGTGAAATGTTGTGTGCGCTAAAAGAAATAACCTTTTGAACTTTTGTTGTTTTATGGCTTAGTTTGTAAACCAGAGCAGCCTCAATCTTTCATTTTCTTTAGTTAATTTGAAAGTCACAGCTTCACAAGCACAATTACTAATCATACCTCAGAACCCGTACCTCAGATTCTTTCTTGAGCACCCGTCCCTGTCAGCAGTCTGTCACCAGCACACAACAAAAATGAAATTCATCCACAAGCTCTCCCCCAAATAAGCGCCACCACACCGCATCCAGAAATTCAACCCACTATCACAAGCATTTTTTTTTTATTAATATATAAACGTGAGACGACCCTCCCCCAAAACTGTACCTCGCTTTTTACGTTTCCCAGCCCTGCTGTTACTTGCACTCTTCGCAGCATCTCAATAACAGGTGGCTCGAACTCAAAGCTGCTTCCACAAAAACTCTGCTTGCTCTCCATTCTCACGTCCTGCACATCTTCCTCTAATAAAAGTAACAAATGGTAATAAACGGCTTACATACATTACTGGGCTCGGTGCTTTCACAACAGCTCGCCCAGGACTATTTACAGTACTGTGCAAGAATATGTTTGTTAAACTACAAAAGATAAATAATAAGTAATTACATTTAGTTTTATTACATTTCCCAATTCTATAATAGCAATATCCCACTCGAGACTGTGGGCGATGCCAGGATTTTCCCACTTCTGGTGTGTTGTTGGTAACTCAGCTGCACCTCGTGACTGAACAACACACCAGGGGTGGGTAAATACTGGCATCACCCACAGCCTCTCGTGGTATATTGTTTAAATATACGGGTGCTCCCTGAACCAGGTAGGCCAAGCCTGCCTAAAGGTTACCCCAATCCAAATGAACATGAAGCAGGAGAGGCCAACACTCTGGAGACCTCTGCTCTATGCATGGTAACCATTCAGTGGTACAGCTGCAACTGAGTAACTGCTGTATCCAACATGTTCATGTTCCCATGGTTTTATGCGAGTCACAGGTTTGGGCTGTACCACTATCACAGTGGGAGAGTACATTATCCATGCGTACGTATCCCCCATTGACAATGTGGAGCGAAACAGAGTAAAGCATAAACCAGTCACACTGATAATTATCCATAGTCATCAAACCACTTGGGTTGTACAAAAATAGCCCATTAAAGTGAACTTTCATATGCAATAATAACCCCTCAGAGTGTATGAAATGCTTGTAGTATTAACCCTGTCAAAAAGAATGCCCATGGGATTTAAAGTAAATGTAGGACCTACCCACAGAGGTGGACATTTTAGGGAGCTCTCCAGCTTGAAGAGAGGGTCAGTCCGGGGTTCAAAGATACAGTTTTGGCTGGGAACTATGGGGGGTAAATCACAAACATCACAAATCCAACTGTCCACACAGAAAGTTAAGAGGTTTCATTTGAATCGCCACAGCAGGTCACCTGGCTGCGTATTTCCATACAAAGGGTCTCCTGGAAGGGGGAGACCAATTTCACTGGCAAATGTCTAGAACTATAGTTTTCTTCACATTAGCACACCAGGCAGCTGGCATTTCAGTGCCTTCAACCACAACATCCCTTCCGATGTTACCAAGGCAAACACAAACATTCTACTTCATGCAGGGTCTTTACACCCTACCCTCAGTCCCAGCTCGCCAAACTTTCTTGGACCTCCTGGAGCAAGAGAAATAGCACAGTCAACGAAGCTTGGCACACATGACCTCCAACTGCAGAACTGGATGACTTACTGGAGGATTTTTCTTCGACTTGGCAGCTACCCTAAAGGGCACTACCTCCATCTCCCATAAACTGCATGCAACATTTCCTAGGGGTTGTCCTGGGGAACAGAATGTTAAGGATCCTGAGAAAGTCCTCACAGTAAACACAGTCCTGAATTTCTTTAAACAACTTCCCACATTATTCACTTTTTTTTCTTCTTCTCATTTCTCTGGAGACACTGCTTTAAAAACAGCACTGCAAGGGGCTCTGAAACTTTTACACAGTTTAAAATGTCCTGTTTACTAACAGACTAGATGCTTACCACAGTGTGTGTGTGCGTTGGGGAGTCTGTATAGAGCAACCTTTGCCACTTCACTGAAGGTTTCAGGTGGATTTCCCCTGAAGGAGAAGACTAGGATGCTGCCAGTTTCCCTCAGCACTCTGACTGCAGCTGTGCTCTAGCTCTGACTTGACCGTTTCTGCCCAGCCAGTCTCTTGGAATGCTCTGTCACTCCAGCATTCCACTGTGACCTATGCTGCTGCAGAAAGTTCTAAATATGACATCACTGGTGCCATGGCTCACACCTGCCAGGAAATCCTGCTGAGGTTTTACCCTTGGATGCCCTGTGGCAACCACCACACTAACAGTAGCCCCTAGAGGAAGGGTTACATAAAAATGAACTGACAATTGGATGAACTGGCTGCTAATGTGATGCACCATCCTGTCTGCAGGATAAACAAAACTGACGAACTCTTACAATACATGAATTCATGATTTAGCCTTGTTCTACCACTGTGGACACTGATTTTCTGTGTCGAAACTGATGTTTACAGTTACTAATCCTATTTAGCCCTGTTCCGGTGGTCCTGTGTGGTGACTGTATGGAAGGTCAGCCTGAATCGAATCCAGAATAAGTGGCTTAGCGATGTGAGCCTCCTCCAAATAGGATGCTTACTATCTGAACCCCTAGACATTAGGCAAGGGCCAAAAAAAAAAAAGCTAACACTGTGGCACCCATCACAGATCCCAGGTACTCAGTGGGTTCCTAGATCAGTGTTGGAGACTCCAGACACTAAAAAAGGATCAACTTCCCAGAACTGGAGGCAGAGTCACTGCCAGGGCTTAGTGCAGCAGCGTATGACTAGCTACATGTGTCCTTGATTTTGACAGCTGGTGAGAGAACACCATCTTGTCAACCGCTCACTAGTCCTGTTGCTGCTCAGTTTTGGGGGGAGAAGAACCCCAGCATGAACTGAACTGTAGTGGCAGCTGATCACATTGCAGTCCCTGGTGGGGCACAGCCAGCTTGGAACCTGTACACTAACGAGAACTGTAGGTAACTGAAGATTTCGGTCTCAGAGAACTCTGTTTCTCTCTCAAAATCCAAGTAGTTTAGTCATTTTAAATCTGTGACACGCACACACCCCCCTCCAACCAAAACGTAAAGAGTTTCACAGGTAGCCCCAAACCTTAAACCACTGGAAGTGAAAGTATGAAAAGGGGGAAACTAGCAGCCACCCAGTCAGAAGTAGGTGCTAGCCCGTCATTTATCAGGAAAAGTGTGGATGCACCCTTCAGTGCTACACTTTGAGGGCTGGACCCCAAGGGGTCCTTCCAGAATGCAGGATACCCTGGGCAAAGACACTCAGTGTGGAACTGTCTGGAAGCTAAAGAATTGCATATGGAAATACTAAGTGGGCCACAAGTGAATCAGTGCACAGCTGGAAGCAGACAGCTTAGGAAGCAAACTGAACATACATTGTACCTAAAGGGACTGCAGCCACATCCCAGTCAGCCCCAAATTCTGAACAGCAGTATGCTGTTCATGTGATGTTCAATTACAATTTTTATCTACACCCTGAAAATTAATCTGCCCAAGTAAATGCTAACAAAATCCTAGCCCAGAAGTGAACTTTTAATCCAGCATGAAATGAATTCTAACATCCTGCCTGCAAGCATGGATCCACGTTTTAAACTCTTCCCATCATTGTAAGCCTTCACTTTGAGGTTTTAAAATCTGTTTGGATTAATGTGTTCTTTTTAGCCCTGTCCAGCAGTTCTGGTACTGTGCAGCCTGGAGGTCAATCTCAGATTCGGAGGTCATGAAATTGTACCTGGTTAAAGTAAATTGACATATGCAGCCCTCCCTGTCAAATGAGCAATCGTTTTTACCCTAAACCAGGGAGGAAAGCTACACGGCACTTTGCCAAGGCCAAGAACAAGTAACACTGCTGCGCTGCCTGTACACAACCTCTAAAGTAGCATGGCACCAGCATGCTGAAGTGTTTAAAAGCTCGGTGGACATTAGAGTAGCCGAGTCTCCCTTGGCCGATTCCTGCAAGTGACTGCAGTCTCAGAGGATTATGGCATACTGCAGGAGCTGCTTTCGCTTACATAATGTTAAGGCGGGCACAAGCCAGATCAATCAGAAAAAGCAGTTGAACAGCCAAGTTAGATATGGTACTTTTGCACTTAATGTGCAAATCAGGGTTAGTCCCACACATACGTTGTGGGACTTTTGGTATGATCTCTTAGGCTCTGCAAATTGTCTATATCAGTGTGGTTAGTGTTCAACAGGAAATACCATGTCTGCATACAGATTCTGCACTGACAGCATACTGTAACTCACTAGGTCTGCAATTCACTCTGAGACAGTACCCTTAATAAAAAACGAATTCTAGCATGCACAGTAGAGAGAGAGCATTCCAACCTGTTCAGCTTACCTGCCCCACCCCCACCCCCGCAGCAGACTACAGCAGCAAAAAAAACTAAAGGCTATTGCAGTCTTCCAAACAGAACTGCATGCCATTAGGAAAAAAAATTACACTAGCTCCAAGCCACCATACCTGGTTCTAAGCTTCGATTCTGCCTTGGCCTGCGAGCAATTACAAAATGATGAGTCTCACTTCCTATGTCCTTGATTTTCTGACGCTTTTTAGGTGGCGACATGCACCCAAGTAATAGGTCTTGGGGGGTGTTTTCATTGTCAGCTGCCTCTTTATCCATGGGAACGACCCCCATCCCGGACAGCAGCTGTCGGGTTTTGCTAGGATCCCATGCAAATGAGAAGTCAGTAACTTTATTGCTTGAGGCTGGTAGCTCCTGAAGATGTCTCCTGTATGGCAGAAAATTAAATACAAATAAACAAAACGATACTGCAGTTTCTGAATAACACCGCGAATGTAATACTTTTGCATCAGTTCTTGGAAAAACGTGACTAATATAAATGTACTTTTTTTTCTGAAGCAACAAAGGACATCTACGCACATTATTTGCTTACAGACTGCCAGCTTGCCTTTCAATTACATGGTATGCGCAGTCGATCTGCATTTACCACTGTAATGTAAACAACTCCCCTCCCGACCAGGTTTGGGCTACCAGCAACAAACAGCGGACTCGGTTATTCTTCGACCACGAGTTTCACCTTTGCACTGGGAGCGGAACACAGTGAAAAGCATGCACTACGCAACCAGCTTCCAGGCTGCTCCTGGAAACCTGAGCAAGGCGTACCTTTGTGGCAGATCCATAGCGGTCTCACTACCCTAGTCCTGCACCAATGTACTGTTTGAAAACCGCGGTAAAGTGCCGCTTGGGTTATTTCGGCGGCCAGCTTGCATGAACGCCTATGCCTTACGCCGCTCAATACGTCATCAGAATGCATCGCGTGCGGCGTCGCTGGGCACTGTTACCGCCACAGAACTGGAAATAGCACGTAACTCTGTCTAGTTATATGGGAAATAATCCTTATTATGCACCACAGAACTGGAAAAAAAGTCTCTCTTCTACTTCTGCGGTGTACACGTTGAGTGACCGACTGATACAGCTGTTTCCTATTTAGGGGTTAGCCTCTTTCGGATTAGAAAGTTAACGTCTGTGTGTTACATGATGGTTAGAGAATTGTGTGTGGCACAGTACCTTTCATTGGAGACCGCGTGATGTGTTTGCAAGTAGAACTTGTGTTGTACAGGTCGTCGCGTAAGGTTGAGGTTTGAAACCAGCATGTCGATTGCCGTTTACGGGTGTTTATTTTAAAACTTTTGCTAGGAAAGACACAGTGATCGTGGTAACGGCTCATTTCCAAAGTAACGCGTAATTACGAGGGAAAGGCTGATCTTGATCCTATCGCAGGCGTATTGGAAGACTAGGTAACCTTTTACTTGAGAAGCATACCTCTGAACCTTTTGTAACTGAAATGAGGGACATGGGCATTTTTTGAACACTCAAAATGAGGGACACAGACACTCAGAATGAGGGACACATCCTCAAACATGGAGATACAAGTTCAGAACACTGTGAAAACCATAGTGTTTACTTGTACAAGGTTTATTTTGGATGTAGTATTTTAGAATATTTAGAGTTTATGCTTTAAAATCTGAATTTACAGCACATTCTCTGTGTGGGCAGCACCTTTTCCATGAGGGACAGAGCAATTTTAAGGGGCAAAATGAGGGATGTCCCTCGTAATGAGGGACACTTGAGAGGTATGTTGAGAAGCGCAGGACTACGAACCTTATAAGGCAGTTGTATGTGCTGTGCTACACGGACCTCCAGTAACAGCAGTGGTGTAGCGCAAACAAACCCAGCCCCTCCAACATTTTATTAGTCAAAATAGGTAAACTTCTGTGTTTCACTTGGGGGGGGGGGTTATATTAAAGCCCGGGGTGGCCCCCAGAAGCTCTGGGGGTTTAGATGCTCTGTGGTGAGTTTTGGAGCTTTTATTGCCGATAAAATACACTTTTGATACATCTTTCCCATCTCTGACTTGAGGGAACCAATTATTTTTACTCTGAGTCAGGGGTGTCTCTGCTGGAGACTCAGTGGCCTTAAAGTAGCTCGCTTGCCAACAATGACATCCACCCACCCTATGCATTATTGTAATGAACTGTGAAATATTCTTATATTAAGGTGGGGTCTATGGCAGGGTCCTAGAAGCTCTAGGTTTTAGTCTGATCTGTGGTGTGTTTTATGGCTTTTTTTATTTTATTTTTTTTGAAGATATAAGATGCTATTTTTATGTGTTCACTACTCATGACTCCAGGGAGAAAATTATGTTTTTCCACTGGAGTTAGGGATGTTGGTGTGTCTCTGGCTAACCCTGGCTCAGAGTCTTTAGCTGCAAGTGGGGTGGGCTGCTGGCTGACCAACAATGTCAACCTTCCACCTCATGACGTTTTTAGCAATGTCCTGTGATGATTCTTCCTCCCCTCTCACCATCCCTCTGCCCCTCCCTCTTCTACTACTTCTTCTCAAAAACAAGAACAAAGGTCAACAATATGCCCCCACCGCTATATGTAAATAAACGTGAACACATTTGTTGCTTTACAAATGGTGAAATTCCTGTAGAGAAGTTACAGTACCACTACACCAACACGACCATGATTTAGCTGCTCCTCTTAGAGAAAGTCAGTGTATGTATTTGCACATCATTTATTAATTTAACATCTTAGTACTGTGAATTTCATCTTAGAGGGGCAATCAATTTACAGCACACATAATTCTGTGCAGTACTAGTATACACCACCACCCCTTCCAACCTTGAAGAACAGATAAGGGAGGGACAGGGCAATGAATTTTGAGTATTATGTTTTTGCCAATCCCCCAGTGTCACCAACTGGTGAACTTACTAGCACGGCTAGTACCCCTGGTGCAAACTGGAGAACTTTAAACTGGATCTGTACCTTCTTATGCAGTCTGGTTAAACACCTTTCAATATTAATAACCTTTAATTGTAATTTATATAGTATTATACAATGGACAGTAAAGAAATCACAGAATGCTGCATTCTGATTGGTTGGCTGGCACCTTTCCACCGTTGTAAATCCACTAGTGTACCTACTGGAAAAGGTGCCAGCCAACCTCATCCCATGCAACCAATAAAAATATCCCTTTGAGCCTCCACGGCACCCCAAATCGCCACCATATTGAACGCCGCGGTAAATTTAAAACAAATATGAGTTCCACATTTACTCTGTACGACGAAAACGAGTTAGAAAACATATTCAGCAACAAAAATGACTTCTCAGACACAGAAGCCACTACCTCAAACCCAACAACAAATATAATAGTATCACGGAACAGTCCGGAACTCACCCCCGCTAATCCTACACAGGCAACAGTAACACAAACTGCAAACGCCCCAGAAACTGCGCACATACCTGGGGAAATTCTGCAATCTGCCTCCGGTGATCCCAGTACGTGGGCAATCAGGCCCCTGCAAGAAAAAAGCAAAACAGCGTTACCAAGAGACCTCAGAAAAGAATCTTCAAAACCTTGAGGTTAGTCGAAACGAGATCACTGCAATAAAGCAAACTAAATGGGCAATAAACGTTTTTACTGACTGGCTTAAAGAAAAAAACATTTCCATAGACTTAGAAACAATACCACTTCACAACCTGAGTCACGTGCTCCGGCACTTTTACAGCACAGTAAGGAACTGTAACGGGCAAGAATATGGGCTAACAAGTTTCGTCGGCCTACGATCAGGCATGAATCGTTACATGAATGATCCCCAAGCAGCAGAGCAGTGAATTTAATGACATACCCCATATTCAATGCATGTAACAATGTCTTCAAAGGAGTAGTCAAGCAATACTGAAAAGTAAGAAAAGACAAAGCAACACACCATAACCCATTAACTAAAGAAGAACTACACTATCTTAGACAGTCACCAGCCTTATCACCACTAACAGCAATTGGTTTAATTAACATCCAGTTACACCTAGCTCGTAGGGGAAACGAGGAGTCTGTGGCTTCAATATACATTCTTTTGAAATAAACATTGCGCCAAATGGCCTCCGATATTTGACCAAATCATACAGTGAACAAACAAAAAATCACAAGGACTTTCAAGACCCAACACGACAGTGTCACAGAGGATTAATGTTCGAGAGGCCCGAAGACCCGCTCTGCCCCATAGCAAGCTACTTAAAATATATTGCAAAGCTTCCCAAAAATCCTTCAGCTCTCTTTTGCCATGTAAAAAAAAACTGCCACAAGCAGGCCTTGATAAACTCAACACATGGTACACTCGAGAGCCTATGGGTGTCAATTTTTTAGGCAAAATGTTACCCAATATCTGCAAACAAGCTGGCCTTCCAAAGACGTAACAAACCACTGCCTCAGAGCAACAGCGGTTACCCTACTAACAGATGCTGGACTAGAAGCAAGACAAATCATGGATATAACAGGCCATAAAAGTGAAAGTTCTTTAAAAAGTTATTGGAGACCGAACTTCCAACACCATGAAACATGGGCATCCATAATTTCAGGACAAGAACCACAACCATCTACAAGCAATGAAATCACCCAGTCAGACCACCCAAAACATTTTCTTTCCCCTCAAACTTCAGACCAAACATCAAGAAAAATAAAATTGTACGCAACTCATAATCCACATACGGAAGCCCAGCCATCCTCCTCATCACTATCTGACGAACCTGCAACACTGAAAACCACAGTGATCCATACTCATTTGAGCCAATGTTCCCAAAGTACTACAGATGACCTAATAGAAGATGACTGCAACTCCCAAATCCTACAACATACTCAGCTAAGAGAAGAACTACACTACTTAGAAGAAACAGATCAGATTCTGCAAGGTGAACTGCACCATCTCCACGAGACGACAAATCCACCTACGCACTTCCAAAACGCAGCAACAACAGCATATCTGAAACCTCAGCAAAATATTGCACCAGAAATCCAACTACGCCTCAAATCAGTCACTTCATCAACTATGGCGAAATAAACTTTTTCCTTGGCGCCAACAAAAAATAATGAAGTGTCACACATAAGCACCTAAAACATAAGGTAAACGCATATCTCACTAAACCCACCTCTATTTCAGAAAGCGCATTCTAAACTATTTTTCTCTCTTTCTCCCTTCCAGTTAAAAGTCAGAAACTACATCAACAAATAAAAATACCTGCTGGGGGGCACTAATGAGCAGCTAACAGAGAAGTCACGTTTCCCGCTAGCTCCGACGAAATAGCCAGTTAATATAAATTAATAAACAGAGTTTTTCACCCCGGGGCGAATAAAACGGTGATCCCAGGTGGAGGAAGGAGCAATGGATGAGTATTTAACTTCGATGCCTTCGAAAAACCAGAGGGCGACTGGGAAAAAGGGGACGGCGGGCCCTGGAGGAGAAAATGCAGGCCTGGTTTCATTTTCGGCTTTGGAGGTTGCGGCTCTAGGGAAGGAGCTAACAGGGCAGGTAATTGCAGCCCTCGAGCCGCGCTTGATAAAGCTGGAAGACGAGTTGGATGGGAAACTGCAGGAGGTTATAGAGCAGCAGGCGCAACAGAGCACTCGGCTGACGGAGGCCGAAGAACGGATTTCCAGGCTGGAAGATGAACTGGCAGTCCCAGGGCAAGTTCGTGCATTACAGAGGGAGTTGGAGAGTTTAAAGAGGCTTATGACTACCAGGAGAACTGTCATCGGTGGCTAAATTTACGACTTAGAGGGCTCCCTGAGGGTTTGGAGGGGAAGGATGCACTTGACTTTTGCAGTAGAGTGCTGCCGGAATTGCTGGGACTGAAAAAAATGGTAAGATCAAATTAGAGCGTGCACATCGGGCGGTTATGCCACGGCCTGCTGCAGATCAGCCCCCACGGCAGATAATTATGCGCTTCCATAACTTTCAGGATCGAGAAGCTCTATTGAAAGCCTACAGATCCCAAGATACCTTATGCTATGAGGGCCACAGATTATTCCTTTCGCAGGACTACTTGGCTCGCCTGTTTTTAAAAAAAAAAAAAAAAAGAAGGCTTTCAATGGGCTGATGGCGCAGCTGAGGAGCCTTAAAGTGGAAAACTTTTTAGTATACCCCGCCACGCTCAGAATAAAGCATGAAGGAGCGACCTACTCCTTCTGGGAGCTTGAGAAGGCAGAGGAGTTTGTGAAGGGTTTGAAGAGAAGAGTGAGCTGAGCGGTGGTGAGGATATAAGATTCGGAAGAATGGCTTTAAGAGGTCTCAATTTGAAGTGATTATTCTGATGGAGAACTGTTTTTTTCTGGCTACAGAGCTGGGACTGAATTGTGTTGAAAGTGTTCCTTGTTCCTGGTTTGGCGCCATTGTGCCACTTTTACTCGAGGAGGTCGGTTCCCGGATGTGATAGTTATTGGTCCAGACGTGGTGGAAGAACTATGAGCAAGAAGGGTCTAAGAAGTTGCAAGTTTGGGACATCAGATGTGCTCCCTTCTGCTCTTGGGGAGGGCTCTCTCTTATTGACTGGTCCTGTATGAGAACTCAGATGAAAACCAGGGAGCCGTGGATACGAGGAGAGTCTTCACTGCAGACAAGGTAGGAGCGGGGGAGGGCCTAGCGCGTGTTTTTTTTAGATGGTGCGGCCTAGCCCCCCGCGTCCTTCCTCTTACATTATCAGATCCATGATGTGTACATTTAATGCTGTAAATTAGGGTGGGTAGGGTATGGTTATTGGGGGGGGGCGGACTAAGGAGACATGGATTCAGTTTCTGTTTGGAAGGGATGTAGAGCGGTCGGGGGGAGGGTTGGGGGGATTAGTTAGAGGAAGGAGGAAGTTATGATAGCCTAGAGCAGGGAAGTCATTGGGAGGTTTAAAAGTGTTAGGATTTGGTTAAGAGCCCTCTAGGGGTAGCGTGGTGGGGGTGTTCAAGGGAATGGAAGAAAAGTCTAAGGTACAGAGGTCAAAGATTGAGTTACAGGTCTCCTTACCTGGCTGGGTCGGGTGCGGGGATAAACTGGATAAGGAGGTTAGTGGTAATAGGATAGGGGGAACAGGGTGAGATCAGATTGGTGCTGAGATGGTGATAAAGGGAGATTGGGAAAGGAGTTGAGCATGTTTGGGGGTACTCGAGGTGGGTGGGGTTTTGATAAGGGTTAGTCGGGACAGGGGGATAAGGGTTGGGGTAAAGAGATAAAGAATGAAGCAACTGGGTGAGATACGGAGGCGGACTGGGGTGGGGGGGCTGGTTGAGACAGGAGAAAAGAAGCAGGGATACTGATCGAGCTCGGGATGGAGATCAGTGGGGTCCCTGGGAGAGGGATAACTCCGGAAGATGGAAATTTGGCTGTTGAGGAGGGCGACGGGACGCGCATCTCAGTTATGGTGTTGAGTGTTTGTTCTACATTATCTTTAAACCTACAACTGTGCTATGTTAGCAATTAGTGTTGCAGGGGGAAGGCAGAAGAGGAGAGGTTATAAGGGGAGGGGGGAGTGGGGTTAGAAGAGGGGTTTGGGGAGGATTAGGTATAGATGATAGAATAGATAGTTTGTTTAGTTTTTATGTTAGTAGAGTAATTGCTCGGTGGTATGTTTGGTGCGGCAGTCGAGTGTGCAGACATTGGGGAAAAAAGAGTATAGAAAGGCACCGGTGTGTTTTATGAACATGTGGATATGTGTAATGCAATACCAAATGTTAATAACCTTAAAAAATGGAAAGCAACATAGAGTGGGATGGGTGACTTAGGTAATTTAAATGTGATATCCTGGAATGTTAAAGGTATAGCGAGCCCAGTGAAGAGGACTGCACTTAGACATAAGGGGGCACAGGTGGCTATGTTGCAAGAGACACACCTGACAAATGTAGAGCATGCCAGATTGGTACGGAATTGGGTCGGGAAATGCTTAGCGGCCTCTTATTCCTCGCATAAAAGGGGAGTAGCAATACTCTTGCATAAGAATCTGCTCTTCGAGGTGAAAAGAGTTGTGCGAGACCCCAAGGAGGGCAGGTATATTTTTGTCACTGGAATTTGGCGGGGGGGAGACATTTACCTTTGGGTGTGCCTACGTACCGGCGGTATATGACCCGGATTTTTATTCCTCTTTGCTGGGCCTGCTTATTAGAGAGCAATTTCCGGGGCTCATTATGGGAGGAGATTTTAATTGGACAATGGATGCGAAGATGGACCATTCGGAGGGTAAGGGGAGAGCGACGGAGGCCATGGGGCAGTGGACAATTGGCATCGCTGATCTGGATTTGGTGGATGGGTGGAGGGCGGTCAACCCCACTGGGTGGGAGTATACATTCTACTCTAACCCCCATAGGACCTGGTCCCGTCTGGATTATTTTTTCCTACCTAGAAGCTGGGTGGGGCGAATAAAAGAGATAAGCCACAGCCCCATTTTCCTCTCGGACCATGCTATGGTTATATTGAGTATTGCGGGGGGGAGGGCTAAGAGTGGACCATCAACCTGGAGATTTCCCACATACCTAGCTAAAGACCAAGCGTTCAAGGAATACTTGGCAGAGCAATGGAAGCTATATGAAGAGGCGAATGATACGGATGAGGTGTCCAGTACCATGGTATGGGAGGCAGGCAAGGCTTATATGCGGGAGGCAATAATAGCTTATGTGGCTAAGATCAAAAAACAGAAAAGGGGGAAGAGGGAAGAATTAGAAAGCAAGTGAAAGAGCTGGAGAAGCGAGTAGGTGGAGGGGAAAGGGGGGAAGCCCCTAAGATGTTGGCAGTGGCAAGGGAGGCCCTTAACTCTCTCTTAAGGGAAGAAGCAGGGAAGACGTGTTTTTTTTTGTTTGTTTTTTTGTCAGAGGAGGGTTTTTGAGTGGGGGAACAAGCCTGGGCCTATGTTGGTGAGGCTGATGAAGGGGTGCAGATGTCCAACTAGGATTCTGTGGATTAAGGGGGGGGGGGCAAATTATAACTAGCTCTAAGGAGATAGCAGAGCGTTTTGGGAGTTTTTATGGAAAGCTGTATAGGCCGGAGCATATAGGGCAGAAAGAGCGCATTCGAGAGTTCTTGAGCGGGACAGCTCTGCAGAGGATTACAGATGAGCAGAGGGGGATGCTGAGTCAGCCCATTTCAAGGCAGGAAATCCTGAGCGCCATACAGAAGTTGCAGGAGGGAAAAGCCAGTGGGCCCGATGGCTTTCCTGTCGAATACTACAAGGTGTTGGGGGGGGCGACTGGCAGGATTACTGGGGAGGGTGTTTGAAAGGGGGGAGGAAGACCAGGTCCCGTTACTGCCTGACTCATGTTACGAGGCTAATATCTGTTTAATTCAGAAAGGAGGTCAGGATGAGCTTGAATGTTCCTCCTATCGACCAATCTCCCTTCTCAATGTGGATATGAAAATTCTGGCTAAGGTCCTTGCCACCTGGCTAGAGAATATTCTCCCGGAGGTGGTCCACCCAGACCAGACAGGGTTCATTAAGGGGCAGCAGTCCTATCACAACGTTCGGAGGTTGGTTAATATTATATGGCGTGCTGAGAGGGCTGACACCAAGATGGGGGTGATCTCATTGGACGCTGAAAAAGCGTTTGACAGGGTGGAATGGGATTTTTTATTCGAGGTTATGGCCCGGTTTGGTCTGGGGGACCCGTTCATAGGGTGAGTTAGGGCTATGTACCAGAAGCCAAGTGCACAGGTGTTAGTGAATGGATATCTGTCCACAAAGTTCAGGCTGGAAAGGGAGACAAGACAGGGATGTCCTCTGTCCCCCCTGCTATTTGCTTTGGCGATCGAACCGTTGGCATCTGTGATACAACAGCATGAGGGTGTGGTGGGAGTAAGGGATGGGAAGGGAGGAGAGCATATGGTGGCGCTCTATGCTGACGATATGCTGCTATTTCTGGGGGACATGAATGGTTCCAGGGTTTTATTTAACTCCAAAAATTAATTAGCATTTTGCTCATAAAAGTGCTAAAACATTGTGAAAATGCATAGGACTTGCCTCACTGTGTTTAACAAGCATAACACTTCTAGAAAACCTATATAAATACTTTCTGTACAGTTAGTATTGTCCCAAGAAAAAAACTGCTAATCAATTATTTAAAACCTTGGGTTCTGTTGGGTGCCTTATGGACATTATTGAAACGTTTGCAGGGTTATCGGGGTATAAGATTAATGTGAAAAAATCTGAAGCTATGGGATTCCCAGAGGTACGGCAGAGGGGATTTAGGGTCGTCAGGTCGGACTTTAAATATCTTGGGGTGCGTATTGGGCGGAGGTGGGACGAGCTATATAAGCTGAATTATCACTCCTTGATAAATCGGATATTGGCAGACTTGAAGAGGTGGATGCAACTACCAGTGTCTTGGATTGGGAGAATAAATCTCATAAAAATGAATATTATCCCACGTATCTTATACCCTATGCAAATGTTGCAGTTGAGGCTAACGCGGAGGGATGTGAAACGTTTAGAGAGAGGGTTTACGGACTTTATTTGGCAGGGGAAAAAGCCCAAGATAAGTTTATTAAGGCTTAAGGCAGATAGGAATAGAGGTGGGCTCGGCTTCCCAGACCTAGGGGCATATTACAAGGCAGTCCAACTCCGGGGGGTAGCAGACTGGGTTCACAAACCTGAGGTGGCTAGCTGGATAGGTCTGGAACAGGAGGGGACTCCGGGGAGACTCACAGCCTACCTACATAGCAGAGGGCGGCGGGCATACAGGGACGCGGGTAGTGGTAATCCATTAGTTAGGGAGACGTTGGAGGCTTGGTATCACTTATGGCGACAGAAGGGGGGGACCCAAAGGGAGACTGTCTTGCTCCCAATTGCGGGGAACCCCTTCCTCGTCCCTGGGATGGAGGATAGAGGGTTCCGGGAATGGGAGACAGGAGGAGCGGTATGTATGGGGATGCTGCTGGAGAAGGGGGAGCTGAGTGAGTTTCACAAGGTCAAGAGAGAGATTGGTGTGGGAGCCTCTCATATGTTTCGGTATTTACAGCTGAAAACATATAGGGCGATTGAGCGAAGGGGGGATTGCAGTTAAATAGAATAGAGCAAATGGTATGCCAGTGTAGGAAAGATATAAAAGGGTTTGTTGGGAAAATAGTCAGGCAGGATAAGCAGAGCCTACCGGACCGGACGGGCCCTACGAAGACCCTCTGGGAAAGAGATCTTGGGTTGCAGATTTCGGAGAGAAACTGGGAATTAGTGCTAGGTATGCCAGAGGAAATTATGATATGTAATCAATTTAAGGAGGCCTTCTATAAGTTCTTGCACAGAGTTTATTGGCCCCCAGTGGCAGTGCACCGGGCACAACCTGCTGTTTCGCCGAACTGTAGAAGGTGTGGGAAGGATTGGCACCTTCTTCCATTGCTTTTGGTCATGTCCGGTTCTACAAGATACTGGGGTGGGATACAGAGACAAGCAGGGGGTAATTGACCCGTCATCCCTTAGTCTGCCTATTTGGAGTGGAAATAATAGAAGGGGAAGAGGAGTGGCAAATATTGCCCAGATGGGTAAGGGTTTCCCTAGTATTAGCAAAACATTGCAGTCAGAATACCTGGGTAACTGGGAATGGGCCCACGATGAGTGATTGGCAAAAATTAGTTATACGTACATTGGCTTTTGAGAGACTCACATGGATAGTTAGGGATAGGGAAGAGATTTTTATAAGGGACTGGGCCCCTTTTATGGCGACGTTGAGTCTATCCGAACATTTAATGCTCTGCTCAGGGTTGAACATGTAAGTATCAGGGCATAAGATAAGTATAGAGGTACCCCCGTTTGGGGTGGCTGATGGGAAGGGCCAGCAGTTGAACGCTGGGTTCATGAGTTGTCATGGGTGGTGGTTCTAACATCCTAGTACAATATAAATAGTAGCGAGGAGGGAGTTTGCTACATGGACAGCATATAATAATGGTAGCCATCCAGGGAGTCCTGAATATATAAAAGACATAGAGGTATTGCTGCACACTCGACTGCACCTTTAATTAATAAACTAATAAATTAATGAATGGAATTAATAAATAGAAGTTACAGGATGTATTAAGTTAATAACCGGGAAGTTTGTATGTTTGTAACTGTATTTGTCTTTCTTTTCCTGTTGTCTGTAGTATGTACAAGTTGTTGTTTTAGAAAACTGTTAATAAACAGAATACTCAAAAAAAAAAAAATACCTGCTAAACTCCGACAGTTGCAAAGCTGCAAGATCTTTTACGGAGCAACATCACTCTACGATCTGCTACACAAGCAAGCCACGTGACAGCATCGAAAACTTCACATCCCCCCCCACAAGCTTCTTAAAGCAACAGAACTTAACTGTTACAGACTCTACTTCAAAAAAATTAAAAAAAAACGAACTTTATAAACCGTTTTCCTTTTTCCTCAACAGCAGTACTGCTTACTTAATTACAAGTTGGACTACAGAAGCTGTGCCTCTTTACTTCACTGCACCGTATGTTCCTCTAATCTTTTACTTGGTTCTTAATAGTAGAAACACGTACTATAATAAAAGTTGCTATACAGACAAACTGTTCTTTTCAAAAGGTTGAATTAATTGCACAGTATCATACATGAATAAACTCATTGTTCAAAACTTCAGTTTGTTCTTCATAATTTACCTTCTAATACTCACCCATATACAAATAAGGGACTACTTTTTCTTGTGTAAGAATAAAATGATCAAAACTTATTAAAAATGAAAATATATACATGTATAACTGTTTTTTTTCTCTTACAAAAAAAGCCACACATTGCATAATAGCGGTATACCCCCTCCAGGGTGTGGGTATACTGGTGGATTTACCACTACTGGTGTGGTAAATCCACCAGTATACCCACACCCTGTCAGGCTATATTGCTATACTATGCACAATTCTACTGTGTACTGTCAAACAAACATGTTGAAGAGTGGCTAGCAGAACACAAACGACTCCCCCCCACACCCACACCCATTTAGCAAACCGACTTCAATTAGTGACACAAGTTATAAAATACTGGCTGCCATCACCACACTTTTGTTTTTTTCTGTTTTATTTGTATGTAGTCTTTTCCACTTCCCTCTTCACACTTCCTAACAATTCCACAGACTAACACAGTCAACTTCTCCATCAACAGAATGAACTGCTAGCCTACTTACTAGACTAGCAATCCCTTATGTTGTAGGAGATGTTGACTGTAATAATGTGTGGAATTCTTATTGTTAGCAATCATTCCTAAATTGTATAATGTGTGATGAGAGAACTGGAAAAAGACTAACTACAAATAAAACAAGTGTGGTTAGGTCAGTCAGCATTTTTAACTTGTGCCAGCAGTGGACATCGCCTTTTATTGTAAAGGAGCCATGGTGGTGGAGTAATATCAAGAAAGAATGCAGTGGGAGAGTAATGTGGACTGTAAACAAAGAAGGTTTTGTTTTCTCATGTCATATGGATACACCAAATATTACGGCACACAACAACAGATACTGAAGAGTTAGTTGTTTCAAAAAATACTACAGCATTTTTGGTCATAAAGGAAAAAAGTCTTTTTAATGACTGTGGGCAATATGGTATGAGGTGTTAACATATCCTTTTAAAGGCTAAAACATTGACCGATATGCATATCTGCGTATACCCTTTACTTTACGTCACTGTTCTGTCCTCGACCTCTAATTGCTGTAGCACATAATGGAAAAATACAAAAAGATAGACACAAATTAGGGGCTCATGACAGAACAGTCATGGAACTAATGCCTTTACAGAGATATGCCAACTCTTATTATACCATAATTGTTTACAGTTGTTTAAGAAAACATTATATATATTTCCAGTGATGGCATGGAATGAGATCACTGACCACCACCCACCCACTGCAAGCCAAGTGAAGATAACCACTTTGGTTAGTCTGAGCCTTCATAGCTGCCTGGCAGTGAGACAGTAACACTTGGTCTGTTGGAGGAGAGGCTGTTTCTGGCTGCCACCCCCACAGCAGCCAAGGCTGGCATCCTGGCAGAACCACCCTCCAATTGCAGTGCTGTGTGCACAAACTAACCCTGCACCATTTTCTCTCACCTCACTTTCTTCTCAGTTATTATGCTGAAGTTGTAAGTACTATTATTAAATCAGCAAAATAAATCATTATGCACAAATATAAAACCTGCAGGAGGCAGGCAGTAAGTAATGGGGGCTATCAGTTGGCTCCCAAGGGGTCATTGTACCACAGCTGATGTTAGGGCCCCAATTAGCTAATTTTATAAGGGGGGAGGGCTGCACATGGACCAAGAAGTCCCATACATCATCTGCAGGAGGTGTGCCTGCCCCCACCTGCAAGCACTAGCCCCGTCTGGCATTCTGCAGGAGGAGTGCCTGTCCTGAATGCTCCCACCACCTGCAAGCAACAGTGACCAGCAGTGACTGCTGATCACTGTAGCTTGCAGGATCAAGACAGTGCTGTGACCATCTCTGGTTTCCACCCACCGCGAATGTTGTTGTTTGCTGTGGATGTGCTGGGTTAACTCGGGCACACAGGAAGGTTCAGATTTTATGCTTATTTTTAGAAGAGTAGACTTACTTAGTTTTCCAGTCCTAACTCCCATCCCTCCAAGCACAGTTGTGGCCTGCAGTGTTACAGACTGGTTGCTGCTTTTTGCTTTCTGTCCTGACTCCTGTCTGACTGAATTAAACAGTCAGCTGGTGATGCTTGAGTCCTCTCTTGCCGTTCAATGACAGCTGAGCTCTCAGCTGACAGATGACCGCTCCTCCTGATGACAGCTGATCAGATCCGGCCCAGACTTGGGGGGGGGGACACAGCGACCAGTCACCCACGCACTACCGACACCACAGGGTAGAGGATGGGACGAGCGAAAGACATACCGGCGATAATCCAATACTCCGAATTTGGTGCCGCACCACCCGCGTCTCTAAAACAACAGTCACCCAGACCAGCCTGCCACAACTCTTTCCCCATGGTGGACGGTCAGATCTGCAGGACTTACACGCTGATCTGCCACAGTCAGTCACACCTCAGGGCTCAGCTTGCTTCACGGCTACTCATGGGCTGCTCAGTTCTCCCACCAGTTTCTGTCAGCAGTGGTCAGTGAGTCAGCAGCTGAGGAGAACAAAACCAGTAGCGAACTTGCCTTGGGGAAACACCTGAGGTGCTCGAACGGGGATTCGATTGGAAGGCGCCGTCTGCCGGGTACACTCATAATGCACACCACCAGCAAAATCATCTGTCTGGTATGAGTGGTTACCATGGGGACGAGCAAGGACGCTCCATGACTAGGACAACTGTGCTGCTGGCTAGCGGCAGTCAGTGCTTGGCTCAGGCATAATAAAAAAAACACAAAGTCAAGTAAGGGGGAACTTGAAGGCTTTTGCTCAACTGCAAATTCGGTACATGGTATCAATCATTCAGGATACGGTACCATTGTTTAAAAAAACGGTATTGTACCAGCAAAACCGGTACAGTCGGAGGGTCTGCAAACCAACACATTATTACCCTTTAACTGCAAAAGGGGAAATGATTAAGGTTACCACCTGTCCCGCTGTTTGCAGGACAGTCTTGATTTGTGCAGTTGTGTCCTGCAAAAAAATATGAAAAGGACTACATGTCCTGACATTTTAGTAGAAAAAATATTTTCTGACTTTTCTCTGTTGCAAAAAACTGCAATACCTTAAAATAAGAAACACTAGAAATAACTAAAAAAGTACAATACTTAGTCTTAATTCTGATTATTTAGAGAAAACAAGTCTGTTGCATTGATCGAGGTTACATACTGTCCTGTGAAAAATCATATTTCAGTAAGAAATGTACTACTTTAGGCTTGTTAAAAGGTGGTAACCCTAGTAGGGGGCAAATCTCAATTTTTCTTAAAATAAAAAAAACACCTATTAAGGCTTTTGTTACATGGGGGCTCTGCTCCCACAAACCCCACCATATTTTTTCCCCGTGTGACCCCCAGGACACTGTCCGGGATCAAACCCCTGCCTGATGACTGTACAGAGCCCACTGGGTTGAGGGGTTTGGGTCTGTTTTTACTCTGACGTGGGGGTACGTCCCAGAATAAATAGTACGTAGTGTGGTGCCTCCATTCCAGAGAGAATAAGTGGGCCAGATGTTGGGTGCAGTACCACCCTCTGGGAATGCAGTACCTACCCACCTTCCTACACCAGAGACAGCTCGGGGTTTAAAACATGGGTCGAATTAGATCCACTGGTGTAAAAATGTGGGTCTGAAGAGGAACATACTGGGTCAAAACTTCAGTGGCAGATTGAACAGTTCACCCCTCCTTCATTTAGATAGAGTAGGTGCATTAATTTGGACGTACTGGCAAAGGGAAGGGGTCATTTCTGGGCAGGATGCAACTTTTGCCCTTGGTGCATGGTAGTGATGTACTTGCCCTACACTGAACTGAACCACCCCCCGCGAATTAAGAAGACCGGTGTTACCTTCACCAGTAAACACTTCAGTCACATCGTACAAACTGAGCACACACACAAGTAAAATTCAAACAATTGTTCTTTTAGTTAAGAACACAGGGCTGGCAGGGAAGAAAAGGTTAAGCAGTTGCAAGTCACCTTGAGCACTCCCAACCTATGGCAATGAGCCACTAAGAGTCTACCACCCTCTCAGATCCCATACAGTTTGAGGAAGCAGCCGTCCAATCATGAGGTACAAAAAGATGAATTATTTTACACAGGGTGTGGTAAACGGTTTAACTGGTATCAGTAATTTAGAACTACAGTTTCAAGTATGACATAAATACCAAATGACTCTGGGTACCCAGGAATTACATTAGAGTCCCAGTGCAGGTCTGGTAGCTACATTGCCTGGGTTCTTTCAGTTCTGCACTTGTCAAAAGTTAGCAACCTTGCAATTTGACTCCCCACACCCAGCAGGCCATAGTGTACTAGTACATTTCCGAGAACTTGAAATTCCAAACGAGAAGGCTTGAAAACCAAAATTGTATCCAAAGTTGGAAAAGTGCAAAGACACAGCCAGCACTCACATGATCCATGAATACAGCAGCTTAGTCAAGGCAGGGAACAGCACACAGCAGTATGTTAGGCAACAGGTGCTTTGGACTCTCTCAAATGTTCTGTAGCAGCACAGCCCTTCTGGCTCAACTCGCAGTTACAGTAGCACTATGCAGCAGTTCCCCAGGATCAAACTCCCGCAGTATGGCTCCCTATGGATTGAGGGTAACTAGGCACATGCCCCATATTCTTAGATCCACCCCACTAGATAAGGGCTAGCAAGCTCATTACCTAGCTTTAGAGCATCCTGGGTAGGATGCAGATCTCTGCCTCGGCTTGGTACAACTCAGCTCCGGAATGCAGCAGTGGCCCACAGGCTCACACCCTCAGCAACTTCTCCCTGATGCTCGTGTGACCCTGGTGAAGGCTCAAAAAAATGGTTGGCCTGGCTGGTCTCTCACTTGGTCCCAACAGTCACAGGTCTGAACACCTCAGTGTCCTTTTTGGACTGCCCCAAGCTCCTCTCGAGCCCAGATCTTCTTTCCCTCTGTTCTGTGTCTCACTGCACAGGCAGGGCTGTCCATCACTCCTTCTGCCTCCTCAGGATCGCAGGAGCAGCTGCACAGGGGAGGGAGCTGGATGTCATTGTCTACCTAGGGACAAATGACCTGGCTAAGAAAGGGATCAGAGCAGTGCAAGAAGCGTTTATGGAGATGGGGAGGGGCCTTAGACAAATAGTACACACAGTAACCTTCTCGGAGGTGCTGCCTGTCTATAGCATGGGTGAGGCTAGGGTGCTCCACACCATGGAATTCAATCAGTGGTTGAAAAACTGGTGCAGAACTCAGGGATTTGGCTTCATTGGGGCCTGGGGGTCCACCTGGAGGGATGCAGGCCTATACTGGCGTGATGGTCTGCATCTGTCCAGGAGGGGAACCAGGATCCTAGGTGATAGGTTTAAATACTTCATTGGCAAACATTTAAACTAGCCAAAGGGAAGGCACTGGAAAGGAGCAGGGAAATCATAGCCACCCCCAAAAAAATCAGGGTACTAAGTAAGGTAGACACCAACATAGAGATGTCAGTAGGGAGAAGCGCAGGGGTAAATGGAGAAAGTGACAAACGCAATAAGGACTGGGATGGGGCAAAAAGGGGTAAGGCCATCAAGAAATGGAGGGTAATGAGTACCAATGCCCGTAGTCTGGGCAACAAGCTCCCTAAACTGGTGGCCTTGATGGAAGAGGGATGCCTGGATATTGTAGTAGTCACAGAAACATGGTACACAGAGAACCATGACTGGGATGTTAACATACCAGGGTACACAACCTACAGGAGAGGCAGGGAGGCGGGGGAGAGGCTCTTACAAGGGAAGGAATAAAAGCAACTGAACAAAAGAGTAAACAGGGAGGAGAGGAGGTACTGTGGATCACCTTAGAGACTGGAAATGGCACCACAATCTGCACACGGGTTGTATACAGACCCCCATGTCGGGGAAGGAATGGACAAGGATATGATAGAAGGCATACTTAGGATGGCAGAGAAAGGGGAGATACTGTTGATGGGGGACCTCAATTTGCCAGATGTTAACTGGAGCACCTTTGCTGCAGCCACATCCAAAAGCAGGGCCATTCTTGATGCCCTTCAGGTGGCATGCCTCAGACAGCTGGTTTTGGAACCTACTCGTGAGGGAGCAATCTTAGACCTCGTACTCTCAAATGGGGACAGTGAGAAGATCTCAGATCTAGAAGTGGGTAGCCATTTGGGAACAAGTGGCCACCAAACAGTGTGTTTCACGATAAACTCAGCTACAGAGTCAAGCCATACAAAAGTGAGGTTCTGGACTTCAGGAAGGCTGACTTTGGCAAGATGGGAGAGTGCCTTAGAAAAGCCAGCAAACAGGCTAGAAGGAGGGTGTGAGCAACAATGGGAAATATCAAAACTGCCATCACAGAGGCAACAAGCCTTTGTGCAAGCAAATAAACAAATCAAAAACAAAAGAAAAAGCCACTGTGGTTCTCAAAAGAAGTGGTTAGGGAGAAAAAGATAGCATTTAGGAAGTATAAGGAAACGCAGAAGGAGCAGGACAGAGAACTGTACCAGTTAAGGCAGAAGGAAGCAGGGAGGGTAGTCAGAATAGCAAAGGCACAAACTAAGGAAAAGATAGCCAACTTGGTTAAGAAGGGGGGTAGAAAGACAAAGGGAGGGATAGTGAGGCTGAATAGAATGGATGGTGGGTGGGTGGGCAGAAACTGCCAGTGAAAAAGCAGGGATACTGAATGAATACTTCTGTTCAGTATTCACAAAAGAGGAAGTGGGTGAGGTGCCTAATCCAATTAACAGAAGCACTCTGGAGAGGGGGGTCGATCCCAGTCCTTTCACAGAAGAAAGGGTTCTGAAATAACTCCTAAAACTGAAGGCGAACAAAGCAACAGGGCCAGGTGGAATTCACCCCAGAATTCTAAAAGAATTAAGCAGAGAACTAGTGACACCATTGACTACCCTTTTTAACAAATCATGGGAGGATGGTGTGGTACCTGAGGACTGGAAGAAGGCTGATGTGATTCCCCTTGACAAAAGTGGGACCAAGACAGAGGCAGGAAACTACAGACCTGTCAGTTTTGACCTCTGTGGTAGGGAAAGTGATGGAATCACTTCTGAAGGAAAGAACTGTTGAGTACCTAGAGGCCAGTGGGGCACAGGACCCAAGGCAGCATGGGTTCACAGCGGGAAGGTCATGTCAGACGAATCTAATTGATTTCTTTGACTGGGTGACCAAAGTAGTAGACCAGGGAGGGGCTGTGGACATGGCCTACCTAGACTTTAGCAAGGCATTTGACACAGTCCCACACAAAAGATTAGTAGTCAAATTAACCAGCCTGGGAGTGGGTCCTAGGGTGGTAGCCTGGGTAAAACATTGGCTGAACAACAGGACACAGAAGGTAATTGTAAATGGAGTCCACTCTGAAGAAAGAGGGGTTACTAGTGGGGTACCGCAGTATTCAGTACTGGGTCCAGTCCTTTTTAATGTCTTTTTAAGTGACATTGCAGAGGGACTGGAAGGACAAGTATGCCTCTTTGCAGATGACACAAAGATCTGCAACAGGGTTGATACACAAGGAGGCGGAAAGGATGAGAAGGGACTTGGCAAGGTTGGAGGAATGGTCAGAAGTATGGCAGCTTGGATTCAATGCAAAGAAGTGCAGCAATGCACCTGGGAAACAAAACCCAGGGAAGATTATACAATGAGGGGAGGTAGTAACAGCAACAAAAATGGAAAGGGACCTGGGGGTAATAATATCAGATGACCTTAAGGTTGGCAAGCAATGTGAGAAGGTGGTAGGGAGGGCTGGGGGGATACTGGGATGTGTAGGGAGAGGCATCACCAGCAGAAAACAGGAAGTTGTTATCCCCCTGTACAGACAGTTGGTGAGACCCCATCTGGAGTACTGCGTGCAGTTCTGGAGACCCCATCTCCACAAGGACATAGACAGCTCAGAGGAGGGCAACTAAAATGGTTCAGGGTCTGCAAGAGAAGCCATACGAGGAGAGACTAAAGGAGCTTAATATGTATACCCTTGAGGAAAGGAGGGAGAGGGGACATGATAGAAACATTTTTTTTTTTTTATTCAAGGGCCCCGTACTCCGCCCGTTCCTCCGCGCCATCCCGGACATGAGACCCCTCCTTCAGCACCAGCGATTCTTACCCTCAAGGGCAGGGTGGTGGGGAGCGACCAACCCACCAGAACGGGTCCATGCCAGGGAGGCGCCCTCTGGGGATGGCGAGCGGAACGACGCTAAGGCGCTCAATTTTCCCCTAATTTTCTCCTCGGGCGGGCGTGGCGGCAATGACGCCAGCGACTGAGCACGCACGCCCGGCGCCGCACTCAGTCAAGCGTCTGCCACGTCCGCCTCCCGTCTCTGCGGCTGCGTTGTCGATCCCCAGCCTCCACTGGGGTTAGGCAAGCACCAGCGCTGAATCTACCCGGAGATGGAGGCAAGTCCTCGGACGTCGATCCATCTCCTCCCGCCGACCCCCGACAACCCGTGCTCGTTCCCAAACACGAGTCGCCGGCGTGGTGCGAGGTGTATCGAGATAGAAACATTTAAGTACCTCAGTGGAATCAACAAAGTCCAAGAGGGTAGCATCTTTCAGAAAAAGAGATGTGCAAGAACAAGGGGACACAATTTGAAGATAGAGGGTGGACGGCTAAGGGGCAATATGAGGAAGTATTTTTTCACAGATAAGGTGGTGGACGCATGGAACAGCCTTCCTGAGGAGGTTGTGGGGTCTAAAACTGTGGGAGAATTCAAGAATGCATGGGACAGACATAAGGCAATTTTTGTGGGGGGTAGGAAGAAATAGGCTGTTGGTTAAATAGGATCTGCAGCTTATCCTCTAGGTAGGGAAATGTGCAGACTAGGTGGGCCAAGCGGTCCTTATCTGCCGTCAAAGTATGTGTTTCTCGTTGTCCTGCCCTTTGATCGGCCTTCATAGCCCGTGTGGGATGGTCCGATTGCATCATCCTCCCATAATCCACTCTTGTTGCTAGGGCTTTGTAGCCCTTTGGTAGGTTGGCAGGGTCAGAGGGCTGCAGAATGGCCGCAGTCGTGCTGATGGAGCCTTGTGCTTTTAAGTTTTTTATTATATTGGTATTTATTTTCCCCCTTACAAGGCTCGAAATTCCCCTTTATTTGGTGTTCCATGCGTACCAAAAATCATTCACGAAACACCAAATAGTGTTGGCTGGTAAACTGCTCTGTTTACCCGTTTGTGGTCCTTGATTTGACTAGCTGTTGCTATTTTACTGGTCTTCCTTTTTTGTGTGTGTTTTCTGGTGCTTTCAGTGAAATAGGATGCCAAAAAATATAAGCACAGAGACTCTAACTGCACAGCAGTTATGAGCAAAACTGTCTTCTGAATGCAGTGCGGCACATGCAAACACAAGTCAGCACCACTTCACACTACAGCTTGCAGGACTTTCATCACTGCTGCTGCACCTCTGAAACCTGACTCTGACTGCAACTCTGTAAGCACGAAACTAGAAAGAAAGCCTATTTCTTCTAGTTTTGTGATTCTAAGACCCAAGCAACACTCTGTAGTGAGAGAGGTAGAACAAGCATCTGTCAATGCCGAATGTTGCTTGCTTCTATGTGCTGTTTAGGTATTTGGAAGTCATTGGAGTGCAGATATTAAAAATTTACAATTATGGCGCGTATGTAGAACTGGCGCAACACACGCTCAGAAACAGTTATTTTTAGAATTTTTCACCAAATTTTCAACATAGCCATTTTAAGACCTCTGCTCATGAACAGTGTCACTGTGATTTTCTTAATGTGTCCCATACATTGAGTTCGCACCGACTGCGCCATTGTGTGCTACATGGGCGGAAACACGTTTTGGGCAGGATGTGAAAAAATGACAGCTGTACTGCTCATAAGGAGGTGTGGTAAAATGGCAATGTTGAAAATCGGGGTGAAAATATTGAGAATTGTGAACTTCTGAGACATGCGTAGGAACGCTATAGCGCACGCTGTCGTAGTCGTCATTAGAATTTTTCACCAAATTTTCAACATAGGCTTTGAGAGCCACCTTATGAACACTGGCAGTGTCAAGCCGTTAATCGGTCCCGAAAGGTGATTTCGTGCAGTGACCGCGAAATCACCCTTTGGGCCCGATTAACGCCATGACAGTGCAAGAATTCATGAGGATGGGTCCCAAAAACCCCATGTTGAAAATATGGGGCCAACATTCCCAAAAATGCCTGAGATATGCAACAAAGTTGAAAAAGCCCTATCTATCCCATTATACAGCTTACCGGCATTTCCTCAGTTCCCGGTCGGCTTTGAAGAGTGCAGACGTGTTCCTGGTCCACCGATGATCATAGCACCGAGCTCCGGAGGTAAGTATGGGGTGAGGGGGGGTGGGAGGCAGGTGCGAGGGTGGTGGGTGCGGTTGTGGAGGGGGGGCAAGGAGACTACGAGGGACTGTTTTTTATTCACAGGTTTTTGATTTTTTAAGGCGATGCGGGAACGTTTGCCACACTGGGGTGGGCTCCCAGCGTGTGGCAGGAAAAAAGCTGTTTGGGGGCGATGGAGCCGATGGGGTTAGGCACCCCGTTACTAAAACAAGATTTGCCATGCTGGGGTGGGCTCCTCAGCGTGGCACTGGGAAAGCTTTTGGGGCGTGCAGCCTTGGAGCCGACAGGATTGGGCCCCTGTCGGCTATAATAGTTTTTGCCACGCTGGGTGGGCTCTCAGCGTGGCACCTGGACAGCTGTTGGGGGTATGGAGCCGACGGGGATTGGGCACCCCGCTGGCAACAGGTGTGTGCATGGGATGATCAGCACGCAAATATGTATGTGCTGGCAGCTGTGTGTGATGGGGGAGTCTGCCTCATCGGAAGCGAGCTCTCCTTTCAACTGTATGCCACTGCATTTTGGAGCTGTCATAGCTGCAGCACTCATTGGGGAACTTGGGCTGCGCCTGCAAACACACTGACTGCATTGGAAGACGGGCTGACACACCTCCGAATACTCGAATGATGGCACTATGTTTCTTGCACATGCGTGCAAGCAACATAAAAATGCAGAGCATTTGCTTGTCACTCTTTTTGCAGTCATTTGTCATGATCGTGGAAAAAGTGCGTAAACTAAGCTTGCTGCTGTGTGTGTGTGTGTATATATATATATACACACACACACACACACGTATACAGAAAAAAACTTGTGTCAGATGCTCAACTGTTAAAGCATAAAGCTAGGACAGTTCTTGCTGCTTTTGTAAACAAAAATAACTGCGAAGTGAACTGTGACCTTATTGCTACTAATCAGTGCTGGAAAATTTAAGTAGGAAGTTTGAGTGCAAAACTGAAACAGTTTAAAAAAAATAAACTGTCCGATCACTGCTCTTGTTTTTGTTTGGCCTTTGCTGCAGTATTTAATAAATAGACGGTAATTTAAAAACAATTTTTTCCATCTCGTGCGATTGCTGTTTTAGTGGGTGCTTATCAGTTTTCTCATTTCTTGAGACAGTTTAAGAAGTGTTGCTGTTACCTGGTTTGTTAAAACTCAGCTGTGTATCTAAATAAAGCAAGGTCTTGGAGAGCTGATAGGGCTGCAGCTGAGGAGCTTGGAGTAAAAAATATTGAAGATTATCAATGTTATGAGCCCGCGTTAGCAAAATGTAACGTAGGCTCATAAATTTGCTGTTTTGTAATATTTTTACACCAGATTTTCAACATAGCCTTGTTATGACTCTGCCTCATAAAGAAGGACAGAGAAAATGTTCAACTCCTGGCCTAAGTGAGTTTGTGCAGGGACTGTGAAATCACCTTTTGGGATGTGAACAAACTTTTTTTTTTTTAACTCGGCTTTATTATTAAGATGGTTATATATTTTCATTTATACAGACATTTCAGTAGTTATTTCATTAACTTTCATCACATATATCAAACTAAAATATAAACAAATATTTCTTATCCAGATATACACATTAGCTGTTTTCACTCGCTTTATGAATTCATCTACAGTTTTGGTTATAAATGTATTTTTCTTGTGACTAGTTTTCTGTTTTCCTTGTTACCTGTAATGTTTTCTATGTATTAAGCAATACCTATAGTCATTTGCTTAAAATAAAACACTGGAACACTTTAAACTGTTAACTACATGAAGGCAAACAGGCCTTAACATCTACCAGCTATATACAATTATTTGCATTTATCCTAGACTGTTCTTTTATCACTTATTCACTTATTCAGGTTGTGTCTTAATATATAAAGAGACCATGAGAGAGAAAGAGAGACGGAGCAGGCATTTATATCCATATTAACATTTCTTGGTTCAGTACTCTGATCCTTTGAACTGGGTTGGGGGTGTGCCCTCCTTTGACAACCACCTGTACCAAATATCTGTGTATTTATCTATTGCTAACCTCAATTTGGCTGTGATCTCTTCCATTCTCTGCAGGCTATCCACTCTGGCAATCCAGGATTCAAAAGGGGGGGGGGTGTTGGTTTGAGCCAGTTTGATGTGATTTCTTTGGCCTGGATATTCAAAGGGGTTGCACAAGGCGCAACAGGGTTGCATCATGCTCAACCCCCAATGTGCCCTGGAGTGAAATTCAAAGGGACAGGTTGCGCGGTGCAACCCCCGATGCGTCGGGGCGCTTTGGTAATGTATGTGGCGCAGATGCAGGGGGCGTGCCCATGCGTATGCGGCACATCCAGATATTCAGCCCGGGATGTGCAGCGCATATGCTGGCACAACCCCTACAGGTGCCACACACTGGTGCACAAAGTTGAGCCGAAAAAAGAAGGCTCAAATGCCGGCCACCCACAGGCGGGCAGCTGTTGTGCATGGCGCAACACCACAGCCGCTGGCTGTGGGTGGCCACCCAGCCAGCAGGAACACCATCCACAAGCACCCTGCCCTGGGAGCATTGTGCCCCATCGCCCGATCGCAGGCATATGTAATATTAGAATTCTGGTGGTCCAGTGTCGATCCCCCCATCCCCTGATCGCGGGCAGGTGTAAATCCATAACTCTGCTGGTCCAGCAGTGATTCCAATCGCGAGCAGGTGTAAATCCATAGCCCTGGTGGTTCAGTGGTGATCCACCCAGCGCCCGATCGTGGGCACAAGTAGTGCATAGATCCCTGATGGTTCAGTGGTAACCCCTGTTGCCCGATTGCGTCCAGCTGAGTGAGTAGAGCCCTGGTGGTCCAGCGGTACCCCCACCCACCCACAGAGGTCCCCTCACCCAGCACATTCGCCATCGGCGGGTGGCAGCACTTCACGATGCGGCGCCAAAATAACAGCGTAGTGCGATTCTAGACGCTTGTTGTCCACTGTGTGGACCAATGGACGGTAGAATCGTATTGTACTACAGGCCCAATATGTGAATGTGAACACGCTCATTCACATAGCGGGCCTATGTAGTACAGTACGGTCTGCACGCCCATTGGTCCACACAGTGGACCAATAGGTGTACAGATCGTACTGTGCACTGTCATTCGGCGGGCGGGGTGCTGGGTGGTGGGGACCTCTGTGGGGAGGGGGTACCACTGGACCATCAGGGCTCTACTCACTACGCTGGCCCGCAATCGGGTGATGGGGGGGTTTACCACTGGACCACCAGGGATCTAAGCATTACTTGTGCCTGCGATCAGGAGCTGGGAGAATCACCACTGAACCACCAGGGTTATGGACTTACACCTTCCCGCGATGGGGGGATCGCCACTGGACCACCAGGGCTATGTTTTCCGAACGCCCGCAATCGGGCGGTAGGGGCTTCCCGCTAGCCCACCAGGGATGTTATATGTACATTTGCCCGCGATCAGGCGTACAGGAGCGGGGGACTGTACTGGCACTGCACGGTGTTGATCCCCAATGGCTGCAGCCTGGCAGGGTGCAAGTCGCCGGGCATTAGCACATCGCATGCAAATGGGGCCATAATGACATGCAAATGGCCCTATTTGCTCCTTGCATGCATAATGGCCTCATTTGCATGCCCCATGCTGAATATCGCGGGTGATGCCCTAGCGCAACTGCATTTGCGCTGGTATATCCCCCTGCTCCTGTTCCCTGTCTTGCACTGGCGCAGTGCCACTGAGCCAGGCACAGTGTGTGCACCCTCTGTGCCATATTTAACGGTGCTGAGCCATGGTGCAGCACCATTGAATATCGCCTGGTCCATGCCCTGGCGCAGCCCAGTTGCGCTGCGCCCAGGTTTGTGCCACTGCCTGGTGCAGTCTGAATATCTGGGCCTTTGTGTGCTGCGCTACATAGCATTCTGAGCAGACGTTGCTGTGAGTTGTTTCCAATTCTGTTTACTTTCAACTTTAGTACAAGATATTTAAAGTCACGCACAATGTCAACCCCCCAAAATTCTACCCAATTCCTGATGGACCTTAGACCAAAAAGCCGCAATCTGTGGACAATCCCCAAAAATGTGGTAGTGTGTACCAATCTGTCCACAACCCTTCCAGCAAAGGTTGGAGAGTCCTGCTGCGATGGCTGTTGTGATTGTGGGGGTATGGAAGTATCAGGTGAGGCATTTCCATCTGAACTCTGTCCAGATGGGAGATGCTGTAACCTTCCAGCCCCTTTCCCACATGTTTGACCAATCTTTTTCATTTATGGTGATGCTGGCCTCCATCTCTCACTTCTATCTTAAAGTTATGAGTTCTGGGTGAGAGTCACCCATCAGGATTTTATACACGTGCGATATTATCCCTGATCTACCTCATAGCATTGTTGCCCAGTATAAAAAGCCTTCCAGTGGTGAGAGGTTTCTGTCTATCTTTGCAACCCTCCCTTCTGTTTGCATGTAGTGCCTCACTTGCAAGTATTTATGGAAGTCTGTGGTAGGAAGGGGTTGTACCTATCTTGGAGCTCTCTAAATGTTATCACCATGTCATTCCGAATTAAAGATTGATACCTTGTTAACCCTAGTCTATTCCATCTTATCTGTTCTCAGAGGGAGAAGCTCCAGGTCCCTGAGTATAGTGGATAGTGGACCTACTTCATTTGGGGAGTCACTGATCCCCCTGGCCTTGACCAGGGTCCTTACTGTATGTTTTGTCCATGGGTTGGTGATTTCTCTAATTAGTTGAGACATTATTGTGGCATGAAGGAGTGTGAATAGCAGAATATTAGTAAGTTGTCGGTCCTCCACCTCGCTCCAACCCATGTCTGTATGCTGTTTTAACCATGTAAGTAATGGGGCCAGTTGTGCAGCTACATAGTATAGATTGAGATCTGGCATACTCTGGCCGTGTTTTTCCCTTGGGAGTGTTAAAATTCTTTTCCTCACTCTGTGTCTGCCATTTGACCAAATGAATGACATGGTGTGTTTCTGTACCTGTGTCCAGAAGGCCTCCGGGATCTTTATAGGCAAGACCTGAAAAAGAAACAAGAATTGAGGGAGGATGTTCATCTTAAGAGTTGCAATCCTGCCACCCATAGACAAGGGCAGTAAGGACCATCTTTTTAAATCTGTCTTGATTTCTGTGAATAGTTTTTCATAATTTAAATAGTGTGGTTACATTGGCCGATATCTGTATACCTAAGTATCTCACCTTATTCTGTGTTGCCCACCTGAATGGGAACACAGGCATGAAGTCATTGAGGATGTTTCTACTAATTTTTATCGCTTCTGATTTATCTAAATTTTGTACCCCGAGATTTCCCCTATCTCTCCCAACTCATCTAGCAGTGCTGGTACTAATGTGTGGGGCGAGGTGATAAAAAACGGAATCATCGCCGTGCAGAAATATTTTGTGGTTTCTCCCTCCTGCCATAAACCCTTTGATGTTCGCATTGTTCCTGGTAACTATAGCCATAGGCTGTATGCATAGGGCAAATAAAAGGGGCAAGAGTGGGCAACCCTGTCTCATGCCTCTAGTCAGATGAAACCTTTCAGTTATTACCTCGTTCACCCTTATCGTTACATGTGGAGAGGCATAGAGATTTTGTATGGTCCCCCTGTACTTTGTGCTGAATCCCATTTCCTCTATGGTTTTGCATAAGAATCTCCAGTCCACCCGGTCAAATGCTTTCTCTGCATCCATAAAAATTGCAATTGCTGTTTCTGGTTTCTTTCTCTGTTCTGTTATTAAAGAGGACAGGAAATAATTTCTAATCTGCAGCTGTTTATAACGTTCCCAGTTGTAGAAATTATATCCATAAGCCTAAATGATCTATACATAACTGTGTCTGCATAAAAAGTGATGTGAAAAACTACATTTTGCATTGTTTTGTTTTTATGGGCAGCATTCTGTTACAGTTCTCTTCACGGAACCAGTGATCTGGAATTTTAACTATGTCGCGGTTTGAGCAGGGTACTAAATGAGAAAAAGACCAAGGTAGAAAGGTCAGTGGGGGATGCTGCAACAGAAGGTAAAGCCATCAAAAAATGGAGAGCAATGAGTACCAATGCCCGTAGTCTGGGTAACAAGCTTCCTGAATTAGTGGCCTTGATGGAGGAGGAACATCTGGATATCGTGGCAGTCACAGAAACATGGTACACACAAAACCATGACTGGGACGAAACTTACCAGGATACACTATCTACAGGAGGGACAGGGAGGGTAAAGAGGAGGAGGAGGAGTAGCTCTTTACATAAGGGAAGGAATAAAGGCAACAGAACAAAAGGGTAAACAGGGAGGAGAAGAAGCACTGTGGGTAAATTTGGAGACAGGCAATGGCACCACAATCCGCACAGGGGTTGTATACAGACCTTCTCAGGGGGAGGAAATGGACAAGGAAATGATAGAAAGTATATTTAGAATGGCAGAAAAAGGAGATATTGCTGATGGGTGATCTGAATATGCCAGATGTTAACTAGAGTGCAGTTGCAGCAGCCACTTGAAGAGTGGAGTTATTCTAGATGTCCTACAGGGGCATGCCTTAGACAACTAGTATTGAGCCCACTCGAGGGAGCAATCTAGACCTGATTCTCTCAAATGGAGATGGAGAGAGGATCACAGATGTAGAAGTGGGTAGCCATCTGGGAACTAGCGACCATCGAACAGTATGGTTCACAATAAACACAGCAATAGAGTCAAGCCATACAAAAGCAAAAGTACTGGACTTTAGGAGGGCTGACTGCGCCAAAATGGGTGAGTGCCTAAGGAATGCACTAGCAAATGGGCAGGAAGGAGGGGTGGAAGAACAATGGGGAATAATAAAAGCTGCCATCACAGAGGTAACGATCCTTTGTGTGAAGCAAATAAAGAAAACAAAACGATGTAAGAAACCACTATGGTTCGCAAAGGAAGTGGCAGTGAAGGTTCAAGAGAAAAAGAAAGCATTCAGGAAGTACAAGGAATCGCAGAAGGAGCAGGGCAGAGAACTGTATCTGTTAAAGCAAAAGGAGGCTGGGAAGGCAGTCAGAACAGCAAAGGCCCAAACCGAGGAAAAGATAGCCAACTCCGTTAAGAAGGGGGATAAAACCTTTTATAGGTACATCAGGGAGCGAAGGAAGACCAAGGGAGCGATAGTGAGGCTTAATAAAGGGGAGGGAGGGTGGACAGAGGGAGACTGTGAAAAGGCAGAGATACTAAACAAATATTTTTGCTCAGTATTTACAAATGAAGAGGGGGAGGTACATAAAATAAACAGTACAAACACTCTGGATACAGAAGTTGATACCAGCCCATTTACAGAAGAAAGGGTTCTGAAAGAACTCTTAAAACTGAAGGTGGACAAAGCAATGGGGCCTGATGGGATTCATCCCAGAATTCTAAAAGAACTAAGGGTAGAACTAGTGACACCACTGACTACCCTTTTAACAAATCATGGGAGGATGGGTGGTACCCAGGACTGGAGGAGGGCAGATGTGATTCCCCTTCACAAAGTGGGAGCAAGGCAGAAGCCTGAAACTACAGACCTGTTAGTTTAACCTCAGTGATAGGGAAAATGATGGAATCACTTCTGAAGGAAAGAATTGTCACGTATCTAGAGGTCAGAGGGGCACAGGACCCTAGGCAGCATGGATTCACAGCGGGAAGGTCATGCCAGACGAATCTGATAGATTTCTTTGACTGGGTGACCAAAGTAGTAGATCAGGGAGGGGCTGTGGACATGGCCTACCTAGACTTTAGCAAGGCATTTGACACAGTCCCACACAAAAGATTAATATACAAGTTAGCCAGCCTGGGAGTGGGTCCCAAGATGACAGCCTGGGTAAAGAATTGGCTGGAGAATAGGACACAGAGAATAACAGTAAATGGAGTACACTCAGAAGAAAGGAGGGTTACTAGTGGGGTACCGCAGGGTTCAGTATTAGGACCGGTCCTCTTCAATGTCTTTATAAGCGACATTGCAGAGGGACTGGAAGGAAAAGTATGCCTCTTTGCAAATGACACAAGATCTGCAACAGAGTTGATGCACAAGTTAGGTGGAAAGGATGAGAAGGACTTGGCAAGGTTAGAGGAATGGTCAAATGTATGGCAGCTTAGATTCAGTGCTAAGAAGTGCAAGGTAATGCACCGGGAAACAAAACCCAGGGAAGAGTACACAATGGGGGTGAGATACTAACAACAACAAAAATGGAAAGGGACCTGGGGTAGTCATATCAGATGACCTAAAGGTGGGCAAGCAATGTGAGAGGGCAGCAAGGAGGGCTGGGGGATACTGGGATGCATAGGAGAGGCATCACCAGTAGAAAACAGGAAGTTATTATTCCTCTGTACAGACAGCTGGTGAGACCCCATCTGAGTACTGTGTGCAGTTCTGGAGACCCAATCTCCTTAAAGACATAGACAGGATGGAAACTGTCCAGAGAGGGCAACTAAAATGGTGCAGGGTCTGCACGGAAGACGATGAAGAGAGACGAAAGGAGCTTAATATGTATAGCCTCGAGGAAAGGAGGGAGAGGGGGGACATGATAGAAACGTTCAAGTACCTCAAGGAATCAACAAAGTCCTTTCAAAAAAAGAGGTGTGCAAGAACAAGAGGGCACAATTTGAAGATGGGGGCGGCTCAGAGGTAATTTAAGAGTATTTTTTACAGAGAGAGTTAGTGGATGCATGGAACGGCCTTCCGGAGGAGGTTGTGGAGTCAAAATCAGTGGTGGAATTCAAGCATGCATGGGACAGTCATAAGGCCATTCTAGGGGGTGGGGGTAGGAAGACGTAGGCTGCTGGTTAACTAGGATCTGCGGCTTATCCAGTAGGTAGGGAAATGGGCAGACTGGGTGGGCCAAGCGGTCCTTATCTGCCATCAAATTCTATGTTTCTATGAGCACAGAACTCTAAACATGGTTCTGATAGGACAGTTGCTCATGTTTAGCATTCTGTACTCACACCATGACATAGTAAAATCTCCAAATTACTTGTTCTGTGAAGGGAACTGTGCAGAATGTTGTCTATAAAAAGGAAACACCTGAAAACGTAATTTTTCACATCAGTGTTTATTCAGTTACAGTTCAATATGCCTCATTTGGAGGCAAGTCTTTCATTTCTGTTAGTAGTAACAGTACTAACAGCTGCTAATTGGCACAGATGTCCTGTCCACTTTAAGTTGAGTAAACATCTTATATTATCATGAATAAGCCTGCCATTTATGAAGTCTGTCTGATCCTGGTGAACTAGTGATCCCACACAGCCCTACAGTCTCATTGCTAATATTGTAGTAAATATCTTTTTGGTTCACGTTTAGCAGTGAGATCGGGATATATGAATCACACAATGTGGGGTCTTTCCCCAGTTTTGGTATTACTGAGATCTGTGCATAACTCCAGGATGGGGGATTATCTCACCGCCCTACACCTCTCCAAATACCCTACGCATGTGTGGAATGAGTTTTTCCCGGGACGTTTTGTAGAATTCTAGGGCCTTTTCATCTGGTCCTGGTGCCTCACCTGATTTTAACCCTTGTATGATATCAGCTATTTCTTTCTGGGTGAGTGGGGCATCTAGCCTTTCCCTATTCGCCTGAGATAGCTTGCTTACCTGAATTCTTCCAAAGAAGGCATTTATCTTTTCCTCACAGTCTGCTATTGAGCCTTGTGTATATAGTTGCTTATAAAATTGCACAAATGATTGTGCTATCTTTTGGGGTTCATTCTCCAACTTTTGTGGATTAGCTGAACTTCTTATACATAGAACTAGTCTGCTGGCTGCCTCTCTTTGCAACTGCCATGCCAGCAGTTGCCCGGCTTGGTTACCCATCTCGTAATAACGTTGCCTGGAGTAGCGAAGGAACCCCTCTATTTTTTCATCTAGCATTTTGTTTAATTTACTCTTAAATTTATCTATCTTTTTCTTAAAATTTTTGTTTAGTGTAATTTTATGTTCTACTTCTAAATTAAACAATGTTTCCTCCAGTTCACTTTGTTCTTTATTTTATTTTTTTTTTATTTATTTAAGGGAATCACATACACTTTTGAGCCAGGGGCTCATTTACAAAGGTTGCACGTCAGGTTACTTGAAACATTAGGACATGCAATGGTATTGTGCAAAAGAGAAATAAACATAGCAGCTGGAGGGCTTTGTCCATTACCAAAACATCACAATTGTGCAAATCACTTATATAACAATTTAAACAATATAGATTCGTATAGGTAGCCATCCGACAGAGGGAGGCGAGGCCATAGGCTGTTGTAAAGAGGGAGAAAGAGAGGGAGAGGGTGGGTGGGTCAGGCCGGGTCAGCGGGAGGTGTGGAGGGAGTAGAGGAGGAAGGAAGGAGTATGGAGAGAAGGTGGGTGGGGGGGATAATCCATTTAGGTGTAGCAGTTGCAGGAGGCACAGGAGATGAGGTACTGACGAGGCTGAGCTTAAAGGCACCCAGGGTTGCTTTGCTGGTAACTTCTGCTGTGAGGGTGTTGAACCAGGAGGAGGCTCTGAAAAAGAAGGATTGTTGGCCTTGAGTAGTCCTGCAAAGGGGAACAATGAAGGAGAGGTTGTTTGAATTCCTGGTTTGTCGTGGGCCGCTATATGGTCTCAGCAGTGCCTGTGATCCAGGGGGTAGTAGGTCCAATGTTTGCTTTTTTGCTAGGATGCAGGTTTGATATTTAATTCTGCCAAATAGTTGGAGCCAGTTTGCATGTTCGTAGATCTTGCAGGTGTACGTAACATGGTTTGCAGATGTTTGGAGATGACATGCCTTGTTTAGTGCTGTGGTGATGTGTCAGAGAGCTGTGTCAGTGGCAGACCCATAGATCACAAGCCCATAGTCTATTATAGAGATTACTTAACTGTGAATGGCAGTGCTTAGGGCTTCATCTGTGAGGCAGTTCTTATGTCTATAGAGCAGGCCTATGCGAGTATTCACAGTTTTTGCTACGTAGTTGATATGTTCAGAGTATCCAAGTGTTGAGTCAGGAATCACCCCAAGATATTTAAATAGATGTACTTGTTCAAGGGTGGTCCCTTTGCTGTTTGAGATAGAAGGTCTCTGTTTTTGTGTTTGCTGTGGGTACCATGGAACAGCATTGATTTGGTTTTGCTGTAGTTAAGAATAAGCTTTTCGGATTTAAACCATGCCTCTACATCAGTGAAGCTTTCTTGTAGTAGCAACTGAAGAAAGGAGGGGTCAGAGTGGGAGGTGAAGGTGACAGCATCGTCAGCACAGAGTAGGATTTTTTCTGAGCAAGATGAAGGGAGGCTGTTAAGGAAAATACTGAAAAGCATAGGACCCAGGATGGATCCTTGTGGGACTCCTGATCGCACGAAGAGGGGTGTTGAGAGGGATTCGCCAATTTTTACCTGCTGTGTTCGGTCACTGAGGTAGCTTTGAAACCAAAGAGTTGTGTCCGGAGGTAGGCCTATTAGAGATAGTCGTTGAAGCAGTAGTGAATGGTCGCCGGTGTCAAACGCCTTAGTTAGGTCGATGAAGGTGGCGCCAACGAGATCCCCTTGGTCCAGGACATTGTGGATGTAGCAAGTAAGCTCTAGGAGTGCCGTGGTCATGCTGTGGCCCTTGCGAAATCCATGTTGTTCTTGACATGGCAGGTTGTACTTAGTAAGGTATTCTATCAGTTGGTCAGCAGCTATTCTCTCCAGCGCTTTTGAGAGAGAGGGGATAATGGAGATTGGTCTGTAGTTGCTTGTAACAGATTTATCGCCACTTTTGTGGATAGGTGTCACCATCGCTGATTTCCATTTTTGGGGGAACTGTGAGTCTGTTAGTCTTTGTTTCTTTAAACCTGCTGCTTAAGGCGCCATGTTGAGGTGTGATTTCGGGGTGTTAGGGAGAGGTCTATGACCACTGTGGTATGATCTGATATAGTCATGTTTTTTATAGAGCATGCCCTGATTGCATGGAGCCATTCTGCTGATATTAAAAAAGGTCTATCCTCGAATATGATGCATGTGGTGCAGACCAGCACGTATAATCCCTTACCCTTGGGTTTGTGTAATGCCAGGCTCTCTTAGGCCAATTTCCCTATTAATTGCCTTTATCGTGGATGCAGTTCTGCTCAGTCCCCATCTACTTGTGCCTGATCTGCCTATCTTTGGGTCCAGAGCCGTGTTAAGATCTCCCCCTACTATAATGTACATGTCTCCTGCAGGGAGAGCCATTCCCAGAACCGTCACCCTAAAAAATGCAGAGTTTTCTTTGTCATCACTTGGGGCATACAAATTCAATAGGGTGCATGGTCTATCTTGGTATTTCCCTTTTACCATCACATATCTCCCCTCTGTATCTTCTTTAGTGTCCTCCACCACAAAAGGGCAGTTTTTATGTAGAAGAATAGCTACCCCCCTTTTATGAGTTTGTTTCTCAAAGTCTGCATGAAAGACTGACCCCACCCATGCCCTCTTAAGTTTAACTCCTTCCCTCTGATTCAGGTGAGTCTCCCGTTAGAATACTATTTCTGCTTTGAGCTTGCCTAGTTCCCCCAGCACCCTGGAACGCTTAATGGGGCTATTAATTCCCCTAACATTGTACGATATTATTCTACCTGTGTCCAGCATTTTATTTTGGTTTTTGTGATCACCTGTTCCTGCCCAGGCTGAATATTGCTCTGCCACATCTCTCCGAACCCAGTCTAGCCCCCTTTCTCCTGACCTGACCTCTTTGCTGGTAATTCACACTTATATATCAAACATCATAACACTGCAAAACATAACATTTAAAACTTTGTAAGTACTTCACTTGATTGCTTTTTTATATCCTATCCGCCTGCCTGTTGGAATACAGCTTATAAGGTGCAGTTCTTCAACCAGGAGCTGTGCGGTCAGTTTGCGCTTTCTCTGCCACTCTTCCTTATATGGATTTAGGTAACTTTGTTTATCACCTCCTTAGTCCCCACTTAGCAAGCAATCAACTTTGTTGTATTACAAATTACTCTCTACCCCCTCTGGGGAATTTTGTGTGTATCTGTAGTATGTACATACCCCCCTTCCCCTTAAATGTGATTTGTGTTATCTCTTATTAGTGCTTCTCTCTCTTTCTTCCAACTTTTGAGCAGCCTTTGGCACTTCAAAAAAAAAAAACACAAAACCCCTTGGATCTTTCCCAATCCCGTCATGTGTCTTTTGCCCAATGTCTAGGTTATTCCCCCTTCATAGAAACATAGAAGTTGACGGCAGATAAGGACCGCAAGGCCCATCCAGTCTGCCCATTTCTTTTTCTACCTTATAAATGTGCCATCGGCCTTTGCTCTGTCATAATTATATACCCTCCTACAACACAGATTGAACTCTGAATTCTCTAGTTCATTGTATCATATTTTCCTCCTTTTGTCTCATTAACAACCTTCCCTTCCACCAACGCATCTACCATCGCCGCTCTGCCAACCATGCATGCCCCACTCCTTCAGGTCTACCCTCCTGTCAAATCTCCATGGCATTTGTTTAACAGAGGGCTTACCTGTGTCCATTGGGTGGATTTGTGCCTCCTTCCATCTCAGGTCAGTGAACTCATCTAGGGAGAGATTGGGGGGTAAAAAGGGTGAGCTTACTCCAACATCTGGCATGTGAATTACATTTATTCCCTTACTTCCCACCCTTCCCCCATGTTCTGCTCAAGGGAACTTATGTTGCCCTATCAGGTTTACCCTCCTGTCAAATCTCCATGGCAGTTTTCTTCTAATGGGGACTTACCTTTGTCCATTAAGTGGTGTCAAAGTCTTGTGTCCTTCTGTCGTGGTCCCGTGTGGTGTTGCACCATTGGCCCTGTCTATATCTGCAATAAAAGTGGGAGAAAATGAATCCATGGTAAGATTGATTTCTGGTTGTCCCCTCTTTATCCCATTCCTAGAGATTATCTCTCTTTCCATTTCTCAAATACACCCCCACCCCACTCACACACTTCCCAATTCCTTCCTTCTCATCTGTATTTTGTTTTTTCTGAATGTTGTTTCTGGATTCACCTAACTCCCTCCTCCCCCACCGACATTTCAAGCTGCAGAACCATCGCCAGTGTTCACACGTGTTTACAGCAGGAAGGAAGCGGTTCCCTTCCCTCACCATTATGACCACAGTAGCATGACCCTCCATGTGTTATTTACAAAATGTGCCCCTCCCCTGATTTAACATTTACCACAGGCCCCGTTCACATATTCATTTATTTATATATAATCCCCCTCCTAAACCTGCAAATGCCAGAATTTATGGTATAATTTAATCCGATCTGCCCCCCCCCCAACATTTTAGTTGCGGTATTCATTTTTGTTTGTTTACACTACCCCCAGTGCGAGTGCAGGATTCAATCCCAACTACCCATGCCCCCCACCCCTGACAGTTCAGGTGCTACAGTTCCAGATCACCTTTTTATTTATTTACAACCCTCTCCCTTAGGTCCGTGAATGCAGGAGTCCCGAGTCAATTTAATTCCCAGTACGTCCCACTTTAAAATCGAGGCTTGTTGGATGGTGTTGCAGGCCGTTTCCCACCTTCCCACAATCTCATTAACAACCCACGCATGGTATGCCTACAACATATGCCCTTCAGACCCTTGGTAAGTCCAATTTCTAATGCTTGATAAAAGTATTAAGATGAGGCGCTGATGTCACTTGCGTTTTAGTTAATCGTCCGCTAGTAGCACCTGGTCTTCTTTCTGATGTGTGTCTTGATTCCTTCTGGTAGATCGTGGCTTTGGTATAGCAGGGTTTGAGGTTTTGTTGGAGCGGGCGGCCCGAGACCACGGTTTTGAAGTAGACAGCAGTTCAACTGCTGGGTCTGGGTTTCGGTACTGCTCCAGAGGAACACCCAAGGACTGCAGGGTATTTTTAGCTTCTGCAAGCGTTCTGAAAAATGTTGGTCCCTCTGTCAAAAAGACTTAAAATTGTGCATGTGGCATATAAATGCATCTTGATATTCTTTGTGGCTAGATGTTTACGTATTCCCAGTAGTACTTTTCTTTTCTGGTTCGTAATAGGAGCATAATCGTAATCTAGGTATAGTCAGGGCCCCTGGTGTTCTGCGGCAGAATTTTCTGATTTCTGCAGCAAGGCTTCTTGACTTCTGTGGCAGCATTTTCTGAATTCTGCGGCATGATTTATTCATTTCTCAGGCAGAATGCAGTCCTGTCATTGGCTAAATATGATGTGATGTCATCGATGACATCATATGCTGAGCATAGAGGAGGGGCTTCCGGATAAACGAGGTAGGAAAGAAAGCCTGACACTATGGAAAAACAGTATATTTATATGAAAATTCACCAAACACAATGAATTCTGCGGCACTATATATATTCTGCGGCATGATGCAAATTCAGCGGCAAATTCCGCAACCACAGAACCGCAGAATTCCAGGGGCCTTGGGTATAGTCTTTTATCTCCCAAGAGCATTTCTTTTTTTGCCCATCATGCAGTAAGGATTTTCATCTTGGTTTGGTAGTTGAGGAACTTCATGACTATTGACCTTGGATTAGCTTTTGGGTCAGCTGACTTTTTCGTGAGAGCCTTCTGTGCCCTTGCAAAATTTAAGGGCTCTTATTTTGAAAGTCTGAGAATTTATTGTAATAAGGATTCCAAATAACTTTCCATTTTACCCATTTCCATTTCTTCAGGTAACCCATACAGCCTCAGATTGTCCCTTCTGGAATGGAGCTCAGTAGCATCAGTTTTGTCAGTGAGCTCTCGTTCCCTTTGATATATTAGTTTGATTAGATGATCATGTCTTTCAGCCATTTCTGAGGCCTCTGTCAGACCAGTCTCTAGTTCGGTGGTCTGTTGGGTGATCGCAATGATATTTCTGGTATTTTCAGCTATCACTTTCTCCTTTCAGTCCATGGTGTTGCTGAATTTAATTCCAAGAATAGGTGTTTAGAAGTTATTGTAAAGTCCCCTCCGTCATTGTCACTACAGTCTCTTGTCTGGGCCGACGCTGTTTAGTCAGAGCGGCTCCTGCTTGTTCCTTTACAAGGCATTTCCATTGTTTTTGGCTTTTGCAAATAATCTAACAATGTTTCTTTATATCTATTTTTAGCAGGCATACTTCCTTACAACTTTGATGTATTTATTTGTATGCGAATTCCAGCGATGAAGGGGGTTTATTTGAGTTATAAATTCCCCAAAGATGAGCGCTGTTGAAATTTACCGCTGTATGGGAAGGAGGCGGAACCGCAAGTCCGTGAATGAACATTTTGATCAGGATTTGAAAAATGATAGCTGTCACATTCATGAGGTGCAGTAAAGATATGGCTATGTTGTAAATTTGAGGTAAAAATATTGAAACTTATTAAAGTTATGAGACTGTGTTCCCAAAATTCAATGTAGACTCATAACGTTGTTTTTTAATATTTTTACACCAGATTTTCAGTATAGCCTTTTTATGACCCCACTTCATGAACAAGGGTTGAGAAAATTTTCATCTCCTGCCCGAAAGGTGATTTCGTGCAGGGACCGCGAAATCACCACTCACGATGTAAAAAAAAAAACATTTTGGCCAGGATTTGAAAAATGACAGCTGTCACATTCATGAGGTGCTGTAAAGATATGGCTATGTTGTACATTTGGGGTAAAAATATAGAAAATTACCAAAGTTATGAGCCCACATTCACAAAATTCAACACCGGCTCATTAATTTTTTTTTAAATATTTTTACACCAAATTTTTAATATAGCCTTCTTATGACTCCACCTTATGAATAAGGGCAGAGAAAATGTTCAGCTCCTGCCTGAAAGGTGATTTCTTGCAGGGAATGCAAAATCAACATTTGGGACAGCTTTGCCTAATATCAGTGCAATTGTTCATGAGGCGAGGTCCCCCAAAAAGGCATGTTGAAAATTTGGACCAAAAATGTGCAGAAATGCCCAAGTTATGCACTAAGTTCAAAACACCATTGAAATACATTGAACTACATACCTGTTTCTTCAGTTCACGGTCCAGCTTTGAGAGGATTACGGTGTTGGACACCCAATGGGTAAGTAAGGGCTTGAGGGGTGCGGGGTGGTGAGTGCTCAGTGGGAGGTTTGGGTGAGGGGCAGTTACAGCCTCAAAAGACATCGATGGATGGTTTTTATTTTTACAGGGTTAAAAAAACACTGGGAAGATTCCTCATCAGAACACTGGGGGATTAGGAAGCCCCAGTGCCACTGTTATGTTTCTTGGGGGGTGCTCAGATGGAGGGTCAGGAGGATATCTATCTATCTATATATATATATATATATATTTTTTTTTTTAAACTTTGTTAACCGGGTAAAAAAACACTGGGCCACATGGCCCTTTTACAGGCTTGACCCAGGAAGAGTCAATACAAACATTTGATATCACAATTAAACAGACAGGCACAAATAGAAATCAGTAAAATGACAACTATACAAAAAAAAACATAAAACATTATATAGTAACCATAGTGCATAGTGAATTTGTAATTGATAGTGCCATGAAACTACTTTATGTACATTTACAAATAGACATTGGGTGGGATATTCAGACTGCGCCAAAAAGATGCGCAATAGTGGGAGCAGGCACAAGAGCAGTGCGCCATTGCGCAATGGGCACGATATTCAAACCAAGTGCAGGCCAAGGTGCACCTGCACAACACAGCTGAATATCGCACCTGATGTGCCATGGCACAACAAGGGATGCGCAGTGGAGCAGGGCTGATGCGCAGTAGCACACCCAGGGATGCGCAGGGACAAGGACAGGAAGCAGGAGTGCACTAACCATAGGTGCGCCATGCGTGGAGGAGCATGCAGCAGGCCAAACAGACCAAACTTCCCCCGGGCAAGGCCCCCCATGAGCTGCACAACCAGAGGTGAGCTGAACGGACCACCAGCCCATGTACCCCAGCACCAATCCAACAGCAGACGCAGGCCAGCAGTCCACACCTGCAGGGCAAGGTGCCCCAGCACTGACCTCAGGCAAACAGTGACCGCAACACAAGGAGGGCCAGGACCCTCCCGTGCCACAGCACCACACTAATGCTGACCACCCCTGTACAGTGATCCCAAGATACCCAGCCCAGAAGCACAACCTAACAGTGCATGGCACTGAAGGTATTCACCACCACCACCATGACAATGCAACCCAGTGCCCCATGGCACCATGCACGACAGCCCCACCTTGACCCCCCCCCGCAGCAGGTGTCACCAGCCACTGACGCCACCACAGCATACACAAGGCCCCCCTGCATGGCCCCCACAGTGGCACAGCAAGGAGGTCAACCTGGAATCAGTACCCGACGGACCCTGCATGTGACAAGGCCCACCCTGGACACCACGACCAGCAGGACAGCACACCCACCCATGCACACACCCTGTTCCACAACTGGCCCCATCAGACAGCACAGCAGCCTACTGTGGCACATGGAGGCATGCGCCACACAGGAGGCAACACAGGGCACAAACATACCCCCCCACCCGGTCCCAAGGGCACCCCACAAATAGCCACACATAGTGGGCAACAGATGCTGCTGTCATGAGTACAATGGTGCCGTGTACCCACAGCCTGCACACCACCATGGCGCTGGTGAGCCAGCCATGTGGCATGCGCACCACGGACCAGGCCACCGCCAGCATGCAGCTGGAGTCCACGTGACAGTCACCAGACCACAGGCACTGCCCCAGACACCATAGACAGCATGGAGGGGGACAACAACTTCACCACCCACAGTGTCACCAGAGGCAGATGTGCAATAGACCAGAAGTCAGGACGCCAGCTGTCAGGGCGCATGCCCGAAGGGTGGCTGGCATGGACTGCCACCAGTGTCACATCGGCAGCCATGCATGTGGTGGTGAGGTCGGCATGACCATGCGTACCACAGACACGCAAGGGGCACAGCCGCACGGGCCAGGCACACACTGCCAGGGGTGACTGGGACACAGCACATGCACCAGAGACCACTGCACACAGGCAAACAGTGCACAGGACACAACATACATACCCCAGACAGTGACCATGGCCCCCACCCACACCAGTGGAGACTCCCTGGCAGACACACCCATGGCTAGGCCAGCACCATCCCTCAGTTGCCATACACACCACTGCAGCAAGGTACCAGACGCCCGCTGCAAATCAGAGACCAACACAGTCATAGTATGAAAAGCATATATATTGGAACAGGTAACATAAACAACAGGAACTATATACAATGCTATATACAAAGTGGGAGGAGTACAAAGCTACAACTTGGGGGGGACGGGCAGGGGGAAAAACGAATAGCAAGGAGGGGGACAAAGGGGTGTGAGGTACTGTCCAGGAAGGGAAAGGAATGGTGCGGGTGCTACAGGCTGTGCCGCTGCCATTCACTCCTCTCCATTCCCTGCAGCAGCTCCAGTGTGGCCTGGGTGACCTGCAGGATCTCCTGTATATGACGCCTCAGGGTCATCCAGCATTGTCCACCTAGGACAATGGAGCAGAATCAGTACGTGTGACTGGCCAGACCACCGCAGCCCACCCAGTGTGCATGGCATACAGCTGTGGCCTACGCCCCTGTGATGGTATGCGACCACCCACAGTGGATGCGCACACATGACCTGCCTACCTAGGCACCCAAAGCCATGCAAACCGCTGCACACCCTCACTGCCCATGCACTGCACAGCACCATCGTGGCCGTACGGTGTCATGACTATGCAATGTGATGGCAGTGGCACAGCCAGGCACCCAGTGCATGCACAGCCCACCTGCAACACCCACCCACACATGCAGACCCACAAGATGGTATGGAGGGTACCGTGGAATGTGCACGGCAGTAGGGGCCATGTGCAAGGGGGCCATACTTCACCACCACCCCTGCAACCCACCATGCACAGATGTAAGGGGAAACAGCACTCATCTGCATCCTGGTCAACAGGGCACTGCTGACCCCTGGCACCACCACTGTGCCCTGCCTGCAAGGCCACTCCTCCATTGCCAACTTGCCGTCCTCGCTCCCGGGCCAAACGGGCTCTACGGTGATGCTCCAGGCCTAGAGTGCAAACATGGAGAGAGTACCATCAGTACACGTCAGAACCATAGCCCCTTTGCTGTAGGCAAGCCCGCACAGCCAGCCGATGTGGTGGTGCAGGGTACATGAAGCACCCCCCAACACCGGCAACACAGATACGTCCCCCGCCAGTGGCATGGCCTGCCGACCACCATGATACCAGGACAGACAGATACTACTAGTGTTGTGAAGGAGCACCTACCGTACCTCCGGGCAGGTGCCTGCAGTCACCCTAGGCGGTCGGGGTCCCACCGCTGGAGGTCCCCATAGCGGTGGCGACACTGCTCAGTGGTCCTGCTGCTCCCCATGGCCTCCTCCAGTCCCTCTGCCACCTCCTGCCACACCGCTGTCTGTGGCCTCAGGAGGGGTACCTGGCCAAAGAGGGCACCTACATGGGGCTCCGCTAGTGCCACCAGGTTGGCCAGTTCCACCGCCGTCCACTCTGGTGCGCGGCATGGTGCTGTCACTGGTGAGCACAAAATGGTGCCCTGTAGCGCACATGCCCCACGTGCGGAGGCAGCACAGTACTGCACTGCCAGTCGCGATTGCGCTGGTACCGGACTGCGCAATAGGGGGGCAGCCATCCATACGCATGGTGCCTAGAGGGCAAAGATAAGTCGCAGGGTCAAGGGTCTGTCCGCACATGGAGCACCACAGTGCTATTGGAAAGCCCTGAGTGTAGCACGATAGGGTGCATGTGTGTGTCGCCATGCAGTGCCCTACCACGCTGTGGCGCCACGATGGCACAAGCGCCCCTCTGAGCATATAGCGCATGTGCACCACAGGCAAAGTAGTGGCCGTGCCCTGTACTGCCTCCCATCCACAGCGCGTCAGCAGTGCCGCTAGCGTCAGCACCATGGGCATGCGTGGTGCAGTGCCGATTGCGCATGTCACAGTGGTGCGCCAACAGCCTGAGCATGCTCAACACCATTGCGCAAGGTGCAACATATAGAATAATGGAGAGGGAACTGTGCACAACAAGGCTGTGTTCCCATCGAGGGTTTTGATGACATCATAGACCTCGAAAGCGAAGCTCAAGAGGTCCCTATGATGTCATCAAACACCCGAGATGGAAACACGGCCTTGACGTTCAGTTCCCTATCTTTTATTTTGTATAGTATATGGTTCCCCACAAACTGTGCCACATTAATTTCACAAGGATTTGTTAGTTTCTGTACCTTGTCCAGATACAGCCGTTTTCTCCTGGTCCTCGCTGCAGTGCTCACTGTCATCCAGCTTAGCTTTGTATGGAGGGACCACTGATTTATTAAAAAAAAAAAAACTGCTGCCAAACTGATAGTTTGGAAACAGGATACCGACTATGGCAGTCCGTGTCCAAACTATCTGAAAAGCTCGTGCTCAACCGCTCGCTTACCAGCGCCACCATGCTGTGCAGTATTTTTTGAAAAGCCAATGTTTCAGCCAATCGGGAAACAGTTGAAGGTTAAGAAGTTGTTGTACTATTATGGTGATGTCAAAACGATAGTACAACAACTTTTTTGACCTTTGAACTGTCCTACAACAGGATTTGGAAAACCATCATTTTCCATCCACAATAAACCCTAACCATATACTATAGTGCGATATTCAGCCAGGTTATGTAAATCAGCTCATGAGCCATTCCACGGCACATCCACTGCATTTGCATCCCATTACAGTTGCGCCTGCCCTCATTTGCGTACATTGCGCTATAAAAATGCGACCTGAGGCTGCATGGGCCATGGATCGGTATTGCAGTCCTTTGAGGTAGGTGGCATGCTGTTGGGACATGGGGACAGTGGTCTGGGAGGGCTGTATGGGACTGCACAGTCCAAGGTAACACCTGACCATCCCCCAGGTATGAGCATGACAGAGTGAGAGGATGAAAAGGAGCAGGGAAGGGTGCGGAAGAGGAGGCCCAACTTTACCAGGGCAGAATCCGATGCCCATTTCGAGGCATACCTCAACAGGGAGCCGCTGCTCAGCGGACAAAGGGGAACACCACAGGCCCATGCAGCAGCATGGGGTGAGGTGGCACGTGCCGTCAACCAGCAGGGCAGCCACCAGCAGTCCGTGCAGAAGTGCAAGAAAAAGGTTGGCACGGACAGGAGGCAGATAAAAGATAAGGTGGCCACCATCAGGGCGGCACATGCTGCCACCGGTGGGGGCCAGCAGGACGTACCCCACCTGACATCACAGGAGGAGCAGGTGGCTGGCAGCATGCGGTGTAGTGCCGTCGAGGGTGTTCCTGGCAGTGGCTTCCAGATGGGTGGCAGCCCAACACTACAGGGAAGGTCCAGCGCTGGCAGTGTGTGAGTGGAAGGGGGGGCAGGCCCCAGGGACAGGCAGAACCACTAATGGTACTGTGTTCCTTTATAGCTCCTGAGCATCTGCATGGGGCAGTGGTGGTGGGTGTGTCCACTGAGGGGGGGAGGCCCTGGACATGGTGGAGCGCCCATCCACCTCCACAGGTGTCCAGGGGACTGACTGTCTGCAGCCCTGCACGTCTGTCCGGACTGATGCCAGTGGTGTGGGAGCGGACATGGCCCTGGCTGTGTCCCAGCGTGACACCGCCCTCAGTGTCCAGTGTGCAGAGACACGGATCGGAGCCGGCTCCAGCACTGATGATGACATGATGCAACGTCCCAGACTGTGATGTATGTGGGACACAGGATGGTCTCACGGATGGCATCCGCCCAGACTGTTCCGCGGGTAGTACTGGCGTGGCTGCCTGCACAACAGTCCATTCCCAGGCTGCGTCTGTGGCTCCAGTGGGGCAGCACTGGTGTGCAGCCAGGGTGGTGGGTCTGTTGTTGCCGCTGCGACCGCACCAGTGTTGCCTGGCGATCAGCAGCCGGAGGGGCAGCGGCAGCAGCTGGCCATTGTCAAAGTGGGGACAGGGGCAGGGGGCGGTGGCAGTGCACCGCGTGTGGATGTACCCAGAATGGCAGTGCTGTGTGGCGCCCACCATCAAGAGGCACTGTGCAGCAGGGCCAGGAACACCACTGGGGACAGCGTGCTGGACATGCAAATGACCCCCTTGGATGACCACAGCCATCTTCTCCAGGCCTCAGTGGATCAGCAGATGTGGCTCATGGCAGTGGTGGATGCGCTTTGTGCGGCGCTGCACCAGGCAGAGGAGCAGCACAGCAGGGACCATGCCCTGCTCCTGGCAGAGTTGGCTCAGCAGTGGGCGGATGTGACTGCTGCCATCGACAGGCAGACCACTGCAATGTTGACTGTCATGGCTACACTGGCCAACTGGATGGGTGCCCAGCCACCGCACACCCCGCAGAGTGCTATGTCCACCCCCTGTTCCCGGCATCGTGTGACCCCTGCTATGTTGACGCTGGGTTCGGCTGTGGGCATACCTGGCACGCCTGGTGCGGGCATGTTTGGTGGCCTGCAGACCCCTGCGCGGACACGGTCACGTTCACGCAGTGTCACCCATGGGGGCCCTTCGGTGCCACCCCATGAGGCCACTGGTCAGCCTGCCATGGCTGGCAGGTCTCGGCAGGGCTGCCCACACATCCGTAGCGGCCGTGGTACTGTGCCACATGACTGACCCGTCCCCCTCCACGGCCACTGTCTGCCGCTGCCCTGTGTGCACTGTGGTGTTCTTTGTGCGTTGCATGGGTGAGGTGCCCAGCCTTGCACACACATGGTCCCTGTGCACTCCCTCCTGGCCACTGTGGTGTGCGCATGATGATGCCTGTGTAGTGCTGTCTGCCACTGTGCAGTGGTGCTCAGCATCTGAGGCACGCATGGTGCCAGCCGCTGGGTGTGGTAGTGTGTGGTCCTGTGTGGGTGTGGGGGTGCCTGTTGGGTTGGGCGTGCCTGTTGTCCTGTGGAAATGGGTTGTGGTGTGCATGCGTGCCGTGTGCAGCCCTGCTCATCCCACGCCCCTGACGCCGTTCTCCCCTGGTGTCCACCCCTGCCTGTCTGTGGGCTGTGCCCTTGCCCTTGGTGGTTGCACGTGGTCCTGTTGACCTACCTGTGTTGTCCAAAGCGCTCCTCTGTGATGGTGTCCCGGTGCTGCTGTGCCATCTGGGTTAGCCAGGGTTCCTTTGTCCAGAGGGTGGCTGCCCAAGACCCGCTGGACCGGCGTCCTCTTTGACCCAACCGCTGTCCCCCTCCTCAACCTCAGTGGCTATTCCACAGTCGGTGGCCATGTTGTGCAGGCTACAACAGGCCAGGAATAGCCCACAGACCTTTGAGGGGCTGTACTGTAGAGAACCGCCTGACGTGTGCAGGCAACAGAACCTTGCCTTCAGCAGCCCGAACACCCGCTCAATGACATTCTGTGTTGTGGCGTGTTCCTCATTGTACTGTTGCTGCACTGGGGTCATGGGGCTCCAGTATGGTGTGAGCAGCCAGGGCCATAGCGGGTAACCACTGTCACCTGTGTGTAGAGGGGAGTCGTTAGCATGGTGGTCTGTGACACTGAGCCATGGGCCATCATGGCCATTCCCCATGGCACCCCTGCCAATGCCCCCCCCATGTCTGCACCCTTCGTCCAGCATGCTATGCATACTCACCTACCAGATGGCCAGTGGGGATGTCCCCACTCTCGAACCCATGGCACAGTGTGGACTAGTGCCAGATGAAGGCATTGTGTGCTCCTCCAGGGTGCGTGGCACAGACATTGATTATGCGCCCCCTGGCATCGCACACTGCCTGGCAGTTGACACTTGGGTAGCCCTTGTGGTTGATGTACGGCACCTCCTCCGGGCCAGGTGGCATGTGGTTGCCTACATGGGTGCAGTCTATGGCCCCGAGCATGCTAGGCAACCGTGCTACCCTGTGGAACTCCTGTATGTGTGCTGTGCGCTCTGCCTGTGTGCTGGGGAAACGGATGTACTCCACAGCATGTGGCAGCAGTGCACTGAGGAACTGTGTGAGTAGGCGTGACGCGGCTGACTGGGTTATGCCTGTTGTGTCCCCTGTTGGTCTCTGGAAGGTGCCCATGGCGAGCAGGCACATGATGGCTGTGACCTTAGTCTCCACAGACAGCGCATGGCTCCGTCATGTGGGTGCCTGCATTTCATCAATGCACAGCTCACAGAGCTGCCTCAGAATTGCCTGGTTCAGGGGGTACCGGCCCACAATCTCAGTGTCACTGTACTGTTTGAAGGTGGTGCGGGCTCGATACAGCCTGTTCTGGGTGTACGGCCGACGGGCCCTTCCACGGCCGCGCCTCCCTGCTGCCTGCCTTCTTACACCCCTCATTACCACCTCCATCTGGAAGGTGGCACTTGCCATGTCCCTGGCTGGTATTCCCCTCCCGGGCGGCTGTCTACCTGGTCCCCCCCTGCTGTGTGTTGCTGGTGCTGCTCCTGCACTGGGTACACCTCTGGCTGTTAACCTTTGTGTGCCCTGCCTCTTGCCACTGCCCTCCATTCTCTATGGCATGCTCAGGCCCTCTCGCACACGCACGCACACACACACACACACACACACACAGGCACACACACACACTCCTTCTCTCACTCGCGCACACCTCTGGTGGGCTCTGGCCACACCTGCCCCCTGCTTCCTGTCTTGCCTACCTGCCACTCTGTCTCCATGCTCCCCCACTGTGGCTCCTCTGTGGCTCAATCATCCTCCCCTCTCTTGCTCCCTTTTATTTTGCTAATTTCCGCTGTCGCAGTATCTTCCGCTGTTCGCTATCATGCATCGCCGCCACTGATGAATATCGCACTGCACACATTATTCCTGGTTCCACCCCCTGCAGTTGTGCATGCATTAATTTCTGTTGCACTGCGGCGCATTGCATGTTGTGCTGCGCTGCTGCTCCCGCTGAATATTACACTATGGTGCATTTCCACTCTTTTGCGGGTGCATCCCTATTGCGCATGGTGCAACTGCTCTGAATATCCCACCCATTAAGTATCAATATATCTTTTTAACGATATTTTAAAAGAGTTGAATCTTACAATATTCTGAAAAATAATACTGACTCCTGTTTGTGTAGCCAGGGAAATAGATGGATAGCAGGGGAATCGACAGAAAACATTGAGACACTTAAACTTGTAGTTTTAATTTGTTATTCCTTTTTTTATTTAGTTTTTGTTGACCGGGTAAGTGCACTAGACAATTCTGCCTATTTTCAGGCACGACCCAGGGGAGGAGGATACAGATGAATGCCAACTGACCTGGAACCAGATTAAGCTGTCAGTGGTATTTTTAGTGAAGGCAGAAATTTTGGCCAGGACACCGGGGAAATTCCCCTACTCTGTTGCTGCATTGCCGCCAGTAGTGGGACTGGCCATTGTCAGGATGGCCACTCCGAGTGGGACGCCGAAGGAGGAAGATGTTTGCCTGGTGGGAGAGCTGGCCTCTGCTCCCACTGATAGCAATACGGAGGCTGTTTCTCCTAGTGTTATGGATATGGACTCTGATACTGAATTTCAGGATGCATCATTTGTTTGGGATGATCCGGTTTCTTTTGCTGGACAACAAGAAGTTAAGTCGATTATTTTACTTAAACCTGACACAGCATATGGATTTGATCCTACGGAAGAAGGGTCTGCATTTACACCAGTATCGGTGAATCTTGGTGGGCAGTTGGAGTCTTCTACCTTACCCCCTGTTAGCAGCCCGGCTGCTCCTGCTATAACTACGGCTGATTTAACTTCTTCAGGAGGCTCCTCGGAGCACGGTGAGTTATTGACTTCTGACATGAATAATCTGGACTTTGCTGATGCTGTCTTAGTTACAACTAATGTGGTCTCTGTACTTCCAGGTGAAAGTTTACGGAATTTAGAGATATGTCCCCAAATTGAACACATTTCTGTTTCTACTGTAGCAGGCGTTTTATAACAGTCTTGCTTACCGGAATGCAGTGTGCAGTGTCAAGCATCTGCATATCTTTTGTGAGATACGCTCTAGCAAGAAAAGCAACGCTTTGACAGCAATGTTTCCACTCCTGTCATACTCCTGCCTGCTGTACCAGACTCTGAAGGCCCTGAGTGGTGCGGTCGCATACCAGATTCTTCTTCTCGCTGTTTCGGTGTTTCTGATACTACAGCTGCTTCCATACAGGCTGGCAGTAATGCGAATCTTAGCGAGTGCCTACAGCCTGAAAAGCCGTTGTCTGCTTTAAAAGAAAAAAGCTCTTGCTCTTTCATACAACAAACATCTCCTTTGGGGTTTCACTCCACTGCCTTCACCCAGAACGAGTCTGCACCATTAAGTAAAGCAGCTGGGTTTGTTTTGAAAAGCCCTATTACTGTGGAAACTCAAGGAAAGCCTGCTATTATCTATCAGTCATCTGCTATTTCCCAAATTGGGGCAACTGAATTTTCCTTTTCTGATAAGCCTGTTTCTCAACAGCCAAAACTAAAGATTATGCAACCTGCTGCACAAGTTTCTTCCTCTCTCATTAGTGATGTGACTCAGGAGTCCTGGTCTCCAGACAAAGCTCTTCTGGGGGCTGGCTGGATGCAGGCTCCAACAGGTGTTTGGAAGCCTGATCCGGTCTGGGATACTGATTTTTCCTTTTCGCAGCACTCCCCTGAGTGGAAGCCAGTTTCCCAGCAGAAGGTTTCGACTGACAGTTTAAAAATTGTAACTGAAGTGGCTGAGACCACGCAACCTCCTTCTGCTATTGAACCTCCTGTGGCTCAGGCTTCAGTACCCTCCACTACAAAAATAGACTTACCTCTTCAGGTGAATGGTTCCCCGACACAGGAGTCCTCTTTACCAAAACCCCCATATCAGAAGCCACTTATGTCTGATCCGTTTTCCTCCTCAAAGAGGGAAGCAGCACCTCGACGGAATGCAGTCCGTATACGTTATAAAGGGGGTTTGGAGAAAAGGCCGGACAGATATTTTGTGGGGAAAACTCTGCTGAAAGATTCTTTGCATTTTACTCCTCATGATGTTTACGCTTTTATTAACATTTCTGGAGAAGATAACTTTGATATAAGTTTTCGGACACCTCATGGCTTGGACTTATTTTGGGATCGATATGGTCAGGTGAAGTTTTCTCCCACATGGACCCCCTTTTTGGTTATACCTCTCTCTAAGCCATTAATTAAATATGTTACAGTTATGTTTAGAAATGAGGGGGTCCATGTGGAGGATATCACCTTCTGGTTATCACAAAAATGTGAGGTATTAAGCAGCCCGGAACCTATTTTAGATTCCGAATGTTTTTGGACAGGGGGCTGGAAATACAGAGTTAAGCTGAGGCAATCTGAATCTGGGATGGCACACATTCCGAATTCCTTTTTGCTGGGAAGAGATAGGGGGGTTTGTTTTTATGGAGGGCAGCCGCGTGCTTGCTACAAATATGGGTCTAGGACTCATCTTTCAAGTGTTTGTGATCAGCCACGTTGTGAAAATTGCGGGGAAGTGGGGCATGTAATTATGCAATGTGTTAATAATTCCAGGTGTGATCTCTGTGAAGAGTCTGGCCATGGTTTTCGAGACTGTTCTTGGGCTGCTAAGAACAAGGCATCTTGCATAAGTTCAGACCTTCTCATTCAGAAAGCCCAGGATGCTGCAGCCCCCCCATCTCCCCCTTTTCCTCCCCCACCACTGTTACCATCTCCATTCCCTAATAAAAAGCAAGAAGAGCCTGCAGGTGTGGGTCGTATCACCCTCATTTCTTCCAGCAAACCGGACAAAGGTGTACAACTTCTGGGCCCTGTTTCAGTGGAGAAAAAAAAACCTTGTATGGGTCCACCTGGCCCCTTGGATTTTCCTCCGGTATGTTACACTGAGGAGGTATCTGGGGTTGCTGGGAAAGAATCTAAGGTTTCAGTTCCTGGGTCACCTTTGCCTAGACGTAGATCTTCTAGGAATTTGCATCCAAAATCTCCCCCTTCTGCTTCCATCATTGAAACCAGCAATTCATATGCGGCCCTTTTTATCCCATGGGGGGACACTGAGATGGATTTGGGTGATTCAGACTCTCAAAAATCCTCTTTATCCACCCTGTCACAATCTGTGGATAATTATAAAGAGAAAAAAAAAAAAGAAAAAATAAAGGGTTTGTTCATTTCTTTATAACTTACAATGAGGTTCTTCTGGGGTTCCTTTAACACTCACAGCTTGTTAAATACTGCTAAAAGGCAGGCTCTTTTTCATTATATACATGATCAGCATATATCTGTGTGTTTCTTACAGGAAACTTGGATGTACTCTGTGGAACAGTTAGCTTCCTTTAAGCGGGATTGGGTTTTGGGCTCTTCCTTTTGGTCCTTTAGAATGGACAGGGCAGACGGCATAGGCATTGTATTTAATTCATTTTCTTTTACATTACATAATTTAATTGACCTCATACCAGGTAGAGTTTTGATATTGGACGGGAAATGGCATGGTACGTGCTATCGTTTCATTAATATTTATAGCTCTCAAACAAAGGCTGGTAGAGTGACCTGTTTTAAAACCATACAACCTTTCTTGGTAACCTCTGTTAAGATACTATGGGGAGGGGATTTTAACTGCACCATCACTGACTTGCCTAAACAGAACAAAAAGATATATTGTGATTCACATGCGCTAGCCAATATTGTTAAATTAGCTATTTTACTTAATTGTCTTTTCTTTTCTTCACATGGACCTCAGTATTCCTTTAGAAAAGGGAAAATGTTTTCTTTAATAGATTATATGTTAGTTTCCCCTACTGTGCAGGTTCATTCTTTTGAAATGATTCCTTGTGAATTCTCGGATCATTCTATTCTACTATGTAGATTTCAGTTACCAGGTTTTTTTGAGCATAGGCAGGTCCGGTGGAAACTTAATAGTTCCATCCTAGGCTTACCCCATATACAGTTAGGGGTGAAATATATCTTAAAAGCCAGATTGTCAGTGGCTTTCCTTTATTCTAATTTGGGGGACTGGTGGTTGGAGACCAAGGCTGATTTACGGAATTGGTTTAAAAAACAAGGGGTTAAAACAAAAAATTATAATTTTTTGAAATACCTGTCACTTAGGCAGCAGCTTCAAAGACTCACTACGGTAGCATACACTTCACAATGGGATTATTCTGATCAAATTGTTAAGTTACAGGAACAAATGAGGAATTTTCAGTATAACAGAGCTGAAACGTTGCAAGCTATACTAACGGTATTAAAAAATCCCCTATGGGAGATCCCTTTGAAGCTTGTAAATCCTTGAGGGATTCCTCTAATATGGATTCACTAAAGAAGCCTGATAATTCTATGGCCATAACTGTTCCACAGTTACGAGAATTAATTATAAATCATTTTAGGTCTTTGGAACCTTCCCTTCCGATCTTTGATAAATCCATACTTTCCTATTTAAGTGGTATTAACATTCCCTCTGACTTAACAGAAGCTTCTAAATTATTGGAACCCATCTCTCAGGAGGAAATCTTAAACGTTATACGGAATTTAAAGCCAAACATTTCGCCAGAAATGGATGGCTTATCTAATAATTTGTATAAAGCCTTTTCTATGGAGCTGGTTCAATGTCTTTTTATTTTATTTCAGTGTTTTGTTAAGCATACTGTGTTTTTTCCTTCATTTTCAGATGGATTAATAGTTTATTTATTTAAATCTGGGGATAAACACAATATTAAGAATTGGCGACCTATTGCTCTTTTAAATTCAGATTATAAAATTTTTACCAGTATTTTGAACAATAGACTAAAGAACTATGCTAGGTTGGTGATTTCTCCCTTCCAATTTAGTGGGATACCAGACAGAAAGATTCAATCAGCACTAATGATTGTGCGTGATGTCATTGAACACCTCTCTGTGTCAGGCATTAGTAATTTGGAAAAAGCATTTGATAGAGTACACTTACCTTTTCTGTTTTTAACTTTAGAACATTATGGGGTTTCAGTGCAAATAGTTAATTTAATCAGAATGTTATATCAACATAATGCTGTTTTTCCCTTTTTGAAAGGTTGCACAGCCGACAGTTTTTTCTAAACACAGGAGTGCGTCAGGGTTGTCGTCTCAGCCCTCTTCTCTATGTATTTTCATTGGACCCATTATTACAGTCCTTAATCACGGTTCAACGTTGGACTGGAATTTCAGGCACTTTACCCCAGGATCAACATCTCCTATTACAGGCCTATGCTGATGATTTAATTTTGTGCTTCTCTGACCAGACTTCAGTGCATATGTTTTTAGAGGCTTTTGATGATTTTTCAAAAGTGTCTAATGCCAAATTAAATTTGCAAAAAACAAAGGGGTTGTTTATGGGGGCTGTGGGCCCAGTTGAGGTCTTATAGGAAGGCATCCATATTACGCGATCCCCCCTTAAAATTTTGGGTGTCATGTTTGGTCCTCAGAATATGCCGGTTGACAATTGGGAATCGGCTCTTCAGGTTGTGGAAAATAAGGTTAAATAGATGGAAGAAGTGGAAACTTTCAAACTAAAACGATACATGTGATTAAGCAGTTTCTTTGCCCTGTTTGCAGTAAATAGCTATGATTTTCCCACTTCCTGTTAATCTAGAGACAAGGGTTTATTGTTTATTTTTCAAATGCTTTGGGGTAACCATTTAAATCCGGTGAAGAGAGTTTATACTTATTTGAATATCAAATCAGGAGGACTTGGGATGGTGGACCCTGTTGTCTTTTTACATTCACTATTTCTTATGTGTACAGTTAAAAGTGGTTTAAGCTCAGCAAAAGGGATGGAGAAAATGGATTTCATGATCACTGGACAAATACTTTATGAATTGGCATGTCTTGGCCCCTAAGTTGAACCCTCATTCATGTCCATCTTCCTCAATATTTTCGGCCAGCTGCCCAGAAATTGTACAGATGGGGAATTTCGAAAGAGATGATTTTGAAAAATAAGACGAAGGGCTTTTACCAATTAATAATGACCATTCAAACAACATGAAGTCTTGCTATATTACGACATATGCAGTATAACCCCAGGTTAGAACTGCTCCGGAGGTGAAAGAGTTAACTTTCCATGCAGGGCATGGAATCTTGAGCGCGAGCTCGGTTGAACACTCTGTCTGTTGAAGCTCAAACTTAAACTGTCAGATTCTTTACTCCGCCTCACTGAACAGTCGCTCTGGAGATTCCTCCTGCTGCTCGGTTCGCTTGTCGGTTTTAAAGTGTAATTCTCGGTGTATTTTACGAAATTTAACTGCAATCGCCGGTTCAAGCTCTGTCTGTGGTATTGTAAGTAATAGATAGGCTTATTTATTATTTTTCTTCGTGTGGAACTTGTAAACGCTTTTTCACTTCGGTTTGAACCGATCAGATGGGTTTTTAAAATTACCTTCTAGCTCTTTAGAGTGCGGTTCCCGGTTCTTATCGGTTCTAAAAAAAAACGGATTTTATTACGTTTTTTTCCATGACCCGTGACACGGTTGGGAACCGATAAGAGAGTCTTGCTTGGTGGATTGCCATTAACGGGCAAGTTTTGGTTAGGCTGGCACTATGTCTGAGAAACCCAAAAGAAAAACCGACCCACTGGGTTTCAGCACTGTGGCCTCTGTGGGGAAGCCTTTGCTAAGGCTGACCCACACACCATTTGTGTATATTGTCTGGGGTTTGACCACCTCAATGCAGACTGCCAGATTTGTAAGAATTTTCCTGCTGCCACCGTGGAAAAAAGAGTTGGTAGGCTCAGGGAAAGGGAGGCCAAAAAGTCCGCTGACCCGGATGGCCAGCCCGGTTCGGTTTCAACCGAACCTGAGGGAGTGCCCTCTGACCAGGGCGATACTTCCTCGGGCAAACGAAGAGCCAGCTGTGAGGAGCCGGTTCCAACTAAAAGGACTAGAAGGTCAGCTAGTTTGGGTCCAAAAGTTCTTTCTCCAACCACTGAGGAAATAGCCAAAGCTATTCAAATTGTCCAGTCTCTTTCCCCAGTTCCATCTGAACCGGCACCATTAGGGAAGCGCCCGGTTCGGTCGGTTCCCCCGGTTCAAGATTATGATTTTGAGGATTTTTATGAACCAGGGAAGGGAGGAGGGGTACGAGGAGAGTGAGTGTGATTTTGAAAGTCTGGATGTGCCCATTGAACCGGACATCTCTCCAGACAGACCCTCAGGAGTGTCCCCTCCCAGGCTATCTGAGTCCCCTTCTCATTTTTTGTTTTACAAGAAAGTTGCTGAGACTCTGCAACTCCCTGTTGAGGAAGCTGTCGATGATCAAGAAGAGCCTGATTTTGTGGAAATGATGGATATTCCAGAGTCTAGGAGACTGTCTATTCCCTTGCATAAATCTTTTAGGAAACAGACAGTAAAAATTCTGAAAACTCCTCATTCTATCCTCCCTGTGGATAAAAGGATGGACAAGAGGTATGCTTTATCAGGCTCTGATATGGAGTTCTATCCCAGCAGTGCAGCCATGTGGGGTAGTGCAGGCTGCAGCCTGTGACAAGGCTAATATTCCTCTAGCCTCTCACCCTCCTGAAAAGGATTCCAGGAGGATGGATGCCATGAGTACATGGCAGCATCTTTGGGACTCAGACAGGCAAATTATGGCTTACGCAGCTAGGTACCAGAAATCCAGGTGGGATACTGTCCTGGCCCTAGTAAACAGGCCCCTGACCAGCTTGTCAGGAGCTGGAGCAGGTGGCTGCGGATGGTATTGAGGCATCCAAGGTGCAATTTCATGCTGCAGTAGACTCTAATGATGTTTCATCAAGAGTCATGGCTACATCTGTGTCTCTTGCAGAATGGCCTGGCTCAGATGTACTGCCCTGTCACAGGATACCCAGTCTAAGGCTATGGATTTTCCTGTTGTGGGAAATTCTCTGTTTGGGAGCAAACAGAGAATTATATGAAGAAAATGGATGAGTATAGATCACCTATAGGAGTGCACAGGCCAAAGAAAGGCAAGTCACCCTCAAAGGCAGCATATCAGGGGCAGGGCAGGCCTTTCATAGGCCGCTTACCAAGCCCAGGCCCCTCTTCTGCTTATGCCCAGAGAGGGTTCTTTAGAGGAAGGGGCAGAAGGGGTTCTAGTAAGCCTGCTTCTACCCCTCAACCCAAAGCCCCTGCAAAACAGGCTCCCTGATGGGGTAGCCAGGGCCGATTCTCCACTACCAGTAGGGGGCAGGCTGGCTTACTTTGTCCAGGACTGGAAGTCTTTAGCATCAGACAAGTGGGTCCTGGAAGTAGTAAGCCAGGGACTGGTTCTCAGCTTCAAAAAATTTCCGAAGATGAGAGCCAGGTCTTTTCCACCTGCAAACCCTTCAGCGGCACTTGCCCTGGAAGCAGAAGTTTCTTCCTCCTGGCTCTCAGAGCGTGGAAAAGGTTCCACCCATACACCAGGGCAAAGGGTTGTACTCCAGGTACTTCCTCCCCAAAAGACAGGAGAATGGCGCCCATCCTGGATCTCAGGTATCTAAACAAGCACCTTTAAAACCAAAGTTCAAAGTGGTGACCCTGGGGATTATTTTTACCCTCTCTAGGCTAGGGACTGGCTAGCCTCCTGGACCTCAAGGATGCCTACTTCCATGTTCTCATCAGAAGCTCCCATCGAAAGTACCTCAGATTCGAACTGCCCTCAGGCCATTACCAGTTCAGAGCAATGCCCTTCGGCCTCACCTCCTCCAAGGGTGTTCACAAAATGCCTGGCAGTAGCAGTTGCTCATTTAAGAAGGCAAAGATTGCCATCTTTCTCTTATCTGGACGACTGGCTCATTGTAGGCCAGTCTCCAGAACAGGTCAAACTACATTTACAAGTAATCCAGCAACTGCTTACATCTCTAGGTTTCCTTCTCAATCTTCCAAAGTCGGTTCTGGAGCCTGTCCAGCTTCTCACCTTCATAGGCGCAGAAGTGAACACAAAAGAAGCCAGAGCCTTCCTTCCTCTGGAAAGAGCAAGGACCCTGGTGTCTCTGGCCTCCTCTTTCACCCTGCAGGTCTCTCGACCAGCAAGGCATTTTCTACAGCTCCTGGGGCACATGGCTGCTTCTACAGCAGTCGTGCAGGGAGCGAGATTTCAGATGAGGGACATTCAGTTCCATTTGAGAGCCTTTTGGTCTCAAAGGACAGATCCCCCTAACCAAATTGATTCCAGTGACTCGAACCCTGATCCAGGCCCTTCAGTGGTGGCAGGATCAGAACAATCTGAGACAGGGGGTTCCCTTCACTCCCCAGTCTCATTCTTTGACCTTTACTACAGATGCATCCCTCTTGGGGTGGGGAGCTCACATGGGCGACCTTTCCACCCAAGGGCTGTGGTCCCCTCAGGAATCCCTGCTCCACATCAATTTGCTGGAACTCAGAGCAGTTTTTTCTAGCACTCCAGGTTTTCTCCACATCTGTCCAGAACAAGGTAGTTCAGGTCAGAACAGACAATACCACTACAATGTGGTACATCAACAAGCAAGGGGGCACTCGGTCTACGGCCTTGTGCACCGAAGCAATGAAGTTGTGGTCTCTGGCTTATTCTCTGAACGCCTCCCTTACGGCAGTTCACCTCCCAGGCAAGGACAATGTCCTAGCGGATGCTCTCAGCAGGATTTCCCAGGGCCATCACGAATGGGCACTGGATCCCCTAGTACTAGAGGTAGTATTTGCCAGATGGGGCACCCCGCAAATAGATCTCTTTGCAGCCCGACAATCACCAACTTTCCCTTTTTTGCTGCAGGCCCCCAGTGTTGGGCTTAGTCCCCCTGGATGCCTTCCTCCTCAGTTGGGAAGGGAAGTTTCTTTATGCTTTCCCTTCCCCCTTCTTTTCAAAGTGCTAGTCAGAATCAGATCTCAATCCTGCAAGATGATCCTGATTGCTCCAGATTGGGCCAGGCAGCCCTGGTACCCACTCCTCATGTCCTTAGCAGTCCACCCTCCCCTATGTCTTCCCAGGAATCACAACCTGTTAACCTGTGCCCAGGGGAGAGTTTGGTATCCGAACCTCAAATCTCTCAATCTCAAAGCTTGGCTCTTGAAGAGTTAGAGTTTGCTGACCTACACCTGTCTCAAGGTGTATTGGATATTTTGAAGGCCTCTAGGAAGCCTTCCACCAGGGCTACCTATAATTCAAAATGGAAGAGATTTTCCATATGGTGTGCTGGAAGCATATTTCCCAGAATCTGCTGGCGTTCCCATGATCCTGGATTATTTGGTGCATTTGAATTCCTTGGGGCTGAGACCAGCTACCCTAAAAGTGCACTTGGCAGCTGTGTCTGTCTTCTTATCAGCAGGTAAGTCCTCTTCTTTATCAGCTCACCCTGTGTTCTCCAAGTTTTTTAAAGGGTTGCTTCACACCAACCCTCCGTTCGGGGACCCTGCCCCTGCTTGGGATCTTAATATTTGCATCGCACAGCTTATGCAACCCCCTATTGAGCCATTGTCTTCAGCAGAGCTTAAGTACTTGACTTGGAAAACTGTGTTTCTGGTAGCCATCACCTCTGCCAGGCGCATAAGTGAGCTACAAGCCTTGTCAGTGGAACCTGATTTTATCTCCTTTCATAGAGATAAGGTGGTCCTTAGGACTAACAGGAAGATTTTGACTAAGGTGGTTTCAGACTTTCACCTTAATCAATCCATGTCTCTTCCTGTGTACTTCACTGACCATTCCTCCTCTGGTGAGAGGAGATTACACAGTTTAGATGTCAAAAGAGCCCTTAGTTACTATATAGAACGTACCACGGGTCACAGGTTCGAATCCCTCCAATTGTTCCTCACTTATGGTGAGGTTGGTAAAGGAAAACCTGCCACTAAAAGATCCATTGCCAGGTGGATTGTCTCTTGTATCCAATTCTGTTATGAAAAACTGGGTAAGGTTCCTCCCTCAGGCCTGAGGGCTCAATCTACCAGAGGTACAGCTGCGTCTCTGGCTGCTGCCAGGGACATTCCTATCCTAGAGATATGTCAAGCAGCTACCTGGAAAAACAGTTCACACTTTTACTAAGCATTACTCCTTGATATCCAGGCTAGGAGTGATGCTCGATTTGGCACAGCTGTGCTTCAGAGCCTATTTCCCAAATAGGTTCTGTCCCTCCTCCATGGAGGTACTGCTGTGTAGTCTGCATATGTCATAATATAGCAAGACTTCATGTTGTTTGAAGAAAAAATTACTCACCTTAGTAATGTTGTTTCTTCTAATGGAGTCTTGCTATATTATGACCTCCCCCCCAGCCTGCCCCTCTCAGAACCTCTATTTTTGGGATGTGGGTGGGCAGTGCAATGTTGGCACTTCACTGATGCCCACTTTATTTTCACCCTTCTGGGTGCTTAGGTGTTATACTTAATTTTCTTTCTTGAATCCCCCCGACTTGAGTCTTTGCTTTGGGATCAAGAACAAAAAGGTGTTTTTGTAGTTAGTAGCCAGTGGCTAGTGTAGGTCTACGGCTTCCACACAGAACCTTAGTGAGTTTTTGCTCGTAAAGATCTGACAGTTTAAGTTTGAGCTTCAACAGACAGAGTGTTCAACCGAGCTCGCGCTCAAGATTCCATGCCCTGCATGGAAAGTTAACTCTTTCACCTCCGGAGCAGTTCTAACCTGGGGTTATACTGCATATGTCATAATATAGCAAGACTCCATTAGAAGAAACAACATTACTAAGGTGAGTAATTTTTTTCATTTGTACCCTCAAGATCCTTGTTTTAAGAATTGTCCTACAGCCCTCAATTCTAAGGTCTTGGCCCAGTTGAATAGTTCCAGATTGCCTCATACACAATGGGAAATGCAGTGGTTGATTTTTTATGGTCGTTTGAACGTTCGGGGTAATGCCAAATATAAGGCAATTGAAGAAAGGAATTGCCCCTATTTAATAAGGAGGAGACTATGGAGCATTTTTTTCTTCAGTGTTCTTATTGCACGGGTTTGTGGTCTTATTTGGCAAAATTATGGGGCTTTAAATGGCTTACTTTTCTTTCATATGATGTTTTGATTCTAGGATGTTATCCAGCAAGCTTTTCTCATTTTCATGACGGGACATTGTCTTTATTTTTTTGTTGCTTACGTTTTTACTTATGGCAAGCTAGATGCCAATGGGTATATACCAAAGAAAATGTCTTATATTAGATTTAGTATATTAGTTACTAATGAACTTTCAAAATATATTCTCAGGAAGCAAAGCGGTTAGCTCCAGCTACACTCCTGAAGTGGTGGAAAGGTTTTCTTCATTTTATTAAGTTTAAGTAATGTATTGTTCTTTTGTTTATTTTGTATTTTTATCCAAACAGTTTGTATTTCTATTTTCTGATTAGTTCTTAAGTTTACTGTGTTGCTTTCTTATGTTTATTATTTCAATAAAAACTCCCCTACTCCATTGGAGGTGGCTGCTGTGACGCTGTGCAAACTACTGCAGAGTTTGCTAGGGCGTTGAGGAGTGCAGACGCATGGAAGGCTGAGGTGCTGATCACCTCCTCGGCCTTCCTTTTCTCCCTAGTGATCAAAATGTCTTTGGGTGTACCTGTACAGGGGAGTACTTTCGTTCCGATGGATCAGGCTTGTGTTGCTGCATCTTCTACCGTGGTTTCTGATGATATGTTGGCTTCAGTGAATGATTCTGCACCGGACGGCATTCACAGGCAGTTGACCTTGGAAGAAAGTCGGTACCTGGAGGTACGGAACCGCTTATTGCGGGATTTAGAATCCGCACGGAACACTACTGGTGATGCACAGGAAGAGGAAGCGGTGCTCCTTCCTCATTGCGACGATGGTATGCAGGTTGATGTGGCTGAAACCTCTGCTAAGGTTCAGCTGGTGGATTCTGCTGAGGATTTTTCCCCGCTAGCTCTTTCAGAGAGCTCTGTAAGTACTATTGGTTCCAGTATTCTGATGAGGGAGTCGGTTACACCGAGTAGCGCTTTGAAAGTATCCCCTAGTTCTGTTTTCTGCTCCCAGTCTGCTGATATTTCTATTTCTTCTCAGCCTCTTATATTGGATTCTATTATGTCTGACTCTGACTCTGCACAGCAGTGTGCTGTCTCTACGCCTGCCTTTGACTTCTCTGCTGCTTGTCGGCAGTCTGCTTCTTCCTCTCTGACTTCTCTGGACAAAACCCTTTCTAATGATGCTGTTATAGCTCCTGAAGCATGGGTTTCTCAGGCTTTGGAAGCGGCAGGATGGGTTAGGTACCCTGATGGTGCAGGGTGGGATCCAAATCTAGTACCTTCTTCCCCTGTTAAAATTAGTGTGGATTCTGAACAGGCAGATATATCTTCTGCCTCTCTCCCTTTGGGTCAAGGTTCCCCTGCAGCACATATCCCATCCACTACTGTGCCTCTTTCTACATCTCTTTTGGATTAAATAAAATGTTTAGAAGGAGAATCTTCTTCATTGAACCCCCCCCGGGTCTTTACAGTCTACTGTTCAAGATGTGTCCTCAGAAGGTCCTGCGGCAGTCCTAGCGGAGCCTGTGCCTGCGTCAGCTGCTGTACCTTCTGTATGGCATACAGGCATTAAAGAGAAACTTTTTCCTGCTACTTTTGGACTTTCCTCCAAACCAGCAGCACGGCGTAATGCGGTGCGCCTGAAGTTTAAGGGTCCTGTGTCTGAAGTTCCTAATAGACAATTTGTTGGTCGAGACCTTTTGAAGGGGAGCATGAAATTCTACGCCTATGAGATTTATGCTCTAATTCATATGCATGGAGATTCTGTCTTTGACATCAGTTTTAAGACCCCTTCTGGGTTGGATAGATTTTGGAAACAGTTTCGGCTCCTAAAACATACTCTATTATGGCGTTCCTTTATGGCCATACCTTTGACTAAACCTGTAACTAAGAAAATTACAGTAATGTTTCGAAATGAAGGTGTAAATGTTGCTGACATTACATATTGGTTGCAACAGCATTGTGTAGTGAAAGGACAACCGGAACCTATCCTGGATGATGAATGTTTATGGACTGGGGATGGAAGTTTTTGGTAGATTTAAAGATGGAAATGGCTTAACCCAGCATTTACCAAATTGTTTTTTTCTGGGGAGGGACGGGGGGTAGTTTTTTACCCGGGTCAGCCTTGGGCCTGTTATAAATGTGGGGCCTTGGGTCATCTTAGTAATGTTTGTGATCGACAAGTGTGGCCTATGTGGTGATCTAGGACATATTGGTGCACACTGCAGGAATTCTCCTAGGTGTAATCTCTGTGATGAAGTGGGTCATACTTTTAGACTCTGTTCTTGGGCTTCCCACAATTGTGTGGATCCAGCTATTAGGGCAGAGCAAGACATCTATGTAGCAACAGCTCAGAAGGAGAGCCAGAAATTTCAGGCCTTGCTTACCCATCCCCAGCCTTCTCCTTTGCTCCCCCCTCCAAAATCTTTGGTTCCTTTAGAAATCCCTTCTACCTCTAATTTGGTTCCTTCTACTAAAGTTCTTCCTGTGATGGAAGTAGAATCGGCTTTGGCTCTAGATACTCCTGTGATTTCTACTGAGTTACCAGAAGAAGATTCTTGTATAGGTGATGTGGCTCAGGCCTCTTCTTCATGCCCTTCTACTTCCATGGCCCTTGCAAGTATGCCTCCTCCAGAAATACAGCAGGAGGCCTCCTTTCATAGAATAACTCGTTCTAAGGCCCATAAGGTTTCAGTAGATTCTACTATTGATCCTGACCCCCTTCCTTTGCAAAATGCCTATACGCCATTACAGGATCATGAAGAGGAAGATGATGGTTTAGCATCAGACATTTCTTCAGTGGCCTCTTCCCATGCAGACACAAGTTTAGACATTGGTGTCTGTGATAAGCCAGAGCTTAAAAATGGAAAAAGAGGAAATGATGTGTCTTAGGTGACATAAATTGTTTACTTTTTTCCTGTTTTTGTTCCATGTCCTTAAATATCATTTCTATGGATAATGGGTGACTTTCCTGACTATTAATGTTAATAGCATTAAAAGCTCTCGTAAAAGGCAAGTAACTTTTGCTAGTTTACGGGAATGTCGAGGTAATATTTTATTACTACAAGACACTAGGTTGCATTCTTTGTTACAACTGAAAGCAGCTGAAAAAGATTGGAGATGGGGTATTTCTTTATGGTCCATGGGTGAGGATGTTTGTGATGGGGTGGGTATTTTATTTGCAGATCTTGAAATTAAGATATTGAAAGTATTTGATATCTTTCCGGGAAGAGCTCTGTTGGTGGATTTTGTCTATTCAAATTGTGCTTATCGCTTGATTAATGTCTATGCACCTCAACAAAAGGCAGACAGGACAGCTTTGTTTCGCAAAATTTCCCCATATCTCCATACGTCCAAACTGGTCTTGTGGGGTGGTTATTTTAATTGTGGCTTGGGTCCCCGGGATTGGGGTAGAAAGACCAAGAAAGTTTTTTGTGATACTAACACTCTTCTAGAGGTGCTTACATGTCACAATCTGGTTGATGTTCATGATATATTACATATCACCCCGTCACACACCTTTTTTAAGGGAAGTCTATCTACCCGCATAGATTTTTGGTTTTTATCTCGTAGAATTACTTGTTCTGAGGTTGCTCTTCTTCCCCTGGAAATGTCGGATCATTTGGTAGTGCTGCTTCGACTGGGCTCGTACCAACAACTTCCTATGGGCTGTGCTTATTGGAAACTAAATGTGAACCTATTATATGATGCTATTACTGTAGGCCAGGTCCATGAGTTATTTGCTGCACATGCTGATCTTTGTTTTCTTTATGATAGTCCACTTGAATGGTGGGAAAATGTTAAGTTAGACTTAAAATTATTATTTATACAGGTTTCTAAGCATCAAGCTAGAAGTCAGTATTTGGAATATTTAGGGTATAGGGCCCAATACATTAAGCTTCTGGGTCAGTTTCGGATGATTCTACTTTATCCAAACTTCAAGATATTAAATTGAAAATGTGTGCTTTTTTAAAGCCTAGGGAAGATAAGAGTTTTTTTCAGCAAAAATATTTGGTCTCTGGTTTCAAACAACAAGTCAATCCATTTGCTTTTTCGCAATATACGGAACGATTTGGCATGTCTGTCTTACTGGATGATGGTAATCAAGTACATGATGTGAGAGGTATTTGTGGTGTTGTGCAAGCCTTTGTTACTTCTAAATTTCAGGAAGTACCCCCAGCTACACCTAGTTTCTTTTTTCATAATTTAGATATTCCTTCCCTTTCAATTGTGGATCAAGAAACTTTGGTGTCTCCTGTCACTATAGAGGAAATTTCATTTGCTATTACTAAATTATCTACTCAGACTACTCCAGGCATAGATGGTATTCCTAATGAATTTTATAAAAAAATTTTCTGATACTGTGATACCTCGGTTACATGTTCTTTTTCAGTCAATTTGGTTGGAACAAAAGTTAACTCCTAGTATGTGTAATGGTATTATGGTTTTTCATTATAAAAATAAAGGGGATTCACATCAGTTTTCGAACTGGAGATCTATTAGTCTTTTGACCTCTGACTATAAGATTTTGCCCATGATCCTGACTACTCGACTTGCTAAAGTGGCAGGTCACCTACTTATTGCAACACAGTCATGTGCTGTTCCTGATCGAAATATTATTCGTAATTTAACTTATTTATGTGAATTGATTGAACTAGGTTTGTCTCAGTCCTTGTCTGGTTATCTTTTATCTCTTGATCAACAAACTGCATTTGATGCGATTCGTCATGAGTATATTTGGGCAGTTTTAAAGTGTTATGGTATACCTGCACACTTTATTGCTATATTAGTTGTTCTGTATTCTGGGTCATTGATTACTCCCTTGGTGAATGGATATATGGGTGTCCCCATTCGTCTTAATGTTGGAGTGCAGCAAGGGTGTCCCTTAAGTCCTCTGTTATTTGTTTTTGGACTTGATCCTATTTTACGGTATATAAATGCTGACTCTCAGGTGGTGCCTATTTCTTTGGTAACAGGTAGTGTATTTCACAAAGTTTCAGCGTATGCTGATGATTGTATATTTACTGTAGCTGATTTAAAGTCTAGTATGCGAGTTCTTCAGGTCTTTCAGGAATTACAGTCTGTTACTGGTATACAGATTAATTATTTGAAAAGCAGGATATTGGCTTTAGGTTCTACTTTAATTTCAGATTCATTTGATATCCCGATAGTGCAGGGTAATGTGAAATTATTGGGTATCTATTATGGCACTTCTACAGCCTCCCAGTGTAATTGGGATATGGTCTTTGATATTGCTCAACAAAAGGTAGCTAAGTGGCAATCTTGGAAAATGACTAGGAAGAAAAGAGTGTTTCTTTTACGTTCATATATTCTTCCAATTTTTTTATATGTCTCGCATATATTTCCCCTTCCTTTTAGTATGCATGCTAAGATTATGGGTCTTTTTTTTTCCTTTCTCGGGGGGAGTCGCTTAAATCCTGTTAAACGGGCGCATACATACAGGGCTTGGAAGTCAGGGGGTCTTCATATGATACAGCCTTTAGTATTTTTGGGGGGGAATTTTTTTTATAGTACCATACGTCCGATGTTACTAGATACTGATGGTATGGGACCGTTATGTACGAGTTTATGGGGCACTGAATTTCTTATGGCCTGGGGTAGAGGTAAATGGCATCGGTCAGAAAAATTGCTGCCGGAATATGTTCAAATCACTTTAAAATATATTAGATTATGGAAAATTGAACTTCTTTGGTTCCTGTCACATAATAAAAAAGTATTTTATACACATATAATGGAATCTTGTTTTTTTGAAGATCCTTTATTTTTGGTCCCTACCTCAGTAAATACTGACTTGTTGTTGGCCAGCATGATTGAACCTAGAATCCCCCAAAAAATGCAAGATGTTGTTTGGCTTTGTGGACATCAGAAGCTTAATGTATGAAATAATCAAAAGCATAAGCAGTTAGGTGACAGATATTGCTCTGACTCGTCTTGTACAGGATGTCTAGAAACTCTGCATCATTTGTATTTTGATTGTTTTCAGATGCAGGGTTTCTGGTCCACCTTGGCTGTTATGTGGGGTGAACCTCTGTTTCAGTTTATGACGTATGATATTTTAATTTTGAGACAAATTCCTGCTGAATGGCATAAATGGCATCAAGGCACAGCCTTTGTAATATTGGCTTGCCTTAAATGGGCCATATGGCATGCTAGATGTTTATGCAGTCTCCAAGCTAAAACTGTTCTGATGCAAGATGTTTTTTTCCGTATTCAGAATGATTTGGATGCTTTATATGAGTATGAGTATCGTACACTGGGGTCTGCTGTTGGTAGTCATTTATGGCGCCATGTTGGGTGGGTGGGTTAATTCCACTGGTGTTTTATTGTTTTTTGTATGATTGTTATATTGTTCATATGTTCCTAAAACTTATATTTTTGTTTTCTACTTTATTGTCTTCTTGAACTGCTTTGTTGCTTTATTTTTTTTTTGTATTTCTATTGCTTGTATTTCATTTTTGTTCTTCAATAAAAATTTCCCCTACTCGTCAGAGGGGGAACCTCTGCCCAAGATGGCGGACGTCCCTGTGGTTGAGGCGGAGGAAGCTATGGAGGTGGGAGGTTTGGTCTCGGCCCCCCACCTTGGCTCTTACTGAGACCGACATTGCTGTTCATTTACCGGTATATCAGCTTTCTGAAGTTGTTGTGCCTTTACTACAGATGGAGCCTGTTTCTCTTTTATACGATGAAGTTTTGGAACCTTGCCTATTGTCTACTGATGCCGTCTCGGAGGATACCTCAGTACCTGTTTCGACTGTGACTTGCTCGGTTAAGAAGGCGTTGTGTGAACGCCTGGCTGAAGCAGAACATAGTTTTCTGCTTACTAAAAGACAAATTTACGACGAACTGAGTTCCCTACAGGATCTTCCCTCTTCTGCTGCACCACATCGAGCTATTTCTCCCCCCACTGACTTGCCTGTGATACTGGCTGAAACGACTTCGGAAACTCACCAACTGGCTGCTGCTGTTTGGATTCTGGGCCCATGGATTCTCTCTTGCTGAAGGCTGCCCTCGTGGATTCCCGTTTGTCGGTGGTGGAAGGCGGCTGTGTAGTGAAACCTGCTGCGTTGTCTCCTCTGCTGCCATTGCCCCAGGTCTCGCATTCCCTTGAGGAGCACCCCCGGTCTGTAGATATAGCTCTACGTGGGGCTGGCTGGGTACAGGAACCGCTAACTGGACGTTGGATTTCCGGTCCGTCACCGATACAGTCCCCCGGTCATGCAGCTCTTCCTGAATCGCAAAGTTCCATTGCTGCTCCTATGGTTTCTCCAGATCCCTTAAGTTTGCTGGAAGAATTGGCTTTGACGCAACACCCGACTCTGCTGCATGTTATGGAAACTGACTGCCAGGCTTCCTCCCTTGCTCATTCTCCTGGGGCTGAAGGTATTGTACAGCATCATTCTACCTCTCATGCTACTACTCCTCGTTTAACAGAACCTACTCGCTCGTTCGCCTCCTTATTTAAGTTCCCGATTCAGGCTGCCAAGAGGCATAATGCTGTCTGTTCGATGTACAAGGGGGGATTACCTGAACTCCCTGACCGTATCTATGTGACTCGGACTCTTCTAAAAGACTCCTTGAAATTTTTCTCTCATGAAATATATGCGATGATTTACATTTCTGGTGAGTCTTCCTTTGATACCAGTTTTCAGACAGTCCGGGGTTTAGAACGTTTTTGGACGAGATATTCTGCTTTAAAGAACACTGCTCTTTGGACTCCGTTCCAAGTAATCCCTCTTTCAAAACTGGCCTTTAAGACTATAACTGTGTTTTTTCAGAATGAGGGAGTAGAAATCACTGATGTCCTTTACTGGTTGAGGCAACGATGTACTGTGCAGGGCCAAGCAGAGGCAATCCTGGACTCGGAAAATATTTGGACTGGGGGCTGGAAAATTAGGGTCTTATTACATACTAATGAGTCGGGTCCAGTCCATCTACCCAATTCTTTTTTTATAGGCCGGGATAGAGGGGTTTTATTTTACCCGGGTCAACCTAAAGTGTGTTACCGATGTGGTGATCCTACGCATCTTAGTAATGTGTGTGACAAAATGAAGTGTAATGTGTGTGGTGAACTGGGTCATGTGGGTACATACTGTGTTAATGAGTGCAAATGTAACCTATGTGACGAATTGGGACATACATTCCAGAATTGTCACTGGGCTGCCCATAATCAGGAATCTCACGATGGGGGGGTTGACCAGCGTTTTATTATCGCACAGGCACAGAAGGCTCGCTTACACGCTTCTCCGGTGTCTCCGCCCTTGGCGTTTTTTCAGTCCTCTGCACCGGTCCCTGAGTCTGTCTCAGCTCCAAGGGTTGAGGAGCGGAACGAGGTCACTCTTTCTGTTAGTACTCGGGTGCAGCCCTCAGCTATGCTGGCCCAGCCTGTTGTATCATTATCTGACCCTACCCCTGATCCAAGTACTATGCCCCCTCCCCCCCTCAGGTATTAGTCACGTCTAGTTGTCGCAGGTCTCTGAGAAATGTGTCCCGTGCTGTGCCTTCCCTTCCGGTAGGTTCAGCTTCCTCTCCAATCCCTGTATCTAATCCTTTTGAGTTACTCCAGTCTGTTTCTGATGACGCCGGGGGTGAATCAGACTCTTCCTCAGTAGCTTCATCCCTCCCTGATGGTCCTACTGATATGGAACTTAACCTAGGTTCTGGCTTTTCCCAAAAACGAAAAGCAAGGGTGAAACTTAAAGGGCAAAAAGTAGTTGGGAGAAGGAAATTGTGATGTGTCTTTTTGCCTTAATCATTCTCTATGTCTTGTTTTACTTGTTATACTCTGAATGTAAACAGTATGATGCGACTGTCAAAAAGACGTCTGATTTTTTCTTGGTTACGTCTGTTGCCACTGGGGATTTTCTTTCTGCAATATACCCATTTTCACACTACCCAGGAAATATGACATGCACAGCAGGACTGATTACAGGGACCTTCATACTGGTCCATCGGGCAGGATTCTTGCTCAGGTCTGGGGATTCTTATATCTGTCCCAGGGTTTCGCTTATTGAAATTATATGATGTGGCTCCAGGTAGAGCACTCATTCTGGACTTTGTGCTTGGGCCTTGTTCATATAGGGGGATTAATCTTTATGCCCCTCAGACAAAAACAGCGCGTATAGAATTATTTTCCTTGATCCATCCTTTTTTGCATACTTCCTTACAAATTATTTTTTCTGGTGACTTTAATTGTGGCTTAAGTTTGCATGATAAGAGCTCTTTTGCTACGACCCGTAAGTTGTTTTGTGATTCGCATGCATTGGGGAAACTGGTTCGTATGGCTCGTTTAAATGATGCTCATTTAACCTTTACTAATCAACACACCCCTACATTTCAGAAGGGTAGGCTGGCGACGAGGATTGATTTTGTGTTTTTGTCCCAATCTTTGCATGTTGCATCGGCTGAGTTGCAAGCTGTTGCATTTTCGGATCATAAGTTGTTGTCGATTGGTTTGGGACCCGTTACCCCTTTTTTATAAAGGCCCTGGATTTTGGAAATTTAATACATCCTTGTTGCAAATCCCAGTATTCATGCAATCTTTGTTATCGTTTATTCAGGCACGTAAATCTGTTTTTTGTTGTTATGAGGACCCTATTAGGTGGTGGTTTGATACTAAACGTGATTTACATGTTTTTCTGAAAACTTATAGTCGTAGGAAATGTAGACGAGAATATTTGGATTATTTACAAAAGAGGGTTCACCTACAATCCTTATTAACTACTGCATATCTGACAAGGCAAGACCTTTCTCACCAAATTAAACTGGTCCAGGATACGATGTTACGTTTTCAAATACAGAAATCACAGCAACTTTATTTCCAACAAAAATTTGGTACGGTCGGTACTCATGCTGTTGTTTGACCTTTTGAGGCAAATTCCCCGTCAAATTTCCCAGAAAAACATGACAGGTTTAGTTGACTCCGATGGTTGCTTATGTACTTCTCAATCTGATATTTGTCGTATTGTAACAGCCCATACATCGGCTTTGTTTACTTCCCCCCAAAAGTGGCGGTTGATTCTGATAGTTTATATGCTGACCTTGACATCCCTTTCCCTTCCCAGTCTCTATTGGACCAGGTTAGTTTGCCTATTTCTAAGTTGGATGTGACCTCGGTCATTTCTTCTCTGCCTCTACAGAGGACCCCTGGCCCGGATGGTCTCCCAGCTGCCCTATATAAAGTGTTGGGTGCCCACTTGAGTTCGGAACTGGTTGTAGTGTTTAACTCTTTGGTTATGTGTGAATTTCTTCCTTTGGAGTTCACAAAAAGGCATTTTGATTTATATATATATAAACACAAAGGGATATATATTCCCTTGCCAATTGGCGCCCTTTAAGTATGTTAAATACTGATTTTAAGATACTGACGAAAATAATTGCTAAACGTCTTGTGAGGATAGCAGAAGTAGTTTTGCATCATGCACAGTCCTGTTTGGTGCCTTCTAGGAGGATCTCGGATCACCTGATTCTCCTTCGGGAGTTATTCTCCCATGGTTTTGCCAATGAACTCTCAGGGTTCGTGATTTCTGTGGACCAGAAAGCGGCATTTGACTCTGTCGACCATGCTTTCTTATGGGACGCACTACAATTACTGCATGTGCCGGCGGTGTTGGTTCAGTGGATTCGTTGTCTCTACCAGGCTGCCACTGTGGTACCACTAGTGAATGGTTGGCTAGGTCCTATGATTCCTATTACGAAAGGGGTTCGCCAGGGGTGCCCTTTGAGCCCGGTTTTATATTTTTTTTCCTAGATGTTTTGCTTCGTCGATTGAATACCCATCCTCGGATTAAGGCTATTTCTAACTCTGTTTTGTGCTCACCTTACAAAGCCATTGCTTATACTGACGATGTCTGTTTTCTGATAGCTGATGCTCCCTCCGTGATGGTCTCTCTTCGGGTCTGTTCTACCTTTGGTATGTACTCTGGTGCTGTTTTGAATTATGATAAAAGTGTGGGAATAAGGGTGGGTTCTGCTGTGTCGCAGCTGGATCATATTGGTCCTTTACGTTTGGTGGAAGGCCCTGTTCGTATTTTAGGGGTTTATTTTGGTACGGGAGATTCAGATTTTTATGATTGGGATATAAAATTACAGCAGGGCAAACTTAAGGTAGCCCATTGGAATAGGTGACACCTTGGGAAAAAGAAACGTGTTTTTTTGATTAAATCTTATTTGATACCGATTTTTCCTTTTTTTGAGCTATATTTTCCCTATTCCCAGGCAACTTGAAACGACATCCTTAGTTTGTTTTTTCAGGCTTTTTGGGGGAGCAGGCTGAATCCAATTAAAAGGAATGTCACGTATTTACCCATTTCGGAGGGTGGTCTCCTTATGATGAATCCCCTGTCATTTTTTTTCTCTATTTTCCTTACGGCCAGCCTAAGACCTTTATTGATTAACACCCAAAAGGGTTGGGAACCTTGGTTTTCTGATTCTTGTCACATTTGGTTTCGCCAATGGGAAATTAATTCCCTGTCTGTGTTACGTCATACTGTTGGAAGACCTGTGTATGTAAAGAATGTTTTTTTACGTCTGAAACAATGTCAGATAACGTCCCAGATGTTATTACCTCCCTCCCATAAAGTTTTATATAAGTCTTTACTTTTCACTGTTTGTGCTGTCCCTGTACCTTTTGAAAAGTGTCCTCGACTACATATCCCTTCCCTTTTGTCTTTATTACGTTGTACAAGAGTACCAGCCCATATGTGGGACTTTCACTGGTTATCCTGCCATGAAAGGATTAATGTGAAGGCGAACCATAAACATAAGCAATTTCAAGACAGAATGTGTTCGAGATTGTTATGTGTTACTCAACCTGAAACCATTTCTCACTTATATTTTGACTGTTCTTTCATTAAGTCTTGGTGGACATTTTTAGCACATACCTGGCGTCTTCCCTTGTTTCAGACGGTTAAATATCTCAATATTGTTTATGGAGTTTTTTCCCCTCAATGGTCCTTATGGCACATTGCTACTTTGAACCTGGTGTTTATTGTCATTAAGTGGAATATATGGATGGCTCGATGTTTATTTACCTTACAACAGAAAGAATGTACATATATTGCATTGGAAAGAAAAATTGTGCAGGATTTGAGGACTATTTATTTACAGGAATGTACTTCCTTATCTGAGGCACGGGCTTTTGGAACTTTGGAAGGCCCTTCCTTGGGTAACAGACTCTGATGCTGCTGTGACACGAATGTAATTCTTTTGGTTTCTTGGCGTTTTCTTCTTTTTTTTCCTTTTGTTTATTCTATTTGTTTTTGTTATGAGATTTGTTTTTGTATGCTTCTGTACGATTTCTGTTACAATAAAACTTTCCCCTACTCTGGAGGGCGCTGCTGGTGAACAAATCCTCAGTGTGCTTGCTGACAACGGTATGGCAGGACGTGCGGGAAGCTGAGGAGCTGATCACCTCCTCAGCTTTCAGCTGGTCTGACGTGGTTGCAATGGATCTGAAACCTACTTCGGAGCGGAGTGCTGCGATGGCAGCGGTTTCTTTACCTGTTCCAGTCGACAGTGACGTTCCTACAGAGATGAGTGCAGAGCAAGAGGTGGAGGAGCTCAACAGACAGCTTCAGGACGCAGAACAGCAATACTTAATTAAATGGAACGTGTTGTTATGCGAATTGCAGCAGCACAGTGCACCTATTCCCGACGGACACAGACAGGAACAGGAAACTACACGGTCTGAACCTGCGACGGTTCCTACAGTTGGTTTGCAACCTATGAGAGCTTCTGGACATGATTTCTCCTTTTCGGCACCCTCCTGCACTGCTTTGGAAAGCCATCAGGATCCGGGTGAGTCTTTTTCTTTCACTGCCACTACAACTCTGCAGGCTTCCATGGATTTTCAGTCTGCTGCAGCGGCTTCTGCAGTAGACTTGGAACTGCTTTCTAGCCCTCAAATTGGGCATTTTCACATTGGTTTGGGCCCTCATGAATACGAGGGTCGTGCTGGAGGCCCCACAGACATTTCCTGTGCACAGAATCCTCTCATGCCTGTCACTGAACCCCCCCCCAACCACCACTCTGAGTCTTTTTTCCACTGCATCTTCGGATATTCTGGCTCCTGCTGCATGGGTATCTTCAGCCCTAGAGGCTGCGGGATGGGTAAGATCACCTGATGGGAAAACCTGGGATGCAAATATGCAGTCCACAGAAGCTTCCTCACATTCTCCTGCAACTATGGATTTAAGTCTTCCTCTTAGTCAAGCCCCTCCGGATACAGTAGCCCCTATTCCTATTATTTCCAGTCTAGACCTTATGGAAAATATTAGGAATTTGGAGGATGGTGATTTGATACACCCTCCTGAGCCCCCCCTTCCCAAGGCTTCCTCTGAAAGTATTATACCTCCACAACCAGCTTCAGCACCTGAGCCTGCACAGGAGAAAGGTCCTTCTGTATGGCACGATAAAATTGCTGAACACCTTTTTCCTGCTACCTTTGGTCTTGTGAACGAGCCTGCTGCTTGGCGTAATGCAGTACGTTTGAAATTTCGGGGTCACAGGATGATGTCCCTAATAGACTTTTCATTGGACGTGATTTGTTGAAAACCAGTATGTGGTTTTATACATATGAGATTTATGCCTTGATTCATATGTCTGGGGACTCTGTCTACGACATCAGCTTTAAGCATCCAGCGGGTTTGGATAGATTCTGGAAGCAATATCAAGCTTTAAAAACACACCTCTATGGAAACCTTTCTTAGCTATCCCTTTGACCAAACCAGTTTCAAAGAAAATTACCATTTTATTTCAAAACGAGGGGGTTAATGTAGCTGACATAACCTACTGGTTACAGCAGCATTTTTCTGTTAAAGACCCTCCTGAACCTGTTCTTGATGATGAACACCTCTGGACAGGGGGTTGGAGATACTTTATTGATTTACATTTAGAGAATGGCCTAACTAAACATCTGTCTAATTGTTTTTTTCTAGGATGGGATAGCGGGGTTCTTTTTTATCCAGGGCAGCCAAGAGCCTGTTATAAATGTGGGGCCTTAGGTCATTTGAGCAACGTATGTGACCAACAGAAATGTGGTCTATGTGAGAATTGGGGCACATAGGTGCACATGTAGAAATCCTATGAAATGTAATTTGTGGTGATGAAGGGGACATACTTTCGCTCATGCTCTTGGCTTCACACAATCAAGCTGGCGCTGCTCTTAGGGCAGAACAGGACGTCTATGTGGCAAATGCACAAAAAGAATGTCAAAGGATGCAGGATCTACTAGAGCATTCTGAGGCCCCTGTCACTGTTCCTCACCCTTCTTCTAGTCATATTGGGGGAGAGGTTTCTCAGGTCCCAGACCTAGATGATATGGATACCGGTGCTCCAGCCCCTACATCCCCTTCCACTTCAGGTATGGTTGCCAGCCCTGTTCCAGCCCCATTGTCCCCTGTACAGGTTGTTGCTCAGAGTGTAGTATCTGTTCCCGACACTATTCCAGCTAATGTGCCTTTGGGTGTGCAGGATGCCTCTTGTATGCCTCCACCAGAGGTACTGACTGATGCCCCCTTTCAACGAGTTACCAGATCGAAGGCCACCAAACCTGGTTCTGTGGTCCCTCCTATTTGTCCTGAGCCTGATTTCACCTCAATGGCCAATCCTTTTGCCCCTTTACAGGATCATGAGGATGATGATGATGAGGTAGAGTCTGATTTCTCTTCAGTTGCCTCCTCTCTTCCTGATCATGTCCTGGATACCGAGGTTAAGGAAAAGCCCAAAACGAAAAAATGGAAAAAAAGGAAGTGATTTGTCCCTTTTTTATGATCGGGGTTTTTTTTTCCTTATTTTTTCTGGCAAATGTTCTTTCTTTTATTACTGTTAATGTTAAAAGTATTAAATCTCCTTTAAGGAGGCGCCTTACTTTTGCCAGTCTCAGTACACATCCTGGTTCTGTTATTTTTTTTACAAGATAACAGGCTGAGTTCCCTGACATGTATCAAAGAAGTAGGACAGGATTGGCGCTGGGGTGCTTCTTTCTGGTCACCTGGGGAGGATGTGTGTGATGGCCTGGGGATATTATTTTTCTCTAGCCTCCCTATTAAGGTGTTACAACTTTTGGATATAGTACCTGGTAGAGTTATGCTTATGGATATTGTTGTCTCTCACTGCACTTATCGTCTTTTAAATATCTATGCTCCACAGTCCAAAGCTGATAGAGCAGCTTTATTTTACCATATTTCCCCATATTTACATACCTCAAAGTTGGTTGTCTGGGGTGGTGACTTTAATTGCGACTTAGCTGCCAGGGATTGGGGACGTAAGACTCAAAAGTTGTTCTGTAACACTAATGCTTTGCTGCATGTTTTAAGAACTAATAATTTGATGGACTCGTATGATTCCCTGAACCAACAGCCAGAGCATACTTTTCATAAAAGTTCTATCTCTACGAGGATATATTTTTGGTTTTTATCACAGAGACTTTCCTGTTTTTCTATTTCTACTTTGCCTTTAGAGACGTCTGACCATTTAATTTTAAAACTAACTATTGGGAATTACCAAAAACTTTCATTAGGCCGTGGGTTTTGGAAATTGAATACGTCCCTTTTACAGGACACAACACTTTCCACGCAGCTAAATTTCTTTTTTTCGCTACGGTCAGATATAGGGTTTTTATAGGATAGTCCTTTAGACTGGTGGGAAGACACGAAACAGGACCTTAAGTTTCTTTTTTTTTTAAATTTCATGAACTAAAGCTCAAAATTCGTATCTCACATATCTGGGCTGTAGAGCAAGGTGTATGGTTTTGTTGTCACAGGCAGATTCCACAACGGGTAGTCGGCGACAGGAGTTTTTGGCACTTAAAGAAAAAATGATAGCTTTTCTTGACACACGAGAAAAACGATATAGGTTCCAATAGAAGTATTTGGTTTCTGGCACTCGAGAGCAGGTGAACCCTTTTGATCTTTCTGACCAGGAATTGCCACATTTGTGTTTGACCACCTTACAATCTTCAGATGGGTCATTAGTAAATGATACACAGAGTATTCGAAACATAGTACAAGATTATGTTACAAAGAATTTTGCTAAACCTGTTCCTGAATCTTTTCCTTCCTTTTTTCAATCTATGGACATTCCATCACTTTCTGAACTTGAAGTTAAAACATTAATATCCCCGTTTTCTCTGGATGAAGTTAAACAGGCTATTGGTCATTTATCAGCACATACTGAGCCTGGGATGGATGGCCTACCGAATGAGTTCTATAAAAAGTATGTAGATATTTTATTTATTTTTTTATTTTATTTAAACAGCAGTTTGGAAAACCTTTGAGCCATAGGCTCATTTACAAAGGTACCTTGTCACAGTAAGACAAACGAGAATACACAGTATAACACAGTATAACAGTAATTTAAGGCATCAGTAAGTACATAGATACAAACAAGCTGGTACAGGTAGGATTGATGCAAACAATACCAGAGTTATGTTGTCCTTAGCAGCTTAGTAGTAAGCTTTGTCATAAATATTGAGTACGGCTTTGATTAGTGGCAATTACAGCTTCGGGTGTTAACAAGGTGGTTCCGTAAGGACGTTTTGAAGCACATATAGTTGGAGCTTGAGATGGAGGGGGCAGTGTGTTGAACCAGGAGGGGGCCCTAAAGCTGAAGGCTCTTTGGCCGTGAGAGGTCCTAGCTCTAGGGATAACAAGAGAGGTTTTCCCAGAGGTCTGAGTATGAACTAGTGGGACAGAGTGGTGGATGGCGGTGGTCAATCCTGGCGGGGATAGCCCAAGGAGGGTCTTTTTTGTAAGGGTACAGGTCAAATATTTGAGGCGCTCGTCAAGATCAAGTACCAGCGCTTTAGCGTACAGTAGACAGGTGTGTGTTAGCCTAGGTGCCCCAGTAATTAACCTGCAGGCCTTATTCAGAGTAGTACGAATTTTATGGAGTGCGGTCTGATCGGCAGCACCATACACCAGCAGTCCATAGTCCACTAGGGACAGGATAGAGGAGATGACTGCGAGATGAAGAGCCTCCGGGGGGAGGCAGTGTTCATACCGATGTAAGATGCCCAATCGGATATTAGTGGCAGTGGCTAGGGCAGCGATGTGTCCATGGAAGGAGAGAGAGGGGTCAAAATGGATCCCTAGGTATTTATAGGAGCAAACTTGCTCGAGTGGGAAAGAGGACCCAGAGTGAATGAGGAGTTTGAAGTTGCAGGACTTGTTTTGAGGATGAGTGAAGAACATGGTTTTGGTTTTTTTAAGATTTATCACCAATCTATGTTCCTTGAACCAGCCCTCGGCTTCGGCAAAGGACTTCTGCAGCGAGTCCTGGAGGGCAGTAGGGTTATGACTTGAGGCAAAGATGACTGCATCATCAGCGTACAATAGAATGTTCCCCGAGCAAGAGCGTGGAAGGGTGTTAAGATAAAGGGAGAATAGTAAGGGGCCCAGAATGGAGCCATGGGGAACCCCAGAAACGATGGGACAGATGTCTGAGTAGGTCCCATTAATTTTTACACGCTGTGAGCGGTCAGACAGATAACTGGTAGACCAGGAGATAGGCCCAGCAGCAAAACCAGAGAGACTAAGGGCATCAAGAAGGAGGGGTGGGAGACAGTGTCGAAAGCTTTGAGAGGTCAATGAAGACCGCACCAGCCAGAGAACCAGTGTCTAAGGAGGAGTGGAGAAAGTTGGAGAACTCAAGGAGGGCTGTGTTGGTACTGTGGCCCGCTCTGAAGCCATGCTGCTCAGGACATAGGGCATTGTAGGTGGAGAGGTAGTCAGAGATTTGAGAGGCCACCACTTTTTCCAAGGCCTTGGAGAGAGGAGAGAGAATGGAGATTGGCCGATAGTTTCCAGCCACAGTCCTATCACCACCTTTAAAGATAGGGGTGACAGTGGCGACTTTCCAGGCAGTTGGAACCTTCCCCAGGCAAAGAGAGTGGTTGATGAGGCACGTGATCGGGGTAAGGACTGTGTCTAAGACCAGCTGTAGGATACACGGATCCAGGGTGTCACTGCCTGTACTATTACTCTTGAGGGCAGTGACAAGGTGCGGCCTAAGTTCTTGGGCAGAAACACGGCGGAGGAGAAAATAAGGGCGAGAAAGATTTATGGCAGGTGCTGGGGGAGGAGGGTCAAAAAAATTTGTAGGGAGGATAGGGCTAAGGTCAGTGAATGAGGTGTTGAGGTGGTTGGCTATGAGGGCTGGGTCTGAGGAGATCACCCATTAATGTTGATCTGGGAGGGTGGGGGGTGTACTCCCATTTAACTGTTTAATGTTATCCCAGAAGGTTCTGGGGTTCCCACATGAAGATGGTGAGGACCGATAGTGCTCAGACTTGGCCTTTCTGATGGCCCGAGTGCATTTGTTTCGGCGGCAGCATATAACTGCCTGTCACTGGGCAGCCAGTCACAATGGCATGGTGCCATAGGTTGTCCCTATGTTTGAGTTGGTGGATCAAAGCTGGGGTTACCAGGGGCATTCTGCCTTTAGAACGTGGGTCGACATTGGGGCAAAGATATCACAGGCATTATTAAAGTTCGGGTAAAGAAGGGAGAGCTGTGTCGATGTCAGGAGTTGCCTGTATAGGAGACCAGTCAATTTGGGACAGAAGTTCCTAAGTTTTATCAGTCCACCAGGTATTAGACGCCGCATGTGGACTGTGCTATGGGTTTGGGGACTGAGGATGACCAGTGGAATAGAATGGGGAGTGATCGCTGAGAGAGTCTGGGAGGACTTGTACATTGGGGATCCGATTAGGGCGGTTGGTGAGTACCACATCAAGCAGGGTACTGGAGCCTCTCTGGGGTTAGTCCTGGTAGGGTGGGTAACTAGTTGCGTTAGGTCTATTGCAGAAAAGGAATCATGGGTAGAGGAGGAGGAGGGGCTGAGCCAGTTGACATTTAAGTCACCCACCAGAATTTGATCAGCGGATGGAGGTAGCGAGGAAAGGTATTCTGTAAGAGAGGCAGTGGCCTGCGTTTGGTCCCTGGGGGGCACGTATGCAGTAGTCAGATAAAGGGGTCCCTTTAAAGGGTCAGGGGCTAATTTCAGCGTAAGCGCCTGGGCCCTGGAGTCAAGGATGGGAGCAGGCAGGGCTAGTACGGGGAGAGATTCCTTGACATAAATAGCGCAGCTGCAGCTCCGTCTCCCAACACGGTCAGACCAGAAGAGGGTGAAACCAGGAAGGGAGACTAGGGAGTCAGGGGAGGATTTCGACAGCCAAGTCTCAACCAGAGCGGTGACATCAGGGTTAATTGATGTGACCAGGCATTGTAGTGAGTCAAACTTTTTTAGGAGGCTACAGATATTCATGGAGACCATGCATAGGCCTGTGGTGCTAGTCGGGAAGCTCCTGGGAACCGGGCCAGGGTTTGGATGAATGTTCCCTGACAGGAGTAGTAGCATGACTAACACCCTGGCTGGGAGATGGTGAAAGGTTTTCCTACGATTGACATAAGAGGGGGAGGGAGGTTAAGGGAGAGGGGTGGGCAGGGTGGTACAGGAAGGAAGGCAAGAATGAAGACACCCAGGTGTGCCTGAGGTGAGGAGGAAGCTGGGGGAGGGCAGGAGGACCGAGACACACAGAGGTCCCAAGGAGCAAGAGAGCAGGTTCAGGAGCAAGGAGAGGAAGGGGTGCCAGGGCACAGTGCGGAGTAGCAGATGGGTAAGTGGACAAGTGCACTACTAGTGGGGATAGGCACAGGCAGAGTGTGAGGCAGGGCCAAAACATTGTGGTGAGCAAGATCCAAGGGAAGTAGTACTGTACAGGTAGGAGAAGTAGCGAGGAGCATAGGTCCCTCTAGTGGCCAGCAGGTATAAACTGCAAATGGGAAATTGGGGAGATAGGTTCTGGGCAACAGGACGTGATGTCACCGATTTGATGTCACGGGGTGGATCCTTAAATTGACAGCTGCCCCTGGGTGGGTGGGTGGTTGGGGCGGGCGGGGCAGACGACGCAAAGCATTGTTGGGCTAGCACCCCCCTGCAGGCGTCCAGACGAAGAGAAGAGGCTCTCTTTACCTCGAAAGTTATCAGGCTGGAAATTCGGCTTCCTCAGCTCCTCAGGTGAGCTGCTTGTGTTGCTTGTTCGTCCCGAGTGCCTGCCGCAGTCAGCAGTGAGCTTGGGGGGGTGGGCTGCCTATGTAGTGGAGAAAACAAAGCCTCTCATTACTATGCAGTGGGAGAAAACATTGTGACTTACACAAAGGGGCTCCACTCTAAGCAAACAGTGCTAATCCAAAATGAGGTCACACTAGGACCCAGCTATCCTAATACCTTCAGTTACAAGCACAATTAGATCCAATACCACAATATTAAACAAGTCTGCTCTATATTAGCTGCTTAGTATATCTGGCTTTAAGGTATAATCAGCAAGGCAACTCTAGGGCACCCAGTGAATCCCTAGCTTTACACTTCAGCATTAGTAGCATGAAGAGAAGCAAATAACAAGCCCACCCAGCGGTGAACAGGGAACAAAGTTTATAAAATATAAGTATTCATCAGGTAGCACCCCCCTGCAGGCGTCCAGATGAAGAGAAGAGGCTTTCTTTACCTCGAAAGTTATCAGGCTGGAAATTCAGCTTCCTCAGCTCCTCAGGTGAGCTGCTTGTGTTGCTTGTTCTTGCACCATGGCTGTTGGTTGTTTTTCAAGCTATTTGGAAGGAACAAAGATTAACCCCTAGCATGGGAAATGGGGTACTGTTTTTTGTTTATAAGAAGGGAGACCCTACTGTTCTGCGGAATTGGAGACCTTTGAGTCTGTTGACCACTGATTACAAAATTTTGGCTAACATTCTAAACAATCGACTCTCAGCAATTTCACATAAACTGTTAAGTTCTACACAAACATGTGCAGTTCCTGGTAGAAATATCTCCCAAAATGTAATTTTTATTAGGGAGTTGATAGAACAAGGTCTGCAACATAAGCTGACTGGTTATCTATTAGCCTTAGACCAGGAAAAAGCTTTTGATACTTTACGTCATGATTATCTTTAGACTATTTTGGCATACTATGGAATACCATTTCCTTTTCTGGATTTAATTCAAACCCTTTACAGATCAGCAGTGGTAACTCCCCTAGTTAATGGCCATTTGGGTACCTCAGTCCCTTATCAGGCAGGAGTTAGGCAAGGCTGTCTGTTGAGTCTGCTTTTGTTTGTTTTGGTTTGGACCCCTTACTGCGGTATATTGAAAGGGATACAAATGTTCATGCTATAATCTCCTCTGAGGGTTTTTGTTTTTCCAAAATAGTAGCTTATGCGGATGATTGTATTTGCTCCATAGCGGATATTGATTCCGGGAAATATATTCTGGATTTTTTACTTTCAGTACAACCTGGCACTGGTATTAAAATCAATACATCTAAATGCTTACTGATGCCTTTAGGTCACCTTTCCAGAGTTCAGTTTTTTGACATTCCTTTTATTAGTAACAAATTGAAACTTCTTGGCATATATTTTGGCTCTCAAGACTCAGTACATAGTAACTGGGACAAAATTTATGATAAAGCACTTTCCAAAGTAAAGAAATGGCAGTCTTGGAAAATGACACGGAAAAACGTGTGTTCATGTTAAAATCTTACATTGCCCCACTTTTTTTATTTCTTTCCCATATTTTTCCTTTACCATTTGATATGCATTCCAAAATTTTGAGTCTTTTTTTTCAGCTGCTGTGGGGTAGCCGCTTGAATCCAGTGAAGAGAGCACACACCTACAGACCCTGGAAAGATGGTGGCTTGGGTATGATACATCCTATTGTTCAATTTTTTGGGAATTTTTTCTACACTTCTATCCGGCCTTTGTTGTTTGAGCAAACTGTCACGGGTTGTATGTGCATGTCCCTGTGGGAACCCCCTTTTTTAACAGCCTGAGGTCGAGGGAAATGGCACCCTGTAGATAAACAGCTTCCTTTGTATGTTCAATATACGCAAAAATATATTAGACTATGGAAAATAGAACTTAGTTGGTTTGTGACACATGAGCAGAAGTCCTTTTATAATAATATTGTTTCCACATGTTACTTTGAGGATCCCCTTTTTTCCGTTTCTGCTTGTATAGATACGTCTTCTTTGCTAGCGAGTGTGATTGAACCTAGAATACTGGAAAAGATGTGGGATGTGGTCTGGTTGTGTGCTCATCAAAAACTTAATGTAAGAGCAAATCACAAGCATAAGCAATTATGTGATAGGATTTGTCAAGAACCTTCTTGTCAGGGACAGCTTGAGACAATACAGCACTTATATTTTGAATGCCTACATGAATTCAGCACTCTAGGAATCACAGTCGGTACTTTGCTTTGGAAGCACGTGGACTGGGTAGGTTGAATGTTTCCTACTCTTTTGATTTTTTTTCCCTTTTTCCTTAAAGATCTATTGTGTTACTTTGCTTATGAAATTGATGCCGTATGTGTTATTTTCTTTTGTTGTTTGATCAGCCTTGTTTTCCTTTTTCATTGTATCTTGTTTTTGTGTACTTAATAAAAATTTCCCCTACTCTTTTTGATAAGTGCCATGGAATCTTTAACATCCACCTGAACTACCACCAATCCAGGCAGTATTCAATACTGTTAACACATTAATTATTAATTTCAAAAGATCTACCAGAAAAGACATGCTGAGCTGGCAAAGTCTCTTTCCTCAGAAGGTAAAGCTATCAAAAAATGGAGAGCAATGAGTACCAATGGCCGTAGTCTGTGTAACAAGTTTCCTGAATTAGTGGCCTTGATGAAGGAGGAACATCTGGATATCGTGACAGTCATAGAAACATGGTACACACAGAACCATGACTGGGACGTAAACATACCAGGATACACTATCTACAGGAGGGACAGGGAGGGTAAAAGAGGAGGAGGAGGAGGAGCTCTCTACATAATAGAAGGACTCAAAGCGACAAAACAAAAGGGTAAACAGGGAGGAGAAGAAGCACTGTGGGTCAATTTGGAGGCAGGCAATGGCACCACAATCTGCACAGGGGTTGTATACAGACCCCCCCTCTCAGGGGGAGGAAATGGACAAGGAAATGATAGAAAGTATACTTAGAATGGCAGATAAAGGGAGATATTGCTGATGGGTGATCTGAATATGCCAGATGTTAACTGGAGTGCAGTTGCAGCCACTCAAGAGTGGGGTTTCTAGATGCCCACAGGAGGCATGCCTTAGACAACTAGTATTGGAACCCACTCGAGAGGGAGCAATCTTAGACCTGGTCCTCTCAAGTGGAAATGGAGAGAGGATCACAGATGTAGAAGTGGGTAGCCATCTGGGAACTAGCGACCATCGAACGGTATGGTTCACAATAAACAAAGCAATAGAGTCAAGCCATACAAAGGCAAAAGTACTGGACTTCAGGAGGGCTGACTTTGCCAAAATGGGTGAGTGCCTAAGGAATGCACTAGCAAATGGGCAGGAAGGAGGGGTGGAAGAACAATGGGGAATAATAAAAACTGCCATCACAGAGGTAACAAGCCTTTGTGTGAAGCAAATAAACAAAACAAAATGATGTAAGAAACCACTATGGTTCTCAAAGGAGGTGGCAGTGAAAGTTCAAGAGAAAAAGAAAGCATTCAGAAAGTACAAGGAATCACAGAAGGAGCAGGACAGAAAATTGTATCAGTTAAAGCAAAAGGAAGCTGGGAAGGCAGTCAGAACAGCAAAGGCCCGAACTGAGGAAAAGATAGCCAACTCAGTTAAGAAGGGGGATAAAACCTTTTTTAGGTACATCAGGGAGTGAAGGAAGACTAAGAGAGGGATAGTGAGGCTTAATAAAGGGGAGGGGTGGGCACAGGGTAACTTTGAAAAGGCAGAGATACTAAACAAATATTTTTGCTCAGTATTTACAAATGAAGAGGGGGAGGTACCTAAAACAAACAATAGAAACACTCTGGATACAGAAGTTGATACCAGCCCATTTACAGAAGAAAGGGTTCTGAAAGAACTCTTAAAGCTGAAGGTGGACAAAGCAATGGGGCCTGATGGGATTCATCCCAGAATTCTAAAAGAACTAAGGGTAGAACTAGTGACACCACTGACTACCCTTTTTAACAAATCATGGGAGGATGGGGTGGTACCTGAGGACTGGAGGAGGGCAGATGTGATTCCCCTTCACAAAAGTGGGAGCAGGGCAGAAGCAGAAAACTACAGACCAGTTAGTTTAACCTCAGCGATAGGGAAAAAGATGGAATCACTTCTGAAGGAAAGAATTGTCAAGTACCTAGAGACCAGAGGGGCACAGGACCCAAGGCAGCATGGATTCACATCAGAAAGGTCATGCCAGACGAATCTAATAGATTTATTTGACTGGGTGACCAAAGTAGTAGATCAGGGAGGGGCTGTGGACATGGCCTACCTAGACTTTAGCAAGGCATTTGACTCAGTCCCACTCAAAAGATTAATATACAAGTTAGCCAGCCTGGGAGTGGATCCCAAGATGATGGCCTGGGTAAAGAATTGGCTGGAGAGTAGGACACAGAGGATAATAGTAAATGGAGTCCACTGTGAAGAAAGGGGGGTTACTAGTGGTGTGCAGCAGGGTTCAGTATTAGGACCAGTCCTCTTCAGTGTCTTTGTAAGCAACATTGCAGAGGGACTGGAAGGAAAAGTATGTCTCTTTGCAAATGACACAAAGATCTGCAACAGAGTTGATGCACAAGGTGGGGTGGAAAGGATGAGAAGGGACTTGGCAAGGTTAGAGGAATGGTCAAATATATGGAAGCTTAGATTTAATGCTAAGAAGTGCAAGGTAATGCACCTGGGAAACAAAAACCCAGGGGAAGAGTACACAATGGGGTGAGATACTAACAACAACAAAAATGGAAAGGGATCTGGGGGTAGTCATATCAGATGACTTAAAGGTGGGCAAGCAATGTGAGAGGGCAGTAAGGAGGGCTGGGGGGATACTGGGATGCATAGGGAGAGGCATCACCAGTAGAAAACAGGAAGTTGTTATCCCTCTGTTCAGACAGCTGGTGAGACCCCATCTGGAGTACTGTGTGCAGTTCTGGAGACCCAATCTCCGCAAGGACATAGACAAGATTGAAGCTGTCCAGAGGAGGGCAACTAAAATGGTGCAGGGCCTGCATCGGAAGACATATGAAGAGAGACTAAAGGAGCTTAATATGTATAGTCTCGAGGAAAGGAGGAAGAGGGGGGACATGATAGAAACATTTAAGTACCTCAAGGGAATCAACAAAGTCCAAGAGGGTAGCATCTTTCAAAAAAAGAGGTGTGCAAGAACAAGGGGGCACAATTTGAAGATAGAGGGGGGCAGCTCAGAGGTAATGTAAGGAAGTATTTTTTCACATAGAGGGTTGTGGATACATGGAACGGCCTTCCGGAGGAGGTTGTGGAGTCAAAAACAGTGGTTGAATTCAAGCATGCATGGGACAGCCATAAGGCAATTATAGGGGTTGGGGGTAGAAAGAAGTAGGCTGCTGTTTAACTAGGATCTGCAGCTGATGTATTAGGTAGGGAAATGGGCAGACTGGGTGGGCCAAGCAGTCCTTATCTGCCGTCAAATTCTATGTTTCTATGTTCTAGATTTCCATTAATACTTATGATGCAGAAGTTAAGAAAAAATATGGTATCCAAACAAATGTGTTTGTATTCCAGATTTTCAGACAGAATATGAAAACACGACAACTGATATTCCACAAATTGCACCAGATTTTTTTATGAATTTCTAGCCCTGCCTTATGTATGCTATCCACCCAAGTTTTGCTGTAGCCCCTGGGCTATTGTTCGGTGTGTCTGTTCTCTACCATGGTACAGTGAGGCATGAGTCACAGCAAGGGTCAAGGCAGTGGAGCTGGGGAGGAGCCACTTTGCAGCATGCTCGAGGAAATGACGACTGGCTGTCCTTGTGGCACCGAAGAAATGAATGGCATCCTGATCAAGCATCCCAGTCCCCACTGCCAGGCTCAGGGACCAAGACTGAAGAATGCGACTGTACTGTGAAAGGGCGGCAAGGAGGCAGTATGGTAGGCCCCCCTCCCCCAAAGGGGGAGTTACACTGGCTTTAAAGCTTCTACTTCATTGTTACCCTATGAAACTAACGTAGTAGCCTGTCGTGTCTCTTGCTTTTGGCATTCTGGAACCCCTTACGATGGGGTCCTTAGTCACTGTCCTATGCATGATTCCATCAAGGATACAGAGCCCTTCTTCTTAGTGGGGAAAGCATTCTGTAGTTCGACTCACTCCTCAAGTACGCCACATTAGCAGGGTTATCAAATTGCAGTCTTTAATGTGACTAGGCTCTGTTTTGGGTATGGGTGAAGACTGGACCAGAGCAGTAAAATCTGGACAAGATGCAATTTTTTTTTATTGTTTATTTAAAATGTATTAACAGGATAAGAACCCAAGGGTATGAATGCTCATTTTTAAAGGGGACCAAATATTCACCATACATCCAAACAACGTATGATTAAAACTAACTAAAAATTTTTTGCATGTATTGTAAGGCCACCCTCACAGCTGTCTAGGGGTATACTGGTAGTAATGGTTGCCTGGGAGGAACCCCAGACAAAAAACTACTGTATCACTTACTTCGCCTCCTGAGCCTGATGTGACTTCCAGGGCTACACAGACACATGGCAGGGCTGATGCAGCTGTGGAATAAAAGGGGTTGGTAGAACCTGGAAGCATAAACATAACAAATGTCCTAATAGGGGGTAACAAAACAGGATCCTTTATTTGGTCACTTGAGATCACACAAACATGGCATTTTTTCCAGCTGGCACAGTCTATTTCTCATCACCACAGGGTGATCATCTCTCTCCTCTGGGGTGGAATCAACCCTAATGGGGTGCTTTATTTGACACTGAAGGGCCCTGAGGGAAGCACTATACTTGAAGAGTCCCCCACCCCTGCAGCATGTGTAGGAACTCTGCAGGCTTCTTCTAGCCCATTTTATTCATTTACTAGCCACTTCGCAACTTCACTGTCTCACTGGCTAGCACATTATGGCACCGTTCCCACCCCTGCAGCATGGGTGGGAACTCCGCGGGCTTCTTCTAGCCCATTTTGTTCCATTTAGTAGCTACTTCACTGGTTGGCACATTGTGGCACCAAACAGTCCTGTGAGGAGTTTCAGGAACACACTCTGTCCTCCCACATAGTCTGTTCTTTACCACTTATTTGGACTTTCTCTAACAATTGAGAAAAAGCATTTTGCCTACCTGGGCTTCACTTTACACAGGTTACACTAAAAGGGCACACTGGCCCCCAGGACACACTGTAAGGTAAAATTCCTGTTCTCTGACAGGAATCTGAGTCCTTGGGGAGGGCGGGCACTGCTGAGTGCTAAACCAGTCACTTCACATTTACATAATAAAGATGGAACATCACCTCACGTCTTTTGCCCAACTGACTTCCTGGCACCAACTTCCTCACAGACAGACCTCTGTCTTCTTATCAGACGGGTTTCTCTCCTGTTGGAGAGGGGCACCCCCCTTTTCGAAGGCCTCAGAAGATGGTCTCTGCCATGATTGGACACTTGTTATCGATGCCAGGCTCTATAGAGGCACTTTTAATTCAGTGGGAACTGGTACAGTGTGCCAGTAGTACCTCTCTCACCAACTCTGACTCCTCCCCTTTGGAATGCCCAAGTCAGACCAGCTGACCCCGTCCTCCAAGGGCATAGAAAGCTGGCATACCCTAGAGGTCAGCAGACACTCTTAAAGGGATACTACATAGCTCCTGAGGGGGGCTACAGTAACATAAGTTAAATCCGGTAAGTACAGTGTATGATATACAATTATGTACAAAAACATTGTCGTATTGAGTTTGCAAGAAAATGATTCTTAAGTACTTTCTTAAAAACAGAATGAAATTGGATTTGTTGGCAGACCTCTGGAGTGAACTCCAAGATTTAATTGCACAATATAGATATTTGTCTAAGAGATATTTTAAAACACAATGGTCCAGTAACAGGCCCTGTGAAAATCTGGTCTGAATTATTGTTGAAGTTGTCTTGATACTGTAACTGAGTAACAAAATTACCTTTCTCAGGTTCTTGTTGGAATGGCACAAAGGAAGAGACAACAGACAAGTGGTGCACATGTAATTTATTACTGGTAAATGATAATACAGGCTTACTACCAACAGTGAATACACTGGGAGAGCTTCCAGTTTTCCTTACCTAGGTATATGCAGTCTCTCGTCTCAGAGAAGCTACGTGCTGCAAGGGGTCTTATACCCCAATAATCACTATGGTTACTACTAAAGAAGATGCATAAAAAGTATATAATTGGACAGTAAATTTCAATATCACCAAGTGCAAGGTGTTACATCTTGGGCGGGGAAACCCTAAACACAGCTACACCCTGGGAGGGGAGGCGCTGGAGGCCTCAACAGGGGAAAAAGACCTAGTTGTCTTGGTGGATGCATGTATGAATAACTCCGAGCAGTGCAGGAGAGCGGCTAGTAAAGCAAACAGGATGTTGGGATTCATCGTAAGGGGGATCACCTCTAGGAGCAGGGAAGTGATTCTGCCACTGTACAATGGATTGGTTAGACTAAACCTTGAGTACTGTGTACAGTACTGGAGACCACACTTGAAGAGGGACATACAGCTCCTGGAGAGGGTACAGAAGAGGGCAACTAAGATGATACGAGGACTAGGGGATTTGACATATGAGGACAGACTTGAGGAGCTCTGCCTGTTTTCATTGGAGGAGAGGAGAGACAGGATTGAGGTCTTCAAGTACCTCAAAGGAATAAATATGGTAAACACTGAGGGGATCTTTAGACTAAAGCAGGGAGGTATCACATGAGGGCATGGTTTGAAGGTGGAAGGGTGAGGGGGGGAAAGAGGAGGAGGTTTTTCGCTGTGAGGGTGGTGGATCCTTGGAATGTGCTGCCTGGCGAGCTGGTTCAGAGATCCACAGTGGAGGGCTTCAAGAGAGGGTGGGACAGACACAGACAGCAGATGTATCAGATGATGGCCTGGCCCAGGGGGGTGGGGATGGATGACAGGGGTTTCTGGAACACAAAGAGGGAGGCCTCGGTACCCAACTTGGGATCTGAGGTTCAAGCAGACTCGACAGACCGTAAGGCCTAATCTGCTGGCAATTAGTATGTTAGTAACAGGTGGCATGAATAACCATCCTAACTAACATGAGAAGTTGTTTAGCTTGCAGAGATAGCATGAACAATGGGATCTCTAGAAGTTTCCAAGGTCAGTTGCAGTTACAGTGATGCACAAGCACTAAAGGTGGTAGTATTGCCTTACTTATGATTATACAGTAAAAATATAATGGAAAGCATCTCCCAGGACTAAGATACATTGGTAAAACATAATGAAGCATAAAATGCATTAGTAAAATACAGTAGAACACAGATCCTGACACTTATGCTTGTACGATGTGTCTCTGCCCTAAGGTTATTACATACACCTACATATGTGTTGCTGTCCATGAGGTGGGAGTACAATCAGGGGTACTGGACCATGGATAACATCCCCCCCCCCCCCGTTGCCGTCAGAAGAAAAAGCATCAACCACAGGAAAGTAGTGGGATAGAGCTAAAAAGTCGTTTACAAGCCAGAGGCACGAACCTTGTAAAGGAAATCGAATTGTTCTCAGTGTTGTCTTAGTGCACATCGCAGACAGCAAAGGGTTAGTATCAGAAAAACAGTAAAAAATGCTTGGATAATAACAAAAGCTTTAAAAGTCAGTTTTAACCAAGTGTTGGATAGAGCAGTACTTAAATCGCCATCATGAATAAGATCTTTAAGAGCATCACCAGCCTCAGAAATATTATTGCTAACATAAATCAAATGTGAATCTTTTCTAGCTAAAAGTGATTTCAAAGAAAGAGTCAAAGGGTCAGTGTGCACGTTAAACATAGGCAAGTACTGAGACAAGGCAAGCAAGTATTGCGGATCAGTATCAATAACATCTGGTTCAGGGAGAGGAACAGGAGCAGTGACTGTGTGACCTATAACTGTTTTCTGCTGTGGAGTAAAACAGAAGTTAGGAGCTGAGATATCACAAGATTGTTGACCATAAACAAAGGATTGATTATTTGTCACTACACAATACTGCCCATTGGAATTGTAAGTAACTCTCACAGTTGGAACCCTCCATCGCTGTAGACGTATAGGACAAGCAAAGGACTAGTTGGTGAGCCGTGAAGTGAAGCTATGTACCTCTTCAGGTAGCTTCATGATGCAGCTGTTTCAACGTCAGGTGCTGAAGATGCAGCTTGCGAAGAGTCAGATTCATCATCCGGGTCAGTCATGTTGAACGGCAAATCATCACCCAAGGTAAAGGACCAGTCAAGATGTTCTGGAGAGTATCCACAAACAGGTTTCACAATATCAAAAATGTCACAGTGGCATTGGTAACAGTATCCCTTCTTGGTGCAACAGTTCGTGTGGGGCTACACCCAGGCTTGGAGAACTGAATGGTAGACCAACAAGGAAGGGAGGTCGGTTCTTTCTCGATAGATGTTGTCATCAAGGTGTCCGATGGAATTTATAGCAGCCAACCTGTCAAAGACATACATTTCTGGATCAAAGTGTGGCAGTGAGACAGTAAAGGTAATAAACATATTGTCATGAATTGAACAAGTCTTAGTAAATATATAGTCTTATCGCTATACAAGACACTAGTGAGGCCCCACCAGGAGTACAGTGTACAGTTCTGGAGACCATACCTACGTAAGGACATAGACAGGGTAGAGAAGGTTCAGAGGAGGGCAACAAAGATGGTGCATGGATTGCATCATGAGTCCTATGAAGACAGGTTGAAGGAACTGAACATGTACTCCCTGGAGGAGAGGAGGGAGAGAGGGGATATGATAGAGACATACAAGTATCTTACAGGGAGGAACAGGGTGCAGGAAAACACTATTTGTAGCGAAAAAGATGTTCCAGGACTAGAGGGCATGGGATGAAGTTGGAGGGAGGGGCGATTCAGAGGGCACATGAGAAGAATTTCTTCACAGAACGGTGGTGGACAAGTGGAACACCCTGCCAGAGGAAGTAGTGGGGGCTGAAACAATCACAGGATTTAAGAATGCATGGGATAGACATAAAGGAATTCTGGAGGTCAGGGGTAAGGTGCAACAGACTTCTAGGAAAACAAACTGAACTTACAAGCTCAAATGGGCAGACTGGGTGGGCCATAGGGCCTTATCTGCCGACACTGTCTATGTATCTATGTATGTATGTATCTATGTAAAGTAGCAAGGTGCTTGATTTGGATAGCGTGAGACATACACAAGGTTTGAAGCTGTGGACATAGAAATGTTAACAGAATTTGCTAACCTCATAATAATGCAGCCATTCGATTTACAATGAGGACAATCCCACTTAGCCATCCTCTTATCATGGATAAGATGTAGAATGCATCCTGTTTCCAAGTCCCAAATCTGATGAGATAGAGAATTCCACAGGGTCGGGGCCATGAACATAAAAGCACGAGAGCCAAATGTTTTCAGCCGTACCCTAGGAATCTCTAATAACGTCTTGTCAGTTGAGCAGAGTGGGCAGCCGGGACAGTAAGGAACAAGGAGTTCTTGCAGGTAGCCCAGGCCAAGTCCATGTAGGGCTTTAAAGGTCAGAAGACCGACCCTGAAGGTAATCTGCCACTGAACAGACAGCCAGTGCAGTTCGCGCAGCACAGAAGTGATGTGGCTCGAACGAGGGGCCCCAGTCAACAACCATGCTGCAGCATTCTGCACTAGCTGCAAGCAATGGATATCAACCCCCAGAAGCCCTAGGTAAAGGGAGTTACAGTAGACCAGGCGCGCGAGGTCACAAAGGTGTGGATCAATGTTGAAAGGTCTTCGGATGGAACACAGTGCTTGACCCAAGTGATGTTCCTAAGATGGTAAAATGCAGACTTGACAACTGTGGATACCTGAGAATGCAGTGTCAGTCTATCATCAAGGATCACCCCGAAGTTTCGCACCCTGTCAGAGGAAGGCAGCTGACTACTCCCGAGCAAAAGCCCAGAAGGAAGCCCTGCCACCAACCCCCCCCCCAATCCGGAGGCCTAGATCCATGACCAGCACCTCAGTCTTATCGGAATTCAATTTCAGCCAGCTGGATTTTATCAAGTCCTGGATTTCGGCAAGGCAGCTATTAAAGACTGAGACTGCACTAATCTGGTTGGGTGCGAAAGACCAGTAGATCTGGGTATCATCTGTGTAACAGTGACACCTCAGCCCATACCATCTTACAATGACTTCTAAAGGCAACAAATACACCACAAACAACATTGGGGAGAGCACCGAGCCCTGAGGGACCCCACAAGGCAGGGAGAATGAGTCCAAGGAAAACAACCCAGACACCACCCTCTGAAGCCTGCCGGAGAGGAATGATCGAAACCATCTGAGGACTGAATCAGCCAGGCCGCAGATGACACTCAGGCACTCGAGCAACACCCCATAGTCCACAGTGTCAAAAGCTGGTGAGAGATCAAGGAGCACCAAGATGGAGTGGTGCTTCTGATCTCTAGTCATCAGGAGATCGTTGAGCGCTCGAACCAGAGCAGTCTTGGTACTGTGCCTCTTCCGACCAGACTGGAGAGGATCGTAGATATTGTGGATGATAAGATGGTTCTCCAGCTGCAGCGCAACTACTTTCTCAATCACCTTCCCTACAAAGGGAAGGTTAGAGATAGTTCTGTAGTCGGCCAAGCAGTTAAGGTCCAAAGAAGCTTTCTTAAGGAGGGGTGTCACCACAGCCTCCTTCAGGGAGCTAGGGAACTCACCCGTTTCTAAGGAGCACCACACAGTCTTGGCCAGGACAGGGCCAATAGAATCAGTACACCCCAATATAAGGTATGGTGGGCCCAGGTCTAAACTATAGCTTGCTGGCTGCATATTCTGGACAATCCACACAATATCAACAATCTCCGGCCGGTCGAAAGAAGACCAAGAAAACAGGTGCCATGGCCAAGCACTGGCCACCGTCAACCCCCATAGAGTGAGCTGGAACTCCACCCCGATGTTGGCCACCTTACCAGTAAAGAATAGAGCAAACTCATCACAATTAAGCTGTGAAAAAGCACTTTGGACCTGCAGACAGGTTGGGTTGCACAACCTGTCCATGGTTCGAAAGAGCTGAGCTGGTCGATTCTGAGCTGCAACAATCTCTCCGGACAGGAACTCTGCCTTCTTACGGGTGATTGCTGATTGATAGACCTGATAGTGTTCCATCAAGCTAAGGTGGTCGGTATCCAGGGCAGATTTCCACCAGCGTCACTCTAACCTTCGTCCAACTCATCTCAACTCCTTCAAGGTCACATCGAACCAGGGGGACTGTGGGTGAAGAGAGAGAGGATGAACAGGAGTGATAGAGTCCAGGGCTGGACAGGGTGGTACTGTACTGCTGACCATCAGAAACATGCTGGAGAGACCCTGACATATCTGCAGCATAAATACAGTGGGTGCAGTTAGTGTGTGATCTCGGGGGAGAAGATTTCTGAAAATTGCTGGGGATGCTGTACTTTGGAACATGTCAGCAGGTGGTTTTGGAATGCAGTGCTAAACCAAAGTATAGAATGTCAACGTGTTTTACAATTTTAAAATGTTGGGGGGGGGGCATGTGGTCCTGCAATGTAGCAGGGATGCACCATCTCGAAATGTGGCAGTACATTCAGTCACAGAATGCAAAAGGAACATACATCAAGGAATTTGGCGGGAACTGGCAATTTTGGAATATAGGTGGGATGCACATGGTCAGAATGTGATAAAACATAACATTTTATTCTAAAATTGCTTCTTCTTGCCACATTCCAGAATTGTACACACCCACCACATTTCAAAATTGTGCATATCATCCCTACCACATTCAGACATTGTGCACCCCAGCCACATTCTAAAATTATACTTCCAAGCCACATTCCAAAATTACATATCCTTGCCTAATTCCAAAGTGGTGTTTCAATGCCACATTCTGAAATTGTGCCACCGCCACATTCCATAAATGTGCATCACTGCCACATTCTGAAATTGTGCATCACTGTCATATTCCAGAACTATGCATCACTATCCCAGTCCAAAACTACGCGTCATCACCACATTCTGAAACTGAGCATCACTATCTCATTCTGAAACTGCGTCACCGCCGCATTCTGAAATTGTGTGTTACCATGACATTCTGAAACTGAGCATCACTGCCACATTCCAAAATTGTGCATCACCACCACATTCCAAAATTGTCACTGTTACATTCTGAAATTGTGTGTCACTGCCACATTATCAAATTGTGCATCACCACCTCATTCCAGAATCGTGTGTCACCACCACATTCCAAAACTGTATGTAACCGCTACATTCCAAAACTGTGCATCACTGCACATTCTGAAATTGTGCGTCACCACCGCATTCCAAAAACTGTGCATCTATGCTACATTTTGAAATTATGCATCACCGCCATATTCTGAAATTGTAGTTCACTGCCACATTCCAAAATTGTGCGTTACTGTTGCATTCTGAAACTGTGTCACTGCCACATTTCGAAATTGTGTGCCATTGCCACATTCCAAAATTGTACATCACCGCCACACCCTAAAATTGTGCATCACTGCTAGATTCCAGAATTGTGCATCACTGCCACATTCTGAAAACAGTACGTCACTGTCACATTCTGAAACTATGCATTACTGCCACATTCTGGAATCGTGCATCACCACCACATTCTGAAATTGTGTGTCATCATCGCAGTCTGAAATTCTGCAACACCACCATATTCTGAAATTGTGCATCACTGCCACATTCCAAAATTGTGTGCCACCGCCACATTCTGAAATTGTGCATCAGTGTTATATTTCAAAATTGTGCATCACTGCCACGTTCTTTTTTTGTACACTTTATTTATCACCCCTGACACCTGAACTCTCTCTGGCTGCCCCAACTCACCTGATTGCTCTACCATCCACCGTGGTCCTGCTCCTCAGAGGTATGCTGTCCTCAGTCGATCCCGATCCAGCTGAATTCCCCCCAGCTCTGAGCCCCCTGGGGCAGGACCGCCATTCCACAACTCGGCGCTCTATATCTACAATCTAGATGGCTGGAAGGGAAGACGGAGAGGCAGAGGGGGTGGAGGCCCGGTGTTGGACATGTGGCATCAGGCACTGTGGGGAGCCGTCACCTATCAGGCACAGGGGGGTTCCTTGTCTCTCCCCCCACTGGCCCAGCAGTGCAGTGTTCTCCAGTGCAGTGCATGCGCGCTTCCACACATGCCAGCAGGAGAACCACCGCGGCCGCCCCTATGTTAACAGAAGGTCAGTATACAGTGAGGGTCCACAGGAGGTCATGAGGGCAGTCAGAGAAATTGCCCTCCCCAACCCCCGCCCCCAAAACAAAAGTATACAGTGAGGGTCCACAGGAGGTCGTGAGGGCATCAGAGAGTTGCCTTCTCCCACCCTGCCCTCGAAACAAAAGTATACAGTGAAGGTCCACAGGAGGTCATGAGGGCATCAGAGAAGTTGCCCTCCCCACCCCTGCCCCAAAAGAAAAGTATACAGTGAGGGTCCACAGGAGATCGTGAGGGCATCAGAGAAGTTGCCCTCCCCCACGCCCAAAACAAAAATATACAGTGAGGGTCCACAGGAGATCGTGAGGGCATCAGAGAAGTTGCCCCCCCACCCCCGAAACAAAAGTGTACAGTGAGGGTCCACAGGAGGTTGTGAGGGCATTGGAGAAGTTGCCCTCCCTCGCCCCCCACCCCTGAAACAAAAGTATACAGTGAGGATCCACAGGAAGTCCTGAGGGCATCGGAGAAGTTGCCCTCCCACCCCCGCCCCAAAACAAAGGTATGGAGTGCGACTGCATAACACGCTGAGGAGCTCCATCTTAAGGAGCACAAAGACTGTCTATGTGTTTGGTGCCTTTTTCAAACTTGAATTTCTCTCGGGGTAGATGTGTAGATAGTTTTTTTCTGTTTGCCTAAACTGATGTAAGCTGTAACCTCTGTGCCTTAAGAACCTGCCTGCAGTATACCTTACTACATTTTAAGCTTAAACTGTACTGTGCTTAATTAGACATTGCAATAGCAGGACACTTGGGTTCTCTGTATCCCAATCTAATGTAGCAGAACCCAATTCTAAAAGGTAGAATTCCTACATGCTCACATGGTCTACCTGATCTAATTTACTATCTGAACTGCAGGTCCCTTCAGTTTTTAGCAAAATCTGAATAAAAAGCGTGAGCAGAATCCGATTCTAAAAGGGAGAATTCTTACATGCTCACAGGGTCTACCCTATTTAATTTACTATCATAACTGCAGGTCCCTTGGCCCTCTGTATCCAGATCGTTTTTTAGCAAAAGTGTATACCTTGCATGCTCTCAGGGTACACCAGTGTTTTATATTAATTACTGCAACAGTAGGTCCCTTGGCTGCCTGTATCCCTTCCCCCCTTACCTGCTTCTACTCTATAAATTCTTACCTTCTGTCCTTTTCCTCCACAGTATACAGTGAGGGTCCACAGGAGGTCATGAGGGCATCGGAGAAGTTGCCCTCCCTTGCCCCCGAAACAAAAGGTACAGACTGCGACTGCATAACACGCCAAGGAGCTCCATCTTAAGGAGCACAAAGACTGTCTTTGGCCCCGCTGACCACTTCGCGTCGGCTCCCCACTGCCCCCACCACCACCCTTGGTGAGCATGCCCTTATATAGGGCTAAGTGATCTTGTGAGAACCAATCAGCCCACTTCCCCATCTGCAGCCTATAATACTACTCCACTGGGGCAACGTTGACCCTCTTCAAATACAGCTGGCTTCCCTAGCTCCTGCATCACGTCCCCATAATATTATGCTTCATTTAGTCCTCTCGCTGTCCACACTACTACTCTAGATAGCCACCCCCCCCACACACACCATGAATACTCATTGCCCAGTTGTCACAATAAACTACCTGTCTGGCAGTCATCCCCTATTGGAACATTGGAGGCTATCCCAACTCATGTCGCTCTGGTCCCCTATGTCTTTTCTGCTGCTGGGCCCATCCTTACAGCCTTCCTGCCCTACATCATCTCTAATGCTCACTGCACCACACACAGCACCCTTAGCTCTCCCTGCTACTCCTGGCAGCGGCACCACCTGCAACCCCTGCTACAGCCGCCTATACCACCACCGCGGCTCCCCCTACTGGCTACCCCCCACATACTTAGCCTCCCCATCCCATCATTTTCTACCCTGAAAGGAACTCCAGGTAGGATCTCTCGCTTCCTCAAAAAAAACATACTGGAATCCAGTCCTCAGGCTCCTCCTCCTCCTCCTTCTCATGTCTGGAAACATCCACCCAAACCCCGGACCATCTACACCTGCTGCGCCTATTCACTCCTCTACTAGCGGGCTGCGCATTGCCACCTTCAATATCTGTAGACTAATAAAAAAGTGGAACACCTTCCAGGGCTGGGCTCAGCAGCACCAACCTGATGTCATTGCGGTTGGCGAAACCTGTCTGTCCTCATGGATCCCAGACTCATTGTTAACCCTCTCTGGGTACAACATATTCCGTGGCGACCGTCATGGTAGGCATGGGGGGTTACGCTGCTTATATTAGAGACACTTTACATGGAAAACTACTTCCCACCCCAGTGCTGGAACCTGGTACACAGGCCCATACTATTAAGATGACCCTGGGCAGTCCTAGAACTCCCACCATTTTCATCACTGCTGTCCACATTCCCCAAAGGGACCAGAAGGTGGCCTTCCACTCTATGCTGTCCTACCTGGCCACCCTTCTGACTCGAGCAGAAAAAATTGTACTTGGTGACTTTAATATTAACTAGCTTGATATATCCGCTGCACCATGCATTGATGCTGCCACTGCCCAAGACCTAACAAAAGTAGTCACATCCCCGACCAGTCTGAACCAGCGCACAGGGTTCTCCTCACTGCTGGACCTGGTATTCACAAACCGTCCCCTTAAAATAACCAACACTACTGTCCTCCCAAATGCCATTAGTGACCACTCCCCTGTCCTCTGCACCTGGACTTACAAAACACCAAAATCCCCTCCCAAAGTAATCCAACAGCGCAAGCTTGGCACAGGCAAACTTGCCCAACTCAAAGCCTATCTTAGTACTATGGACTGGTCCTACATAAAGACACCCCTGACCCCGACAGGGACCTTGACCTCTTCATTCTCTCCTTTAACTCCATATGTGACAAATTTGCTCCTATCACCAAAATGGTGGTCTAAGGCTACTCAGCCCCCTGGATCACCGACCACCTTCTGGACCTTATGTGGTCCAGAGATTCTTTATGGCACCTATCTAACGAGACTGGCCTGCCATCAGACAGACAGAAGTACATAGAGGCACAGAACAAATGTACATAGTCCTTGTGCAAAGCTAAAGCTGACTTTTACAATGCCTCTCTAACCTCTACCTGGGGCTCAGGGTGAAAGTTCTGGTCTAATATCAAGGATATCTGTGGCAATGACCACAACCCTGTCCTTAATCAGATCATGGCCAATGGGTGCTTAACCTCTGACCCGACCCATATAGCCACAGCCTTCAATGATGCCTTCACAAACCTCAGCCAAGTTCTCCCCCAACTTCTTTGACCTACCCCCTGCCAGCTCCCCCATCTCCCCCATAGCCCTTCCCTTTCACCTGCGCCGCATAACACCCAAGTACGCAGAGCCATATCTCAGAATAGCTCTAAAGCCACTCCCGATACAGTAGTGACTCCCTAGACCTGAAACTCCTTCGGCTCACTCTCACTGAGGTGCTCTACCCTCTCACCCATATACTAAACTGCTCCCTATGCCAGGGGAAGCTCCTCTCCCGGTGGAAATCCACCTCCATTACACCAGTATTTAAAAATGGGGACCGTACCCTCACTATTAACTACCGCCCTATCTCCATCCTCCCTCCCCTGTCCAAGGCCCTTGAGAGGATCATCTCTGATCAACTCACTGACCACTTCAACAAATACAACATACTATGCAAGCAGCAACACAGCTTCCGGAAAGGGCACAGTACTACTACTGCCCTCCTGGAACTCACCACACACATCCACTCTGCCCTCAACAGAGGTCATATTACTTGGACTGTCTTTATTGATCTCACTATGGCATTTGACACCGTCAACCACTCCCTCCTACTAACCACACTTACCAATATTGGTTTCTCAAGTGATGCCCTTGGATGGTTCACTGACTACTTAACTAACCGTTTCCAGCAGGTCAAAATTAGTAACACCCTATCCAATAGGCTACCTGTCCTCTCTGGAGTCCCTCAGGGGTCCATCCTCGGACCACTTCTGTTTAGCCTCTTCCTTAACTTACACCCTATGTCCTGCTCTGGCAACCTATGACTCTACGCGGATGATGCTGTCCTATACTCCTCCAACTCTGACCCCATGCAATTCCACCTAACCCTCCAATCCTCCTTTAGTGCTGCTGAAAAGTGGTTCCACACCCAGTGCCTACTCCTCAATTATAACAAGACCAAAGTTATGTTCTTTACACACACCCTTAACTCCCGGAAGGAACTCTGCCCCCAAGTACGAACTGCCAACCTGATCCCTCTTGAGCAAGTGGACTCATTTAAATACCTGGGCATTACTCTAGACCCTGCACTCACCTTCCACCAACATGTACACCTGCTGTCTACTGCCCTCAATGATCGGATTGGGCTACTGTATCATTTCAAACATTGTCTTACTCCAAATGCCATGAAGCTCGCTGTCTCCTCCTCTGTCTTCTTCCTACTTGATTATGGCCTACTAATCTATAGCACGACGAACACGTCGTCTCTACAAAGACTTCGACTCTCCCTAAACAAAGCCTGTCGCCTCACCCTGGACTGTGACTGGCTAACTCACACATGCTCTCTTTATAATGATACCAGCTGGCATAACCTCGACAACAGAATTAGGTTTCACACCTGCCTCATGGCTAAAAAATAGACCTAAGCCTCTGCCCCCCCCCCTTGGGCTCACATCCCTAATCCGCACAACTGTGACACTTAAGCAGACTCGTAGCTCTGGTAAGCAACTCCTCTTTGTTCCACACTGTCGAACCTCCCAGTTCCAAAGGTCCTTTAGTTACCACGCCCCATCCTGAGTTAACAGCCTTCCCACCCTTCTTGTCAGTGAGCACTCTCTTAGAAACCATCTTCGGTCCTCAAACCACTGTGATTGCCACTGAATCAGCTCCCACCCCATCCTGACTAAGGCCTATCTGGCTGGCTTCTTCCACCCCTAACCTGTCCCTTACCCGAGTCCCCCTACTTAGTTCTATATCTGAGCTATCAAATGTATCGATTGAATGCAGTAACTATTCCTAGTATCTAACTGCTAACCTAACAATGGTCCTTGTGACAACCAGACTGTATCCTGCTGAACAACAATGTAATCGTTTGTCTATTTTGTATGTAATTTCTGTGACGTGGAACCTTTGTAAAGGAGTCTTTGACTCAAAGGTACTTTCCGAAATCTTCATAAATAAATAAATCCTAGATCTCGACTGCTGCAGGAACCCCCAGTCTCCACTAGGGGTCGACAGATGATGGGATCATGTTCCCCCTCCCTCCCAGGAAAGGAGAGCTGTCCTCTGGATGCTCAATCCTTTCCTCCCCTGCTGACACCAGGCAGCACAAGTCCGTTCCCGAACCCAGGTCACCGGCGTGGCGTGAGGTGTGGCGTCCAGCGCCTCAACCCTCTGTGCCACCAGGCTGGCTATCACCGCAACATTCTGAAGTTGTGCATTAGAACCACATTCCAAAACTGAGTGTCACCACCACTTTCCGGAATTATGCATCACCACCACATTCTGAAACTACACGTAGCCACCACATTCCAAAACTATGTGTCACCACCACATTCCAAAATTGTGCATCACCGCCACCATCCAAAATTGTGCAACAGTGTTATATTCCAAAATTGTGCATCACCACCACATTCTGACATTCTGAAACTGTACATAATTGCCACATTCTGAAACTGCGTCACTGCCACATTCCAAAATTGTGTGTAACCGCCACATTATGAAATAGTATGTCATCATCACATTTGGAAAATGTGCTTCACCACGATATTCCAAAATTATACATCACTGCCACATTTTGAAATAGTACATCACTGCCATATTCCGGAACTGTGCATCACCGCCACATTCCAAAACTGTACGTCACTGCCACATTCTAAAACTCTACGTTACTGCCACATTCTGAAATTGTGCACCATTACCACATTCTAAAATTGTGGGCCATCAGGCCAGCACAACATTCTGAAATTGTGCATCACTGCCACATTCCAAAACTACACATCAACATCACATTGCGAAATTGTGCGTAACCACCACATTCTGAAATTGTGTGTCATCATCATATTCCGAAATTGTGCCTCACTGCAGCATTCCTAAATTGTACATCATCGTCACACTCTGAAACTGTGTGTCACTGCCACATTCAGAAACTGTACATCACTGCCACATTCCAAAATTGTGCATTACTGACACATTCCAAAATTGTGCATTATCGCCACATTCTAAAATTGTGCATCACTGCCAAATTCCAAAATTGCATATCTCCACCACATTCTAAAATTGTGTGTAAATGTCCACATTCCAAAATTGCCTGTCATTGTCACTTTCTGAAAATGTGCACCCCCACCATATTCCAAAACTGTACATCCCCAACACATCCTGAAAATGTACATTACTGACACATTTTGAAATTACATGTCTAAGCCACATTCTAAAATTATGCATCCCTGCCTCATTCTGAAATTGTGTGTGACTACCACATTCTGAGATTCCGTGTCCATGCCACATTTTGAAATTATATGTTGCCACCACAATCTGAAATCAAGCATCCCAACCATATTTTGAAATGTGCATCACCACCACATGCCAAATTTATGCATCCAGGACACATTATGAAATTACATATCCCTGCCACCTTTCGAAACTATGTGTCTCTAGCATTTCAAAATTGTATATCGCTGCCACATTCTAAAAATATATGACCTCATCACATTATGAATTTTAGCATCCCTGCCACATTCCAAAATTGTGTGTCCCAGCCACTTTCTGAGACTGTGTCACTGCTGCATTCCACAGTTGCAACCTGGTGGCATTTCGAAATCTCATTCCTGCAGTATTCCAAAAATTGTGCACAAACTTTTTCATTCTAAAGCCGTTTGCCACTGCATTCCAACTCCCCTATCACATTCTGAAGTACTATACCTTCCATCTGCAAATTATGGAAATACATGTGTTGACTCAGCCAGTCTCATCTTTCCTTTTTCAGATGTTTACTACAAATGCAGTTTTATGTTATGTGGGAGAAATTAATCCTACAAGGTAGCTTGCATGGAGAACTAGGCTTTAAGTTCTGCTTATGACACCATCAGTAGCTCTTCACTTTTGAACAGGCAGTGAATTTAGGGTTACAAAATTACTTGTAACATTTAAACAGAGTAATTCAGAGATCCTATTTCTTGGCATTAGGCTGATTGAGGATATGCTGATCTAAATTCTGAATTTACTGATACCAGAAATGTTGGCCAGACTCCCTCTTTAAGAGTATGCAGTTCAGAGTGACATGAGCAATCATGCTTAAGTACGGATTGTAGTTATCTTAGATAATACAAAATCAAAAATAAACATCACAAAAATTGTGATGTGGTGGTCATTTCCCTCTGTTTTTCTTCTGTATTAGTCAAACCATATAAATAACTGGTGGAAATAGCAAAAACATGTTTTATTTTACAGAGGGTCATGGTCAAAGCATTAAAAAGCAAAAAGGAAAAATACAACCCATTCTCGTCCATGGACATGTCATGCTATGAAATGAATGGGCTTTCATTGTTTATTCAAATGGACTGTGTTTAGTAAATTGTGGATGTTTGTAAATATTAGGGCTCATGGCCCAAATATTCAAACTGCGCCATGCTGTGGCGCAAGCTTGGGTGCAGCTCAACTTGGCTGCGTAGGGGCGTGGACTAAGCGATATTCAAAGGAGCTGCGCCATGGCTCAGCAGCTTTGAATATCACACCCTGGCCACCCCCACTCTGCATGGCGCAGTGGCACTGCACCAGCACAAGTGGCCAGAGTGGAGCTTGGAGATGCGCTAGCGCAAGTGCCATTGCGCCATTCACAGCACCCGCGATATTCAAAAGGTGACATGCAAATGGGGCCATAATTTATGCAAGGTGCACATGGGGCCATTTGCATGTCATTTTGGCCCCATTTGCATTCCATTTGCATGCAGGTGCGCCGATCCCCGACGACTTGCGCCTGACACCCTGCCAGGCAGCAGCCGTTGGGGACCAACGCCCCCTGCAGCCCAATCGTGGGCATATGTTTAAAATAAATTCCCCATCCTATATCCCTGGTGGTCCAGTGGACTGCTTTCTGCCGATCGCGAGGCATCTGTTGTAATAAAAAAACCCCGTCAATATCCCACTTTATGCCCGATCGCGGGCATCTGTTGTAATAAAAGAACCCCCCATCCAATATCCCACTTTATGCCGATTGTGAGCATCTGTTGTAATAAAGAACCCCCATCCAATATCCCACTTTCTGCCCGATCGCGGGCATCTGTTGTAATAAAGACACCCCGTCCAATATCCCTGGTGGTCCAGTGGACCGCACTCTGCCCGATCGCGGGCATCTGTTGTTCAGAAGAAACACTGTCCAGTATCCTGGTGGTCTGGTGGTGCCCCCTCCCACCCGCCCACTGGGCCCGCGGAGGACAGGGGTGGTGGGGCTCAGTGGGCGGGTGGGGAGGGCACCACTGAACCACCGAGATATTGAACAGTGAGGCTTTTTCTTAAACAGATGCCCGCGATCGAGTAGAGTGCGTCCACTGGACCACCAGGGATATTGGACGGGGGTGTCTTTATTACAACAGATGCCCGCGGTCGGGCAGAAAGCGGATATTGGATGATGGGGGGGTATTACAACAGATGCCCGCGGTCGGGCAGAAAGCGGGATATTGGACGGGGAGGTTCTTTTATTACAACAGATGCCCGCAATCAGGCAGAGTGTGGTCCACTGGACCACCAGGGATATTGGACGATGTCTTCTTTTACAAATGCCCGTTATCGGGCATGGGGGGGTGCCGCCAGGTGCAGCTGGAACTCGGGTGGCCACCCACAGGTGGCAGCTGCTGTGTTGCGCCCTGCAGTGTGGCAGCTCACCTGTGGGTGGCCATCAGTTGTTCCTTTTTTTTTTTTTTTTGGCTTAACTTTGTGCTGGTGCAGGTAGGGTTGCATATGCATGGCTCTGCACATCCGGGCTGAATATTGGGCTGTGCAGGTTATGCATGGGCATGCCCCTACCTGTGCCTGCTGCATTACTGATGCGCTCCAGCGCATCGGGATTTGTGCCGCGCACTTTTCCGTTTTGAATATCGCGCCATGGCGCAACACTGCTGCACCATGCGCAATCCTTTTGAATATCTGGGCCCATGTTTATAGCCAGTAGTTAACAACAATTTAGTCTGGTGTGGGTCAGAAGTTTCAGTATGACTGGGGTGATTGTAAAGAAAATACAAAATTAAAATGAATAGGCCGGTCTGCTAGTGCAGGAGTTGGATTTCTGCCTGCAATGCCAATGCCCTGGGTTAGAATCCAGACTTGGGACATTGGAGGGCCACGGGGGAAGGGGAGGATTAAGCGTCATGTGGACTGCTCTCCTCCACTGGGGGGGGGTAACTGGCATGTGATTAACCCCTGGCAGAGGCCAGGGGGAATACAGTTGCCAGTGTCTGTTTCTGTGGGAGGCAGGCCAGAGGTCTGCAGTTCTGCCTTGGATGTCATTGCATGTCCCACTTCTTGGGGGGCTTTCTCTGAAAACCCTTGGGGTTTCATCAATGAGATGACATTCTCCTGGACCCTACCCGTGGCCCCTTGCCTCCTGGTACCATATGTTAGTCTTTTGGGGAAACTGTGGCCCCACCCTGGGGGAGGAAGTCAGAGTGCCTTCAGGTACCATAGTAGGAGTTCCATCGGGGAACTGGTGGCCCCGCTTTGGGGGGAAAACCAGGGTGCTTGTGGGATGGAGGTGTGTCCCAGGATCGCGGGTGTCTGGGCAGAGCTGTGGGGATTGGAAAAGTGGACCAATGGTGGCCAGCGAAGCCCCGACACCAAAAGCATAGTTAATAAAATAAATTAAAAAATAATATAATAAAATTGATGATACAGTGGCTGTTCCCTTCTGATTTTTAATTTTTTTGCTGAATTAATTATACCATACTAATGACTTAAGGAAATAGCAAAAATATGCTTTACCTCACATAGTGTAAAGGTCAGGGCATACAAAAGGAAAAACACAGCTCGTGCTTACTCATGACCCATGTTAGATTGTTAAGTGAAATGGTTTCCTTTGGTATTATCAGTAGTTTGTATTTTTCAAGAATGGCTGTGGTTAAAGTTTAATCTAGTAAACAGCATGTGTAAGTGGATGTCTACCTTTCATAAGTCGCCGTAAAATACATAGAAGGCTATAATGAAAAACGGTTGGCAAGTCAGTGGCATCCCTCTAGTTATTCACCCCCTTTACTTATAAAATCAGTACATTTGGTTTTGCTAAAACACCTGGCTGGAAGCATTAATTAAATTTTAAATAATTGAAATATGTCTCTAATGGATCAACACTGATTGATTAGTTGATCACTTAATTTCAAGGGATATAACGTTGAACACAGGGGCATGATACAGCATTCCCCCTGACGAAGAGGCTGGTTGAGCCTTGAAGAATTGGGGTAATCTTGTCCTGGTCCCAGCTTCCATAGCCAATATGCTGATGTTGTTTAGCGTACACTGGAAAATGGCACAGAAATAAAAGTCATATCAAGCCATCACCCTGGTCTGAGAGTGCTACTTGTTCCTGTTTTTCTGTAAGTGTCTTTTTGGATAGCACCAGGATTTATTGAGAACTTTGTTTTCATTTCAGGATCAGATGGTGATACCTGGGGGATTTTGAGGTAATGAGGTACCCAATTTAATATCATTATTTAATGATATTAAAGTTAAAAATTCAGTGAAAGAATTTCAAATAGCCTTAAGAAAAACTTTTAGGATATCATGCAATTGTTATATATGAATTTGAACTGAATGGTACATTAATGATAATTTTAATATTTTAATGTTTATTGTGTAACTATGTTTCTGTGAGAAACAGGACATACTTATTGAACATAGAGGTTAATTCCTATAAAGTTTGTTCCCTGTATAAAAATACATTTTTCAAACAACATGAAGTCTTGCTATATTATAGACATTAGCAGTTTGTTCCAGCTCTAGAACTGCCCCGGAGTGAAATGGTTAAAACCATTCCAAAATAGAATTTTGGCACGAGAGCAGCTCTATCTGTGTCATTTCAAACTTGAACTGTCAGATTCTTTACTCCGCCTCAGTGAACAGTCGCTCCGGAGATTTCTCCTTCTGCTCGGTTCATTTCTCGGTTTACAAAGTGTTTTCTCGGTTGGATTTAACCGGAGAATAGTTTTATTTTAACCGCAAAACCGTTCGGTTCAAGCTCTATCTGTGGTAACCGTAAGTAAATGAAGGTTTTGTCTGTGTGGAACTTGTAAGTTATCGGTTCGGTTTTGAACCGATCAGTGGGTTTAAAACTCATTTAAAACTAAAAGTTACTATTTTAGAGTGCGGTTCCCGGTTCTTATCGGTTCTAAAAAATACGGATTTATTACGGTTTTTTCCAATACCCGTGACACGGTTAGGAACCGATAAGGGTGTCTTGCCTGGCACTGCCGTTAAAAGGGCAAGTTTTTGGTTAGGCTGGCATTATGTCTGAGAAACCCAAAAGAAAAACCGGGCCCACTGGGTTTCAACACTGTGATGTTGTGGAAGTCTTTGCTAAGGCTGACCCACACACCACATGTGTTTATTGTCTGGGGTTTGACCACCTCCAGTCAGACTGCCAGGTATGTAAGAATTTCCTGCAGCCACCCTGGAAAAAAAGATTGAGCAGGCTCAGGGAACGAGAGGCTAAAGTCCGCTGACCCGATGGCCAGCCCGGTTCGGTGCCAACCGACCAGAGGAGTGCCCTCTGACCAGGGCCAGACTTCCTCGGCAAAGAAAAGCTGGTTCTGAGGAACCAATTCCAGTAAAGAAAACAAGAAAATCAGCAGGTCTGGAGTCCAAAATTCCTTCTCCAACTGCTGCAGAGATAGCAAAAGCCATACAAATTGTCCAGTCACTGTCTCAGGGTCCGTCCAACCACCACTATCTGGTAAAAGGTCGGTTCGTCCGGTCCCAGTGGTTCAGGATTATGATATTGAGGAATTTTATGAACCAGAGGAGGGGGAGGAGGATTATGAACAGTATGAATGTGGCTGGGAAGGTCTGGGTGTACCCATTGAACCGGACATCTCCCCAGACAGACCTTTAGAATCTCCCCCTATGCTGTCTGAGTCCCCATCTCATTTTATGTTTTATAAAAAAGTTGCTGAAACCCTCCAGCTTCCTTTAGAAGAGGCTGTGGATGAGCAAGAGGAGCCTGATTTTGTAGAAATGATGGATATTCCAGAGTCTAGGAGATTGTCTATTCCTTTACATAAGTCTTTTAGGAAACAAACAATTAAAATTTTAAAAGCTCCTAATGCTGTGCCTCCTGTAGATAAAAAGATGGACAGAAGGTATACATTGTCAGGCCCTGATACGGAATTCCTTTCTCAGCAATGCAGTCATGTTGGGGTAGTTCAGGCTGCTGCCTGTGATAAAGCTAATATTCCCTTGGCTTCACATCCTCCTGACAAGGATTCCAGGAAGATTGATGCCATGGCAAAAAAAAAAAACAGTATATGGCAGCCTCTCTGGGACTCAGGCAAGCAAATTATATGGCTTATGTAGCTAGGTATCAGAAATCTAGATGGGATACTGTTATGCAATTGGCCAAGAGGCACATGGCCAACTGGCTAGTGAACTAGAACAGGTGGCTGCTGATGGCATTGAAGCCTCTAAGGTTCAGTTTCATGCTGCTGTGGATGTTAATGATGTTTCCTCTAGGGTCATGGCCACATCTGTAGCTTTCGTAGGTTGGCCTGGCTCAGGTGTACTTAGTTTGTCACAGGATACCCAGACTAAGGCTATGGATTTTCCTGTGGTGGAAATTCTCTGTTTGGAGAGCAGACAGAGAATTACATGAAGAAGATGGATGAATATAGGACTACTTACAAGAGTGCCCAGGCTAAGGCGCGCCAGCCACTCCTCAAAGGCATGCCCCAGGGGTAGGGGTGGCCTTTTCACAGGCCTTTCTACCAGACTCAGGCCTCCTCTGCCTATGCTCAGAGGGGCTTCTTCAGAGGCAGGGGCAGACGAGGGTGGTCAGACCTGCTCCCACCCCAGCCTAAAGCTCCTGCAAACAGGCACCCTGATGGGGTGCCCAGGGCGATTCTCCTGTACCAGTGGGGGCAGGCTGGCTTACTTCAGTCAGAATTGGGCTTCTTTAACCTCAGACAAGTGGGTTCTGGAAGTAGTAAGCCAGGGTCTGGTTCTCAGTTTCAAAAGTTTCCCAAGTTGAGAAGCAGACTTTTCTACCTGCAAGTGCTTCAGAGACCCTCGCTCTGGAAACAGAGGTCTCATCCCTGTTAGCTCTCAGAGCAGTAGAAAGGGTTCCTCCCTGCATCAGGGCAGGGGTCTGTATTCCAGATACTTCCTTACCCCAAAAGACAGGAGAATGGCGCCCATTTTAGATCTCAGATATCTGAACAAGCATCTTTTGAAACCAAAGTTCAAAATGGTAACTCTGGCAATGATTTTACCTTCCCTAAGGCCAGGGACTGGCTAGCCTCCCTGGACCTCAAGGATGCCTATTTCCATGTCCTAATCAGAAGATCCCATCGAAAGTACCTCAGATTCGAACTGCCCTCAGGTCATTACCAGTTCAGAGCAATGCCCTTGGCCTTACCTCTGCTCCAAGGGTATTCACAAAGTGTCTAGCAGTGGCAGTGGCCCACTTAATGAGGCAGAGGATTGCTGTTTTTCCCTATCTAGACAACTGGATCATTGTAGGCCAGTCCCCAGAACAGGTAAAATCTCACCTGCAGGTCACCCAGCAGCTTCTCACCTCCCTTGGTTTTCTACTAAACCTACCAAAGTCGGTTCTGGAACCAGTCCAGGTACTCACCTTTATAGGGGCAGAATTGGACACAAAGCTAGCCAGAGCCTTTCTTCCCCCAGAAAGGGTAAGGAATTTAGTGGCTCTGGCCTCTTCCTTCACTCTGCAGGTCTCTTGACCAGCAAGACACTTTCTGCAGCTCCTTGGGCACATGGCTGCATCCACAGCTGTTGTGCAGGGAGCCAGATTTCAGATGAGAGACATTCAGTTTCACTTGAGAACCTTTTGGTCTCAGAGAAGAGACCCCCTTTCCAAGTTGGTTCCAGTGACTCGAACCTTGATCCTAGCTCTCCAGTGGTGGCAGGATCAGAGCACTTTAAGAGCGGGGTTCCCCTTCATTTCCCATTCTCACGACTTGACTCTCACTACAGATGCTTCCCTTCTGGGTTGGGGAGCCCACATGGGCGACCTTTCCACTCAGGGAGTTTGGTCCCCCCAGGAATCTCTGCTCCACATCAATTTGCTGGAACTCGGAGCTGTCTTTTTAGCTCTTCAAGCTTTTTCTGCATCTGTCCACGACAAGGTGATACAAGTCAGAACAGACAACACCACCACAACGTGGTACATCAACAAACAGGGGGGGCACTCGGTCTTCGGCCTTGTGCACCGAGGCAATGAAGTTGTTGTCTCTGGCCTATTCCCTGAACACTTCCCTCATAGCAGTTCATCTTCCAGTGAAGGACAATGTCCTAGCGGATGCCCTCAGCAGGATTTCCCAGGGCCATCACGAATGGTCCCTGGATCCTCAAGTGCTGGGGATAGTTTTTGCCAGGTGGGGCATCCCTCAGATAGATCTTTTTGCAGCCCCAGACAATCACAAACTTCCTCTGTTCTGTTGCAGGCCTCCAGTGCTGGGCTCAGTTCCCTGGATGCCCTTCTTCTGGATTGGGAGGGAAGTTCCTCTATCTTGCCTTTCCTCTCCTATTCAAAGTACTAGTCAAAATCAGATCTCAGCCTTGCAGGGTGATTCTGATTGCCCCGGATTGGGTCAGGCAGCCCTGGTACCCACTCCTTCTGTCTCTGACAGTCCATCTTCCCCTGTGCCTCCCAGGAATCACAATCTGTTGACTTGTGCCCAGGGAAGGGTTTGGTATCGGATCTCAAATCCCTCAACCTCAAGGCCTGGCTCTTGAGGAGTTAGAGTTGCTGATTTATACCTCTCTCAGGGTGTTCTTGAGATCCTAAAGGCTTCCAGAAAGCCTTCCACTAGGGCTACTTATAGTTCTAAATGGAAAAGGTTTTCCATTTGGTGTGCTGGGAAAATATTTCCCAGAATCTGCTGAATTGCCTATTTTGTTAGATTACATGGTACATCTTAATTCCTTGGGTCTCAGACCAGCTACCCTGAGAGTTCATTTGGCAGCTGTGTCTGCTTTTGTGTCAGCAGGAAAGTCATCCCTCTTTCCTCTCATCCTGTGTTTTCCAAGTTTTTAAAGGATTACTCCATACTAATCCTCCTTTTCGGGAACCGGCCCTGCTTGGGACCTTAATGTTTGCATTGCCCAGTTAATGCAACCCCTTTGAATCTCTGTCTTCTGCAGAGCTTAAGTACTTAACTTGGAAAACTTTTTCTAGTGGCTATCACTTCTGCCAGACGCATAAGTGAATTGCAAGCCTTGTCAGTGGAGACTGACTTTATTTCTCTCCACAGGGATAAGGTAGTCCTTAGGACTAATACGAAGTTTTTGCCTAAGGTGGTTTCAGATTTCCATCTTAATCAATCTATCTCCCTTCCAGTATTTCTCACTGATCACTCCTCTTCGGGTGAGAGGAGGTTGCACAGCCTGGATGTTAAGAGAGCTCTTAGTTATTATATAGAGCGTACCAAAGGTCACAGGTTCAATCCTCCAACTTTTCCTTACCTATGGTGAAGTCGGGAAAGGCAAACCTGCCACTAAGAGATCAGTAGCCAGGTGGATTGTCTCTGTATCCAATTTGTTATCAGAAAGTGGGCAGAGCCCCCCGTTTGAGGGCTCATTCTACCAGGGGTACAGCTGCGTCTCTAGCTGCTGCCAGAGATATCCCTTTATTAGAGATTTGCCAGGCTGCTACTTGGAAAACGTAGACACTTTTGCCAGGCATTACCCCTGGATGTCCAGGCCAGGAGAGATGCCCGGTTTGGCACAGCTGTTCTTCAGAGCCTATTCCCAGTAGGTTCTGCCCTCCTCCATGGAGGTACTGCTGTGTATTCTGCTATGTCTATAATATAGCAAGACTTCATGTTGTTTGAAGAAAAATTAACTCACCTTAGTAATGTTTCTTCTAATGGAGTCTTGCTATATTATAGACCTCCCCCCCAACCTGCCCCTCTCAGAACCTCTACTTGGTGGGGTGCGGGCAACTTAGTGTGGGCACTACTTATGTCCTGTTAGCATTTTGTCCCCTTTGGGACTTTGGGGGTGTGTATGTGTACGCGTGTGTGTGTTTTATTATACTTATGTTCCACTTTCATATTATTAGAATGGTGTTAGTATTTCTGGTCCCCTGACTTGAGTCTTGGGTGTTGGGACCATCAATGGTTGTTATTATTTAGGTAGCCATTTGGCTAGTGTAGGTTACAGCTTCCACACAGACCTTAGTGAGTTTGGCTCGTAAAGATCTGACAGTTCAAGTTTGAAATGACACAGATAGAGCTGCTCTCGTGCCAAAATTCTATTTTGGAATGGTTTTAACCATTTCACCCCGGGGCTGTTCTAGAGCTGGAACAAACTGCTAATGTCTATAATATAGCAAGACTCCATTAGAAGAAACAACATTACTAAGGTGAGTAATTTTTTCTTATCAATCAATCTATAATAAAACTGAAAATGAATTAAAACAAAGTAGAAATCAAGCTTCTGCAGTGATGTAAGGACACCGGTTATGTGGCTCTGGTGATCTGGGTGGTACTTAGACAGTGAGGCACAATCTGATGGATGTGATTAGCTATCAGATTATGCTACCTGGCAGTATTTTGAGGTAATGGGGTACCCAATGCATAGTAAAACTAAAAATGAATTTGCAAAAGTAGAAATAAAGCATTTGCAGTAATCTAAGGGCACCTATTATGTGTCTCCAGCGTTCAAGGTGCTCCTTAGGCTGAGAGTAGCACAACTGGACAGATGCAATCAGCTATTAGTTTATGCTACCTGGGGGGATACTGAGGCAGTGGGGTACACAATGTACAGTAAAAGTGAAAATGAATTAAAACAAAGGAGAAATAAAGCTTGTGCAGCGATGAAAGGGCGCCAGTTATGTGGCTGCACTGTTCTGGATGCTGCTGAGATTTGGGGTAGCTCAATCTGATGGATGTGATCAGCTATCGGATTGAGCTACCGGGGGTATGAGATAATGAAGGACCCAATGCACAGTAAAACTGAAAATGAATTAAAACAGTGTAGAAGTAAAGCTTTTACAGTCATGTAGGGGACCTGTTAGATGGCTCTTGTGTTAGGGTGGTGCTTAGACCATGGGTAGTGCAATTTGGTGGATATAGTCAGATATCAGATTCTGTTACCTGGGGCTATATTGAGGTAATGGGGTGCCCAAAGTACAAACTGAACATTTATTTAAAAAAGGAGGTCATGTGAGCACCTGCCTATGATGGTTACTTAATTTATCTGCTCCCAGCTGGCTCCCGGGTCATCAAACTCCATCCATAGATTTGTGCAGCCTTAGGGTCTCAAACTATGCATTGCCAGAGAGTCCTGGAGAACATGGAGCGATAGAGTTGACTTTGATGCACCATCATCGCCATTAGAGCTCAAGAAGGAGATTACTGTTTCACCACCATCACCGACCCTTCCCACTACCAAGATGGCCACTGCAAACTGTTAAACTCCCACGGCACTAACTGAAGAGCAACCTGCCTGGCTTGACAAGTTGCCTCATCAGTAGAAACAATCAGCCACCATGGTAGACACCCAGGCTAGCCTTACTAGTTTAACCACCAGGGTAGTGGAGATGGAGGCTAAGCTTGACATACTCTCCACTAATGAGGGAGCTCGGGATCGGCACCTCGTGGCTGCAGAGCACCAAACTGGTGTCTCAAGCAGAAAAGAAGAGCTCAAAGGGTAAGGCAGAAGAAAAAAATCTTCAAATTATGGGACTGCCAGAGGGGAGAACCCAGTAGAATACCTAAGGAACCACCTTCCAGCCTGGCTGAATTTAAATCCAGATGCATATGATTTTTGAAACAGAGCAGGCCATAAGGTTCATAGGGCACGCTCCATGCCAAACAACACCAGACCTTGCCCTCTAACTTTCAAGTTCCTCCGTTTCGTGGATAAGGAGCTCATCCTTAAGGCGGCCAGAGACATCAAACAAGTAGGGGTAGCAGGCAATAAAACATCCTTCTACTGGGACTATCCCTGGCCTTTCCTAGAGCAGAGGTAGGCCTTTGATAAGATAAAATAGGGGCTAAGAAATTGGAATATCATCTATTGACTGCTTTATCCTCCAGGTCACCTTTCAAGGCAGAATTCTTCAGTTTCATTCACCACAGATATTTTCGAGACCATCTTGGCCCGCTAGTTCCAATGGACACGCAACCAGCACTGACCTCTTCTGGAAGCAGGGCTCCAGGGGCATGTCAGAAAGAAGCTTCAGCATCAAGGAGCACTGCCTGATAGAACCAGATCCACAGTGAGTACTGTGTTTAAGAGACTGCCTCGCTAGAAGGGGCTTGTTTTTTTACTTAGCTTTGAGACTGTACCTTCAATCCCGACTGCTCTGGGTGTTTGTATTAGGGAACACCTTGGATCTGTCTCCCCTTCCCCCCGAATGACTATTCATGCTGCAACTAGCCCTTAGCATCAACTAATATCACCACTGGCTATTCTGTGGGGGTGGAATATCATTGGAAGCGACTGTTATTCCATAACTTCTCCCCCCCCACTTCTCGCATTCCATCTGTTTGAAACATTGAGCTGATAGTGGAGGGAGTTGTGTCAGTGACAGACACTTGATACCATGTTCTCTCTTCCACTAGATGTCAAGGGACACAGAATCTGGGCCCAATCTGTAGGGTGTTACCTTACATTCAGTCTGCTGGCAGCTCCAGCGACGCAGTCCAGATGGTGCTAATCGACATGTTATATCCTTTGTTCCTGCATATGGTATGCAGATAAGTGTTAAAAAAATTGTGTTTTGAAACTTGCATGATAGAGTTTAATGTTCAGTGTGTTGGGGGGAAGTTAAAGCGAGAGTTCACATTAGATGGCAAGATGGCGGCATATTAATGTTTCTACCAGTGAAATTCAGGAGAGCCAAGTTTTAGAATGTATTTGTTTTACTGTTCTATTAGTAGTTACTTTTAGTGTAGGGTTTGAATAATAGACAGGGTTGAAGCAGTGAGGCAGAATAGGAGGGTAGTTTTATTTTTAGAAAGGGTCGGAGTGTGTGGTGCACTGCGCTGTCATTTCGCATGGTGAAGAGTGAACTTTTGAACTTTGATTCATACCGTTCACGGACCAAGGAGACTTTGAAATTGTTGTGGAGGACCTGAACATGAAGGGCACTTTTCTCAGTCCCTAAAGGTGTTGCTGCTAACCGGAAGATCCCTGCAGTAATGGAGAGGAAGTAAAAAGAGAAGGTTGTAGTCGTCCTTTGCTGCTTATGGCTGAAGAAGGAATTGGAGCAGTGTAGCAGTGAGCGGCGGAGGTAACCAACGTGGTGCGAAGGTGTGAGAGCTCCGCTGCCTCCTGGGAGAACCCCACTTGCTTACCATTGCCTCGCCCTGTCCGGGAGCTGAGTACTGGGTCGGAGAGGAGCACTTTCCAAGTGGAGAGGAACGGACCTCCTTTGACCTGGTTGTTCCTGTCAGCTCAGTGTGAGCCGAGTAATCTTCCCCTTTCTAGGGGTCTGTGTTCATCTGCTGCAGCTTTGGACTGAGCTATCTACACCCTCGTGGACTTGGAGAATTTGGTGATTTAGAGAACTGCCTGAGAGTTTGGTGACCAGCAACCCGGTGGCCTACTAGTTTTGGCCCCAGGGTTGCCTGTTTGTGTGTCTTCCCTTGATTTTGAAGTACCCGGCCTTTTTTATAAAGTACCAGTGAGAGCAGAACTTTCTTTGCCTGTCGATCTATGGTGGTCCTGTGAGGGTAAGAGTTTATGTGGAAAGAGCTCTGTGAGTCAGTATTTCGTACTTGTGAGGGAAGTGCTAAAAGCCTGCTAAAGTTGGCCATTCATGATGCTTTTTGCTGCTCCTAGCAATCGATTAATTTTATCTGGATTATGGCGGTGTGAGTGCCATTTTCCCCCTTCTTCCTGAGACTTTGGAACTGGTTTGCCAAAATCTAATGTCAGGATTGCATTGATTGCTGGTGACTTTTGGTAACTGCATTCTTTTCAATCTGTATTCTTACTATTTTAATCCCTTAGTGGATTGGAACTTCTTTTACAGCGCTTTGCACTTGACTTGTTCTCCCATATTTATTTATAATTTTATTTTGAGTATTGGTGTGTGTGTCTGTGTGTGAGGGGGGTTGTCTTTGGGTGGGAAGTTAGCAGTTTTGGGAGGGGATGAGTGTCTGGGGAGTGTGAGTGGTTAGTGTAATATTGCAATTAGGTGACTGTATGGCTGTGTGTGGGTAAGAATTGTTTGAGATACAGCCCAGTAGGTTAGTACTATCCTTGTTATTTAAAAGGGCAAGGCTAGTTGGGCTATTTTAAATAGTCGGTGGTATTTCGGTCTGGTCAGGATATGTTGGTGTCGTGTCCCTCGGTGACTCACCTATGCTGCTTCCCAGCTGTGTGACCTCTGCCCCTCTTCTGACCTCCCAGTATCAGACACTACAGCAAGGTGCTGCAGGGAGGTTGGGATTACCAGGGAGCGTAGAGGTTGATGGTGGCAGGTGGCAGTGGGTGTAGAGGAAGTGAATGGTATAGGGGTGGTTAGGTGAAGGACACACCCTGGGAATAGATGGAGTCATGAGAGAGGCCAGACATGTTTGGTCTCCGTCCCCAGGGGTCCTACCAGACTGAGTTGGCAGCCAGCTGAGGGGCTGGCTGCATCCACAAACCCCTTCAGACAATGCTATGCAATGCCAGGTCAATAAGGAACAAGACCTCAATTATAGTGGACTTGATTTCCTCTGTTGACCCAGCTTGCATCACGGAGACTTAGCTGGGTGATGACTCTGGGCCAGTTCTGGAGGTGGTCATCCCCTTTGGGTATTCTGTAGTGCACTGTCTGAGAAGGGAATGCAGGGGTGGGGGTGTGGCCATCTTTTTTAGATCCTGCCTGGGTTTCATTGTACACCTGGTTGGAACAGCCAGGTCCTTTGCAAGTGTGTCCAGGTGCAGGCTGCAGGATTCTCCTCAGTTATCACCCTCTGGGGGCTGGAGGGGATTTCCTGCAGCAGGTTGCGGACTTCATCATCATCGACCAGGTGCTGAAGTCCCCCAGATGTATAATCCTGAGGGACCTCAATGCCTGGGTTGACAGTGAATCCTCGCAGTTCGGTTGTGACCTCCTCCAGCCTATGTCATTGCTGGGCCGAGCACAAGTGGTTACTTCTGCGACTCACCACTGTGGTCACATGCTCAATCTGGTTTTTCAGCTGGGTCTTGAGGTTGGGAGCCTCAAGGTTGATCAGGCCAGTTGGTCTGACCACTGTACAGTGGGATTCATGTTTGGAGCCCCCCTGAAAGTCCCTCCCCTGTGGAGATGGTCAGCTATCGCCCTTTAAGGGGGTTTGTCCCCAGAGGGACGTTTGTAATGGCTGACTTAGCTAGGGTGAAAGCTGCATCTGTGGTGGGCGTTGATGTGGCTGCGGAGATCTATAACAAAGCTGTATCTGAAGTGCATGACGCCATTGCACCGGTCTGTGTATGACCCAGATCCTTTCACTTGAGATCCTCCTGGTTTGATGGAGATCTCAAGGCAATGAAGATCAGGGGTCGGAAGTTGGAGCATTGCTGGCAGAAGTCCAGATCTGAGAAGGACAAACTGGCCTTGCCTGCTCATTATGAGGAGTCCCGGGGGACAATTACCTGTAAGAAGGCAGAATTTCTGTCCAGAAAAATTGCCGCAGGAAAGAACAGACCATCTCAGCTATTTCAGACTGTAGACAGACTACTTCACCCAGTCTGCCTACAGCCGAAAAACGCTTTTTCAAGCCACCTTATGTGACGAGTTTACTCTGCTCTTCTCTGACAGGGTGTCTTTCATAGGATCGGGGAATCCGTCAGTGAGGCAAGGTTTGCCTCGCAGTGGTCAGACTGGGAGGAACAGAGGCACTCTGTCAGTCTGGGAGGAGTTTAAAGCTGTGGAGGTGGCTGAGGTCATAGAGGTGATTTCAGCACTAAAGCACACATATTGTGAACTGGACCCAGCCCCGACCCATTTCTGGATGAGATGTGCCAGGGCTGTTGACCCGGTGTTTGCGAGGATTGTCCGGTGTTCGATGTCAGAGGGTGTCTTCCCAGAGGCCCTGAAAGAAGCCCTGGTGAGATCACTCTTGAAGAAACCATCTCTTGACCCTGACGTCCTGGCGAATTACCGTCCCATCTCCAACTTGCTATTTTTGAGGAAGATTGTTGAGAAACTTCAGGTACAACAGCTCAAAGATCACCTTGTGTCCTTTGACATCTATGAGCCATTCCAGTCAGGCTTCAAAGTCTGACACAGCACTGAAATGGTATTAGAGTGCATAATGACCTCCTTTGGGCTAGAGATGGAGGAGACAGGTCAATTCTTGTTCTCCTCGTTCTCTCATTAGCCTTTGATACTGTGGATCACATTGTGCTTCTCAATTGTTTCCATTAGTACTGTGGACTCACCGGTACTGTCATCAACTGGTGGTCCTCTTGAGAGTGGTGCCGTGACAGCAAAACCCAAAAACAGATCATTACAGTGGCAGTCATTGTAATGGTCTGTCTTCACTGACGAGGCTTCTTCCAATGTTCTGCCCCCTCCCTGGAACAACTCTGACCTGGAGTTGATTATAATTAAATGCGGGGGGCATGGGGGGCTCAAAAAGCACTTTGTTTTGTGATGGCACTATACTGGTGTTGGTATAGTGCCATTGCTGTATGGGATGTCAGGATTTGTCTGTCAAGCACAAGTGGTACTTCCGTCATCAGCTGGTTTGAGTCCTATCTGTCTGACAGGGTGCATTGGGTAGTGATGGGAAATTTCTCCTTCTCAATGCCCCTGTCATGTGCAGTACCTCAGGGTTCGATATTGTCACCAGTGCTACTAGCAGTATACATGCTGCCCCTGGGTGAGATCATCCGGCAATACAGTGTGGATTTTCACTGCTATGCAGATGATACCCAGCTGTATTTGTCCTTTGCCCCTGGAACACACAATGCCATAGATGTGATTAACAACTGTTTGGCAGAAATCAATGACTGGATGTCCTCCAGCTGGTTGCGACTGAACCCAGACAAGATGGAGGTGCTGGTGATCGAGCCTGGTCACGGGCGTGATGAGAGTGCACCCAGAGTGGGCACAGGATTGTTTCTGGGGTCCGCTCCATTGATGGCTTCCCCAAGGGTGCAAGATCTTGGCATGATCCTGGACAGCAGATTGACTCTTGAGGCTCAGGTGTCTTCTGTTGTCAAAACTGTTTTTTGCCACTTGAGGAATATCACCAGGATCAAGTCAAGACCTACTGACACTGGTACATGCCTTTGTTACCTCGAGGCTCAACTACTGCAACTCTCTTTACTTCGGGGTCATTGGAGAGACCCTCCACCGGTTGCAGCTTGTGCAGAATGTAGCGGCTCAGTTGCTGATGGACCTGTCTAGGTCCAGTCATGTAACCCCAGTCCTGTGGGCTCTGCACTAGCTGCCTGTCAGGTGGAGGGTCCTCTTCAAAGTAGGCTTGCTCACCTACAAGGCCCTATACAGACTGGGTACCTGCCTCTCCAGTCTTCTCTCTCTCTCTGCTCTGTGATCAGGGGCCTTCTGGATGTTCACAGGGTTCAGCTCAAGACATCGGTCGACTGGGGCATGGCTTGCACTGACATGATGGTGGTTGGGGATTAGCCGAGCTCCCTGGGCATCATTTTTTTTATATATAGGTTTTTATTGCTCCCCGATCCCGGCAGGTGTCCCCAGTCCCTCCTTTAAAGGGACTCTGTCTCTGGCCACACCGTTCCCCGACCTGACACCCTCCTAAATCCCCCATGGGTTTACACCCCGTGGCAGGGCCAGGGTGAAGAGACACCAGCTTTTCTCCACCCGGAAGTAAAATCCAGACATTGGGGGGCCAGCTGAGGCACTGGCATGGCCATCATGGAGCCTGCCAGCTCCTTTTTCTCCCATCCCCCTTCCCTACTGATGTAAGGATGCCGGTGCATGCCTTCCCAACCTGTACTGCCCTCCAGCCAATGCCAGAAGGCAGTCAGTGAGTGGGATGACAAGCCTACTTCCCCCGAGAGAGGAGAGCAGTCCTCCAGATGCTCAATCCTCTCTCGCCCCAGCCGACCCCTGACGGCCCAGGCTCGTTCCCGAACCTGGCTCGCCAGTATGGCGTAAGGTATAACGACCAGCGCCTCAAGTTCCAGCACCACCAGGCTGGGTTCTGGGCATCATTTTTGAAATTGAACTTACCAGAGATTGAGACCTGGAATCAGGACCACTCAATGAGCTTCAAACGGCAATATTCCATGGCAACAGCAAAACCCAAAAATCGGCAATTGAAAGTACCATTTGAAGCGCTGGAGGGACAAAAAGGGCAGTGGGCGGGCCTAGAGACACACACGCCAGCAGGCCCTGAAAGCCACAGAGGAAGAGTGTGGCATGACCACCCTGGAGCACTCGTCGGCAGGTGTACCATCCACGCTGGCCAAAATGCAAATTGAAATATGGGCCTGTTTTACTAATGTGACGGCCCAAATGGTACACCATTAGTCAGTGGTGGCAAGCTTATCGGAGACTTCAGCCGCACATTCCACCTAGATAAATGAATTGCAGCAAAGTGTAAGCGACCTAGAGGACTCTGTACACATTATCAAGAGAGAGGAACCACTAGAAGGAGACTGTGAAGGACCTCGGGATGGGTCAACGACCAGGAAAACAGCTCTTGCAGGTCAAACTTACAGATTGTGGGCTTGCTGGAGGGCACAGAGGGAAGGAACCCTGACTGCACACATGGCTGGTAAAACATCTCAAACTGTCCCCAGAGGTGGCAAACTTCGAAACTGAGCACGCTCATAGAGTGGGTCCACCACCCAAACTGGTGGACCACCCTAGGCACTGTCTAATCAAGTATTTGTGCTTCATGGATAAAGAAGCCATGCTGAGTGGAGCAAAGAAACAGGGGAGCAATTCAGTTCAAAAACACCACAGTATCGATTTACTATGATTATAGCAGAGACCCGCAAGGATGGAGACAAAAATTCAATGGAGTGAAATCCAAGCTGCTTGCAATAGGGTTGACATTCTCCTTCTTTTATCCAACCAAACTGTGAGTGGGATTGGCCAGGCAAACCCCCTAGATTCTTCACGAACTATCTGGAGGCCAAAAAGTGGGTGCAGGGGGAATCAGAAACAGCGGAGAGGGAGGCATCGCCCCACCCGAGCCCCACAGTGGTCAGATGAGCATTTTACTATGAGCTTTCCTTTAACCATCACGATATTCTGGGTTCGATCAGGCATCCAGTGGCGCAGGGAGGCAGGCAGCACAGTTTAAAAGTTTAAAGTTTATTGTTCACTTTATTGTGCTTTAAGGAGCATGTGGGTGTTGCAGCCTACTTATGGGTCTGGGGCTTTGGTCTGGAGCTCCTGGGGCCGGGGCTAGGCTGCACCATGCTGCATGGCATGTGGAGGCCCACTGCTGGGCCTTGAGCCTCCCCGGGGGCTAAATTTTCATGTGTCCATTTACGTGGCTGTAATACCCAGGATTGCAAACCAGGTGGGGCCCGGGGAGAGGGGCTCAACAATGCATACTCACAACAGAACTGCTGTTCGAATCTTTAGACAATACATTCTATTCTGTATTCAGGAAATGTAGAAACATAGAAACATAGACTTTGATGGCAGATAAGGACTGCTTGGCCAACCTAGTCCTACCTACTGGATAAACTGCAGATCCTAGTTAACCAACAGCCTATTTCTTCCTACCCCCCACAAGAATTGCCTTATGTCTGTCCCATGCATTCTTGAATTCTCCCACAGTTTTAGACCCCTCAACCTCCTCAGGAAGGTGGTTCCATGCATCCACCACCCTCTCTATGAAAAAATAATTCCTCACATTGCCCCTGAGCCATTCCCCCTCTATCTTCAAATTGTGTCCCCTTGTTTTTGCAGATCTCTTTTTCTGAAAGATGCCACCCTCTTGGACTTTGTTGTTGATTCCACTGAAGTACTTAAAAGTTTATATCATGTCCCCCCTCTCCCTCCTTTCCTCAAGGGTATACATATTAAGCTCCTTTAGTCTCTCCTCGTATGGCTTCTCTTGCAGACCCTGCACCATTTTAGTTGCCCTCCTCTGGACTGCCTTCATCCTGTCTATGTCCTTGTGGAGATGGGGTCTCCAGAACTGGATGCAGTACTCCAGATGGGGTCTCACCAACTTTCTCTACAGAGGGATAACAACTTCCTGTTTTCTGCTGGTAATGCCTCTCCCTATACATCCCAGTATCCCCACAGCCCTCCCTACTGCCTTCTCACATTGCTTGCCAACCTTAAGGTCATCTGATGTGATTACCCCCAGGTCCCTTTCCATTTTTGTTGTTACTACCTCCCCCAAATTCTGTACTCTTTAACTGGGTTTTGTTTCCCAGGTGCATTATTTTGCACTTCTTTGCATTGAATCCAAGCTGCCATACTTCTGACCATTCCTCCGACCTTGCCAAGTTCATTCTCATCCTTTCCACACCCCTTTGTGTATCAACCCTGTTGCAGATCTTTGTGTCATCTGCAAAGAGGCATACTTTTCCTTCCAGTCCCTCTGCAATGTCACTTATAAAAACATTAAAAAGGACTGGACCCAGTACTGAACACTGCGGTACCCCACTAGTAACTCCCTTTTTTTCAGAGTGGACTCCGTTTACTATTATCTTCTGTGTCCTGTTGTCCAGCCAATGTTTTAACCAGGCTACCACCCTGGGACCCACTCCCAGGCTGGCTGATTTATTTATTAATCTTTTGTGTGTCACTGTGTCAAATGCCTTGGTAAAGTCTAGGTAGGCCATGTCCACAGCCCCTCCCTGGTCTACTACTTTGGTCACCCAGTTAAAGAAATCAATTAGATTCGTCTGACATGATCTTCCCGCTGTGAATCCATGCTGCCTTGGGTACTGTGCCCCACTGGCCTCTAGGTACTCAACAGTTCTTTCCTTCAGAAGTGATTCCATCATTTTCCCTACCACAGAGGTCAAACTGACAGGTCTGTAGTTTCCTGTCTCTGTCTTGCTCCCACTTTTGTGAAGGGGAATCACATCCACCCTCCTCCAGACCTCAGGTACCACATCATCCTTCCATGATTTGTTAAAAAGGGTAATCAGTAGTGTTACTAGTTCTCCCCTTAATTCTTTTAGAATTCTGGGATGAATCCCATCAGGCCCCATTGCTTTGTCCACCTTCAGTTTTAGGAGTTCTTTCAGAACCCTTTCTTCTGTGAAAGGACTGGGATAAACTCCCCTATCCAGAGTACTTCTGTTAATTGGATTAGGTACCTCCCCCTCCTTCTCTTTTGTGAATACTGAGCAGAAGTATTCATTCAGTATCCCTGCTTTTTCACTGTCCCTTTCTGCCCACCCACCGTCCATTCTATTCAGCCTCACTTTGTCTTTCTATACTCACTAATGTACCTATAAAAGATTTTATCCCCCTTCTTAACCGAGTTGGATATCTTTTCCTCAGTTTGGGCCTTTGCTATTCTGACTGCCTTCCCTGCTTCATTCTTGCTTAACTGGTATAGTTCTCTGTCCTGCTCCTTCTGTGTTTCATTATACTTTCTAAATGCTATCTTTTTCTCCCTAACCTTACCTGCCACCTCTTTTGAGAACCATAGTGGCTTTTTCTTTCGTTTTGATTTGTTTATTTGCTTCACACAAAGGATTGTTGCCTCTGTGATGGCAGTTTTGATGTTTCCCCATTGTTGCTCTACCCCTCCTTCTTGTCTGTTTGCTAGTGCATTTCTAAGGCACTCTCCTATTTTGACAAAGTCAGCCCTCCTGAAGTCCAGTACCCTCACTTTTGTATGGTTTGACCTTACAGCTGAGTTTATCGTGAACCACACTGTTTGGTGGTCATTTGTTCTCAGATGGCTACCCACTTCTAGATCTGAGATCCTCCCACTGTCCCCATTTGAGAGTACGCGTTCTAAGATTGCTCCCTCCCGAGTGGGTTCCAACACTAGCTGTCTAAGGCATGCCCCCTGTAGGGCATCAAGAATTACCCTGCTCTTGGAAGTGGCTGCAGCAAAGGTGTTCCAGTTAACATCTGGCATATTCAGGTCCCCCATCAACAATATCTCCCCTTTCTCTGCCATCCTAAGGATGCCTTCTATAATATCCTTGTCCAGTCCCTCACCCCTTGAGATGGGGGTCTGTATACAACCCCTGTGCGAATTGTGTTGTCATTTCCAATCTCTAATCCACATTGCCTCCTCTTCTCCCTGTTTACTCTTTTGTTCCATTGCTTTTATCCCTTCCCTTACATACAGAGCTACTCCTCTCTCTCTTCTACCCTCCCTGTCTCTCCCATAGGTTGTGTACCCTGGTATGTTAACATTCCAGTAATGGCTCTCTGTGTACCATCTTTCTGTGACTGCCACAATATCCAGGCATCCCTCTTCCATCAAGGCCACCAGTTCAGGGAGCTTGTTTCCCAGACTATGGGTATTGGTACTGAGTCATTACCCTCCATTTCTTGATGGTCTTATGCCTTTTTGCCCCATCCCTGGACTGAGGATTTTAGCCCCAGGCCCTGATGGATGGATCCACGGACCCCTTTAGTCCTGTGCACTCGCAATACATCATGTCTAAAAGCCAGACTGACCATGCCAAGGGGTATGGGTACCAACAAGCTGCGGATTACATAACTGAACTGAGCAGTGATTCTCCACAGGGTTGTGAACATATCATGGATTATATCTGACTGTGGTCAGGGAGGGAGGGAGAGGGATTGCAGGCTGGCGGGGGGGCATGGAGACTCTTCCCTGCCTTGATGGGTGGCCTGAGGAAAGGTGTTCATTAGAGAATATTAAATATCTCATGGGTGCCCGGGGGAGCCCTGCTTAGTTGTGCCCACTTCCCGTGGTTTGTGAGTGCATGTTGGGGAATACTGCTTCTGTATATGTTGTGAGCCCCTGGCATGTTGTTCCACTGCCCCTTCAGGCCTGCATGCTGTGTGGGATCAGTGGTGGGGTTGGGTGGGATGTGGGGGTGAGTGATCTTGACTGCTCTTTTTATTGCCACGGTACTTTGTGTTGTGCTGTTTTTCTTCCTTGCAGGGTGGAAGTTGCCTTGATAAACACCCACAACAAGCAAACTCGACAGACTGCAGCCCATTTAACAAGAGCAGATTGCCCAAGCACCCGGTATCATATCCTTTGCGCAGGTCCGTTGGAGCACAGGTAAGTGGTAACTAATCTCATGGGAGTCCTGTTACTGCTGTCAGTAGGAGTAACAACACATTGAACATAAACTCGGTCTGTGGGTTGGGCACATTCATGTGCCCTAGATGGTTTTTTACTATTTGGATGCCTAATCCAAACACAGTACTCGCCATCTGTTTGAATTGGGAAGCTGATGGCACTGGGGAGCCCAGTCATGTGGGAGGGAAGGGTGGAGAGTGGCGAGGGGGGAAATAGTTGTGCCCAGTTAGCAATGTTTGTTGGGTGTACTATAGTTACAGTAAACTCACAGTTTGTGAGGAATTGGGGGGGGGGAGACAAGTTTTGGGGAAAAAGTTATCAGGTTATACAAAATGGGTATGCTTAACTTAGGTTCACATTTGTATGATCTAGAATGTTGACTTTACCATAAGAAGGGAATCCTGTAGGCCAAAGAAGTACATCCTATAGGTGAGCGTGGGTAATCCAGTAAATGTAGCCACTTGGAATGCTAATGGTTTGAAATCAGTGGACAAGCGGAAGCGAGTGTTGGCAGATGTAAAGAGGGCCAAACTGAAGCGGTGCTCCTGCAGGAGACCCATATGTCACAGCAGGAGGCTGTGAAAATAGAAGGGAGCATGGGGGGGACAATGGATTTCCTTGTGCTTTTCATCGAAGGCTAGGGGGGTGTCTAGCTGGCTGCACTGGGGCTCCAGGGCCCAGGAGCACCAGGAGGTGTGGGACCCGGGGAGGAGATGTCTTAGCCAGCCTCTCTATAGAGGAGATGGGCTCTTTGTTGATGGGATCCATCTATGCCCCTAACATTGAAGACCCGGGGTTCTTTCAGAGGCTTGCACTGGACATGTTGTCTATCCCAGGCCCATGGGCAGTGGGAGAGGACTACAACTGTGTGATGGATACGGTAATGGACAGGTCCAACCCTTCCCTGGTCCAGATCTCGTGCAACACCAGGGCTTTGGGGAGCTGGGGGACACCTTTGGTCTGGTGGATGTGTGCACACCAGCACCGACTAGTAGGGAGACTGCTCCCACGTGCACCATCTGTACTAAGACTGGACCAGGTGCTGGTTAACATTTCCTCATTGCAACATGGGACAATCCGCAATTCCCCAGTCTTGATTTTGGATCATGCATACCTCATGGTACCTGTCATCTTGGGGGCAGGGCGGCTGACTCAGCCTGACCCTGGCACTTAGATCCCCTTACTGCTACGAGACAAAGACTTTGTAACATTCACAACAGATACAATAGGGGAGTTCCTGTTGTACAATGAAAGAGGGGCGACCTCAGATGGGACAAGGTGGGAGGCCCTAAAAGCCTATATAAGAGGACAGGCAATAGCTTACACAGCACACAAAAAGAAGACTGCAGCTTAGGAGGTTGAACGGCTCAGGATAAAAATAGAGGCATGTGAGGAGGCGCATATGAAAAGGGCCTCCCAGCCATTGTATAGAGTGGTTCAAAAACTGAGGTGGAGATTCAATCCTCCTGCGCACTGCAGGAATAGAATGTGCTATCTTGCTGGCGCATGCAGGGGCGTACTTTGATGGGGACAGAGGGGGAAAGTTTCTGGCATGACAACTAAGGAAGAGAGAGGGTGAGAGAACCATTTACCAGATACAGACGTACACAGGAGGGGGAAATGACATCTTCCACATCCCAGATAGGGGTGGAGTTTGGGAAATGTTACCGGTCCCTATACACCTCGGAGATCTCCCCAATGACCCAGCAGATGCAAAATTTCTTTGCAAAAGCACCACTCCCAACTCTGTCCCCTGCAGAGACCCAGGTTTTGGACACCACTTTAACTAGAGAGGTGCTACAGTCAGCGATAAAAACTTTGAAAGTAGGGAGGGCCCCGGCCCTGATGGGCTACCTATTGACTTCTTCAAGGTCTTCTCCACACAGTTATTGGACCCGTTTTATGACATGCTGTCTGAGGGCTTGGAGAGGGGAATACTGCCCCCCTCCATGCAGTCTGTCACTATAACTGTCTTGTCAAAACAGGGCAAGGATCCCTTAATGTGTACCTCATGCCGCCCCATCTCTTTGTTGACAGCAGACTACAAGATTCTGACAAAGGTGCTAGCTACACGCCTTGAACCTGTCCTTCCATCACTGATCCACACAGACCAATCTGGGTTTGTGCACAGGAGGCAAGGGAAGCATAACATTAGAAGAACCTTAAATGTCATACATGCATGGGGGAAGACTGCTGCTAAGCACAGGGCGGCAGTATTGGCATTGGATGCTGAAAAGGCGTTCGACTGCGTGAAGTGGAGGTACATGTTTGAAACTTTGGGGTGCCTAGGGATGGGTACTAGACTCCTACATTGGGTAAAAACAACGTACAATGTGCCAACAGCTCAAATAGTGGTTAATGGGGAGCTGACGCCATCCTTCGCCCTGGGAAGAGGCACCCGCCAGGGTTGTCCTCTTTCACCACTGCTTTATGTGCTGGCCATGGAGCCTCTTGCCGCAGCCATCAGAAACCATAAGGGCATTCAGGGACACCAGGGAGGGGGTAGGGACCACAAAGTGGCCTTGTACGCTGATGACCTGTTGCTATATTTAAGAAATCCTGCTAGGGATTTACCAGCGGTACACACTGTGCTGCAGGAGTATGGGGCCCTGTCTGATCACAAGGTGAACTGGTCGAAGAGTGAAATCCCCCCCATAGGTCACTTAGACCGACCTTAGGTGTCACAAGCCTTGGGGGGGGCTGATAATGGTGAAATCGCTAAAGTATCTGGGTATTTTGATGTCAGCCAAGATTGGAACTTTGTATGCCATAAACTATTGCCCATTAGTACAAAAACTGTAAGAGGAGTGTGACAGATGGCAGACCCTGCCACTGCCCCTTATAGGCAGGATTAATACCATCAAGATGATGGTCCTGCCAAGATGACTGTAGCTCTATCAGTCGCTCCTGGTACTAGTTCCACTGCTCCACTTTAAACAGTTAAATTCAATAGTGCACAAGTTTCTATGGAGGGGGAAAGCAGCTAGAATCAGAAGGGTCATAGTCCAGTTTCCAGCTGCCAAAGGAGGCTTGGGCCTCCCTAAATTTCAGTGCTACTTCTCAGCAGCCCAGTTGGCTAGTCTACCGGGGGAGTGCTCGTGGAGGGCCCATCGCGGCTTGCCATGGAGGAGGAACAACTGAGTGGCCCACTACAGTTCCGGTATATGTCCGGAGCATTAGGTTCCAACACCACCCTGAAGGTGTTGAATCCTTGCACCCAGACAACAATAAGGGTCTGGATGGCTGCCCACGGCAAGATGGGGCACAAACCAGCCTAGTCTCCTTACACTTAGACTCAGACTTAGTCACATCAGTAAAGAGTCGGGGAGCGTACACAGCACAAATGCACCAGAGACTGTTACAGTGGAGGTGTATAGGTTTGATATGTGCACTCCAGCTGTTTGAAGGGGGAAGATTCAAGAATTTTCATAAGTGAAAACTAGACGGCTAATTGATCCGGGAGATTATTTTGTGTACCAGCTAGCGAGACAGAGATTGGGGGTGACCTTGGAGGCTAGCAATGGGTGGAATGTTCCTTCCCTCCTGGAGGAAGGACTGTATAGACCCCAACCCTGTGCCAAATTGTTGACCATTTTCTACCAAACACTTCTGGGGACAAGCACTGACTCCACTTCCACCACTCCACTTCCACCATAAGATTGAGGTGGGAACACAATCTGAATGTTACAATAGACCACTCAACGTGGAATTTAGCCATCAGACAACTTAGTTCATGCTCAAGGAGCAATAGGCCGAGGCAGGTCCATCTGAATTTTATTTATTTATTTATTTAACAAATCATAGGAATTACAACCCTTTGAGTCAAGGACTCATTTATAAAGGCTACGCGTCAAAATAACAGAACATTAGTGTGACAACACAACAGTTTTAACAATCACAACGTTTAAGGCAATTATAATGGCAAGTATCATGCATAGTGTAGTACAGGAGATATAGTGGAAATAGTCTTATACAAGTTGTGGCTAAGAGTATTGGTGGAGACACTGTGGTACAGATATGGAGCAGGTGCAGCCTCCAGGAGGCGTTGTCAAGATGGTGGTATACAGTGACAAGATAGCTAGCTGTCCTATACAGGCGGTAGTTAGGAGTAGTGGAAATACACATTGTTACAGTTCAAACTATTGGGTGTAGTCGAACATTGGCATAGACAACATGGTCCAAATACAGGCACTTCAAGAAACTTGATATAAACCAGAGGCTGGTAGGCTGGGGGGTTGAGACTGGTGGGTGCTGCCTTGAGGAAGACATTGTCATGGGCCAGCCAGGGACGGCTCTGGGGCAGGCAAGCCTGGGGACAGATCTAGGAGGTACACTGGCAGTTTTTCATGGAAGGAATGTGATTTCTGAGGGTAGTCTTAAAAGGCCCAATTTTGGAGAAGGAGGTAATGGCAGGGGGAAGTTCGTTGTACCATGAGGGGGCTCTATAAGGGAAGGCTCTTTGAGCTAGGGAGGTCCTTAACCTGGGAACTGTCCACATGTGTTTGTTGGCGGGTCGAGTGGCAACTGAGGGGGAGGACAAGAGGAGAGAGGCAGAGACCCCCGGGGGGGGGGTCAGCCCCAGGTGGATTTTTTTGGTGAGAAGACAGGTTTGATATTGCATTCTTTCCTCCAAGGTGAGTATATTTGTAAGGGTGTAGAGGGTGCAGGTGTGGGTACGTTTGCCAACACCTGAGAGGAGTCTACACGCTTTGTTGATAGCCAGGTGGATTTTGTTTAGGGCAGTGTGGTCCGCGGCTGAGTAGACAGTGAGCCCGTAGTCACAGTGAGAGGACTGATGAGGTGACAGCCAGATTGAGGGCTTCAGGCAGTAAGCAATCCTTGTGCCGGTACAGTAGGCCTATAAAGGCATTAATGGCTGAGGATAGAATGTTAATGTGGGTGTAGAAGGAGAGGGTGGTGTCAAAGGTAAGGCCCAGGTATTTATAGGTATGGACTTGTTCTAGTGGGAGGAGTAAGCGGGAGATGATTTTTAGTGGCGCGTCCTTGGTCTTGTTCTGTCAGTGGGCAAAGAGCATGGACTTTGTTTTCTTGATGTTGACAACAAGTTTGTAGTCCGTAAACCAGCTTTCAATCTGGTCAAAAGAGTCTTGAAGGGAGGACCATAGGATAGTGGGATTGGCATGGGAGGCGAAGAGAACCGCGTCGTCGGTGTACAGCAGTATGTTACCGGAGCAGGATTTGGGTAGGGCATTTAGATAGATGCTGAAGACTAGAGGGCCCAAAATGGAACCCTGGGGAACTCCAGAACAGACTGGTAGGGTGGTAGATAGGGTGTTGTTTATCTTGATACATTGGGATTTAGCAGTGAGGTAGCTGGCGAACCAGGAGAGGGGACCTTGTGATAGACTGGTAAGGTGGAGTGTGTTTAGGAGAAGGGGGTGGGAGACCATATCGAAGGCCTTTGAAAGGTCAACAAAGATGACTCTGGCAAGATATTTGTTGTCCAGAGCAGAGTGAATGAAGTTTGAGAATTCATTGAGGGCTGTGATTGTGCTGTGCCCAGATCTGAAGCCATGTTGCTCCCTGCATAATAAATTGTGAGCAAGCAGGTACTCTGAGTTGGTCCACCATGATTTTTTCAAGGGCTTTTGAAAGAGGGGGGTCGATGGAGATGGGCTGATAATCGTTGGGGGTGGTGCTGTCTCCACTTTTTAAGCATTTACTAAGGCCACTGACCAAAGGGGGTCATTCATACCCGCAGGTCTGCTATATTTTCTATATAGGACATATCTGACCCCCAGTAGGCTCCATGCCATGAGCCGAAACCTCCCAGCCATTGCCCCAAATGTATGGGGGAAATGCAGACCTCCTATACATGGCATTGCCCTGTCCCAAGGTGGCTCCTTTCTGACATGAGATGCACAGGATAATGAGCAAAGTGCTAGGGCACCCACTTTCCAATTCTCCCCTGGAGCTACTACTGGGAGTGGTTCCAAGCTCAGTGCAGACCTGCGGGTATAACCCCCCTTTGTTCAGTGGCCTTAGTAAATGCTAAAAAGACCATAGCCCAATCATGGCTCTCTCCTAGTGCTCCACCAGTACAACAGTGAGTAAACAATATGAAGCAGTGTTTGACCCTAGAGAAAATACAGTATTCTACTAATGGAGATAGGGAAAGGTTTGACAAACTTTGGAGCCCGCTGTCTGAAGCAATCGGTAGGGGCACTCTCCCTCTTTAGGGAAGGACTCAACGGGCCTGGAATGGGGATGAGGGGTGAAAGAGAGGACTTCTAAGGTGCTGAAATGGTTTTTGGCCAATTAACAGTTCTATAAGTGGAAAAAATGGACAGGAAGACATATGGAGCTTTTTTTGTGTAACTTACCCATTACTGAATTGTTACTGTTGACTGTATTGCTTTTACAACAAATAAAAAGACATCAGGTGACTGTGCTTTTAGTGCCCCCGGGCTGGCCCTGTGGAACTCCTTACCAGCTATTGTCTGGGAGGCCCCATCAATCAAGCTGTTTAAACAGAGGTTAAAGGCCCATTTATTCTATCTTGCCTTTCCGGATGATACTGTACAATCTGCCCCGACTACTGATTATTAATTATTTGCTGAGAAATTTTTAGTATTTTAAACATTGTTAGGATTATGTTTTATATTGCTATATTTTAATATGCTGTGTTTTATATCACTGTTTACCTTATTGTTAAGCGCCCGGATCCTCCAGGATTAGACTCCCTAAAAATAGAATTTGCCTTGCCTAATTAGCCTGTTACTATGTAGTTAGTCTTCGTGGTTGATTTACTGCCCCAATGTGCTTCCACTTTACATCTCTCTAGAGGGGCTTACATTATCTTGCCAGCACAGTTGGCCAATCCAATGAAGACAGCATAGATATGACCTGCCACTCTAGCTTGCAGCACTTTAAGGGGACCTGTCAGGCATAGGTCTGGGAGCTCAGACACATCTAGGTGCTCCCCTTATAGGACTATCCCCTCCTTTCTGAAATGGTGAGACACCCCCTTTTTTCTCTCCTGCGTCCTTCTTATGGTGCCTAAATCCCCTCTGTTACCCAGTTATCTAGGGGGACCATGCCTTACGGGACTTTGAGGACTATCGGCACCTTCCTCATCTTGTTTTTCTGGCTTTATGATGTCCTCTCTTCATCCCCTCCCACCATTACCATCTCACCACACATAACCTCCATGCTTCAGTGATTGGAGAGGGCCAGTACATGGTGACTCTTTCAGAGCTTGATGGGCTTTACATACATTCGCCCTGACTGCTTTCACTCATTTTGCATACAGGGAGGGATGGAGGAACTGGCCAGCCAGTGTTTTCTGGTTACTGGATTCAGGTTCTGTGTATGTGAGGGTGTGAGAGCCACCTGTGTCACTAACTAGTAGTGACTCCTGCTTGCCTCAGCTGGAAGGAGTTGCCTAACTGTTTCTGTATAAATATTTTGTTGACTTGTTTTCTTGAGCCCCTCTGTGTGGGAAATATAGTATAATATTTTAATGTATGTTATGTCACCAATGTTTCTTAGGCTAAATATTATTCCCTATGTTGTACGTTTGCTGCTTTTGATTTTGGGAGGAGGGGTTGGGGAGAGCCACCAAAGATAGCTCTGTGAGAAACCACTGTTATATTGTATGTCAGTCATGTGTGGGAGATTTTAATATGTCGACATACTGTATAGCCTAAAAATTATCATGTGGAATGCCAGAGGCTTAAAATGCCCCCCAAAATGGAAGATGGTCCTCATAAGCTTAAAAGAGATGCAGTGTGACATAACATTTATACAAGAGACACGCTTCTCTGTGCCTGAGGCTCACTTGCTCAAATGTAGTTGGGCATATTAGGCATACCATAATGCCTGATGAAGGTCTAAGTGATCGAAATGCTGAGGTGTCTGGTTGAAGTTGCCTTCCACTTGTTTGTTATTTTGCAAAATGTGGCAAATAAATTTGTGCTTTGCATCAAATCATTGGCTTTTGTTGTGCAGTTTTTTTTTTGAGACTAGTATACTATAATGCCTACTCAACCAAACAGAGAAGTTTGACTATTTTATGTCGACGGGGGCAACAGCTGTGTATCCATAAGGAGACTAGGGACACCGAAGGCAGGTTTCTTATAACTGAGGGAACCTACCAAGGAGAGCCCAGAATTTTGGGCAGTGTGTATGCACCCAATGCCTCTTTGGGGGCAACTTTAATGAAGGTCTTAACCTACTTTTAGACCATATTGGCCCTGGCAGTGGGGCGGGGGGGAGTGCCAGTGGTCCTGCATGTTAGTAATACATTCCGGACAGTGTGACTCAGGAACATTTGGTGCATACTGCACCCCAAGGAGTAAGATGTCATTTACTGTTCACGACACATATAACAGGACTAACATCATATGGATATCACCAAGTTAGTACAGAGAACACGGGAAGGGGGTGACATAGGACAATATTTTGACTTCAGACCATGCATCAGTGTCACTTTCCCCTCACCTGGGGGTGAGCGAATGGCCCTAGAAACACGTGGTGCCTGAACACCGCCTTACTTAAGAAAGAAGACACTAAGAACTAGCTGTCTCCGGAGATACAGCTCTACTTTTCCCTAAATGAGACCCCTAATACCTCATCAGCTACATAATGAAGAGGCAATGAAGACTGTCCTTAGAGGCAGCATCATTGTATGCACCTCTAAACAACATAAGGAAAGAGACTAGGAGATTAGCGGGAAACTTGAGCATCGGGTTCAGGAGCACCCAGAAAGGAAAGAATCCCTTAGGCCCCAGATAACTGAGACCTGGAATGCCCTGGAGGCTACATTACAGCACAAGATGGAACTTGCTTTGTTTTGTCTTAACCAGGCATACTGAGGAGCAAGTTAGTAAGCTGTTAGCTCATAGACTGAGAACTAGGGAGATGGAGCGGTATAACCCCTTAATACATACTGTGCAGGGCCAAGTAGCTTCTTCCCCAGCCAGGAATTCCAGACCTTTTACTCTAAATGTTATGCCTCAGAGGTGTCCCACAACAACTCCCAGTCTGAAGGCTTCTACTCTTATATACATCTCCCCTGTATAATGCTGCAGGATGTTTTAAACCTACTTAGGCCCCTCTGTGACCAAGAAGTGGACAAGGCGATACACTCTGCGTCTAAAAGCAAGTCTCCAGGGATAGACAAATTTCGCAGTGATTTCTTTGCAGAATTCTCATCCCTTTTATCCCCCAAACTCACTAAAGTATTCAGTGAGGGCTCACTATAGTGTTCAGTGAGGCGTGGGAGAAGGGGTCCCTACCGCCATCGTTTTATCAGGCATTGATAACCCTCATACCCAAGAAGGGGAAGGATAGCATTTTGTACTCTCAATTTAAATCCATCTCCCTTATCCATGTCAATGCTAAAATATTCACTAAAGTCATTGCTAAATGCTTGGACCCCATCATAGGAACCCGGACTCTCTTCCATCTAGATCAAGTGGGGTTTGTACCCAAATGCCTGGGTTCTGATAATATTCACAAAACCCTGGATCTATTATGGGAAGCCAAGATGCAGACCCTACCTACTGCCACCATGTCACTAGATGCTGAAAAGGCCTTTGACAGGGTGGAGTGGGCTTATCTTTTTTGATGCCCTGACAAGATTTAGATTCCCCCCATGGTGTACTGCACTGAACTCTACTTGACTCCCACGGCCTTGGTTCTTACTAACTCCACCATCTCCCCAGCATTCACTTTGGGGCGTGAAACCCGTCAGGAATGCCCCCATTCCCGTTTTTGTTCCTACTTGCAGTAGTGCCCCTGGTTGTCAAAATCAGAGTGAGCCCTGCATTCTTAAGTACAACAGTGGGACAATGCACCATCACATTAGTCTTGTTTGCAGATGACATTACCCTTTTCTTGACCAATATCCCACTGTTTCTTCGGTCCCTGAGTACCATAATCTGTGAATACTCAGCCCTCTCAGGGTATACATTGAATGGGGCTAATCCAAGAGTATACCTTTTAATGCTTCATGCACTCAGTGCTTGTTTACCGATTATCAATGGGCACCAGAGCAGGTCACTTCAGTTTCAGTTTATTTTTTATGCTGGAAAGGTATGTGAGCAAAAATTGCCTGTTTTCATAAGTCTCCAGTTAAAGACAAACCAAAAAAAGGTTACAGTGTAAACAGGAAAGTGCATTACATAGGAATATGCATTACATGGAACAAAGTGCCTTCATATGGTGAATAATACAAAACAATACAGTCATAGGATAGATGGTCAGGCATATATAGCATCTGCTTAGGAAGTACCAATAGGTTAAATTAAACATTGCTGGGCCAGTCATAGCTTGGTGCATTTACCTGCAAGTGCAACAGAAAGATGACCCTTTAGGTTGTACTTGAATGGAGCAGTTGAGGGACATTGGATGAGTGATGGGGGAAGACTGTTGAAAAGTTTAGCACCCTTATAAGAGAGGGTGTTTTGGCCTTGGGTAGTGTGACAGAAAGGGATGAAGGAGGAGCACCATCTGGTGGACTGCATGAGGGCAGACTTGGGGAAGAGAGAGATAATGCAAGTTGATATAAGTCCCAGTGCGAGTTCGTAGAAAAAGGTAAGAATTTTGCGGTCAAGCCTGTCCTCCAGAGGGGGGCCAGTTGGCCAATTTGTAGAGATCACAACGGTGAGTTAGTCTGGGAAGGCCAGTGGCGAACTGAATTACATTGTGATAGGTGCTGTGTAGCCTGCTGAAGTTTCTTTGGGAAAGGGAAACTTGTCTAGGCGTTCATTTACAGCTTGATATAAAAGACACAGTGGCAGCAACTACTGACACCACGCTCTCAAAACTGGACTCCGACCTAAAGAATTGGGGACATGTCCACCTGTCCCTATGGAGGAGAGTGAATGCCCTTAAAATGGTAGCTCTCCCCAACCTTCAGTACATTCTGGCGAATCTCCCTGTATTGCTCCTAAGCTCTTTTTTTCGGGAAAGTTAATTCCAAGATGTTTTGCTTCCTTTGGGAAAATAAAGCACCTAAGATTAAGCTCCAAGTTTTTCAAATTCAGTGGAAATATGGTGGGTTTGGTCTCCCTAACTTAAAATGGATGCACGAGGGAGTGGTCCTCAGACAGGCACTTCTTTGTTGCAAGCCGGAGCTTGTATCCCCTCCTCCAAAATGGACAGACATTGAGCTCACCGAGGCCAGTGTCCCCTGCACACAGGCGCTGATGTTACCAGACTGAAACCTCACCAGCAAGCTTCACCCTGTGCTAGCCACACTAGAATTATAAGGAGACTACACATGAAAAAGTAGAAATGATCTGGTAGAATCTCCAGGTTTAGACCCCTATGGGATGACCCAGAGCTCTCCATTGGAGATCAGCTATTACACTGGAATGGGGGAGGAATGCCTTAGAGGACCAGTATCACTCCCATAAAGGGGTACTGAAGTCATTTGAGGAGATAAAGCAGGAATACCATCTTCCTAAGACCCGTTTTTGAAAATATCTGCAGCTCAGAGACCTCTTACAAATTAAAATCTCTCCTCAACATGTTCTCCCTCAGGCGGGGCCAACAGAGAGTTAGCTATTTGATTTGATTTATTTATTTAATCTGTTTAGTCCATTGGCTAAAGACCTGTTTTCGTTGTCGACCAGAGTAGAGCTATTACAGCTCAGAACTACGCAACACCTGGCAGGGAGCTTCCAGGACTTTAGAGCAAAAGAGATCCCGACACCACAGGTCCTGGCCCCCAGGGATAAGTGGGAGGCAGAACTAAGTACAAACATACTGCTCCAGGAATGTGCCCAAGTGTGGCCAACAGCGTATGTTGCTAACCTAACTGGGAACTGCAGGCCAAAACTTTGCAATATAACGTACTACACAGAGCCTACTCCACAGTGACTATGCAGAGTGGGATTAACACCAGATAGCAACTGTTGGAGATGTAACTCCCCACAGGTCTCCCTTACCCAAATCATGTTGTCCTGCCCCCATATAGACTCATACTGGGATAAAGTCTGACACCAGTGTCCTCACTTGACTCCATTAACTCCAATCTATGACCTTGCCCTGGCCCCTAATGGGTATTCCTCCTCCAACTCACACACTCTCCTCTACATTTATTTATTGAAATGTTTCAGCAGGAAGGCACACTGAGCGACAAGTCACTCATCTCCCGGTGCGACCTGGGGGAGATGGAGTACAATAGGAGTGAGACATTAAACATTCAAGTTACAATAATAATAATAATAAAATTTATTTGTTATGCGCAATATCAAATGTCAAAGCTCTGTACACTCCATAAACTCTAAAATAAGTAAACACAGATAAATAAAACCATAACTCTATTAAATATAAATATCCAATACTAAAAAGACTAAAGTCAAAGAATTCTAAAAATCAGGGAAAGCACATGTTAATAAATTGTTTTTTAAAGCAACTTTCAAGCTCTCCACTGTCTGGCATTCTCTCACCTGACGAGGTAGAGAATTCCACAGGGTGGGACCAGCAAAAGCAAAAGCCCGAGCTCCAGAAGACTTCAGATGCACTCTGGGAGCCCCCAGCAATCCCCTCGTTGGTTGAGCAGAGTGGTCTGAGGGGGCAGTAGGGACTCAGAAGCACTTGTAGATAACTCGGACCCAAACCATGGAGGGCTGTAAAAGTTATCAAGCCAACTTTAAAGGTGATCCACCACTGAACAGGCAACCAGTGCAGAACGCGCAGCATAGGTGAAATATGACTGGATCGGGTAGATCAACATTAACTTACAGTTGTAAGGCAGGTGTTACAAGCAGTGTTACAACAGTGTTGGACATAATAGGTAGAAAGAGTGGACAGTAATAAGTGCCAGGTTAATAAGTAAACGAGTGCTTATGTGAAAGAAAAGGGGGAAAGGAGAGGGAAGGGTGAGGTGGGGGAGGGGAAAGAGTCGTGTTCATGTTACATTCAAGTTACAAGATCAACATTAACATACAGCTGTAAGGCAGGTGTTATAAACAGTGTTACAACAGTGTTGCACATAATATGTAGAAAGAGTGGACAATAATAAGTGCTGGGTTAATAAGTAAACAAGTGCTTACATGAAAGAAAAGGGGGAAAAGGAGAGGAAGGTGTGAGGTGGAGGAGGGGGAAGAGTTGTGTCCCTGGAGACTCCTTCAGGATGCGAGGAACCCTGCAAGGGGACTGGGGGGGACCAGAGAGAAGGGGATAGGCAGTGTCCCAGACAGACCCCTTCAGGATATGGGGAACCCTGCAAGGGGGCTATGGGGCTAGACAGAAAGGGGGATAAGGCTGTAGGGATTTAAAGAGGGAGGAGAAAGAGAAGGAGGAGGTGTGACTTAAATGATGGGGGAGATAGGACCTAACCCAAGAGAGCACCCTTCAGGATGCGGAGTACCTTGTCAGGGGGTTGGAGAAGGTCAGTAGATGGGGTTAAGAGAGTGTTAGGAGAGGGACAGAGTGAGAATTGAACCCTTGAGGGAGAGAGAGAATTTGCACCGTTGGAGGGGATGGGGCCTAATCAATAGTCCATCAGGATGCATGGAACCATGGTGAGCATTCTGTAAGAGATCAAGGGAGGCCAGTAAGGGGAGCAATTTGGGGGAAGGGGAGGAGAGCTAGAAATTTTGGGGTGTGGGTGCACAGGGTAAAATGAAGATGATGGTAGAGGGGTAGGGTTTATCCAGAGCTTAGAGGAGGGAATTAGGGAGGGACATGGGAGGAGCAGCTAGGTGCAAGGTAATTATTGAGAGCAGAGCTGATGGAGTAGGTGGAGGATGAGTGCCGGATTTGAGGGGGGAGGGAATTCCAAATTTTTGGGAGGCGGTGAGAGTAACCAGATTGGCCAATTAGGATGGGTCTGCGGGGGACTACCAGGGTGTGGGAGTCGGTTGATCTAAGGGAATGGGAGGATGGAGGGGGTTGTTATAAAGGAGGAAGTGAAGTAGGAAGGGAGCTCACCCAACCAGTGCTTGGAGGTAAATTTAGCATAGTGGGAGAGTCACCTATTTGTAAGAGAGGGGAAGGATAGGGCACGATAAAGATCACAGTGGTGGGTGCGAGGGGGGGTATCCAGAGCAAAGTGGCTGAAGGAATTGAAGAAGGTGTCCAGTCTGGCCAGGGAGGACTTAGGGGCACCACCACAGACTATGTCACAGTAGTCGAAAATGGGCAATATCATCTTCTGAACAAGTTCACGCCTAGTCGTAGGAGGGATGCAACTATGGTTCCCAAACAGGGCATCAAGCTTGGGGCGCAGTTTTTTCTGGATGGTGTCAATATATCTAGAGAAGTTTAGGCATCAGTCCAACCAAACACCTAAGTACCTGAAGGAGGATGTGTCCTCAGATAAAGTCCCATCAAGGGTCTCTGGCTGAATAATGTGTTGGTGGCTGCTAAGTGAGTCTTGCTTAAGTACTGGTGGGATCCTTCACCTCTGAGCCCCCAAGACTGGGAACACTTGATCTTTCTGACCACAAGATATGAAAGAATAGCACACTCCACAGTGGGGAAACTTGCTCAATATGATAAGATATATGGTCCCTTCTTGGCCCTCAAGAGGACCTCCAACCTTGTCCTTCTGCCAGAAAGGTAAATGCTATCCCAGCAAAACCTCTCTCTTAGTTCACAAACAAGACTCTACGATATTGTGACCATGGGTGTTAGCCTTTAACATGATGATGACTAACAGTCAGCTACCGCCAAGTACTTAAACAACATAGCACATGTGGCTCCTCCACTCTCCGTTCTTCCTCACTCCTTCCCCCCACCCTCTCCCTATTCCCCCTCCCCCTTTTTTAGAGAGAAGCAGTAATAATAAAAATGTTACTTATGTGGCGTGCATAATGGTAACTTAGCTATAATACCCAAGTAAGGTGCTCATTATATGAGATTCTGGTGGTTGCTCTCCTCCCTTCCCCTTAGCTATGTGGATAACTTTCTAACTATTGTTCACTTGGGAGCTTAAGCAGCAGCCAGGTAGGAAAGAGGGCTGGAGTTATATTCTGTTTTAACTGAAATATTTGAATAGTTTGTAAGTGAAATTAGTTTTATGTGTTAAAAATTATTACCTTGAATTAGAACTGTTACATTGTAACTTTGGTGGCTTGTGGATAGTTGTTTGGCAGGGATACTTAGAGGGAAATTTAAATGTGTTGTTTGGTAAGAGCCCTCCCACCCACCCTGTTTTGTATGCCTTCTTAAATACTGAAAAGCCACTGGGGTTGGGATTGAAGGGCTGAGTATTTCTGTTTGGGACTGAAATTGAAGCAACAGGAGCTAGTGGGCTGTGACATCGTATGGTACCTGATGTCTGCTTACATACACTGTTAGTGGGACCAACACACACTGGACTGTATGTGTTTGTGAGACTTGGGAGCGTTATTGGTGGGTTGAAATTGGGTTTGTAAATAACTACAGTCAGTATAGAGAGAAACTGTACTCAGGGAAAGGACTGAGAAAGGGGTGTGCTATTATAAACAGAGGGGAAAATCAGGGTGGCCATATTCCACCATGGCAGGCATCTTTGGAAGGGTTGTAGGCTGCACAGGCTGTGGGATGGCAATAATTCTAAATTGGGCCTGGAGAGAGGAGGCTGCCCACTCTGTAGACAGCTATCTTGTATCAGGAGTGAGGTATATTGGTTAAGAGTAAGCTGTGGGAGCTGGGGGTGTCCAAGGATAAGGGTGTGGATATGGGCAGCAGAAGGTGGGGCTGAGGGAGGCTGGGGCAGCGCTCTGAAATTACAGGACATTATGTTACAGCAAGCAGGAGGGGGATATTAGGGACAGAGGACCTTAGATAGGGAGTTGATGCTAAGGGAAGCGTGCAGGGTGAACATTCTGAATACAAAGAGACTGGAGGGGAAGAGTCAGGAGGGCTGTTGTGTGGAAGCCTAAAACAGCAGACTGTGGGAAGGAGCTCCTAAGGTGAACAGTGCAAGAGAGGAAGAAGAGGTCAGTTTAGAGATGCAGTCAGGGAAACTCAGGTTACTTGATGGAGGCTGATAGAGTGTCACAATAAATTTGAGCTACTACAACCTAGAGGGGAGGAAGGGTTGGTGGAAATGAGGAAACTTATACAGAGGCCGGGGAGGGAGTCGGATACCCAGGACATCACAGACCAGCTATGGAAAGGATAGACATAGTCCCAGAGGGAGAAGGGAAACATATATGTTAAGCAAATGGGGAGATGCAACATATTCCAGACATGAGGGAGAGAGCATGATTGGAGAAACTGGGAGACAAGGAGGTGGGAGAGGAGCCCCCTTCAGCTGGGAGGTCAGTACCAAGGATGGGGCCCTAGCTAAAGGGGGACCCACAGAGAACCTCTGGAAGCAGGGGTACTATTACAAGGGGAGGATGGTGGTGTGGGGAAGGGAAACCATCAGGGCCAGGATAAATGGTTCAGATAAGAGAGGGTTAAAGGGACACCTATTCAGAGGGGGTTTAAGTTAAGTGGGCAAAATAGCAAGGGAGGCAGAAAGGGGAGGGTGACAAGGGGGTCTCTAATAAGGCAGGAAGACTCCCATGAAATTGAGATTATGAATAAAGGGGGGTAAGGGGGGCTGAGAGGGCATAGTGGAGGTAACCATAAGAATGATGGCAGTGTTAAGGTTCTGTTACTGGGAGACTCGATGATTAGGGGTATCCATTGGGAGGGACAGGGGGGTGGATGCCATAGCCAGGTGAAGGTAGTGAGTATCTCTGGGCTGACAGTGCACAGAGCAAAGTTCATGGTGTATGAAATGGTTAGGGATTGTGGAGGGAAACCGGATTTCCTGGTGCATTTGGGAACTAATGATCTAGAGGAAATAGCATTTTGAAATCCAAGCAAGGTTCCAAGAACTTGCCAGAGTCTGTCGGGATAATGGATGCAACATTTCCTTTTCAGAGATATTGCCAGTACCAAAGGCCTCAGTGGAGAAAAAAAAGTCACAAGAGGTTAATGACTGGCTCAGGAGTGGGGTGAAGAGAATGGGTTGGGGGTGTTAGGGAACTGGAATGGAGTTTGGGAGGATAAGGGACTATATGCCAAGGACAGGTTTCATCTTGCCCCATTAGGGAAGGAAGTCCTTAAACAGGGGATGGCTGCCTACATACAAGAAAGGTGGGGTTTAAACTTGTAAGGGGGGGAAGGGATGAGGGAGGGGCTGACCAGAAGCCCTCTCCTCCAGATGAGGGGAGTAGCCTTCAAGCCCAAGGGAGGGGGGAAACAGACTGGAGGCGGAGGTTTCAGGAGGAGCAGGGGAAGATGGAAGTATAAGGAATCTGGGTGGGGTTCGACAAAGAGGATCAGGGATAAGGGGTGGGGGTTGGTGTTAGTAAATGCCAGGAGCTTGGGAAACAAGTTGCCGGAGTTCCAGGCCATGCTGTTCGAGGGGGGAGTGGATGTGGCGGCAGTCACGGAGACGTGGGCCAACAAAAACCACGACTGGGACCTAAATGTACAGGATACACTATGCTTAGGAAGGATAGAAAGGAGGTCAGAGGGGTGGAGTGGCTATGTTCATTAGAGATGATATAGAAATTGCTATGGTAGAAGAGGCAGAGGGAAACGTGGAGGCCTTATGGGTCACCTTGATCCCCAGCAGGAGATAAGGTCAAGCTGGGAGTAGCATATAGGCCCCCGGGATGAGTGATGTTCTAGAGGATGGTTTGCTGGACAACATCATTGCCCAGTGTGGTCCAAAAAGGGAAGGAGTGGTGTTGATGGGGACCTTAATATGCCAGGTACAAACTGGGAACCATGTCCTCTAGGTGGCCAAGGAGCAGAGGCTGCTGGATGGCTTCCAGGATGTGTTCTTAATACAGCATGTGATGGAGCCCACAAGGGAGGGGCATGTCCTGATGTGGTTCTGGCAGATGGGGATCTGGTAAGGGACATGGCTGTACAGGACCCCTGACTGGGAGTGACCACAATACTGTCTGGTTTCAAATAAGCATGGGGAGTGGGGGTGAGATCTAGGACACTGGCAGTGGACTTTCAGGGGGCAGACTTTATGGGCATGGGAAATATTCTCAAGGATCACTTGAAGGATTAGCTCAATGACAAGTGTGGAAAGGAGATGGGAGGTCATAAACGGGACTTCATGAAGCAGTCAGGATCTCGCTAAGTTGGAACGTAAGGGAGCAAGGTCACGTAAACCATGCTGGTGGTGCAGTGAGGTACAGGTAGCAGTCAGAGAAAAGGCGGCCTACAAAAATATAAAAACAACAAGAGGATAGGGATAAGAAATGTACCAGCTTGCATCTAGAAAAGTCACCCAGTATGGTGAGGGAGCAAAGTCAGTAAAAGAGCAGCGGCTGGCACAGGGGATACATGGAGGGAAAGGGGTTCTTCGGCACATTGGGAAGCGGAGAAAAACTGAGAACCATCTCAGCAGATTGAGATCAGAAGGAGGGTGGGTGGAAGGCGAGGACCAGGCAGAGGTATTTAACGAGTACTTTGCCTCTGTGTTCACTAGGGAGGGATGGGATATCTACAAAACAAGGCATGAAGGGGATGGAAGCAGCAGGAGTGGGACTGGGGAGCAACAGAAATGGAGCAAGAGGGAGGGAAAGGTACTCGGGGTCACATCTGGATAAGGATAAAAAGACCAGTAAGGGGGAGGGGACGGATGATGCTATCTCCACCAAAAGGGTGTGGTTAGCCCTCAAGGCCCTAAAGAAAAACAAATCTCCTGGGCCGGATGGCATTCATCCGAGAGTACTATGGGAATTGGCGGACATACTGGCTGCACCCCTGGCGGAGCTTTTCAGCAGGTCACTTGAGACAGGGAGGGTACCTAGGGATTGGCGAGAGGCACATGTGGTACCAATCCATAAAGGGGGTCGAGGAAGTACCAGGTAATTATAGACCCATCAGTTTGACCTCGTGGTGGGAAATTAATGGAGAGTATTCTAAAGGAACGATTGGGGGGTGCATTGGAGGAGGGGAGGTCTGGATAGTCGGCAACATGGGTTTGTGCCAGGTAGATCATGTCAAACCAACCTTGTGGAGTTCTATGAATGGGTAACATCAGAACTGGACAGGGGTAAGCCTGTGGATGTATTATTCTTGGACTTCAGCAAGGCGTTTGACTCTGTCCTACAATGGTCTGGTGGAGAAACTGATGGGGTTAGGAGTAGGCCCTTTGATGGTCAGATGGATTGAAAACTGGCTAGCTGAACGCACTCAGAGGTAGTGGTCTGTGGGAGCTCTCAGACCCTAGAGAGGTTGGTAGTGGGGTACCACAGGGCTGGAGTCCTGGGTCCGATCCTGTTTAATGCATACATATCGGACATCAGGGAAGGTATAGGGTGTGAAATGAGTCTCTTCATGATGACTCCAAGATGGGAGCAGTAGTTGAGGGAGAAGAGGGAGGGTGGCCCTGCAAGGGACCTGGACACCCTGGAAGCTGGGCTCACACATGGAAATTAAATTTCAATATCACCAAGTGCAAGGTGTTGCATCTTGGTCGGGAACCCCTAAACACAGGTACACACTGGGAGGAGGCGCTGGAGGCCTCAATAGGGAAAAAGACCTAGGGGTCATGGTGGATACATGTATGAATAACTCTGAGCAGTGCAGGAGAGCAGCTAGCAAGGCAAACAGGATGTTGGGATGCATCGTGGGGATCACCTCTAGGAGCAGGAAGTGATTCTGCCGCTGTACAATGGACTGGTTAGACCACACCTTGAGTACTGTGTACAGTACTGGAGACCACATTTGAAGAGGGACATACAGCTCCTGGAGAGGTACAGAGGAGGGCAACAAAAGATGATCACGAGGGCTAGGGATTTGACTTATGAGGACAGACTTGAGGAGCTCTGCCTGTTTTCATTGGAGGAGAGGAGAGACAGGGGGACATGATTGAGGTCTTCAAGTACCTCAAGGGAATAAATAGGGTAAACATGGAGGGGATCTTTAGACTAAAGCAGGGAGGTATCACCAGAGGGCATGGTTTGAAGTTGGAAGGTGGAAGGGTGAGGGGGAAGAGGAGGAGGTTTTTCACCGAGAGGGTGGTGGACCCTTGGAATGCACTGCCTGGTGAGCTGGTTCAGAGATCCACAGTGGAGGGCTTCAAGAGAGGGTGGGACAGACACAGAAAGTGGATGTATCAGATGATGGCCTGTCCCGGGGGGGGTGGGGATGGATGATAGGGGTTTCTAGAGAACAAGGGATGGGAGGATCTCGGCACCCAACTAAGGATCTAGGTTTGAGCAGACTCGATAGACCGTAAGGCCTAATCTGCTGGCAAATAGTATGTTAGTATGTTAGTATTCACAGAACCTGTGAAGAGAGAAAGCCATCTGAGGCAGGTTAACCCAAACTCTGTACATTGATTGCCTCCACATGGCAGGTAGTGCCCCTTATGGTACTGCTTGTCGTCTTGTTAGCCATATATGTATCTCTGATAGGTATCCTAGATTATAAATATTTTCGGACATCGCAAGGGTCCTGTATGTTTCTGTCTATGTATTCTATTGATGTAACTGATTATATGTATAACTTTTAATTGTTTGATACATGTATGTATAAATGGAAAAAGAAGTGGCGCTGTCTGCTGCATTCAGTTCCTTTGAACACTTCCTGCATATAGCTGAACTTTGTGGTGGATATTGATATATGCATCATTTATATGTCTGTCACCCCACTCCTGTGGGGCAGGATTCTCTCTGTATCAGCAAATCCTTCTGAGGTATGGGGGGTCAGGGATACCCCTTCTGTGTCCTTCTAGCACACTCGCTGTTTCACAACTGAATGTGTGCCAGAGAATCCTAGGGTACCCTCTTTTCATGCAAGGGGATACAAATACAGTCTCGAGTCTATGTTCCTAGGGTAGAACCCTGTCAGCCACTGCATCACAAACCAGAAAGCCACAGGAGTGTATAGGCTTCAGGCTTATATGTCTTTCCACCCGAAATGCAGAACCTGGTTCAAACCCCCACAGGCTCCTCCTGAGACCCTTCATATTTCCTCCCCTTCTTTCATCACAGTGTTCCTAGTGTTACTTCACTTTGGTAGTGTTTGGCCTTAAATCAGTCATACAGGCATGGTACCATTTGAACAACTTTTACCAAGGCAGCACATATACAAATGACATAGGCAGAATTCTTTTAAAATAAGCCAAAGGCTTTACTAATTAAATTAATAAAAAAAAAACAGTAAATAACAGAAAGACAAATAATTTTAGACGGTTACAGAATATGGAAAATAAAATGGAAAGTATACAAAAAAAAACCCTAAACTTTGAGAATTCTAGTTTTAAAGTTCTACCTTATTGTCCTTAGTTGCTGAATTTTGAAATGCAAAGTGTCATTTAGAAGTAGCACTGAAGTCTTGGCTCTTGCCTAGGAGAAACTGTCTGCTCAAGACAGGCAGATGGCAAGGTCCCAAAATGCCTAAAAGGCAAAAGGCTTCAAGCAAAAAGCCAAAAAGGCTCAGATACCCCTCTACATCCTTGATTTAAGGGGTTTCAAAAAGGGCAGGTCCAGTGGACAGTGGCTTGCCCTGTGATTGGCAAGCATTCTGTTTCTATGACTATGCAACCAATCAGATTTTAGTATTTTATTACAAAACACAGATATGCAGTTCTGAATATGAGGGAAAAAACTCAGAGGTCAATCAGTTTAAACCAGAATTCTGGAGGAGCTTCCAGCCTCCCTCCTGGGAGATGGCTGTGGTTGAGCTACACTTTGACAGTCATTTACTCTTAAATTGTAGCCCATTCGGCAGGTAACAAGTCAGTGTAGCCATGCAGAGACAGTGGGAAGCCAGACATCCAGTCTCCTGTGGATGCTGTGGTCCATTCAGACACAAATGTACCTGCCCGCTTGCCAGCTCTGCTTAATTATTCTTTTGTCTACTTTTAAATAATTTAATTAACTCTAGCCCCTCGTTAGTATCTGACAGGTTCCTGCTCAGTATCAAGAATTACAACATCATTCTACAGGCCCATGTACTTGTACCCATGATCCCTTGCACTTACACTGGCCACTATGGCATCTCTGATGCATTATATACATATAATTGTATAAAACATGACCCAAAACAATAAGTAATGTCCTTATCTCGCCACAGTCTGTATAAAATGAAAACATTCAGTACCACTTTTTATGAAAAAAAATTAATTATAAAAAAAGTAGAAATAAAGCTTTTGCAGAACTGTAAGGGGACCTATTACGAGGCTCCGGTGCTCAAGCTGCTCCTTAGGCTGAGGGTAGTACAAATGGACATATGCGATCAGCTGTCAGTTTTTACTGCCTGGGGGGATATTGAAGTAATGAGGCACCTAATGTACAGTAAAACTGAAAATGCATTAAAACAAAGCACATATAACTGTGCAGTGATAAAAAGGCACCTATTATGAAGTTCTGCTGTTCTGGGTGGTGCTTAGGTTGAGGGTAGCTCAATCTGATGGATGTGATCAGCTACCAGATTGTGCTACCTTGGGGGATTTTGAGGTAAAGGGGGACCCAATGTGCAGTAAAACTGAAAATGAATTAAAACAAAGCAGAAGTAAAGCTTTAACAGTAATGTAAGGGCACCGCTTAGGTGGCAATGTCAACCAGGTGCTCAGCGAGCCAGCGGTAACGAACCGGGTCTGCACAGAAATGGATAGCTAGTCCAAAAGTATTTAGATACAAACAAAAGAAACTGTGTAAATGAGCACTTCAAACAGAATTTTCAGATAAATATTTCATGAACATGAATGATGTCCACGCAGCTTCAAGTGATAATAAGCAACAAGCCACAATCCATGGAACTTAACTTAATCGTTATTTATTAGTTCATGAAAAAACTAACAGCGTCGCAACAAACAGCCTCACCTCGGTGCTTCGGGTAACAAACCCTTCCTCAGGAGGCGTGGTTTCATGAGAACATACCTGCCTTTTTATATAAATTATTCAAACCACCTGTAGCAAATCAAATTTAACAAGTTAAGTGCATACTCATTATAAAAAGTGAAAAAATTAAAAACCAAAAGCTATTCTGAAGTAGAGATATTTGTTTCAAGCTGATTTAAGTATTGCAATATTAAATATATTAGCATGTCATTACATAGCATATATTATTTGTTTTTTGAACAGCACATATTTATGCATTTCAAACTTCTCTACTATCAGATCTATGTAACATGCATCTTTTTTATATATTTTAGTAATGCATTTTAACACAAATAAATTCCAGATGTACATGTTACAAATTTCAGGGAGGACACAAATTTAGTGAAAGGATGATTCAAAGTGACAGAGACATGTAATAACTTATAGCAAATTATTGCCAAAGCAGAAAGGATAACACTGATGGGGAGTAAACGAGAAGGAGGAAAAAGAAAACAAAAAGGGTGGGGGAGTGCCTTGATCTCCACCCAAATTGTAATATCTATCTTTATTAAAATAGAACAAGCTAATAAGTAAGTCTAAGTTAGCAAAAATATAGGAGGTCAAACTTATTGCAAAAGGTCACAGACTAATTAACTATTAAGAAATACCCAACAACTCATTTTTACAGGCATAATTTTTACTGAAACTGCATACAACTAAAACTGTACATTATACTTTTAAAATAGAATAAGCTTACCCAGTATGTGTTAAATTTGTAAGATATTTAAAATTAAGGGGGTCAATCTTTCTGCAGAAGGTCACCAAGTAATCATATAGCAACTCAAACTAATTGGCTAAATCTTACAAAAATAATTTCAAGGGCCATTATTCATTTATCAAGGATAATATAAAATAGAGCTGTTTGGTGCTGTTTGTTATGTGACTATTTGGTGACCTTTTGTAAAAAGATTGACCTCCCCTATGTTATTAAGAAAAGAAAGATTTTGAATATACACTCTAAAAAGTAATCAGACCTCTTTTGGGTAAGGAATTCTGGCCTTTAAAACTGAGCTGAATGATGTTGTATGTTATGATATTCTGTGATTGTTTTGTAAAAAGGCTGATCTTCCCCCCTTCCCCCTCCCTCCTTCTAATTTCCTGATCCTTGATAAATGAATAGTGCCCCTTGAAATTATTTTTGTAAGATTTAGCTGATTAGTTTGAGCTATTATATGATTATTTGGTGACCTTCTGCAGAAAGATTGACCCCCTTAATTTTAAATATCTTACAAATCTAACACATACTGAGTAAGCTTATTCTACTTTAAAAGTATAATGTACAGTTTTAGCTGTATGCAGTTTCAGTAAAAATTAAGCCTGTAAAAATGAGTTGTTGGGTATTTCTTAATAGTTAATTGGTCTGTGACCTTTTGCAATAGGTTTGACCTCCTATATTTTTGCTAACTTACACTTATTAGCTTGTTATTACAGATGGGGTTTCAGAGGCCAATATTCATTTAGCCCAAAGGGTCTAACTGTTTTTAAGATGTAAATCCAAAAGTTTTCTTTTCTTAGTAGCAGATCTTTTCTACTTCCCCCATATTTTGGGGGAAAGACATGTTCCAAGCCCACAAATTTCATTTGGTCAGGATCACTGCTATGTTGGCTAAAAAAATGTGTACCAACAGGTGTGTCTGACGTACCATTCACAATGGACCAAACATGCTACTGTAGTCTTTGTTTCAAAGGATGCACTGTGCATCCCACATATGTGGGACCACATGTGCACCATAATGCATAAACACAGAAAGGAGTGTCACAGGTGACCAATTGTCTTATTTCTACAAAAAAATTCAGTAGTTTGGGATGCTTAAATCCTTTCGTAGTCTCAGAATATTTACATATGTTATATTTCATGCATTTAAATAAACCTGTCAGTTTAGGTGGAAACCCACCTCTTCCTTTTTCTTATAGTCCTTGAAACCTGCTGTGCACTAACATGTCACGTAGGTTTTTGGCTTTCCTAAATGTAACCCTTGGTTTGCACCCTACTGCTTGTGACAGTACATCATCCTTTTGCAGAATAAACCAATTTCTAAACAGTACATTCCCAGTTTTACCAGCCACATGGTTATATTCTGTAGAAAAAGTAATGACCCCATCTGATTCTTTATTTTGTTCTTCATCTTTCCCTCTTAGTAATACACTTCTATCCTGTCTCATGGCCCTTTCTTTAGCACTTTGTAGTACATTGTATTCATATCCTCTATCTAAGAATCTACACTCTAATTCTTTAGCCTGTTGTTCAAAATCAGGTATTTTGCTACAATTTCTCCACAATCATAGGTACTGACCATAAGGAATAGAGTTTTTAAGATTGTTGAGTGGGCACTCTCATGGTGTAAGAGTGTGTTGGTAGCTGTTAATTTCCTATGGCACTTTGTTTCCAACTTTTGGTCACTATGTGACACATAAATAGTTAAATCTAGGAAATTAACCTCATTCGGGCTAATAACATAGCTAAATGACAAGTTAAGCTCATTCTCATGTAGCCATTGAACAAAATCTATGAAAGGTTGTCTAGTCTTCTGCCAAATACACAATATGCCATCCACAAATCCATACCAACCTTTAATATTATGAAAAAATGGATTATTGTGTATATTGCTCACCCATACTTTTTTCCAGAAACCCAAAAATAAATTGGAATAGCTAGGTGCCATACTGGCACCCATTGCTGTACCGCATTTTTGTAAAAAGAAAACACCATCAAATTAAAAAAATTTATGTGTCGAGATAAATTCTAAACTAGTCAAAATAAATTCAACCGGCATAATTTCACTCACTTTGTGATTCTCTAAATATCTACATGCCTGCATCCCATTTTCATGTTTACCAGATGTATAAAGGAAATTAACATCTATTGAAGCTAGCAAAAAATCTGATTGTCACTCGATGTCCTGTAATTTTAACAGAATGTCATTTGTATCTTTAAGAAATGAATCTACTTCTGGGATACATTTCTGTAAGAAGAAATTAACATATTGCCCTAACTTCTCTGTTAGAGAATCAATTCCCGATACTATAGGTCTACCAGGGGACTATTTATATCCTTATTTACCTTCGGTAAGGCATAAAAACTAGAGATCTTAGGATTATCTAACCAGATAAATTTAAATTCATTTTCCATGATGTCCCCTCTTTTTACAGCATCCTCTAACAGTTGGTACATTTCTTTTTTATAACAAAAAATGGGATTTGTGTTTAACTTTTCATAATTATTTCTATAATTTAACAAATCCATCACCATTTTTTTTGTATTTCTCTTCCCCATAATAACATTGCCAACCTTGTCTGCTGATTTTATTACTATTTCTTTAAGTTCAATAAGCTGTTTCAGTGTTTCATTCTCTTGTTTGCTCAAATTGTTTTGTTTAACCTTGATATCCTGCTCCAAAATTGTGTGTATTTGTTGGCTTACTACTTTCTCATAGGTGGCAACGTTGCTACAGAAAACATTTGGTGAAAAAAATGATTTTCCTTTAAACAATAACAACCTTTGTTTCCTGATAGATTCAGATCCTTGTAAAATCGACATACTAGATACTCTCTCTTGGGGAACATCATCGATTTCTGAATGAATACAATTATCATTATTGGAAATTCTATTCTCTAGATAAAGTTCTTCAAAAATTTACAAGTCCCTTTGATCTGTACTTGTTCATTTTCTGAAATGGAACCATCATCACTTATAATTCCAGATGCTGATTCCATGGTGCAGCCCATATTCACCGGAGATTGTTCCAACTTTTTCTGTTGAAAAAAATATTTTAGTTTTATCTTGTGCATAAACCTTTGAATGTCCACATGTACTGCAAATCTATTTACTCTGGGCATTGAAATAAATGACAATCCCTTAATCAGTACCTGTTTTTGAACTATAGTTGAAGTGTAATCTGACAAATTAATTATCTGTAGTTTCTCCCTTTCTTGTTCCTTAGATTTCTGTTTTGACTTTGTTTTTGCACCACCTCTTCTGCCTCTCCTGTTTTCCTGCTGCTCCTGAACTGTTCTGTTTTTCCACTAAAATAGGATCCTTTCTTGTAAAGTTCACATTTGGCCCTGTTTCATTTAATCTCTGTCCATTAGCAGTTCTTGATCATGATTTTCAATAGCTGTTACTTTGAAAATGGACCCTCGATCTCCCGTGACTCTTCCATCTAGAAAATTTAGGTTTTGACCAGACTGCCACTTCTCCCCTTTCATAATCTTTCTCATCCCTTAGTAATTTAACTTTCTTCTTATCTGCAATCTCCAATTCATATTTTTCAAGTTTTCTTTGTAATTTAGCATCCAATTCCTCATAACCGTCTGTCCCTTTAAAAATCATTACCTGTGCCTTGGCTGCAGAAAGTTCAGTTAACAGCTTCTTGTATTTTTTCACATCTGATTTAATGATCAGTTTAGTAAATGCTATTGAACATATTTTTGTTGCTTCAATCCATTCACTCTGAAACTCAAAATCATCCAGTCCTGATGATGGCGTTAGGGTAACCCTGAGAACTCTCGGTATCTGATTTTTAGCTAGGTATTGCTCTAATGCCACACTATTATATGAAATATCTGTTTCTCTTAGCAATAGTCTCTCTAGCTTTGCAAATAATTGTTTCAAATCATCAACAGTTGGGATTTACCTCTGACGTCTGCAAACGTTCTGTGACTTTTAATTTCCTCCTCTGAAGTGTTTCAGTTCCCTCCCAACTAGAGCAGTCTGGTATATTTGTCCTTGTAGTTGCCTCATGATTTTGCATTCTCTTAGAGGAATAACCAAAGACCACAGTAGAAGGGATGTAAACGCCATTAAAAATCTGAAGTACTTGTAACCTGAATGTATGTGCCTTTTCATATAGCCACCGAAGTATCAAGTGTCTACAATTCTGCTGTGCAAAGCTTAATAGATAATGTCAACCAGGTGCTCAGCGAGCCAGCAGTAACGAACCGGGTCAGTGCAGAAATGGATAGCTAGTCCAAAAGTATTTAGATACAAACAAAAGGAACTGTGTAAATGAGCACTTCAAACAGAATTTTCAGATAAATATTTCATGAACATGAATGATGTCCACGCAGCTTCAAGTGATAATAAGCAACAAGCCGCAATCCATGGAACTTAATCGTTGTTTATTAGTTCATGAAAAAACTAACAGCGTCACAACAAACAGCCTCACCTCGGCGCTTCGGGTAACAAACCCTTCCTCAGGAGGCGTGGTTTCATGAGAACATCCCTGCCTTTTTATATAAATTATTCAAAACACCTGTAGCAAATCAAATTTAACAAGTTAAGTGCATACTCATTATAAAAAGTGAAAAAATTAAAAAAACAAAAGCACAAAAGCTATTCTGAAGTAGAGATATTTGTTTCAAGCCGATTTAAGTATTGCAATATTAAATATATTAGCATGTCATTACATAGCATATATTATTTGTTTTTTGAACAGCACATATTTATGTATTTCAAACTTCTTTACTATCAGACCTATGTAACATGCATCTTTTTTATATATTTTAGTAATGCATTTTAACTCAAATAAATTCCAGATGTACATGTTACAAATTTCAAGGAGGACACAAATTCAGTGAAAGGATAATTCAAAGTTACAGAGATTTGTAATAACTGTGATTTTTTGTAAAAAGACTGATCTTGCCCCCTTCCCTCTTTCCCTTCCCCTCCTCCCCTTCTTCTAATTTCCTGATGCTTGATAAATGAATAGTGGCCCTTGAAATTATTTTTGTAAGATTTAGCTGATTAGTTTGAGCTGCTATATGATTACTTGGTGATCTTTTGCAGAAAGATTGACCCCCTTAATTTTAAAAGTCTTTCAAATATAACACATGCTGAGTAAGCTTATTCTACTTTAAAAGTATAATGTACAGTTTTAGCTGTATGCAGTTTCAGTAAATATTAAGCCTGTAAAAATGAGTTGTTGGGTATTTCTTAATAGTTAATTAGTCTGTGACCTTTTGCAATAAGGTTGACCTCCTATATTTTTGCTAACTTGCACTTACTTATTAGCTTGCTTTCTTTTAATAAAGATAGATATTATAATTTGGGTGGAGATCAAGGGGCTCCCCCCTTTTTTGTTTTATTTTTTTCTCCTTCTTGTTTACTTCCTTCCTCCTCCCTTCTTTATCAGTGTTAACCCTTTTTGCTTTGGCAATAATTTGCTATAAGTTATTATATATCTCTGTCACTTTGAATCATCCTCTCACTGAATTTGTGTCCTCCCTGAAATTTGTAACATGTACTTCTGGAATTTATTTGAGTTAAAATGCATTACTAAAATATATAAAAAAGATGCATGTTATGTAGGTCTGATAGTAAAGAAGTTTGAAATACATAAATATGTGATGTTCAAAAAACAAATAATATATGCTATGTAATGACATGCTAATATATTTAATATTGCAATATTTAAATCAACTTGAAACAAATATCTCTACTTCAGAATAGCTTTTGTGTTTTTGTTTTTTTATTTTTTCACTTTTTATAATGAGTATGCACTTAACTCTTGTTAAATTTAATTTGGTACAGGTGGTTTGAATAATTTGTATAAAAAGGCAAGTATTTTCTCATGAAACCACGCCTCCTGAGGAAGGGTTTGTTACCCGAAGCGCTGAGGTGAGACTGTTTATTGTAACGCTGTTAGTTTTTTCACAAATTAATAAATAACGATTAAGTTAAGTTCCATGGCTTGCAGCTTGTTGCTTATTATCACTTGAAGCTGCATGGACATCATTCGTGTTTGTGAAATATTTATCTGAAAATTCTGTTTGAAGTACTCATTTGCACAGTTCCTTTTGTTAGTACCTCTTAGGTGGCTCAGGGAGGTGCTTAGACCTAGAGAAGCGCGATCTGACAGATGTAATCAGCTATTAGATTTTGTTACTTGGTATACTGAGGTAACGGGGTATACAATGTACATGAAAACTGAAAATTAAGTAAAACAAAGTAGAAATAAGGCTTTGCAGTAATGTAAAGGTACATGTTATCTTGTTCCAGTGTTCTGGGCTCTTCTTACACTGAGGGTAGCACAATCAGACCGATGCAGTCAGCTATCATACTTTGCTACCTTGGGATATACTGAGGTAATGGGGTACCATACATACAGTAAAGCTGAACATTAATTAAAACAAAGTAGAAATAAAGCTTTTACAGTAATGTAAGGACACCTATTATGTGGCTCTAGTGTTCTAGGCGTTGCTTAAGCTGAGGGTAGCACAATCTGAAAGATGTAATCAACTATCAGATTGTGCTGCCTAGGGATATTGAGGTAATGGGGTACTCAATGTACAGTAAAACTGAAAATAAATTAAAACAAAGTTTGTTCTTTTTGTTACATCTATATTGGTCCAATAAAAGATATCAAATAATTTGCTTCTGGATCTGTTAAAACAAAGTAGGAATAAAGCTCTTGCAGTGAAGTCAGGGCACCTATTATGTGGATCTGATGTTCTGGGTGCTGCTTAATCTGATGGTAGTCAACTGTAGAGATGCAATCAGCTAGCAGATTGTGCTGCCTGGGGGGGATATTGAAGTAATGGGGTTCCCAAAGTACAGTAAAACTGAAAATGAATTTGGCACTTACGTAGCTCCAGTGATTTGGGTGCTGTTTGAGGGTAGTGCAACCTGAAGGATGCAGTCTGCTTCAGTTTGAGCTAACTCAAGGGCTCTGGGAGAAGAGACTTACCCAATTAAACAACACTGGTAAAATAAAGTTGCAGAAGAGAGAAATACATCTTATTCAATACTGTAATGTCACATTTGATCTTGGTCTAGTCTTCTGTGTTTCTGTTACATAGAGGAGTGTGCAATGCAGTGCATTTGAGGAACTGCAAGACTGTGCTACCTAATGGGCTATGGGTAGCGTGTAGCACTGAGGTAGCGGGATACAGACTAATGGACAGTACAAATAACACCTGTGAGGCTTGGTAGAAGCTAGAGCCATGCAAGACACTAATTTTTGATATTTGTATTTGGGTCACTTATTTATTTATTTATTGAAATGTTTCACCAGGAAAACACACTGAACAACAAATTGCTCGTCTCCCGGTACAACCTGGTATATTTGTCAAGTTAATGCATTATTAATAAGTTTCAGACCACTTTGGACTTGTATATTTGTTGATAGCAGCACAGCATCAAGGGTTTTGAGTTATCAGCATTAAATTGTGTTTATTCATGTTATATAAAGAAATTACTCCTTTCAGGGTATCAATTTAGCTAAAAAAAGACAACATACATTGTTAGTAGCAGACAGGTTGTGTTACTACCTCATGCATCTTGCTCAGTATCACACATTCTGTTATTTTTGTGTTAGTTGAATGTAACACACACTTAATGAAATGGCCTACTCTGCATCACAAGGCCCTTCCACCCTGCCACATCACTGCAGACATTACACAACCACAACAATTTTTGGAAAGTAAGAATAAAGCATGGGTTATGGTAACTTTGCCTCCAAGTAGTAGTAGCGGTAAATTTTATTCAGCAACATGAATAAAGTAATTCTCTTTGAACTACTGCTCATTTACAAGGGATACTCATTTTGCATATTCCTGGTTACAGACGAAGGAAAAACAATATTCCATATTTACTTCTTAAAGAGCACTTTCCCACATCCTCCCTACCTCATGCATAAAATCTGCCTTGCAGCATAATGTTTCCTTGTGTGTTCCATTTTTTGGATACATTGATCCATTTTGCATATTTTTTAAAGGAAAAAAAAAAACAGGTTTCATTGCCTTGACTTGCAGGTCACAGCAGTGGTAATGTCCCGCTTTGCTGTAGTACGTGACATCACAGTATGGAGTCCTCGGGAGTGCAGAATGCATAATACTGTGACTGCAGATTAAACTGCCATAATAGCCTCAGGAACGAGCACTCCTTCCGATCCCCTGGATTGACACATTACCAAACATGGAAATACAAGCGCAGGACACTATGGAAGTCACTGTGTTTACCTGTGCAAATTGTACTGTAGAATAAGAAAATAATTTGTCTAGTGTATTTCGCGGGTCGGGATGCCGACTTACAGAATACAACTATTGGCTACAGACTACAAGGTGAATTCACTGTTGGCAGTTTGATAAAAAACCGGGAGTTCACTTGTGCAGGTCATTATAGTGAGGGACCACGTAGCTACTGGTTCAGTTTGTTTAAGTATGTTTTTTTAGCAGCAAGAATGAATCCAGCAGTGAGAAACAAGCTACTGCTACAGTGATCTCTCCCTTTTCCGTTCTACACCAGAATGCCACCACCAGGCCCAGAGAATTTGAGTGTCTGGGAATAAAGATCCAGCTTCCCTCAGCAGAATCCCTTAGTATAATTGGCACTTATAGACCACCGTCAGGGGGCTTAGACATAGTATTGTACCTGTGCAGCTTCCTTGATTCCAATTGTAATGAGTCCATAGTCCTTGGTGATCTGAATCTTGAGTGTTTCAGTCATGAATCACATCCTCTAAAGGATATGTATGATGAACTCTGCCTAAGCCAATTAATCTCAGAGCCTACTAGACCAAATCGAAAAAAATCCTAACAATAGCTCCCTCCTTGACTTATTCTTTACTAATAAACCCCACAAAATCCCACAAACAGCAGTATTCCATAATGACTTAAGTGATCACAATATAGTGGTCTGTGTTAGGGGCTTGCAAAGAACAAGTCCTCCCCTGTAAATTCATCTTGAAAAGGAGCTTTAAGAAATTTAACGTAGCTAGCTACCTATATGACCTTCGCACCATGGTTGGATATCATAATAGCGGTCGCAAAACAGTGATCACTATTATGGTGAGTGTATATCGTCGAAAAGCAAATCAGCGATATACACATGCCGGCGACGAAACATCTGGCAACTAGACAAGTGTTTATGTGGGGGGGGGCTTTCTTTGCCCCCAGCACCCCCATGCTTATTGATTACTAACTCCAGGGGGGGGTGCATGTCGGGGAGGGGGCAACACTCCGAATTGCAAAAAAAAAAATGGCAGTGGCAGCCAGCGGCAAAATTCTTCCCCCAGTCTCCAGCCTTGAACCCAGTGACTGCTGTGCCGGAGCTAGCCACCCTCTCCGCCACACCACATGGCTAGCTTGGCTGCAGCAGGCACACTACACCCTCAGAAACCCTCTTCCCTATCCCTCTCCTTCCCCTCGCTATTCTCCCCTTCTGGTCACCCTCACCTATGGTCGTCTTTGCATATGGTCGCTACCCTTGCAGGGTAGCCCATGAGGATAGCGCCATTTATGAGTCGCCGTTTTGATGGTCGCACACATATTCAGTCGCTATCCTCACTTGATACCTTGCACCATACACTGGCAAAAATTCTATCTTACAACTAATATTAATGAAGCAGTGGATATCTTCAATTCTACCATGCTTGGCATTATGCATAAATGTGCACCAATAATTAAATGCAGGACCAGAAAAGCATCATGCCCCTCATTCACAGGAGAAATAAAACATGCACTATCAAGGAGGGATCATCTGTGGGCTACTGCCAGATGCTCCAAAGACCCTACTAACTAGGCGGCATTCAGAACCCAATGAAATACCTGCACAAAACTGATCAGAGAAATGAAAGCAAATTACTGTCTTAGTATACTTAAAAGTGCCAAGGGAAACCCAAAAAAATTCTGGGGTATTATAAAATCAATCGAGGGGCGACGATCGGCATGGGGTCATAATGTCGCATGGCAGAATGCCGTGTGGAAGAAGTGCGTTGCACGATTTCAGTGTATTTCTTTTTCTGTGGGGGGCTCCACACCCCACACCCCCTGTTATGGGGACCCCCCCCACTTAAGATTCTAACTCTGGGGGTCCAGGTCTGAGAGCACACAGGTCTGGTTTCGCCATAATGCCGTATGCTATTGTTTAATAAATATTATGACCTGCAATAATACCATCCTTTCCATCCATCCCCCAAGAAATTATTTGCCAAGGAATACTGTAGCTATTACTGACAAACCTACAATATTAGAAACATTCAACACTCATTTCTCTATAGCAGGCCTTGCCTTCACTTGCTTCTCAGCTGCTAGTTTGCAGCCTGCACAAAACCCATTAGATAGCCGGCCCGCCGGCGCGGCGGATTGGATTTCCGCTACTGCGCCCGGCGGCCCAGGTTCGGAACGGATCCGGCTCGTCGGAGGGTCGAGCCGGGGAGAAGGACTGAGCCGGAGGCAGCTCTCCTTCCGGGGAGGGTCCATAGTATCCGCGCGATGAGGGCTCCTAGCAGAGGCTGGGAGAACTCACGCTACCGGCCTGAGGTCAGGAGGGCGAGGGCGGGCGGACGCTGGCGCTATTGCACGCCCCCGCCTCGGTGGTGGGAAACATAAGGATAAACTCGCCTGGCGCCTACATGACGCCTGCCCTTGACTGCTCTGATTGGCCATCGAGCTGCTTCCCCAACCAGATACAGTTCCGCTGCCGATAAAGGGGTCGGTACCGCGGCCCCGCCTCTGGGGGCAAGCCAGGATGACCTGGGGATTCGCAATGTCCGGTGGTCGGGGCTCCAGGGTCCGTGACCAGAGCAGACCAACGACGGAAGGGCAGGGGCATAAAAGAGGTAAAATTAAAAACAAAAAAAAAAACCCATTAGATCCAAATATTAAGCTCCGACCCCAGGACTCCTTCTGCATTTCTCCATTTACCTTTAAAGAAGTTGAGAACTTGCTCTTACGTCTTGATGTAAAAAAAGCGCAGCAGCAGATGGCTTGGACCCTCTATTCCTAAAAGTAGGCTCCCAGCTTTTAACAGCACCAATATTGCATTTATTTAATTTGTCCATCTCAAATAGTGAAGTCCCCTCTATAAGGAAAACAGCCCACATATTACCACTCTTTAAATCTGGGGACCCTGGGGACCACAATAACTATGGGCTTATATCCCTCCTTCTTATTCTATCCAAGCTGCTAGAGAAACTAATTGAGAATCAGATCAGGGCCTACCTAGACAAATTAAATCTAATAAATCCACTACAGTCTGGCTTCCGGCCTCTTCATAGCACCACAACTGCCTTTGCAAAAGTGTAGGATGACTGGCTTCCTGCCCTAGACCACAAATATACCACAGGGGCAGTATTTCTCGACCTGAACAAAGCATTTGATACAGTAGATCATACGATACTGCTAGACAAGCTTAAGGAGCATGGCATGTACGGATCTACTTTAAATTGGTTCTCCAGCTATTTCTCCGTCCATCTCCAACAAATTAAGGTTGATGGGACCTTCTCATCACTTCTGCCGCTCTCTAGAGGAGTACCTCAAGGCTCAATCCTTGTGCCCCTCCTCTTCTTGTTATACACCAATACCCTAAGCAATAATATATCACATGCCAAGCTCCATTTCTTTGCTGACGATACTGTTCTCTATACTTCTAAACCTTCTATTATGGATGTTTTCCTCGAACTCCAATCCAAATTCAACCCATTACAGCAAAACCTCCTCCATTCTAAACTATTATTAAATGCAAATAAAACCAAGGTTATGTTCTTCCAACCCAATAATTACTCCACTGCATCCAAAAATTCCACCTCCCCTTTGCCTATCATAATCCTGTTAGGTGACACCATGGAGAGGGTGGATAAGTTTAAATATCTCGGCTTCCTACTGGACCAAAATCTCTCCTACTCTTCCCACACTGAAGCTCTTGAAAAGAAACTAAAGTTGAGGCTCAGGTTTTCTTTATAGAAATAATGCCTTATTTACCAAAGAATCTAGGTTAAGGCTGGTCCAATCCACTTTTCTTCCACTGTTAGACTTTGCTGATATCCTTTATAGCTGCTGCTTGATGACTACCCTTCATAAACAGATGTCCTTTACCATCAAGCCATATGCTTTGTCACTAATGTCTCAACCAGGATACATCACTGTGATCTCTATGCTGAAATAGGTTGGACTTCCCTCAGCACCAGAAGATTATTAAATACTTATGTCTGAGCTTACAAAGCCTTGCTCTGTAAACTACCGCCACATGCTGGCCCATTGGCGCAGCGGTTGGATTTCTGTCTGCGATGTCGGCAACCCAGGTTCAGGAATGGACCCGGGTCGCTGGAGGGCCAGCCGGGGGGAGAAGGTTGGAGCGTCCAGTGACAGCTCGCCTTCTCCGAGGGGAGGGTGGGGATGTGGCTCAGTCCCTGCTGGTCCCTGGCGGAGGCTGGGTGCACAGCAAGATGTCAGGATCTCAGATGACTGGGGAGTGGTGGATGTTGGTGTAAGCCTTGACATCTGTAGCACGCCACTCCACCAGGAAGAAAACATGAAAATGATGCCCTGGCCGATTGGGTGATAGCCTCACCGGACCCTCATCACCTATCTCCCAGATCTCCATCTGCCGCCTCAGCAGCACCCAGGATTGTTGGTGTGGCTGGAAGGCTTATCCCCTATGAAGGTAAGGAACCCTCCTGATGAATGGATACATTGGGGTTACCTGGGCTGGCTGCGATGTGGGGCAGTGGGGTCAGGAGCTGCCAGGTGAGCAGGTCCTTGAGAGGCCTGAATGAGGGATTGGCCAGGGTGTGGGGTGGGCACATAAATAAAAAAAAAACTGACCACCATACATTTCAAGCCTGTTTCACCACTCCTCATGCTCCTACGCCCTTAGAAAAAATTTGTACATTACGCTTGAAGTCCCTAAATTTTGCACCAACTGTGGCATGGCCGCCATCAGTCATGCTATCCCTCTTGCTTGGAATGAGCTGCAGTCATCCCTCAAACTAGCCACCCTTGACCCCTAAATGCATTTAAATGCCTTGTTGTTAAATTTATCCATGATGTTTGCTGCTGCTATTCAGCTTAAACCCCTTAGCCTTGCCCCTCTGCTCACCCCTCTCATGATCCTGTCTTGTAACTCCTTCCTATTGCTTCCTCTAACATCTTAGATCTCCCCTCTCCTTAGCGCCTTACCGACTAGGTTTCTGTGTTTTGCAATGTTTGTTTTTGTGTACTTTATTAGTATGAGTTACCTTGTGTGGCATTGTCTCCGCATCTTGTATTATCAATAGACCCTTTGCACTTACCTTTGACAATATTTGCACTTGGTTCCAGAATGTTAATACTTTCGGCACTGTTGTTACTATGTATCTACTGTATATTGTAATTGTATGTCATCTGTCCACGTGGTACCTCCTTTTAAATGAGCTCGCTCAACTGAGTTTTCCTAGTGAAATAAACTTGAACTTGAAGATTAGACATGCAGTCCGAAGCCACACAGCATGGGTATTCTGTATACTGTATCGGACGCTGATTTACGACGAGACATGGTTTGCTTATTTTTTATTTATTTACAATATTTGGAGGGGGAACAGGATGAAAAAGGAGAGAATGCTAAAACTTCCACACCAGAATACACCAGTGCCAGACCCAATAAGAACTGGGGCCGGGGGTTGTCTCAGAGTACTGCAGCGTGCAGTATGAAGGCTGGGTCTGAATCATCTTGTTATTTCAGTGTTTCCAGTCCTTTTCTATAGAAATAAACTTTACTTTTTTGTTTGGAACACTGTATGTTTTATATATATATATATATATATATATATACCCTTCTAGTTCAGCCTTTACCCAGCTCCTCAGGCTCCTCCCCAACCCGTCTTGTCCTACGTGCTCAAATGGTCCTAGTGCACTACAGAGGCTCCACTCAGCCCCTTCCAACTCACCATAGACGCCACCCCTAGGTAGACCACTTTTCATCTCTCTCTCACTCCTCACTGACCAAATGTTACTTGTTCGATAATTGTACTGTACTATTTCAATAATGACTGTGATAACCACCTGTACTTCCTGTCTCTCTTGTTACTCCCTGTACGAGCTATACCCGAGTTGCAGCTGGAAACGAGCCTCGGCTCAGTGTGCCTTTCCTGGTCATCAAATTTTAAATAAATAAATAAATATATATATATATATATATATATGTATATATATAGTACTATATGCTGATGATGCGTTGCCCAGTTACTGGAAAAAATCTGCCCTCCATCATTCATGAACTGAAAGCAAATCTGCACATACTGGAGAAATGGTTCTCTAATAATAAACTGCTGCTCAACTTTAAAAAAACTAAGAGCATGCTATTCACGTTTTTTCAGAACCGAAAGACGTTTGGGAAACTGCAGGTACTGAGCACTAAAGAGGATATACTGGAGCAGGTCGACACCTTTAAATATCTCGGGATACACCTGGATAATGCCCTCTCATTCACTACACATGTTGACCATGTTGTCAAAACTGCCAATGCTAAACTAGGAGTTCTCTATCAACACGGCCACTACATGACTTCTGAGGCCCTAAACCTGGTCACAAGCAGCACTGTACTAACCACAGTAGACTACGGCTTTATAATCTACTCTGCCGGCACTGAAACAGCCCTCAAGAGGGTAAAAACCCTACTCAATAAAGCTTGCCGGATGGTCCTGGGAGCAGACTACTGGACACACACTTGTGATCTCTATAAAGCAACTGGATGGTTACCCCTTCAACTCAGGGCTCAATACCAGGCCTGCCTTCTAGCAAAGAAAGCTTTAGTTGGGCTAGCTCCTGAATCCACCACTTGCCTTTTCAGGCCAATCCAACCAACCGCCAGTACATGCAGTTCTTCGAAAGGTGGGCTTGTGGTACCTTTTAAGCAGACCACAGCAGCTCAGAGATCTCTCTCCTACAGAGGGCCCATGTGGGTAAATGCTCTCCCATCAGAATTCACTGAATGTAGACAGATCAGCAACTTCAAAACAGGTCTCTGAGCACTCCTAGCTCTAGACTGCATTTGCGAGTGCCCTAACGAAACCTAACCCAATACTTGCTACCTAGAGCTTTCAGAACATTCTTTATCAAGTACAGGATATGCTGATTAATGCCCCCAACTCCCACATGTCCTTCACGACTAGTGACCTACCCCCTTCTCTACCCTGACCTCTTCCTCTGCTCCGCTCTACCCCATCCCCTGCCCTCCCCTGACCCATCTCACACCCATACGATTCCCACACTCACCTTAGACTGCCAACCCCCCTCATACACCCCCATCGCATCTTCCTTCTTTTCCACTATCACGCCTATTTTTCTCCCCTCCTCTAACCCTCCTTAATGACCCTCACCATCACCACCAAGGACAAAGCCCTCTCAGGCTGCCACATAAGCCCAACCTCATTTAACTATCTCCCTGATTGCCCTACCCTCTCTAGCACGTGATTCAGCAACCCTGCTGCCAACCTGTGCACCCAACTTCTGGACAGCTTACCTCCAGGATCTCAACTACTGTGGCATGTCTCTGTATATTTAAACTGATGGTGACATTTTGTTGAAAATTTCTAGACAACTGGTAACTAAAGTGTAACCTGAAAATTAAGCACAATTGTTTATGGAACCCATGTAATCTGAAATCAAGTTATCTCAAGTACGTTACTTGTCTGCTTACATATGTACTGTCTCTTACTGTCTTGTCTGTCCAACTGTATGTATTGACTTGGAACCTTTGTAAATGAGCCATTGGCTCAAAGGTGTTAATCCCAAACTGAAATAAATAAATAAATAAATAAAAAATGTTTTGTGAAGAGGCAGATGAACGGGAGAGGATGGATGACACAGAAGCAGATGTGATAGGGAGTGTACAAAAAACAAGGTTCGCTATACTTTTATTTTCACTGGAAGAGGTCACTGCATGAACACAGTGAAAATAAAAGTACAGCGATCGTTTCCTATGCTACAGTATCTTTGCTTTACCATGTTAGAATGTTATGAAAAAACATTCCGGTCAACGGGGGTGGGTGGGGGGTGGTGGAATCGGGCACCATTTACATTAAATACTAAATGAGACAGATGCAGCACCATGCAGTCATCATAAAACAAAACACTTTATTGAAACAGCCATGTATTAAAGAAATCGACTGTGAAATAAGTAAGTAGCAGTACTTCGCAGAACGAGTGCTGACCACGGCACAGGCAGCTACGCTGGGAAGCTGCAGCACAATGCTCCATATAATGACGTCACTGGGGCGCTTCCAGGGCATGCAAACACTGAGAAAGTTTGCCAGCAGAGACACAAGCACTGTACAACTAAAACAACTAAATGCTCAGAAATGGGACACAGTTTTAAAAATTCAACAAATGCACTTTGGTTTGGACACCACTACTCACATTATGATAAGTTTTACTGGTGGAAATGGCCGATCGGGAAAGGTGCTCTTTAAACAAAATATTACACAACAATAGAAACAAACAGCAATTAAATTCTACAGTATGTAAAATGTGCACACCATGGGATTTATAATTAAGCATTACATTCATATCTTATAAAGGGAGTCAGCAGAATGTAGTAAGCTCAATAACATACAAGGTTAACCAATTCCGGTGCTGGGACAGCAGATTTGTGGTAGTGTGGCCCAAGGTTAGCTGACTCACCTTAAGTTACTAATGACAGTGCCCTTAACATATCTGACAATGCCATAATAATCCTGAGTCACACTAACCTCAGCCAAGGTGCACAATGGTTTATGTGTCAGGCTGGTGGACTGATGCATTCAGTATCTGAGATGAAAAATGATGCTGAATACAACCCCTGGGCCTTGTCCTGCAGAGTTTGTCTTTCAGTGACTGACTATAGCTGCTGCAGTTCATGAAATGCACTGATGACATGATATATGGGACAGCATTACGTGTCACATTTAGCATTAGAACTTATGAAATCATGACTGTTTGTGCTTGTGTTACAGTAACTGTGAGAAATCTTTAACGAGACCAGCGGCAAGCAGGCAGGTTGTTACCTTGTGCATCTTTCCCAGCGTAACAAATGCACCAAATCATTGTAAAACCAGATGTAATGTGCACGTTCCTTCTAAATGAGCAGAATGTGAAACTTGAGGCTCTATCCAACACAACCCTATCAGCTGGATCAAACGGTATGCACCCAAGGTTACTTATGGTACTACAGGGAAAAAAAATAGTGGAGAAAAACATAAAATAGTGGGTTAAATGTAAAATGAAAGCACGAGAACTATGTAACATCAAGTCTGACACAATAATATCACTATTTCACTCACAGTTATAATCCAGAAGTAGGAGATTTACTTTCAAGAAAACAAGTTTCCTCTACTCGATCTGGCTTGAGACTGGACCTGTGTGGTGCTACAACATCACCTGCAATAGTAAATACTCTTTCAGCTGGCACATTCTTAGGAGGACAGTCCAAATACTTTACAGCTACTTGAGTGAGTGAAGGCCACGCCATCTTTTCTGATATTAGGTATTTTAAAGGATCCAATTTAAAGTGTTGCTTTTGTTCCCCCAGGTAGCTAACCACCATATTCCCTGCAGTAACAGTATGCCTAAAGATGGACTCTTCATCTGAGTCTGTGTCTTCTCAAAGACTGATCTGAACCCACGAATCACATCCAGATTGTGGTGTAGTTGAAGCTGTAGTGGTATCCTCGCCTGCCTGTGCACTGCCAAATCCAGTGCCATCAATGCCCACATTTTCACGTGAGTCAGACTCATTACCAATGTGGTCAAGCTGACCTTCCATATTAACGAAATCAGGCATAGTGTCTTTCACATACTGAACCTCCCTTACCGTGTCATTTTTAAAAGATCTTGCAACCTCCTCTGGTAGAACAGACACTTTCAAACGAGGGGGAAGAATTGTTGCAAGAACTTACTTTTTATCTTCAAAGACTGTCAAAACACCTGTGAAGTTCTTCAATTAAAAGATCTGCAAGAGAAGCAACCTCTTGTGGGATATCCTTTTTCTTGGCTACATGCTTCCATTCTGCATAACAAGATGTGAACCTGGGTATAACCCGAGTCAGGGAAAACAATTCAGCACTTGGGGTATTTTGTTGCTTTTCAAATGGTCTTAACACATCAACAAGAGCTTCTATTATACCCCACTGCATTCGAGTTATACTACCATCAATATCGTGCTCAATCGCCATTGCATGAAGTACCATTTTCTGCTCTAGCAGTCGTTCCAACATATAAAATGTTGAATTCCATCTGGTCACGACATCTTGGATCAAGCGATGCTGTGGAGTATTAGTTTCCCTTTGAAAGCTGTTCAAGAATTCATGTAATTTAACTGAATAATGAAAAGTGACCAAAGATTTTTCATGCAATGCTGAATAAATTAGAGAACATTTTATTACCATCAAAAGTTTTGCTACAAGATTTATAGTGTGCGCACAACAGGGAACATGTTCATAACCCTCATCACTGCTGGCTTTCAACAGTTTCTAGCATTACCAGTCACAAACATGCCAGGATTTGATATGTTTGCATACATCCAGTTATTCATCATGGCATTTATATTGACCAGGGAGGGGCTGTGGACATGGCCTACCTAGATTTTAGCAAGGCATTTGATACAGTCCCACATAAAAGACTAATATACAAGTTAGGCAGCCTTGGAGTGGGTCCCAAGGTGGTAGCCTGAATAAAATATTGGCTGGACAACAGGACACAAAGGGTAGTAGTAAACAGAGTCCACGGTGAGGAAGAAACGAGGGTTACTAGTGGGGTACTGCAGGGTTCCGTACCGGGACCGGTCCTTTTTAATGTCTTTACAAGTGACATTGCAGAGGGACTGGAAGGAAAAGTATGTTGCTTTGCAGACAACACAAAGATCTGCAACAGTGTTGATACACAAGATGGAGTGGAAAGGATGGGAAGAGACTTGGCAAGCTTGGAGGAATGGTCAAATGTAGGGCAGCTTAGATTCAATGCAAAGAAATGCAGAGTAATGCACCTGGGAAACAAAAACCCAGGGGAAGAGTACACAATGGAGGGTGAGATACTGACAAAAACAAAAATGGAAAGGGACCTGGGGGTAATTATATCAGATGACCTAAAGGTGGGCAAGCAATGTGAGAAGGCAGTAAGGAAGGCTGGGGGGATACTGGGATGCATAAGAGGCATCAACAGTAGAAAACAGGAAGTTGTTATCCCTCTGTACAGACAGTTGGTGAGACCCCATCTGGAGGACTGTGTGTAGTTCTGGAGACCCCATCTCTGCAAAGACATAGACAGAGTGGAGGCTGTCCAGAGGAGGGCAACCAAAATGGTGCAGGGTCTGCACCAGAAGACATACGAAGAGAGACTAAAGGAGCTTAATATGTATACCCTTGAGGAAAGAAGGGAGAGGGGGAGACATGATAGAAACTTTCAGGTGCTTCAAGGGAATCAACAATGTCCAAGAGGGTAGTATCTTTCAGAAAAAGAGATGTGCAAGAACAAGGGGGCACAATTTGAAGATCGAGGGGGGACAGCTCAGAGATGCATGGAATAGCCTTCCTGAGGAGGTCATGGAGTCAAGAACAGTGGGGGAATTCAAGAATGCATGGGAGAGATGTAAGGCAGTCCTAGTTGGGGGGTAGGAGGAAGTAGACTGTTGGTTAACTAGGATCTGCAGCTTATCCATCAGGTAGGAAAATGGGCAGACTAGGTAGGCCAAGCGGTCCTTATCTGCCATCAAATTCTATGTTTCTATGAGCTTGAAACTGGAAGCAGTACGGTCTTCCTAAAAAAATAAACAACATGCAAAAGAGCCATTTTTACGACTGCAGGGGCAGAGCCTGCAGCCATCTTGCAAGCAGCTCTAAAAACAACTCACCAGATCTGACCAAAAAGCAAATTTTGAGCTGCAGCACAATCCTTCCACAAGAACAAGTTGAAGCCTTCCACTCATCGGTCATTTCTTTAGGCGGCCCCCGTGGGCACACTACTTTAACATGCCCAAGATGGCCACTGGAGTTAAGTGCACATTCGCGAGCAGTGGCACATATGTGGCTTCACTTCTATACTTGCTGTGAACTCATGCATACGCACTGAGCTCACAGCAGAACAGTCCACCGTGACCAAGATGGCCGCCGGAACTCACTGCACGTGCGACTTCACAGCAAATACAGGAGTGAAGTCACACATGTGCCACTGCTGTCGCATGTGTACTGAGCTCCAGCAGTCATCTTGGGCATGGTGGACTGTTCCGCCGTGAGCTCAGCGAGTGCTCACAAAGTGCAGCTGCAGCCGTGTGGGTTCTGGCAGAGTTTGTTCTAAATGCACTTGCATCATCAGTGTCCGAATCAGATCCACCCCCAATCTGTACATGCTGTTCATTTTTGGTAAACTGTACCCGGTGAGCTGTTAAAGACAGGTATACATCACAAGCACTAGTGCTTGTCCGGATGTCAGAACTGAAGTGAAGAAGACCATTTTCATTTTATTTTTTCACAAATTTTGTTTTTCACTGCAGTATAGATGGAAGGTAAAACAGTTTGGCTAAATGTGGTATGAGATGGAAGAGTGTAATGGGACTCAAGTAACTTCACAAGCCTTTTGAAACCAGTGTCTTCATGACATTGAAAGGTTGGAGGTCAGGTGCTATAATCGCACCTATGCACATTGTTATTTTGGATGGGAGAGGGTGATTAGAAGAAAAAAACTGCCTTGATTCAAAGGCTTGCATTATAGTTGTTTGCTTCTGCTTTACCCCTGGGCTATCTGAACTACTGCTACAGAATTTGCAATAACATTTTTTTATATGGTTCCAAAAACCAATAGTGGTTAGATGGCTTGTTTGTTGCCTTCGACTGTGAACTTTGCAATGCACACAGATAGCTGTCGTGTCATCTTCTAGATGCAAAGTATAATGCTTCAAATGTGGTCCTGGTGGAAGGACTTGACTTGTGTGAAGAAGATAAAGAATTATCTTTTTTTGCTGAAGATTTTTTGTTCACATTTGGCAGGAAAAAAGCAGAAAGATGGTGATGGAGCAATAACACTCGTGTCACTGTCATTTCTATCATCTAAAACGGAGAGATCTGACAAATCCATGTCATTTTTGATGTCACTAGTTGCAATGCAAGTGTTAAGTAAGGCAGATGAAATACAATTTGAATTAGCCGGAGTTGCTGAGATGATGGTGGTGGCACTGGATATAGCATGTCGATTCCTAGAAGCACAGTGCATGTTATCTTCTTCTAAGATGATGGAAGTAGTGGTAGTGTGAGTAGTAGCAATCGGATCACTATCTTTCTCTGTTTCATTAGTATGAAGATTATTTAAAACATATTCTACTTATTTGCCCGTTTTTGTTTTTTGAATAACCTTTTTATTCAGTTTTCAAATGTACAATACATACATCAACAAGTGGACATATACAGACAGACAAGAACCAAACAGACAGATGCAATCAGTTGGGTACAGTTGATCTAATCATGTTCTCCATGAATCAAAACAGTGCATTATATCATATTCTCAGGCTCAGGAACTCAGGCTGGCACAAGGCATTAAGAAGGGGGAGAAGGACTTCTTTAAGTACATCAGGCAGAAAAGGAGCTGTAAGGACCACATAGTAAGGATTAGGAAGGAGGGGGGTTGGGTGGAAGCAGGGTGCGATAAGGCGGAAGCACTAAATGAGTACTTCTGCTCAGTATTTACTAAAGAGAAGAGGGGGGTGACACCCAAGGTGGGAGAAATGGCAGAAGCGGGGAGTGGTGACAGATGGGAAATCATGGAGAGCAGAGTTCGAGAGGGTTTGAAGGCACTGAAGGTGGACAGGCGCCAGGCCCAGATGGCATCCCACCCAGGGTACTGAAGGAGCTGGCAGAGGTCCTTGCAGGACCTTTAGCAGACCTATTTAATGCCTCACTACATTCGGGTGTGTACCTCAGGACTGGAGGATGGTTCATGGTGCCCCTCCACAAGAGTGGCCCAAGGATGAACTGGAAACTACAGACCAGTGAGCCTCACATCCATCATGGGTAAGCTAATGGAGACTATCCTGAAGGAGAGGCTGGTGGCCCTCCTAGAGGCCAAAGGACTACAGGACAGCAGACAGCATGGCTTCATATGTGGCAGATCCTGCCAAACCAACCTGGTCGAGTTCTATGACTGTAACTAGGCAACTGGACAGGGGCCATGCAGTGGATGTCCTGTATCTGGACTTCCGTAGGCATTCAACCCAGTGCCACATGGAAGGCTGGGTAGGAAGTTAGTAGGCACAGGGCGGTGCAAAGCTGCTGAGATGGGTAGGAAACTGGCTGCAGGGAAGGCAACAGAGGGTGGTGGTGGGTGGGGAGCCTCACAACCAAAGGCAGTGACGAGCGGTGTTCCACAGGGCTCAATGTTGGGGACCCGTGTTGTTTGGGATATTCATTGCAGACATATCATGGGACATCAAGAGCAAGATCAGTCTGTTTGCTGATGATACCAAGGTAGGCGCGGTGGTGGATGACCTAGGGGGATGGCAGGGGTTGCAGGATGATCTGGCAAAGCTTGAAACCTGGTCAGACACCTGGCAACTGGGCTTTAATGCTAAAAAGTGCAAGGTGCTGCATTTTGGGATGAAGCACCCAAGGAGGAGTTACCAGCTAGGGGGAGTGCAGCTAGCCCAGACAGAGGAGGAGAAGGATCTGGGTGTGCTCATTACAGGGTCAATGAACAACTCGGCACAATGTAGGAAGGCAGCTGCAAAGGCCAACAAAATGCTGGGTTGTGTTGCAAGGGGTATATCCTCGAGGAGGGAGGAGGTGATTCTGCCACTGTATAGGTCATTAGTTAGACCACACCTAGAGTACTGCGTGCAGTACTGGCGTCCGTATCTGAAGAGGGACATTAAGTTACTGGAGGGGGTGCAGCGCAGAGCGACAAAGATGATCAAGGGGCTGGGGGACTTATCATACGAGAGGAGGTTGAAGGAGTTGAACATGTACTCACTGGAGGAGAGGAGAGGAGAGACGGGGTGACATGATTGAAACCTTTAAATACATGAAAGGAATAAACAAGATGGGTACAGAGGGGCTGTTCAAAGTAAGGAAGGGGAGGGCCACCAGGGGCGATGATATGAGACTGGAGCGAGGAAGGTTCAGGAGGGAGATGAGGAGACACTTTTTTACAGAGAGGGTGGTGGCTGGGTGGAATGCGTTACCTGCTGAAGTGGTATGCAGTAGAACAGTGGACTGCTTCAAATGAGGATGGGACAGGACAAGGGGGAGGGTTAATGAAGGGGAAGGGTGGAAGGGAGGGGCAGCTGCAGAATAAGGGGTGCTAGCTGCACATTCGAGCAGACTTGATAGACCTCTAGGCCTTTATCTGCTGGCAAATTTTGTATGTTCGTATATTATCTTATTGTATTATGTTATGTTATGTTATGGGGTCTTGAAGGGCAGTCACTATTCCAACAGACAGTCTAATGTTTTAATTCCTAATAACTCCAATAATTGGGTCTAGTAAGTGGATCTAGTCCACCATGACAGTGTCCCCTACTTCACGGGCCCAGACCAGTCCTCCGCATCATCTTCTCTGCCACACTTAAAGAAGACAGGAAAGGAGTCCATCCCCGTTGGAAGGTCTCCTCCCCATCCCTAACAACCAATGTTAATCTTTAGAAGGCTAGAGTACACATCGTTAACTGGTGCCACTGCAACACTGTGGGCTTAATGTTGGAGACCCAGGAATTCTGAATACAATGGCGTGCCAGCACGAACAATGTTCTCATCCACCTGGGTAGTGGAATCCACTCCTTCTCTTCTTCTACTCCACCCCAAACAGGCAAGTAAGTGGATATCTCCTTAGTGGTGCACCTGCCATCTGAGCCACCTCCTCTACCACACCCTCCCAGAACTTCACCAGAACTGGACAGGTCCAGAAACAATGAATGTAAGTGCCGCTTTCTCTCCCACACCTCCCACACATGGGGGATACCAGGGGTTGTGCTTTATGCACAATGGCTGGGGGTAGTACAACCTGTGCAAAAACTTGTAAAAGGCCTCTTTAAACTTGTTACAAACCATAATACCTTCTGGCATGTGAAGGACCAACTTCCAGTTGTCCTCAGATTTGCTTTGCCCCAAGTCCCTTTCCCATAGAGCTTTTGTGTTTCCCGTCATATCAGGCAACCCTTGTTTACCCTGTTTGGCAGCTTTCCCCCAAAAACCCTTAGGGTCTTTCTTGGCATGGTAAACTAGCTGTTCTACTGGGTCAGGCTGAAAGTTATCCTGGTCCCCTCTGTCCAATTTTCCCACAAATGCTCAGACCTGCTTGTACCGGTACAGATGCTGCTCTCCTAAATGTAGGCTTTGTTTTACCATCTCAAAGGTACACAGTTCTCCCTTTACCACCAGCTGTCCTGCACTTGTTTGTTTGTTTGTTTATTAAGGAATAACCATTGAGCAGCAGCTCATTCACAATGGTGAACTTATTGCAAGTACAAAATTACAAATTATAATTTATAAATACAAAAAACATAATTTCATCAATACATCAGTAACATTCACAAACATGGTCAAATGAAGACAAATGCTGTTCTAACATAGATACAGAAGGTGATGGCATATCTAACCTACGAAATTCATGCGGAAATCTATTCCAAAACAAAGGAACAAATTGGCTAAAAAATTGAAGGGAACATTTAGTTTTAGTGAATGGAACAGATAGTTCTCATACAGAAGCATTTCTCAATGACAGATCAACTATTTATTCCCTTTGTCTCCCACTCCTTAAAACCTACATCTTCTAGGCCTGGCAGGAAGAATGGATTCCCAGCTACTGGCAACAGCAAGGTCTCCCCTTGGCCCATCACTTTTAGCCTCCTAAGCCATCCCCAGGCCTCCAACACTGCCTCTACCAACGGATTGCAATTGCCCACTGCTCGGTATGCCCTTAATCCTTTACTATGTGAGTATGCAGTGAGTCTCCCTGGGATTCCCCTTTGTTCTAAATTCACCCAGCTAGTCACAGATGGTTGATGTACCCAGTCTGCCACGCACCGCTGCTGTATTGCCAGATAGTAGTTACCGAGATCTGGAAAATTGAGTCCTCCTCTGCTCCTGTCAGCTTTTAATCTTTGTAAACTGATTCTCGGCCTTTTCCCACTCCATATGAACTCCAAGAACATTTTCCCTACCCTTTTAACATCCCCCTTTGTTAGTCCTAGGTGTAGCATCTGCATTGGATACAGAATCCTGGGAAGGATATTCATTTTAATCAAATTTATCCTCCCTAACCATGATACCGGGAGCTGCGTCCATCTCTTAAGGTCAGTCATAATAGTCTTTATCAGGGGAAGGTAGTTCAATCTATATAGGGAACCAAGTCCTCGGCCCACCCGTACCTCCAAATATGTGAACCCATTCTGTGCCATCTTAAGCCCTAGTTGCTCCACTTCTCTACCTCCCTCGGGGAAACACATCATCTCCGACTTCTCCAAATTAACCTTGTAGCCAGAGAAACTGGCGAATTTGTCTGTAACAGATAACAGGGGGACCATGGATCTCTGTGGGTTTCTAACGAACAAGAGTATGTCATCTGCATAAAGAGTGATTTTATGCACAGAATTCCTCACCCCACCACCCCCTCCACCTGCTCATGCTGGTGCACTGCCACTGTCAGGGGTTCGAACGCCAGGGCAAACAGAAGGGGTGACGGAGGGCACCCCTGTCTTGTCCCTCTTCCCAAACTAAACTGCTCTGAGAGGCCGCTGTTTACCAGTATTATCGCTCTGGGTTTCTCATACATTGATTGTCCTTACCCATCCCACATAAGAGTCACCCAGATCAAACCGGGCCATCACCTGGAAAGAGTAGTCTCATTCCACCCTATCAAATGCTTTTTCGGTGTCCATGGCTACAATACCCACCTTCTCCTGCCCTAGAATAGCCTTCCAGATAACATTAAGTAGCCTACGCATATTATGATATGATTGGCAACCTTTAATGAACCCGGTTTGGTCTGGGTGAATCAAGTCCAACAGGGCACCCTCCAATCTGGTAGCCAGCACTTTTGCTAATATTTTTAAATCACAATTCAGCAGGGAAATGGGTCTATATGCTGCACAATCTTTCTCCTCCTTGCCTGGTTTGGGTAGTAAACATATGATGGCATCATAATAGGTCTCAGGTAATCTGAGTATCTCCACTCCCCCCTCTGTTGCAAAAATCCCACACAGTGTATCCGCTAATTGACCCCCCAACAATTTATAATACTCCACTGGGAAGCCATCTGGGCCACTCACTTTCCCCTGTTGCAATTTCTGGATTGCCCTCAAGATTTCAGCCCTGGCAATGGGATGGCACAGTTGTTCTCTCTGCGTATCCAAAACTTTAGGCAGCTGTAAACCCTACAAAAATTCCTGTATTTCAACCTCCTTACCTTTATATTCTGCCCGATATAATGCCTCATAAAAGGATTTAAAACAGCCCCTGATATCCTTTGAGTCCGTACACATCCGCCCTTCCCTGTTCCTAATCCCCAGGATGCGTGTTACACATCTGCCCCCCTTCATCAACCACACTAAGAGGGGACCTGGTTTGTTCCCCCATTTGAATACCTGACACTGACAGAAAAAACAGGTTCTTCCTGCCTCCTCTCTAAGCAGCACATTCAGGGCTTGCCATGCTGTTGCCAGCAGCTTTACTGCCTCTCCTCGCTCCCCTCCCACCACTCTTTTTTCCAAATTTTTTAACTGTTGCTCTAGCTCCTCCCACTTTTCCTTTTTCTGCCTCTTCACTCTGGCCATGTATGCTATAATAGCCCCCCTCATGTAGGCCTTCCCAGCCTCCCAGAAGATGACCTTAGATATATCTGGGTCAGTATTAGTCTCAAAATAGTACTGACACTGTTGCTCCAGGTATTCTTTAAAATCTTTGTTTTTAACCATGTACGTGGGGAATTTCCATTGTGGGGGCCCCTCCCTGCTCCTGCCGCTGTTTAATTTCAAAAACCCATGGCATGGTCAGATATGTGGATAGGGCTATGTGAGATGTCCTGGATTCTTCACACAATTCCTAGGCTATATATATATATATATACACTGTATATATATATATATATATATATATACACACACATATATACAATATATATATATATATACACACATATATAGTATATATATATATATATATATATATATATATATATATACTGTATAATCTATTGGGACCATGTCTTGTGGATTAGAATAGAATGTATACTGTCTGGCTCCTGGGTTAGCCATTTGCCATCCATCTACCAAGTCCAGGTCTGCAAGCCCTATCTGCCATTGGCACATGGTTTCTGATGTTCTCCCTTTTCCTCTGAGTGGTCCATACACGCATCCATTGTCCAGTTGAAATCCCCCGCCCCCACAAAAAAATTAGCTCTGGAAATTGTTTCTTAATAAGCAAGTCTAGCAAAGACACATAAAACCGCGGCTCGTGTACGGCCAGGGCATATACACACCCGAATGTAACCTGTTCCCTGTTCAAAAGTCCGGAGATAAAAACATACCTTCCACCCTCCAGGTCTTTAACTATCTTTTTAACTTCAAAGGGGAGGTTTCTGTGCAAGAGAGTTGCATCTCCACGCTTGTGGGAGGAAGAGGATGCAGCGTAACATTTCCCCACCCAGGTCTGGACTAATTTGACGTGTTCAACATTCGTGAGATGGGTTTCTTGCAATAGGGCAACCTGTGCCCCTGCCCTTTTAAGAGCAGTCAGGAGCAATGTTCTCTTTACTGGACTTGCTATCCCCTTGACGTTCCAGGAGATGATATTTATATTTTGTATGTTAGCCATACTTAACCCATTGTGTTTCCCTATACCTCCCACTTTGGAGCGACTAGGCAGCCCTTCTCAGCATATCAGGGTGGTCAGCCCAGTCTCCCAAACTCCATTTGCACTGTACAGCAAAATTATCATATGCACCATCGATTGCATCTGTAAACATAGAAACAACAACTACTGAAATAACAACACAAACTATTCCTTCCCCCTTCTCTCCCTCCCAATTTGCTTTGAATTTCTACCAATCACCCACCCCTCATTCCCGCCTCATCCACCCTCCCCCAACTAAGCATCTCCCCCTCCAAATATCTCCCCCCCTCCCTCACCTCCCTTACCTGGGGCCATCTCTCTCTACCACCTGGTAGATTCCATCCCACCCACCCCGTAGCATTACTACTTTTCCCCAATAGTTCCCAACTCTAATGCCCTTGTTACTTCTCACTCTCCCCGTGACACTACTTGCCAGTCTAGCACAAGTGCCAGTGTAACCCTACCAGATGACAATTGCACCCCGTTGCCCCCCCAACAGCTGAGCTGCCCCACTGGGCGATATCCCTCTTGTATGCTTCATCTTTTATACACACAGCTTGTTACAGCCTCGGCTAGACCCCTTCTCCAACCAAGTGTGCCCCACTCTCCATCTACCCACCAGGATTTGAGTAATTACTTTTTGGGACATGTTATCCCCCGTTATACCCCCATCTGCCCATGCCTTATTTTACTGATTCTGTACCTACCCTTTACTCTGATTATAGCCCTAGCCTCCCCCCATCCACCAAGACCGTGACCTCTGTCCCCCACATAAGCCAGCATATACTCCGATACATATCAGTCCTGAATTGGTGCAACCAATGCTTCTTCTGACTATTTGCAATAGATGTTATTCCCCAACAGTATGCAGGCCCAGGAGAGGAAGGGCCGCACCATTAAACACACATGCAGCGCCTGCTCTCCCGCCGCCACACACCGAGAGGAAGAAGAGACTGCACAGTCCGTGGAGCATCTGTGTCATGGCTGATGTTAACCCACGCAGTACAGTGCTGTCCTATCAGGATTGTCTCTTTAGGGCCCATTATTTCCACAGTCTCTCCCTCGTATCCAACCAAAGTCATTTTTACGAGTTTCCCAAATGGGAGATTTGCTTACACTTATGTTAGCACATTAGTCCAACTTGGCCCGATTCCCTCTGTACAGCTGTAGGCCCCTTTCTTCTTTGTAATTAGAAAACTGTGGGAGGTGAAGAACATGCAGCCCTCCAAACTTTAAATTCAAGAGAAAAATGAAAAAACAACTTGCGGTGAGCTGCAGAAAGAGTGCACCCAGATCAGCCTCACAGCCTTCTCCTCATGCCACTTTCCGCCTGATGGTCTTCACAAATTCCTCAGCCTTCTCCACCTCCCAGCAAGAGAAGGTCACACCCTCATGTTGAATTTTCAAGGTGGCAGGATGCACGAGGAAATTCTCCACTTTCAGCCCCCTCAGCTGTGCCATGATGGAATTAAAAATTGTTCTTTTTTTAAGGAGACGAGCTGAGTAATTCTGTGAGATATGCAGGCAAGTTCCTTCATAGCTCAGCGTGCCCTTCTCTCTGTATGCCTTTAATATTAGCTCACGATCCTGAAAATGGTGGAATCTCATGATGAGCTGCCTCGGAGGCTGGTCTGCTGGAGGCCGCGGCATTATGGCCCTATGAACGCATGCCAACTTTATTCTACCATTTTTCGGCTGCAATCCCAGCTCGGGCAACACTCGACCACAAAAGTCCAGGGCTCCCTCTCCCTCCCGACCCTCTGGCAGCCCTCTAAGGCATAGATTGAGACACCTATGATAGTTTTCTTGGTAGTTGTAAGCTTCCTTAAATTCCTCAAGCTCTTTCTGTAGGGCTAGCACTTGCCCTGGGACTTGCATTAGTTCATCATCCAGACGAGAAATTCGCTCCTCGGCCTCAGCTAACCGATTCCCTTGCTGAGTTTGTTGCTCCAGCACTTCTTGTAGATGGGAATCTAATTTGTCCTCCAGTTTTATCAGGCACAGTTCCAATGCTGCAATAACTTGACCAGTAAGCTACAGGCTGAGCGCGGCAACCTCCGTAGCAGAAAACGAGACCAGGCCTGCATTTTCTCCTGAGCCACTCACCACTGCCTTCTTGTTCATTTTACCCATAAGCCGCTGACTTCTGGCAGTATTGGGGGTGAGATATATGTCCATGGCCCCTTCCGACACCTACTGCTGCTGTGTTTGAGTCGCTATGAGGTATTTTAAAACTTTATTTTACTTTTATTTTCGGCTGTGGGTGTGGAGCGACGAAAAGACGCGTCTGTCTTGTTAGCTGCTCATTAGCGCCATTTGCCCCTTTTATACAAAAAGGAGGCAGAATTGGTTGAGCACCATATTAAAAGATCTTGACTTCCCCCCTGACCAAATTATTCTGTATGCTAAGACAGGCTGGCTTCAGTTAAAAGACAGAATTAAATATCAAACATGTCTACTAGCTAAGAAGATCAGTCTAGGACTCACGCCACCAGGGGTCCAAAACATCCTAAACCAATCCTGTATTCCCCGTTGAACTAGGGTCTCTGTAAATCAGATCTTTCAGGTACCTTGTTGCCGTACAACCCAAGGACAAAGATCCTTTGCCTACCGTGCCCCTCTTTGGCTAAATTCCCTCCATCACGACATCTCCTCTGTTTCAAAGCTAGGCCCTTTTAAACATAAGCTCCGACAATACCTAACTTTGCACAACAACTGTGACTGCTTCCACTGAGCAGAGCATATGAGCACTGTACTTTTCATATCTTGTCCGACTCAACTCGCCTCGCATTTACTGTCCTCCCCACCGTACTAGCACTTGTTGCTCCTTCCCCATTCACTCTGTCTCTACCTCTCCACCTACCCTCTCACAGCCAATATCCCTCCCCTACCTACTCATTCCCACTCTCCCCCTCCCTCCAGCTACCTCCCTCACTTCCACCCCCCCACCTTATTGCCCTCCTGTCACTCCTGTTTGCCACTCGACATGGCCTCCTTGCTGCCTTATCTAGCTTTCTCCTCACTCTCTGCCCTTCCTTCGACCATTCTGTTACCACTTGACAAAGCCTCTCTTCTTATATCCTGCCTTCTAATACTATGTGTGCTTAGAATTTTAATCGCTAAAACCTGTTCTCTGGCACACACTGAACAATGCCAGATAATGACACTCTAATCTACTTTCTTGTAATATCATGATTTACTGTATATCCCTTGTTTTGTGTTATAACCTTGTAAATCCCTCTGACGTGGAACCTGTGTAAAAGAGCTCTTGCCCAAAGGTGTTAAATCTGAGATCTTAATAAATAAATTCTATACCTGTTCAATTCTTATGATATGGACATATTGAATAGGATGTATGGCTTTTTGTCCACTGTTCACTTATAATTTATAATGTGGAATATACAGGATAGGAAATGATATATGTACTTTGTAAACCAAGGGATAATATGAAATAGATTATTACCTGTCCAGATTAAATGAAGACACTGATGTAATAGGATGTAAGATCGTCAGGGATGTTCTTTTATGATGCTGCTATTGGAATTGTATTAACTGTACATGGAATGTATTTATGTACCTGTATTTTAACCATGTTTTGTAAAGGCTTATAGCAGAACAATAAACTAAATAGATCTGTTTCATTAGCACTTGTGCTAACAGCAGTTGCTTTGCTGGGAATTGCTGTGCTGACAAGAGGGGTACTGCTGCCACTGATATCGTCTTTATTCTCATCTGTTGTGGAACGTGCACTTGTACTGGTCACATGACATCCTGACCCTCTAATTTTTCTAAGTCTCTAATTTGCAGGTTATACCGTTCCTCCACTTAAGGGCGGTATTGCTGGTTCCTACTCTTCTCAGTCACTCCTCTCTGTCCAGCCTCTCTGTTTTGTCTTCTCTCACTCTCACTGCCTCCCTTCCTACTTACTCTCCTCTCTTTCCGCTCCCACTTCCACCCTCTGTCCTCACCTACAGTGCTCTTCCTTTTTTGACCACTAGGAGTCACTATTTCTACGTCTTTTTTCCTGCTTTCTGTCCCCTTTCCCCTTTCCCACTCCCTCACCCTTACTTCCTTGCTCTTCTATCTTGCCCTGTCACTCCCCCCCCCAATCCGAACTGTCGACCATTTGCACTGCAGTCGGTGACCTTTCCACTATACCATCTGGTCAGACTTACTGTTTTTATCTCTTTTGTTCCCCTTGTATTGCTTCCTCCCATAGCTATCATGGTGTCTTATGCACCTCTCTCTCACATTGCCTCCCTCTACCTCTTTCCTGCTCTGCTGCTCCTCCTCCTTTCATTAATCCTGCTTCATCCTCCAAGCAATCTCTCTAGCCATAACCCCCTCCCTCTCTCTCCTAACTCTTCTCTCCCCTCTAACACCTCTCTATACCTAATTCCTCTCTCTCCCTTCTCCACTGTTTCTCACCTACTCTGTTCCACTCCTGGCCTCCCTCCCTGCCGCCTCACCCCCACCTCTGCCACTGCCCCTGTGCCCACCCTCCTTGCCTTCCCTGTGCTTCTCTCCTTCCCATCCCTGTCACTACCTTGGCAACCCTCTCCTCTTGCACCTCCCCTTCCCACCGTGTGCAATACCTAGCCACTCTAAGGGTCCTTGCTCTCCTCCTCATGCTCACTGGAAATGTTCACCCTAATCTTGGGCCCCTTCTATTGACCCCCCTCACACTCTGGTGCCCCATTCGTTGTGCTTTGCATCCATGAACATATGCAGTTTGCTAAAGAAATTCCCTGACTTACAGGGTTGGATTGCTCTACACCAGCCTGATATCTTGGCCATTGTTGAAACCTGGCTTACCAAGGCCACCTCTGATGCTGCTGTTGCCCTCACTGGGTATACACTTTTTAGGGAGGACCGATCTCTAAGCACAGCGGAGATTGTGCCATATACCTCTACAACTCAATCCAAGGGCACGCCCTCTCCACCCCTCAGCTCAGTCACGGCGCCCAAGCCATCTCCCTCAAACTTACCCATGCCCCCCCAGAGCCCCTTTATATCTTACTGCATCCTACATTCCTCCTAAGGACCAACACCTTGCCTTCCAGTCCCTCCTTGATCATCTTGCTTCCTTGCCCCCCAAGATGAAGCAAATTTTACTTGGCGACCTACACATTAACTGGCTTGCTGACTCCACCTCCCAGGCTAGGGATGCCACTGCCAGCCTAGACCTTACTCAACTTGTTACTTTGCCCACCAGATCTAATCTAACCTGGTCACTGCTACCTCTACCTTACTGTATCTTGTTCTATCCAACAAACCCCACAAGATCTCCAACTTCACTGTGCTCCCTGATGTGCTCAGTGATCACTCCCCTATCACTTTCTTCTGGTCGTGCATGAGGCCTAAGCATCCACCCAAACTGTCCACTCATCATCTCGTATGCCCTCGGAAACTTGCTCAGCTAAAAGAGTACCTTGCTGGTTGTGATTAGTCTCCCATTAATTGTGCCCCTGACATTGACTCCAGCCTTCTCTATTTTATCCAAGTTTTCATCAAAGCCTGCGACACCTTTGCTGAACTGCTCCCTCTGCCTCAGTCAATTCCCCCTTGCCTGGAAAACAGCAGTGATCACCTCTCTTCATAAATATGGCAACCGGACCTCCCCCAGCAACTATCGCCCGATCTCCATCCTCCCCCCTCTCTCCAAGGCTCTGGAAAAAATCGTGGCTGATCAGCTCGCTGATTACCTCACCACTTATAACCTCCTCTGCCATGAACAACACGGTTTTCGTTGCGCACACAGCACCACTACCACCCTTACTGAATTTTCCAATTTCCTTCACACTGCTCTTGACAAAGGTCATGTTGCTGGCTCTTTCATTGACTTGTCGAAAGCTTTCAACACTGTCCACCACTCCCTTCTCCTCTCTTCTCTCCAACACCTCAGTCTCTCGGAGGGTGTGTTGAATTGGTTCTCCAGTTATCTTTCCTCGCACCCAGTGTTTCAAAATCAGGTCTACCGTCTCCTGCCCTCGACAGGTTCGTTCTGGTGTTCCCCAGGGCTCCATCCTAGGGCCCTTGCTTTTCAGCCTCTATCTGAATTCTCTCCCCTCTGCTTGTAATAGAAACCTTCTACTTTATGCAGACGACGCTGTCCTGTTTGACTCACATGCTGACCTTCTCCTCCTACAAAACTCCCTGCAGGACTCCTTCACCCAGGCTGAATGTTGGTTCTCTGACCTCAGGCTGGTTTTGAACTTAAAGAAAACTAAAACCATGGTTTTTGCGCATAACCAGAGTAAACGTAAAGGTTATCCACTCTGGGTTTGGACTAGTACCCCTTTCTCCTTGAACAAACCTCCTCCTTCAAATGTCTCGGCATTCATTTTGATCCAGCTCTATCCTTTCACGACCACATCTGCAACCTTTACTCCATCAGCTCTAGGATAGGCCTACTGTATCGCCATCGTGACTGTCTCCCCACTGAAGCACTAAGGCTGGCCATCTCATCCTCGGTACTGTCCCTCGTGGACTATGGTCTGCTTATTTATGGTGCTGCTGACAACACTGCTCTGCACAAAATTAAGCTATCTCTCAATAAGGCCTGCTGGCTGCTTACAGGTTTCCCACGTCTTACCTATACTTGCACACTGTATTCAAACACCATGAAGTCTTGCTATTATTAGGACTTATGCAGTTAGCCTCTGGCTCTGAACTGCCCCGGAGAGGAAACAGTTAACTCCAGAGTAATCTGGAGTTCCACAGCGCGAGGGCGCTGTTCAAAGCTCTATCTGGCCAGTTTCAAATGAAACTGCCAGATTCTTTACTCCGCTTTCACTGAACAGTCGCTCCGGAGATCAGCTCCTTCAGCTCGGTTCATTTCACGGGTTTATTCGGTTCATTTGAACCGGCAAAAGTGTTTATTTTACCGCGTTTTCGGTCAAAAGCTCTATCTGGTAAATCGTAAGGACAAGTATTTAAGTCTGTGTGGAAATTCATTATCGGTTCAGTCTGAACCGATCGGTTTGCTTTAAATAACGATTTTATTCATTGTTAATGATGTTTCCTCTAGGGTCATGGCCACTTCTGTAGCTCTCCGTAGGTTGGCATGGCTCAGATGCACTAATCTGTCCCAAGATACTCAGTCAAAGGCTATAGATTTTCCTGTAGTAGGAAATTCTCTGTTTGGGGATCAAACAGAAAATTACATGAAAAAGATGGATGAATACAGAACTACCTACAAAAGTGCCCAAGCTAAGGAGAGGCATGCCACTCCACAGGCATGCCCCAGGGGTAGGGCAGGCCTTACCACAGGCCTTTTATCAAGTTCAAGCCTCTTCAGCCTTTTGCACAGAGGTTTTCAGAGGCAGAGGTGGGCGGGGCACAGGCAGACCGCTCTCCCTCTCCTCAGCCTAAAGCTGCTGCCAAGCAGGCACCTGACAGGGGTGCCCAGGGCAGTTCTCCTGTGCCGGGGGGGCAGGTTGGCTTATTTCAGCCAGAACTGGTTGTCTCTCTAACCGGACAAATGGGTTCTGGAGGTGGTAAGCCAAGGTCTAGTTCTCAGTTTCAAAACAGTTTCCAAAGATGAGAGCCAGACATTTTCCACCTGCAAATCCTTCAGAAGCCCTTGCTTTGGAAGCAGAGGTTTCTTCTCTTCTACGCTGCAAAGCAGTGGAAAGGTTTCCTCCCTTGCCATCAGGGCAAGGGTCTGTACTCGAGATATTTCCTTACCCCAAAAGACAGGAGAATGGCCCATCCTAGATTTAAGGTTCCTGAACAAGCATCTTTTGAAACCAAAGTTTAAAATGTTAACTCTGGCAATGTTTTTACCTTCCCTAAGGCCAGGGGACTGGCTAGCTTCCCTGGACCTCAAGGACGCCTATTTTCATATCTTGATCAGGCCTTCTCACCGAAAGTACCTCAGGTTCAAACTACCCTCTGGCCACTACCAGTTCAGAGCAATGCCCTTCGGCCTTACCTCTGCTCCAAGGGTTTTCACAAAATGTCTAGCTGTGGTAGTGGCTCATTTAAGAAGGTAAGGGGTTGCTGTGTTTCCCTACCTGGACGACTGGCTCATAGTAGGTCAGTCTCCAGATCAGGTAAAATCCCATTTGCAAGTCACCCAGCAGCTTCTCACTTCCCTGGGATTCCTGTTGAATTTTCCAAAGTCAGTTCTGGAACCAGTTCAGGTACTAACTTTCATAGGTGCAGAATTGAACACAAAGTCAGCCAGGGCATTTCTTCCCTCAGAAAGAGTGGACAGACTCATTACCCTGGCATCCTCCTTTACTCTGCGGGTCTCTCGACCAGCAAGGCACTTTCTGCAACTCCTAGGGCACATGGCTGCTTCCACAGCTGTCGTGCAGGGAGCAAGATTTCAGATGAGGGACATCCAGTTCCACTTGAGGTCCTACTGGTCTCAAAGGAAGGACCCCCTTACCAAATTAGTCCCAGTGACCAAAACCCTGATCCTGGCCCTTCAGTGGTGGCAGGATCAAAGCAATTTAACTCAGGGGTTCCCTTCTTACCCGTTCTTCATTCCCTCACCCTCACCACGGATGCCTCCCTGTTAGGGTGGGGGCTCACTAGGCGACCTTTTCACTCCAGGAGTGTGGTCCCTCAGGAATCTCTGCTCCACATCAATCTCTTGGAACTCAGAGCTGTTCTCTTAGCTCTCCAGGCTTTTTCAGCTACTGTCCAGAACAAGGTAGTTCAAGTCAGGACAGACAACACCACAACAATGTGGTACATCAACAAGCAAGGGGGCACTCGGTCTTCAGCCTTGTGCACCGAAGCAATGAAGTTGTGGTCTCTGGCTTACTCCCTGAACACCTCCCTGATAGCGGTTCACCTTCCAGGGAAGGACAACGTCCTGGCGGATGCCCTCAGCAGGATTTCTCAGGGCCATCACAGATGGGCCCTGAATCCTCTGGTGCTGGGGTCAGTCTTGCCAGATGGGCACCCTCAGATAGATCTTTTCGCAGCCCCAGACAACCACCAACTTCCTCTGTTTTGTTGCAGGCCTCCAGTGCTGGGATCAGTCCCCTGGACGCCTTTCAGTTGGATTGGAAAGGAAGTTCTTGTATGCCTTCCCTTCCCTCTCCTATTCAGGGTACTAGTAAAATCAGAACTCAGCCTGCAAAGTGATTCTGATTGCTCCAGACTGGGCCAGACAGCCCTGGTACCTCTTCTCCTGTCCCTACATTTCCACCCTCCTGAGCTTGCCCAGGACCCACAACCTGCTGACCTGTGCACAGGAGAGTGTGGTATCCGGACCTCAATTCCCTCCACCTCAAGGCCTGGTTCTTGGGAGCTAGAATTGCTGATTTACACTTTCTCCAAGGTGTCCTGATATTTTAAAGGTTCTAGGAAGCCTTCCACTAGGGACACTTACAAGTCTAAGTGGAAGAGGTTTTCCTTCTGGTGTTCTGAGAAACAAATTGTACCAGAATCTGCTGACTTGGCCATTTTATTGGACTATTTGGTCCATCTAAATTCCCTAGGCCTCAAACCAGCTACCTCAAGGTTCATCTGGCAGCTGTTTCTGTTTTGTATCTGCAGGGAAACCTGTTTCCCTCCTCTCACCCTGTGTTTTCCAAGTTTTTAAGGGGTTACTTCACACTAACCCTCCCTTTCGGGAACCAGCTCCTGCCTGGGACCTGAATGTTTGCATTGCTCAGCTAATGCAATCCCCCTTTGAGCCTCTGTCTTCGGCAGATCTCAAGTTTTTAACTTGGAAGACTGTTTTTCTAGTGGCTATCACTTCTGCTAGACGTATAAGTGAATTACAAGCCTTGTCAGTGGAAAAGGATTTTATTTCTTTTCACAGAGATAAGGTAGTCCTCAGGACTGACAGAAAGTTTTTACCTAAAGTGGTTTCAGATTTTCATGTCAACCAATCCATCTCTCTTCCAGTATTTTTCACTGAGCATTCCTCCTCAGGGGAGAGGAGATTGCACAGTCTGGACGTCAAAAGAGCCCTAAGCTACTATTTGGAACGCACCAAGGGTCACAGGTTTGAATCCCTCCAACTCTTCCTTACCTATGGAGAAGTTGGCAAAGGGAGACCTGCCACTAAGAGGACAATTGCAAGGTGGATTGTCTCTTGTATCCAGTTCTGTTACCAAAAACTAGGTAGAACCTCCCTCAGGACTGAGGCTCATTCTACCAGGGGTACAGCTGCATCTCTAGCGGCTGCTAGAGATATTCCCATTTTGGAAATTTGCCAAGCTGCTACCTGGAAAACAGTCCACACCTTTACCAAGCATTATTCCCTGGATGTCCAGTCCAGGAGAGATGCTCGTTTTGGCACAGCTGTGCTTCAGAGCCTATTCCCTAAGTAGGTTCTGGCCCTCCTCCATGGAGGTACTGCTGTATAATCTGCATAAGTCCTAATAATAGCAAGACTTCATGGTGTTTGAAGAAAAAATTACTCACCTTAGTAATTGCTTTTCTTCTCATGGAGTCTTGCTATATTAGGACAACCCTCCCTCCTACCCCTCTCAGAACTCCTACTTGGGTGCGGGGTTGGCAAATTAGTGCAAGCACTGTGTCATGCCATGTTAGTTCTCCCTAGTTCCCCCTTGTTTCATTTGGGTTAAGGGAACTAGGTAATTCTATTTTTTGTAGTGGTAGATGGCCCCTCCTGGACTTGAGTTTTTGGGAGAGGGCCTATTAGTCTTGTCTGGGTGATTCTAACAATAATATGTAATATTGTTATTATTCTGTGATTGTTGTTGTGTTTTGTTGTTCCACTACTGGTAGGTAGCCAATGGCTAGTGTAGAGTTTTCCACACAGACTTGCTATGTTGGTTTAGCTTGGTAAAGAACCTGGCAGTTTCATTTGAAACTGGCCAGATAGAGCTTTGAACAGCGCCTTCGCGCTGTGGAACTCCAGATTACTCTGGAGTTAACTGTTTCCTCCCCGGGGCAGTTCAGAGCCAGAGGCTAACTGCATAAGTCCTAATATAGCAAGACTCCATGAGAAGAAAAGCAATTACTAAGGTGAGTAATTTTTTCTTCCCTCTCTAACTTCCTTAATCTGGAGGAAAGGTTTATTTATCAATCTTGCCTCTTGACCAAAAAAATCAGTGCAGGTCTGACTCCCCCTGGTCTGTCTTCTATCATAAGCCTATCTACCACCTCCCTCTCTACCTGCAGCACTGTCCGCTCCCCTCTGCAAGTCCCCAGAGTTAGGACCTCCCTTGCACAGAGGTCATTCCGTTACCATGCCCCGTCCTGGTACAATTCCCTGCCTGTAGCTATTGTCTCCCTACCAAGATTGGGGCCTCTTAAAACTGCTCTCAAGAACCACCTCCTCTCCTCCCGCCACTGTGACTGCCCTGGCTGAGCTTTCCCTGCCATCACTCCTCTCAGTCTGCCTATTTTTGACTCTGCCCTTCATTTGACTCATTATAGCCCACATTATTGTTTATGTCTGTTTATTATTGCTAATTTACCTTGACATGAGGCCTTTGTAACCAGCCCTTAATTTTGACTGCTTGCTTTTATTTGAGCTCATTTACTTTGTTTTCTTTTGCTTGCTATTAATGTATTGTCTTCCTGACAAGGAGCCTTTGTAAACAAGTACCTGACTCAAAGGGTTGTAATTCTGATTACTTCTTAAAATAAAATAAATAAAATAAGAAAATGTCCTGCAGAAGAAGACCTCTCGGTCTATCGGGTCTGCTCGTAATAATAAGGGTTGTTTCCGACTTGTGTGCTACCCTGGTAGACATAAACAGAATTAAGACATAAACAGAGTTAAGTCACTTACTCACACATGCAGGATGGGGCTTAGGCAGAGTCTCCTGGTGTCTAGGCATCTCCCTCTGGTGACTCCCCTCGAGGACTCCCACTCATACTGTGCCACTCATGCTGGGACCACTCACACAGGACCACTAGGAGCCAGCAGGAGATGAGGAACACTTGGTGCTCATACTGGCTGCAAAACGTCTTGCTGCTGGAGAGTTGGAAACAGTTCCTGCTGTTTCCACAGCTGGGCAACTGGGTGGCTGGCAGCTGGAGGGGTCTACCAGGGAAGCCCACAAGGGCAAGAAACCTTGAACCATGGGACCACTGGCTGACATCCTCCGCGTGCCTTCTGCATCGGTGAACTGCTGGATGATAGCCAGGGACCGAAAGCTTATGTCCCTCCCTGGCTACGAATGCTCAATGCTCCTATTGGCTGCAAAAAGTCCTGCTACTGGAGAGTCGGAAACAGCTCCTGCTATTTTCCACAGCTGGGCTGCTGGGTGGCTGGTGAATGGAGGGGTCTGTTGGGGAAGCCAAAAGGGCAAGAAGGCTCCAAACTGGGCATCACTGGCTGGCATCCTTCATATGACTTCTGCTACGGTGAACTGCTAGATGGTCGCTAGGGACCGAAAGTTTATATCCCTCCCTGGCTACGAGTGCTCGGCACTCTTATTGGCTGTAAAAAGTCCTACTGCTGGAGAGTCATAAATAACTCCTGCTAGTTCAATGGCTGGGCTGCTGGTGACTGGAGGGGTCTACCAGAGGAGCCCACAAGGGCAAGAAGGCTCCAACCTCGGGATCATTGGCTGGCGTCCTCCGTGCAGCTTCCGCAGCAGCGAACTGCTGGATAGTAGCCAGGGACCAAATGTTTATGTCCCTCCCTGACTATTAGCACTCAGCACTCCTATTAGCTGCAAAAGGTCCTGGTGCTGGACAGCTGGAAACAGCTCCTACTGTTTCCACGGCTGGGCTGCTGGTGACTGGAGGAGTCTACCGAAGGAGCCCACAATGGAAATTTAAATGGAGAAATTGGTAAAAACACAGAGCTAAAGTGCCCTTAGAATTCTAATCTGTTTCACATGGTCACACTCAGCAGGATGCAGAAGGTAACTGACCCTCTGCACCAATATGGTGCCTCAAGAACTTTTTTTTTTTTGGTATTATTTATTTATAATTTTGCAGTACAAAAACAACAAAATCATTGCATCATAGGAGGAGAGCATCCAATAATCACAGATTTGACAGTGCCATTCGACATAAATCTGCCCCTCCCAAGTAGTTACCGCAAGGGGGGGAAAAACCCACATTCAAACACCATGAAGTCTTGCTATATTATGACTATATGCAGTCAGCCACTGCAGCTGAACTGCCCCGGAGAGGAAAGAGTTAACTTCAGAGAGTCTGGAGTTCCACAGCGCGAGGGCGCTATACCAAAGCTCTATCTGGCCAGTTTCAAATGAAACTGTCAGATTCTTTACTCCGCTTCACTGAACAGTCGCTCCGAGATCAGCTCCTTCACACGGTTCATTTCTCGGTTCAGCAGTATTTTCGGTTCATTTGAACCGGCAAAAGTATTTATTTTACCGCATTTCGGTTAAAAGCTCTATCTGGTAAACCGTAAGTAGAAAATTTAAAGTCTGTGTGGAAATTCAATTATCGGTTCGGTTTTGAACCGATCAGTTTCTTAATTTAACGTTTTAAAGTGTGGTTGGGCTTTTAGAGTGCGGTTCCAGTTCTTATCGGTTCTAAAAAACCTTGCTTTTAAAATAGGTTTTCAAATACCGTGAACACGATTAGGAACCGATAAGGGTGTCTTGCCTGGCACTGCCATCAAAAGGGCAAGTTTTTGGTTAGAGCTGGCATTATGTCTGAAACCCAAAAGAAAACTGGGCCCACTGGGTTTCAACACTGTGATGTCTGTGGGGAAGCCTTTGCCAAGGCTGACCCACATACCACTTGTGCTTATTGTCCAGGGGCTGACCACCTCCTGTCACACTGCCAGGTGTGTAAAATTTCCCTGCAGCCACCTGGAAAAGAGATTGGGCAGCTCAGGGAGCAGGAGGCAAAAGTCCGCCTGACCTGATGACCAGCCGGTCCAGTGCCCACTGGACCAGAGGGAATACCCTCTGACCAGAGGCGAGACTTCCTCGGCAAAAGGAAGGCTGGTTCAGGAACCAGTCTCAGTGAAAAAGACAAAGAAATCAGTAGGTTTGGAGTCCAAATTGTCTCTCCAACTGCTGCAGAAATAGCTAAAGCCATACAGATTGTCCAGTCACTGTCTCAGGGTCCTGCCGAACCACCTACAGTTGGTAAAGGTTGGTTCGTTCAGTGCCAGTGGTTCAGGAGTATGATGTTGAGGAATTTTATGAATCACAGGAGAGGAGGACGAATTTGATCATTACATGTGTGGCTGGGAGGTCTGGACGTGCCCATTGAACCGGACATTTTCCAGACAGACCTTTAGAATCTCCTCATTCTGTCTGAGTCCCTTCTCATTTTATGTTTTACAAAAGGTTGCAGAAACCCTCCAGCTTCCTTTAGAGGAAGCTGTGGATGAGCAAGAGGAGCCTGATTATGTAGAAATGATGGATATACAGAGTCTAGTAGGTTGTCTATTCCTTTGCATAAGTCATTTAGGAAGCAAACAACAAAGATTTTAAAAATCTCATTCTGTCCCTCCTGTAGATAAAAAATGGACAGAAGATATACCTTGTCAGGCTCTGATACAGACTTCCTCACTGAGCAGTGTAGTCATGTAGGTGTGGTACAAGCTGCAGCCTGTGACAAGGCTAATATTCCTCTGGCCTCACATCCTCCTGATAAGGATTCCAGGAAGATTGATGCCATGGCGAAAAAACAGTATATGGCAGCTTCTTTGGGACTCAGGCAGGCAAATCATATGGCTTATGTGGCTAGATATCAGAAATCTAGGTGGGACACAGTATTGCAGTTAGCCAAGCAGGCCCATGGCCAGCTGGCTAGTGAGTTGGAACAGGTGGCTGCTGATGGCATTGAAGCCTCTAAAGTTCAATTTCATACTGCTGTTGATGTTAATGATGTTTCCTCTAGGGTCATGGCCACTTCTGTAGCTTTCAGTAGGTTGGCATGGCTCAGATGTACTAATCTGTCCCAAGATACTCAGTCAAAGGCTATGGATTTTCCTGTTGGGTAATTCTCTGTTTGGGAACAAACAGAAAACTATATGAAAAAGATGGATGAATATAGAACTACCTACAAAAGTGCCCAGGCTAAGGAGAGGCATGCCACTCCACAGAGGCACGCTCCCAGAGGTGAGGCAGGCCTTTCCACAGGCCTTTTACCAATTTCAGGCCTCCTCTGCATTTGCACAGAGGGTTTATTTAGAGCAGAGGTACACGGGCACAAGTAAACCGTCCCCCTCCCTCAGCCTAAGGCTACTGCAACAGGCACCCTGATGGGGTGCCCAGGGCCATTCTCCTGTACCAGTGGGGGCAGGTTGGTTTATTTCAGCCAGAACTGGGTGTCCCTAACTTCGGACAGGTGGGTTCTGAAGGCAATAGGCCAGGGTCTGGTTCTCAGCTTCAAACAGTTTCCGAAGATGAGAGCCAGACATTTTCCACTAAAATCCTTCAGAAGCCCTTGCTTTGGAAGCAGAGTTTCTTCTCTTTTGGACTGCAAAGCAGTAGAAATCCCTCTCATACCAGGGCAAGGGCTGTACTCAAGATACTTTCTACCCAAAAAGACAGGAGAATGGCGGCCCATTTTAGATTTAAGGTACCTGAACAAGCATCTTTTGAAACCAAAGTTCAAAATGTTAACTCTGACAATGATTTTGCCCTCCCTGAGGCCAGGGGACTAGTTAGCTTCCCTGGACCTCAAGGATGCCTATTTTCATGTTCTGATCAGGCCTTCTCACTGAAAGTACCTCAGGTTCGAACTACCCTCAGGCCACTACCAGTTCAGGGCAATGCCCTTCGGCCTTACCTCTGCGCCAAGGGTATTCACGAAATGTCTAGCTGTGGTAGTGGCTCATTTAAGAAGGCAAGGATTGCTGTGTTTCCCTACCTGGATGACTGGCTCACAGTGGGTCAGTCCCCAGATCAGGTAAAATCCACTTGCAAGTCACCAGCAGCTTCTCACTTCCTGGGATTCCTGCTGAATTTACCAAAGTCAGTTCTCGAACCAGTTCAGGTACTAACTTTCATAGGTGCAGAATTGAACACAAAGTTAGCAGGGCATTTCTCCCCGGAAAGGGTAGACAGACTCATTGCCCTGGCATCCTCCTTTACCCCGCAGGGTCTGTCGACCAGCAAGGCATTTTCTGCAACTCCTAGGGCACATGGCTGCTTCCACAGCTGTAGTGCAAGAGCAAGATTCCAGATGAGGGACATTCAGTTCCATTTGAGGGCCTATTGGTCTCAAAGGAGGGACCCCCTTTCCAAATTGGTTCCAGTGACCAAACCCTGATCCTGGCCTTACACTGGTGGCAGGATCAAAGCAATCTAAAACAAGGGTTCCTTTCATTCCGTTTCCTCCCTCACCCTCACCACGGATGCTTCCCTGTTAGGGTGGGGAGCTCATGAGCGACCTGTCCACTCAGGGTGTGGTCTCCCCAGGAATCTCTGCTCCACATCAATCTTTTGGAACTCAGAGCTGTCCTTTTAGCTCTTCAGGCGTTTTCAGCTTCTGTCCAGAACAAAGTAGTTCAAGTCAGGACAGACGACACCACAACAATGTGGTACATCAACAAGCAAGGGGGCACTCGGTCATCAGCCTTGTGCACCGAAGCAATGAAGTTGTGGTCTCTGGCTTACTCCCTGAACACCTCCCTGATAGCAGTTCACCTTCCAGGAAAGGACAATGTCCTGGCGGATGCCCTCAGCAGGATTTCTCAGGGCTATCACGAATGGGCTCTGAATCCTCAGGTGCTGGGGTCGGTCTTTGCCAGATGGGGCACCCCTCAGATAGATCTTTTCGCAGCCCCAGACAACCACCAACTTCCTCTGTTTTGTTGCAGGCCTCCAGTGCTGGGATCAGTCCCCCGGACGCCTTTCAGTTGGATTGGAAAGGGAAGTTCCTGTATGCCTTTCCCCTTTCCCCTCTTTTCAGGGTACTAGTAAAAATCAGATCTCAGCCCTGCAAGTGATTCTGATTGCTCCAGATTGAGCCAGACAGCCCTGGTACCCACTGCTTCTGTCCTTGACAGTCCACCCTGCCCTGAGCTTGCCCAGAGTCCACGACTTACTGGCCTGTGCACAGGAGAGTGTGTATCGGACCTCAAATCCCTCCATCTCAAGGCATGGCTCTTGAGGATTAGAATTTGCTGACTTACACCTTTCTCAAGGTGTTTTGGATATTTTAAAGGCTTCAAGGAAGCCGTCCACTAGAACCACTTACAATTCTAAGTGGAAAGGTTTTCCATCTGGTGCTCTGAGAAGCAGATTATCCCAGAATCTGCTGATCTGCCCATTTACTGGACTATTTGGTCCATTTAAATTCCTAGGCCTTAGGCCAGCTACCTTAAAGGTTCATCTGGCAGCTGTCTCTGCTTTTCTGTCAGCAGGGAAGCCTGCTTCCTTTCTTCTCACCCTGTGCTTTCCAAGTTTTTAAAGGGTTACTTCACACCAACCCTCCTTTTGAGAACCAGCTCCCTTGGGACCTGAATGTTGCATTGCTCAGTTAATACTAACCCCCTTGAGCCTCTGTCCTCAGCAGGCTCAAATTTCTGACTTGGAAAACTGTTTTCCTAGTGGCTATCACTTCTGCCGACGCATAAGTGAACTACAGAGCCCTATCAGTGGAAGAAGATTTTATCTCTTTCCACAGAGATAAGGTAGTCCTCAGGACTAACAGAAAGTTTTGCCTAAAGTGGTTTTCAGATTTCCACCTGAACCAATCCATCTCTCTTCCAGTATTTTCACTGAGCATTCTTCCTCAGGTGAGAGGAGTCTGCACAGCTTGGACGTCAAAGAGCCTTAAGCTACTATTTGGAACGCACCAAGGGTCACAGGTTCGAATCCCTCCAACTCTTCCTTACCTATGGCGAGGTTGGCAAAGGGAAACCTGCTACTAAGAGGACAATTGCAAGTTGGATTGTCTCTTGTATCTAATTTTGTTATCAAAAACTAGGTAGAGAACCCCCCTCAGGACTGAGGGCTCACTCCACCAGGGGTACAGCTGCATCTCTAGCGGCTGCTAGAGATATTCCCATTCTGGAAATCTGTCAAGCTGCTACTTGGAAAACAGTTCACACTTTTACCAAGCATTATTCCCTGGATATTCAGTCCAGGAGAATGCTCGCTTTGGCACAGCTGTGCTTCAGAGCCTATTCCTAAGTAGGTTCTGACCCTCCGTGGAGGTACTGCTGTGTAATCTGCATATAGTCATAATATAGCAAGACTTCATGGTGTTTGAAGAAAAAATTACTCACCTTAGTAATTGCTTTTCTTCTCATGGAGTCTTGCTATATTATGACCCCTCCCTCCTGCCCCTCTCAGAACTTCTACTTGGGTAGGGTGGCAAATTAGTGCAAGCACTGTGTCATGCCATTTTAGTTCTTCCCTTCACCCCCTTTATTTAGGGTTAGGGAATTAGGTATTTCTGTTCTAAGTAATATGTTGGCCCCCTTCCTGGACTTGAGTCTTGGGGGAAGGAGGATCTAATAGTGCTTGTTAGGGAGAAACTAATAATACTATTATTCATTGTTATTATTATTATTGCTGTTTATATTGTTGTTATTCCTACTAGTAGGTAGCCACTTGGCTAGTGTAGAGCTTTCCACACAGACTTGTTGCTTAGTGTTAGCTTCGTAAAGTTCTGACAGTTTCATTTGAAACTGGCCAGATAGAGCTTTGGTATAGCGCCCTCGCGCTGTGGAACTCCAGACTCTCTGGAGTTAACTCTTTCCTCTCTGGGGCAGTTCAGCTGCAGTGGCTGACTGCATATAGTCATAATATAGCAAGACTCCATGAGAAGAAAAGCAATTACTAAGGTGAGTAATTTTTTCTATTTCTCTATAGCAATGTTTCCCCAAGCATACAGCTTAAGAAGCATATCAGGGAACCAAGACTAGGGTGCTTATCATACTCTCACAGTTAAATGGCCCAGCTTAATCTACTGGTTAATGTGGTTCCCCAGGTAATTATTCCCCTTTAATATTTTAACAAATATTCCCCCATCCTCCCAGAGCCTTCTATATCAAGATACAACGAAACGAAAGACAGATTACCTCATGAGTATAGTACCTAAAGGCACGAGAAAAAGATAACAAAAAAAAGGCCAGATCATGTCCCGTATACAAGTCCAACCTGTGCCCAAGGCATCCTTATATATTAAACTAAGTAATTCAGCTTACGATGATTGGAGTTCAGCTTATAATTCTTAACTAGAATTGAACCCCCACAAACAGCTTTACTTATTTTGTTTAGTTCTCACAGACCTCGAGCAAGCTCACGGTCATGATAAGTTCAGGGGTCCTCTCCTCCGATAAATCGACCTCTTCTTCTTCTGCCTCCATCTCCTTCTCAATGGTCCTCACCATCCTTTCGGCATCCTTCGGTCTTGAAATTGATACTGTCGCCCTTGCCAGTTGAGTCTCAGCCAAGCAGGAAAAGGAGCTGGTGCTGAATTTTAAACTGCCTCAGTCGGCTCACGAATTCCATTGAAACCTTTCCCCTGATCAAAAGTGCCATACGCTAGGTCTGGAAACACTTGAATATTGCTGTCTCCAGATTTCATACAGCGCTTCTGTCTGGCTCGGGCAAGTATCCGATCTCGATCCCCAACCCACGTACACACCACCAAGAAAGTCCGTGGCGCCTCCACTTCCATCGATTTTCGTCTGGGTGTAATTCTGTAGGCTTTCTCAACTGCTAACGTGGGGTTTTCTTCAGAGAGCCCAAGTATCTTTGGGAGCACATGTCTGGCAAAGCTCACCGGATCATCTCCCTCTGCCGACTCAGCCAGACCCAAAATGCGCAAATTTCGTTCCCGGGCTTGGTTCTCCACAATCTCAAGTCGCTGCTGTAACATCATGTTTTCTTTAATCAATTTTGTAGAGGTGTCGTAGGCCTTCGTCACCAAGAGTTTCAGTTCTGGACCGTCATCTCGCATTTGTCCATCTTGACTTCCAGGTCTGTGACTCGCGGTATCAGAGAGTCCAATTTTTTGTCCATCACCTGGACCGATTTGACCAATTGACTAAGAGTCATTTGTATGGAGTCCAGAGAAGCTCCTGACAGCCCAGCTTCACTCGGGGCTGAAGCGTCCACGGTTTCTTGAGGCCTCTCCTCCTTCTGCTGTTGGGTTTTCTTTGGGGCGAAAAAGTCTGATGAGGACGCAGATGCTCCACGGTTCTTCCCCATAATCATGGACTCCAAAACACCACCAAACACTCGCAGTGCTCTGTCTTCACCCAATTAATCCAAAACATGTAGTTTAATATCAATAACAAAATAGAGGCCTAGGAGCTCAGGAGAAATGCTGCTTCCATTAAGCTGCTCAGCAGCGCCCCCCCAGAACTTTTTTTTTAAATGGTCATACTAGGCAAAAAGTGCAAGCTGACTGACCCTCTACATCACTACGGTGCCTCAAATAATTTTTTTTTTAAGTAAAGGTGTGAGGTATTTTTTTTTTTTTTTATATAAGTTTTGGGCTTCGTAGTCTGCTAGCCTGGGGCGGTGATAGCCCCTCTGTGTTAAAATTTAAAATTTTACTGCACAGGTGTATGGAAGGGAAGGGATCATAACAGTGACTACACTGGCAGCCAGGAGATCCCTTTCCACTTCCCAGTCTGCCTGCTCTGCCCCTGCGCTCCCACGTCTTGTGACATGTGCCTAGGGAGAGCGCAGGGATGCGCCACATACAAGTCTATGGGGCATATTTTTAGACTGTTTTTACTGAACTTTAAGCAGCCTTTCAATATAAATGAAAGCCACCACTTAACTAATAGGGTCCCAATTAGTTGTGTAACCCCTAATGCCGAAAGTGGGAGTTACCCAAAAAGTGCCTGTTAGCATTAGAATGCAACTGAAGCAAAACAATGACTAGGCGGCATCGCGAGGGTTTTCAAAGCAACAACCGGTGCGAGGGAATTTAGTTAGTCAGAGTGAGAGTTCTGAGGGAGTCATCGAGAGGAGCGGGCCTGCCTGCTCAAAGGACTGAGAGGAGGTCTCCAGTTGGGACCAGTGAGACCCGAGACCGGAGTGGGCAGATTGTCCCCCCCAGTCCCAAAAGTAAATAGATGGGGCACCCACATTGCCAGCAGTGGGGCAGCAGATCCAGATGGGAGCAGCAACTGTGAGGAAGGTCACATGGAGCCTGTCAGTCTCTGTTTCTTGTTAGAGTTGGGTGGCTGCCATGGAGAGACAGCGAGACAGAATGGCAGTGAAGTCTCCGGTGGGGTAGGAGGCAGAGCTACCCCAGTGCTCCTCCATGTCCACTCGAGGTATGTGCTGCTGGATAGTTTGGGGACTGCTTGTGCCTGTGAAAGAGCTTGGCCCTGCTCTGTGTGAACCCTGCCCATGGATCACCAGGAGCAGTGGCCGTTAGTGGAAAGGACTGGCCAGTGCCTGTAACAAAAACTGACACCCCCCCCTCCATTCTGAGGAGAGTTAGCCTAAGTTTGGAAATGAATGCACCCGCTCCCAAAGGTGGGGAAGTAAAGAAGAAGCAACCAGTTTGGGGACAGTGAGCATGTGCCAAAGTAAATCAGAGCCCATTTGGCTCCCAAAGGGAGAAGAATGAGTGAGCAGGGCCCAGGTTCAAATCCTAATCCTCCAAGAGACTATGCCATGGCTGTAAACCATAGAAATGTGGGAACTGTAACAAAATCAAAGGAGGATCCTTTGTGGAGTTTTGTGTGTGTGTGTGTGTGTGCAGCTTGAGCTTTTGACATAAAATAGAAACTGCCTGATTGCATTTCACTCCTGGTCTGGACTAAATCATTTGGAGTCCTAAATCTGTTATGTTGTGCTGTCTGCCTAGCAAACTGTTTTCTAGAGAACCAGCAATCCTGTGGCCACCAGTCGTGAAGGGAGGAATTTCCAGTTAGCCTGCACTTCGACGGAAATCCGTCCGTCAATCGTGGAATCCCATACTTCAAATCAATAAGGTACTGTTTTAACTCTATGTACTGCCAGTCAAGATAGCGCTCTTCCCCTTTTCCAGAGACACTATGCCATCGGGGTAGTTTTCTGGAGTTTTCGATCACTGCAAGGACTGTAAACTGCTGCCTGCTCGAATGTAAATCTGCTGACTGCTCAAGCAGGAGTGAGTGCCTAGAAAACAAGCTGCTAATTTAAAAGTAAGTACCACCAGTTTTAAAAGGCAGTGAGGAGAGTTACAAAAATAGGGCCTGTCGTTCGGGATCCCAAAGATGAGGTGCAATCACCTACCTGGCATGCTGGATGGCATTCACAGTGATGGAATGTTGGTGGGCCACAGCCTGTTTTGGAAGTTTAAGCTACAGTTTAATTGCATTGTGAGGAGACAAAATGGTGCCTGCCTCACATGAAGAAAAAACGTGATGACTGAGAATGAGGAAAAGGGAGTGATCTGATTGATAGATGACACTAATGAGATTCGGCACTAGAAAAGGGAGGTCAGGGCTTCAGATTGCTGGAAACCTTTGAGGAGCAAGGAGTGTTGTCGTTTGTGCTGAAGAAAACTTTGTATTCACTGCCCTATGGTGGAGCTACTGTAAATTTCTGCTAGCTGATACAGAAGGGGGAAAGTTTACTCACTCTTCAACAGTTAGAGAAAACTTTTTGGAGGCTAATTGCTAAGCGTTTGTGGATTAATCTGCTACACTGGACAGTTGAGAAGCAAACATGGCTTATGCCCCTGGATTCGGAGGTCACACCATCAGCGTTCCATAGGGACTAGTAAATGGGCTGTGGAGTGTGGTTGAAAGGAGCAGTTCTGGTGAGTCCTGCATTTTTTGTGGACAATGTGGGAGTGTCATAATAAGGCAGCCTGTGTGTCTGTCGTGTGCTTGTGGGAATGTTCCTAGGGTGGTGAGGTCTTCTGATATGCAGCAGCAAGAAGGAAGATATGTGGCCCCTGAGCCACCAACTCCTGCACCCTAGCAATTGCTGCAATTGGCTGGAAAAGTCTCCCCTGCAACTAGTATGGCCACAACTGTGGAGCCATCTAAACAGTGGGAGGAGGTCACGGTTGTTGAAAAGGAAACAGAGCCAGAGGTGGTGCCAGGGCCTAGCCATCTGCCCAGCCCTGTTCCGCTGCCGAGTGCCCCAGAACTTCCTTGTGGCAGAGGGAGGGGCAGAGGGTGGGTCTCATGCATTAGGAGTACTACTGCAGGGTGCATGAGGGACGTGACTGAGCAGTCACATTTGCCTGAGGCTGTGGTGAGAGGCAAGCAGGAAGCCAGGAGGATGTCGCCAAATGCAAAACCCACCCAGGAACCCATGGAGAAGGTAAAGACCTTACCTAAAAAAATAAAAGATATTTAGCCTTTAAAGCTATGTCCGCCGCTCCCCAGGGTACAGGAAAAAGCTACTGGCGCTGATGACCTAGAGGTCATCATAGAAGCAGTTGAATGAGATAATGGATCTGAGGAAGAGAGTGCTGTTAGAGCTACCGAAGCCATTTCCATTTATGACCAGCCCATGGAGGGCATCACCAGGATGTTTGAGGACGTGGTTCTAGAAAGAGACATTCCTACGCCCTATGCTATGCCAGTCCTGGGAATATTAGAGATCACCCCACTGCTCCCAGAAGCCTGCCAGAGACACTTGATTGATATGGATGCTAGGCATCAGCTAGCTGGACCCCATGGTGCACAGCAGCCATGGTTCGCCAGGGTGGAAACCGCTTCCCTGGGTGTAGCATTTCTGTGGGGGGAAGTGTAACCCCTGTGCCAAACGTGGGGGTTACCAAAAAGATGCCTGTTGGCATCGGGAGGTGTGTGCACCGCTGGGCACATGCAGTGGCCCAGGCGCCATGCTCATGGGTTTTCAAAGTGCCAACCAGCGCGAGGGAATTCAGTTAGTCAGAGCGAGAGTTCTGAGGGAGTCGTTGAGAGGAGCAGGCGTGCCTGCTCGAAGGCCTGAGGGGAAGCCTCCAGTCGGGGCTGGGGTGGGGAGACTGCCCAACCCGATCCCAAAAGTAAATAGATGGGGCACCCACATTGCCAGAAGTGGGGCAGCGAATCCAGATGGCAGCAGCAACTGTGAGAAAGGTCACATGGAGCCTGTCAGGCTCTGCTTCTTGTCAGAGTTGGGTGGCTGCCATGGAGAGCCAGTGAGACAGATATGGCAGCGAAGTCTCCGGTGGGGTAGGTGGCAGAGCTACCCCTGTGCTCCTCCAAGTCCCCTCAAAGTATGTGCTGCTGGATAGTTTGGGGACCGCTTGTGCCTGTGAGAGAGTTTGGCCCTGCCCTGTCGAACCCTGCCCATGGATCGCCAGAAGCAGTGATCGTTAGTGGAAAGGATTGGCTAGTGCCTGTAACAACAACTGACACCCCCCTCCTCCATTCTGAGGGGTATTACTCTACTGTAAATTTGGAAATGAGTTCACCCACTCCCACAGGCAGGGAAGTAAAGAAGCAGCAACCAGTTTGGGGACAGTGAGCATGTGCCAAAGTAAATCGGAGCCCATTTGACTCACAAAGGGAAAAGAATGAGTGAATAGGGCACAGGTTCAAATCCTGATCCCCCAAAAGACTGTGCCGTGGCTGTAAGCTGTAGAAATGTGGGAACTGTAACAAAATCAAAGGAGGATCCTCTGTGGAGTTTTGTGTGTGTGCAGCTTGAGCCTTTGACATAAAATAAAAACAGCCTGATTGCATTTCACTCCTGGTCTGGACTAAGTCATATGGAGTCCTAAATCTGTTATGCTGTGCTGTCTGCCTAACACACTGTTTTCAAGAGAACCAGCAATCCTGTGGCCACCAGTCATGAAAGGAGGAATTTCCAGCTAGCCTGCATTTCAGTGGTAACCCAGCCGTCAACCATGGAATTCCATACTTCAAATCAATAAGGTACTGTTTTAACTCTATATGCTGCCAGTTGAGATAGTGCCCTTCCCCTTTCCCAGACACAGTATGCCATCAAACCCCCTAGACAAGGAGGGAAGGGGGGTAGCTTTCTGGAGTTTTCGGTCACTGCAAAGACTGTAAGCTGCTGCCTGCTTGAATGTAAAGCCCCTGACTGCTTGAGCAGGAGTGAGTGCCTAGAAAACAAGCTGCTGCCGGCCCGGTGGCGCAGAGGGCTGAGGCGCTGGTGCCTTACCTTGCACTATGCCAGTGACCCAGGTTCGGGAATAACCTCAGGTCACTGAGGTGCCTGCTCGGGGGCTGGGTTGGAGCAGGATTGAGCAATAGCTCTCCCCTCCAAAGGGGTGGATGCCCACCCGTCCGTAGTCCTGCTCCCACTGGGTGGAGGTCCGGTGGGCGCGTAGGCGGCACGGTGCAGTGGCTCAAGTCAGGGGAGGTGCAGAAGGGGCCACCGGATCCTGGCATGTGTGTGCGCCTCCACGGGCGCACACACGCGTATGCCATGGCCTGGAGGGGGGGAAAACTGAAAAAAACAATAAAGTGTATATGAGAAAAAGAAAACAAGCTGCTAATTTAAAATAGAGTAGCACCAGTTTTAAAAGTCAAAGAGGAGGATTACAGTTGAGTGGTGGCTTTCATTTATATTGAAAAGCTGCTTAAAGTTCTGTAAAAAACGGTCTGAAAATTAGCCCCATAGACTTGTATGGGGTGCGTCCCTGCGCTCTCCCTGGGCACACGTCACAAGATGTGGGAGCGCAGCGGCAGAGCAGGCAGACTGGGAAGTGGAACGGGATCTCCTGGCCAGCGGTCCGGCCACTGTTACGATCCCTTCCCTTCCATACACCTGTGCAGTAAAATTAAATATTTTAACACAGAGGGGCTATCGCTGCTCCAGGCTGGCAGGCTATGAAGCCCAAAACAAAATATCACACCTTTCTATCTGGCCCGCAGGTGCAGCGGTAGCGCTACTGCTTGCAACACCTTTGACCCGTGTTTAGAACGAACTCAGGGAGGCGGAGGACCGGCCGGGGGGGGAGGCTTGAGCGTCCGTATGACAGTTCGCCTTCCACGGGAGGGGGGGACAGGCTTGGCACTTGACTGACCTCTGGCAGAAGCCAGAGGCACAGCAAGTACGGAGCATACAGAGAGTGTTGGGGAGTGGTGGACATCGGCGGAGACGCCTTGAAGTCAGAGCGCACGCCACACCCCCAGAACAGGGAAAATGATGCCGGACCACCGAGAGAAAGGAGCGCCAAGCACAGACCCTAATGACTCCTGCCTGCCTGGCCACTGGAGGGACCCAACGAAAATTGAATTGTCTTGGGGTGTACAGGCCCCACCTCGTATCCACCTGGGAGGTACAGCCACGGCTCCATGGGGTCCACCAGGGATTCCAGGTAAGGCAGTGAAGTGGAGCTGGTGCATGTGCATCTCCCGACAGAGCAGGGCTCCAACATGTGGGGGGGACAATAAAGAGAAATTAAAAAATAAATAAATATATATCACACCTTTACTTTAAATGGTAACACTGGGCAAGACTCACAATGTAACTACCCTCTGCACCTACGGTGCCTCAAGAACAGAAATGTTTTTTCAGTGGTGACGGTGGGCAAGACACACAAGGTAACTGTCACTGTGCACCACCATGGTGCCTCAAGTACCTTTTTTTTTAAATGGTCACACTGGGGAAGACGCACAAGGTAACTGTCACTGTGCACCACTACAGTGCCTCAAGATTTTTAAATGGTCACACTGGGCAAGATACACAAGGTAACAGTTGCTGTTCACCACTATGGTGTCTCAAGATTTTTAAATGGTCACACTGGGCAAGATGTACAAGGTAACTGTAGCTGTGCACCACTATGGTGCCTCAAAATTCTTAAATAAGCACATTTGGCAAGATGCATAAGGTAACTCGCTGTGCACCACTATGGAGCTTCAAGATTTTTAAATAAGCATACTGGGTAAGATGCACAAGGTTACTCACTGTGTACCACTATGGTGCCTCAAGATTTTTAAATGGTCACACTGGGCAAGATGCACAAGGTAACTGTCACTGTGCACCACTATGGTGCCTCAAGATTTTTAAATGTTCACACTGGGCAAGATGCACAAGGTAACTGTCAGTGTGCACCACTATGGTGCCTCAAGATTTTTAAATGGTCATACTGGGCAAGATACACATAGTAACTGACCCTCTGCACCTGTGGTGCCTCATGAACAGCATTTTTGTAAATGGTCACACTGGGAAATACGCACAAGGTAACTGTCACTGTGCACCTCTATGATGCCTCAGTAACATTTTTTTTAAATAGCCACAGTGGGCAAGATGCACAAGGTTACTGGTGCTGTACACCACTACTTTGACTCAAGAACTGATTTCTTTTTAATGGTTACACTGGACAAGACACACAAGGGAAGAGACTCTCTGAACCACTAAAGTGCCTCAAGAACTGATTTTATTTTTTAAGTGGTCACGCTAGGCAGGATGCACAAGGTAAACTGAGATTTTAGCCATACTGATCCTTGGAAAACAGGAGTCGCTAGAAGGTTTGATACTTTTATTGGACCAACATATGCCTTGTACACAGATGGTATAGTACACAAGCTTTCAGGGCCTCTCAGGTCCCGAATCTTGTGTACTATGCCATCTTTATACATATTAGTCAATAAATATAAACCTTCCAGCATTTCAAGGTAAATTGACAAATACAGGACCTTTTGTCAGAAATGGACTTCATATATTCAGCTTTCTCTGCCACCCCACTTCCCTACATCCTTCTGCAAAACCCATTTTTTCACTGATAAGACTTTTTTATAATACTTGCTTGCTCCTGTAGACTTAGCCTGTGGCTGTTTTATTTTTGCCCAAGAATAAGTACTCTGTATCTGAGGACAAGATTCTGCTATCTCTCCAACCCCACTTCCTCCCCTGCCTCCTTCTGAACAATAAACTTTTTTTTCTTGAATAAGACTTTTGTTTTTTATATAATTCTAGCTTCTTGTAGACTTAGCCTGTTTTTTTGTGTCCGAGAACATGCATTCTTTCTCTGAGAATGAGATTATATAGCCCCCAAAGTGTCCAATCCACAAGTCTGCAGCACTCCACAGTCACTGCTCTTCTGCAATCCCTCCACCTCCATCTGCAATACTGTTTTTTTTTCTTATGTTCTTTTTTTTTAACTTTATTTCCTTCCCGTCACTGCTGTCTGGGGCACCTTCAGTCGACCTACCTGTTCCCCTCCTACCTGAAATCCTCCCAGCTGTACCCTGGTCCTCGGCACACCCTTGACATGCTTTGTGGAGCAATCCCTCCAGAATCCACCCCCAGAGTGGAGCCACCTTCTGTTCCTTGGCGCTTCCTTCCAGTGCTTCCACGGGTGGAGATGACGCTGAGACCAGGTCCACAGTGGGCAGGATCTGGTGCTGGAGGTGGGGGCAGGCAACAGAAGCCCGGACGTGCAATGACATCCAGTGCGGCCGGGTGTGCTCCCGCACCCAGCCCGTGGATGTCTGCCAAGGCTCCTCCCCTTGTGTCAGCATGATCCCCGGACTGTAGTACTCCCAGCCTCCGCTGGGAGACACTCACGCCAGGGAGTCATCCACCCACCCTCCCCAGGAGAGGAGAGCAGTCCTCCGGATGCTCAATCCTCTCCTTCCCCAATGACACAGATGACCTGAGCTCGCTACCAAACCCAGGTCACCAGAGTGGTGTGAGGTGTGGCGTCTAGGGCCAGCCCTTTCATTCTTTCTTTACCCATTTACTACTGGTCTACTGCTAGTACTAGTTTTTCTTTTCCCAAGGAAAGAAAATTTCACAGAACTAGCCCGCAGATTTCGTCAGCTCCCACAGTCCAACTACACGGTGGTGCGTGACGCGCACATGACTGAACTGCTCAACAGCCTGTCCCTGTCCTGAATGACCACCACAATGTGCTCTCCTGCATACAGCCTCCTGGGTCACATGCTCAACTCACTGCTTTGACCAGTCAGTTGGCACGTCTGTGGGTACTTCCCCTCTGGTACTGGCCAAGTCAGCTGCACTAGTGGCCAAGACAGCTGCACCTCCTGCCCTTCCATCGCTCCAGCCCACCTCCACTCACTGACTGCCTCCTCCTCCTGCTCAGCCCACATGCATGCCCATGTCAAGGGTGAAAGTGAAAGGATTGGACTGGATCAAAAAAACAAAATATAAGTGGGGGGAAAAAAACAGCAGAAAAAAACACCTGATGTTTTACAAAATCTGAGGGAAGTGGGAAAGGCTATAAGGAGGGCAAAGGCACAGACCAAGGAAAGATTAGCGCAGACTGTGAAAAAAGGGGACAAGACATTTTTAGGTATGTCAGCGAAAGAAGGCAAGCCAGGGGAGGGAGTGTAAGGCTCAGAGGGGATACAGGGGAATAAAAAGAGATGAGACCTAGAGAAGGCAGAAATACTGAGCAGATATTTCTACTCAGTATTCACTGAGGAGGGGGAGGGGCATAGACCATAGCTGTATAGCAGACACAAAGTGGAGGGAGACGTAAACACTGGTCCATTTACAGTGGAGAGAGTCCTGAAAGAACTCACAAAATTGAGGGTGGACAAGGCAATGGGGCAGGATGGCATACATCCGAGGATATTAAGGGAATTGTGAGGAGAGCTAGCGGCACCCCTGGCAGCCATGTTCAAAGAGTCACTTAACACAGGTGTGGTTCTAGAAGACTGGAAGAGAGTGCATGTAGTCCCTCTACACAAAAGTGGAAGTAGGGAGGATGTGGGGAACTATAGACCGATCAGCCTCACCTCAGTAATGGGTAAGATCATGGAGGCACTGCTTAAAGCAAGACTAGTGGAGAGCCTGGAATCCATCGGGGCCTGAGATACGAGGCAACATGGATTCGTTCACAGCAGGAAGGTCATGGAGAGAATGAGGAGGGACCTGGAGAAACTTAAAAAATGATCTGAAGTGTGGCAACTAAGGTTCAATTCCAAGAAGTGCAAAATAATGCACCTGGGAAGAGGGAACCCTGGGGAGAGCTACAGGATGGGGGGGGGAGAATTGCTATCACCAAGGAAGAAAGGGACCTGGGGGTTATTATTTTTGATGACCCAAAGGTGTCTAAACAGAGTACAAAGGCGGCAGGGAGGGCAAGTGGCATGCTGGGATGCACAGGTAAAGGTATCAGTAGCAGAATGCAGGAGGTAGTGATGCCATTGTACAAGACACTAGTGAGGCCTCACCTAGTGTACTGTGTGCAGTTCTGGAGGCCACACCTTCATAAGGACATTGACAGGGTAGAGGCGGTCCAGAGAAGGGCAACTAAGATGGTTCAGGGCTTGCACCAGAAAACATATGAGGAGAGACTAAAGGACATCAATATGTACTCGCTAGAGGAGAGGAGGGACCAGGGCGACATGATAGAAACATTCAAGTACCTAAATGGCATAAACAAGGTGCGGGGAGGAGACATCTTCCAATACAAAACTTGTACAAGAACGAGGGGGCATGATATGAGATTGGAAGGTGGCAGGCTGAGGGGTAATGTGAGGAAGTTTTTCTTCACAGAAAGGGTGGCGGACACATGGAATAGATTGCCACAGGAGGTGGTGGGGGTGAGCACAGTAGAGGACTTTAAACATGCATGGGACAGGCATAAGGGTACCTTGGGGGTGGGAAGGAGGGATGAAAAGCCATTGACCATTTAAAGAGACTTGGGCATCATCATCGCTGATGACCTAAACTCATCCAAGCAGACCTCTAAAGCAGTAGGTAAGGCTAGGGGGGTGTTAGGGTGTATTAGTAGGGGTATCACAAGTCGTAAGAGGGAGGTAATAATCCCTCTGTACAAGACACTGGTTAGGCCCCATCTGGAGTACTGCGTGCAGTATTGGAGGCCACACCTTCACAAGGACATTAACCAAATTGAGGCAGTCCAGAGAAGGGCAACCAAAATGGTGCAGGGACTGCATCAGAAGACATATGAGGACAGATTAACGGAGCTCAATATGTATACCCTTGAGCAAAGGAGGGAGAGAGGTGATATGATCGAGGCATTCAAACACCTTAAGGGCATAAACAAGGTGAAAGAGTCTAACATGTTTAAATATAAGAAAAATAGCAGGACAAGAGGACACAGCATGAGATTAGAGGAGGCCGATTAAGGGGGAATGTGAGGAAATTCTTTTTCGCAGAAAGGGTGGTGGATGCATGGAATGGCTTACCACAAGAAGTGGTGGCTATGAATACAGTGCAGGGCTTCAAACAGGCATGGGATAGGCATAAGGGAGCAATACAAATGACTATGAATAGATAGGCCACTGACAGAGCAAAGGCCGATGGCACATTTATAAGGTAGAAAAAGAAATGGGCAGACTGGATGGGCCTTGCGGTCCTTATCTGCCGTCAACTTCTATGTTTCTATATGTTTCTATGTTTCTATGACCAGGTAGGGTCAGAGGCCACAAACTTTAGGACAGACTAGATGGGTCTTGCAATCCTAATCTGCTGACAATTTCTGTGTTTCTATGTTCCAGTTTTTGCGGCTCTCAGACGGCAGCCCCTATGAACAAATACAAGCTGAAAATAGCATGTATGCGGGTTTCAGCTTAGCAACCTGAATACAGGCATTTTCGGCTGTATTTGTGTTGATCAGTATTTGTCTTGCATAGCCCCTGTAGAAGCATATGTTTTGTTTGTCCAGTGTCTGGGTGCCGCTTAGTTTGAGGGTAGGACAGTGTTACACAAGGTCCCTGCATCCTAATTGGTACTCCCAGAGCTACACTGCAGACAGCTAGCATTTATGTATATGTTATACTAACATATAGGGCTAAGGGCATCTACCCTATGAGAGTAGATGTTAGGATATGTATGCATACAATTGCTATATGCTTTACTTTCTAATATACACATGTATTTCTTGCTTACAAGATGCTAGGACACCGGTGTCCTTGTAGTGTTATGATATATGAATCAGCATTGCCATCTTGTGATGATTTATATTACTATGGCTATATACAAACTGTACCTCTTTGTGTCCACAAAGTGATGACCATAAAAAAATTGTATAATGTTATCTAGGACTGAGGAGCCACCACTAATTTAGCCAATAGGGCTCATCTCTGTAACTAGAAATGTTTCTACCTTACAGTAACCATGGTAATTATCTTAGGCATATAATGTAAGACATTACGTCTTCTACCTCGGAGACCCCAGGAGACACGGAGATTCCTCGAGGTATAGGGAACGCTTAGCATTGGCTCCCAGTTCTTAATGGTCAGAACTGCTTAAGGCAACTGTGATTTTCCTTTTGGTAGTAATAAACAAGCTTTATTACTCTTATGCAACGTGTCTGTGACTCCTTGCATTCCCATTATTGCCAAGAACCTGAGAGTGAGGTTTAGACCTCCTGACAATTGGCGACCGCGTGCAGGCAATATTTGGTGTTTGCAAAGTTTTCACTTGTTGCTACAACTTTTCCTTCCCAACGGGGACAGTAGGTGTGCATACCCACATCACCTCTCCCATTTTTCACCCAGTTTGTAATCACTTGCAAAGTCTGGCTGCTTACTGGGTGTGGTCGATGTCGACTCGCCTCACCCCACGGCAGTTTTGAATTGCAAGCTTACAAGTGTACAGTAGCCCACCTGTGAACTAGTGCACCTGTTGTGGATCGATACACAGCACGGTGCCTTTTCACAGTTTGATTTTATGTTCCCTCCCACACAATGGCCACCATATCAAATATCCGCGCAGACTTGAGACTTGATATCTCGAACTTCATGAAAATAGCGATGGAAACTGAGCACCAGGACACTTTGTAACAGTGCTGTAGGCAAAAAAATGTCAAATGAAATAGAAGGGCTAGTAGCACCCATTGCACCGAACACTCCGAACATAAACCACACAGACTCAAGATGTAAGTGCGGTCTTGTTATATAAAAGGTTAAAACGCATTATCTGACAAAAAGACAAACAACTAACGTTTCTCCTAGCGTGCTGCTAGGCTTCTTCAGAAAGTTTGAGACAGGATAAGAGGCAGGCATTGCAAATGAATGATTTATTGAGTAGAACTGATGATCAGATGCGTGAGGAGTTGGGAGAGCTTCAGGACGAGAGCAACCACGTACGTAATGACTTAGGAGTAGCTACTAGGGACAATCGCGAATTGAGTGCTGCGTATAGAGTGTTACAGAAGCAGATGCAGGATAATGTGGATCAGAGTGTTGCAAAAGTTAGTCATGAAGATTGTGAATGTAAAATGGTGAAACTGCACCATCAGCGAGAGATGCTGGCTGGGCACGTTGAGGCGATGGGTGGCATAGCCCCCTTCTTGACAACATCACCTGAAGAGGAGAAGTCCGATTACAACATTTCACAGTACAACACCCAGTCATGCCCCTACTATGGCCCATTGACCACACCCCGCCATCCACAACATGCTGGTTCCCTGACACATGACACCACATCCCTACGTCATCAACGGAATGACGACTATCATGGGTGACACAATCATGGCAACCCCCATGATGGGGGGGAGCAGACCCAGGCCTAGTCCCAATGGCATCACCATCGCCGTTATTTCTGTGGATGATAAGGAAGAGATAGAGAAAATGATTGATGCCGCCTTAGGCAATGTGACCCTACCTGACAGAAGCAAGCAGACTCTCCGAACGCAGATTAGACAGATGCTGCAGGAGGCCGTGACTCAGGATGGAATGGTCCGCATTGTGGCTGAAGCCGCAGCTCAGGCAGCCCTGCAGGGTGCCCAGGACAATCTACCTCCGAACGATCATCCCAGCAATGCCCTACAAATGGCCAACTCTGTTCAACAAATAGCTGACAGTATTGGTCGGATGAGCCCGTCTGACAACCTCAGTTGCCACTTGGAAAAGGTGCATGCTAAATGTGAAATGCTTAGTCTCGCTGCAGACTATCAGGTCCAGATCCTACGCCAGACCATTGATCCTGGCCTATGGGCAAAACTCCCCGATGCTGTCCGACAGGACAACCATGTCACTTTTGATGAAGTGGCATCTGAACTTGTCACTGCACACAACCCAGGTGTGGTAGGAGTGATGCTCGCATACTCTGTGAAACAGAATGTGAAGGAAAGTACAGCGACCTTCCACAAGAGACTTTGGATGGCCTACCGAGCAGGGAAGAACCTTGCAGGAGAAGCTGCTGATGCAGACCTCATCAAGTACAAAACCTTGTTCCTTTGGAACATGATCCCTGCAGTGCAAGAAAAGGTAGAGCCAACCACCTATCCAACCACGGAGTGGTTTGCCGATATTCTTCGGAAAACAGAGGGAGTCTAGCAACTCTACATCCGTGACTCAAGCTCCGGCTCCAAGAAGGTAGCTGCCGTGGAAGCCATTCCGGAGGCCACGACTCAATACATGGCGGAGGGGCAGGCCAAAGAAAAACAGCCCCTTCCCACAGATAACCAACACCCTCAGCAGGCCCAACAACAATCCTGGGCCGGGAACTGGAAGTACCACAAAAATAAGAAACACAATAAGGGTAAACAACAGAGACCAGGCCCTTCTTATAGGGAACTAGCCGATGACAACTGAAATCTCTGAGACCTCCTCAGGAAAGTGCACTCCGTAGCGGATGCTGTTCCGGTACAGGCCCTTGCTGCAATACAACCTTGAGAGCAGGCATCCACAGGCCATGAAGATACTGAAAGTCCAGGCTCTCAGACTCCTACAGGCCTGAACCCAGAAGCGGCTCCCTATATAGCACCAGTAAAGCATGGCAAGATGGTTCACAGGAACCAGGCCCAGACTCTCTTTCAAGAGTTTCCCCAATGCTTCCACTGGTACAGATTGACAGTTACAGGCCCCAGTCCATATTGTAAACAAGCTGGTCTTGGATACAAACAGAAGGCCCTGCACAGAGGCCAAGGTCAGGGGCCGCCTGCTCATAGTACTGTTAGATACAGGCACGGCTGTGTCTGTATTGCAGGATGACAACCCGGACACATCACCTTGGTCTACCGGACGGAGGTCCAACATGTCTGGTGTAGACGGAACTAAGCTACCTGCATACCACTCCCTGCCACTACCTGTGATGCTGGGACACCTGAAGGCGTATCACACCTTTCAGCTGATGGTACTGCATGATCACCCTAGTATAATCGGAATTGACTTCTTGGCACCACACAGCTATGTGGTGCACTTGGCCAACATGTTACTGATACAGATTCAGGGGCAGTATCACACCATCAATGACTCACATGTGGTTGCAACGATCTCCGCAAATGACAAAGAGTATGATGTCATAGAGCTATTTAAGAATCACAAGCTTTTCCCAAAGCTCCTTCCTATCCTACAAAGGCATCTGGAGGCATTTGCCACCAACGAGCATGATGGTGGCAAGATGCATACTGTCACTGAAGTGACAGGCCCAACACGTGAGAGGCAGAGGCTATACCCCTTTCCATCTGAGGTCTTGCCTTCTGTTAGGGAAACAATTAAATCACTCCTCAAGCAAGGTGTAATCAGGACATGTGTTTCTACTGCAAATTCCCCAGTGTGGCCTATGAAAAAAAACATGGGCGCCTGGAGACTTACTATTGACTACAAGAGACTAAACCAAGTCACCTCTAGTTGCGCCCCAACAGTGGCATCAGCACCAGAAGTGCTACGAGTACTGACCCCTGACCAACAATGGGTTAGTGCCCTGGATATCTCCAATGGTTTTTGGTCATTGCCATTGGTCCCCAAAAGTCAGTATAAGTTTGCCTTCACCTTTGAAGGCAGACAGTACACATGGACCTGCTTACCACAGGGGTTCCACAACAGCCTCTCCCTGTTCCATCTGCACATGATGGATGCCTTTGAGGGTTTCTCTACACCCCAGTGTCTCTTGCAGTATGTGGATGACCTGTCGTTGGCCACAGCTACACAGGAACAGCATCTGGATCTCTTGGACGAACTACTGATCCTCATTCAGAGGGCAGGCCTCAAATGTAATCCAGCAAAAGCACAACTGTACCAGAAGGAGGTGCTCCTTCTGGGCCTGAGGATAACAAACAAAGGCAGAAGCCCTACCTGAAAGAAGATACAGGGATTACAGGATTTGCCACTGCCCACCAGCGTGGCCACCTTTAGGAGATTTCTAGGTATGGTAAATTATTCCAGAGATTTTATTTATGATTTTGCTCAGAAGGCCACCCCTCTGTACGAACTACTGAAAAAGGATGTCCCCTGGACTTGGGGCCCCATTCATACCCAAGCTGTGATGTCACTAAAACAGGCCCTGGCTTCAGCTCCAGCTTTGGTTAACCCCAATCCAGCCCTGCCATTCCAACTGGAATCTGCCACCTCTGACATTGCGATGACTGCAGTGTTGGCCCAGAAGGTCCATGGCACCCTAAGACCCATTGCATATGCATCACAGCTCTTGACCTCAGTGGAACAGAAGTATAGCCTTTGTGAAAGGAATCTTCTAGCTACCTATTGGGCTGTCAAGCACTTTCTGTATATCATTGGGTACTCCCCCCTGGTCATCAATACAAACCATACCCCAACAACCTTTTTGCTATCAGACAGATACATAGATACATAGACAGTGTCGGCAGATAAGGGCCTATGGCCCACCTAGTCTGCCCATTTGAGCTTGTAAGTTCAGTTTATGTTTTCCTAGAAGTCTGTTGCCCCTTACCCCTGACCTCCAGAATTCCTTTATGTCTATCCCATGCATTCTTAAATCCCGTGATTGATTCAGCCCCTGCCACTTCCTCTGGAAGGGTGTTCCACTTGTCCACCACCCATTCTGTGAAGAAATTCTTCCTCACATTTTCCTCTGAATCGTCCTCCCTCCAACTTCATCCCATGCCCTCTAGTCCTGGAACATCTTTTTTGCTAAAAAATAGTGTATTCCTGCACCCTGTTCCTCCCTGTAAGATACTTGTATGTCTCTATCATATCCCCTCTCTCCCTCCTCTCCTCCAGGGAGTACATGTTCAGTTCCTTCAACCTGTTCTCATAGGACTTGTGATGCAATCCATGTACCATCTTTGTTTCCCTCCTCTGAACCTTCTCTACCTCTGTCTATGTCCTTCACGTAGGTAAGTTCTCCCAGAACTGTACACTGTACTCAAGGGTGGGGCCTCACTAGTGTCTTGTATAGTGGAATTATGACCTCCCTTTTCCTGCTGGTGATGCCCCTGCCTATGCATCCCAGCATCCTATTTGCTTTACCTGCTGCCTTGTCACACTGTTTCCCTACCTTGAGGTCATCAGATATGATAACCCCAAGATCCCTTTCCTGCTTGGTGCATGCTATATCCTCACCCCCAACTGATATATTGTGCCAGGGTTTTTGTGCCCCATATGCATTATCTTGCACTTCTTTGCATTGAATTTCAACTGCCAAACCCCTGACCATTCTTCAAGTTTCTGCAGGTCCCGTCTCATTCTGTCTACACCCTCTGGTGTGTCTACTGTGTTACAGAGCTTTGTGTCATTAGCGAACAGTGAAATTCTGCCTTCTAGGTCCTGCGCAATGTCACTGATGAAGATGTTGAATAGGACCGGTCCCAGCACTGATCCCTGTGGTACCCCACTGGTCACTTTTTCCTCTGTGGAGTGACAGCCATTTACCACCACCCTCTGTGTCCTGCCGCCAAGGCAGAGTAAAGGATGGGTCAGTCTCCAGTACCAGACTGACACACTGGTCCTTCCTTCTCCAGGGTAAAGACATCAAGGTCCACCCAACCAAAATGCCATCCATGCTGATGCATGTCCTCCTTTTCCAAGGAGAACCCCATGACTGTACACTGCAGCCACTTGATCTATCAGATCCAGGCCCTTTCCTTCCTGCTACACAACAATTACTTGAGAGCACCTCACTGTGTCATGTCTTTGCAGACGGATCAATTTCCTATTATCAGGGAGAACAGATAGCAGGAATGGGTATATTCGTGGTTTACCCCTTTGGTAACACTGTTAAAATCTCCAAACATTGCAGTGTAGCATCATCACAGTATGCAGAGATGGCTGTGGTGGCCTGTGCCCTTGAAGTCATCCAGCATGGAACCGTGGATACCATCATTTTCACAGACTCTAACTGGGTTTGTTGTTCTCCTACAGAATTTTTTCCTTTCTGGCAGAAGAACTCCTTTACCTTTTCTGATGGCACCCTGGTGAAACACAAGGAACTGGTAATATACATTCATTCACTGGCACAGAAATTTGCACACAAACTCTATGTACACAAAGTTAAGGCCCACTCCATACATGACCCCTTTCATGCCTTCAATGACACTGTTGACACCCTTGCTCAGGGGGCGCGGTCAAAATCACACTGCCAATGCAGCGTGATTTCTGCCCGAGGCATGTCTTTTTTCTGTGGGGCTCTGCCCCACGCCCCCTAATATAGGGTGCTCGGACACCCCCACTAAAGATTCTTAACCTTGGGGGGGCTCCAACTCGGGGAGCGCACATGTCAGAACAAAGTAAAAGTTTCTGGGACCGGGAATCAAACCGGTTCCAGAAGCAGCACCTGGGTTTCTACTGCTGTGGCTAAGTCCTGTGAGCCACGGCAGCTGCTTGTCAGAACTTGCTCCCAGCAAAGGTCTCATCCTGTGCCTGGGAAAGCACTACTGGTACAATACCGCATACAGCAGTATAAGCGGTATTGCACCAGTAGTGGTAGCATACTGCGCTGTACCGGGTTAGCCATAATGTCATCAGCTATTAAGTGTGCGACTATATGACCCGGTAGGGAGGGGGGGGGACACCTGGATGATGGACCATCCAGAAGCCAGAGCAGCTGTGCATATTGCAGCCATCAGGAGGAAACCTGAACCCTTTTCCCCCTTGGATCTGTCAGAAGCCCAGCATGCTAACTCTAAACTCAAAGATGTTTTCAGATTTCTGGACAAAGGCACCGAGAAGAATTTACCTGCCCACAACCTGTACCAAAGGCATGAAGGTAAGTTACACCAGTCCCCAGATGACAAGCTCTTTTGGTACCAACCAGATGACACTCCCACCAAATTGTGGGTGGTCCCTCGTCATCTTAGATCCACATTTTGCACCAAGTGCATGACACCCCCACTGGTGGACACCAGGGAGTGGAAAACACACACCAGAGGCCAAGACCACAGCATGGTGGCCTGGTGTCACCAAGGATGTCAAACAGTACATAGACAACTGCCTTGTTTGTGGGCAAAACAACCCCATCCCTACCAAACGAAATGCCAAGCTACTACCACAAAGGCACTCTGGCCCTTGGCATGCCTTATAGATCGATTTTATTGGTCCCCTTACCAATACCAGTAGAAATAACAAATACGCCCTTGTGGTAACTGCTCTCTTCTCTAAGTGGGTTAAAGCTTTCCCCACTAAGACATGCAATGCAAAAGCCACTGCCAAAATCCTGGTGGAACAAATTTTTTCCAGGTGGGGCCTACCTCTTAAGGTGGACTCCGACAAAGGAACCAGTTTTACAGGTGAGTTGATGAAAGAAGCACTTGAACTCCTTGGAGTTCATCAGAAGTTCCACATACCATACCACTCATAATCATCAGGTCAAGTAGAGAGGGCAAACAGACAAATTAAGCAGATGCTTTCCAAATTCACTGAGGACAATCCCAAGGATTGGGATTCCCTACTGCTGTTACTCCTTATGGCAATTAGGGGCACACCCACAGACACCACCCAGTTGACACCCTTTGAGGTGATGACTGGTAGAAGTATGAGATTGCCTGTTGTTTGACCTGCACACCCCTACCGCAGACTGTGTTTCTTTGGATCAATATGTGGAAAAATTAAGAAAAGACCTAATACACACTCATTTGTATGCTGCAAACTGCATGGGCAAGACCCAGCAACAGTTCAAAATTCAGTTTGACAAACACACACAAGAAGTGGATTGGTAAGTTGGAGATCAGGTAATGGTTCTCAGATTTGCGTATCCAACACATTCTTTCTCCAACAAGTGGGAAGGACCCTACCCAATTGTCAACAAGCTCAGTCCAATAGTCTATCAATATATGTAGGAATTGCCTAGTGGAGTATAGCAGAGTTGTAGCGAACTTTAACTGACTTCCTGACGTCTGCTTTCACTACTGAATTTTTTTCTGCTAATTGCCCAATATTGTAGAATAGCTAGAACTGACTAATGCCTGCTGTTTTTTCTGCCACACCCTTTTCCCATCACAGCTCCTCTCATTCATCCTCAGACTGCATTCTTTGCTTCCCTCTTTCTCATGCTTTTTTCCCCTTTTGTATTTCTTTCTCTCTATTCCCCACAATGTTTCTCTGCCATCTACTGGACCCCTGATTCCCTCTCCTGCCACCCCCCTGAACCAGCACATTCTGTAACTATTGCCTGGCATTTTGGGCCATCTTCTCTACCCATTCCAGACTACCCTGAGTCTTCTCCACCACAGGTCTCCTTCCCAGCTTTCCCTGGTCTCATTCAAGGGGCCTCCCCCCCCAACCTCCTGAATCAGCCTTTTGTTTTGCTAAATTCCCACCTGGCACCTTTGACCAGACCTCTCTGCAGGAACCTTTTCTTTCCCACTATTTTCACCTACTTCTGCCCTGAGCACTAAATTGCCCAGGGCCCTCCCACCAATTTACTTGACATTTGTCTTTGACTTTTTAACTAACGCCCACCTTTTTTTCTGCTCTATTTGAGCCACAAGCTCAAACCAGGCTCTCCACTTCAGTCGAGTGGCCCTGGCACTACTACCTGCTGGCGGCTGGACCTCTGCATCCAGCTTGCCACCCCCTGACCAAGGAAAGCAGGTACATTTGGTCAGCTCCTAGCTCGGTGCTGTCAGGCTTCAATCCCTGTAATTGGACTGGCTCCTGGGGACTGTGGCTGCTTCCCGACTGGATGCTGCAGATCCCCATTGAAAAAGAAAACACCCAAGGCACCTTTTTCAAAACACAGCTCGGCCACTGCCTTGCTGTACTGCTCCCTGGACAGTTTTTTCACCCACCCCTCACCCCCTCCTCCCTCCTTTATTAAGTACACTTCCCCAGTGATTCCCCTTCCCGAGGCCTCACACTAGTCAATTACAGCAACTCCTTAAAAGGGCTCTCCTTTCTGTAACTTAAAGGGGTGATCCTCTCTCGTGCTCAAATAACTTATCGTCCTTAATGCATCCGGGATCAAGTGCATTGACACTGACTGTGGTCCTCCTCCTACTTCCTACACCAGCCCCACCTCACTTAGGACCATCACCCTCTGCCCACAGTACCCCCCTCTTATCTACAACACCTCTACCAGACCCCCCCACACTTCCACCCTTGCTAGCTCTTACTTCCCACTCATACCTTGGTCTCGTCTCCTCAATGCCTTTCCCACCCTTCGTACTCTACCCACCCCTTGCACCCCAGCACCTGGCCCCATGTCCAGTCGCAAGAGGAGATGCCACAATCACTACCACGCTTTGGTGCGCCTAATCACCCTCCTGTTGCTTCTATCAGGTAACATTCATCCAAACCCTAGCCCTGTACCCAACCTTATGAACAAGCCTGCCCAGGCTCAAGGACTTTGCATAGCTTCTATGAATATTTGCAGCCTCCTTAAGAAGGCTGCTGCATTCCAATGCTGGGTTACTCAGCACCAACCGGACATTGTCGCACTCGTCGAAACCTGGTTATTCAAATCCACCCCTGACTCCTTCGTCTCCCTCCCTGGTTACACCCTTTTCAGCAAAGATCGGGTGGGTAAGCATGGAGGTGGTTGTGCTACCTACATGTGTGACTCCCTCCTTGGACATGTACTTCGACCACCCAAGCTTGATAACGGGGCGCAATCCCTCATGCTAAAAATCTCCCCCAACCCTGGTAAGGGCCCACTCTTTCTCACCGTTGCCAATATTCTCCCCAGAAAGCAAGACCTCGCCATTCAGGCACTTGCTGACTACCTCTCTGGCCTACAGCCCAAAATGGCCCAGATAATTGTTGGTGAACTGAATATCAACTGGCTCTCTGCCACGGCCTCCCAAACCAGAGATATCTTTGCCGCCCTTGAAATGTCTCAGCTTGTCACAACCCCAACTAGATTCAACCCCTCTACTGGCTCCAGCACCCTCCTGGATATCACCATTACCAACCACCCCCAGAGGGTGCTCGATATCAGTGTACTTCCCAACTCACTTAGTGACCACTCCCCGGTCGTATTCTCGTGGTCCGCTGCCAACAGCAAACCTGCATCACAAACCACCCAGCAACGTCGCCTACTCCCAGGTGGCCTGCGATACCTTAAACTGTACCTCTCACAACTGGATTGGTCCCCAATCAGGCTTGCACCGTCCATAGACGAGGCATTGGATTTTTTCATTTGCACTTTTTTTTTTTTAACTTTCTGTTTATCCCCTCCTACCTGCCCTCGGTGCCCACTCCTTCGGGCCATTCATCCCATGCCAGCCTCCTCTGCTTCAGGATCTGCCCCTAGAGTGCCTTCTCCTTCTACCCCCACCTGCACAGCGGGGTCTGTCCTGGAATTGGTGGCTTGGATGGCTCGGAACGGTCAACTAGGACCACCGAGGGTGTTTTTCCGTTTTTTCTGTTGTCCCTTACCCCTAACCCTCTGAGACCAGCGGCTCGAGGATGTATGTCAGAGGCGGCGTGCTGAGTACATCTCAGGCGCCCGACAGTGTCTCCCTCTCCCGAGCTCCGATGAGCGGAGCCACCAAACCCTTGTGAGCCCATGCTTCCATCGGCTCTCTAGGGGTGGGTGTCGGGTATAGCACCCTGGTATCTCACTCCCAGAGGGAGGAGAGCATCCATTGGGACGCCTCAATCCTCCCTCACCCAGCCGACCCCCACCGACCCGAGTCCATTCCCGAACCCGGGTCACTGGCATAGCACGAGGTGTGGTGTCCAGCACCTCAACCCTCAGCGCCACCAGGCCGGCTTCACTCGCACTTTTAACACTGCCTGCGACCTCTATGCCACCTTTGCTAGTTGGAGGCTAGACCCCTTCTGCAAAAAGCTGTTAGCAGTAACAACCCCAGCACTGACCCACTGGACACTAGGCTACTTCGTCTGACGTTGGATGCTATCCTGGTCCCACTTACCGAGCTGTTCAGCTGCTTTCCATGCCTGGGGCAGTTCCCCAGCACATGGAAAACCGCCATCATTACTCCCATCCTAAAGAGCGGCGATCGAGCGACGCCGGGTAACTATCGACCTTTCTCCATCCTCCCCCCACTCTCTAAGGCCCTTGAAAAATTAGTTGCCAACCAGCTTGCCAAATACCTGACCATGCACAACATCCTGTGCCCTGAACAGCATGGCTTTCGTGCAGGTCACAGCACCACAACTGCAATACTTGAATTCTCCAACTTCCTGCACTCTGCTCTTGATGCCGGAAGTCCTGCCAGCGCCATGTTCATTGACTTCTCCAAGGCCTTTGACATGGTTTGCCATCCCCTCCTGCTTGACTCCCTCAGATGCCTTGGTTTCTCCCCCAGCTCCCTTGCATGGTTCACCAGCTACCTCTCTGCCAGAACTCAGTGTGTAAAAATCAATAGCATCCTATCTGACACATGACCTGTCTGCTCTGGGGTTCTCCAGGGCTCCATTTTAGGCCCTCTCCTCTTCAGTCTCTACCTCAACTCCCTCCCCTTGGCCTGCCCAAGTAAGATCCTCCACTACGCGGATGACTCTGTGCTGTTCGCCTCTGATCCCAACCCCAACACACTCCAGGCCACCCTCCAACAAGCTTTTGATAGAGCTGAGCATTGGTTCACATCACAAAGGCTAGTCCTGAACCTAAAAAAGACCAAAACTATGCTCTTTTCACATCGCCAAAGCAAAGCCAGTGGTGCCTGTCTCGTGATGCCTCCTAGCACACTAAACCCCATTGAGCAGGTTTCCTCCTACAAGTATCTGGGCATTACCTTTGATTCGGCACTCTCCTTCCATTCCCATATCAGTGCCCTTTCTGCTGCCACCAGTGTCAAGATTGGACTGTTATACCGCCATAGGGACTGCCTATGACAAGAGGCCCTTAGATTGGCAATCACCTCTTCTGGTCTGTCGCTAATCGACTATGGGCTGCCCATCTATGCTGCAGGTGACAACACTGCACTTGCAAGAATCCAGCTCTCTATAAACAAGGCCTGCAGGCTAATGCTGGGAGCCCCTAGAGGCACCCATACATGCCTGCTGTACTCCACCACCAACTTGCTCAACCTTGAAGAAAGGCTTCGATTCCAAACCTGCCTTCTTGTAAAAAAGACCCTGCTAGGGCTCTCCCTCCCCCGGGTCGCCACTTCCCTGCAGCATGCCTCCCCCTCAGTCTCCACCCGCAGCACTGTCAAAACCTCCCTTATTGTCCCCAGGGTAAGGACCTCGATGGCCCAGAGATCCTTTTGCTATCAGGCTCCCTCCTCGTTCAATTCCCTCCCAGCCAACATAGCTGACTCCACCAAGCTTGGTCCTTTCAAGGTCTCCCTCAGAAGCCATCTGACAAGCACTCGCTGCTGCAACTGCACATAATCCCCCTCCTGCCCTTTACCTTCACCCCTAGGCTGTGTCTGCCCTGTCTACTTTTGCTGTATATACCTGAGGTCTTAGGCAACATCTGCTGACTAATGTAACAAAATATCTCTGGTTGCTACCTGATGTGGTACTCGTGTACCTATATTATGACTACTGTGACCTACCTATTATCAAGCGTGTACCATCAGTGAATGCCTGTAACACTGGTTGCTTTTTTAATCTAAGCATTATGTACTGTACTGTTTTGTTTGCTGTGATGTATTGCTTTCTTGATGAGGCGCCTTTGTAAATGAGTCTTTGACTCAAAGGTCTGTAAACTGATGATTTAATAAATAAAAAAAAGAAAATAAATAAAGTTAGACTCATGCAAAACAACAAACTGACTGACAAATGGTTACATGCAAACCAGTTGAAACTGTATAAAGGAGTATAATTACTTTCCTTCACCCCATTGGACGGAATAGTACTAATCTGCTATTGTTTGATCTTCCTTTTCAGATACACTGACAAGATAGCTATCTTGTTCCATTTTCTCTTCATCTCAGGAGTTATCCCCTGCATCCAAGGCATGGTAAAGCACATTCTTCCTCATCTTGATCCACCTGCAACTACCCCAGAGGGAGTCTCCATCAAAGTCCCAGACAATTTGATTACCGTTCAGGAAGGTCCAGATGCCTACCTCACTGCCTCGGTTGTTGCTCCTGATAAATCTACCCTACAAATTGAGTGGCAAACCAAGTCTCAAGGACAAATACTCCCCGTGGCCAAACTCTCTAAGGGAACTTTCCATGGATAGCCCAACGCAAAATGATCCCCTAATGGTACCTTGTCCTTGCACCAGACCTCTCTTAGACATTCTGGTTTATATAATATCACTGCTTTAATTGACCCCTCATATTGTGATTCACTTTCTAAAGACTCTGCCAGGAAATTTTGTGCTGTACACAACATGGCCTCAGTTGCCATGTATTTATCTTTGTTACCCCCTACTGAAAAACAACTTTTGGAATGTCCAAAACAAACCCCTGGTCCTTGTAGTGGTCTCACAGCCATTGCTTTACCTGGCTCACTGATTAACAGCTTACAATATATGCATATACCTGTTTTGTTTAACTTGACTTACTGGAATATGAAAGAATTTGGTATGTGCCATACTACTAACACATCATTGTTTTATGGTACTTTGTTACTTGATAGCTTAGCAGCTTTTCAGATTCGCAACCAAGACCCTATTGCCAGGGTACATACCACCAAGCATAGAGGCAATTTTAGGAGAAAACCTGTTTCTCAACACAGTGATCAAAGTCATAAAAGAAATACACGTGACACATCTGATGTCAATGGTACCACAGGCACCGTCACTGGTGTTTTTGGTACTGCAATGTCTATCTGGAATAAAGCAAACATTGCCACTATCAAAGCACATTCACAAAAGTTTGAAACTGGTATGATCAATGACATCATACCCCCTTATTGCATGGTGTGGATGGCCTTAGTCAGGAAGAAAGATATACTCTATATAATATGCACGACATTGCTAAGTCATTTACAGATTCTAAAGATAAGATTAATGCCCTTATTGCCCAAAACAATAAGGAAGCAGATAAGCAATACTGTACATCGCCTGTGAAATATTATGTTCCGCATATGGATCATACATAATCACTACCATCAACAATGGTGATCTCAAATCTGGAAGAATCCCTGATATCATTCATGACAGACACATCTCTAAATGGTATTACCCTCGCTGCAAATCCCCTAACTGTGTTGCCGTGTGTATGTTACAATCTGTTTCTATTCCTGTTTCTACTGCTAGGAATTTGGGATTTGTGACCAGGCACCCCAATACTGGTCCTTGCTTTACTTCTAAGAAATGTTCCATTAAGGATACTATGTTTGTGTCTTTTACTGTTTCTTTACCACGTGTTGATCCCAAAACAGCTATATTTGATAAATTAGCATCCATACACTCCATTGGGCACCTTGATGAAAACATCTACAGAGAATGTCTCGACTTGCCTCCTGTTCTGGTTTTCCATCCTCTTCTGGATGCGTGGGTCTCACCGCACACAGACTGCTGTGTGAAGAAAGGGTATATTTATTTGTGTCGATGTGATGTATTTGATGGTATTAAACCTATATGTGGATATTCCCCAGACAATACTGATTGGTCCTTTTCCATGGACAATAACATCACCACCAATGGTACAGAATACCACGACTCAACATCTGCTCCAGACGCTTCTGAATTGTATCAGTCTTACAGGAAGGAGGTTCATCGCCTGTCAACATGGATTTCCAAGCAAACTTATACTTGCCCAGTACAGCTACAAAAATGGAGATTACCTACTGTTAAAATGCAATATAATTCGGATGGTGAATATTGTGTGGTAACTAATTTTAAACAGTTTACATATGGTGACAAGACATGTTTTATTAATGAATCTAACTTTTGCTTTTTCCCTCACCAGACAACTATTATTGGGCACACAGTTATTACCTGTTCCCCTTGTGGAACCTGATATCATTGATAGTAACCCTGATTATCTGCTTACTATTTTAGAGTACTTACCCTACTTTAATGTACACATTGATCCCTTGACTTTAACTCTGAAGTGACTTTTAGACTGGAAAGACACCCATCTCATCCACATCAGCAATAATATCTCCAAAGCAGATGAAGCAGTATTTGACCTTATTAATGATGGTGATTTTAATAGTAAAGACACAGGAAGGGGAGCACAAGGTCGTGGTGCTCACAAGCTCAATAAAACTTTCAAAAAACAAAATAGCCTGACCACTCCACCACATATTACGCTGCACACTGAAATAGGTATTAAACTGTTTATTCCATAGTTAAAATGAGCCCAACGCATTTCTGGTCCTGAACTGGCCCCTTTTTCAAAAACAAATCTTTAGCTTATAAACCCTACACATAATGATGTCATCAATTAGAAACAGCTGAAATCCCCTGTTCATTCCTAATGACAACAAGAACCCTAAATAATATCATTACAAAGAATAAATGAAAACGTGTTATCTTAAATACAACCATTAAAGCTGCTTAGAACAGATTAACAAATAATTCATTTATAAAACATACAGTCAAAAACAATGTAAAATCATCTCTTAAAAAACTAAGCAAACAAAAGAAATGAAACATATATATAGAAAGACATTCTCAGAACGGACTGAACTGGGGGAAGGGGGGAGAATTTTCATCAGAAAGCAGACCCAGAGAGGAATTACACAAGAAACAATACTTCATTCTATTTAGCTTCCAAAAATGGTTTAATCTCAAAGCCAGTATTTTAAACCAGGAGATTTAAATGCCTGTAATGTAATAATTCAAAAGGTTTCCCTTTTCAAAATGAAATTATTATAGTTACCACCCCGTGGATTAGTATTAACTTTGTCTATTGCCATGTTTTAAATTGATCGCATTGATTAGTACATTTAGTAAAAAAAGGAACAGTTTGATTATTACATTTAGTAAAGAAAAGGAACAGTTGGTTCTAGTGGATTTTAAAGCACAGGAACAAGAAGTTTTATGACTACATACACATCATCTAGCTGAATTTGATAGACTCAATAAAAATTTACAAGATCCGATAAAACGTTTAGATATTGGCTTAAAGAAAGCTAAACAAATTAAGTTCACATGGGACAAACTGGACTTTGAAAATAACAGAGTGTATACACAGAAAAGGAAACCGCAGAAAAGTATTTTAAAAAACAATAAAAACATGTCTTTCGACTTTAGCACAGACCAAAGTGAACCAGAGAGTGAAGAAGGTGACCAGAGTCCTTTTTTAGAACGAGGAATAAATCAAGACAGAGTGCAAGGTGCACATTTGGCATGGCAGCAGGACCCACAGCCCCCACAGCAAATTCATTTCAAACCAAGGAGAAGTCCACATTTTAATCACCAGGGGGAAGGGATGTATTCAAGAACAGGTTTTGGAAGAGGACGAGGAGGGGCAGACAGAGAAAGAACAGGGTACAGATATCAGAACTACAGACAACAGACAAGCATATCTGGGTCAGAGGAAGTGAATGTTGTGTCTGTTTCTAATTAACAGATTATTAACTTGACTGACTGTACCCTAACTGATGCAGAAATAAGTCTCCTTAAAAAAGGCCTTAATTTTGTCCTGACAACCAAGATATCTTATGTGCAAAGTACTACTGATTTATGCCTCTTATGCCGGAAATTAAATCTTGCATCTTTTTTTAAAAAGAAAAATGAGACACTCGTTGAAACTGATAGTATACAAATTGAACAATTTAGACCACCTATTTTCTGCCCCCCCCCCCATGTCATGCAGTGACTGTTTTTTAACAACTGGTTGAAAAAGATTGAGATAATTTGATACATAATTTACCAGTTTCTTCTTATAATAATTTGTCTATGAGTGAACGTGATGCTATTTCAACCCTTCAAAGTAAAAAATATATCATTATTAAACCGGCAGATAAAGGTGGTGCAGTGGTTCTGTGGAAGAAATCAGAGTATGTTACAGAAGCTTTACGTCAACTTCGGGATACCTCATTTTATGAGAAGGTCAACCAGGATCCGACATGGGATTTTAAATATGCTATAGATGAAACAATAAATATTGCATATGAAAATAAGATTATTTCCAAGAAGGTGCGAGATTTTCTAATTACAGATTTCCCCGATGATGGCTATGTTCTATTTATTACCCAAAGTACACAAATCGCAAGAGAGACCTCCTGGGTACACAATAGTCAGTGGATTGGGCTCCATAACGGAACCTTTATCAAAATATTTGGATTCCTGGTTAAGACCTTTAGTGGAATGTTTACCATCCTGTATGAGAGACACTTAGGACATTCTACAAATTTTGGACAATAAAGTTATAAAGGAGACATCTTTTTTAGTGACATTAGGTATTGAGGCCCTTTATACCCATGTTCCACATGAGGGAGCATTGGATGCTGTGGCCTTTTATTTGAGAGAAAGTAATAATGGTATTATTTCACCTTTGGAGTTTTTATTAAAACTATTAGAATATATCCTGAAATACAATATTTTTTGTTTGATAAGTGTATCTATAAACAGATTTCTGGAACTGCGATGGGCTCAACCTGTGCACCTTCTATGGCAAATTTGTATGTGGGATTTTGGGAAAAAGATGTTCACAACTGTGCTAAAAATCCATTTCTTTCACAGATAATTATGTGGAAGCGTTATATAGACAATGTGATATTATTATGGGATGGCTCTGAGTCAGAATTGGGGGAATTGGTATCCTATTTGCACAGTACAAATGTTAATTTACGTTTTACCTATACTTGTCATCGGGGTAAATGTGTCATATCTAGATTTGGCAATTTCTCAATCAACTGAGGGTCAAGTTTTGGAAACTGAAACTTTTAGAAAACCAGTGGATGGTAACACTATCCTTCTGGCATCCAGCTGCCATCCCAAACATGTTATTAACAATATACCGGGGAATTTTTACGAATGAAACAAAACTGTACAAGTAATGATAAATATGAACTGAAAGCAGGTGATTTACAACTAAGATTTTCTGAAAGGGGATATAATTTTGACAAAGTGGTTAATGCTAGACGGGCAGTACAACATGTAGATAGGGTGTCTCTTTTATAGGTAGGAAACAGAAATTCTGAGACTGGTATATCTAACAAAAGTAGAATGAATGTAGTCACGACATATACAGCCCAATCCAAAGAGTTTGCAGACATTATTAACAAACACTGGAGTGTCTTAACGGCAGAAGAAAGTTTAAGAGATGTAGTTCCTACACGACCAAGGTTTTCATATAAAAAGCACTAGTTTGAAAGATCATTTGGTGCATAGTCATTTTCAGGTTCACAAAGAGACTACCCACTGGCTTACTAGACCCCATGGTTGCTATAGATGTAACAACTGTGTTTACTGTAAATATATTAAAACTGGAAAGGATTTTAATGTGAGTAATTTACAGAAAACCTATGAGATCAGACAGATGATCACATATACAACACCTGGTGTCATTTATTTAGCTACATGCTTGTGTGGTTCCTTTTATATAGGAAAAGGCACTAGATGTTTTAAAGTTAGAGTTAGTGAACACCAAAGAGCAATAGAATGACACGACATTACATATGCTGCTGCACAACACATCGAAAAGATTAGAGACGGTGGTTTGCATGCCTTTGAATGCATGGCAATAGACAAAGTTAATACTAATCCACGGGGTGGTAACTATAATAATTTAATTTTGAAAAGGTAGACCTTTTGGATTATTACATTACGGGCATTTAAATCTCCCGGTTTAAATACTGGCTTTGAGATTAAACCATTTTTGGAAGCTAAATAGAATGAAGTATTGATTTTTATTGTAATTCCTCTCTGGGTCTGCATTCTGATGAAAATCCCTCCCCCCCCCATTCAGTCCTTTCTGAGAATGTATTTCTATATATATGCTTTATTTATTTTGTTTGCTTAGTTTTTTAAGAGATGATTTTACATAGTTTTTGACTGTGTGTTTTATAAATTATTTGTTTATCTGTTCTAAGCGGCTTTAATGATTCTATTTAAGATTGCACGTTTCCATTTATTCTTTGTAATGTTATTATATAGGGCTCTTGTTGTCATTAGGAATGAACAAATGATTTCAGCTGTTTCTAATTGATGACATCATTATGTGTAGGCTTTAAAAGCCAAAGATGTGTTCTTTTTAAATTACTTTGCCTTTGCAAAAGGGTCCAGTTCAGGACCAGAAATGCGTTAGGCTCATTTTAACAATGGAATAAATGTTTTAATATCTATTTCGGTGTGCAACGTGATATGTGGTGGAGTGCCTGAGCTATTTATTTATTTTTTTAATAGTCACATACTAATACTTGGTTAGAGATTACCTTTAAAGGTTTTGTTATTATACAAGCGTTTTTAATATTTTCCCTCATCATTATGCTTTGCTGCCTTCAGTGCACATTCCGCCAACACCGTGAGCAGCTGGAATTCCTTTACAAGGCTCATGCATCGGGTCTGTAAACGATGCCTGCTCTCTCTCTCCACTTCCTTATTCTTGCTTGTGTTGCCCCTTGTGAGGCAACAAGGGGGGGAATGTTGCACAAGGTCCCTGCACCCTAATTGGTACCCCCAGAGGTACACCGCAGACAGCTAGCATTTATGTATATGTTATACTAACATATAGGGCTAAGGGCATCTACCATATAAGAGTAGATGTCAGGATATGTATGCATACAATTGCTATACACTTTATTTTGTAATATACACATGTATTTCTTGCTTACAAGATGCTAGGACACCTGTGTCCTTGTAGTGTTATGATATATGAGTCGGCATTGCCATCTTCTGATGATTTGTATTACTACACAGCTATGTATAAACTGTACATCTTCGTTTCCACAAAGTGATGACTATAACAAAATTGTATAATGTTATCTAGGACTGAGGAGCCATAGGGCCCATCTCTGTAACTAGAAATATTTCTATTTTACAGTAACCATGGTAATTATCTTAGGTATATAATGTAAGACATTATGTCTTCTACCTTGGAGACCCCAGGAGAGGTGAAGATTTCTCGAGGTATAAGGAACGCTTAGCATTGGCTCCCAGTTCCTAATGGTAAGAACTGCTTAGGGCAACTGTGATTTTCCTTTTGGTAGTAATAAACAAGCTTTATTACACTTATGCAATGTGTCTTTGATTCCTTGCATTCCCATTATTGCCATGAACCTGAGAGTGAGGTTTAGACCTTCTGACAACAGTCTGATGCATACAAGCAGCTAATACAATTCAAACGTGATAGATGTGCACCTAATTTTTATTCTCTTACCAAATGGCTTCCCTTGCAGGATAGGCTGAAATACCAGTCCTGTCTGCTGGTAAAAAAAAAGCCTTCTTGGGACTCACCCCCTCTGCAACTGGTGATCTTTTCTGCCCGGTAACATAGAAACGCAGAAGTTGATGGCAGATAAGGACCGCAAGGCCCATCCAGTCTGCCCATTTCTTTTTCTACCTTATGAATGTGCCATAGGCATTTGCTCTGTCAGTGGCCTATCTAGTTATATTCATCTGTATTGCTCCCTTATGCCTATCCCATGCCTGTTTGAAGCCCTGCACTGTATTCCTATCCGCCACTTCCTGAGGTAGGCCGTTCCATACATCCACCACCCTTTCTGTGAAAAAGAACTTCCTCACATTACCCCTTAATCGCCCTCCTTCTAATCTCATGCTGTGTCCTCTTGTTCTGCTATTTTTCTTATATTGAAACATTTATTTATTTATTTATTTATTTTATTTATTTATCAAGTCTAGGATTACAAATACCTTTGAGCCTTGGCTCTTTTACAAAGGTTCCATGTCAGAGAAATACAAATTATGGGGAACATCAAGACAGACATTACAACAATGTGGACATTGTAAACAGAGTACAGATTAATATAATTCAAGGGTAGCATTGTAACAATGCAGCCAGCGGCATTTGTCAGAGAAAATAGACAACAGATAAGAAGTGCCAGAGTCATGGGGGGAGGGGGAGAGAAGGAATGTAGGAAGGGTGGTGAGAGGGTGAAAACGTTAGACTCTTTCACCTTGTTAATGCCCTTAAGGTGTTTGAATGTTTCAATCATATCACCTTCTCTCCCTCCTTTGTTCTAGGGTATATATATTGGGTTGAGTTAATCTGTCCCTGCACCATTTTGGTCACCCTTCTCTGGATTGCCTCAATTTGGTTAATGTCCTTGTGAAGGTGTGGCCTCCAGTACTGCACACAGTACTCCAGATGGGGCCTAACCAGTGTCTTGTAAAGAGGGATTATTACCTCCCTCTTCCAACTTGTGATACCCTATTAATACACCACAACATCCCTCTAGCCTCACCTACTGCTTTAGAGGTCTGCTTGGATGATTTCAGGTCATCGGTGATGATGAGGCCCAAGTCTCTTTCTTCCCTTGTGACTGCCAGCAACTCCCCTCCCAGCCTATAGGTGGCTTTAGGGGTTTCTCTTCCCTATGTGCATGATCTTGCACTTCTTTGCGTTAATCCCCAGTTGCCACTCTTCTGACCATTTTGCTAGTTTATCCAGATCTCTTCTCATTCTGCCCACACCATCTGGATCATCTACTCTGTTGCAGATCTTGGTGTCATCTGCAAACAGACAAACCTTACCGTCCAGTCCATCTGCAATGTCACTGATGAACATATTGAAGAGGACTGGCCCCAGGACTGATCCCTGAGGTACCCCACTTGTGACTTGCATCTCTTCTGACTGTATACCGTTTACCACCATTCTCTGTTTTCTGCCCGTCAACCAGTTTGCCACCCAGTTGACCAACGTCTAACCCACCCCGAGCCTACCCAGCTTATTAATCAATCTTCTATGTGGAACAGTATCGAAAGCTTTGCTGCAGTCAAGGTAGGCAACATCAACTGCTCTCCCTTAATCCACCACTCTGGTTACCCAGTCAAAGAAATCTATGAGATTAGTTTGACAGGACCTTCATTTTGTAAACCCATGCTGTCTTGGATCCTGTGCTCCTATGGATTCCAGGTGTTGCTCTATCCTTTCCTTAAGGAGTATCTCCATAATCTTGCCCACTGCTGAGGTAAGACTGATTGGTCTGTACTTCCCTGCCTCCTCCCTGCTACCACTCTTGTGGAGTGGGATCACGTGAGCCCTTCTCCAGTCTTCTGGGACCTCTCCTGTGCCCAGAGACACACTAAACCATTCTGATAAAGGCTCTGCTAGTTCCACCCTTAGCTCCTTTAGTACTCTAAGATGTATGCCATCAGGTCCCATTGTCTTGTCCACCCTGAGCTTATCGAGCTCTTGTAGGACCCTTTCTTTTGTGAAGGGACTAGTGCACACCTCCCTCCCCCCGTGAAATGTAAGGTGAGATGATTTTTTTTTTAAAACCAGGTGAGACACACTAAGCTGAAGCTTGTTTACAGGTGCAACCTGGGAGCACAAGGAAGTTAAGTGACTTGCTCAGGGTCACACAGTATGTAAGTGGGGGCTGTGGGATTCAAATCCAGGTCTCTAGGTTTGTAGCTCAGAGACAAACCACTGTGCTATACTGCCTAAACAATAACTTCACCACAAGGAGTATGTCCAGAGATGCCCTGCAAGTCCCCTTTTGCAAAACTAGTCTCGGTAGGCAATCATTTTCTAAGCAAGCTGCACAGTGGTATAATGATCTTCTGGAATCCAGAGTGAACCTTCCCAAAATTGCACCATATAATTCCCTAAGAAAGGAGCTTGCATTGAATTCTGCTTGCCCTTGTTTTTAATGACCACTAATCTCTCTCTCTATAAATTTGCGACTTATCTATCTGTCTGCTCCAGATGTTGAAACACCTGGGGCAGGATTCACAAAAGAGATGCACTGGCACAAACAAAATGCACTGACCAGAAGCTGAGTGATGGACAAAGGCATGTGCCACAGGACGCACCATGCGCAACCCCACTGTGAATTGCACAGAAAGGGCAGGGCGCAAGTGGAGATGCACCAGCACAAGCAGAATGCGCTGTGCCACCCAGGGGAGCAACATAGTGAATACGGAGCAAACCAGCAAGGCAGGAAGGAGCAACAGGGGACAAAGTGATGAGACAGAGGAGTGAGGAACACAGGTCCAATGGGACACACACACACCAGAGCAGCCAAAGGCACAACAGTGGCCACAACAGGCACAGAACTGTGACAGGGACCCAAGAACAGCACATTGAGCCTAAAGCCATGACCCACAGAGGTCCAGGGCAGGCACACAGAATGGGCACACTGCAGCGGACAGGGCTGTAAACAACAGTGCGCAGGTGCAAACAGCAAGGTGGAGGACATTGGACAGGGCCAACCCCACAGGTGGCCATCACTATGTCAGTGGGGGGGGACACAAAGGGTGGCACTGTGGCACCACAGTGCCAAACATCTAGGCCACAACCATAAGCACAGGAAACCGCACACAGGAAATGTGCAGCAATGCAATGTAAGCAGGCCACATACAGCACAGACACAGAGACCAGGGGCAGGGATATGAGCAGCGGGACAGACGGCCACGCACACAGCACAGGCAACGGTAGTGTCACATGGAGGGGGGGGCCTGGTGAGGGGATGGAGACCATACAATGCCTCGAGCACACATAGCCATGGCAGGAAGGAGACAGGGAACACCCCCTGACAGTACACTCATCCAGAAAAGTGGAACAGTGAAGGACCATGGATACCATAGCAAAGTGCAGAAACATTTATAATTGAAACAGAAACATCATGCAACAAAAGCAGCATAACCAGTGAAACTATGTACAAAGGTCATACAAAACAGGGATGCAGAGGGGGAGAGTGTGCGGGAACACCAACAGAGGATTGGAGGGCATGGGTAACAGTAGACTATGTACATCAGGGACAGGCCTCATCATGGCTGGGGGCTACTAGCATGGCCGTGCACCTCTGCGCCCCAACCCCATATGGCCGCGAGCAGGCAGGAGCCGTCGGAGGCCCCTGAAGGCCGCACTGAGCCGCCCTACAGTATGCTGAATGGGCTGTAGCGCAACCTGGGTGGCCAGGGTGATCCACTGATCCAGGTCCCCTATACAGTCCATGGCTCCTCTACCGCTGGCTGCAGCATGATGATCCAGGGGACCTACAGCAATGACAGAGAGAACACATACTAAGGACCATGGCGGACACACCACCACCACCAAGCAGCAGGCCACCCCACCAGAGAGGCAAATCCCACAGAGGGCGGCACCTACCTGCTCCTGGACGGACACCACCACGAGCCCCCGCCACACCCTGGTGTTGCTCCTCAACAGCCTCCATGGCCCGCTGCCTGGCCACCAGCCCACCAAGACACAACAGACAGAGACCACCATGAGGAGACACAGCATTGCACAGACCACACACCCCAACAACAGTGTGCACATGCAGTGTAGGAGTACCCAGCCGGTGCAACAGCGGTGGCTGCCCATGTCGACCACACTGGTGCTCGGCTGCTGTGCCCAAACCCCCAGTGTGCTGTCCCATGAGCATGCACCACACATGGTGGTACTTCTCCATGTGATACACAGTGAACCGGACTCACACACAGCACTGCATAGTGCCCGCCCCATGCAGCATGCAGGACAGGGCACCACAGGGTGGGTGCAGCCACAGCCATGTGTGCGTGGGGTGTTGGACCCATGTGGGTGTGGCCATGTGTTGTGGGCCAGACCCAACCCATATGCACCAGCGATGGCCACGAACATGCAACACCTGCCTGGCCGTGGTAGTGCACCCGTGGTCGTGGCGATGCAGATGCAGAAGTCAGTCCCTGTCCCTTCTTTGGAGGTCACTGTAGTGGTACCTGCATTGTTCACCGGTGCAGGGAACCCATGTGTGCCTCACCAGCCTTCGGGCAATGGCAGCCCACACATGTGATCTGGGCAGCTGCAGCTCCTCACGTCCAAACAGCTGCCCCTCCAGAGACATCACCAGTGCTACCAGGTGAAGCAGCTCCAGCTGTGCCTAGTTCATGGCTCTAGGCCCAAGCCTCCCTGCCCTAGGCATCGCAAAGCAAATCTGCCCAGTGGAGCAAGCATGGGATGCATGGCGTGGAACATAGATGGTGCCACATACGCCAGCAGTCCACGCGCAGTGCACCGTGCACAGCATCGTGAAGCCTGATTGCTCCAGCAGCACCCAGTGGCGCATGCACACTACCAAGGCATGGCAGGGTGACATCTGGGTTGCGCATACGGACACCATCTTATGTGTGGCAAGCATGAACACACAGAGAGTCATGATGTGCATCAGCACACTGTTGTGCACATGTCCATAATGCGCGATCCGGTAACAACACCGGCAACCAGCACAGTGGGCACCGTGCAGGCACCACATGATGGGCACCAGCCGCACAGCCATGATGTGAACAACAGTACAGCCACGCGCATGCGGGGATGTGACATGGGAACAACAGGCAGCACATGAGCGCAGCGTGCGCAGATGCTGCTGTGCCCGATTCAGGTACATGCATTGATTGTGATGCACATGCACTGTGTACAGATGAGTCAAACTCAGCAGAAGCGCCGTGCTGATTGAGATGAGCCGAGGGCAATTATGCATTTCACAGACAATGCGCCCCAATCAGCCTCGTATCACATGCAGGGGCATCTCAGCTGTTCTGCATCTCATTAATACAGTCCCATACCTCATTTGCATGCCCTGAGCCATAAATGCTCCCAACTCAACCCACACTGTGATTAGGTGACTGAGAGGAAACACAGCCTTGAGGATGAGTACACAGCTATTCCTACAGGTCAAACTGCAGGTACTGTGGAGTGGCTGTGATGATGGAAATCTCTGCCTACACTACCGCACATCCCAAGGGTGGGGGAAACTGTGGAAAGCTACACGACTGTCTGAGGCACACTGCCATGTGTGTACAGGTACAGTTGCACTGCCACATGCTGTGGCCAACTGAGCACTACCCGACACCAGCATGTCATGTGCAGGGACCCCTGGCGGGCGGCATGGCATCCCGCGCACTGCCCCACAGGCGGCACCATGGGGGGGCATGATGGCTGATGCGCTTGCAATGGCAGTGCGGTGTGCATGGTGTGTGTTCAGGGTTGACAGCTGTATGTGTCCTTGGGCATGCGGCACTGGTGGTATGGCTGTGGCCCTACAGCCATCGTGGTGTGTGCAATGTACACGCCAGGCACAGTCACAACTGGCACAGCTCACTGTGCACAACCACGCACATGCACAGCCAACTGGCCCTGGCTGACAGGTGCTGGTGTACCAAACCACTGCCTGTCAGGATTGGACACACATGACCCCACCTGAGCATGGCTAATGTTTCTCTGTACTCTCCCACAGAAACCATAATGTCAGAAGACAACAGTGCTGCCAGCAGATGGCAGCCGAATTTCACCAAAGATGATGAGCAGGCCCTCATTGAGGCATGCCACCTATGGCTGGACGTCCTGACTGGCAGGAGTGGCAGCCGTACAGCACGGGCAGAGAGCTGGGAGGCGATGGCCCGCCATGTAAACGCTGTGGGGTCTTACAACGGCACCACCTTGGAGTGCCAGAAGCACTGGAATGACGGGCGATGGAGGACGAAGGAGAAGGTGGCCCACTTCGAGGCATCCCTCAGGCGAACAAGGGGTGGGCCACCCACTGACATCTGCCTGAGCCCCACTGAAGAGCTACTTGCGGCAACCATTGCCAGAGCCGCCATGCAGGGTGTCCCAGGTGGGGTGTTCCAGACTGGTGGAAGCCCATTGCAGCACTGTGAGTAGCCAGGCCCCATGTGTGCCCTGGCTGCCATGCCTGTCCCGGTGTGCCGAGCGCTGAAACTCTGTACCCAGGGGCTGTGCCATGTGTAGTGGCTGCACATGGCTGTCCCATGCCGTGCAACATGGGGCCGCACCGCCCATGCCTGTGGTGGCACATGTAAGGTGCCACTGCCGGCAATGCCACTGGGTGACACACACACTGTTGGGCGTGCCTGTGCTGCCAACATCATGCTTGGTGCCATGTGGCCACGGCCTGTTACCACACGGTACTGGTCACAGCATGCTCATGGCTGGTGTGACAAGGTGAGCTCAGCACAGCCATGCTGCGGACCAGCATGTGCACCCATGGCACTATACCCCGCCACTCTGTACATGTCTTCATGACTGTCTGCCACTAATTCTTCATGTGCACTAACCATGTTCTTCCAACTTCTTTTTTTTTTTCTACTTTCTTTTTTCCCCTCCTGCCCCTGGGGCCCACTCCTTCCTTCCTCTCTCACTCCCGTACCACCTTCGGTGGGATCTGCCCCTAGAGTGCCTCCTTCCTCCTCCTGCACATTGGGGTCTGTCCCTCTCTGGTGGCCCGGATGGTACCTGAGAGGCTATCATCTACGGCCGCCGGGGGGGATTTTCTCGTTTTCTTCCCTGGTCCCTGCCTTCTGAGGCGTCGGCACTAGGGCGTCGTCGGAAGGAGGCGTGCTGACACCGCCAAATCTCTCATGCGCACCGCGTCCCCCTCCCGGCTCCGACAAATGGAGCCGCCTCCATCCCCTTCAGTTGTCGGTGCTCCCACCGGCTGCAAAGGGGGATGCAGAACGCAGATGCGTTCTTGGTTCCCACCCCTGAGAGAGGAGAGCATCCATTGGGACGCTTGATCCTCTCTCTCCCCTGTCGACCCCCGGCCACCCAAGTTCGTTCCCAAACCCGGGTCGCCGGCGAAGCGCGAGGTGTGGCGTCCAGCGCCTCAACCCTCAGCGCCACCGGGCCAGCCCGTTCTTCCAACTTCTTTCCACACCTCCATCACACCTTATGAGTGCAGCCGTGGCCATGGCTGCACTGGATGCCATAGTGGGCAATGATGCAGGCCTGGCTCACAGGGCTGATGTCACCGCAGTGGATGATGTCATCCCTGGACCATCCACCGCAATTGACCCACCGGACAGCCCCAGTGGTGGCGGGCCCGTCAGACCCCTTGGCCATTGCTGGCACGGTGGCCGGCATGGACAATGCATGGCTGGGGTGTCTGCATGGGTCCTCTGATGATGACCACGATGATGCAGTGGATATAGCCATCACCCTCCTTGTGCTTGCCACCAGCACGCAGGAGGCGTACAGTGAAGTCACCGCGGACGTCGACGTCACACAGATTGAGGGGGACTTGGCCGACAGTGGGACATGCAGCACGCAGGTGTCTATGTGGATAGCCCAGGACACCAATGATGGCCCTGCTGTACATGGTGCCGCTGCAGTGGCCGCACAATTGCTCACAGTGGCGGGTGCTGTGCAACCTGCGTCTGGACCAGGTGTGGTGGCCGGGCCATCAGGGACGTCCGGTCAGGGTGCTGCAGGCCTCGCGCATGCACCGTGATGACACAGGCCATGGACTTTCAGTGGCCGAGCATGTCCAAGACCCACCCATGCTGCAGCCTGCTATGGCACAACCACTGCCCGTGGATGCTCCAGGGTAGGCTGTCTCACCCCCGCTCACTGGCGACGCCACTGTGATCCCTCACCTGCCGACGACATAGAGGGCTATGTCTACCTCCTGCATGACACTGTGGAGGGGCAGGCTGCCCTCCATGTGGAGTTCAGGAGCCACAGGACATTGATGGTCCTGGAGCACGAGTCTGTAGCTGTATGGCATGCCCAGATGTTGACCGAGGCACGCCTCTTGCGGGTGGGCATGACCGCAGCTTTGGAGTGGATTGCAGTCCCTGCAGAGGTGGTGGCTGCAACCATTGTGCGCCATGGACATCGCGTATCCAGTCGGACACCCAGGAGCACCTCCCGCACACCCCGGCAGTGGCATCAGGTGGACCCCCTGCTGCTGACACCGTCGCCACAACGCCCCCGGCCCAGATGTGGCCCGTGGGTCCGCAACACCAATAAGCACCCAGTCATGGTCTCATTGCAGTACCCCTGCAGAGTTGGTGGCTACACCCCTTGTGGCTGGTGGTGCAGTGGCAGCATCCACCAGCCATGGCAGAGGCCACCTACATGTCCGTGGTGGCTGGGGTGCCACTCTGTAATGTCATTGTCCCCATTCCCTCTGCAGCGGCCCTTCCCACCACTGTGTCCCGCATGCCTGGCCGATGGTGCCTGGGGCAGCATGTATGGCAGGCACCTGCCTCAGTGCACCACCACCATGGGCTCCCTGTGCAGTGCCACCTGCATGTCTGTGTGTACCACTATTGTGCCAAATGGCATGGGCGTGATGAGTGTGGTCCAGTGTCTGCCATGCCTGTGCGTCAATTGCAGTGCACACTGACCCTTGCCATCCCTGGCACAGTCATGGTGGTATGAGTGTGTTGCTGGGTGTGTGCGTGCCACTGTGGGTCTCTGCGTGTACTGTCCTGTGTCCGCAATGTACTGCATGGCTCTTTGACTACCTGTTCTCACCGTAGTGCACCTCCCAGATACATACCTCCTATACTCATCGGCGGTTCCCGAAATTCTCCACCACCAGCTTGATGTGGTACTGCCTGGCCTGTGCTGCCAGCTATGGGTCTCGGCGGCCCATTGCGGCTTCTGTGCCGTGGCCCTGTGGTGGTGCTTCCTGCCCCCAACCCACCTCCTCGGCACTGTCGCCATCACTGGCCTCGACAGGTATTCCACTGTCAATGGCCATGTTATGTAGCATACAACAGGTAAGGAATATGCCACAGGCCTTCTGAGGGCTATATTGTAGGGCACCACCAGACCCACACAGACACCGGAAACATATCTTCAACATGCTGAAGATGCGCTCTATGATGGTGTGCGTTAGCAATGTATGCCTCATTGCACCGCTCCTCCGTCTCTGTTCCGGGTTGTCAGACGGGGGTGAGGAGCCAGGACCTCAGTGGGTATGCCGCATCACCTGTGGGGGAGATCAGGTGGCCATTAGTACATGGGTCCCATATGTGGCGTGCCCCCTGTCCCCGCTCCAGTCCACACTGGTGTGTGTGCATGGCATCCACCACTGCCTATGCCTCTCCCTTCCATGTGTTCCTACCTCCCTACACTAGTGGCTGTTGCAGGCCGCTGTCTGCTTGTGGTGTGCATGTCCCTGCCACACATGCACCCCCATGGCACTGCCCACCTGGCATGCATTGCTCATGTGCCGCTCTGTGCCTGCAGGTGTCTGCCTATGTCCCCTTGCACACCTCCACTGTCTCATGGCACCTGTACCTACAGTGCATTGTGCATGTTGCTCTCCGTACCCCCCTCCTGCCAGTGGTGCCCTGTTGTGCAGCTGTTTCCATATCCCATGCACCTAATAGATGGCCACTTGCTATGTGCCCTGCCTGGAACTTCTGGCAGAGGACCGACTGCTGCCAGATGAAGGCATCGTGTGTGCACCCAGGGTGTGTGGCGCAGACATTGATGATGTACCCTGTGGCATTGCACACCACCTGGCAGTTCACCGAGTGGAAGCCCTTGCAGTTGACATAGGTGATGGCCTCCTCGCCAGGTGGTGTGCAGCTTGCCACATGGGTGCAGTCTATAGTCCCTATGATGCCTGGCATGTGTGCCGCCCTGCATGGCTTCTGTCTGCTCTGCCTGCATGCTGGGGAAATGGATGCATTCCAAAGCATGCAGTAGCAGTGCGGTGAGGAACTGTGTGAGGGGGCAGGAAGTGGAGGCCTGTGATATGCCAGTGGTGTCCCCAGTGGGCCTCTGCAAGGTTCCCGTGGTGAGTAGGCACATTACTGTTGTCACCTTGGTCTCCACCAAGATGGCATGACTGCGTGCAGTGGGTGCCTGCATTTCTTCATGGCACAGCTCACAGAGCTGCCTCAGAATGGCCCTGTTCAGGCGGTATAGGCCTACTGTCTCCACATCCATCAGCTGCTCAAATGACAGCCTGGTACGATACCACCATGGGGCAGGCCACCTACGGTGCTTTCCGCCCTCCATGTCTCCTCATCCGCATTAGTACACTGACCATGGCAAATGGTGCTGCATCCATGATGCTGGTGGTGATGTGCTATCTGTCTCTCTCTCTCACACTCGCCCCCTCTGCCAGTGTGCAGGTGCTGCTATTCAGCCGCTGATCTGCAGGTGGCTTGCACTTAAGTCTGTTTCTTTTACACTTATCTTTTCATGGCTCATTTGGTATTTGCGCTGGGTTTGCTCTGTCATTGTGCTGTCATTTGGCACTGTGAATCACTTTGCACTGTGTAAGCATGTGTCCGCCCCGTTTTTGTGCCACATATCATTATGATGTGCCTACAGTGCATCCTGTTCTGCGCAACGCATCTAGGTTGCGCAGGCGCATTCGCCCTGTGTATGAATCACTTCCTGGTGCATGTTCTGTTTGTGCCAGCACTTCTCAGTTGTGCCCGGTGCATCTCTTTTGTGAATCCTGCCCCTTGTTTAAACCCCATCATCTGTACTTAGGGAAAGGGAAAATGTTTTAACCAGGAAAGGCACACTAAGCCGAAGCTTGTTTCCAGGTGCAACTTGGGAGCACAAGAAAGTTAAACGACTTTCTCAGGGTCACACAGTATGCAAGTCAGGGCTGTGGGATTCAAACCCAGGTCTCCAGGTTTGCAGCTTAGAGCCCTAAACCACTGCACCATACTGTCATGACCTGACTTCCCTAGAGTTGGTGAAATCTGTGTGTGCCACTAAGTGGTTCCTGTGTTCCAATACTTTGTATAATGAAATCCATGTGTCGCTAAGTGGCTCTGGTGTTTCAATGTTCGTATTCCTGTTTGTTTTTGACGTAGAACCTTTGGAAAAGAGCAATTGTGCTCAAAGGTGTTACAAAGTATCAAAACAAATATACTTCAACTAAATACAACTGATATCCTTGGCTAGATGGCATATGGCAGCTTGCTTAACCCGTTCCTCCAGCTAGCGATAGCTAGCAACTTCTCCACCCGTCTGGTACTCTCCCACCTTGGCACCAAACTAGTACTCTCCTCCCCTTGGCACCAAACTAACACCATTATCCTCCCTCCTCCCTGACAAAGCCCTAGCTCATGGCTGCTCTACACTACCCAGACTTCTACCGGCTCTCTCCTAGTGCTTTTTTTTTTTTCCTTACCTGCTCCTTTACCCCTACCCCCAATTACCTGACGATGGCCTCACTTGGTTGAAAGCTCCACCTCTCTCCCACCTCAAATGATGCCACCTCCAGCTGACCCCCCAAGCCCCTCTTATCTAATCAGTCTATCTGTTAATATGTACTAATTTGATGTCTATGAGTTCAAATTGTACTATTACTGCCTGTGTATATGCTTCAATGTTTTTCTCTGTAAACCTTGTATTTTTGTAATGAGGCCTGGCGGAATTCACCCCAGAATCCTAAAAGAATTAAGGGGAGAACTAGTGACACCACTGACTATCAAAATCAAATCAATCAATCAAAATCTTTATTTATCCAGGCGGGCACCATTGAGCAAGGCTCATTTGCAAGGTGGACCTGGTCATGAATACATCAAAGTACAGTACAGAAGCAGGTATACAAAAAGCAATAAGATACAAGGAAGAAAAAGTATATACAGTGTATACAGTACAGTGCAAGGTTGAAATAAATAAAAAAAAAACAGCATTATTTTACAATTGAAGAAGTCAGCAGATGTACAATCAACCATAGGCATACAGGGGTTATAAGCAGAGATCTTTTGAGTGAGGCAGCCAGCAACTACACCTATAGGGGAAAGAGGCCACGTATGGGGAGGCAGGTTAGACAGGTAAAGAAGAGGAGGGATATATTACCGACGGCTGGGGGAAAAAATGAGCTAAAACCACAGAAAGTGACGATGGCTGTTGTGTACTTGTTCATTATGATAATGACGGAGGAGAGGTAGATAATTGGGACACTACTGTAGATGGGGTGGGACTTCAGCCAGGCTAGAGTGGACAGGGAAGGGTGGGTGCAGCAGGAAGAGTTAATAGGGAAAGAGTGAGAGCCGGGGTAGAAATATGGCGAGTGTCAGGATGGAAAGGGGATTTTAAACAAATCATGGGAGGATGGTGTGGTACCCGAGGCCTGGAGGAAGACGGATGTGATTCCCCTTCACAAAAGTGAGAGCAAGGCAGAGGCAGGAAACTAAAGACCTGTCAGTTTGACCTCTGTGGTACGGAAAGTGATGGAATCATTTCTGAAGGAAAGAATTGTTGAGTACCTAGAGGCCAGTGGGGCACAGGACCCAAGGCAGCATGGATTCACAGCGGGAAGGTCATATCAGACAAATCTAATTGATTTCTTTGGGTGACCAAAGTAGTGGACCAGGGAGGGGCTGTGGACATGGCCTACCTAGACTTGAGCAAGGCATCTGACACAGTCCCACACAAAAGATTAATAAGCAAATTAACCAGCCTGGGAGTGGGTCCCAGGGTGGTAGCCTGGGTAAAACACTGGCTGGACAACAAGACATAGCAGGTAATTGTAAATGGAGTCCACTCTGAAGAAAGAGGGGTTACTAGTGGGGTACCACAGGGTTCGGTACTGGGTCCAGTCCTTTTTAATGTTTTTATAAGTGACATTGCAGAGGGACTGGAAAGAAAAGTATGCCTCTTTGCACATGACACAAAGATATGCAACAGGGTTGATACACAAGGAAGCGTGGAAAGGATGAGAAGGGACTTGGCAAGGTTGGAAGAATAGTCAGAAGTATGGCAGCTTGGATTCAATGCAAAGAAGTGCAAAATAATGCACTTGGGAAACAAAAACCCAAGGGAAGATTACACAATGGGGGGAGGTAGTAACAACAACAGAAATGGAAAGGGACCTGGGGGTAATCATGTCAGATGACCTTAAGGTTAGCAAGCAATGTGAGAAGGCAGTAGGGAGGGCTGGGGGGATACTGGGATGTATAGGGAGAGGCATCACCAGCAGAAAACAGGAAGTTAACCCTCTGTACAGTTGGTGAGACCTCATCTGGAGTACTGCGTCCAGTTCTGGAGACCCCATCTCTGCAAGGACATAGTCAGGATGGAGGCAGTCCAGAGGAGGGCAACTAAAATGGTGCAGGGTCTGCATAAGAAGCCACACGAGAAGAGACTAAAGGAGCTTAATATGTATACCCTTGAAGAAAGGAGGGAGAGGGGGGACATGACAGAAACTTTCAAGTACCTCAGTGGAATCAGCAAAGTCCAAGAAGGTAGCATCTTTTAGAAAAAGAGATGTGCAAGAACAAGGGGACACAATTTGAAGATAGAGTGGGGACGGCTCAGGGGCAATGTGATTAAGTATTTTTTCACAGAAGGTGGTGGATGCGTGGAACAGCCTTCCTGAGGAGGTTGTGGGGTCTAAAACTGTGGGAGAATTCAAGAATGCATGGGACAGACAAAAGCAAATTCTTGTGGAGGAGGGGTAGGAAGAAACAGGCTGTGTTGGTTAACTAGGACCTGCAGCTTATCCTGTAGGTAGGGAAATGCGTAGACTAGGTGGGACAAGCTTATCTGCCATCAAGGTCTATGTTTGTTCAACACTGAGGTGGAACCTTTGAAAATGAGTCATTGTCTCAAATTAATCCCAAACTGAAATAAACCTCTCCACTGCTCCTATTGACGCTGTACCGCACTGATACTAGGAATAACATCCTAATGATCGAAACCTAATGTATGTTCTGAACCAGCTACTGTATTATGTACCTACGTATCATATGCACGTCTAATTGTTTGTACAAATGACGAGGAACCTTTGTATAAGAGCCTGTGCTCAAACGTATTTTCCGAATGCTTAAATTTAAAACACTTTAAATAATTTTGCCCGAATTTTTATTTGCAATTCTACTGTGATGACATTTTTTATCAGTTGCTCATTTACATATATTTTGCATAATAATGAAAAGTATGCATTAGTTACATTGTCTGGTATTGTGACGTGTGCGATACTTTTTAATTACTTTTGCTGTTAAAATCCAGCTCTAGAAGACAGAACAATTGTCACCGTCTTGTAAATATTTGCACTGATTTATCAGACTATAACCAACCACTTCCATGATACATCTTATTGTATCTATAAAAAAAGAAAATGAGGGTAAGCAGGAATCTTCTTTTTCTCGTCGTCATCGTCCTGGTTCAGAACTTGAGTAGCAACCTGAAAACTACACTTTCCACAGCTTGTCCTCGTGGAGGCGTGCAGCATGTGACTGTATGCGTGTGACATCATTCGGACACCAGACGGAAGTGACGGTAAGAGCTTGAATGAACGATTAAATGTCACAGGATTGTTTCATGGTAATTTAGACAAATAGCGAGCAGCAAGCACTGTGTACCTACCGGGTAAGAAGCCTCGGAGAGGTGAGACATTTTCTTTGGTGGCGTGATCACAGATGCCAGGGAGCTGAAGGACAGGGAGCGCAGCGGAAGGGTTCCCCAACATACATTTACACGCTGTGTGCTGCTGGGCGAACCGGTATCAGTAGCCAGGCAGGGTTGTCTGTACTGATCTGGGAAGTCCGGAGCGTTAGCGTACACCTTTCTAGGCTTCCCCTTAGGAGAGCAAAGAATAAGGTCGGGTGGTAGTTTCATTATATTTTATGTGTACACTTGACCATCTTCGTGTGGGGTTAGAAGTATTAGTTATAATGAAACAAATATTTTTGTTAGAAATGGTTACCGAGGTCAAATGGCATGCCAACAAGACCGTAAATGCTGTGTGTTAATTGTATTGCGTGGGACAGGTTAGGGAAGGTACCGATGTTTCCTGGCACCACCATACCTCTCAACCTCTTTACTCGTAAATCAGGGACAAAGCTTAAAAAAATCAGGGACAAAAACCCAAAATCAGGGACACATCTTAAAAATTGGTACTGTTCACTCAGAAAGCTGATAGAATAAGTGGATTAGTGTAAGATGCATTTTCTGAAGAAGGACAAGTCTGTAACTTTAATGTTTGGCATTATTTTATACTTTCAATCCCCACTGTTCTGTCACAAAAACACAAACTTTACTAGGGACAGAGGAAAATGTTGAGTCAAAATCAGGGACGTCCCTGAAAATCAGGGACAGTTGAGAGGTATGGGCACCACATCGTGCAGGTGCTGAGATATGATGATACAAAGCGGATGTGTTCGAGAACTAATACAAATAACAGCAGAACGTTTATTATTTAATGTCTATGTTGTAAGAAAATAACTGTTGTTTTTTTTTTTTTTTGGGTGTGTGTGTGAGGTATTGGAGTACAAATGCATCTGGTTTCCATCTGCAAATAACTCCCCCCTCAGACACACACACACTCTAAATAGGCAGTAAAAGGAACTAGCACTAAACATTAGAGAAACTTAGAAAATCCTGAAACCTGATTGGCTGACAATATCCCAAAACCTTATTTGTATTAGTCAACAGAGCTTATATATATATATATATATATGTGTGTGTGTGTGTCGTATATACCTTTTATATATATATATATATATATATATATATATATATATATATGCCCACACTGTACCTGTGTAAGAATTATTTTTGTATAAAACATTTTCTTTAAATGTTTTAAAATGATTTTTTTTCATTTTGCTACTGCAAAAGCCCATTTTGTAAAAGCAATAAGGTCTTCCAGTAAAGCAAAAGTCAGTCGGCACTTGAGAGGATTTGTGTTGTAAAAGGCAAGGCGCTTTTATTAAACCAGGGGATGAGACGCCAACATGCCCCAGCACTTCATGAAAAAGCACTTCATCAGGTGACCTGGGTGATTTTCTTTACCGAAAATCAGCATTGTCCTTCTGGCTCATTTGCTGTACGGCCCTTCATCTGCAATATGGAGCCTCACTGTGCCCTGGGTGTGTGCGTGTCCCTCAACATTCCACATTCAGATGGGTCTTATCAGTTATGTGGAAAACATGAAGACAGAAAAAGACCCAGGGTCCATCCATTCTAGCCAGCATCCCTACTGACCTGTGACCAGATGGATAATTACCTCACATTCCTCTGGGCTAGAGGAGAAACTTTGGTATTGCTCTGCACCCTCCTTGCTTCCATATGTGTGTGATCTTAGGATGAGTAGTCTGAGTGTCTAATAAATAATTGTTTATAAAAGTCTGATATCCACACAGTAAATTTTAGAGGTCCCAAGTATGTAGGAGTGCTTTTTAGTAAATCCTTCTTTATATGAAAATTATGCATAAACCCATATTTGGGGTGGTTGAGACTAAATAATGGGGCATTTCTAGCACCCCACCCCCTGCCAAATCAAGGGTCTCTAGCAAAAGACGGAATCGGTTTTAAATTTTTTCAAGTTGCACACCCTTTAGCCAAGCATTTTGGACTGAATGCCTGGTGGTCTTGCGCTTAGTGCCAAAGTCCTGCCTCTTGTATAATGGGTGTTGTCCCTACACCATGTCTGTCATCTATACATGCAACTATTTAACCTCTTGCCTAACAAACCAAACACAATGGTTCTGTATTGGAATCAGGCCCTTCCCCGGCCTACTGGTCCTTATAATTTAACCAAAATCTGGTTGTTTTTTTTAGAACCCCAACAATCACTGCCCACTACACTAAACACCTCTCTAACAAATGTTGGAGAGGCTGTGACTCTATAGGATCACATTACCACATTTTCTGGGATTGCCCAAAAATTACCCCCTTTAGGAATAACATTTCTGGAGAAGTATCTTAAATCCTTTCCCTTTCCACCCCATTAAAATTTGAAAACCTGGTTCTGGGCCTCCCTCCACTGGAAATTAAGACCTCAGCAGGGAAATATCTTTTATATTCTAATTATGCAGCTCTTAAGGCCCTTACACAAAATTGATGTCGGAACTCCCCCTCAATGCGTGGTTTAGAAACATAGGACTAATTCAGGGAATGGAGGCGGTCACAGCCCAGTTACGGTTATCCACGGATAAATTTAATACAAGGTGGTTACCTTTTTTTAAGTGTAGAGAAACAAGAGAAGGGACCCCAATCCTGGAACAACTTCTCCAGACTTAACCTTGTAAAGGTGATAAACACTTCTTTAGAACTCTCTTGAAAATAATGACCACAGTTTTCAGTATAAAGAGTGGACACAGCGGGCCCTTGGCCTTAATTTGCTGGACCCACCTCAACAGATTAAAATAAAGTCTACAAAGATTTACCTTAGGGGTATATCCTTTGCCTTGCTAGATTGTTTTTTTTATTGTTTATTGTAAATGAAACAAGGACTCACTCTTTTTTATTTATTGTTGTTTTTATTGTTGTTGAAAGAGTTTTTTATTGTTCTGAAAGATCTTGACATACTAATATACAGCAGCTTCTCAAAAATCTCTAAGAAAACAGACTTGGAAGCTTCAGGAACTAATCTGGACATTATATTCTAAAGTAAGAAATGGTGACATATCCAACAGACTCTTCCACTTGAATAGAATAATCCACCTTGATTGGTCCTGACCTGATGGAGGGTCACTAGAGTTGATCCTTTAATAACAACCAAAAGTTTTAAGTAATCAGATTAGTATTGTAAAGATTGTTGGAGGAAACTCATGACAAGAATTGTATCTGTACTGTCTTGGAGATTAGAACATCAGTTCTGTATTAGGAAGGTTATTGATGCGTCTTATGAACCTCAGTAAAATCATTTTTTCAAGTTCAAAAAAAAAAAAATGTGGTTGGATTTGTAGAAATATTTGAAATTTGATAGATACCAGTTACTGCAGTTAAATGTTTTACATAATTTATAGTACACTCCAGGGAAATTGTTTTAAAATGGGAAAGGTATCCTCTGATCTGTGTTCCAGGTGTCTTAAGAGCACTGGTACCCTATTTCATATTATACAGGAGTGTGAGCGGGTGTGCCCTTTCTGGAACTCTTATCAGAAACAGATTAGACCCATTATTAGGTTTAGAGCAAGCAGTCTTTGCAGATATTTGTCTTATTGGCGATTATCAGGATAAATTGTTAGGACAACACAAATATCACATGTCTCATTACTGCATGTGCTAAAGAAATTACATTACAGCACTGGCTGGACACTGATGTCTCTACTTATGTGGAATGGCATAGAAATATTTTCTTTGCTTTGCAGGCTGAAAAAGGATTAC